>OX336394.1:425536364-426767419 GCA_946902985.2 Meconema thalassinum | reverse complement strand
AAGTCAATAAGTAAGCCAATAAGTAAGCCAATAAGTAAGTCAATAAGTAAGCCAGTAAGTAAGTCAATAAGTAAGTCAATAAATAAGCCAATAAGTAAGCCAATAAGTAAGCCAATAAGTAAGCCAATAAGTAAGCCAATAAGTAAGTCAATAAGTTAGACAATAAGTAAGCCAATAAATAAGCCAGTAAGTAAGCCAATAAGTAAGCCAATATGTAAGCCAATAAGTAAGTCAATAAGTAAGACAGTAAGTAAGTCAATAAGTAAGTCAATAAATAAGCCAATAAGTAAGCCAATAAGTAAGCCAATAAGTAAGCCAATAAATAAGCCAATAAGTAAGTCAATAAATAAGCCAATAAGTAAGCCAATAAGTAAGCCAATAAGTAAGCCAGTAAATAAGCCAATAAGTAAGTCAATAAGTAAGTCAATAATAAGCCAGTAAGTAAGTCAATAAGTAAGCCAATAAGTAAGCCAATAAGTAAGTCAATAAGTAAGTCAATAAATAAGCCAGTAAGTAAGTCAATAAGTAAGCCAATAAGTAAGCCAATAAGTAGTCAATAAATAAGCCAATAAGTAAGCCAGTAAGTAAGTCAATAAGTAAGCCAATAAGTAAGCCAATAAGTAAGTCAATAAGTAAGCCAATAAGTAAGTCAATAAATAAGCCAGTAAGTAAGTCAATAAGTAAGCCAATAAGTAAGTCAATAAGTAAGCCAATAAGTAAGTCAATAAATAAGCCAGTAAGTAAGTCAATAAGTAAGCCTATAAATAAGTCAATAAGTAAGCCAATAAGTAAGTCAATAAGTAAGTTCAATAAGTAAGCCAATAAGTAAGTCAATAAGTAAGTCAATAAGTAAGCCAATAAGTAAGCCAATAAGTAAGTCAATAAATAAGCCAGTAAGTAAGTCAATAAGTAAGCCAATAAGTAGCAATAAGTAAGTCAATAAATAAGCCAATAAGTAAGTCAATAAGTAAGTCAATAAGTAAGCCAATAAGTAAGTCAATAAATAAGCCAGTAAGTAAGTCAATAAGTAAGCCAATAAATAAGTCAATAAGTAAGCCAATAAGTAAGTCAATAAGTAAGTCAATAAGTAAGCCAATAAGTAAGCCAATAAGTAAGCCAATAAGTAAGCCAATAAATAAGCCAGTAAGTAAGTCAATAAGTAAGCCAATAAGTAAGTCAATAAGTAAGCCAATAAGTAAGTCAATAAATAAGCCAGTAAGTAAGTCAATAAGTAAGCCAATAAGTAAGTCATAGTAATGCCAATATGTAAGTCAATAATAAGCCAGTAATAAGTCAATAAGTAAGCCAATAAATAAGTCAATAAGTAAGCCAATAAGTAAGTCAATAAGTAAGTCAATAAATAAGCCAATAAGTAAGTCAATAAATAAGCCAGTAAGTAAGTCAATAAGTAAGCCAATAAATAAGCCAATAAGTAAGCCAATAAGTAAGTCAATAAGTAAGTCAATAAGTAAGCCAATTAGTAAGTCAATAAGTAAGCCAATAAGTAAGCCAATAAGTAAGCCAATAAGTAAGTCAATAAGTAAGTCAATAAGTAAGCCAATAAGTAAGCCAATAAATACAGCCAGTAAGTTAAGTCAATAAGGTAAGCCAATAAGTAAGTCAATAAGTAAGCCATAAGTAAGTCAATAAATAAGCCAGTACGTAAGTCAATAAGTAAGCCAATAGTAAGTCAATAAGTAAGCCAATAAGTAAGTCAATAAATAAGCCAGTAAGTAAGTCAATAAGTAAGCCAATAAATAAGCCAGTAAGTAGTCAATAAGTAAGCCAATAAGTAAGTCAATAAGTAAGCCAATAAATAAGCCAGTAAGTAAGCCAATAAGCAAGCCAATAAGTAAGCCAATAAGGAAGCCAATAAGTAAGTCAATAAGTAAGCCAGTAAGTAAGTCAATAAGTAAGGTCAATAAATAAGCCAATAAGTAAGCCAATAAGTAAGCCATAAGTAAGCCAATAAGTAAGCCAATAAGTAAGTCAATAAGTTAGTCAATAAGTAAGCCAATAAATAAGCCAGTAAGTAAGTCAATAAGTAAGCCAATAAGTAAGCCAATAAGGTAAGCCAATAAGTCAGCCCAATAAGTAAGCCAATAAGTAAGTCAATAAGTAAGCCAGTAAGTAGTCAATAAGTAAGTCAATAAATAAGCCAATAAGTAAGCCAATAAGTAAGCAATAAGTAAGTCAATAAATAAGCCAATAAGTAAGTCAATAAATAAGCCAATAAGTAAGCCAATAAGTAAGCCAATAAGTAAGTCAATAAATAAGCCAATACGTAAGTCAATAAATAAGCCAATAAGTAAGTCAATAAGTAAGCCAATAAGTAAGTCAATAAGTAGCCAATAAGTAAGCCAATAAGTAAGTCAATAAATAAGCCAATAAGTAAGTCAATAAGTAAGCCAATAAGTAAGTCAATAAGTAAGCCAATAAGTAAGTCAATAAGTAAGTCAATAAGTAAGTCAATAGTAAGCCAATAAGTAAGTCAATAAGTAAGCCAATAAGTAAGTCAATAAGTAAGCCAGTAAGTAAGTCAATAAGTAAGCCAATGAATAAGCCATAAATAAGCCAGTAAGTAAGCCAATAAATAAGCCAGTAAGTAAGTCAATAAGTAAGCCAATAAGTAAGCCAATAAATAAGGCGTAAGTAAGTCAATAAGTAAGTCAATAAGTAAGTCAATAAATAAGCCAATAAGTAAGCCAGTAAGTAAGTCAATAAGTAAGCCAATAAGTAAGCCAATAAGTAAGTCAATAAGTAAGCCAATAAGTAAGTCAATAAATAAGCCAGTAAGTAAGTCAATAAGTAAGCCAATAAGTAAGTCAATAAGTAAGCCAATAAGTAAGTCAATAAATAAGCCAGTAAGTAAGTCAATAAGTAAGCCAATAAATAAGTCAATAAGTAAGCCAATAAGTAAGTCAATAGTAAGTCAATAAGTAAGCCAATAAGTAAGTCAATAAGTAAGTCCAATAAGTAAGCCAATAAGTAAGCCAGTAAGTAAGCCAATAAGTAAGCCAGTAAGTAAGTCAATAAGTAAGCCAATAAGTAAGCCAGTAAGTAAGGCAATAAGTAAGCCAATAAGTAAGCCAATAATTAAGGCAATAAGTAAGCCAATAAGTAAGCCAATAAGTAAGCCAGTAAGTAAGCCAATAAGTAAGCCAGTAAGTAAGTCAATAAGTAAGCCAATAAGTAAGGCAATAAGTAAGGCTATAAGTAAGCCAATAAGTAAGCCAATAAGTAAGGCAATAAGTAAGGCAATAAGTAAGCCAATAAGTAAGGCAATAAGTAAGCCAGTAAGTAAGCCCAGTAAGTAAGTCAATAAGTAAGTCAATAAGTAAGCCAATAAGTAAGCCAATAAGTAAGCCAATAAGTAAGCCACTAAGTAAGGCAATAAGTAAGGCAATAAGTAAGCCAATAAGTAAGCCAATAAGTAAGGCAATAAGTAAGCCAATAAGTAAGCCAGTAAGTAAGCCAGTAAGTAAGTCAATAAGTAAGTCAATAAGTAAGCCAATAAGTAAGCCAATAAGTAAGGCAATAAGTAAGCCAATAAGTAACTCAATAAGTAAGCAATAAGTAAGCCAATAAGTAAGGCAATAAATAAGCCAATAAGTAAGCCAATAAGTAAGCCAATAAGTAAGGCAATAAGTAAGCCAATAAGTAACTCAATAAGTAAGCCAATAAGTAAGCCAATAAGTAAGCCAATAAGTAAGCCAATAAGTAAGTCAATAAGTAAGCCAATAAGTAAGGCAATAAGTAAGCCAATAAGTAAGTCAATAAATAAGCCAATAAGTAAGTCAATAAGTAAGCCAATAAGTAAGCCAATAAATAAGCCAATAAGTAAGCCAATAAGTAAGTCAATAAGTAATTCAATAAGTAAGCCAATTAGTAAGTCAATAAGTAAGCCAATAAGTAAGTCAATAAGTAAGCCAATAAGTAAGCCAATAAGTAAGCCAATAAGTAAGCCAATAAGTAAGCCAATAAGTAAGCCAATAAGTAAGCCAATAAGTAAGCCAATAAGTAAGTCAATAAGTAAGTCAATAAGTAAGCCAATTAGTAAGTCAATAAGTAAGCCAATAAGTAAGTCAATAAATAAGCCAATAAGTAAGCCAATAAGTAAGCCAATAAGTAAGTCAATAAGTAAGCCAATAAGTAAGCCAATAAGTAAGCCAATAAGTAAGCCAATAAATAAGCCAATAAGTAAGTCAATAAATAAGCCAATAAGTAAGTCAATAAATAAGCCAATAAGTAAGTCAATAAATAAGCCAATAAGTAAGCCAATGAGTAAGCCAATAAGTAAGCCAATAAGTAAGCCAATAAGTAAGGCAGTAAGTAAGCCAATAAGTAAGCCAGTAAGTAAGTCAATAAGTAAGCCAATAAGTAAGCCAATAAGTAAGGCAATAAGTAAGCCAATAAGTAAGCCAATAAGTAAGTCAATAAGTAAGCCAGTAAGTAACTCAATAAGTAAGCCAATAAGTAAGCCAGTAAGTAAGTCAATAAGTAAGCCAATAAGTAAGCCAATAAGTAAGGCAATAAGTAAGGCAATAAGTAAGCCAGTAAGTAAGCCAATAAGTAAGCCAGTAAGTAAGTCAATAAGTAAGCCAATAAGTAAGCCAGTAAGTAAGGCAATAAGTAAGGCAATAAGTAAGCCAATAAGTAAGGCAATAAGTAAGCCAATAAGTAAGCCAATAAATAAGCCAGTAAGTAAGCCAATAAGTAAGCCAATAAATAAGCCAGTAAGTAAGCCAATAAGTAAGTCAATAAATAAGCCAATAAGTAAGCCAATAAGTAAGCCATTTAGTAAGTCAATAAATAAGCCAATAAGTAAGTCAATAAATAAGCCAATAAGTAAGTCAATAAATAAGCCAATAAGTAAGCCAATGAGTAAGCCAATAAGTAAGCCAATAAGTAAGCCAATAAGTAAGGCAGTAAGTAAGCCAATAAGTAAGCCAGTAAGTAAGTCAATAAGTAAGCCAATAAGTAAGCCAATAAGTAAGGCAATAAGTAAGCCAATAAGTAAGCCAATAAGTAAGTCAATAAGTAAGCCAGTAAGTAAGTCAATAAGTAAGCCAATAAGTAAGCCAGTAAGTAAGTCAATAAGTAAGCCAATAAGTAAGCCAATAAGTAAGGCAATAAGTAAGGCAATAAGTAAGCCAGTAAGTAAGCCAATAAGTAAGCCAGTAAGTAAGTCAATAAGTAAGCCAAAAAGTAAGCCAGTAAGTAAGGCAATAAGTAAGGCAATAAGTAAGCCAATAAGTAAGGCAATAAGTAAGCCAATAAGTAAGCCAATAAATAAGCCAGTAAGTAAGCCAATAAGTAAGCCAATAAATAAGCCGGTAAGTAAGCCAATAAGTAAGTCAATAAATAAGCCAATAAGTAAGCCAATAAGTAAGCCATTTAGTAAGTCAATAAGTAAGCCAGTAAGTAAGGCAATAAGTAAGGCAATAAGTAAGCCAATAAGTAAGGCAATAAGTAAGGCAATAAGTAAGCCAATAAGTAAGCCAATAAGTAAGCCAATAAGTAAGCCAATAAATAAGCCAGTAAGTAAGCCAATAAGTAAGTCAATAAATAAGCCAATAAGTAAGCCATTTATTAAGGCAATAAGTAAGCCAATAAGTAAGCCAATAAGTAAGGCAATAAGTAAGCCAATAAGTAAGCCATAAGTAAGGCAATAAGTAAGCCAATAAGTAAGCCATAAGTAAGGCAATAAGTAAGCCAATAAATAAGCCAATAAGTAAGCCAATAAGTAAGCCAATAAGTAAGCCAGTAAGTAAGGCAATAAGTAAGGCAATAAGTAAGCCAATAAGTAAGTCAATAAATAAGTCAATAAATAAGCCAGTAAGTAAGTCAATAAGTAAGCCAATAAGTAAGCCAATAAGTAAGTCAATAAATAAGCCAATAAGTAAGCCAGTAGGTAAGTCAATAAGTAAGCCAATAAGTAAGCCAATAAATAAGTCAATAAGTAAGCCAATAAGTAAGTCAATAAGTAAGTCAATAAGTAAGCCAATAAGTAAGTCAATAAGTAAGTCAATAAGTAAGCCAATAAGTAAGCCAGTAAGTAAGCCAATAAGTAAGCCAGTAAGTAAGTCAATAAGTAAGCCAATAAGTAAGCCAGTAAGTAAGCCAATAAGTAAGCCAGTAAGTAAGTCAATAAGTAAGCCAATAAGTAAGCCAGTAAGTAAGTCAATAAGTAAGCCAATAAGTAAGCCAGTAAGTAAGGCAATAAGTAAGCCAATAAGTAAGCCAATAAGTAAGGCCATAAGTAAGCCAATAAGTAAGCCAGTAAGTAAGGCAATAAGTAAGCCAATAAGTAAGTCAATAAGTAAGCCAATAAGTAAGCCAATAAATAAGCCAATAAGTAAGCCAATAAGTAAGTCAATAAGTAATTCAATAAGTAAGCCAATAAGTAAGCCAATAAGTAAGCCAATAAGTAAGTCAATAAGTAAGCCAATAAGTAAGGCAATAAGTAAGCCAATAAGTAACTCAATAAGTAAGCCAATAAGTAAGCCAATAAGTAAGGCAATAAGTAAGTCAATATGTAACTCAATAAGTAAGCCAATAAGTAAGCCAATAAGTAAGCCAATAAGTAAGCCAATAAGTAAGTCAATAAGTAAGCCAATAAGTAAGGCAATAAGTAAGCCAATAAGTAAGCCAATAAGTAAGTCAATAAGTATGCCAATAAGTAAGTCAATAAGTAAGCCAATAAGTAAGTCAATAAGTAAGTCAATAAGTAAGCCAATAAGTAAGTCAATAAGTAAGCCAATAAGTAAGTCAATAAGTAAGCCAGTAAGTAAGTCAATAAGTAAGCCAATAAATAAGCCAATAAATAAGCCAATAAGTAAGCCAATAAATAAGCCAGTAAGTAAGTCAATAAGTAAGCCAATAAGTAAGCCAATAAATAAGGCAGTAAGTAAGTCAATAAGTAAGTCAATAAGTAAGCCAATAAGTAAGCCAATAAGTAAGCCAATAAGTAAGCCAATAAGTAAGCCAATAAGTAAGCCAGTAAGTAAGGCAATAAGTAAGCCAATAAGTAAGCCAGTAAGTAACTCAATAAGTAAGCCAATAAGTAAGCCAATAAGTAAGTCAATAAATAAGCCAATAAGTAAGCCAATAAGTAAGCCAATAAGTAAGGCAATAAGTAAGCCAATAAGTAAGCCAGTAAGTAACTCAATGAGTAAGCCAATAAGTAAGCCAATAAGTTAGTCAATAAGTTAGTCAATGAGTAAGCCAATAAGTAAGCCAATAAGTAAGTCAATAAGTAAGCCAATAAGTAAGCCAATAAGTAAGTCAATAAATAAGCCAATAAGTAAGTCAATAAGTAAGCCAATAAGTAAGCCAATAAATAAGCCAATAAGTAAGCCAATAAGTAAGTCAATAAGTAATTCAATAAGTAAGCCAATTAGTAAGTCAATAAGTAAGCCAATAAGTAAGTCAATAAGTAAGCCAATAAGTAAGCCAATAAGTAAGCCAATAAGTAAGCCAATAAGTAAGCCAATAAGTAAGCCAATAAGTAAGCCAATAAGTAAGCCAATAAGTAAGTCAATAAGTAAGTCAATAAGTAAGCCAATTAGTAAGTCAATAAGTAAGCCAATAAGTAAGTCAATAAATAAGCCAATAAGTAAGTCAATAAATAAGCCAATAAGTAAGCCAATGAGTAAGCCAATAAGTAAGCCAATAAGTAAGCCAATAAGTAAGGCAGTAAGTAAGCCAATAAGTAAGCCAGTAAGTAAGTCAATAAGTAAGCCAATAAGTAAGCCAATAAGTAAGGCAATAAGTAAGCCAATAAGTAAGCCAATAAGTAAGTCAATAAGTAAGCCAGTAAGTAACTCAATAAGTAAGCCAATAAGTAAGCCAGTAAGTAAGTCAATAAGTAAGCCAATAAGTAAGCCAATAAGTAAGGCAATAAGTAAGGCAATAAGTAAGCCAGTAAGTAAGCCAATAAGTAAGCCAGTAAGTAAGTCAATAAGTAAGCCAATAAGTAAGCCAGTAAGTAAGGCAATAAGTAAGGCAATAAGTAAGCCAATAAGTAAGGCAATAAGTAAGCCAATAAGTAAGCCAATAAATAAGCCAGTAAGTAAGCCAATAAGTAAGCCAATAAATAAGCCAGTAAGTAAGCCAATAAGTAAGTCAATAAATAAGCCAATAAGTAAGCCAATAAGTAAGCCATTTAGTAAGTCAATAAGTAAGCCAGTAAGTAAGGCAATAAGTAAGGCAATAAGTAAGCCAATAAGTAAGGCAATAAGAAAGGCAATAAGTAAGCCAATAAGTAAGCCAATAAGTAAGCCAATAAATAAGCCAGTAAGTAAGCCAATAAGTAAGTCAATAAATAAGCCAATAAGTAAGCCATTTAGTAAGGCAATAAGTAAGCCAATAAGTAAGCCAATAAGTAAGGCAATAAGTAAGCCAATAAGTAAGCCAATAAGTAAGCCATAAGTAAGGCAATAAGTAAGCCAATAAGTAAGCCATAAGTAAGGCAATAAGTAAGCCAATAAATAAGCCAATAAGTAAGCCAATAAGTAAGCCAATAAGTAAGCCAGTAAGTAAGGCAATAAGTAAGGCAATAAGTAAGCCAATAAGTAAGTCAGTAAGTAAGTCAATAAATAAGCCAGTAAGTAAGTCAATAAGTAAGCCAATAAGTAAGCCAATAAGTAAGTCAATAAATAAGCCAATAAGTAAGCCAGTAAGTAAGTCAATAAGTAAGCCAATAAGTAAGCCAATAAGTAAGTCAATAAGTAAGCCAATAAGTAAGTCAATAAATAAGCCAGTAAGTAAGTCAATAAGTAAGCCAATAAGTAAGTCAATAAGTAAGCCAATAAGTAAGTCAATAAATAAGCCAGTAAGTAAGTCAATAAGTAAGCCAATAAATAAGTCAATAAGTAAGCCAATAAGTAAGTCAATAAGTAAGTCAATAAGTAAGCCAATAAGTAAGTCAATAAGTAAGTCAATAAGTAAGCCAATAAGTAAGCCAGTAAGTAAGCCAATAAGTAAGCCAGTAAGTAAGTCAATAAGTAAGCCAATAAGTAAGCCAGTAAGTAAGGCAATAAGTAAGCCAATAAGTAAGCCAATAATTAAGGCAATAAGTAAGCCAATAAGTAAGCCAATAAGTAAGCCAGTAAGTAAGCCAATAAGTAAGCCAGTAAGTAAGTCAATAAGTAAGCCAATAAGTAAGGCAATAAGTAAGCCAATAAGTAAGGCAATAAGTAAGCCAATAAGTAACTCAATAAGTAAGCCAATAAGTAAGCCAATAAGTAAGGCAATAAGTAAGTCAATATGTAACTCAATAAGTAAGCCAATAAGTAAGCCAATAAGTAAGCCAATAAGTAAGCCAATAAGTAAGTCAATAAGTAAGCCAATAAGTAAGGCAATAAGTAAGCCAATAAGTAAGCCAATAAGTAAGTCAATAAGTATGCCAATAAGTAAGTCAATAAGTAAGCCAATAAGTAAGTCAATAAGTAAGTCAATAAGTAAGCCAATAAGTAAGTCAATAAGTAAGCCAATAAGTAAGTCAATAAGTAAGCCAGTAAGTAAGTCAATAAGTAAGCCAATAAATAAGCCAATAAATAAGCCAATAAGTAAGCCAATAAATAAGCCAGTAAGTAAGTCAATAAGTAAGCCAATAAGTAAGCCAATAAATAAGTCAATAAGTAAGTCAATAAGTAAGCCAATAAGTAAGCCAATAAGTAAGCCAATAAGTAAGCCAATAAGTAAGCCAATAAGTAAGCCAAAAAGTAAGCCAGTAAGTAAGGCAATAAGTAAGCCAGTATGTAAGGCAATAAGTAAGCCAGTAAGTAAGCCAATAAATAAGCCAATAAGTAAGCCAATAAGTAAGCCAATAAGTAAGGCAATAAGTAAGCCAATAAGTAACTCAATAAGTAAGCCAATAAGTAAGCCAATAAGTAAGCCAATAAGTAAGTCAATAAGTAAGCCAATAAGTAAGTCAATAAGTAAGCCAATAAGTAAGCCAATAAGTAACTCAATAAGTAAGCCAATAAGTAAGCCAGTAAGTAAGTCAATAAGTAAGCCAATAAGTAAGTCAATAAGTAAGCCAATAAGTAAGCCAATAAATAAGCCAGTAAGTAAGTCAATAAGTAAGTCAATAAGTAAGCCAATAAGTAAGTCAATAAGTAAGCCAATAAATAAGCCAGTAAGTAAGTCAATAAGTAAGCCAATAAGTAAGCCAATAAGTAAGTCAATAAGTAAGCCAGTAAGTAAGTCAATAAGTAAGTCAATAAATAAGCCAATAAGTAAGCCAATAAGTAAGCCAATAAGTAAGCCAATAAGTAAGCCAATAAGTAAGTCAATAAGTTAGTCAATAAGTAAGCCAATAAATAAGCCAGTAAGTAAGCCAATAAGTAAGCCAATAAGTAAGCCAATAAGTAAGTCAATAAGTAAGACAGTAAGTAAGTCAATAAGTAAGTCAATAAATAAGCCAATAAGTAAGCCAATAAGTAAGCCAATAAGTAAGCCAATAAATAAGCCAATAAGTAAGTCAATAAATAAGCCAATAAGTAAGCCAATAAGTAAGCCAATAAGTAAGCCAGTAAATAAGCCAATAAGTAAGTCAATAAGTAAGTCAATAAATAAGCCAGTAAGTAAGTCAATAAGTAAGCCAATAAGTAAGCCAATAAGTAAGTCAATAAGTAAGTCAATAAATAAGCCAGTAAGTAAGTCAATAAGTAAGCCAATAAGTAAGCCAATAAGTAAGTCAATAAATAAGCCAATAAGTAAGCCAGTAAGTAAGTCAATAAGTAAGCCAATAAGTAAGCCAATAAGTAAGTCAATAAGTAAGCCAATAAGTAAGTCAATAAATAAGCCAGTAAGTAAGTCAATAAGTAAGCCAATAAGTAAGTCAATAAGTAAGCCAATAAGTAAGTCAATAAATAAGCCAGTAAGTAAGTCAATAAGTAAGCCTATAAATAAGTCAATAAGTAAGCCAATAAGTAAGTCAATAAGTAAGTCAATAAGTAAGCCAATAAGTAAGTCAATAAGTAAGTCAATAAGTAAGCCAATAAGTAAGCCAATAAGTAAGTCAATAAATAAGCCAGTAAGTAAGTCAATAAGTAAGCCAATAAGTAAGCCAATAAGTAAGTCAATAAATAAGCCAATAAGTAAGTCAATAAGTAAGTCAATAAGTAAGCCAATAAGTAAGTCAATAAATAAGCCAGTAAGTAAGTCAATAAGTAAGCCAATAAATAAGTCAATAAGTAAGCCAATAAGTAAGTCAATAAGTAAGTCAATAAGTAAGCCAATAAGTAAGCCAATAAGTAAGCCAATAAGTAAGCCAATAAATAAGCCAGTAAGTAAGTCAATAAGTAAGCCAATAAGTAAGTCAATAAGTAAGCCAATAAGTAAGTCAATAAATAAGCCAGTAAGTAAGTCAATAAGTAAGCCAATAAGTAAGTCAATAAGTAAGCCAATATGTAAGTCAATAAATAAGCCAGTAAATAAGTCAATAAGTAAGCCAATAAATAAGTCAATAAGTAAGCCAATAAGTAAGTCAATAAGTAAGTCAATAAATAAGCCAATAAGTAAGTCAATAAATAAGCCAGTAAGTAAGTCAATAAGTAAGCCAATAAATAAGCCAATAAGTAAGCCAATAAGTAAGTCAATAAGTAAGTCAATAAGTAAGCCAATTAGTAAGTCAATAAGTAAGCCAATAAGTAAGCCAATAAGTAAGCCAATAAGTAAGTCAATAAGTAAGTCAATAAGTAAGCCAATAAGTAAGCCAATAAATAAGCCAGTAAGTAAGTCAATAAGTAAGCCAATAAGTAAGTCAATAAGTAAGCCAATAAGTAAGTCAATAAATAAGCCAGTACGTAAGTCAATAAGTAAGCCAATAAGTAAGTCAATAAGTAAGCCAATAAGTAAGTCAATAAATAAGCCAGTAAGTAAGTCAATAAGTAAGCCAATAAATAAGCCAGTAAGTAAGTCAATAAGTAAGCCAATAAGTAAGTCAATAAGTAAGCCAATAAATAAGCCAGTAAGTAAGCCAATAAGCAAGCCAATAAGTAAGCCAATAAGGAAGCCAATAAGTAAGTCAATAAGTAAGCCAGTAAGTAAGTCAATAAGTAAGTCAATAAATAAGCCAATAAGTAAGCCAATAAGTAAGCCAATAAGTAAGCCAATAAGTAAGCCAATAAGTAAGTCAATAAGTTAGTCAATAAGTAAGCCAATAAATAAGCCAGTAAGTAAGTCAATAAGTAAGCCAATAAGTAAGCCAATAAGTAAGCCAATAAGTAAGCCAATAAGTAAGCCAATAAGTAAGTCAATAAGTAAGCCAGTAAGTAAGTCAATAAGTAAGTCAATAAATAAGCCAATAAGTAAGCCAATAAGTAAGCCAATAAGTAAGTCAATAAATAAGCCAATAAGTAAGTCAATAAATAAGCCAATAAGTAAGCCAATAAGTAAGCCAATAAGTAAGTCAATAAATAAGCCAATACGTAAGTCAATAAATAAGCCAATAAGTAAGTCAATAAGTAAGCCAATAAGTAAGTCAATAAGTAAGCCAATAAGTAAGCCAATAAGTAAGTCAATAAATAAGCCAATAAGTAAGTCAATAAGTAAGCCAATAAGTAAGTCAATAAGTAAGCCAATAAGTAAGTCAATAAGTAAGTCAATAAGTAAGTCAATAAGTAAGCCAATAAGTAAGTCAATAAGTAAGCCAATAAGTAAGTCAATAAGTAAGCCAGTAAGTAAGTCAATAAGTAAGCCAATGAATAAGCCAATAAATAAGCCAGTAAGTAAGCCAATAAATAAGCCAGTAAGTAAGTCAATAAGTAAGCCAATAAGTAAGCCAATAAATAAGGCAGTAAGTAAGTCAATAAGTAAGTCAATAAGTAAGTCAATAAATAAGCCAATAAGTAAGCCAGTAAGTAAGTCAATAAGTAAGCCAATAAGTAAGCCAATAAGTAAGTCAATAAGTAAGCCAATAAGTAAGTCAATAAATAAGCCAGTAAGTAAGTCAATAAGTAAGCCAATAAGTAAGTCAATAAGTAAGCCAATAAGTAAGTCAATAAATAAGCCAGTAAGTAAGTCAATAAGTAAGCCAATAAATAAGTCAATAAGTAAGCCAATAAGTAAGTCAATAAGTAAGTCAATAAGTAAGCCAATAAGTAAGTCAATAAGTAAGTCAATAAGTAAGCCAATAAGTAAGCCAGTAAGTAAGCCAATAAGTAAGCCAGTAAGTAAGTCAATAAGTAAGCCAATAAGTAAGCCAGTAAGTAAGGCAATAAGTAAGCCAATAAGTAAGCCAATAATTAAGGCAATAAGTAAGCCAATAAGTAAGCCAATAAGTAAGCCAGTAAGTAAGCCAATAAGTAAGCCAGTAAGTAAGTCAATAAGTAAGCCAATAAGTAAGGCAATAAGTAAGGCTATAAGTAAGCCAATAAGTAAGCCAATAAGTAAGGCAATAAGTAAGGCAATAAGTAAGCCAATAAGTAAGGCAATAAGTAAGCCAGTAAGTAAGCCAGTAAGTAAGTCAATAAGTAAGTCAATAAGTAAGCCAATAAGTAAGCCAATAAGTAAGCCAATAAGTAAGCCAATAAGTAAGGCAATAAGTAAGGCAATAAGTAAGCCAATAAGTAAGCCAATAAGTAAGGCAATAAGTAAGCCAATAAGTAAGCCAGTAAGTAAGCCAGTAAGTAAGTCAATAAGTAAGTCAATAAGTAAGCCAATAAGTAAGCCAATAAGTAAGGCAATAAGTAAGCCAATAAGTAACTCAATAAGTAAGCCAATAAGTAAGCCAATAAGTAAGGCAATAAATAAGCCAATAAGTAAGCCAATAAGTAAGCCAATAAGTAAGGCAATAAGTAAGCCAATAAGTAACTCAATAAGTAAGCCAATAAGTAAGCCAATAAGTAAGCCAATAAGTAAGCCAATAAGTAAGTCAATAAGTAAGCCAATAAGTAAGGCAATAAGTAAGCCAATAAGTAAGTCAATAAATAAGCCAATAAGTAAGTCAATAAGTAAGCCAATAAGTAAGCCAATAAATAAGCCAATAAGTAAGCCAATAAGTAAGTCAATAAGTAATTCAATAAGTAAGCCAATTAGTAAGTCAATAAGTAAGCCAATAAGTAAGTCAATAAGTAAGCCAATAAGTAAGCCAATAAGTAAGCCAATAAGTAAGCCAATAAGTAAGCCAATAAGTAAGCCAATAAGTAAGCCAATAAGTAAGCCAATAAGTAAGTCAATAAGTAAGTCAATAAGTAAGCCAATTAGTAAGTCAATAAGTAAGCCAATAAGTAAGTCAATAAATAAGCCAATAAGTAAGCCAATAAGTAAGCCAATAAGTAAGTCAATAAGTAAGCCAATAAGTAAGCCAATAAGTAAGCCAATAAGTAAGCCAATAAATAAGCCAATAAGTAAGTCAATAAATAAGCCAATAAGTAAGTCAATAAATAAGCCAATAAGTAAGTCAATAAATAAGCCAATAAGTAAGCCAATGAGTAAGCCAATAAGTAAGCCAATAAGTAAGCCAATAAGTAAGGCAGTAAGTAAGCCAATAAGTAAGCCAGTAAGTAAGTCAATAAGTAAGCCAATAAGTAAGCCAATAAGTAAGGCAATAAGTAAGCCAATAAGTAAGCCAATAAGTAAGTCAATAAGTAAGCCAGTAAGTAACTCAATAAGTAAGCCAATAAGTAAGCCAGTAAGTAAGTCAATAAGTAAGCCAATAAGTAAGCCAATAAGTAAGGCAATAAGTAAGGCAATAAGTAAGCCAGTAAGTAAGCCAATAAGTAAGCCAGTAAGTAAGTCAATAAGTAAGCCAATAAGTAAGCCAGTAAGTAAGGCAATAAGTAAGGCAATAAGTAAGCCAATAAGTAAGGCAATAAGTAAGCCAATAAGTAAGCCAATAAATAAGCCAGTAAGTAAGCCAATAAGTAAGCCAATAAATAAGCCAGTAAGTAAGCCAATAAGTAAGTCAATAAATAAGCCAATAAGTAAGCCAATAAGTAAGCCATTTAGTAAGTCAATAAATAAGCCAATAAGTAAGTCAATAAATAAGCCAATAAGTAAGTCAATAAATAAGCCAATAAGTAAGCCAATGAGTAAGCCAATAAGTAAGCCAATAAGTAAGCCAATAAGTAAGGCAGTAAGTAAGCCAATAAGTAAGCCAGTAAGTAAGTCAATAAGTAAGCCAATAAGTAAGCCAATAAGTAAGGCAATAAGTAAGCCAATAAGTAAGCCAATAAGTAAGTCAATAAGTAAGCCAGTAAGTAAGTCAATAAGTAAGCCAATAAGTAAGCCAGTAAGTAAGTCAATAAGTAAGCCAATAAGTAAGCCAATAAGTAAGGCAATAAGTAAGGCAATAAGTAAGCCAGTAAGTAAGCCAATAAGTAAGCCAGTAAGTAAGTCAATAAGTAAGCCAAAAAGTAAGCCAGTAAGTAAGGCAATAAGTAAGGCAATAAGTAAGCCAATAAGTAAGGCAATAAGTAAGCCAATAAGTAAGCCAATAAATAAGCCAGTAAGTAAGCCAATAAGTAAGCCAATAAATAAGCCGGTAAGTAAGCCAATAAGTAAGTCAATAAATAAGCCAATAAGTAAGCCAATAAGTAAGCCATTTAGTAAGTCAATAAGTAAGCCAGTAAGTAAGGCAATAAGTAAGGCAATAAGTAAGCCAATAAGTAAGGCAATAAGTAAGGCAATAAGTAAGCCAATAAGTAAGCCAATAAGTAAGCCAATAAGTAAGCCAATAAATAAGCCAGTAAGTAAGCCAATAAGTAAGTCAATAAATAAGCCAATAAGTAAGCCATTTATTAAGGCAATAAGTAAGCCAATAAGTAAGCCAATAAGTAAGGCAATAAGTAAGCCAATAAGTAAGCCATAAGTAAGGCAATAAGTAAGCCAATAAGTAAGCCATAAGTAAGGCAATAAGTAAGCCAATAAATAAGCCAATAAGTAAGCCAATAAGTAAGCCAATAAGTAAGCCAGTAAGTAAGGCAATAAGTAAGGCAATAAGTAAGCCAATAAGTAAGTCAATAAATAAGTCAATAAATAAGCCAGTAAGTAAGTCAATAAGTAAGCCAATAAGTAAGCCAATAAGTAAGTCAATAAATAAGCCAATAAGTAAGCCAGTAGGTAAGTCAATAAGTAAGCCAATAAGTAAGCCAATAAATAAGTCAATAAGTAAGCCAATAAGTAAGTCAATAAGTAAGTCAATAAGTAAGCCAATAAGTAAGTCAATAAGTAAGTCAATAAGTAAGCCAATAAGTAAGCCAGTAAGTAAGCCAATAAGTAAGCCAGTAAGTAAGTCAATAAGTAAGCCAATAAGTAAGCCAGTAAGTAACTCAATAAGTAAGCCAATAAGTAAGCCAATAAGTAAGTCAATAAATAAGCCAATAAGTAAGCCAATAAGTAAGCCAATAAGTAAGGCAATAAGTAAGCCAATAAGTAAGCCAGTAAGTAACTCAATAAGTAAGCCAATAAGTAAGCCAATAAGTTAGTCAATAAGTTAGTCAATGAGTAAGCCAATAAGTAAGCCAATAAGTAAGTCAATAAGTAAGCCAATAAGTAAGCCAATAAGTAAGTCAATAAATAAGCCAATAAGTAAGTCAATAAGTAAGCCAATAAGTAAGCCAATAAATAAGCCAATAAGTAAGCCAATAAGTAAGTCAATAAGTAATTCAATAAGTAAGCCAATTAGTAAGTCAATAAGTAAGCCAATAAATAAGTAAATAAGTAAGCCAATAAGTAAGCCAATAAGTAAGTCAATAAGTAAGCCAATAAGTAAGCCAATAAGTAAGCCAATAAGTAAACCAATAAGTAAGCCAATAAGTAAGCCAATAAGTAAGTCAATAAGTAAGTCAATAAGTAAGTCAATAAGTAAGCCAATTAGTAAGTCAATAAGTAAGCCAATAAGTAAGTCAATAAATAAGCCAATAAGTAAGCCAATAAGTAAGCCAATAAGTAAGTCAATAAGTAAGCCAATAAGTAAGCCAATAAGTAAGCCAATAAGTAAGCCATTAAGTAAGCCAATAAGTAAGTCAATAAATAAGCCAATAAGTAAGTCAATAAATAAGCCAATAAGTAAGTCAATAAATAAGCCAATAAGTAAGTCAATAAATAAGCCAATAAGTAAGCCAATGAGTAAGCCAATAAGTAAGCCAATAAGTAAGCCAATAAGTAAGGCAGTAAGTAAGCCAATAAGTAAGCCAGTAAGTAAGTCAATAAGTAAGCCAATAAGTAAGCCAATAAGTAAGGCAATAAGTAAGCCAATAAGTAAGCCAATAAGTAAGTCAATAAGTAAGCCAGTAAGTAAGTCAATAAGTAAGCCAATAAGTAAGCCAGTAAGTAAGTCAATAAGTAAGCCAATAAGTAAGCCAATAAGTAAGGCAATAAGTAAGGCAATAAGTAAGCCAGTAAGTAAGCCAATAAGTAAGCCAGTAAGTAAGTCAATAAGTAAGCCAAAAAGTAAGCCAGTAAGTAAGGCAATAAGTAAGGCAATAAGTAAGCCAATAAGTAAGGCAATAAGTAAGCCAATAAATAAGCCAGTAAGTAAGCCAATAAGTAAGCCAATAAATAAGCCGGTAAGTAAGCCAATAAGTAAGTCAATAAATAAGCCAATAAGTAAGCCAATAAGTAAGCCATTTAGTAAGTCAATAAGTAAGCCAGTAAGTAAGGCAATAAGTAAGGCAATAAGTAAGCCAATAAGTAAGGCAATAAGTAAGGCAATAAGTAAGCCAATAAGTAAGCCAATAAGTAAGCCAATAAGTAAGCCAATAAATAAGCCAGTAAGTAATCCAATAAGTAAGTCAATAAATAAGCCAATAAGTAAGCCATTTATTAAGGCAATAAGTAAGCCAATAAGTAAGCCAATAAGTAAGGCAATAAGTAAGCCAATAAGTAAGCCATAAGTAAGGCAATAAGTAAGCCAATAAGTAAGCCATAAGTAAGGCAATAAGTAAGCCAATAAATAAGCCAATAAGTAAGCCAATAAGTAAGCCAATAAGTAAGCCAGTAAGTAAGGCAATAAGTAAGGCAATAAGTAAGCCAATAAGTAAGTCAATAAATAAGTCAATAAATAAGCCAGTAAGTAAGTCAATAAGTAAGCCAATAAGTAAGCCAATAAGTAAGTCAATAAATAAGCCAATAAGTAAGCCAGTAGGTAAGTCAATAAGTAAGCCAATAAGTAAGCCAATAAATAAGTCAATAAGTAAGCCAATAAGTAAGTCAATAAGTAAGTCAATAAGTAAGCCAATAAGTAAGTCAATAAGTAAGTCAATAAGTAAGCCAATAAGTAAGCCAGTAAGTAAGCCAATAAGTAAGCCAGTAAGTAAGTCAATAAGTAAGCCAATAAGTAAGCCAGTAAGTAAGCCAATAAGTAAGCCAGTAAGTAAGTCAATAAGTAAGCCAATAAGTAAGCCAGTAAGTAAGTCAATAAGTAAGCCAATAAGTAAGCCAGTAAGTAAGGCAATAAGTAAGCCAATAAGTAAGCCAATAAGTAAGGCAATAAGTAAGCCAATAAGTAAGCCAGTAAGTAAGGCAATAAGTAAGCCAATAAGTAAGTCAATAAGTAAGCCAATAAGTAAGCCAATAAATAAGCCAATAAGTAAGCCAATAAGTAAGTCAATAAGTAATTCAATAAGTAAGCCAATAAGTAAGCCAATAAGTAAGCCAATAAGTAAGTCAATAAGTAAGCCAATAAGTAAGGCAATAAGTAAGCCAATAAGTAACTCAATAAGTAAGCCAATAAGTAAGCCAATAAGTAAGGCAATAAG
The DNA here is from genome assembly GCA_946902985.2 of Meconema thalassinum. Lineage (NCBI taxonomy): Eukaryota > Metazoa > Arthropoda > Insecta > Orthoptera > Tettigoniidae > Meconema > Meconema thalassinum. The sequence continues at coordinate 426,748,706 of OX336394.1, read as the reverse complement.
TAAGTCAATATGTAACTCAATAAGTAAGCCAATAAGTAAGCCAATAAGTAAGCCAATAAGTAAGCCAATAAGTAAGTCAATAAGTAAGCCAATAAGTAAGGCAATAAGTAAGCCAATAAGTAAGCCAATAAGTAAGTCAATAAGTATGCCAATAAGTAAGTCAATAAGTAAGCCAATAAGTAAGTCAATAAGTAAGTCAATAAGTAAGCCAATAAGTAAGTCAATAAGTAAGCCAATAAGTAAGTCAATAAGTAAGCCAGTAAGTAAGTCAATAAGTAAGCCAATAAATAAGCCAATAAATAAGCCAATAAGTAAGCCAATAAATAAGCCAGTAAGTAAGTCAATAAGTAAGCCAATAAGTAAGCCAATAAATAAGGCAGTAAGTAAGTCAATAAGTAAGTCAATAAGTAAGCCAATAAGTAAGCCAATAAGTAAGCCAATAAGTAAGCCAATAAGTAAGCCAATAAGTAAGCCAGTAAGTAAGGCAATAAGTAAGCCAATAAGTAAGCCAGTAAGTAACTCAATAAGTAAGCCAATAAGTAAGCCAATAAGTAAGTCAATAAATAAGCCAATAAGTAAGCCAATAAGTAAGCCAATAAGTAAGGCAATAAGTAAGCCAATAAGTAAGCCAGTAAGTAACTCAATGAGTAAGCCAATAAGTAAGCCAATAAGTTAGTCAATAAGTTAGTCAATGAGTAAGCCAATAAGTAAGCCAATAAGTAAGTCAATAAGTAAGCCAATAAGTAAGCCAATAAGTAAGTCAATAAATAAGCCAATAAGTAAGTCAATAAGTAAGCCAATAAGTAAGCCAATAAATAAGCCAATAAGTAAGCCAATAAGTAAGTCAATAAGTAATTCAATAAGTAAGCCAATTAGTAAGTCAATAAGTAAGCCAATAAGTAAGTCAATAAGTAAGCCAATAAGTAAGCCAATAAGTAAGCCAATAAGTAAGCCAATAAGTAAGCCAATAAGTAAGCCAATAAGTAAGCCAATAAGTAAGCCAATAAGTAAGTCAATAAGTAAGTCAATAAGTAAGCCAATTAGTAAGTCAATAAGTAAGCCAATAAGTAAGTCAATAAATAAGCCAATAAGTAAGCCAATAAGTAAGCCAATAAGTAAGTCAATAAGTAAGCCAATAAGTAAGCCAATAAGTAAGCCAATAAGTAAGCCAATAAATAAGCCAATAAGTAAGTCAATAAATAAGCCAATAAGTAAGTCAATAAATAAGCCAATAAGTAAGTCAATAAATAAGCCAATAAGTAAGCCAATGAGTAAGCCAATAAGTAAGCCAATAAGTAAGCCAATAAGTAAGGCAGTAAGTAAGCCAATAAGTAAGCCAGTAAGTAAGTCAATAAGTAAGCCAATAAGTAAGCCAATAAGTAAGGCAATAAGTAAGCCAATAAGTAAGCCAATAAGTAAGTCAATAGGTAAGCCAGTAAGTAACTCAATAAGTAAGCCAATAAGTAAGCCAGTAAGTAAGTCAATAAGTAAGCCAATAAGTAAGCCAATAAGTAAGGCAATAAGTAAGGCAATAAGTAAGCCAGTAAGTAAGCCAATAAGTAAGCCAGTAAGTAAGTCAATAAGTAAGCCAATAAGTAAGCCAGTAAGTAAGGCAATAAGTAAGGCAATAAGTAAGCCAATAAGTAAGGCAATAAGTAAGCCAATAAGTAAGCCAATAAATAAGCCAGTAAGTAAGCCAATAAGTAAGCCAATAAATAAGCCAGTAAGTAAGCCAATAAGTAAGTCAATAAATAAGCCAATAAGTAAGCCAATAAGTAAGCCATTTAGTAAGTCAATAAGTAAGCCAGTAAGTAAGGCAATAAGTAAGGCAATAAGTAAGCCAATAAGTAAGGCAATAAGAAAGGCAATAAGTAAGCCAATAAGTAAGCCAATAAGTAAGCCAATAAATAAGCCAGTAAGTAAGCCAATAAGTAAGTCAATAAATAAGCCAATAAGTAAGCCATTTAGTAAGGCAATAAGTAAGCCAATAAGTAAGCCAATAAGTAAGGCAATAAGTAAGCCAATAAGTAAGCCAATAAGTAAGCCATAAGTAAGGCAATAAGTAAGCCAATAAGTAAGCCATAAGTAAGGCAATAAGTAAGCCAATAAATAAGCCAATAAGTAAGCCAATAAGTAAGCCAATAAGTAAGCCAGTAAGTAAGGCAATAAGTAAGGCAATAAGTAAGCCAATAAGTAAGTCAGTAAGTAAGTCAATAAATAAGCCAGTAAGTAAGTCAATAAGTAAGCCAATAAGTAAGCCAATAAGTAAGTCAATAAATAAGCCAATAAGTAAGCCAGTAAGTAAGTCAATAAGTAAGCCAATAAGTAAGCCAATAAGTAAGTCAATAAGTAAGCCAATAAGTAAGTCAATAAATAAGCCAGTAAGTAAGTCAATAAGTAAGCCAATAAGTAAGTCAATAAGTAAGCCAATAAGTAAGTCAATAAATAAGCCAGTAAGTAAGTCAATAAGTAAGCCAATAAATAAGTCAATAAGTAAGCCAATAAGTAAGTCAATAAGTAAGTCAATAAGTAAGCCAATAAGTAAGTCAATAAGTAAGTCAATAAGTAAGCCAATAAGTAAGCCAGTAAGTAAGCCAATAAGTAAGCCAGTAAGTAAGTCAATAAGTAAGCCAATAAGTAAGCCAGTAAGTAAGGCAATAAGTAAGCCAATAAGTAAGCCAATAATTAAGGCAATAAGTAAGCCAATAAGTAATCCAATAAGTAAGCCAGTAAGTAAGCCAATAAGTAAGCCAGTAAGTAAGTCAATAAGTAAGCCAATAAGTAAGGCAATAAGTAAGCCAATAAGTAAGGCAATAAGTAAGCCAATAAGTAACTCAATAAGTAAGCCAATAAGTAAGCCAATAAGTAAGGCAATAAGTAAGTCAATATGTAACTCAATAAGTAAGCCAATAAGTAAGCCAATAAGTAAGCCAATAAGTAAGCCAATAAGTAAGTCAATAAGTAAGCCAATAAGTAAGGCAATAAGTAAGCCAATAAGTAAGCCAATAAGTAAGTCAATAAGTATGCCAATAAGTAAGTCAATAAGTAAGCCAATAAGTAAGTCAATAAGTAAGTCAATAAGTAAGCCAATAAGTAAGTCAATAAGTAAGCCAATAAGTAAGTCAATAAGTAAGCCAGTAAGTAAGTCAATAAGTAAGCCAATAAATAAGCCAATAAATAAGCCAATAAGTAAGCCAATAAATAAGCCAGTAAGTAAGTCAATAAGTAAGCCAATAAGTAAGCCAATAAATAAGTCAATAAGTAAGTCAATAAGTAAGCCAATAAGTAAGCCAATAAGTAAGCCAATAAGTAAGCCAATAAGTAAGCCAATAAGTAAGCCAAAAAGTAAGCCAGTAAGTAAGGCAATAAGTAAGCCAGTATGTAAGGCAATAAGTAAGCCAGTAAGTAAGCCAATAAATAAGCCAATAAGTAAGCCAATAAGTAAGCCAATAAGTAAGCCAATAAGTAAGGCAATAAGTAAGCCAATAAGTAACTCAATAAGTAAGCCAATAAGTAAGCCAATAAGTAAGCCAATAAGTAAGTCAATAAGTAAGCCAATAAGTAAGTCAATAAGTAAGCCAATAAGTAAGCCAATAAGTAACTCAATAAGTAAGCCAATAAGTAAGCCAGTAAGTAAGTCAATAAGTAAGCCAATAAGTAAGTCAATAAGTAAGCCAATAAGTAAGCCAATAAATAAGCCAGTAAGTAAGTCAATAAGTAAGTCAATAAGTAAGCCAATAAGTAAGTCAATAAGTAAGCCAATAAATAAGCCAGTAAGTAAGTCAATAAGTAAGCCAATAAGTAAGCCAATAAGTAAGTCAATAAGTAAGCCAGTAAGTAAGTCAATAAGTAAGTCAATAAATAAGCCAATAAGTAAGCCAATAAGTAAGCCAATAAGTAAGCCAATAAGTAAGCCAATAAGTAAGTCAATAAGTTAGTCAATAAGTAAGCCAATAAATAAGCCAGTAAGTAAGCCAATAAGTAAGCCAATAAGTAAGCCAATAAGTAAGTCAATAAGTAAGACAGTAAGTAAGTCAATAAGTAAGTCAATAAATAAGCCAATAAGTAAGCCAATAAGTAAGCCAATAAGTAAGCCAATAAATAAGCCAATAAGTAAGTCAATAAATAAGCCAATAAGTAAGCCAATAAGTAAGCCAATAAGTAAGCCAGTAAATAAGCCAATAAGTAAGTCAATAAGTAAGTCAATAAATAAGCCAGTAAGTAAGTCAATAAGTAAGCCAATAAGTAAGCCAATAAGTAAGTCAATAAGTAAGTCAATAAATAAGCCAGTAAGTAAGTCAATAAGTAAGCCAATAAGTAAGCCAATAAGTAAGTCAATAAATAAGCCAATAAGTAAGCCAGTAAGTAAGTCAATAAGTAAGCCAATAAGTAAGCCAATAAGTAAGTCAATAAGTAAGCCAATAAGTAAGTCAATAAATAAGCCAGTAAGTAAGTCAATAAGTAAGCCAATAAGTAAGTCAATAAGTAAGCCAATAAGTAAGTCAATAAATAAGCCAGTAAGTAAGTCAATAAGTAAGCCTATAAATAAGTCAATAAGTAAGCCAATAAGTAAGTCAATAAGTAAGTCAATAAGTAAGCCAATAAGTAAGTCAATAAGTAAGTCAATAAGTAAGCCAATAAGTAAGCCAATAAGTAAGTCAATAAATAAGCCAGTAAGTAAGTCAATAAGTAAGCCAATAAGTAAGCCAATAAGTAAGTCAATAAATAAGCCAATAAGTAAGTCAATAAGTAAGTCAATAAGTAAGCCAATAAGTAAGTCAATAAATAAGCCAGTAAGTAAGTCAATAAGTAAGCCAATAAATAAGTCAATAAGTAAGCCAATAAGTAAGTCAATAAGTAAGTCAATAAGTAAGCCAATAAGTAAGCCAATAAGTAAGCCAATAAGTAAGCCAATAAATAAGCCAGTAAGTAAGTCAATAAGTAAGCCAATAAGTAAGTCAATAAGTAAGCCAATAAGTAAGTCAATAAATAAGCCAGTAAGTAAGTCAATAAGTAAGCCAATAAGTAAGTCAATAAGTAAGCCAATATGTAAGTCAATAAATAAGCCAGTAAATAAGTCAATAAGTAAGCCAATAAATAAGTCAATAAGTAAGCCAATAAGTAAGTCAATAAGTAAGTCAATAAATAAGCCAATAAGTAAGTCAATAAATAAGCCAGTAAGTAAGTCAATAAGTAAGCCAATAAATAAGCCAATAAGTAAGCCAATAAGTAAGTCAATAAGTAAGTCAATAAGTAAGCCAATTAGTAAGTCAATAAGTAAGCCAATAAGTAAGCCAATAAGTAAGCCAATAAGTAAGTCAATAAGTAAGTCAATAAGTAAGCCAATAAGTAAGCCAATAAATAAGCCAGTAAGTAAGTCAATAAGTAAGCCAATAAGTAAGTCAATAAGTAAGCCAATAAGTAAGTCAATAAATAAGCCAGTACGTAAGTCAATAAGTAAGCCAATAAGTAAGTCAATAAGTAAGCCAATAAGTAAGTCAATAAATAAGCCAGTAAGTAAGTCAATAAGTAAGCCAATAAATAAGCCAGTAAGTAAGTCAATAAGTAAGCCAATAAGTAAGTCAATAAGTAAGCCAATAAATAAGCCAGTAAGTAAGCCAATAAGCAAGCCAATAAGTAAGCCAATAAGGAAGCCAATAAGTAAGTCAATAAGTAAGCCAGTAAGTAAGTCAATAAGTAAGTCAATAAATAAGCCAATAAGTAAGCCAATAAGTAAGCCAATAAGTAAGCCAATAAGTAAGCCAATAAGTAAGTCAATAAGTTAGTCAATAAGTAAGCCAATAAATAAGCCAGTAAGTAAGTCAATAAGTAAGCCAATAAGTAAGCCAATAAGTAAGCCAATAAGTAAGCCAATAAGTAAGTCAATAAGTAAGCCAGTAAGTAAGTCAATAAGTAAGTCAATAAATAAGCCAATAAGTAAGCCAATAAGTAAGCCAATAAGTAAGTCAATAAATAAGCCAATAAGTAAGTCAATAAATAAGCCAATAAGTAAGCCAATAAGTAAGCCAATAAGTAAGTCAATAAATAAGCCAATACGTAAGTCAATAAATAAGCCAATAAGTAAGTCAATAAGTAAGCCAATAAGTAAGTCAATAAGTAAGCCAATAAGTAAGCCAATAAGTAAGTCAATAAATAAGCCAATAAGTAAGTCAATAAGTAAGCCAATAAGTAAGTCAATAAGTAAGCCAATAAGTAAGTCAATAAGTAAGTCAATAAGTAAGTCAATAAGTAAGCCAATAAGTAAGTCAATAAGTAAGCCAATAAGTAAGTCAATAAGTAAGCCAGTAAGTAAGTCAATAAGTAAGCCAATGAATAAGCCAATAAAGAAGCCAGTAAGTAAGCCAATAAATAAGCCAGTAAGTAAGTCAATAAGTAAGCCAATAAGTAAGCCAATAAATAAGGCAGTAAGTAAGTCAATAAGTAAGTCAATAAGTAAGTCAATAAATAAGCCAATAAGTAAGCCAGTAAGTAAGTCAATAAGTAAGCCAATAAGTAAGCCAATAAGTAAGTCAATAAGTAAGCCAATAAGTAAGTCAATAAATAAGCCAGTAAGTAAGTCAATAAGTAAGCCAATAAGTAAGTCAATAAGTAAGCCAATAAGTAAGTCAATAAATAAGCCAGTAAGTAAGTCAATAAGTAAGCCAATAAATAAGTCAATAAGTAAGCCAATAAGTAAGTCAATAAGTAAGTCAATAAGTAAGCCAATAAGTAAGTCAATAAGTAAGTCAATAAGTAAGCCAATAAGTAAGCCAGTAAGTAAGCCAATAAGTAAGCCAGTAAGTAAGTCAATAAGTAAGCCAATAAGTAAGCCAGTAAGTAAGGCAATAAGTAAGCCAATAAGTAAGCCAATAATTAAGGCAATAAGTAAGCCAATAAGTAAGCCAATAAGTAAGCCAGTAAGTAAGCCAATAAGTAAGCCAGTAAGTAAGTCAATAAGTAAGCCAATAAGTAAGGCAATAAGTAAGGCTATAAGTAAGCCAATAAGTAAGCCAATAAGTAAGGCAATAAGTAAGGCAATAAGTAAGCCAATAAGTAAGGCAATAAGTAAGCCAGTAAGTAAGCCAGTAAGTAAGTCAATAAGTAAGTCAATAAGTAAGCCAATAAGTAAGCCAATAAGTAAGCCAATAAGTAAGCCAATAAGTAAGGCAATAAGTAAGGCAATAAGTAAGCCAATAAGTAAGCCAATAAGTAAGGCAATAAGTAAGCCAATAAGTAAGCCAGTAAGTAAGCCAGTAAGTAAGTCAATAAGTAAGTCAATAAGTAAGCCAATAAGTAAGCCAATAAGTAAGGCAATAAGTAAGCCAATAAGTAACTCAATAAGTAAGCCAATAAGTAAGCCAATAAGTAAGGCAATAAATAAGCCAATAAGTAAGCCAATAAGTAAGCCAATAAGTAAGGCAATAAGTAAGCCAATAAGTAACTCAATAAGTAAGCCAATAAGTAAGCCAATAAGTAAGCCAATAAGTAAGCCAATAAGTAAGTCAATAAGTAAGCCAATAAGTAAGGCAATAAGTAAGCCAATAAGTAAGTCAATAAATAAGCCAATAAGTAAGTCAATAAGTAAGCCAATAAGTAAGCCAATAAATAAGCCAATAAGTAAGCCAATAAGTAAGTCAATAAGTAATTCAATAAGTAAGCCAATTAGTAAGTCAATAAGTAAGCCAATAAGTAAGTCAATAAGTAAGCCAATAAGTAAGCCAATAAGTAAGCCAATAAGTAAGCCAATAAGTAAGCCAATAAGTAAGCCAATAAGTAAGCCAATAAGTAAGTCAATAAGTAAGTCAATAAGTAAGCCAATTAGTAAGTCAATAAGTAAGCCAATAAGTAAGTCAATAAATAAGCCAATAAGTAAGCCAATAAGTAAGCCAATAAGTAAGTCAATAAGTAAGCCAATAAGTAAGCCAATAAGTAAGCCAATAAGTAAGCCAATAAATAAGCCAATAAGTAAGTCAATAAATAAGCCAATAAGTAAGTCAATAAATAAGCCAATAAGTAAGTCAATAAATAAGCCAATAAGTAAGCCAATGAGTAAGCCAATAAGTAAGCCAATAAGTAAGCCAATAAGTAAGGCAGTAAGTAAGCCAATAAGTAAGCCAGTAAGTAAGTCAATAAGTAAGCCAATAAGTAAGCCAATAAGTAAGGCAATAAGTAAGCCAATAAGTAAGCCAATAAGTAAGTCAATAAGTAAGCCAGTAAGTAACTCAATAAGTAAGCCAATAAGTAAGCCAGTAAGTAAGTCAATAAGTAAGCCAATAAGTAAGCCAATAAGTAAGGCAATAAGTAAGGCAATAAGTAAGCCAGTAAGTAAGCCAATAAGTAAGCCAGTAAGTAAGTCAATAAGTAAGCCAATAAGTAAGCCAGTAAGTAAGGCAATAAGTAAGGCAATAAGTAAGCCAATAAGTAAGGCAATAAGTAAGCCAATAAGTAAGCCAATAAATAAGCCAGTAAGTAAGCCAATAAGTAAGCCAATAAATAAGCCAGTAAGTAAGCCAATAAGTAAGTCAATAAATAAGCCAATAAGTAAGCCAATAAGTAAGCCATTTAGTAAGTCAATAAGTAAGCCAGTAAGTAAGGCAATAAGTAAGGCAATAAGTAAGCCAATAAGTAAGGCAATAAGAAAGGCAATAAGTAAGCCAATAAGTAAGCCAATAAGTAAGCCAATAAATAAGCCAGTAAGTAAGCCAATAAGTAAGTCAATAAATAAGCCAATAAGTAAGCCATTTACTAAGGCAATAAGTAAGCCAATAAGTAAGCCAATAAGTAAGGCAATAAGTAAGCCAATAAGTAAGCCAATAAGTAAGCCATAAGTAAGGCAATAAGTAAGCCAATAAGTAAGCCATAAGTAAGGCAATAAGTAAGCCAATAAATAAGCCAATAAGTAAGCCAATAAGTAAGCCAATAAGTAAGCCAGTAAGTAAGGCAATAAGTAAGGCAATAAGTAAGCCAATAAGTAAGTCAGTAAGTAAGTCAATAAATAAGCCAGTAAGTAAGTCAATAAGTAAGCCAATAAGTAAGCCAATAAGTAAGTCAATAAATAAGCCAATAAGTAAGCCAGTAAGTAAGTCAATAAGTAAGCCAATAAGTAAGCCAATAAGTAAGTCAATAAGTAAGCCAATAAGTAAGTCAATAAATAAGCCAGTAAGTAAGTCAATAAGTAAGCCAATAAGTAAGTCAATAAGTAAGCCAATAAGTAAGTCAATAAATAAGCCAGTAAGTAAGTCAATAAGTAAGCCAATAAATAAGTCAATAAGTAAGCCAATAAGTAAGTCAATAAGTAAGTCAATAAGTAAGCCAATAAGTAAGTCAATAAGTAAGTCAATAAGTAAGCCAATAAGTAAGCCAGTAAGTAAGCCAATAAGTAAGCCAGTAAGTAAGTCAATAAGTAAGCCAATAAGTAAGCCAGTAAGTAAGGCAATAAGTAAGCCAATAAGTAAGCCAATAATTAAGGCAATAAGTAAGCCAATAAGTAAGCCAATAAGTAAGCCAGTAAGTAAGCCAATAAGTAAGCCAGTAAGTAAGTCAATAAGTAAGCCAATAAGTAAGGCAATAATTAAGCCAATAAGTAAGGCAATAAGTAAGCCAATAAGTAACTCAATAAGTAAGCCAATAAGTAAGCCAATAAGTAAGGCAATAAGTAAGTCAATATGTAACTCAATAAGTAAGCCAATAAGTAAGCCAATAAGTAAGCCAATAAGTAAGCCAATAAGTAAGTCAATAAGTAAGCCAATAAGTAAGGCAATAAGTAAGCCAATAAGTAAGCCAATAAGTAAGTCAATAAGTATGCTAATAAGTAAGTCAATAAGTAAGCCAATAAGTAAGTCAATAAGTAAGTCAATAAGTAAGCCAATAAGTAAGTCAATAAGTAAGCCAATAAGTAAGTCAATAAGTAAGCCAGTAAGTAAGTCAATAAGTAAGCCAATAAATAAGCCAATAAATAAGCCAATAAGTAAGCCAATAAATAAGCCAGTAAGTAAGTCAATAAGTAAGCCAATAAGTAAGCCAATAAATAAGTCAATAAGTAAGTCAATAAGTAAGCCAATAAGTAAGCCAATAAGTAAGCCAATAAGTAAGCCAATAAGTAAGCCAATAAGTAAGCCAAAAAGTAAGCCAGTAAGTAAGGCAATAAGTAAGCCAGTATGTAAGGCAATAAGTAAGCCAGTAAGTAAGCCAATAAATAAGCCAATAAGTAAGCCAATAAGTAAGCCAATAAGTAAGCCAATAAGTAAGGCAATAAGTAAGCCAATAAGTAACTCAATAAGTAAGCCAATAAGTAAGCCGATAAGTAAGCCAATAAGTAAGTCAATAAGTAAGCCAATAAGTAAGTCAATAAGTAAGCCAATAAGTAAGCCAATAAGTAACTCAATAAGTAAGCCAATAAGTAAGCCAGTAAGTAAGTCAATAAGTAAGCCAATAAGTAAGTCAATAAGTAAGCCAATAAGTAAGCCAATAAATAAGCCAGTAAGTAAGTCAATAAGTAAGTCAATAAGTAAGCCAATAAGTAAGTCAATAAGTAAGCCAATAAATAAGCCAGTAAGTAAGTCAATAAGTAAGCCAATAAGTAAGCCAATAAGTAAGTCAATAAGTAAGCCAGTAAGTAAGTCAATAAGTAAGTCAATAAATAAGCCAATAAGTAAGCCAATAAGTAAGCCAATAAGTAAGCCAATAAGTAAGCCAATAAGTAAGTCAATAAGTTAGTCAATAAGTAAGCCAATAAATAAGCCAGTAAGTAAGCCAATAAGTAAGCCAATAAGTAAGCCAATAAGTAAGTCAATAAGTAAGACAGTAAGTAAGTCAATAAGTAAGTCAATAAATAAGCCAATAAGTAAGCCAATAAGTAAGCCAATAAGTAAGCCAATAAATAAGCCAATAAGTAAGTCAATAAATAAGCCAATAAGTAAGCCAATAAGTAAGCCAATAAGTAAGCCAGTAAATAAGCCAATAAGTAAGTCAATAAGTAAGTCAATAAATAAGCCAGTAAGTAAGTCAATAAGTAAGCCAATAAGTAAGCCAATAAGTAAGTCAATAAGTAAGTCAATAAATAAGCCAGTAAGTAAGTCAATAAGTAAGCCAATAAGTAAGCCAATAAGTAAGTCAATAAATAAGCCAATAAGTAAGCCAGTAAGTAAGTCAATAAGTAAGCCAATAAGTAAGCCAATAAGTAAGTCAATAAGTAAGCCAATAAGTAAGTCAATAAATAAGCCAGTAAGTAAGTCAATAAGTAAGCCAATAAGTAAGTCAATAAGTAAGCCAATAAGTAAGTCAATAAATAAGCCAGTAAGTAAGTCAATAAGTAAGCCTATAAATAAGTCAATAAGTAAGCCAATAAGTAAGTCAATAAGTAAGTCAATAAGTAAGCCAATAAGTAAGTCAATAAGTAAGTCAATAAGTAAGCCAATAAGTAAGCCAATAAGTAAGTCAATAAATAAGCCAGTAAGTAAGTCAATAAGTAAGCCAATAAGTAAGCCAATAAGTAAGTCAATAAATAAGCCAATAAGTAAGTCAATAAGTAAGTCAATAAGTAAGCCAATAAGTAAGTCAATAAATAAGCCAGTAAGTAAGTCAATAAGTAAGCCAATAAATAAGTCAATAAGTAAGCCAATAAGTAAGTCAATAAGTAAGTCAATAAGTAAGCCAATAAGTAAGCCAATAAGTAAGCCAATAAGTAAGCCAATAAATAAGCCAGTAAGTAAGTCAATAAGTAAGCCAATAAGTAAGTCAATAAGTAAGCCAATAAGTAAGTCAATAAATAAGCCAGTAAGTAAGTCAATAAGTAAGCCAATAAGTAAGTCAATAAGTAAGCCAATATGTAAGTCAATAAATAAGCCAGTAAATAAGTCAATAAGTAAGCCAATAAATAAGTCAATAAGTAAGCCAATAAGTAAGTCAATAAGTAAGTCAATAAATAAGCCAATAAGTAAGTCAATAAATAAGCCAGTAAGTAAGTCAATAAGTAAGCCAATAAATAAGCCAATAAGTAAGCCAATAAGTAAGTCAATAAGTAAGTCAATAAGTAAGCCAATTAGTAAGTCAATAAGTAAGCCAATAAGTAAGCCAATAAGTAAGCCAATAAGTAAGTCAATAAGTAAGTCAATAAGTAAGCCAATAAGTAAGCCAATAAATAAGCCAGTAAGTAAGTCAATAAGTAAGCCAATAAGTAAGTCAATAAGTAAGCCAATAAGTAAGTCAATAAATAAGCCAGTACGTAAGTCAATAAGTAAGCCAATAAGTAAGTCAATAAGTAAGCCAATAAGTAAGTCAATAAATAAGCCAGTAAGTAAGTCAATAAGTAAGCCAATAAATAAGCCAGTAAGTAAGTCAATAAGTAAGCCAATAAGTAAGTCAATAAGTAAGCCAATAAATAAGCCAGTAAGTAAGCCAATAAGCAAGCCAATAAGTAAGCCAATAAGGAAGCCAATAAGTAAGTCAATAAGTAAGCCAGTAAGTAAGTCAATAAGTAAGTCAATAAATAAGCCAATAAGTAAGCCAATAAGTAAGCCAATAAGTAAGCCAATAAGTAAGCCAATAAGTAAGTCAATAAGGTAGTCAATAAGTAAGCCAATAAATAAGCCAGTAAGTAAGTCAATAAGTAAGCCAATAAGTAAGCCAATAAGTAAGCCAATTAGTAAGCCAATAAGTAAGCCAATAAGTAAGTCAATAAGTAAGCCAGTAAGTAAGTCAATAAGTAAGTCAATAAATAAGCCAATAAGTAAGCCAATAAGTAAGCCAATAAGTAAGTCAATAAATAAGCCAATAAGTAAGTCAATAAATAAGCCAATAAGTAAGCCAATAAGTAAGCCAATAAGTAAGTCAATAAATAAGCCAATACGTAAGTCAATAAATAAGCCAATAAGTAAGTCAATAAGTAAGCCAATAAGTAAGTCAATAAGTAAGCCAATAAGTAAGCCAATAAGTAAGTCAATAAATAAGCCAATAAGTAAGTCAATAAGTAAGCCAATAAGTAAGTCAATAAGTAAGCCAATAAGTAAGTCAATAAGTAAGTCAATAAGTAAGTCAATAAGTAAGCCAATAAGTAAGTCAATAAGTAAGCCAATAAGTAAGTCAATAAGTAAGCCAGTAAGTAAGTCAATAAGTAAGCCAATAAATAAGCCAATAAATAAGCCAGTAAGTAAGCCAATAAATAAGCCAGTAAGTAAGTCAATAAGTAAGCCAATAAGTAAGCCAATAAATAAGGCAGTAAGTAAGTCAATAAGTAAGTCAATAAGTAAGTCAATAAATAAGCCAATAAGTAAGCCAGTAAGTAAGTCAATAAGTAAGCCAATAAGTAAGCCAATAAGTAAGTCAATAAGTAAGCCAATAAGTAAGTCAATAAATAAGCCAGTAAGTAAGTCAATAAGTAAGCCAATAAGTAAGTCAATAAGTAAGCCAATAAGTAAGTCAATAAATAAGCCAGTAAGTAAGTCAATAAGTAAGCCAATAAATAAGTCAATAAGTAAGCCAATAAGTAAGTCAATAAGTAAGTCAATAAGTAAGCCAATAAGTAAGTCAATAAGTAAGTCAATAAGTAAGCCAATAAGTAAGCCAGTAAGTAAGCCAATAAGTAAGCCAGTAAGTAAGTCAATAAGTAAGCCAATAAGTAAGCCAGTAAGTAAGGCAATAAGTAAGCCAATAAGTAAGCCAATAATTAAGGCAATAAGTAAGCCAATAAGTAAGCCAATAAGTAAGCCAGTAAGTAAGCCAATAAGTAAGCCAGTAAGTAAGTCAATAAGTAAGCCAATAAGTAAGGCAATAAGTAAGGCTATAAGTAAGCCAATAAGTAAGCCAATAAGTAAGGCAATAAGTAAGGCAATAAGTAAGCCAATAAGTAAGGCAATAAGTAAGCCAGTAAGTAAGCCAGTAAGTAAGTCAATAAGTAAGCCAATAAGTAAGCCAATAAGTAAGCCAATAAGTAAGCCAATAAGTAAGGCAATAAGTAAGGCAATAAGTAAGCCAATAAGTAAGCCAATAAGTAAGGCAATAAGTAAGCCAATAAGTAAGCCAGTAAGTAAGCCAGTAAGTAAGTCAATAAGTAAGCCAATAAGTAAGCCAATAAGTAAGGCAATAAGTAAGCCAATAAGTAACTCAATAAGTAAGCCAATAAGTAAGCCAATAAGTAAGGCAATAAATAAGCCAATAAGTAAGCCAATAAGTAAGCCAATAAGTAAGGCAATAAGTAAGCCAATAAGTAACTCAATAAGTAAGCCAATAAGTAAGCCAATAAGTAAGCCAATAAGTAAGCCAATAAGTAAGTCAATAAGTAAGCCAATAAGTAAGGCAATAAGTAAGCCAATAAGTAAGCCAATAAGTAAGTCAATAAGTATGCCAATAAGTAAGTCAATAAGTAAGCCAATAAGTAAGTCAATAAGTAAGTCAATAAGTAAGCCAATAAGTAAGTCAATAAGTAAGCCAATAAGTAAGTCAATAAGTAAGCCAGTAAGTAAGTCAATAAGTAAGCCAATAAATAAGCCAATAAATAAGCCAATAAGTAAGCCAATAAATAAGCCAGTAAGTAAGTCAATAAGTAAGCCAATAAGTAAGCCAATAAATAAGTCAATAAGTAAGTCAATAAGTAAGCCAATAAGTAAGCCAATAAGTAAGCCAATAAGTAAGCCAATAAGTAAGCCAATAAGTAAGCCAAAAAGTAAGCCAGTAAGTAAGGCAATAAGTAAGCCAATAAGTAAGTCAATAAGTAAGCCAATAAGTAAGTCAATAAGTAAGCCAATAAGTAAGCCAATAAGTAACTCAATAAGTAAGCCAATAAGTAAGCCAGTAAGTAAGTCAATAAGTAAGCCAATAAGTAAGTCAATAAGTAAGCCAATAAGTAAGCCAATAAATAAGCCAGTAAGTAAGTCAATAAGTAAGTCAATAAGTAAGTCAATAAGTAAGCCAATAAGTAAGTCAATAAGTAAGCCAATAAATAAGCCAGTAAGTAACTCAATAAGTAAGCCAATAAGTAAGCCAGTAAGTAAGTCAATAAGTAAGCCAATAAGTAAGTCAATAAGTAAGGCAATAAGTAAGCCAATAAGTAACTCAATAAGTAAGCCAATAAGTAAGCCAATAAGTAAGGCAATAAATAAGCCAATAAGTAAGCCAATAAGTAAGGCAATAAGTAAGCCAGTAAGTAAGCCAATAAATAAGCCAATAAGTAAGCCAATAAGTAAGCCAATAAGTAAGCCAATAAGTAAGGCAATAAGTAAGCCAATAAGTAACTCAATAAGTAAGCCAATAAGTAAGCCAATAAGTAAGCCAATAAGTAAGTCAATAAGTAAGCCAATAAGTAAGTCAATAAGTAAGCCAATAAGTAAGCCAATAAGTAACTCAATAAGTAAGCCAATAAGTAAGCCAGTAAGTAAATCAATAAGTAAGCCAATAAGTAAGTCAATAAGTAAGCCAATAAGTAAGCCAATAAATAAGCCAGTAAGTAAGTCAATAAGTAAGTCAATAAGTAAGCCAATAAGTAAGTCAATAAGTAAGCCAATAAATAAGCCAGTAAGTAAGTCAATAAGTAAGCCAATAAGTAAGCCAATAAGTAAGTCAATAAGTAAGCCAGTAAGTAAGTCAATAAGTAAGTCAATAAATAAGCCAATAAGTAAGCCAATAAGTAAGCCAATAAGTAAGCCAATAAGTAAGCCAATAAGTAAGTCAATAAGTTAGTCAATAAGTAAGCCAATAAATAAGCCAGTAAGTAAGCCAATAAGTAAGCCAATAAGTAAGCCAATAAGTAAGTCAATAAGTAAGCCAGTAAGTAAGTCAATAAGTAAGTCAATAAATAAGCCAATAAGTAAGCCAATAAGTAAGCCAATAAGTAAGCCAATAAATAAGCCAATAAGTAAGTCAATAAATAAGCCAATAAGTAAGCCAATAAGTAAGCCAATAAGTAAGCCAGTAAATAAGCCAATAAGTAAGTCAATAAGTAAGTCAATAAATAAGCCAGTAAGTAAGTCAATAAGTAAGCCAATAAGTAAGCCAATAAGTAAGTCAATAAGTAAGTCAATAAGTAAGCCAATAAGTAAGTCAATAAGTAAGTCAATAAATAAGCCAGTAAGTAAGTCAATAAGTAAGCCAATAAGTAAGCCAATAAGTAAGTCTATAAATAAGCCAATAAGTAAGCCAGTAAGTAAGTCAATAAGTAAGCCAATAAGTAAGCCAATAAGTAAGTCAATAAGTAAGCCAATAAGTAAGTCAATAAATAAGCCAGTAAGTAAGTCAATAAGTAAGCCAATAAGTAAGTCAATAAGTAAGCCAATAAGTAAGTCAATAAATAAGCCAGTAAGTAAGTCAATAAGTAAGCCTATAAATAAGTCAATAAGTAAGCCAATAAGTAAGTCAATAAGTAAGTCAATAAGTAAGCCAATAAGTAAGTCAATAAGTAAGTCAATAAGTAAGCCAATAAGTAAGCCAATAAGTAAGTCAATAAATAAGCCAGTAAGTAAGTCAATAAGTAAGCCAATAAGTAAGCCAATAAGTAAGTCAATAAATAAGCCAATAAGTAAGTCAATAAGTAAGTCAATAAGTAAGCCAATAAGTAAGTCAATAAATAAGCCAGTAAGTAAGTCAATAAGTAAGCCAATAAATAAGTCAATAAGTAAGCCAATAAGTAAGTCAATAAGTAAGTCAATAAGTAAGCCAATAAGTAAGCCAATAAGTAAGCCAATAAGTAAGCCAATAAATAAGCCAGTAAGTAAGTCAATAAGTAAGCCAATAAGTAAGTCAATAAGTAAGCCAATAAGTAAGTCAATAAATAAGCCAGTAAGTAAGTCAATAAGTAAGCCAATAAGTAAGTCAATAAGTAAGCCAATATGTAAGTCAATAAATAAGCCAGTAAGTAAGTCAATAAGTAAGCCAATAAATAAGTCAATAAGTAAGCCAATAAGTAAGTCAATAAGTAAGTCAATAAATAAGCCAATAAGTAAGTCAATAAATAAGCCAGTAAGTAAGTCAATAAGTAAGCCAATAAATAAGCCAATAAGTAAGCCAATAAGTAAGTCAATAAGTAAGTCAATAAGTAAGCCAATTAGTAAGTCAATAAGTAAGCCAATAAGTAAGCCAATAAGTAAGCCAATAAGTAAGTCAATAAGTAAGTCAATAAGTAAGCCAATAAGTAAGCCAATAAATAAGCCAGTAAGTAAGTCAATAAGTAAGCCAATAAGTAAGTCAATAAGTAAGCCAATAAGTAAGTCAATAAATAAGCCAGTACGTAAGTCAATAAGTAAGCCAATAAGTAAGTCAATAAGAAAGCCAATAAGTAAGTCAATAAATAAGCCAGTAAGTAAGTCAATAAGTAAGCCAATAAATAAGCCAGTAAGTAAGTCAATAAGTAAGCCAATAAGTAAGTCAATAAGTAAGCCAATAAATAAGCCAGTAAGTAAGCCAATAAGCAAGCCAATAAGTAAGCCAATAAGGAAGCCAATAAGTAAGTCAATAAGTAAGCCAGTAAGTAAGTCAATAAGTAAGTCAATAAATAAGCCAATAAGTAAGCCAATAAGTAAGCCAATAAGTAAGCCAATAAGTAAGCCAATAAGTAAGTCAATAAGTTAGTCAATAAGTAAGCCTATAAATAAGCCAGTAAGTAAGTCAATAAGTAAGCCAATAAGTAAGCCAATAAGTAAGCCAATAAGTAAGCCAATAAGTAAGCCAATAAGTAAGTCAATAAGTAAGCCAGTAAGTAAGTCAATAAGTAAGTCAATAAATAAGCCAATAAGTAAGCCAATAAGTAAGCCAATAAGTAAGTCAATAAATAAGCCAATAAGTAAGTCAATAAATAAGCCAATAAGTAAGCCAATAAGTAAGCCAATAAGTAAGTCAATAAATAAGCCAATACGTAAGTCAATAAATAAGCCAATAAGTAAGTCAATAAGTAAGCCAATAAGTAAGTCAATAAGTAAGCCAATAAGTAAGCCAATAAGTAAGTCAATAAATAAGCCAATAAGTAAGTCAATAAGTAAGCCAATAAGTAAGTCAATAAGTAAGCCAATAAGTAAGTCAATAAGTAAGTCAATAAGTAAGTCAATAAGTAAGCCAATAAGTAAGTCAATAAGTAAGCCAATAAGTAAGTCAATAAGTAAGCCAGTAAGTAAGTCAATAAGTAAGCCAATAAATAAGCCAATAAATAAGCCAGTAAGTAAGCCAATAAATAAGCCAGTAAGTAAGTCAATAAGTAAGCCAATAAGTAAGCCAATAAATAAGGCAGTAAGTAAGTCAATAAGTAAGTCAATAAGTAAGTCAATAAATAAGTCAATAAGTAAGCCAATAAGTAAGCCAATAAGTAAGCCAATAAGTAAGCCAATAAATAAGCCAATAAATAAGTCAATAAGTAAGCCAATAAGTAAGCCAATAAGTAAGCCAATAAATAAGCCAGTAAGTAAGGCAATAAGTAACTCAATAAGTAAGTCAATAAGTAAGCCAATAAGTAAGCCAATAAGTAAGCCAATAAGTAAGCCAATAAGTAAGCCAATAAGTAAGCCAATAAGTAAGCCAGTAAGTAAGTCAATAAGTAAGCCAATAAGTAAGCCAATAAGTAAGCCAATAAGTAAGCCAGTAAGTAAGCCAATAAGTAAGCCAGTAAGTAAGTCAATAAGTAAGCCAATAAGTAAGCCAGTAAGTAAGCCAATAAGTAAGCTAGTAAGTAAGTCAATAAGTAAGCCAATAAGTAAGCCAATAAGTAAGCCAATAAGTAAGCCAGTAAGTAAGCCAATAAGTAAGCCAGTAAGTAAGTCAATAAGTAAGCCAATAAGTAAGCCAATAAGTAAGCCAGTAAGTAAGTCAATAAGTAAGCCAATAAGTAAGCCAATAAGTAAGCCAATAAGTAAGTCAATAAGTAAGCCAATAAGTAAGCCAATAAGTAAGCCAGTAAGTAAGTCAATAAGTAAGGCAATAAGTAAGTCAATAAGTAAGCCAATAAGTAAGCCAATAAGTAAGCCAATAATTAAGTCAATAAGTAAGCCAGTAAGTAAGCCAATAAGTAAGCCAGTAAGTAAGTCAATAAGTAAGCCAATAAGTAAGCCAATACGTAAGCCAGTAAGTAAGCCAATAAGTAAGCCAATAAGTAAGCCAATAAGTAAGCCAATAAGTAAGGCAATAAGTAAGCCAATAAATAAGCCAATAAGTAAGCCAATAAGTGAGCCAATAAGTAAGCCAATAAGTAAGCCAATAAGTAAGCCAATAAGTAAGCCAATAAGTAAGCCAATAAGTAAGCCAGTAAGTAAGTCAATAAGTAAGCCAATAAGTGAGCCAATAAGTAAGCCAATAAGTAAGCCAATAAGTAAGCCAATAAGTAAGTCAATAAGTAAGCCAATAAGTAAGCCAGTAAGTAAGCCAATAAGTAAGCCAATAAGTAAGCCAATAAGTAAGCCAGTAAGTAAGTCAATAAGTAAGCTAATAAGTAAGCCAGTTAGTAATTCAATATGTAAGCCAATAAGTAAGCCAATAAGTAAGCCAATAAGAAAGCCAATAAGTAAGCCAATAAGTAAGCCAATAAGTAAGTCAATAAGTAAGCCAATAAGTAAGCCAGTAAGTAAGCCAATAAGTAAGCCAGTAAGTAAGCCAATAAGTAAGCCAATAAGTAAGCCAGTAAGTAAGCCAGTAAGTAAGTCAATAAGTAAGCCAATAAGTAAGCCAGTTAGTAATTCAATATGTAAGCCAATAAGTAAGCCAATAAGTAAGCCAATAAGTAAGCCAATAAGTAAGCCAATAAGTAAGCCAATAAGTAAGTCAATAAGTAAGCCAGTAAGTAAGTCAATAAGTAAGTCAATAAGTAAGCCAATAAGTAAGCCAGTAAGTAAGCCAATAAGTAAGCCAATAAGTAAGCCAGTAAGTAAGCCAATATGTAAGTCAATAAGTAAGTCAATAAGTAAGCCAATAAGTAAGCCAATAAGTAAGTCAATAAGTAAGCCAATAAGTAAGTCAATAAGTAAGTCAATAAGTAAGCCAATAAGTAAGTCAATAAGTAAGCCAATATGTAAGTCAATAAGTAAGCCAATAAGTAAGCCAATAAGTAAGCCAATAAGTAAGCCAATAAGTAAGCCAATAAGTAAGACAATAAGTAAGCCAATAAGTAAGCCAATAAGTAAGTCAATAAGTAAGTCAATAAGTAAGCCAATAAGTAAGCCAATAAGTAAGTCAATAAGTAAGCCAATAAGTAAGCCAATAAGTAAGCCAATAAGTAAGTCAATAAGTAAGCCAATAAGTAAGTCAATAAGTAAGCCAATAAGTAAGCCAATAAGTAAGCCAGTAAGTAAGCCAATAAGTAAGCCAATAAGTAAGCCAGTAAGTAAGTCAATAAGTAAGCCAATAAGTAAGTCAATAAGTAAGTCAATAAGTAAGCCAATAAGTAAGCCAATAAGTAAGCCAATAAGTAAGCCAATAAGTAAGTCAATAAGTAAGCCAATAAGTAAGTCAATAAGTAAGTCAATAAGTAAGCCAATAAGTAAGCCAATAAGTAAGCCAATAAGTAAGACAATAAGTAAGCCAATAAGTAAGCCAATAAGTAAGCCAATAAGTAAGCCAGTAAGTAAGCCAATAAGTAAGTCAATAAGTAAGTCAATAAGTAAGCCAATAAGTAAGCCAATAAGTAAGCCAATAAGTAAGTCAATAAGTAAGCCAGTTAGTCATTCAATAAGTAAGCCAATAAGTAAGCCAATAAGTAAGTCAATAAGTAAGTCAATAAGTAAGCCAATAAGTAAGCCAGTAAGTAAGTCAATAAGTAAGCCAGTTAGTAATTCAATAAGTAAGCCAATAAGTAAGCCAATAAGTAAGTCAATAAGTAAGTCAATAAGTAAGCCAATAAGTAAGCCAATAAATAAGCCAGTAAGTAAGTCAATAAGTAAGCCAATAAGTAAGTCAATAAGTAAGCCAATAAGTAAGTCAATAAGTAAGTCAATAAGTAAGCCAATAAGTAAGCCAATAAATAAGCCAGTAAGTAAGGCAATAAGTAAGCCAGTAAGTAAGTCAATAAGTAAGCCAATAAGTAAGCCAGTAAGTAAGCCAATAAATAAGCCAATAAGTAAGTCAATAAGTAAGCCAATAAGTAAGTCAATAAGTAAGCCAATAAGTAAGCCAGTAAGTAAGCCAATAAGTAAGCCAATAAGTAAGTCAATAAGTAAGCCAATAAATAAGCCAATAAGTAAGTCAATAAGTAAGCCAATAAGTAAGTCAATAAGTAAGCCAATAAGTAAGTCAATAAGTAAGTCAATAAGTAAGCCAATAAGTAAGCCAATAAATAAGCCAATAAGTAAGTCAATAAGTAAGCCAATAAGTAAGCCAATAAGTAAGCCAATAAATAAGCCAGTAAGTAAGTCAATAAGTAAGCCAATAAGTAAGTCAATAAGTAAGCCAATAAGTAAGTCAATAAGTAAGCCAATAAGTAAGTCAATAAGTAAGTCAATAAATAAGCCAATAAGTAAGTCAATAAGTAAGCCAATAAGTAAGTCAATAAGTAAGCCAATAAGTAAGTCAATAAGTAAGCCAATAAGTAAGTCAATAAGTAAGTCAATAAGTAAGCCAGTAAGTAAGGCAATAAGTAAGCCAATAAATAAGCCAATAAGTAAGTCAATAAGTAAGCCAATAAGTAAGTCAATAAGTAAGCCAATAAGTAAGTCAATAAGTAAGTCAATAAGTAAGCCAATAAGTAAGCCAATAAATAAGCCAGTAAGTAAGTCAATAAGTATGCCAATAAGTAAGTCAATAAGTAAGCCAATAAGTAAGTCAATAAATAAGCCAATAAGTAAGCCAATAAGTAAGCCAATAAGTAAGCCAATAAGTAAGTCAATAAGTATGCCAGTAAGTAAGTCAATAAATAAGTCAATAAATAAGCCAATAAGTAAGCCAATAAGTAAGCCAATAAGTAAGCCAATAAATAAGCCAGTAAGTAAGCCAATAAGTAAGCCAATAAGTAAGCCAATAAGTAAGCCAATAAGTAAGCCAATAAGTAAGTCAATAAATAAGCCAATAAGTAAGTCAATAAGTAAGTCAATAAGTAAGCCAGTAAGTAAGGCAATAAGTAAGCCAGTAAGTAAGCCAATAAGTAAGTCAATAAGTAAGTCAATAAGTAAGTCAATAAGTAAGCCAATAAGTAAGCCAGTAAGTAAGTCAATAAATAAGCCAATAAGTAAGCCAGTAAGTAAGCCAATAAGTAAGCCAATAAGTAAGCCAATAAGTAAGCCAATAAGTAAGCCAATAAGTAAGCCAATAAATAAGCCAGTAAGTAAGTCAATAAGTAAGCCAATAAGTAAGCCAATAAGTAAGCCAGTAAGTAAGTCAATAAGTAAGTCAATAAGTAAGCCAATAAGTAAGCCAATAAATAAGCCAGTAAGTAAGTCAATAAGTAAGCCAATAAGTAAGTCAATAAGTAAGCCAATAAGTAAGTCAATAAGTAAGTCAATAAGTAAGCCAATAAGTAAGCCAATAAATAAGCCAGTAAGTAAGGCAATAAGTAAGCCAGTAAGTAAGTCAATAAGTAAGCCAATAAGTAAGCCAATAAGTAAGTCAATAAGTAAGCCAATAAATAAGCCAATAAGTAAGTCAATAAGTAAGCCAATAAGTAAGTCAATAAGTAAGCCAATAAGTAAGTCAATAAGTAAGTCAATAAGTAAGCCAATAAGTAAGCCAATAAATAAGCCAATAGGTAAGTCAATAAGTAAGCCAATAAGTAAGTCAATAAGTAAGCCAATAAGTAAGTCAATAAGTAAGTCAATAAGTAAGCCAATAAGTAAGCCAATAAATAAGCCAGTAAGTAAGTCAATAAGTAAGCCAATAAGTAAGTCAATAAGTAAGCCAATAAGTAAGCCAATAAGTAAGTCAATAAGTAAGTCAATAAATAAGCCAATAAGTAAGTCAATAAGTAAGCCAATAAGTAAGTCAATAAGTAAGTCAATAAGTAAGTCAATAAGTAAGCCAATAAGTAAGCCAATAAGTAAGCCAATAAGTAAGCCAATAAGTAAGCCAATAAGTAAGCCAATAAGTAAGTCAATAAGTAAGCCAATAAATAAGCCAATAAGTAAGTCAATAAGTAAGCCAATAAGTAGGTCAATAAGTAAGCCAATAAGTAAGTCAATAAGTAAGTCAATAAGTAAGCCAATAAGTAAGCCAATAAATAAGCCAATAAGTAAGTCAATAAGTAAGCCAATAAGTAAGTCAATAAGTAAGCCAATAAGTAAGTCAATAAGTAAGTCAATAAGTAAGCCAATAAGTAAGCCAATAAATAAGCCAGTAAGTAAGTCAATAAGTAAGCCAATAAGTAAGTCAATAAGTAAGCCAATAAGTAAGCCAATAAGTAAGTCAATAAGTAAGTCAATAAATAAGCCAATAAGTAAGTCAATAAGTAAGCCAATAAGTAAGTCAATAAGTAAGCCAATAAGTAAGTCAATAAGTAAGTCAATAAGTAAGCCAGTAAGTAAGGCAATAAGTAAGCCAATAAATAAGCCAATAAGTAAGTCAATAAGTAAGCCAATAAGTAAGTCAATAAGTAAGCCAATAAGTAAGTCAATAAGTAAGTCAATAAGTAAGCCAATAAATAAGCCAGTAAGTAAGTCAATAAGTATGCCAATAAGTAAGTCAATAAGTAAGCCAATAAGTAAGTCAATAAATAAGCCAATAAGTAAGTCAATAAGTAAGCCAATAAGTAAGCCAATAAATAAGCCAGTAAGTAAGTCAATAAGTATGCCAATAAGTAAGTCAATAAGTAAGCCAATAAGTAAGTCAATAAATAAGCCAATAAGTAAGCCAATAAGTAAGCCAGTAAGTAAGCCAATACGTAATCCAATAAGTAAGCCAATAAGTAAGCCAATAAATAAGCCAGTAAGTAAGCCAATAAGTAAGTCAATAAGTAAGTCAATAAGTAAGCCAGTAAGTAAGCCAATAACTAAGCCAGTAAGTAAGTCAATAAGTAAGTCAATAAATAAGGCAATAAGTAAGCCAAAAGTTAGTCAATAAATAAGCCAATAAGTAAGTCAATAAGTAAGCCAGTAAGTAAGGCAATAAGTAAGCCAATAAATAAGCCAGTAAGTAAGTCAATAAGTAAGCCAATAAGTAAGTCAATAAGTAAGCCAATAAATAAGCCAGTAAGTAAGCCAATAAGTAAGCCAATAAGTAAGCCAATAAGTAAGCCAATAAGTAAGTCAATAAGTAAGCCAGTAAGTAAGTCAATAAGTAAGTCAATAAATAAGCCAATAAGTAAGCCAATAAGTAAGCCAATAAGTAAGCCAATAAGTAAGCCAATAAGTAAGTCAATAAGTTAGTCAATAAGTAAGCCAATAAATAAGCCAGTAAGTAAGTCAATAAGTAAGCCAATAAGTAAGCCAATAAGTAAGCCAATAAGTAAGCCAATAAGTAAGCCAATAAGTAAGTCAATAAGTAAGCCAGTAAGTAAGTCAATAAGTAAGTCAATAAATAAGCCAATAAGTAAGCCAATAAGTAAGCCAATAAGTAAGCCAATAAGTAAGTCAATAAATAAGCCAATAAGTAAGTCAATAAATAAGCCAATAAGTAAGCCAATAAGTAAGCCAATAAGTAAGTCAATAAATAAGCCAATACGTAAGTCAATAAATAAGCCAATAAGTAAGTCAATAAGTAAGCCAATAAGTAAGTCAATAAGTAAGCCAATAAGTAAGCCAATAAGTAAGTCAATAAATAAGCCAATAAGTAAGTCAATAAGTAAGCCAATAAGTAAGTCAATAAGTAAGCCAATAAGTAAGTCAATAAGTAAGTCAATAAGTAAGTCAATAAGTAAGCCAATAAGTAAGTCAATAAGTAAGCCAATAAGTAAGTCAATAAGTAAGCCAGTAAGTAAGTCAATAAGTAAGCCAATAAATAAGCCAATAAATAAGCCAGTAAGTAAGCCAATAAATAAGCCAGTAAGTATGTCAATAAGTAAGCCAATAAGTAAGCCAATAAATAAGGCAGTAAGTAAGTCAATAAGTAAGTCAATAAGTAAGTCAATAAATAAGTCAATAAGTAAGCCAATAAGTAAGCCAATAAGTAAGCCAATAAATAAGCCAATAAATAAGTCAATAAGTAAGCCAATAAGTAAGCCAATAAGTAAGCCAATAAATAAGCCAGTAAGTAAGGCAATAAGTAACTCAATAAGTAAGTCAATAAGTAAGCCAATAAGTAAGCCAATAAGTAAGCCAATAAGTAAGCCAATAAGTAAGCCAATAAGTAAGCCAATAAGTAAGCCAGTAAGTAAGTCAATAAGTAAGCCAATAAGTAAGCCAATAAGTAAGCCAATAAGTAAGCCAGTAAGTAAGCCAATAAGTAAGCCAGTAAGTAAGTCAATAAGTAAGCCAATAAGTAAGCCAGTAAGTAAGCCAATAAGTAAGCTAGTAAGTAAGTCAATAAGTAAGCCAATAAGTAAGCCAATAAGTAAGCCAATAAGTAAGCCAGTAAGTAAGCCAATAAGTAAGCCAGTAAGTAAGTCAATAAGTAAGCCAATAAGTAAGCCAATAAGTAAGCCAGTAAGTAAGTCAATAAGTAAGCCAATAAGTAAGCCAATAAGTAAGCCAATAAGTAAGTCAATAAGTAAGCCAATAAGTAAGCCAATAAGTAAGCCAGTAAGTAAGTCAATAAGTAAGGCAATAAGTAAGTCAATAAGTAAGCCAATAAGTAAGCCAATAAGTAAGCCAATAAGTAAGTCAATAAGTAAGCCAGTAAGTAAGCCAATAAGTAAGCCAGTAAGTAAGTCAATAAGTAAGCCAATAAGTAAGCCAATAAGTAAGCCAGAAAGTAAGCCAATAAGTAAGCCAATAAGTAAGCCAATAAGTAAGCCAATAAGTAAGGCAATAAGTAAGCCAATAAATAAGCCAATAAGTAAGCCAATAAGTGAGCCAATAAGTAAGCCAATAAGTAAGCCAATAAGTAAGCCAATAAGTAAGCCAATAAGTAAGCCAGTAAGTAAGTCAATAAGTAAGCCAATAAGTAAGCCAATAAGTAAGCCAATAAGTAAGCCAATAAGTAAGCCAATAAGTAAGCCAATAAGTAAGTCAATAAGTAAGCCAATAAGTAAGCCAGTAAGTAAGCCAATAAGTAAGCCAATAAGTAAGCCAATAAGTAAGCCAGTAAGTAAGTCAATAAGTAAGCCAATAAGTAAGCCAGTTAGTAATTCAATATGTAAGCCAATAAGTAAGCCAATAAGTAAGCCAATAAGTAAGCCAATAAGTAAGCCAATAAGTAAGTCAATAAGTAAGCCAATAAGTAAGCCAGTAAGTAAGCCAATAAGTAAGCCAGTAAGTAAGCCAATAAGTAAGCCAATAAGTAAGCCAGTAAGTAAGCCAGTAAGTAAGTCAATAAGTAAGCCAATAAGTAAGCCAGTTAGTAATTCAATATGTAAGCCAATAAGTAAGCCAATAAGTAAGCCAATAAGTAAGCCAATAAATAAGCCAATAAGTAAGCCAATAAGTAAGTCAATATGTAAGCCAGTAAGTAAGTCAATAAGTAAGTCAATAATTAAGCCAATAAGTAAGCCAGTAAGTAAGCCAATAAGTAAGCCAATAAGTAAGCCAGTAAGTAAGCCAATATGTAAGTCAATAAGTAAGTCAATAAGTAAGCCAATAAGTAAGCCAATAAGTAAGTCAATAAGTAAGCCAATAAGTAAGTCAATAAGTAAGTCAATAAGTAAGCCAATAAGTAAGTCAATAAGTAAGCCAATAAGTAAGTCAATAAGTAAGCCAATAAGTAAGCCAATAAGTAAGCCAATAAGTAAGCCAATAAGTAAGCCAATAAGTAAGACAATAAGTAAGACAATAAGTAAGCCAATAAGTAAGCCAATAAGTAAGTCAATAAGTAAGTCAATAAGTAAGCCAATAAGTAAGCCAATAAGTAAGTCAATAAGTAAGCCAATAAGTAAGCCAATAAGTAAGCCAATAAGTAAGTCAATAAGTATGCCAATAAGTAAGTCAATAAGTAAGCCAATAAGTAAGCCAATAAGTAAGCCAGTAAGTAAGCCAATAAGTAAGCCAATAAGTAAGCCAGTAAGTAAGTCAATAAGTAAGCCAATAAGTAAGTCAATAAGTAAGCCAATAAGTAAGTCAATAAGTAAGTCAATAAGTAAGCCAATAAGTAAGCCAATAAGTAAGTCAATAAGTAAGCCAATAAGTAAGTCAATAAGTAAGTCAATAAGTAAGCCAATAAGTAAGCCAATAAGTAAGCCAATAAGTAAGACAATAAGTAAGCCAATAAGTAAGCCAATAAGTAAGCCAATAAGTAAGCCAGTAAGTAAGCCAATAAGTAAGTCAATAAGTAAGTCAATAAGTAAGCCAATAAGTAAGCCAATAAGTAAGCCAATAAGTAAGTCAATAAGTAAGCCAGTTAGTCATTCAATAAGTAAGCCAATAAGTAAGCCAATAAGTAAGTCAATAAGTAAGTCAATAAGTAAGCCAATAAGTAAGCCAGTAAGTAAGTCAATAAGTAAGCCAGTTAGTAATTCAATAAGTAAGCCAATAAGTAAGCCAATAAGTAAGTCAATAAGTAAGTCAATAAGTAAGCCAATAAGTAAGCCAATAAATAAGCCAGTAAGTAAGTCAATAAGTAAGCCAATAAGTAAGTCAATAAGTAAGCCAATAAGTAAGTCAATAAGTAAGTCAATAAGTAAGCCAATAAGTAAGCCAATAAATAAGCCAGTAAGTAAGGCAATAAGTAAGCCAGTAAGTAAGTCAATAAGTAAGCCAATAAGTAAGCCAGTAAGTAAGCCAATAAATAAGCCAATAAGTAAGTCAATAAGTAAGCCAATAAGTAAGTCAATAAGTAAGCCAATAAGTAAGCCAGTAAGTAAGCCAATAAGTAAGCCAATAAGTAAGTCAATAAGTAAGCCAATAAATAAGCCAATAAGTAAGTCAATAAGTAAGCCAATAAGTAAGTCAATAAGTAAGCCAATAAGTAAGTCAATAAGTAAGTCAATAAGTAAGCCAATAAGTAAGCCAATAAATAAGCCAATAAGTAAGTCAATAAGTAAGCCAATAAGTAAGCCAATAAGTAAGCCAATAAATAAGCCAGTAAGTAAGTCAATAAGTAAGCCAATAAGTAAGTCAATAAGTAAGCCAATAAGTAAGTCAATAAGTAAGCCAATAAGTAAGTCAATAAGTAAGTCAATAAATAAGCCAATAAGTAAGTCAATAAGTAAGCCAATAAGTAAGTCAATAAGTAAGCCAATAAGTAAGTCAATAAGTAAGCCAATAAGTAAGTCAATAAGTAAGTCAATAAGTAAGCCAGTAAGTAAGGCAATAAGTAAGCCAATAAATAAGCCAATAAGTAAGTCAATAAGTAAGCCAATAAGTAAGTCAATAAGTAAGCCAATAAGTAAGTCAATAAGTAAGTCAATAAGTAAGCCAATAAGTAAGCCAATAAATAAGCCAGTAAGTAAGTCAATAAGTATGCCAATAAGTAAGTCAATAAGTAAGCCAATAAGTAAGTCAATAAATAAGCCAATAAGTAAGCCAATAAGTAAGCCAATAAGTAAGCCAATAAGTAAGTCAATAAGTATGCCAGTAAGTAAGTCAATAAATAAGTCAATAAATAAGCCAATAAGTAAGCCAATAAGTAAGCCAATAAGTAAGCCAATAAATAAGCCAGTAAGTAAGCCAATAAGTAAGCCAATAAGTAAGTCAATAAATAAGCCAATAAGTAAGTCAATAAGTAAGCCAATAAGTAAGCCAATAAGTAAGCCAATAAGTAAGCCAATAAGTAAGCCAATAAGTAAGTCAATAAGTAAGCCAATAAATAAGCCAATAAGTAAGTCAATAAGTAAGCCAATAAGTAAGTCAATAAGTAAGCCAATAAGTAAGTCAATAAGTAAGTCAATAAGTAAGCCAATAAGTAAGCCAATAAATAAGCCAATAAGTAAGTCAATAAGTAAGCCAATAAGTAAGCCAATAAGTAAGCCAATAAATAAGCCAGTAAGTAAGTCAATAAGTAAGCCAATAAGTAAGTCAATAAGTAAGTCAATAAGTAAGCCAATAAGTAAGCCAATAAATAAGCCAGTAAGTAAGGCAATAAGTAAGCCAGTAAGTAAGTCAATAAGTAAGCCAATAAGTAAGCCAATAAGTAAGTCAATAAGTAAGCCAATAAATAAGCCAATAAGTAAGTCAATAAGTAAGCCAATAAGTAAGTCAATAAGTAAGCCAATAAGTAAGTCAATAAGTAAGTCAATAAGTAAGCCAATAAGTAAGCCAATAAATAAGCCAATAGGTAAGTCAATAAGTAAGCCAATAAGTAAGTCAATAAGTAAGCCAATAAGTAAGTCAATAAGTAAGTCAATAAGTAAGCCAATAAGTATGCCAATAAATAAGCCAGTAAGTAAGTCAATAAGTAAGCCAATAAGTAAGTCAATAAGTAAGCCAATAAGTAAGCTAATAAGTAAGTCAATAAGTAAGTCAATAAATAAGCCAATAAGTAAGTCAATAAGTAAGCCAATAAGTAAGTCAATAAGTAAGTCAATAAGTAAGTCAATAAGTAAGCCAATAAGTAAGTCAATAAGTAAGCCAATAAGTAAGCCAATAAGTAAGCCAATAAGTAAGCCAATAAGTAAGCCAATAAGTAAGTCAATAAGTAAGCCAATAAATAAGCCAATAAGTAAGTCAATGAGTAAGCCAATAAGTAAGTCAATAAGTAAGCCAATAAGTAAGTCAATAAGTAAGTCAATAAGTAAGCCAATAAGTAAGCCAATAAATAAGCCAATAAGTAAGTCAATAAGTAAGCCAATAAGTAAGTCAATAAGTAAGCCAATAAGTAAGTCAATAAGTAAGTCAATAAGTAAGCCAATAAGTAAGCCAATAAATAAGCCAGTAAGTAAGTCAATAAGTAAGCCAATAAGTAAGTCAATAAGTAAGCCAATAAGTAAGCCAATAAGTAGGTCAATAAGTAAGTCAATAAATAAGCCAATAAGTAAGTCAATAAGTAAGCCAATAAGTAAGTCAATAAGTAAGCCAATAAGTAAGTCAATAAGTAAGTCAATAAGTAAGCCAGTAAGTAAGGCAATAAGTAAGCCAATAAATAAGCCAATAAGTAAGTCAATAAGTAAGCCAATAAGTAAGTCAATAAGTAAGCCAATAAGTAAGTCAATAAGTAAGTCAATAAGTAAGCCAATAAATAAGCCAGTAAGTAAGTCAATAAGTATGCCAATAAGTAAGTCAATAAGTAAGCCAATAAGTAAGTCAATAAATAAGCCAATTAGTAAGTCAATAAGTAAGCCAATAAGTAAGCCAATAAATAAGCCAGTAAGTAAGTCAATAAGTATGCCAATAAGTAAGTCAATAAGTAAGCCAATAAGTAAGTCAATAAATAAGCCAATAAGTAAGCCAATAAGTAAGCCAGTAAGTAAGCCAATAAGTAATCCAATAAGTAAGCCAATAAGTAAGCCAATAAATAAGCCAGTATGTAAGCCAATAAGTAAGTCAATAGGTAAGTCAATAAGTAAGCCAGTAAGTAAGCCAATAACTAAGCCAGTAAGTAAGTCAATAAGTAAGTCAATAAATAAGGCAATAAGTAAGCCAATGAGTTAGTCAATAAATAAGCCAATAAGTAAGTCAATAAGTAAGCCAGTAAGTAAGGCAATAAGTAAGGCAATAAGTAAGGCAATAAGTAAGGCAATAAGTAAGGCAATAAGTAAGCCATTAAGTAAGGCAATAAGTGATCCAATAAGTAAGCCAATAAGTAAGCCAGTAAGTAGGGCAATAAGTAAGCCAATAAGTAAGGCAATAAGTAAGGCAATAAGTAAGTCAATAAATAAGCCAATAAGTAAGCCAATAAGTAAGCCATTTAGTAAGTCAATAAGTAAGCCAGTAAGTAAGCCAGTAAGTAAGGCAATAAGTAAGGCAATAAGTAAGCCAATAAATAAGCCAATAAGTAAGTCAATAAGTAAGCCAATAAGTAAGTCAATAAGTAAGCCAATAAGTAAGTCAATAAGTAAGGCAATAAGTAAGGCAATAAGTAAGCCAGTAAGTAAGTCAATAAGTAGGGCAATAAGTAAGCCAATAAGTAAGGCAATAAGTAAGCCAATAAGTAAGGCAATAAGTAAGCCAATAAGTAAGGCAATAAGTAAGCCAATAAGTAAGCCAATAAGTAAGCCAGTAAGTAAGGCAATAAGTAACTCAATAAGTAAGGCAATAAGTAAGGCAATAAGTAAGGCAATAAGTAAGGCAATAAGTAAGTCAATAAGTAAGGCAATATGTAAGCCAGTAAGTAAGGCAATAAGTAAGCCAATAAGTAAGTCAATAAGTAAGCCAATTAGTAAGCCAATAAGTAAGCCAGTAAGTAGGACAATAAGTAAGCCAATAAGTAAGCCAATAAGTAAGCCAATAAGTAAGCCAATAAGTAAGTCAATAAGTAAGGCAATAAGTAAGGCAATAAGTAAGCCAATAAATAAGCCAATAAGTAAGTCAATAAGTAAGGCAATAAGTAAGGCAATAAGTAAGTCAATAAATAAGCCAATAAGTAAGCCAATAAGTAAGCCATTTAGTAAGCCAATAAGTAAGCCAGTAAGTAAGGCAATAAGTAAGCCAATAAGTAAGCCAATAAGTAAGTCAATAAGTAAGTCAATAAGTAAGCCAATAAGTAAGCCAATAATTAAGCCAATAAGTAAGTCAATAAGTAAGGCAATAAGTAAGGCAATAAGTAAGTCAATAAGTAAGCCAATAAGTAAGCCAATAAGTAAGCCAATAAGTAAGTCAATAAGTAAGCCAATAAGTAAGCCAATAAGTAAGTCAATAAGTAAGTCAATAAGTAAGCCAATAAGTAAGTCAATAAGTAAGCCAATAAGTAAGCCAATAAGTAACTCAATAAGTAAGGCAATAAGTAAGGCAATAAATAAGCCAATAAGTAAGTCAATAAGTAAGGCAATAAGTAAGCCAATAAATAAGCCAATAAGTAAGTCAATAAGTGAGTCAATAAGTAAGGCAATAAGTAAGCCAATAAGTAAGCCAATAAGTAAGTCAATAAGTAACTCAATAAGTAAGCCAATAAGTAAGCCAATAAGTAACTCAATAAGTAAGCCAATAAGTAACTCAATAAGTAAGCCAATAAGTAAGCCAATAAGTAAGTCAATAAGTAAGCCAATAAGTAAGCCAATAAGTAAGCCAATAAGTAAGCCAATAAGTAAGCCAATAAGTAAGCCAATAAGTAAGTCAATAAGTAAGTCAATAAGTAACTCAATAAGTAAGCCAATAAGTAAGTCAATAAGTAATTCAATAAGTAAGCCAATAAGTAAGCCAATAAGTAAGCCAATAAGTAAGCCAATAAGTAAGTCAATAAGTAACTCAATAAGTAAGCCAATAAGTAAGTCAATAAGTAACTCAATAAGTAAGCCAATAAGTAAGCCAATAAGTAAGCCAATAAGTAAGCCAATAAGTAACTCAATAAGTAAGCCAATAAGTAAGTCAATAAGTAACTCAATAAGTAAGCCAATAAGTAAGCCAATAAGTAAGCCTATAAGTAAGTCAATAAGTAACTCAATAAGT
Organism: Meconema thalassinum; assembly: GCA_946902985.2. NCBI lineage: Eukaryota > Metazoa > Arthropoda > Insecta > Orthoptera > Tettigoniidae > Meconema > Meconema thalassinum. The sequence goes on along the minus strand of OX336394.1, from coordinate 426,716,250 downwards.
AAGCCAATAAGTAAGCCAATAAGTAAGTCAATAAGTAAGCCAATAAGTAAGTCAATAAGTAAGGCAATAAGTAAGGCAATAAGTAAGTCAATAAGTAAGCCAATAAATAAGCCAATAAGTAAGTCAATAAGTGAGTCAATAAGTAACTCAATAAGTAAGTCAATAAGTAAGCCAATAAGTAAGCCAATAAGTAAGCCAATAAGTAAGTCAATAAGTAAGTCAATAAGTAAGCCAATAAGTAAGCCAATAAGTAAGCCAATAAGTAAGCCAATAAGTAAGCCAATAAGTAAGCCAATAAGTAAGTCAATAAGTAAGTCAATAAGTAAGCCAATAAGTAAGCCAATAAGTAACTCAATAAGTAAGTCAATAAGTAAGCCAATAAATAAGCCAATAAGTAAGTCAATAAGTAAGCCAATAAGTAAGTCAATAAGTAAGCCAATAAGTAAGGCAATAAGTAAGCCAATAAGTAAGCCAATAAGTAAGCCAATAAGTAAGCCAATAAGTAAGCCAATAAGTAAGGCAATAAGTAACTCAATAAGTAAGTCAATAAGTAAGCCAATAAATAAGCCAATAAGTAAGTCAATAAGTAAGCCAATAAGTAAGTCAATAAGTAAGCCAATAAGTAAGGCAATAAGTAAGCCAATAAGTAAGCCAATAAGTAAGCCAATAAGTAAGCCAATAAGTAACTCAATAAGTAAGCCAATAAGTAACTCAATAAGTAAGCCAATAAGTAAGCCAATAAGTAACTCAATAAGTAAGCCAATAAGTAAGTCAATAAGTAACTCAATAAGTAAGCCAATAAGTAAGCCAATAAGTAAGCCAATAAGTAAGCCAATAAGTAAGCCAATAAGTAAGCCAATAAGTAAGCCAATAAGTAAGCCAATAAGTAACTCAATAAGTAAGCCAATAAGTAACTCAATAAGTAAGCCAATAAGTAAGCCAATAAGTAACTCAATAAGTAAGCCAATAAGTAAGCCAATAAGTAAGTCAATAAGTAAGCCAATAAGTAACTCAATAAGTAAGCCAATAAGTAAGCCAATAAGTAAGCCAATAAGTAAGGCAATAAGTAAGTCAATAAGTAAGCCAATAAGTAAGCCAATAAGTAAGCCAATAAGTAAGCCAATAAGTAAGCCAATAAGTAAGCCAATAAGTAACTCAATAAGTAACTCAATAAGTAAGCCAATAAGTAAGCCAATAAGTAAGCCAATAAGTAAGCCAATAAGTAAGCCAATAAGTAAGCCAATAAGTAAGCCAATAAGTAAGCCAATAAGTAAGCCAATAAGTAACTCAATAAGTAAGCCAATAAGTAAGCCAATAAGTAAGCCAATAAGTAAGCCAATAAGTAAGCCAATAAGTAAGTCAATAAGTAAGCCAATAAGTAAGCCAATAAGTAACTCAATAAGTAAGCCAATAAGTAACTCAATAAGTAAGCCAATAAGTAAGCCAATAAGTAACTCAATAAGTAAGCCAATAAGTAAGTCAATAAGTAACTCAATAAGTAAGCCAATAAGTAAGCCAATAAGTAAGTCAATAAGTAAGCCAATAAGTAACTCAATAAGTAAGCCAATAAGTAAGCCAATAAGTAAGCCAATAAGTAAGCCAATAAGTAAGCCAATAAGTAAGTCAATAAGTAACTCAATAAGTAAGCCAATAAGTAAGTCAATAAGTAACTCAATAAGTAAGCCAATAAGTAAGCCAATAAGTAAGCCAATAAGTAAGCCAATAAGTAAGTCAATAAGTAACTCAATAAGTAAGCCAATAAGTAAGTCAATAAGTAACTCAATAAGTAAGCCAATAAGTAAGCCAATAAGTAAGCCAATAAGTAAGCCAATAAGTAACTCAATAAGTAAGCCAATAAGTAAGTCAATAAGTAACTCAATAAGTAAGCCAATAAGTAAGCCAATAAGTAAGCCAATAAGTAAGTCAATAAGTAACTCAATAAGTAAGCCAATAAGTAAGCCAATAAGTAAGTCAATAAGTAAGCCAATAAGTAAGTCAATAAGTAACTCAATAAGTAAGACAGTAAGTAAGCCAATAAGTAAGCCAATAAGTAAGCCAATAAGTAAGCCAATAAGTAAGTCAATAAGTAAGCCAATAAGTAAGCCAATAAGTAAGCCAATAAGTAAGCCAATAAGTAAGCCAATAAGTAAGTCAATAAGTAACTCAATAAGTAAGCCAATAAGTAAGCCAATAAGTAAGCCAATAAGTAAGCCAATAAGTAACTCAATAAGTAACTCAATAAGTAAGCCAATAAGTAAGGCAATAAGTAAGGCAATAAGTAAGGCAATAAGTAAGCCAATAAGTAAGTCAATAAGTAACTCAATAAGTAAGCCAATAAGTAAGCCAATAAGTAAGCCAATAAGTAAGTCAATAAGTAACTCAATAAGTAAGCCAATAAGTAAGTCAATAAGTAACTCAATAAGTAAGCCAGTAAGTAAGCCAATAAGTAAGCCAATAAGTAAGCCAATACGTAACTCAATAAGTAAGCCAATAAGTAAGCCAATAAGTAAGCCAATAAGTAACTCAATAAGTAAGCCAATAAGTAAGCCAATAAGTAAGCCAATAAGTAAGCCAATAAGTAAGCCAATAAGTAAGCCAATAAGTAAGGCAATAAGTAAGGCAATAAGTAAGTCAATAAGTAAGCCAATAAATAAGCCAATAAGTAAGTCAATAAGTGAGTCAATAAGTAACTCAATAAGTAAGTCAATAAGTAAGCCAATAAGTAAGCCAATAAGTAAGCCAATAAGTAACTCAATAAGTAAGTCAATAAGTAACTCAATAAGTAAGCCAGTAAGTAAGCCAATAAGTAAGCCAATAAGTAAGCCAATAAGTAAGCCAATAAGTAAGCCAATAAGTAAGCCAATAAGTAACTCAATAAGTAAGCCAATAAGTAAGTCAATAAGTAAGCCAATAAGTAAGCCAATAAGTAAGTCAATAAGTAAGCCAATAAGTAAGCCAATAAGTAAGTCAATAAGTAACTCAATAAGTAAGCCAATAAGTAAGCCAATAAGTAACTCAATAAGTAAGCCAATAAGTAAGTCAATAAGTAACTCAATAAGTAAGCCAATAAGTAAGCCAATAAGTAACTCAATAAGTAAGCCAGTAAGTAAGCCAATAAGTAAGCCAATAAGTAAGCCAATAAGTAACTCAATAAGTAAGCCAATAAGTAAGCCAATAAGTAAGCCAATAAGTAAGCCAATAAGTAAGCCAATAAGTAAGCCAATAAGTAAGCCAATAAGTAACTCAATAAGTAAGCCAATAAGTAAGTCAATAAGTAAGCCAATAAGTAACTCAATAAGTAAGCCAATAAGTAAGTCAATAAGTAAGCCAGTAAGTAAGCCAATAAGTAAGCCAATAAGTAAGCCAATAAGTAAGTCAATAAGTAAGCCAGTAAGTAAGCCAATAAGTAAGCCAATAAGTAACTCAATAAGTAAGCCAATAAGTAAGGCAATAAGTAAGGCAATAAGTAAGCCAATAAGTAAGCCAATAAGTAAGTCAATAAGTAAGGCAATAAGTAACTCAATAAGTAAGCCAATAAGTAAGCCAATAAGTAAGGCAATAAGTAAGCCAATAAGTAAGCCAATAAGTAAGTCAATAAGTAAGGCAATAAGTAACTCAATAAGTAAGCCAATAAGTAAGCCAATAAGTAACTCAATAAGTAAGGCAATAAGTAAGCCAATAAGTAAGCCAATAAGTAACTCAATAAGTAAGTCAATAAGTAAGCCAATAAGTAACTCAATAAGTAAGCCAATAAGTAACTCAATAAGTAAGGCAATAAGTAAGCCAATAAGTAAGCCAATAAGTAACTCAATAAGTAAGTCAATAAGTAAGGCAATAAGTAACTCAATAAGTAAGCCAATAAGTAACTCAATAAGTAAGCCAATAAGTAAGCCAATAAGTAAGCCAATAAGTAACTCAATAAGTAAGGCAATAAGTAACTCAATAAGTAAGCCAATAAGTAAGCCAATAAGTAAGGCAATAAGTAACTCAATAAGTAAGGCAATAAGTAAGCCAATAAGTAAGTCAATAAGTAACTCAATAAGTAAGCCAATAAGTAAGGCAATAAGTAAGCCAATAAGTAAGCCAATAAGTAAGCCAATAAGTAAGTCAATAAGTAAGCCAATAAGTAAGCCAATAAGTAACTCAATAAGTAAGCCAATAAGTAAGCCAATAAGTAAGTCAATAAGTAAGCCAATAAGTAACTCAATAAGTAAGCCAATAAGTAAGCCAATAAGTAAGTCAATAAGTAAGCCAATAAGTAAGTCAATAAGTAAGTCAATAAGTAACTCAATAAGTAAGCCAATAAGTAACTCAATAAGTAAGGCAATAAGTAACTCAATAAGTAAGCCAATAAGTAAGCCAATAAGTAACTCAATAAGTAAGCCAATAAGTAAGCCAATAAGTAAGTCAATAAGTAAGCCAATAAGTAAGTCAATAAGTAAGTCAATAAGTAAGCCAATAAGTAACTCAATAAGTAAGGCAATAAGTAAGTCAATAAGTAAGCCAGTAAGTAACTCAATAAGTAAGCCAGTAAGTAACTCAATAAGTAACTCAATAAGTAAGTCAATAAGTAACTCAATAAGTAAGCCAATAAGTAACTCAATAAGTAAGCCAGTAAGTAACTCAATAAGTAACTCAATAAGTAAGTCAATAAGTAACTCAATAAGTAAGCCAATAAGTAAGCCAATAAGTAAGTCAATAAGTAAGCCAATAAGTAACTCAATAAGTAAGCCAATAAGTAACTCAATAAGTAAGGCAATAAGTAAGCCAATAAGTAACTCAATAAGTAAGCCAATAAGTAAGCCAATAAGTAACTCAATAAGTAAGCCAATAAGTAAGCCAATAAGTAAGCCAATAAGTAACTCAATAAGTAACTCAATAAGTAAGCCAATAAGTAACTCAATAAGTAAGGCAATAAGTAAGTCAATAAGTAACTCAATAAGTAAGCCAATAAGTAACTCAATAAGTAAGCCAATAAGTAACTCAATAAGTAAGCCAATAAGTAACTCAATAAGTAAGGCAATAAATAAGCCAATAAGTAAGCCAATAAGTAAGCCAATAAGTAACTCAATAAGTAAGCCAATAAGTAACTCAATAAGTAAGCCAATAAGTAAGCCAATAAGTAAGCCAATATGTAACTCAATAAGTAAGCCAATAAGTAAGCCAATAAGTAAGTCAATAAGTAAGCCAATAAGTAAGTCAATAAGTAAGCCAATAAGTAACTCAATAAGTAAGCCAATAAGTAAGCCAATAAGTAAGCCAATAAGTAAGTCAATAAGTAAGTCAATAAGTAAGCCAATAAGTAACTCAATAAGTAAGCCAATAAGTAAGTCAATAAGTAAGCCAATAAGTAAACCAATAAGTAACTCAATAAGTAAGCCAATAAGTAAGCCAATAAGTAAGCCAATAAGTAAGCCAATAAGTAAGCCAATAAGTAAGTCAATAAGTAAGCCAATAAGTAACTCAATAAGTAAGCCAATAAGTAAGTCAATAAGTAAGCCAATAAGTAAACCAATAAGTAACTCAATAAGTAAGCCAATAAGTAAGTCAATAAGTAAGCCAATAAGTAACTCAATAAGTAAGCCAATAAGTAAGTCAATAAGTAAGTCAATAAGTAAGCCAATAAGTAAGCCAGTAAGTAAGTCAATAAGTAAGGCAATAAGTAAGCCAATAAGTAACTCAATAAGTAAGCCAATAAGTAACTCAATAAGTAAGCCAATAAGTAAGCCAATAAGTAAGCCAATAAGTAAGGCAATAAGTAAGCCAATAAGTAAGTCAATAAGTAAGCCAATAAGTAAGCCAATAAGTAAGTCAATAAGTGAGTCAATAAGTAAGGCAATAAGTAAGCCAATAAGTAAGCCAATAAGTAAGCCAATAAGTAAGTCAATAAGTAAGTCAATAAGTAAGCCAATAAGTAAGCCAATAAGTAAGTCAATAAGTAAGCCAGTAAGTAAGTCAATAAGTAAGCCAATAAGTAAGTCAATAAGTAAGGCAATAAGTAAGCCAATAAGTAACTCAATAAGTAAGGCAATAAGTAACTCAATAAGTAAGCCAATAAGTAACTCAATAAGTAAGCCAATAAGTAAGTCAATAAGTAAGGCAATAAGTAAGTCAATAAGTAAGCCAATAAGTAAGTCAATAAGTAAGCCAATAAGTAACTCAATAAGTAAGGCAATAAGTAACTCAATAAGTAAGCCAATAAGTAACTCAATAAGTAAGCCAATAAGTAAGCCAATAAGTAACTCAATAAGTAAGCCAATAAGTAACTCAATAAGTAAGCCAATAAGTAAGCCAATAAGTAAGTCAATAAGTAAGGCAATAAGTAAGCCAATAAGTAACTCAATAAGTAAGGCAATAAGTAAGTCAATAAGTAAGGCAATAAGTAAGCCAATAAGTAAGTCAATAAGTAAGGCAATAAGTAAGCCAATAAGTAACTCAATAAGTAAGGCAATAAGTAACTCAATAAGTAAGCCAATAAGTAACTCAATAAGTAAGCCAATAAGTAAGTCAATAAGTAAGGCAATAAGTAAGTCAATAAGTAAGCCAATAAGTAAGTCAATAAGTAAGCCAATAAGTAACTCAATAAGTAAGGCAATAAGTAACTCAATAAGTAAGCCAATAAGTAACTCAATAAGTAAGCCAATAAGTAACTCAATAAGTAAGCCAATAAGTAACTCAATAAGTAAGCCAATAAGTAACTCAATAAGTAAGCCAATAAGTAAGTCAATAAGTAACTCAATAAGTAAGTCAATAAGTAAGCCAATAAGTAAGCCAATAAGTAACTCAATAAGTAAGCCAATAAGTAACTCAATAAGTAAGCCAATAAGTAACTCAATAAGTAAGCCAATAAGTAAGTCAATAAATAAGCCAATAAGTAAGGCAATAAGTAAGTCAATAAGTAAGCCAATAAGTAACTCAATAAGTAAGGCAATAAGTAACTCAATAAGTAAGCCAATAAGTAAGTCAATAAGTAAGCCAATAAGTAAGTCAATAAGTAAGCCAATAAGTAAGTCAATAAGTAAGGCAATAAGTAAGCCAATAAGTAAGTCAATAAGTAAGCCAGTAAGTAAGTCAATAAGTAAGCCAATAAGTAAGTCAATAAGTAAGGCAATAAGTAAGCCAATAAGTAACTCAATAAGTAAGCCAATAAGTAAGTCAATAAGTAAGCCAATAAGTAAGCCAATAAGTAAGCCAATAAGTAAGTCAATAAGTAAGCCAATAAGTAAGGCAATAAGTAAGCCAATAAGTAAGTCAATAAGTAAGCCAATAAGTAACTCAATAAGTAAGCCAATAAGTAAGTCAATAAGTAAGCCAATAAGTAAGCCAATAAGTAACTCAATAAGTAAGCCAATAAGTAAGTCAATAAGTAAGCCAGTAAGTAAGTCAATAAGTAAGCCAATAAGTAAGTCAATAAGTAAGGCAATAAGTAAGCCAATAAGTAACTCAATAAGTAAGCCAATAAGTAAGTCAATAAGTAAGCCAATAAGTAAGGCAATAAGTAAGCCAATAAGTAAGTCAATAAGTAAGCCAATAAGTAACTCAATAAGTAAGCCAATAAGTAAGTCAATAAGTAAGCCAATAAGTAAGGCAATAAGTAAGCCAATAAGTAAGGCAATAAGTAAGGCAATAAGTAAGTCAATAAGTAAGCCAATAAGTAAGCCAATAAGTAAGGCAATAAGTAAGTCAATAAGTAAGCCAATAAGTAAGGCAATAAGTAAGCCAATAAGTAACTCAATAAGTAAGTCAATAAGTAACTCAATAAGTAAGCCAATAAGTAACTCAATAAGTAAGCCAATAAGTAAGTCAATAAGTAAGTCAATAAGTAACTCAATAAGTAAGGCAATAAGTAAGCCAATAAGTAAGCCAATAAGTAAGCCAATAAGTAACTCAATAAGTAAGCCAATAAGTAACTCAATAAGTAAGTCAATAAGTAAGCCAATAAGTAAGCCATTTAGTAAGCCAATAAGTAAGGCAATAAGTAAGCCAATAAGTAATCCAATAAGTAAGCCAATAAGTAAGCCAATAAGTAAGTCAATAAGTAAGCCAATAAGTAAGGCAATAAGTAAGCCAATAAGTAAGCCAATAAGTAAGCCAATAAGTAACTCAATAAGTAAGCCAATAAGTAAGCCAATAAGTAAGCCAATAAGTAAGGCAATAAGTAAGCCAATAAGTAAGTCAATAAGTAAGCCAATAAGTAAGCCAATAAGTAAGTCAATAAGTGAGTCAATAAGTAAGGCAATAAGTAAGCCAATAAGTAAGCCAATAAGTAAGCCAATAAGTAAGTCAATAAGTAAGTCAATAAGTAAGCCAATAAGTAAGCCAATAAGTAAGCCAATAAGTAAGCCAATAAGTAAGCCAGTAAGTAAGCCAATAAGTAAGCCAATAAGTAAGTCAATAAGTAAGCCAGTAAGTAAGCCAATAAGTAAGCCATTTAGTAAGCCAATAAGTAAGCCAGTAAGTAAGGCAATAAGTAAGCCAATAAATAAGCCAATAAGTAAGTCAATAAGTAAGCCAATAAGTAAGTCAATAAGTAAGCCAATAAGTAAGCCAATAAGTAAGTCAATAAGTGAGTCAATAAGTAAGCCAATAAGTAAGTCAATAAGTAAGGCAATAAGTAAGCCAATAAGTAAGTCAATTAGTAAGGCAATAAGTAAGGCAATAAGTAAGTCAATAAATAAGCCAATAAGTAAGCCAATAAGTAAGTCAATAAGTAAGCCAATAAGTAAGTCAATAAGTGAGTCAATAAGTAAGCCAATAAGTAAGTCAATAAGTGAGTCAATAAGTAAGGCAATAAGTAAGGCAATAAGTAAGTCAATAAATAAGCCAATAAGTAAGCCAATAAGTAAGTCAATAAGTAAGTCAATAAGTAAGCCAATAAGTAAGTCAATAAGTAAGGCAATAAGTAAGGCAATAAGTAAGTCAATAAATAAGCCAATAAGTAAGCCAATAAGTAAGCCATTTAGTAAGCCAATAAGTAAGCCAGTAAGTAAGGCAATAAGTAAGCCAATAAATAAGCCAATAAGTAAGTCAATAAGTAAGCCAATAAGTAAGTCAATAAGTGAGTCAATAAGTAAGCCAATAAATAAGCCAATAAGTAAGCCAATAAGTAAGCCAATAAGTGAGTCAATAAGTAAGGCAATAAGTAAGCCAAAAAGTAAGCCAATAAGTAAGCCAATAAGTAACTCAATAAGTAAGGCAATAAGTAAGGCAATAAGTAAGGCAATAAGTAACTCAATAAGTAAGCCAATAAGTAACTCAATAAGTAAGGCAATAAGTAAGGCAATAAGTAAGGCAATAAGTGATCCAATAAGTAAGCCAATAAGTAAGCCAATAAGTAACTCAATAAGTAAGCCAGTAAGTAAGCCAATAAGTAAGTCAATAAGTAAGCCAATAAGTAAGTCAATAAGTAAGTCAATAAGTAAGCCAATAAGTAAGCCAATAAGTAAGCCAATAAGTAAGTCAATAAGTAAGGCAATAAGTAAGGCAATAAGTAAGCCTATAAATAAGCCAATAAGTAAGTCAATAAGTAAGGCAATAAGTAAGGCAATAAGTAAGTCAATAAATAAGCCAATAAGTAAGCCAATAAGTAAGCCATTTAGTAAGCCAATAAGTAAGCCAGTAAGTAAGGCAATAAGTAAGCCAATAAATAAGCCAATAAGTAAGTCAATAAGTAAGCCAATAAGTAAGCCAATAAGTAAGCCAGTAAGTAAGCCAGTAAGTGAGTCAATAAGTAAGCCAATAAGTAAGCCAATAAGTAAGTCAATAAGTAAGTCAATAAGTAAGCCAGTAAGTAAGCCAATAAGTAAGCCAATAAGTAAGTCAATAAGTGAGTCAATAAGTAAGCCAATAAGTAAGCCAATAAGTAAGCCAATAAGTAAGTCAATAAGTAAGCCAATAAGTAAGTCAATAAGTAAGGCAATAAGTAAGGCAATAAGTAAGTCAATAAGTAAGCCAATAAGTAAGCCAATAAGTAAGCCAATAAGTAAGCCAATAAATGAGTCAATAAGTAAGCCAATAAGTAAGCCAATAAGTAAGTCAATAAGTAAGGCAATAAGTAAGGCAATAAGTAAGTCAATAAATAAGCCAATAAGTAAGCCAATAAGTAAGCCAGTAAGTAAGTCAATAAGTAAGCCAGTAAGTAAGGCAATAAGTAAGGCAATAAGTAAGGCAATAAGTAAGGCAATAAGTAAGGCAATAAGTCAGGCAATAAGTAAGGCAATAAATAAGCCAATAAGTAAGCCAATAAGTAAGCCATTTAGTAAGTCAATAAGTAAGCCAGTAAGTAAGGCAATAAGTAAGCCAATAAGTAAGCCAATAAGTAAGTCAATAAGTAAGTCAATAAGTAAGCCAATAAGTAAGCCAATAAGTAAGCCAATAAGTAAGTCAATAAGTAAGGCAATAAGTAAGGCAATAAGTAAGTCAATAAGTAAGCCAATAAGTAAGCCAATAAGTAAGCCAATAAGTAAGTCAATAAGTAAGCCAATAAGTAAGCCAATAAGTAAGTCAATAAGTGAGTCAATAAGTAAGTCAATAAATAAGCCAATAAGTAAGCCAATAAGTAAGCCATTTAGTAAGTCAATAAGTAAGCCAGTAAGTAAGGCAATAAGTAAGCCAATAAATAAGCCAATAAGTAAGTCAATAAGTAAGCCAATAAGTAAGCCAATAAGTAACTCAATAAGTAAGGCAATAAGTAAGGCAATAAGTAAGCCAATAAGTAAGACAATAAGTAAGCCAATAAGTAAGCCAATAAGTAAGTCAATAAGTGAGTCAATAATTAAGTCAATAAGTAAGCCAATAAGTAAGTCAATAAGTAAGCCAATAAGTAAGTCAATAAATAAGCCAATAAGTAAGCCAATAAGTAAGCCATTTAGTAAGTCAATAAGTAAGCCAGTAAGTAAGGCTATAAGTAAGCCAATAAGTAAGTCAATAAGTAAGTCAATAAGTGAGTCAATAAGTAAGTCAATAAATAAGCCAATAAGTAAGCCAGTAAGTAAGCCATTTAGTAAGGCAATAAGTAAGCCAGTAAGTAAGGCAATAAGTAAGCCAATAAATAAGCCAATAAGTAAGTCAATAAGTAAGCCAATAAGTAAGCCAATAAGTAAGTCAATAAGTGAGTCAATAAGTAAGTCAATAAATAAGCCAATAAATAAGCCAATAAGTAAGCCATTTAGTAAGTCAATAGGTAAGCCAGTAAGTAAGGCAATAAGTAAGCCAATAAATAAGTCAATAAGTGAGTCAATAAGTAAGCCAATAAGTAAGCCAATAAGTAACTCAATAAGTAAGGCAATAAGTAAGGCAATAAGTAAGGCAATAAGTAAGCCAATAAGTAAGCCAATAAGTAACTCAATAAGTAAGGCAATAAGTAAGGCAATAAGTAAGCCAATAAGTAAGTCAATAAGTAAGCCAATAAGTAAGCCAATAAGTGAGTCAATAAGTAAGTCAATAAGTAAGCCAATAAGTAAGTCAATAAGTAAGCCAATAAGTAAGTCAATAAGTAAGTCAATAAGTAAGCCAATAAGTAAGCCAATAAGTAAGTCAATAAGTGAGTCAAAAAAGTAAGTCAATAAATAAGCCAATAAGTAAGCCAATAAGTAAGCCATTTAGTAAGTCAATAAGTAAGCCAGTAAGTAAGGCAATAAGTAAGCCAATAAATAAGCCAATAATTAAGTCAATAAGTAAGCCAATAAGTAAGGCAAGAAGTAAGCCAATAAATAAGCCAATAATTAAGTCAATAAGTAAGCCAATAAGTAAGCCAATAAGTAACTCAATAAGTAAGGCAATAAGTAAGCCAATAAGTAAGTCAATAAGTAAGCCAGTAAGTAAGGCAATAAGTAAGCCAATAAATAAGTCAATAAGTGAGTCAATAAGTAAGCCAATAAGTAAGCCAATAAGTAACTCAATAAGTAAGCCAATAAGTAAGCCAATAAGTAAGCCAATAAGTAAGGCAATAAGTAAGCCAATAAGTAAGTCAATAAGTAAGCCAATAAGTAAGCCAATAAGTAAGTCAATAAGTGAGTCAATAAGTAAGGCAATAAGTAAGCCAATAAGTAAGCCAATAAGTAAGCCAATAAGTAAGTCAATAAGTAAGTCAATAAGTAAGTCAATAAGTAAGCCAATAAGTAAGCCAATAAGTAAGCCAATAAGTAAGCCAATAAGTAAGCCAGTAAGTAAGCCAATAAGTAAGCCAATAAGTAAGTCAATAAGTAAGCCAGTAAGTAAGCCAATAAGTAAGCCATTTAGTAAGCCAATAAGTAAGCCAGTAAGTAAGGCAATAAGTAAGCCAATAAATAAGCCAATAAGTAAGTCAATAAGTAAGCCAATAAGTAAGTCAATAAGTAAGCCAATAAGTAAGCCAATAAGTAAGTCAATAAGTGAGTCAATAAGTAAGCCAATAAGTAAGTCAATAAGTAAGGCAATAAGTAAGCCAATAAGTAAGTCAATAAGTAAGGCAATAAGTAAGGCAATAAGTAAGTCAATAAATAAGCCAATAAGTAAGCCAATAAGTAAGTCAATAAGTAAGCCAATAAGTAAGTCAATAAGTGAGTCAATAAGTAAGCCAATAAGTAAGTCAATAAGTGAGTCAATAAGTAAGCCAATAAGTAAGTCAATAAGTAAGGCAATAAGTAAGGCAATAAGTAAGTCAATAAATAAGCCAATAAGTAAGCCAATAAGTAAGTCAATAAGTAAGGCAATAAGTAAGGCAATAAGTAAGTCAATAAATAAGCCAATAAGTAAGCCAATAAGTAAGCCATTTAGTAAGCCAATAAGTAAGCCAGTAAGTAAGGCAATAAGTAAGCCAATAAATAAGCCAATAAGTAAGTCAATAAGTAAGCCAATAAGTAAGTCAATAAGTGAGTCAATAAGTAAGCCAATAAATAAGCCAATAAGTAAGCCAATAAGTAAGCCAATAAGTGAGTCAATAAGTAAGGCAATAAGTAAGCCAAAAAGTAAGCCAATAAGTAAGCCAATAAGTAACTCAATAAGTAAGGCAATAAGTAAGGCAATAAGTAAGGCAATAAGTAAGGCAATAAGTGATCCAATAAGTAAGCCAATAAGTAAGCCAATAAGTAACTCAATAAGTAAGCCAGTAAGTAAGCCAATAAGTAAGTCAATAAGTAAGCCAATAAGTAAGTCAATAAGTAAGTCAATAAGTAAGCCAATAAGTAAGCCAATAAGTAAGCCAATAAGTAAGTCAATAAGTAAGGCAATAAGTAAGGCAATAAGTAAGCCTATAAATAAGCCAATAAGTAAGTCAATAAGTAAGGCAATAAGTAAGGCAATAAGTAAGGCAATAAGTAACTCAATAAGTAAGCCAATAAGTAAGTCAATAAGTAAGCCAATAAGTAAGCCAATAAGTAAGTCAATAAGTGAGTCAATAAGTAAGTCAATAAATAAGCCAATAAGTAAGCCAATAAGTAAGCCATTTAGTAAGTCAATAAGTAAGCCAGTAAGTAAGGCAATAAGTAAGCCAATAAATAAGCCAATAAGTAAGTCAATAAGTAAGCCAATAAGTAAGCCAATAAGTAACTCAATAAGTAAGGCAATAAGTAAGGCAATAAGTAAGCCAATAAGTAAGTCAATAAGTAAGCCAATAAGTAAGCCAATAAGTAAGTCAATAAGTGAGTCAATAATTAAGTCAATAAGTAAGCCAATAAGTAAGTCAATAAGTAAGCCAATAAGTAAGTCAATAAATAAGCCAATAAGTAAGCCAATAAGTAAGCCATTTAGTAAGTCAATAAGTAAGCCAGTAAGTAAGGCTATAAGTAAGCCAATAAGTAAGTCAATAAGTAAGTCAATAAGTGAGTCAATAAGTAAGTCAATAAATAAGCCAATAAGTAAGCCAGTAAGTAAGCCATTTAGTAAGGCAATAAGTAAGCCAGTAAGTAAGGCAATAAGTAAGCCAATAAATAAGCCAATAAGTAAGTCAATAAGTAAGCCAATAAGTAAGCCAATAAGTAACTCAATAAGTAAGGCAATAAGTAAGGCAATAAGTAAGCCAATAAGTAAGTCAATAAGTAAGCCAATAAGTAAGCCAATAAGTAAGTCAATAAGTGAGTCAATAATTAAGTCAATAAGTAAGCCAATAAGTAAGTCAATAAGTAAGCCAATAAGTAAGTCAATAAATAAGCCAATAAGTAAGCCAATAAGTAAGCCATTTAGTAAGTCAATAAGTAAGCCAGTAAGTAAGGCAATAAGTAAGCCAATAAGTAAGTCAATAAGTAAGTCAATAAGTGAGTCAATAAGTAAGTCAATAAATAAGCCAATAAGTAAGCCAGTAAGTAAGCCATTTAGTAAGGCAATAAGTAAGCCAGTAAGTAAGGCAATAAGTAAGCCAATAAATAAGCCAATAAGTAAGTCAATAAGTAGGCCAATAAGTAAGCCAATAAGTAAGTCAATAAGTGAGTCAATAAGTAAGTCAATAAATAAGCCAATAAATAAGCCAATAAGTAAGCCATTTAGTAAGCCAATAAGTAAGCCAGTAAGTAAGGCAATAAGTAAGCCAATAAATAAGCCAATAAGTAAGTCAATAAGTAAGCCAATAAGTAAGCCAATAAGTAAGCCAGTAAGTAAGCCAGTAAGTGAGTCAATAAGTAAGCCAATAAGTAAGCCAATAAGTAAGTCAATAAGTAAGTCAATAAGTAAGCCAGTAAGTAAGCTAATAAGTAAGCCAATAAGTAAGTCAATAAGTGAGTCAATAAGTAAGCCAATAAGTAAGCCAATAAGTAAGCCAATAAGTAAGTCAATAAGTGAGTCAATAAGTAAGCCAATAAGTAAGCCAATAAGTAAGCCAATAAGTAAGCCAATAAATGAGTCAATAAGTAAGCCAATAAGTAAGCCAATAAGTAAGTCAATAAGTAAGGCAATAAGTAAGGCAATAAGTAAGTCAATAAATAAGCCAATAAGTAAGCCAATAAGTAAGCCAGTAAGTAAGTCAATAAGTAAGCCAGTAAGTAAGGCAATAAGTAAGGCAATAAGTAAGGCAATAAGTAAGGCAATAAGTCAGGCAATAAGTAAGGCAATAAATAAGCCAATAAGTAAGCCAATAAGTAAGCCATTTAGTAAGTCAATAAGTAAGCCAGTAAGTAAGGCAATAAGTAAGCCAATAAGTAAGCCAATAAGTAAGTCAATAAGTAAGTCAATAAGTAAGCCAATAAGTAAGCCAATAAGTAAGCCAATAAATAAGTCAATAAGTAAGGCAATAAGTAAGGCAATAAGTAAGTCAATAAGTAAGCCAATAAGTAAGCCAATAAGTAAGCCAATAAGTAAGTCAATAAGTAAGCCAATAAGTAAGCCAATAAGTAAGTCAATAAGTGAGTCAATAAGTAAGTCAATAAATAAGCCAATAAGTAAGCCAATAAGTAAGCCATTTAGTAAGTCAATAAGTAAGCCAGTAAGTAAGGCAATAAGTAAGCCAATAAATAAGCCAATAAGTAAGTCAATAAGTAAGCCAATAAGTAAGCCAATAAGTAACTCAATAAGTAAGGCAATAAGTAAGGCAATAAGTAAGCCAATAAGTAAGTCAATAAGTAAGCCAATAAGTAAGCCAATAAGTAAGTCAATAAGTGAGTCAATAATTAAGTCAATAAGTAAGCCAATAAGTAAGTCAATAAGTAAGCCAATAAGTAAGTCAATAAATAAGCCAATAAGTAAGCCAATAAGTAAGCCATTTAGTAAGTCAATAAGTAAGCCAGTAAGTAAGGCTATAAGTAAGCCAATAAGTAAGTCAATAAGTAAGTCAATAAGTGAGTCAATAAGTAAGTCAATTAATAAGCCAATAAGTAAGCCAGTAAGTAAGCCATTTAGTAAGGCAATAAGTAAGCCAGTAAGTAAGGCAATAAGTAAGCCAATAAATAAGCCAATAAGTAAGTCAATAAGTAAGCCAATAAGTAAGCCAATAAGTAAGTCAATAAGTGAGTCAATAAGTAAGGCAATAAGTAAGGCAATAAGTAAGCCAATAAGTAACTCAATAAGTAAGCCAATAAGTAAGCCAATAAGTGAGTCAATAAGTAAGTCAATAAGTAAGCCAATAAGTAAGTCAATAAGTAAGCCAATAAATAAGTCAATAAGTGAGTCAATAAGTAAGCCAATAAGTAAGCCAATAAGTAAGCCAATAAGTAAGCCAATAAGTAAGCCAATAAGTGAGTCAATAAGTAAGCCAATAAGTAAGCCAATAAGTAAGCCAATAAGTGAGTCAATAAGTAAGTCAATAAGTAAGCCAATAAGTAAGTCAATAGGTAAGCCAATAAGTAAGTCAATAAGTAAGCCAATAAGTAAGCCAATAAATAAGCCAATAAGTAAGCCAATAAGTAAGCCAATAAGTGAGTCAATAAGTAAGCCAATACGTAAGCCAATAAGTAAGCCAATAAGTGAGTCAATAAGTAAGTCAATAAGTAAGCCAATAAGTAAGTCAATAGGTAAGCCAGTAAGTAAGGCAATAAGTAAGCCAATAAATAAGTCAATAAGTGAGTCAATAAGTAAGCCAATAAGTAAGCCAATAAGTAACTCAATAAGTAAGGCAATAAGTAAGGCAATAAGTAAGGCAATAAGTAAGCCAATAAGTAAGCCAATAAGTAACTCAATAAGTAAGGCAATAAGTAAGGCAATAAGTAAGCCAATAAGTAAGTCAATAAGTAAGCCAATAAGTAAGCCAATAAGTGAGTCAATAAGTAAGTCAATAAGTAAGCCAATAAGTAAGTCAATAAGTAAGCCAATAAGTAAGTCAATAAGTAAGTCAATAAGTAAGCCAATAAGTAAGCCAATAAGTAAGTCAATAAGTGAGTCAAAAAAGTAAGTCAATAAATAAGCCAATAAGTAAGCCAATAAGTAAGCCATTTAGTAAGTCAATAAGTAAGCCAGTAAGTAAGGCAATAAGTAAGCCAATAAATAAGCCAATAATTAAGTCAATAAGTAAGCCAATAAGTAAGGCAATAAGTAAGCCAATAAATAAGCCAATAATTAAGTCAATAAGTAAGCCAATAAGTAAGCCAATAAGTAACTCAATAAGTAAGGCAATAAGTAAGCCAATAAGTAAGTCAATAAGTAAGCCAGTAAGTAAGGCAATAAGTAAGCCAATAAATAAATCAATAAGTGAGTCAATAAGTAAGCCAATAAGTAAGCCAATAAGTAACTCAATAAGTAAGCCAATAAGTAAGCCAATAAGTAAGCCAATAAGTAAGGCAATAAGTAAGCCAATAAGTAAGTCAATAAGTAAGCCAATAAGTAAGCCAATAAGTAAGTCAATAAGTGAGTCAATAAGTAAGGCAATAAGTAAGCCAATAAGTAAGCCAATAAGTAAGCCAATAAGTAAGTCAATAAGTAAGTCAATAAGTAAGTCAATAAGTAAGCCAATAAGTAAGCCAATAAGTAAGCCAATAAGTAAGCCAATAAGTAAGCCAGTAAGTAAGCCAATAAGTAAGCCAATAAGTAAGTCAATAAGTAAGCCAGTAAGTAAGCCAATAAGTAAGCCATTTAGTAAGCCAATAAGTAAGCCAGTAAGTAAGGCAATAAGTAAGCCAATAAATAAGCCAATAAGTAAGTCAATAAGTAAGCCAATAAGTAAGTCAATAAGTAAGCCAATAAGTAAGCCAATAAGTAAGTCAATAAGTGAGTCAATAAGTAAGCCAATAAGTAAGTCAATAAGTAAGGCAATAAGTAAGCCAATAAGTAAGTCAATAAGTAAGGCAATAAGTAAGGCAATAAGTAAGTCAATAAATAAGCCAATAAGTAAGCCAATAAGTAAGTCAATAAGTAAGCCAATAAGTAAGTCAATAAGTGAGTCAATAAGTAAGCCAATAAGTAAGTCAATAAGTGAGTCAATAAGTAAGCCAATAAGTAAGTCAATAAGTAAGGCAATAAGTAAGGCAATAAGTAAGTCAATAAATAAGCCAATAAGTAAGCCAATAAGTAAGTCAATAAGTAAGGCAATAAGTAAGGCAATAAGTAAGTCAATAAATAAGCCAATAAGTAAGCCAATAAGTAAGCCATTTAGTAAGCCAATAAGTAAGCCAGTAAGTAAGGCAATAAGTAAGCCAATAAATAAGCCAATAAGTAAGTCAATAAGTAAGCCAATAAGTAAGTCAATAAGTGAGTCAATAAGTAAGCCAATAAATAAGCCAATAAGTAAGCCAATAAGTAAGCCAATAAGTGAGTCAATAAGTAAGGCAATAAGTAAGCCAAAAAGTAAGCCAATAAGTAAGCCAATAAGTAACTCAATAAGTAAGGCAATAAGTAAGGCAATAAGTAAGGCAATAAGTAACTCAATAAGTAAGCCAATAAGTAACTCAATAAGTAAGGCAATAAGTAAGGCAATAAGTAAGGCAATAAGTGATCCAATAAGTAAGCCAATAAGTAAGCCAATAAGTAACTCAATAAGTAAGCCAGTAAGTAAGCCAATAAGTAAGTCAATAAGTAAGCCAATAAGTAAGTCAATAAGTAAGTCAATAAGTAAGCCAATAAGTAAGCCAATAAGTAAGCCAATAAGTAAGTCAATAAGTAAGGCAATAAGTAAGGCAATAAGTAAGCCTATAAATAAGCCAATAAGTAAGTCAATAAGTAAGGCAATAAGTAAGGCAATAAGTAAGTCAATAAATAAGCCAATAAGTAAGCCAATAAGTAAGCCATTTAGTAAGCCAATAAGTAAGCCAGTAAGTAAGGCAATAAGTAAGCCAATAAATAAGCCAATAAGTAAGTCAATAAGTAAGCCAATAAGTAAGCCAATAAGTAAGCCAGTAAGTAAGCCAGTAAGTGAGTCAATAAGTAAGCCAATAAGTAAGCCAATAAGTAAGTCAATAAGTAAGTCAATAAGTAAGCCAGTAAGTAAGCCAATAAGTAAGCCAATAAGTAAGTCAATAAGTGAGTCAATAAGTAAGCCAATAAGTAAGCCAATAAGTAAGCCAATAAGTAAGTCAATAAGTGAGTCAATAAGTAAGCCAATAAGTAAGCCAATAAGTAAGCCAATAAGTAAGCCAATAAATGAGTCAATAAGTAAGCCAATAAGTAAGCCAATAAGTAAGTCAATAAGTAAGGCAATAAGTAAGGCAATAAGTAAGTCAATAAATAAGCCAATAAGTAAGCCAATAAGTAAGCCAGTAAGTAAGTCAATAAGTAAGCCAGTAAGTAAGGCAATAAGTAAGGCAATAAGTAAGGCAATAAGTAAGGCAATAAGTAAGGCAATAAGTAAGGCAATAAGTCAGGCAATAAGTAAGGCAATAAATAAGCCAATAAGTAAGCCAATAAGTAAGCCATTTAGTAAGTCAATAAGTAAGCCAGTAAGTAAGGCAATAAGTAAGGCAATAAGTAAGCCAGTAAGTAAGCCAATAAGTAAGCCAATAAGTAACTCAATAAGTAAGGCAATAAGTAAGGCAATAGGTAAGTCAATAAGTAACTCAATAAGTAAGCCAATAAGTAAGGCAATAAGTAAGGCAATAAGTAAGGCAATAAGTGATCCAATAAGTAAGCCAATAAGTAAGCCAGTAAGTAGGACAATAAGTAAGCCAATAAGTAAGTCAATAAATAAGCCAATAAGTAAGCCAGTAAGTAAGCCAATAAGTAAGCCATTTAGTAAGTCAATAAGTAAGCCATTTAGTAAGTCAATAAGTAAGCCAATAAGTAAGCCAGTAAGTAAGCCAATAAGTAAGCTATTTAGTAAGTCAATAAGTAAGCCAGTAAGTAAGGCAATAAGTAAGCCAATAAGTAAGCCAAAAAGTAAGCCAATAAGTAAGCCAATAAGTAAGTCAATAAATAAGCCAATAAGTAAGGCAATAAGTAAGCCAATAAGTAAGCCAATAAGTAAGTCAATAAGTAGGGCAATAAGTAAGCCAATAAGTAAGCCAGTAAGTAGGGCAATAAGTAAGCCAATAAGTAAGCCAGTAAGTAAGGCAATAAGTGATCCAATAAGTAAGCCAATAAGTAAGCCAATAAGTAAGCCAGTAAGTAAGCCATTTAGTAAGTCAATAAGTAAGCCATTTAGTAAGTCAATAAGTAAGCCAGTAAGTAAGGCAATAAGTAAGCCAATAAGTAAGCCAATAAGTAAGCCAATAAGTAAGCCAATAAGTAAGTCAATAAATAAGCCAATAAGTAAGGCAATAAGTAAGCCAATAAGTATGTCAATAAGTAGGGCAATAAGTAAGCCAATAAGTAAGCCAATAAGTAAGTCAATAAATAAGCCAATAAGTAAGGCAATAAGTAAGGCAATAAGTAAGGCAATAAGTAAGTCAATAAGTAAGGCAATAAGTAAGCCAGTAAGTAAGCCAATAAGTAAGGCAATAAGTAAGGCAATAAGTAAGTCAATAAGTAAGGCAATAAGTAAGCCAATAAGTAAGCCAATAGGTAAGCCAATAAGTAAGTCAATAAATAAGCCAGTAAGTAAGCCAATAAGTAAGCCGTTTAGTAAGTCAATAAGTAAGCTTTTAGTAAGTCAATAAGTAAGCCAATAAGTAAGCCAGTAAGTAAGCCAATAAGTAAGCCATTTAGTAAGTCAATAAGTAAGCCAGTAAGTAAGCCAATAAGTAAGCCATTTAGTAAGTCAATAAGTAAGCTTTTAGTAAGTCAATAAGTAAGCCAATAAGTAAGCCAGTAAGTAAGCCAATAAGTAAGCCATTTAGTAAGTCAATAAGTAAGCCAGTAAGTAAGGCAATAAGTAAGCCAGTAAGTAAGGCAATAAGTAAGTCAATAAGTAAGCCAGTAAGTAAGCCAATAAGTAAGTCAATAAGTAAGGCAATAAGTAAGCCAATAAGTAAGCCAATAGGTAAGCCAATAAGTAAGCCAATAAATAAGCCAATAAGTAAGCCTGTAAGTAAGGCAATAAGTAAGCCAGTAAGTAAGCCAATAAATAAGCCAATAAGTAAGCCTGTAAGTAAGGCAATAAGTAAGGCAATAAGTAAGTCAATAAGTAAGGCAATAAGTAAGCCAATAAGTAAGCCAATAGGTAAGCCAATAAGTAAGTCAATAAGTAAGCCAGTAAGTAAGCCAATAAGTAAGCCATTTAGTAAGTCAATAAGTAAGCCAGTAAGTAAGCCAATAAGTAAGCCAATAAGTAAGTCAATAAGTAAGGCAATAAGTAAGTCAATAAGTAAGGCAATAAGTAAGCCAGTAAGTAAGCCAATAAGTAAGTCAATAAGTTAGCCAATAAGTAAGCCAATAAGTAAGCCAATAAGTAAGCCAATAAGTAAGTCAATAAGTAAGGCAATAAGTAAGCCAATAAGTAAGCCAATAAGTAAGTCAATAAGTAAGGCAATAAGTAAGCCAATAAGTAAGTCAATAAGTAGGGCAATAAGTAAGTCAATAAGTAAGGCAATAAGTAAGCCAGTAAGTAAGGCAATAAGTAAGGCAATAAGTAAGCCAATAAGTAAGCCAATAAGTAAGTCAATAAGTAAGGCAATAAGTAAGCCAATAAGTAAGCCAATAAGTAAGTCAATAAGTAAGGCAATAAGTAAGCCAATAAGTAAGTCAATAAGTAAGGCAATAAGTAAGTCAATAAGTAAGGCAATAAGTAAGCCAATAAGTAAGCCAATAAGTAAGTCAATAAGTTAGCCAATAAGTAAGCCAATAAGTAAGCCAATAAGTAAGCCAATAAGTAAGCCAATAAGTAAGCCAATAAGTAAGCCAATAAGTAAGCCAATAAGTAAGGCAATAAGTAAGCCAATAAGTAAGTCAATAAATAAGCCAATAAGTAAGCCAATAAGTAAGCCAATAAGTAAGCCAATAAGTAAGTCAATAAGTAAGGCAATAAGTAAGTCAATAAGTAAGGCAATAAGTAAGCCAATAAGTAAGCCAATAAGTAAGGCAATAAGTAAGCCAGTAAGTAAGCCAGTAAGTAGGGCAATAAGTAAGCCAATAAGTAAGCCAATAAGTAAGCCAATAAGTAAGCCAATAAGTAAGTCAATAAATAAGCCAATAAGTAAGCCAATAAGTAAGCCAATAAGTAAGCCAATAAGTAAGCCAATAAGTAAGCCAGTAAGTAGGGCAATAAGTAAGCCAATAAGTAAGCCAATAAGTAAGCCAGTAAGTAAGCCAATAAGTAAGCCAATAAGCAAGCCAATAAGTAAGCCAATAAGTAAGTCAATAAATAAGCCAATAAGTAAGCCAATAAGTAAGCCAATAAGTAAGCCAATAAGTAAGCCAGTAAGTAAGCCAATAAGTAAGGCAATAAGTAAGCCAATAAGTAAGCCAATAAGTAAGTCAATAAGTAAGCCAATAAGTAAGCCAATAAGTAAGCCAATAAGTAAGCCAATAAGTAAGTCAATAAGTAAGCCAGTAAGTAAGCCAATAAGTAAGCCAATAAGTAAGCCAATAAGTAAGCCAATAAGTAAGCCAATAAATAAGCCAATAAGTAAGGCAATAAGTAAGCCAATAAGTAAGCCAATAAGTAAGCCAATAAGTAAGCCAATAAGTAAGGCAATAAGTAAGCCAATAAGTAACTCAATAAGTAAGCCAATAAGTAACTCAATAAGTAAGCCAATAAGTAAGCCAATAAGTAAGCCAATAAGTAAGTCAATAAGTAAGCCAGTAAGTAAGCCAATAAGTAAGCCAATAAGTAAGCCAATAAGTAAGCCAATAAGTAAGCCAATAAGTAGGCCAATAAGTAAGTCAATAAATAAGCCAATAAGTAAGGCAATAAGTAAGCCAATAAGTAAGCCAATAAGTAAGTCAATAAGTAAGCCAATAAGTAAGGCAATAAGTATGCCAATAAGTAAGTCAATAAGTAAGTCAATAAGTAAGCCAATAAGTAAGCCAATAAGTAAGCCAATAAGTAAGTCAATAAATAAGCCAATAAGTAAGGCAATAAGTAAGCCAATAAGTAAGCCAATAAGTAAGCCAATAAGTAAGTCAATAAGTAAGCCAATAAGTAAGGCTATAAGTATGCCAATAAGTAAGTCAATAAGTAAGTCAATAAGTAAGCCAATAAGTAAGCCAATAAGTAAGCCAATAAGTAAGTCAATAAATAAGCCAATAAGTAAGGCAATAAGTAAGCCAATAAGTAAGCCAATAAGTAAGGCAATAAGTAAGTCAATAAGTAAGCCAATAAGTAAGCCAATAAGTAAGCCAATAAGTAAGTCAATAAGTAAGCCAATAAATAAGCCAATAAGTAAGCCAATAAGTAAGCCAATAAGTAAGCCAATAAGTAAGCCAATAAGTAAGGCAATAAGTAAGCCAATAAGTAAGCCAATAAGTAAGTCAATAAGTAAGCCAATAAGTAAGTCAATAAGTAAGCCAATAAGTAAGCCAATAAGTAAGCCAATAAGTAAGTCAATAAGTAAGCCAATAAATAAGCCAATAAGTAAGCCAATAAGTAAGCCAATAAGTAAGCCAATAAGTAAGCCAATAAGTAAGTCAATAAGTAAGCCAATAAGTAAGCCAATAAGTAAGCCAATAAGTAAGCCAATAAGTAAGTCAATAAATAAGCCAATAAGTAAGCCAATAAGTAAGCCAATAAGTAAGCCAGTAAGTAAGCCAATAAGTAAGGCAATAAGTAAGCCAATAAGTAAGCCAATAAGTAAGTCAATAAGTAAGCCAATAAGTAAGCCAATAAGTAAGCCAATAAGTAAGCCAATAAGTAAGCCAATAAGTAAGCCAATAAGTAAGCCAATAAGTAAGTCAATAAGTAAGCCAATAAGTAAGGCAATAAGTAAGCCAATAAGTAAGCCAATAAGTAAGCCAATAAGTAAGCCAATAAATAAGTCAATAAGTAAGCCAGTAAGTAAGGCAATAAGTAAGGCAATAAGTAAGCCAATAAGTAAGTCAATAAGTAAGCCAATAAGTAAGGCAATAAGTAAGCCAATAATAAGCCAATAAGTAAGCCAATAAGTAAGCCAATAAGTAAGCCAATAAGTAAGTCAATAAGTAAGCCAATAAGTAAGCCAATAAGTAAGCCAGTAAGTAAGTCAATAAGTAAGCCAATAAATAAGCCAATAAGTAAGCCAATAAGTAAGTCAATAAATAAGCCAATAAGTAAGCCAATAAGTAAGCCAATAAGTAAGCCAATAAGTAAGTCAATAAGTAAGCCAATAAGTAAGCCAGTAAGTAAGGCAATAAGTAACTCAATAAGTAAGCCAATAAGTAAGCCAATAAATAAGTCAATAAGTAAGCCAGTAAGTAAGTCAATAAGTAAGCCAATAAGTAAGCCAATAAGTAAGCCAATAAGTAAGCCAATAAGTAAGTCAATAAATAAGCCAATAAGTAAGCCAATAAGTAAGCCAATAAGTAAGCCAATAAGTAAGTCAATAAGTAAGCCAATAAGTAAGCCAATAAGTAAGCCAGTAAGTAAGGCAATAAGTAACTCAATAAGTAAGTCAATAAGTAAGCCAATAAGTAAGGCAATAAGTAAGCCAATAAGTAAGCCAATAAATAAGTCAATAAGTAAGCCAATAAGTAAGGCAATAAGTAAGCCAATAAGTAAGCCAATAAGTAAGCCAATAAGTAAGCCAATAAGTAAGCCAATAAATAAGTCAATAAGTAAGGCAATAAGTAAGCCAATAAGTAAGGCAATAAGTAGGGCAATAAATAAGCCAATAAATAAGCCAATAAGTAAGCCAATAAGAAAGTCAATAAATAAGCCAATAAGTAAGCCAATAAGTAAGCCAATAAGTAAGGCAATAAGTAAGCCAATAAGTAAGCCAATAAATAAGTCAATAAGTAAGCCAGTAAGTAAGGCAATAAGTAACTCAATAAGTAAGCCAATAAGTAAGGCAATAAGTAAGCCAGTAAGTAAGCCAATAAATAAGCCAATAAGTAAGCCAATAAGTAAGCCAATAAGTAAGCCAATAAGTAAGCCAGTAAGTAAGCCAATAAATAAGCCAATAAATAAGCCAATAAGTAAGCCAATAAGTAAGTCAATAAATAAGCCAATAAATAAGCCAATAAGTAAGCCAATAAGTAAGCCAATAAGAAAGTCAATAAATAAGCCAATAAGTAAGCCAATAAGTAAGCCAATAAGTAAGCCAATAAGTAAGTCAATAAGTAAGCCAATAAGTAAGCCAATAAATAAGCCAATAAGTAAGCCAATAAGTAAGTCAATAAATAAGCCAATAAGTAAGCCAATAAGTAAGCCAATAAGTAAGCCAATAAGTAAACCAGTAAGTAAGCCAATAAGTAAGCCAATAAGTAAGCCAATAAGTAAGCCAATAAGTAAGTCAATAAATAAGCCAATAAATAAGCCAATAAGTAAGCCAATAAGATAGTCAATAAATAAGCCAATAAATAAGCCAATAAGTAAGCCAATAAGTAAGCCAATAAATAAGCCAATAAGTAAGGCAATAAGTAAGTCAATAAGTAAGTCAATAAGTAAGTCAATAAGTAAGCCAATAAGTAAGTCAATAAGTAAGCCAATAAGTAAGTCAATAAGTAAGCCAATAAGTAAGTCAATAAGTAAGCCAATAAGTAAGCCAATAAGTAAGTCAATAAGTAAGCCAGTAAGTAAGCCAATAAGTAAGCCAATAAGTAAGCCAATAAGTAAGCCAATAAGTAAGTCTATAAGTAAGTCAATAGGTAAGGCAATAAGTAAGTCAATAAGTAAGCCAGTAAGTAAGCCAATAAGTAAGCCAATAAGTAAGCCAATAAGTAAGCCAATAAGTAAGGCAATAAGTAAGTCAATAAGTAAGCCAATAAGTAAGTCAATAAGTAAGCCAATAAGTAAGTCAATAAGTAAGTCAATAAGTAAGTCAGTAAATAAGCCAATAAGTAAGTCAATAAGTAAGCCAATAAGTAAGCTAATGAGTAAGCCAATAAGTAAGCCAATAAGTAAGTCAATAAGTAAGTCAATAAGTAAGCCAATAAGTAAGTCAATAAGTAAGCCAATAAGTAAGTCAATAAGTAAGCCAATAAGTAAGTCAATAAGTAAGCCAATAAGTAAGCCAGTAAGTAAGCCAATAAATAAGTCAATAAATAAGACAATAAGTAAGTCAATAAGTAAGCCAATAAGTAAGCCAATAAGTAAGCCAATAAGTAAGTCAATAAGTAAGCCACTAAGTAAGGCAATAAGTAAGCCAATAAGTAAGCCAATAAGTAAGCCAGTAAGTAAGCCAATAAGTAAGTCAATAAGTAAGCCAATAAGTAAGCCAATAAGTAAGTCAATAAGTAAGCCAGTAAGTAAGCCAATAAGTAAGCCAATAAGTAAGCCAATAAGTAAGCCAATAAGTAAGCCAATAAGTAAGTCAATAAGTAAGCCAATAAGTAAGTCAATAAGTAAGCCAGTAAGTAAGCCAATAAGTAAGCCAATAAGTAAGCCAATAAGTAAGCCAATAAGTAAGCCAATAAGTAAGTCAATAAGTAAGCCAATAAGTAAGTCAATAAGTAAGCCAATAAGTAAGTCAATAAGTAAGTCAATAAGTAAGTCAATAAATAAGCCAATAAGTAAGTCAATAAGTAAGCCAATAAGTAAGCTAATAAGTAAGTCAATAAGTAAGTCAATAAGTAACTCAATAAGTAAGCCAATAAATGAGCCAATAAGTAAGCCAATAAGTAAGGCAATAAGTAAGTCAATAAGTAAGCCAATAAATAAGCCAATAAGTAAGCCAATAAGTAAGCCAATAAGTAAGCCAATAAGTAAGCCAGTAAGTAAGCCAATAAATAAGCCAATAAATAAGCCAATAAGTAAGCCAATAAGAGGGTCAATAAATAAGCCAATAAATAAGCCAATAAGTAAGCCAATAAGTAAGCCAATAAGTAAGTCAATAAATAAGCCAATAAGTAAGCCAATAAGTAAGCCAATAAGTAAGCCAATAAGTAAGCCAATAAGTAAGCCAATAAGTAAGCCAATAAGTAAGCCAATAAGTAAGTCAATAAATAAGCCAATAAGTAAGCCAATAAGTAAGCCAATAAGTAAGCCAATAAGTAAGCCAGTAAGTAAGCCAATAAGTAAGCCAATAAGTAAGCCAATAAGTAAGTCAATAAATAAGCCAATAAGTAAGCCAATAAGTAAGTCAATAAATAAGCCAATAAATAAGCCAATAAGTAAGCCAATAAGTAAGCCAATAAATAAGCCAATAAGTAAGGCAATAAGTAAGTCAATAAGTAAGTCAATAAGTAAGTCAATAAGTAAGCCAATAAGTAAGTCAATAAGTAAGCCAATAAGTAAGTCAATAAGTAAGCCAATAAGTAAGTCAATAAGTAAGCCAATAAGTAAGCCAATAAGTAAGCCAATAAGTAAGTCAATAAATAAGCCAATAAGTAAGTCAATAAGTAAGCCAATAAGTAAGTCAGTAAGTAAGCCAATAAGTAAGTCAATAAGTAAGTCAATAAGTAAGTCAATAAGTAAGTCAATAAGTAAGCCAGTAAGTAAGGCAATAAGTAAGGCAATAAGTAAGGCAATAAGTAAGGCAATAAGTAAGGCAATAAGTAAGCCAATAAGTAATCAATAAGTAAGCCAATGAGTAAGTCAATAAGTAAGTCAATAAGTAAGCCAATAAGTAAGGCAATAAGTAAGTCAATAAGTAAGTCAATAAGTAAGTCAATAAGTAAGTCAATAAGTAAGTCAATAAGTAAGCCAATAAGTAAGGCAATAAGTAAGGCAATAAGTAAGTCAATAAATAAGCCAATAAGTAAGGCAATAAGTAAGTCAATAAGTAAGCCAATAAGTAAGCCAATAAGTAAGTCAATAAATAAGACAATAAGTAAGGCAATAAGTAAGTCAATAAGTAAGCCAATAAGTAAGCCAGTAAGTAAGGCAATAAGTAAGGCAATAAGTAAGTCAATAAATAAGCCAATAAGTAAGGCAATAAGTAAGTCAATAAGTAAGGCAATAAGTAAGGCAATAAGTAAGTCAATAAATAAGCCAATAAGTAAGGCAATAAGTAAGGCAATAAGTAAGTCAATAAATAAGCCAATAAGTATGGCAATAAGTAAGTCAATAAGTAAGTCAATAAGTAAGCCAATAAGTAAGGCAATAAGTAAGTCAATAAGTAAGGCAATAAGTAAGGCAATAAGTAAGTCAATAAGTAAGTCAATAAGTAAGTCAATAAGTAAGGCAATAAGTAAGTCAATAAGTAAGTCAATAAGTAAGCCAATAAGTAAGGCAATAAGTAAGGCAATAAGTAAGTCAATAAATAGGCCAATAAGTAAGGCAATAAGTAAGTCAATAAGTAAGTCAATAAGTAAGCCAATAAGTAAGCCAATAAGTAAGCTAATAAGTAAGGCAATAAGTAAGGCAATAAGTAAGGCAATAAGTAAGGCAATAAGTAAGCCATTAAGTAAGGCAATAAGTGATCCAATAAGTAAGCCAATAAGTAAGTCAATAAGTAAGCCATTTAGTTAGTCAATAAGTAAGCCAGTAAGTAAGCCAGTAAGTAAGGCAATAAGTAAGCCATTAAGTAAGGCAATAAGAGATCCAATAAGTAAGCCAATAAGTAAGTCAATAAGTAAGCCATTAAGTAAGGCAATAAGTGATCCAATAAGTAAGCCAGTAAGTAGGGCAATAAGTAAGCCAATAAGTAAGGCAATAAGTAAGTCAATAAGTAAGTCAATAAATAAGCCAATAAGTAAGCCAATAAGTAAGCCATTTAGTAAGTCAATAAGTAAGCCAATAAGTAAGTCAATAAGTAAGCCAATAAGTAAGTCAATAAGTAAGGCAATAAGTAAGCCAATAAGTAAGGCAATAAGTAATGCAATAAGTGATCCAATAAGTAAGCCAATAAGTAAGCCAATAAGTAGGGCAATAAGTAAGCCAATAAGTAAGGCAATAAGTAAGGCAATAAGTAAGGCAATAAGTAAGTCAATAAATAAGCCAATAAGTAAGCCAATAAGTAAGCCATTTAGTAAGTCAATAAGTAAGCCAGTAAGTAAGGCAATAAGTAAGGCAATAAGTAAGCCAATAAGTAAGGCAATAAGTAATGCAATAAGTGATCTAATAAGTAAGCCAATAAGTAAGCCAATAAGTAAGCCAATAAGTAAGCCAATAAGTAAGCCAATAAGTAAGCCATTTAGTAAGTCAATAAGTAAGCCAGTAAGTAAGTCAATAAGTAAGCCAATAAGTAAGCCAATAAGTAAGGCAATAAGTAATGCAATAAGTGATCCAATAAGTAAGCCAATAAGTAAGCCAA
Organism: Meconema thalassinum; assembly: GCA_946902985.2. Lineage (NCBI taxonomy): Eukaryota > Metazoa > Arthropoda > Insecta > Orthoptera > Tettigoniidae > Meconema > Meconema thalassinum. Next base: position 426,687,217 of record OX336394.1, on the reverse strand, counting down.
TAAGTAAGCCAATAAGTAAGCCAATAAGTAAGTCAATAAGTAAGGCAATAAGTAAGGCAATAAGTAAGCCAATAAATAAGCCAATAAGTAAGGCAATAAGTAAGCCAGTAAGTAAGGCAATAAGAAAGCCAATAAGTAAGGCAATAAGTAAGGCAATAAGTAAGCCAATAAGTAGGTCAATAAGTAAGGCAATAAGTAAGCCAGTAAGTAAGGCACTAAGTAAGCCAATAAGTAAGTCAATAAATAAGCCAATAAGTAAGGCAATAAGTAAGCCAATAAGCAAGTCAATAAGTAAGGCAATAAGTAAGCCAATAAGTAAGGCAATAAGTAAGGCAATAAGTAAGCCAATAAATAAGCCAATAAGTAAGGCAATAAGTAAGCCAGTAAGTAAGGCAATAAGTAAGCCAATAAGTAAGTCAATAAGTAAGGCAATAAGTAAGGCAATAAGTAAGTCAATAAATAAGCCAATAAGTAAGCCATTTAGTAAGTCAATAAGTAAGCCAGTAAGTAAGGCAATAAGTAAGGCAATAAGTAAGGCAATAAGTAAGGCAATAAGTAAGGCAATAAGTAAGTCAATAAATAAGCCAATAAGTAAGCCAATAAGTAAGCCATTTAGTAAGTCAATAAGTAAGCCAGTAAGTAAGGCAATAAGTAAGGCAATAAGTAAGCCAGTAAGTAAGCCAATAAGTAAGCCAATAAGTAACTCAATAAGTAAGGCAATAAGTGATCCAATAAGTAAGCCAATAAGTAAGCCAGTAAGTAGGGCAATAAGTAAGCCAGTAAGTAGGGCAATAAGTAAGCCAATAAGTAAGGCAATAAGTAAGTCAATAAGTAAGTCAATAAATAAGCCAATAAGTAAGCCAATAAGTAAGCCAATAAGTAAGACAATAAGTAAGCCAATAAGTAAGTCAATAAGTAAGTCAATAAGTAAGTCAATAAATAAGCCAATAAGTAAGCCAATAAGTAAGCCATTTAGTAAGTCAATAAGTAAGCCAATAAGTAAGTCAATAAGTAAGCCAATAAGTAAGGCAATAAGTAATGCAATAAGTGATCCAATAAGTAAGGCAATAAGTAAGCCAGTAAGTAGGGCAATAAGTAAGCCAGTAAGTAGGGCAATAAGTAAGCCAATAAGTAAGGCAATAAGTAAGTCAATAAGTAAGTCAATAAATAAGCCAATAAGTAAGCCAATAAGTAAGCCATTTAGTAAGTCAATAAGTAAGCCAATAAGTAAGTCAATAAGTAAGCCAATAAGTAAGTCAATAAGTAAGGCAATAAGTAAGCCAATAAGTAAGGCAATAAGTAATGCAATAAGTGATCCAATAAGTAAGCCAATAAGTAAGCCAGTAAGTAGGGCAATAAGTAAGCCAATAATTAAGTCAATAAGTAAGTCAATAAGTAAGCCAATAAGTAAGTCAATAAGTAAGCCAATAAGTAAGGCAATAAGTAAGCCAATAAGTAAGCCAATAAGTAAGCCAATAAGTAAGTCAATAAGTAAGGCAATAAGTAAGCCAGTAAGTAAGCCAATAAATAAGCCAATAAGTAAGCCAATAAGTAAGGCAATAAGTAACTCAATAAGTAAGCCAATAAGTAAGGCAATAAGTAAGCCAGTAAGTAAGCCAATAAATAAGCCAATAAGTAAGCCAATAAGTAAGCCAATAAGTAAGCCAATAAGTAAGCCAGTAAGTAAGCCAATAAATAAGCCAATAAGTAAGCCAATAAGATAGTCAATAAATAAGCCAATAAATAAGCCAATAAGTAAGCCAATAAGTAAGCCAATAAATAAGCCAATAAGTAAGGCAATAAGTAAGTCAATAAGTAAGTCAATAAGTAAGTCAATAAGTAAGCCAATAAGTAAGTCAATAAGTAAGCCAATAAGTAAGTCAATAAGTAAGCCAATAAGTAAGTCAATAAGTAAGCCAATAAGTAAGCCAATAAGTAAGTCAATAAGTAAGCCAGTAAGTAAGCCAATAAGTAAGCCAATAAGTAAGCCAATAAGTAAGCCAATAAGTAAGTCTATAAGTAAGTCAATAGGTAAGGCAATAAGTAAGTCAATAAGTAAGCCAGTAAGTAAGCCAATAAGTAAGCCAATAAGTAAGCCAATAAGTAAGCCAATAAGTAAGGCAATAAGTAAGTCAATAAGTAAGCCAATAAGTAAGTCAATAAGTAAGCCAATAAGTAAGTCAATAAGTAAGTCAATAAGTAAGTCAGTAAATAAGCCAATAAGTAAGTCAATAAGTAAGCCAATAAGTAAGCTAATGAGTAAGCCAATAAGTAAGCCAATAAGTAAGTCAATAAGTAAGTCAATAAGTAAGCCAATAAGTAAGTCAATAAGTAAGCCAATAAGTAAGTCAATAAGTAAGCCAATAAGTAAGTCAATAAGTAAGCCAATAAGTAAGCCAGTAAGTAAGCCAATAAATAAGTCAATAAATAAGACAATAAGTAAGTCAATAAGTAAGCCAATAAGTAAGCCAATAAGTAAGCCAATAAGTAAGTCAATAAGTAAGCCACTAAGTAAGGCAATAAGTAAGCCAATAAGTAAGCCAATAAGTAAGCCAGTAAGTAAGCCAATAAGTAAGTCAATAAGTAAGCCAATAAGTAAGCCAATAAGTAAGTCAATAAGTAAGCCAGTAAGTAAGCCAATAAGTAAGCCAATAAGTAAGCCAATAAGTAAGCCAATAAGTAAGCCAATAAGTAAGTCAATAAGTAAGCCAATAAGTAAGTCAATAAGTAAGCCAGTAAGTAAGCCAATAAGTAAGCCAATAAGTAAGCCAATAAGTAAGCCAATAAGTAAGCCAATAAGTAAGTCAATAAGTAAGCCAATAAGTAAGTCAATAAGTAAGCCAATAAGTAAGTCAATAAGTAAGTCAATAAGTAAGTCAATAAATAAGCCAATAAGTAAGTCAATAAGTAAGCCAATAAGTAAGCTAATAAGTAAGTCAATAAGTAAGTCAATAAGTAACTCAATAAGTAAGCCAATAAATGAGCCAATAAGTAAGCCAATAAGTAAGGCAATAAGTAAGTCAATAAGTAAGCCAATAAATAAGCCAATAAGTAAGCCAATAAGTAAGCCAATAAGTAAGCCAATAAGTAAGCCAGTAAGTAAGCCAATAAATAAGCCAATAAATAAGCCAATAAGTAAGCCAATAAGAGGGTCAATAAATAAGCCAATAAATAAGCCAATAAGTAAGCCAATAAGTAAGCCAATAAGTAAGTCAATAAATAAGCCAATAAGTAAGCCAATAAGTAAGCCAATAAGTAAGCCAATAAGTAAGCCAATAAGTAAGCCAATAAGTAAGCCAATAAGTAAGCCAATAAGTAAGTCAATAAATAAGCCAATAAGTAAGCCAATAAGTAAGCCAATAAGTAAGCCAATAAGTAAGCCAGTAAGTAAGCCAATAAGTAAGCCAATAAGTAAGCCAATAAGTAAGTCAATAAATAAGCCAATAAGTAAGCCAATAAGTAAGTCAATAAATAAGCCAATAAATAAGCCAATAAGTAAGCCAATAAGTAAGCCAATAAATAAGCCAATAAGTAAGGCAATAAGTAAGTCAATAAGTAAGTCAATAAGTAAGTCAATAAGTAAGCCAATAAGTAAGTCAATAAGTAAGCCAATAAGTAAGTCAATAAGTAAGCCAATAAGTAAGTCAATAAGTAAGCCAATAAGTAAGCCAATAAGTAAGCCAATAAGTAAGTCAATAAATAAGCCAATAAGTAAGTCAATAAGTAAGCCAATAAGTAAGTCAGTAAGTAAGCCAATAAGTAAGTCAATAAGTAAGTCAATAAGTAAGTCAATAAGTAAGTCAATAAGTAAGCCAGTAAGTAAGGCAATAAGTAAGGCAATAAGTAAGGCAATAAGTAAGGCAATAAGTAAGGCAATAAGTAAGCCAATAAGTAATCAATAAGTAAGCCAATGAGTAAGTCAATAAGTAAGTCAATAAGTAAGCCAATAAGTAAGGCAATAAGTAAGTCAATAAGTAAGTCAATAAGTAAGTCAATAAGTAAGTCAATAAGTAAGTCAATAAGTAAGCCAATAAGTAAGGCAATAAGTAAGGCAATAAGTAAGTCAATAAATAAGCCAATAAGTAAGGCAATAAGTAAGTCAATAAGTAAGCCAATAAGTAAGCCAATAAGTAAGTCAATAAATAAGACAATAAGTAAGGCAATAAGTAAGTCAATAAGTAAGCCAATAAGTAAGCCAGTAAGTAAGGCAATAAGTAAGGCAATAAGTAAGTCAATAAATAAGCCAATAAGTAAGGCAATAAGTAAGTCAATAAGTAAGGCAATAAGTAAGGCAATAAGTAAGTCAATAAATAAGCCAATAAGTAAGGCAATAAGTAAGGCAATAAGTAAGTCAATAAATAAGCCAATAAGTATGGCAATAAGTAAGTCAATAAGTAAGTCAATAAGTAAGCCAATAAGTAAGGCAATAAGTAAGTCAATAAGTAAGGCAATAAGTAAGGCAATAAGTAAGTCAATAAGTAAGTCAATAAGTAAGTCAATAAGTAAGGCAATAAGTAAGTCAATAAGTAAGTCAATAAGTAAGCCAATAAGTAAGGCAATAAGTAAGGCAATAAGTAAGTCAATAAATAGGCCAATAAGTAAGGCAATAAGTAAGTCAATAAGTAAGTCAATAAGTAAGCCAATAAGTAAGCCAATAAGTAAGCTAATAAGTAAGGCAATAAGTAAGGCAATAAGTAAGGCAATAAGTAAGGCAATAAGTAAGCCATTAAGTAAGGCAATAAGTGATCCAATAAGTAAGCCAATAAGTAAGTCAATAAGTAAGCCATTTAGTTAGTCAATAAGTAAGCCAGTAAGTAAGCCAGTAAGTAAGGCAATAAGTAAGCCATTAAGTAAGGCAATAAGAGATCCAATAAGTAAGCCAATAAGTAAGTCAATAAGTAAGCCATTAAGTAAGGCAATAAGTGATCCAATAAGTAAGCCAGTAAGTAGGGCAATAAGTAAGCCAATAAGTAAGGCAATAAGTAAGTCAATAAGTAAGTCAATAAATAAGCCAATAAGTAAGCCAATAAGTAAGCCATTTAGTAAGTCAATAAGTAAGCCAATAAGTAAGTCAATAAGTAAGCCAATAAGTAAGTCAATAAGTAAGGCAATAAGTAAGCCAATAAGTAAGGCAATAAGTAATGCAATAAGTGATCCAATAAGTAAGCCAATAAGTAAGCCAATAAGTAGGGCAATAAGTAAGCCAATAAGTAAGGCAATAAGTAAGGCAATAAGTAAGGCAATAAGTAAGTCAATAAATAAGCCAATAAGTAAGCCAATAAGTAAGCCATTTAGTAAGTCAATAAGTAAGCCAGTAAGTAAGGCAATAAGTAAGGCAATAAGTAAGCCAATAAGTAAGGCAATAAGTAATGCAATAAGTGATCTAATAAGTAAGCCAATAAGTAAGCCAATAAGTAAGCCAATAAGTAAGCCAATAAGTAAGCCAATAAGTAAGCCATTTAGTAAGTCAATAAGTAAGCCAGTAAGTAAGTCAATAAGTAAGCCAATAAGTAAGCCAATAAGTAAGGCAATAAGTAATGCAATAAGTGATCCAATAAGTAAGCCAATAAGTAAGCCAATAAGTAAGCCAATAAGTAAGCCAATAAGTAAGTCAATAAGTAAGGCAATAAGTAAGGCAATAAGTAAGCCAATAAATAAGCCAATAAGTAAGGCAATAAGTAAGCCAGTAAGTAAGGCAATAAGAAAGCCAATAAGTAAGGCAATAAGTAAGGCAATAAGTAAGCCAATAAGTAGGTCAATAAGTAAGGCAATAAGTAAGCCAGTAAGTAAGGCACTAAGTAAGCCAATAAGTAAGTCAATAAATAAGCCAATAAGTAAGGCAATAAGTAAGCCAATAAGCAAGTCAATAAGTAAGGCAATAAGTAAGCCAATAAGTAAGGCAATAAGTAAGGCAATAAGTAAGCCAATAAATAAGCCAATAAGTAAGGCAATAAGTAAGCCAGTAAGTAAGGCAATAAGTAAGCCAATAAGTAAGTCAATAAGTAAGGCAATAAGTAAGGCAATAAGTAAGTCAATAAATAAGCCAATAAGTAAGCCATTTAGTAAGTCAATAAGTAAGCCAGTAAGTAAGGCAATAAGTAAGGCAATAAGTAAGGCAATAAGTAAGGCAATAAGTAAGGCAATAAGTAAGTCAATAAATAAGCCAATAAGTAAGCCAATAAGTAAGCCATTTAGTAAGTCAATAAGTAAGCCAGTAAGTAAGGCAATAAGTAAGGCAATAAGTAAGCCAGTAAGTAAGCCAATAAGTAAGCCAATAAGTAACTCAATAAGTAAGGCAATAAGTGATCCAATAAGTAAGCCAATAAGTAAGCCAGTAAGTAGGGCAATAAGTAAGCCAGTAAGTAGGGCAATAAGTAAGCCAATAAGTAAGGCAATAAGTAAGTCAATAAGTAAGTCAATAAATAAGCCAATAAGTAAGCCAATAAGTAAGCCAATAAGTAAGACAATAAGTAAGCCAATAAGTAAGTCAATAAGTAAGTCAATAAGTAAGTCAATAAATAAGCCAATAAGTAAGCCAATAAGTAAGCCATTTAGTAAGTCAATAAGTAAGCCAATAAGTAAGTCAATAAGTAAGCCAATAAGTAAGGCAATAAGTAATGCAATAAGTGATCCAATAAGTAAGGCAATAAGTAAGCCAGTAAGTAGGGCAATAAGTAAGCCAGTAAGTAGGGCAATAAGTAAGCCAATAAGTAAGGCAATAAGTAAGTCAATAAGTAAGTCAATAAATAAGCCAATAAGTAAGCCAATAAGTAAGCCATTTAGTAAGTCAATAAGTAAGCCAATAAGTAAGTCAATAAGTAAGCCAATAAGTAAGTCAATAAGTAAGGCAATAAGTAAGCCAATAAGTAAGGCAATAAGTAATGCAATAAGTGATCCAATAAGTAAGCCAATAAGTAAGCCAGTAAGTAGGGCAATAAGTAAGCCAATAATTAAGTCAATAAGTAAGTCAATAAGTAAGCCAATAAGTAAGTCAATAAGTAAGCCAATAAGTAAGGCAATAAGTAAGCCAATAAGTAAGCCAATAAGTAAGCCAATAAGTAAGTCAATAAGTAAGGCAATAAGTAAGCCAGTAAGTAAGCCAATAAATAAGCCAATAAGTAAGCCAATAAGTAAGGCAATAAGTAACTCAATAAGTAAGCCAATAAGTAAGGCAATAAGTAAGCCAGTAAGTAAGCCAATAAATAAGCCAATAAGTAAGCCAATAAGTAAGCCAATAAGTAAGCCAATAAGTAAGCCAGTAAGTAAGCCAATAAATAAGCCAATAAGTAAGTCAATAAATAAGCCAATAAATAAGCCAATAAGTAAGCCAATAAGTAAGCCAATAAGTAGGGCAATAAGTAAGCCAGTAAGTAAGGCAATAAGTAAGCCAATAAGTAAGTCAATATGTAAGCCAATAATTAAGCCAATAAGTAAGTCAATAAGTAAGCCAGTAAGTAAGCCAATATGTAAGCCAATAAGTAAGCCAATAAGTAAGGCAATAAGTAAGCCAATAAGTAAGCCAATAAGTAAGCCAATAAGTAAGCCAATAAGTAAGCCAATAAGTAAGCCAATAAGTAAGCCAATAAGTAAGCCAATAAGTAAGCCAATAAAAAAGCCAATAAGTAAGCCAATAAGTAAGCCAATAAGTAGGGCAATAAGTAAGCCAATAAGTAAGCCAATAAGTAAGCCAATAAGTAACTCAATAAGTAAGCCAATAAGTAGGGCAATAAGTAAGCCAATAAGTAGGGCAATAAGTAAGCCAATAAGTAGGGCAATAAGTAAGCCAATAAGTAAGCCAATAAGTAAGCCAATAAGTAAGCCAATAAGTAAGCCAGTAAGTAAGCCAATAAGTAAGCCAATAAGTAAGCCAATAAGTAGGGCAATAAGTAAGCCAATAAGTAAGGCAATAAGTAAGCCAATAAGTAAGCCAATAAGTAAGCCAATAAGTAAGCCAATAAGTAAGCCAATAAGTAAGCCAATAAGTAAGGCAATAAGTAAGGCAATAAGTAAGCCAATAAGTAAGCCAATAAGTAAGCCAATAAGTAAGCCAATAAGTAAGCCAATAAGTAAGCCAATAAGTAAGCCAATAAGTAAGCCAATAAGTAGGGCAATAAGTAAGCCAATAAGTAAGCCAATAAGTAAGCCAATAAGTAACTCAATAAGTAAGCCAATAAGTAGGGCAATAAGTAAGCCAATAAGTAGGGCAATAAGTAAGCCAATAAGTAGGGCAATAAGTAAGCCAATAAGTAAGCCAATAAGTAAGCCAATAAGTAAGCCAATAAGTAAGCCAATAAGTAAGCCAATAAGTAAGCCAATAAGTAAGCCAATAAGTAAGCCAATAAGTAGGGCAATAAGTAAGCCAATAAGTAGGGCAATAAGTAAGCCAATAAGTAAGCCAATAAGTAAGCCAATAAGTAAGCCAATAAGTAAGCCAATAAGTAAGGCAATAAGTAAGCCAGTAAGTAAGCCAATAAATAAGCCAATAAGTAAGCCAATAAGTAAGCCAATAAGTAAGCCAATAAGTAAGTCAATAAGTAAGTCAATAAATAAGCCAATAAATAAGCCAATAAGTAAGCCAATAAGTAAGCCAATAAATAAGCCAATAAGTAAGCCAATAAGTAAGCCAATAAATAAGCCAGTAAGTAAGGCAATAAGTAAGCCAATAAGTAAGCCAGTAAGTAAGGCAATAAGTAAGTCAATAAGTAACTCAATAAGTAAGCCAATAAGGAAGCCAATAAATAAGCCAATAAGTAAGCCAATAAGTAAGTCAATAAATAAACCAATAAGTAAGCCAATAAGTAAGCCAATAAGTAAGCCAATAAGTAAGTCAATAAGTAAGCCAATAAGTAAGCCAATAAGTAAGCCAATAAGTAAGCCAATAAGTAAGTCAATAAATAAGCCAATAAGTAAGCCAATAAGTAAGCCAATAAGTAAGCCAATAAGTAAGCCAGTAAGTAAGCCAATAAGTAAGCCAATAAGTAAGCCAATAAGTAAGTCAATAAATAAGCCAATAAATAAGCCAATAAGTAAGCCAATAAGTAAGTCAATAAATAAGCCAATAAATAAGGCAATAAGTAAGTCAATAAGTAAGCCAATAAGTAAGCCAATAAGTAAGCCAATAAATAAGGCAATAAGTAAGCCAATAAGTAAGCCAATAAGTAAGCCAATAAATAAGCCAATAAGTAAGGCAATAAGTAAGAAAATAAGTAAGTCAATAAGTAAGTCAATAAGTAAGCCAATAAGTAAGTCAATAAGTAAGCCAATAAGTAAGTCAATAAGTAAGCCAATAAGTAAGTCAATATGTAAGCCAATAATTAAGCCAATAAGTAAGTCAATAAGTAAGCCAGTAAGTAAGCCAATATGTAAGCCAATAAGTAAGCCAATAAGTAAGCCAATAAGTAAGCCAATAAGTAAGTCAATAAGTAAGTCAATAAGTAAGCCAATAAGTAAGTCAATAAGTAAGCCAGTAAGTAAGCCAATAAGTAAGCCAATATGTAAGCCAATAAGTAAGCCAATAAGTAAGCCAATAAGTAAGGCAATAAGTAAGTCAATAAGTAAGCCAATAAGTAAGTCAATAAGTAAGCCAATAAGTAAGTCAATAAGTAAGTCAATAAGTAAGTCAATAAATAAGCCAATAAGTAAGTCAATAAGTAAGCCAATAAGTAAGCCAGTAAGTAAGCCAATAAGTAAGTCAATAAATAAGCCAATAAGTAAGTCAATAGGTAAGCCAATAAGTAAGCCAATAAGTAAGCCAATAAGTAAGCCAATAAGTAAGTCAATAAGTAAGCCAATAAGTAAGGCAATAAGTAAGCCAATAAGTAAGCCAATAAGTAAGCCAGTAAGTAAGGCAATAAGTAACTCAATAAGTAAGCCAATAAATAAGCCAATAAGTAAGCCAATAAGTAAGCCAATAAATAAGCCAATAAGTAAGCCAATAAGTAAGCCAATAAGTAAGCCAATAAGTAAGCCAGTAAGTAAGCCAATAAATAAACCAATAAATAAGCCAATAAGTAAGTCAATAAGTAAGTCAATAAATAAGCCAATAAATAAGCCAATAAGTAAGCCAATAAGTATGCCAATAAATAAGCCAATAAGTAAGCCAATAAGTAAGCCAATAAGTAAGCCAATAAGTAAGTCAATAAGTAAGCCAATAAGTAAGCCAATAAGTAAGCCAATAAGTAAGCCAATAAGTAAGTCAATAAATAAGCCAATAAGTAAGCCAATAAGTAAGCCAATAAGTAAGCCAATAAGTAAGCCAGTAAGTAAGCCAATAAGTAAGCCAATAAGTAAGCCAATAAGTAAGCCAATAAGTAAGTCAATAAATAAGCCAATAAATAAGCCAATAAGTAAGCCAATAAGTAAGTCAATAAATAAGCCAATAAATAAGCCAATAAGTAAGCCAATAAGTAAGCCAATAAATAAGCCAATAAGTAAGGCAATAAGTAAGTCAATAAGTAAGTCAATAAGTAAGTCAATAAGTAAGCCAATAAGTAAGTCAATAAGTAAGCCAATAAGTAAGTCAATAAGTAAGCCAATAAGTAAGTCAATAAGTAAGCCAATAAGTAAGCCAATAAGTAAGCCAATAAGTAAGCCATTAAGTAAGTCAATAAGTAAGCCAATAAGTAAGTCAATAAGTAAGCCAATAAGTAAGCCAATAAGTAAGCCAATAAATAAGCCAATAAGTAAGTCAATAAGTAAGCCAATAAGTAAGCCAATAAATAAGCCAATAAGTAAGTCAATAAGTAAGTCAATAAGTAAGTCAATAAGTAAGCCAATAAGTAAGTCAATAAGTAAGTCAATAAGTAAGCCAATAAGTAAGTCAATAAGTAAGCCAATAAGTAAGTCAATAAGTAAGTCAATAAGTAAGTCAATAAGTAAGCCAATAAGTAAGTCAATAAGTAAGCCAATAAGTAAGTCAATAAGTAAGCCAATAAGTAAGTCAATAAGTAAGCCAATAAATAAGTCAATAAGTAAGCCAATAAGTAAGTCAATAAATAAGCCAATAAGTAAGTCAATAAATAAGCCAATAAGTAAGTCAATAAGTAAGCCAATAAGTAAGTCAATAAGTAAGCCAATAAGTAAGTCAATAAGTAAGTCAATAAGTAAGTCAATAAATAAGCCAATAAGTAAGTCAATAAGTAAGCCAATAAGTAAGTCAATAAGTAAGCCAATAAGTAAGTACATAAGTAAGCCAATAAGTAAGCCAATAAGTAAGCCAATAAGTAAGCCAATAAATAAGCAAAAAATAAATAAGCCAATAAGTAAGTCAATAAGTAAGCCAATAAGTAAGCCAATAAATAAGCCAGTAAGTAAGTCAATAAGTAAGTCAATAAGTAAGCCAATAAGTAAGCCAATAAGTAAGCCAATAAGTAAGCCAATAAATAAGCCAGTAAGTAAGTCAATAAGTAAGCCAATAAGTAAGCCAATAAATAAGGCAATAAGTAAGTCAATAAGTAAGCCAATAAGTAAGCCAATAAGTAAGTCAATAAGTAAGCCAATAAGTAAGTCAATAAGTAAGTCAATAAATAAGTCAATAAGTAAGCCAATAAGTAAGCCAATAAGTAAGCCAATAAGTAAGCCAATAAGTAAGCCAATAAGTAAGCCAATAAGTAAGCCAATAAGTAAGTCAATAAGTAAGTCAATAAATAAGTCAATAAATAAGTCAATAAGTAAGCCAATAAGTAAGCCAATAAGTAAGTCAATAAGTAAGCCAATAAGTAAGCCAATAAGTAAGCCAATAAGTAAGCCAATAAGTAAGGCAATAAGTAAGCCAATAAGTAAGCCAGTAAGTAAGCCAATAAATAAGTCAATAAGTAAGCCAATAAGTAAGCCAATAAGTAAGCCAATAAGTAAGCCAATAAGTAAGGCAATAAGTAAGCCAATAAGTAAGGCAATAAGTGAGCCAATAAGTAAGCCAATAAGTAAGCCAATAAGTAAGCCAGTAAGTAAGCCAGTAAGTAAGTCAATAAGTAAGTCAATAAGTAAGCCAATAAATAAGTCAATAAGTAAGTCAATAAGTAAGCCAATAAGTTAGCCAATAAGTAAGCCAGTAAGTAAGCCAATAAGTAAGCCAATAAGTAAGCCAGTAATAAGTCAATAAGTAAGCCAGTAAGTAAGTCAATAAGTAAGTCAATAAGTAAGTCAATAAATAAGTCAATAAGTAAGTCAATAAGTAAGCCAATAAGTAAGCCAATAAGTAAGCCAATAAGTAAGCCAGTAAGTAAGCCAATAAGTAAGCCAGTAAGTAAGTCAATAAGTAAGCCAATAAGTAAGCCAATAAGTAAGCCAATAAGTAAACCAGTAAGTAAACCAATAAGTAAGCCAGTAAGTAAGTCAATAAGTAAGCCAATAAGTAAGCCAATAAGTAAGCCAGTAAGTAAGTCAATAAGTAAGCCAATAAGGAAGCCAATAAGTAAGCCAATAAGTAAGCCAATAAGTAAGCCAATAAGTAAGCCAATAAGTGAGGCAATAAGTGAGCCAATAAGTAAGCCAATAAGTGAGCCAATAAGTAAGCCAATAAGTAAGCCAATAAGTAAGGCAATAAGTAAGCCAATAAGTAAGGCAATAAGTGAGCCAATAAGTAAGCCAATAAGTAAGGCAATAAGTGAGCCAATAAGTAAGCCAATAAGTGAGCCAATAAGTAAGCCAATAAGTAAGGCAATAAGTAAGCCAATAAGTAAGCCAATAAGTAAGCCAATAAGTAAGCCAATAAGTAAGGCAATAAGTAAGCCAATAAGTAAGCCAATAAGTAAGCCAGTAAGTAAGCCAATAAGTAAGCCAATAAGTAAGCCAGTAAGTAAGGCAATAAGTAAGCCAATAAGTAAGCCAATAAGTAAGCCAGTAAGTAAGGCAATAAGTAAAGCAATAAGTAAGCCAATAAGTAAACCAGTAAGTAAGCCAATAAGTAAGCCAGTAAGTAAGCCAGTAAGTAAGGCAATAAGTAAGCCAATAACTAAGCCAATAAGTAAGGCAATAAGTAAGGCAATAAGTAAGCCAATAAGTAAGCCAATAAGTAAGCCAATAAGTAAGCCAATAAGTAAGCCAGTAAGTAAGCCAATAAGTAAGCCAATAAGTAAGGCAATAAGTAAGCCAATAAGTAAGCCAATAAGTAAGGCAATAAGTAAGCCAATAAGTAAGCCAATAAGTAAGCCAATAAGTAAGCCAATAAGTAAGCCAGTAAGTAAGGCAATAAGTAAGGCAATAAGTAAGCCAGTAAGTAAGCCAATAAGTAAGGCAATAAGTAAGGCAATAAGTAAGCCAATAAGTAAGCCAATAAGTAAGCCAATAAGTAAGCCAGTAAGTAAGCCAATAAGTAAGCCAGTAAGTAAGCCAATAAGTAAGCCAATAAGTAAGCCAGTAAGTAAGCCAATAAGTAAGCCAATAAGTAAGCCAATAAGTAAGCCAATAAGTAAGCCAATAAGTAAGCCAATAAGTAAGCCAATAAGTAAGCCAGTAAGTAAGGCAATAAGTAAGGCAATAAGTAAGCCAATAAGTAAGCCAGTAAGTAAGCCAATAAGTAAGGCAATAAGTAAGGCAATAAGTAAGCCAATAAGTAAGCCAATAAGTAAGCCAGTAAGTAAGCCAATAAGTAAGTCAATAAGTAAGCCAATAAGTAAGCCAGTAAGTAAGCCAATAAGTAAGCCAATAAGTAAGCCAATAAGTAAGCCAATAAGTAAGCCAATAAGTAAGCCAATAAGTAAGCCAGTAAGTAAGCCAATAAGTAAGTCAATAAGTAAGCCAATAAGTAAGCCAGTAAGTAAGCCAATAAGTAAGTCAATAAGTAAGCCAATAAGTAAGCCAATAAGTAAGCCAATAAGTAAGCCAGTAAGTAAGTCAATAAGTAAGCCAGTAAGTAAGTCAGTAAGTAAGTCAATAAGTAAGCCAATAAGTAAGTCAATAAGTAAGCCAATAAGTAAGCCAATAAGTAAGCCAATAAGTAAGCCAATAAGTAAGCCAATAAGTAAGCCAATAAATAAGCCAATAAGTAAGCCAATAAGTAAGCCAGTAAGTAAGCCAATAAGTAAGCCAATAAGTAAGCCAATAAGTAAGCCAATAAGTAAGCCAATAAGTAAGCCAATAAGTAAGCCAATAAGTAAGCCAATAAGTAAGCCAGTAAGTAAGCCAATAAGTAAGCCAATAAGTAAGCCAGTAAGTAAGCCAATAAGTAAGCCAATAAGTAAGCCAATAAGTAAGCCATTAAGTAAGCCAATAAGTAAGCCAATAAGTAAGCCAGTAAGTAAGCCAATAAGTAAGCCAATAAGTAAGCCAGTAAGTAAGCCAATAAGTAAGCCAATAAGTAAGCCAATAAGTAAGCCAATAAGTAAGCCAATAAGTAAGCCAATAAGTAAGCCAATAAGTAAGCCAATAAGTAAGCCAGTAAGTAAGCCAATAAGTAAGCCAATAAGTAAGCCAGTAAGTAAGTCAATAAGTAAGCCAGTAAGTAAGTCAATAAGTAAGTCAATAAGTAAGCCAATAAGTAAGTCAATAAGTAAGCCAATAAGTAAGTCAACAAGTAAGCCAGTAAGTAAGTCAATAAGTAAGTCAATAAGTAAGCCAATAAGTAAGCCAGTAAGTAAGCCAATAAGTAAGTCAATAAGTAAGTCAATAAGTAAGCCAATAAGTAAGCCAATAAGTAAGCCAATAAGTAAGCCAGTAAGTAAGTCAATAAGTAAGTCAATAAGTAAGCCAATAAGTAAGTCAATAAGTAACTCAATAAGTAAGCCAATATGTAAGCCAATAAGTAAGTCAATAAGTAAGCCAATAAGTAAGCCAATAAGTAAGCCAATAAGTAAGCCAATAAGTAAGCCAGTAAGTAAGCCAATAAGTAAGCCAATATGTAAGCCAGTAAGTAAGTCAATAAGTAAGCCAGTAAGTAAGTCAATAAGTAAGTCAATAAGTAAGCCAATAAGTAAGTCAATAAGTAAGCCAATAAGTAAGTCAATAAGTAAGCCAATAAGTAAGTCAATAAGTAAGTCAATAAGTAAGCCAATAAGTAAGCCAATAAGTAAGCCAATAAGTAAGCAAATAAGTAAGCCAGAATGTAAGCCAATAAGTAAGCCAATAAGTAAGCCAATAAGTAAGCCAATAAGTAAGCCAATAAGTAAGCCAGTAAGTAAGCCAATAAGTAAGCCAATAAGTAAGCCAGTAAGTAAGTCAATAAGTAAGCCAGTAAGTAAGTCAATAAGTAAGTCAATAAGTAAGCCAATAAGTAAGTCAATAAGTAAGCCAATAAGTAAGTCAATAAGTAAGCCAGTAAGTAAGCCAATAAGTAAGTCAATAAGTAAGCCAATAAGTAAGTCAATAAGTAAGCCAATAAGTAAGTCAATAAGTAAGTCAATAAGTAAGCCAATAAGTAAGCCAATAAGTAAGCCAATAAGTAAGCCAATAAGTAAGCAAATAAGTAAGCCAGTAAGTAAGCCAATAAGTAAGCCAATAAGTAAGCCAATAAGTAAGCCAATAAGTAAGCCAATAAGTAAGCCAGTAAGTAAGGCAATAAGTAAGCCAATAAGTAAGCCAATAAGTAAGCCAGTAAGTAAGGCAATAAGTAAGGCAATAAGTAAGCCAATAAGTAAACCAGTAAGTAAGCCAATAAGTAAGCCAGTAAGTAAGCCAGTAAGTAAGGCAATAAGTAAGCCAATAACTAAGCCAATAAGTAAGGCAATAAGTAAGGCAATAAGTAAGCCAATAAGTAAGCCAATAAGTAAGCCAATAAGTAAGCCAATAAGTAAGCCAGTAAGTAAGCCAAGAAGTAAGCCAATAAGTAAGGCAATAAGTAAGCCAATAAGTAAGCCAATAAGTAAGGCAATAAGTAAGCCAATAAGTAAGCCAATAAGTAAGCCAATAAGTAAGCCAATAAGTAAGCCAATAAGTAAGCCAATAAGTAAGCCAATAAGTAAGCCAATAAGTAAGCCAGTAAGTAAGGCAATAAGTAAGGCAATAAGTAAGCCAATAAGTAAGCCAGTAAGTAAGCCAATAAGAAAGGCAATAAGTAAGGCAATAAGTAAGCCAATAAGTAAGCCAATAAGTAAGCCAATAAGTAAGCCAGTAAGTAAGCCAATAAGTAAGCCAGTAAGTAAGCCAATAAGTAAGTCAATAAGTAAGCCAATAAGTAAGCCAGTAAGTAAGCCAATAAGTAAGCCAATAAGTAAGCCAGTAAGTAAGCCAATAAGTAAGTCAATAAGTAAGCCAATAAGTAAGCCAATAAGTAAGCCAATAAGTAAGCCAATAAGTAAGCCAATAAGTAAGCCAATAAGTAAGCCAATAAGTAAGCCAGTAAGTAAGCCAATAAGTAAGTCAATAAGTAAGCCAATAAGTAAGCCAGTAAGTAAGCCAATAAGTAAGTCAATAAGTAAGTCAATAAGTAAGCCAATAAGTAAGCCAATAAGTAAGCCAATACGTAAGCCAGTAAGTAAGTCAATAAGTAAGCCAGTAAGTAAGTCAATAAGTAAGTCAATAAGTAAGCCAATAAGTAAGTCAATAAGTAAGCCAATAAGTAAGCCAATAAGTAAGCCAATAAGTAAGCCAATAAGTAAGCCAATAAGTAAGCCAATAAGTAAGCCAATAAGTAAGCCAATAAGTAAGCCAATAAGTAAGCCAATAAGTAAGCCAGTAAGTAAGCCAATAAGTAAGCCAATAAGTAAGCCAATAAGTAAGCCAATAAGTAAGCCAATAAGTAAGCCAATAAGTAAGCCAATAAGTAAGCCAGTAAGTAAGCCAATAAGTAAGCCAATAAGTAAGCCAGTAAGTAAGCCAATAAGTAAGCCAATAAGTAAGCCAATAAGTAAGCCAATAAGTAAGCCAATAAGTAAGCCAATAAGTAAGCCAGTAAGTAAGCCAATAAGTAAGCCAATAAGTAAGCCAGTAAGTAAGCCAATAAGTAAGCCAATAAGTAAGCCAATAAGTAAGCCAATAAGTAAGCCAATAAGTAAGCCAATAAGTAAGCCAATAAGTAAGCCAATAAGTAAGCCAATAAGTAAGCCAATAAGTAAGCCAGTAAGTAAGTCAATAAGTAAGCCAGTAAGTAAGTCAATAAGTAAGTCAATAAGTAAGCCAATAAGTAAGTCAATAAGTAAGCCAATAAGTAAGTCAATAAGTAAGCCAGTAAGTAAGTCAATAAGTAAGTCAATAAGTAAGCCAATAAGTAAGCCAGTAAGTAAGCCAATAAGTAAGTCAATAAGTAAGTCAATAAGTAAGCCAATAAGTAAGCCAATAAGTAAGCCAATAAGTAAGCCAGTAAGTAAGTCAATAAGTAAGTCAATAAGTAAGCCAATAAGTAAGTCAATAAGTAACTCAATAAGTAAGCCAATAAGTAAGCCAATAAGTAAGTCAATAAGTAAGCCAATAAGTAAGCCAATAAGTAAGCCAATAAGTAAGCCAATAAGTAAGCCAGTAAGTAAGCCAATAAGTAAGCCAATAAGTAAGCCAGTAAGTAAGTCAATAAGTAAGCCAGTAAGTAAGTCAATAAGTAAGTCAATAAGTAAGCCAATAAGTAAGTCAATAAGTAAGCCAATAAGTAAGTCAATAAGTAAGCCAATAAGTAAGTCAATAAGTAAGTCAATAAGTAAGCCAATAAGTAAGCCAATAAGTAAGCCAATAAGTAAGCAAATAAGTAAGCCAGTAAGTAAGCCAATAAGTAAGCCAATAAGTAAGCCAATAAGTTAGCCAATAAGTAAGCCAATAAGTAAGCCAGTAAGTAAGCCAATAAGTAAGCCAATAAGTAAGCCAGTAAGTAAGTCAATAAGTAAGCCAGTAAGTAAGTCAATAAGTAAGTCAATAAGTAAGCCAATAAGTAAGTCAATAAGTAAGCCAATAAGTAAGTCAATAAGTAAGCCAGTAAGTAAGTCAATAAGTAAGTCAAGAAGTAAGCCAATAAGTAAGTCAATAAGTAAGCCAATAAGTAAGTCAATAAGTAAGCCAATAAGTAAGTCAATAAGTAAGCCAATAAGTAAGCCAGTAAGTAAGTCAATAAGTAAGTCAATAAGTAAGCCAGTAAGTAAGCCAATAAGTAAGCCAATAAGTAAGCCAGTAAGTAAGTCAATAAGTAAGTCAATAAGTAAGCCAATAAGTAAGCCAGTAAGTAAGCCAATAAGTAAGCCAATAAGTAAGTCAATAAGTAATTCAATATGTAAGCCAATAAGTAAGCCAATAAGTAAGCCAATAAGTAAGCCAATAAGTAAGTCAATAAGTAAGCCAATAAGTAAGCCAGTAAGTAAGTCAATAAGTAAGTCAATAAGTAAGCCAATAAGTAAGTCAATAAGTAAGCCAATAAGTAAGTCAATAAGTAAGCCAGTAAGTAAGTCAATAAGTAATTCAATATGTAAGCCAATAAGTAAGCCAATAAGTAAGCCAATAAGTAAGCCAATAAGTAAGCCAATAAGTAAGCCAGTAAGTAAGTCAATAAGTAAGCCAGTAAGTAAGTCAATAAGTAATTCAATATGTAAGCCAATAAGTAAGCCAATAAGTAAGTCAATAAGTAAGCCAGTAAGTAAGTCAATAAGTAAGTCAATAAGTAAGCCAATAAGTAAGTCAATAAGTAAGCCAATAAGTAAGTCAATAAGTAAGCCAGTAAGTAAGTCAATAAGTAAGTCAATAAGTAAGCCAATAAGTAAGTCAATAAGTAAGCCAATAAGTAAGTCAATAAGTAAGCCAGTAAGTAAGTCAATAAGTAAGTCAATAAGTAAGCCAATAAGTAAGCCAGTAAGTAAGCCAATCAGTAAGCCAATAAGTAAGCCAGTAAGTAAGCCAATAAGTAAGTCAATAAGTAAGTCAATAAGTAAGCCAGTAAGTAAGTCAATAAGTAAGCCAATAAGTAAGCCAATAAGTGAGCCAATAAGTAAGCCAATAAGTAAGCTAATAAGTAAGCCAATAAGTAAGCCAATAAGTAAGCCAATAAGTAAGCCAATAAGTAAGCCAATAAGTAAGCCAATAAGTAAGTCAATAAGTAAGCCAATAAGTAAGCCAATAAGTAAGCCAGTAAGTAAGCCAATAAGTAAGCCAGTAAGTAAGTCAATAAGTAAGCCAATAAGTAAGCCAATAAGACAGCCAATAAGTAAGCCAATAAGTAAGCCAATAAGTAAGCCAATAAGTAAGCCAATAAGTAAGTCAATAAGTAAGCCAATAAGTAAGCCAATAAGTAAGTCAATAAGTAAGCCAGTAAGTAAGCCAATAAGTAAGCCAATAAGTAAGTCAATAAGTAAGTCAATAAGTAAGCCAATAAGTAAGCCAATAAGTAAGCCAATAAGTAAGCCAGTAAGTAAGTCAATAAGTAAGTCAATAAGTAAGCCAATAAGTAAGCCAATAAGTAAGCCAATAAGTAAGCCAATAAGTAAGCCAATAAGTAAGCCAATAAGTAAGCCAATAAGTAAGCCAATAAGTAAGTCAATAAGTAAGTCAGTAAGTAAGCCAATAAGTAAGCCAATAAGTAAGTCAATAAGTAAGCCAATAAGTAAGTCAATAAGTAAGTCAATAAGTAAGCCAATAAGTAAGCCAATAAGTAAGCCAGTAAGTAAGCCAATAAGTAAGCCAGTAAGTAAGTCAATAAGTAAGCCAATAAGTAAGCCAATAAGTAAGCCAATAAGTAAGCCAATAAGTAACCTAATAAGTAAGTCAATAAGTAAGCCAATAAGTAAGCCAATAAGTAAGCCAATAAATAAGCCAATAAGTAAGCCAATAAGTAAGTCAATAAGTAAGCCAATAAGTAAGCCAATAAGTAAGCCAGTAAGTAAGTCAATAAGTAAGCCAGTAAGTAAGCCAATAGGTAAGCCAATAAGTAAGTCAATAAGTAAGTCAATAAGTAAGCCAATAAGTAAGTCAATAAGTAAGTCAATAAGTAAGCCAATAAGTAAGTTAATAAGTAAGTCAATAAGTAAGCCAATAAGTAAGCCAATAAGTAAGCCAATAAGTAAGCCAGTAAGTAAGTCAATAAGTAAGTCAATAAGTAAGCCAATAAGTAAGTCAATAAGTAAGCCAGTAAGTAAGCCAATAAGTAAGTTAATAAGTAAGTCAATAAGTAAGCCAATAAGTAAGTCAATAAGTAAGTCAATAAGTAAGCCAATAAGTAAGCCAGTAAGTAAGCCAATAAGTAATCCAATAAGTAAGCCAATAAGTAAGTCAATAAGTAAGCCAATAAGTAAGCCAATAAGTAAGCCAATAAGTAAGTCAATAAGTAAGCCAATAAGTAAGCCAATAAGAAAGCCAATAAGTAAGCCAATAAGTAAGCCAATAAGTAAGTCAATAAATAAGCCAATAAGTAAGCCAATAAGTAAGCCAGTAAGTAAGTCAATAAGTAAGCCAGTAAGTAAGCCAATAAGTAAGCCAATAAGTAAGTCAATAAGTAAGCCAGTAAGTAAGCCAATAAGTAAGTCAATAAGTAAGCCAATAAGTAAGCCAATAAGTAAGCTAATAAGTAAGTTAATAAGTAAGTCAATAAGTAAGCCAATAAGTAAGTCAATAAGTAAGCCAATAAGTAAGTCAATAAGTAAGTCAATAAGTAAGCCAATAAGTAAGTCAATAAGTAAGTCAATAAGTAAGCCAATAAGTAAGTCAATAAGTAAGTCAATAAGTAAGCCAATAAGTAAGTCAATAAGTAAGCCAGTAAGTAAGCCAATAAGTAAGTTAATAAGTAAGTCAATAAGTAAGCCAATAAGTAAGCCAATAAGTAAGCCAATAAGTAAGCCAGTAAGTAAGCCAATAAGTAAGCCAATAAGTAAGCCAGTAAGTAAGCCAATAAGTAAGCCAATAAGTAAGTCAATAAGTAAGCCAATAAGTAAGCCAATAAGTAAGCCAGTAAGTAAGCCAATAAGTAAGTCAATAAGTAAGCCAATAAGTAAGCCAATAAGTAAGCCAATAAGTGAGTCAATAAGTAAGCCAATAAGTAAGCCAATAAGTAAGCCAATAAGTAAGCCAATAAGTAAGCCAATAAGTAAGTCAATAAGTAAGCCAATAAGTAAGCCAATAAGTAAGCCAGTAAGTAAGTCAATAAGTAAGCCAGTAAGTAAGCCAATAAGTAAGCCAATAAGTAAGTCAATAAGTAAGTCAATTAGTAAGCCAATAAGTAAGTCAATAAGTAAGTCAATAAGTAAGCCAGTAAGTAAGCCAATAAGTAAGTCAATAAGTAAGTCAATAAGTAAGCCAATAAGTAAGCCAATAAGTAAGCCAATAAGTAAGCTAATAAGTAAGTCAATAAGTAAGCCAATAAGTAAGACAATAAGTAAGCCAATAAGTAAGCCAATAAGTAAGCCAATAAGTAAGTCAATAAGTAAGCCAATAAGTAAGCCAATAAGTAAGCCAGTGAGTAAGCCAATAAGTAAGTCAATAAGTAAGTCAATAAGTAAGCCAATAAGTAAGCCAATAAGTAAGCCAATAAGTAAGCCAATAAGTAAACCAATAAGTAAGCCAATAAGTAAGCCAATAAGTAAGCCATTAAGTAAGCCAATAAGTAAGCCAATAAGTGAGTTAATAAGTAAGCCAATAAGTAAGCCAATAAGTAAGCCAATAAGTAAGCCAATAAGTAAGCCAATAAGTAAGCCAATAATTAAGCCAGTAAGTAAGTCAATAAGTAAGTCAATAAGTAAGCCAATAAGTAAGTCAATAAGTAAGTCAATAAGTAAGCCAATAGGTAAGCCAATAAGTAAGCCAATAAGAAAGCAAATAAGTAAGCCAGTAAGTAAGCCAATAAGTAAGCCAATAAGTAAGCCAATAAGTAAGCCAATAAGTAAGCCAATAAGTAAGCCAGTAAGTAAGCCAATAAGTAAGCCAATAAGTAAGCCAGTAAGTAAGTCAATAAGTAAGCCAGTAAGTAAGTCAATAAGTAAGTCAATAAGTAAGCCAATAAGTAAGTCAATAAGTAAGCCAATAAGTAAGTCAATAAGTAAGCCAGTAAGTAAGTCAATAAGTAAGTCAATAAGTAAGCCAATAAGTAAGTCAATAAGTAAGCCAATAAGTAAGTCAATAAGTAAGCCAGTAAGTAAGTCAATAAGTAAGCCAATAAGTAAGTCAATAAGTAAGCCAATAAGTAAGCCAGTAAGTAAGTCAATAAGTAAGTCAATAAGTAAGCCAGTAAGTAAGCCAATAAGTAAGCCAATAAGTAAGCCAGTAAGTAAGTCAATAAGTAAGTCAATAAGTAAGCCAATATGTAAGCCAGTAAGTAAGCCAATAAGTAAGCCAATAAATAAGTCAATAAGTAATTCAATATGTAAGCCAATAAGTAAGCCAATAAGTAAGCCAATAAGTAAGCCAATAAGTAAGTCAATAAGTAAGCCAATAAGTAAGCCAGTAAGTAAGTCAATAAGTATGTCAATAAGTAAGCCAATAAGTAAGTCAATAAGTAAGCCAATAAGTAAGTCAATAAGTAAGCCAGTAAGTAAGTCAATAAGTAATTCAATATGTAAGCCAATAAGTAAGCCAATAAGTAAGCCAATAAGTAAGCCAATAAGTAAGCCAATAAGTAAGCCAGTAAGTAAGTCAATAAGTAAGCCAGTAAGTAAGTCAATAAGTAATTCAATATGTAAGCCAATAAGTAAGCCAATAAGTAAGTCAATATGTAAGCCAGTAAGTAAGTCAATAAGTAAGTCAATAAGTAAGCCAATAAGTAAGTCAATAAGTAAGCCAATAAGTAAGTCAATAAGTAAGCCAGTAAGTAAGTCAATAAGTAAGTCAATAAGTAAGCCAATAAGTAAGTCAATAAGTTAGCCAATAAGTAAGTCAATAAGTAAGCCAGTAAGTAAGTCAATAAGTAAGTCAATAAGTAAGCCAATAAGTAAGACAGTAAGTAAGCCAATAAGTAAGCCAATAAGTAAGCCAGTAAGTAAGCCAATAAGTAAGTCAATAAGTATGTCAATAAGTAAGCCAATAAATAAGCCAATAAGTAAGTCAATAAGTAAGCCAATAAGTAAGTCAATAAGTAAGTCAATAAGTAAGCCAATAAGTAAGTCAATATGTAAGCCAGTAAGTAAGTCAATAAGTAAGCCAATAAGTAAGCCAATAAGTAAGCCAATAAGTAAGCCAATAAGTAAGCTAATCAGTAAGCCAATAAGTAAGCCAATAAGTAAGCCAATAAGTAAGCCAATAAGTAAGCCAATAAGTAAGCCAATAAGTAAGCCAATAAGTAAGTCAATAAGTAAGCCAATAAGTAAGCCAATAAGTAAGCCAGTAAGTAAGTCAATAAGTAAGCCAGTAAGTAAGCCAATAAGTAAGTCAATAAGTAAGTCAATAAGTAAGCCAATAAGTAAGTCAATAAGTAAGTCAATAAGTAAGCCAATAAGTAAGCCAATAAGTAAGCCAGTAAGTAAGCCAATAAGTAAGCCAGTAAGTAAGTCAATAAGTAAGCCAATAAGTAAGCCAATAAGTAAGCCAATAAGTGAGCCAATAAGTAAGATAATAAGTAAGTCAATAAGTAAGCCAATAAGTAAGCCAATAAGTAAGCCAATAAGTAAGCCAATAAGTAAGCCAATAAGTAAGTCAATAAGTAAGCCAATAAGTAAGCCAGTAAGTAAGTCAATAAGTAAGCCAGTAAGTAAGCCAATAAGTAAGCCAATAAGTAAGTCAATAAGTAAGTCAATAAGTAAGCCAATAAGTAAGTCAATAAGTAAGTCAATAAGTAAGCCAGTAAGTAAGCCAATAAGTAAGTTAATAAGTAAGTCAATAAGTAAGCCAATAAGTAAGCCAATAAGTAAGCCAATAAGTAAGCCAGTAAGTAAGCCAGTAAGTAAGCCAATAAGTAAGCCAATAAGTAAGTCAATAAGTAAGCCAATAAGTAAGCCAATAAGTAAGCCAATAAGTAAGCCAGTAAGTAAGCCAATAAGTAAGCCAATAAGTAAGCCAGTAAGTAAGCCAATAAGTAAGCCAATAAGTAAGCCAGTAAGTAAGCCAATAAGTAAGCCAGTAAGTAAGCCAATAAGTAAGCCAATAAGTAAGCCAATAAGTAAGTCAATAAGTAAGCCAATAAGTAAGCCAATAAGTAAGCCAATAAGTAAGCCAGTAAGTAAGCCAATAAGTAAGCCAATAAGTAAGCCAGTAAGTAAGCCAATAAGTAAGCCAATAAGTAAGCCAATAAGTAAGTCAATAAGTAAGCCAATAAGTAAGCCAATAAGTAAGCCAATAAGTAAGCCAATAAGTAAGCCAATAAGTAAGCCAATAAGTAAGCCAGTAAGTAAGCCAATAAGTAAGCCAGTAAGTAAGCCAATAAGTAAGTCAATAAGTAAGCCAATAAGTAAGCCAATAAGTAAGCTAATAAGTAAGTCAATAAGTAAGCCATTAAGTAAGCCAATAAGTAAGCCAATAAGTAAGCCAATAAATAAGTCAATAAGTAAGTCAATAAGTAAGCCAATAAGTAAGCCAATAAGTAAGCCAATAAGTAAGCCAATAAGTAAGCCAATAAGTAAGCCAATAAGTAAGCCAATAAGTAAGCCAATAAGTAAGCTAATAAGTAAGTCAATAAGTAAGCCAATAAGTAAGCCAATAAGTAAGCCAATAAGTAAGTCAATAAGTAAGCCAATAAGTAAGCCAATAAGTAAGCCAATAAGTAAGCCAGTAAGTAAGCCAATAAGTAAGCCAGTAAGTAAGTCAATAAGTAAGCCAATAAGTAAGCCAATAAGTAAGCCAATAAGTAAGCCAATAAGTAAGCTAATAAGTAAGTCAATAAGTAAGCCAATAAGTAAGCCAATAAGTAAGCCAATAAATAAGCCAATAAGTAAGCCAATAAGTAAGTCAATAAGTAAGCCAATAAGTAAGCCAATAAGTAAGCCAGTAAGTAAGTCAATAAGTAAGCCAGTAAGTAAGCCAATAGGTAAGCCAATAAGTAAGTCAATAAGTAAGTCAATAAGTAAGCCAATAAGTAAGTCAATAAGTAAGTCAATAAGTAAGCCAATAAGTAAGTTAATAAGTAAGTCAATAAGTAAGCCAATAAGTAAGCCAATAAGTAAGCCAATAAGTAAGCCAGTAAGTAAGTCAATAAGTAAGTCAATAAGTAAGCCAATAAGTAAGTCAATAAGTAAGCCAGTAAGTAAGCCAATAAGTAAGTTAATAAGTAAGTCAATAAGTAAGCCAATAAGTAAGTCAATAAGTAAGTCAATAAGTAAGCCAATAAGTAAGCCAGTAAGTAAGCCAATAAGTAATCCAATAAGTAAGCCAATAAGTAAGTCAATAAGTAAGCCAATAAGTAAGCCAATAAGTAAGCCAATAAGTAAGTCAATAAGTAAGCCAATAAGTAAGCCAATAAGAAAGCCAATAAGTAAGCCAATAAGTAAGCCAATAAGTAAGGCAATAAATAAGCCAATAAGTAAGCCAATAAGTAAGCCAGTAAGTAAGTCAATAAGTAAGCCAGTAAGTAAGCCAATAAGTAAGCCAATAAGTAAGTCAATAAGTAAGCCAGTAAGTAAGCCAATAAGTAAGTCAATAAGTAAGCCAATAAGTAAGCCAATAAGTAAGCTAATAAGTAAGTTAATAAGTAAGTCAATAAGTAAGCCAATAAGTAAGTCAATAAGTAAGCCAATAAGTAAGTCAATAAGTAAGTCAATAAGTAAGCCAATAAGTAAGTCAATAAGTAAGTCAATAAGTAAGCCAATAAGTAAGTCAATAAGTAAGTCAATAAGTAAGCCAATAAGTAAGTCAATAAGTAAGCCAGTAAGTAAGCCAATAAGTAAGTTAATAAGTAAGTCAATAAGTAAGCCAATAAGTAAGCCAATAAGTAAGCCAATAAGTAAGCCAGTAAGTAAGCCAATAAGTAAGCCAATAAGTAAGCCAGTAAGTAAGCCAATAAGTAAGCCAATAAGTAAGTCAATAAGTAAGCCAATAAGTAAGCCAATAAGTAAGCCAGTAAGTAAGCCAATAAGTAAGTCAATAAGTAAGCCAATAAGTAAGCCAATAAGTAAGCCAATAAGTGAGTCAATAAGTAAGCCAATAAGTAAGCCAATAAGTAAGCCAATAAGTAAGCCAATAAGTAAGCCAATAAGTAAGTCAATAAGTAAGCCAATAAGTAAGCCAATAAGTAAGCCAGTAAGTAAGTCAATAAGTAAGCCAGTAAGTAAGCCAATAAGTAAGCCAATAAGTAAGTCAATAAGTAAGTCAATTAGTAAGCCAATAAGTAAGTCAATAAGTAAGTCAATAAGTAAGCCAGTAAGTAAGCCAATAAGTAAGTCAATAAGTAAGTCAATAAGTAAGCCAATAAGTAAGCCAATAAGTAAGCCAATAAGTAAGCTAATAAGTAAGTCAATAAGTAAGCCAATAAGTAAGACAATAAGTAAGCCAATAAGTAAGCCAATAAGTAAGCCAATAAGTAAGTCAATAAGTAAGCCAATAAGTAAGCCAATAAGTAAGCCAGTGAGTAAGCCAATAAGTAAGTCAATAAGTAAGTCAATAAGTAAGCCAATAAGTAAGTCATTAAGTAAGCCAATAAGTAAGCCAATAAGTAAGCCAATAAGTAAGCCAATAAGTAAGCCAATAAGTAAGCCAATAAGTAAGCCATTAAGTAAGCCAATAAGTAAGCCAATAAGTGAGTTAATAAGTAAGCCAATAAGTAAGCCAATAAGTAAGCCAATAAGTAAGCCAATAAGTAAGCCAATAAGTAAGCCAATAAGTAAGCCAATAATTAAGCCAGTAAGTAAGTCAATAAGTAAGTCAATAAGTAAGCCAATAAGTAAGTCAATAAGTAAGTCAATAAGTAAGCCAATAGGTAAGCCAATAAGTAAGCCAATAAGAAAGCAAATAAGTAAGCCAGTAAGTAAGCCAATAAGTAAGCCAATAAGTAAGCCAATAAGTAAGCCAATAAGTAAGCCAATAAGTAAGCCAGTAAGTAAGCCAATAAGTAAGCCAATAAGTAAGCCAGTTAGTAAGTCAATAAGTAAGCCAGTAAGTAAGTCAATAAGTAAGTCAATAAGTAAGCCAATAAGTAAGTCAATAAGTAAGCCAATAAGTAAGTCAATAAGTAAGCCAGTAAGTAAGTCAATAAGTAAGTCAATAAGTAAGCCAATAAGTAAGTCAATAAGTAAGCCAATAAGTAAGTCAATAAGTAAGCCAGTAAGTAAGTCAATAAGTAAGCCAATAAGTAAGTCAATAAGTAAGCCAATAAGTAAGCCAGTAAGTAAGTCAATAAGTAAGTCAATAAGTAAGCCAGTAAGTAAGCCAATAAGTAAGCCAATAAGTAAGCCAGTAAGTAAGTCAATAAGTAAGTCAATAAGTAAGCCAATATGTAAGCCAGTAAGTAAGCCAATAAGTAAGCCAATAAGTAAGTCAATAAGTAATTCAATATGTAAGCCAATAAGTAAGCCAATAAGTAAGCCAATAAGTAAGCCAATAAGTAAGTCAATAAGTAAGCCAATAAGTAAGCCAGTAAGTAAGTCAATAAGTATGTCAATAAGTAAGCCAATAAGTAAGTCAATAAGTAAGCCAATAAGTAAGTCAATAAGTAAGCCAGTAAGTAAGTCAATAAGTAATTCAATATGTAAGCCAATAAGTAAGCCAATAAGTAAGCCAATAAGTAAGCCAATAAGTAAGCCAATAAGTAAGCCAGTAAGTAAGTCAATAAGTAAGCCAGTAAGTAAGTCAATAAGTAATTCAATATGTAAGCCAATAAGTAAGCCAATAAGTAAGTCAATATGTAAGCCAGTAAGTAAGTCAATAAGTAAGTCAATAAGTAAGCCAATAAGTAAGTCAATAAGTAAGCCAATAAGTAAGTCAATAAGTAAGCCAGTAAGTAAGTCAATAAGTAAGTCAATAAGTAAGCCAATAAGTAAGTCAATAAGTAAGCCAATAAGTAAGTCAATAAGTAAGCCAGTAAGTAAGTCAATAAGTAAGTCAATAAGTAAGCCAATAAGTAAGACAGTAAGTAAGCCAATAAGTAAGCCAATAAGTAAGCCAGTAAGTAAGCCAATAAGTAAGTCAATAAGTATGTCAATAAGTAAGCCAATAAATAAGCCAATAAGTAAGTCAATAAGTAAGCCAATAAGTAAGTCAATAAGTAAGTCAATAAGTAAGCCAATAAGTAAGTCAATATGTAAGCCAGTAAGTAAGTCAATAAGTAAGCCAATAAGTAAGCCAATAAGTAAGCCAATAAGTAAGCCAATAAGTAAGCTAATCAGTAAGCCAATAAGTAAGCCAATAAGTAAGCCAATAAGTAAGCCAATAAGTAAGCCAATAAGTAAGCCAATAAGTAAGCCAATAAGTAAGTCAATAAGTAAGCCAATAAGTAAGCCAATAAGTAAGCCAGTAAGTAAGTCAATAAGTAAGCCAGTAAGTAAGCCAATAAGTAAGTCAATAAGTAAGTCAATAAGTAAGCCAATAAGTAAGTCAATAAGTAAGTCAATAAGTAAGCCAATAAGTAAGCCAATAAGTAAGCCAGTAAGTAAGCCAATAAGTAAGCCAGTAAGTAAGTCAATAAGTAAGCCAATAAGTAAGCCAATAAGTAAGCCAATAAGTGAGCCAATAAGTAAGATAATAAGTAAGTCAATAAGTAAGCCAATAAGTAAGCCAATAAGTAAGCCAATAAGTAAGCCAATAAGTAAGCCAATAAGTAAGTCAATAAGTAAGCCAATAAGTAAGCCAATAAGTAAGCCAGTAAGTAAGTCAATAAGTAAGCCAGTAAGTAAGCCAATAAGTAAGCCAATAAGTAAGTCAATAAGTAAGTCAATAAGTAAGCCAATAAGTAAGTCAATAAGTAAGTCAATAAGTAAGCCAGTAAGTAAGCCAATAAGTAAGTTAATAAGTAAGTCAATAAGTAAGCCAATAAGTAAGCCAATAAGTAAGCCAATAAGTAAGCCAGTAAGTAAGCCAGTAAGTAAGCCAATAAGTAAGCCAATAAGTAAGTCAATAAGTAAGCCAATAAGTAAGCCAATAAGTAAGCCAATAAGTAAGCCAGTAAGTAAGCCAATAAGTAAGCCAATAAGTAAGCCAGTAAGTAAGCCAATAAGTAAGCCAATAAGTAAGCCAGTAAGTAAGCCAATAAGTAAGCCAGTAAGTAAGCCAATAAGTAAGCCAATAAGTAAGCCAATAAGTAAGTCAATAAGTAAGCCAATAAGTAAGCCAATAAGTAAGCCAATAAGTAAGCCAGTAAGTAAGCCAATAAGTAAGCCAATAAGTAAGCCAGTAAGTAAGCCAATAAGTAAGCCAATAAGTAAGCCAATAAGTAAGTCAATAAGTAAGCCAATAAGTAAGCCAATAAGTAAGCCAATAAGTAAGCCAATAAGTAAGCCAATAAGTAAGCCAATAAGTAAGCCAGTAAGTAAGCCAATAAGTAAGCCAGTAAGTAAGCCAATAAGTAAGTCAATAAGTAAGCCAATAAGTAAGCCAATAAGTAAGCTAATAAGTAAGTCAATAAGTAAGCCATTAAGTAAGCCAATAAGTAAGCCAATAAGTAAGCCAATAAATAAGTCAATAAGTAAGTCAATAAGTAAGCCAATAAGTAAGCCAATAAGTAAGCCAATAAGTAAGCCAATAAGTAAGCCAATAAGTAAGCCAATAAGTAAGCCAATAAGTAAGCCAATAAGTAAGCTAATAAGTAAGTCAATAAGTAAGCCAATAAGTAAGCCAATAAGTAAGCCAATAAGTAAGTCAATAAGTAAGCCAATAAGTAAGCCAATAAGTAAGCCAGTAAGTAAGCCAATAAGTAAGTCAATAAGTAAGTCAATAAGTAAGCCAATAAGTAAGTCAATAAGTAAGCCAATAAGTAAGCCAATAAGTAAGCCAATAAGTAAGCCAATAAGTAAGCCAATAAGTAAGCCAATAAGTAAGCCAATAAGTGAGTTAATAAGTAAGCCAATAAGTAAGCCAATAAGTAAGCCAATAAGTAAGCCAATAAGTAAGCCAATAAGTAAGCCAATAAGTAAGTCAATAAGTAAGCCAATAAGTAAGCCAATAAGTGAGTTAATAAGTAAGCCAATAAGTAAGCCAATAAGTAAGCTAATAAGTAAGGCAATAAGTAAGTCAATAAGTAAGCTAATAAGTAAGCCAGTAAGTAAGCCAATAAGTAAGCCAATAAGTAAGCCAATAAGTACGCCAATAAGTTAGCCAGTAAGTAAGTCAATAAGTAAGCCAATAAGTAAGCCAATAAGTAAGTCAATAAGTAAGCCAATAAGTAAGCCAATAAGTAAGCCAGTAAGTAAGGCAATAAGTAAGCCAATAAATAAGCCAATAAGTAAGTCAATAAGTAAGCCAATAAGTAAGCCAATAAGTAAGCCAGTAAGTAAGCCAGTAAGTGAGTCAATAAGTAAGCCAATAAGTAAGCCAATAAGTAAGTCAATAAGTAAGTCAATAAGTAAGCCAGTAAGTAAGCCAATAAGTAAGCCAATAAGTAAGTCAATAAGTGAGTCAATAAGTAAGCCAATAAGTAAGCCAATAAGTAAGCCAATAAGTAAGTCAATAAGTGAGTCAATAAGTAAGCCAATAAGTAAGCCAATAAGTAAGCCAATAAGTAAGCCAATAAGTAAGCCAATAAGTAAGCCAATAAGTAAGCCAATAAGTAAGTCAATAAGTAAGCCAATAAGTAAGCCAATAAGTGAGTTAATAAGTAAGCCAATAAGTAAGCCAATAAGTAAGCTAATAAGTAAGCCAATAAGTAAGCCAATAAGTAAGTCAATAAGTAAGGCAATAAGTAAGGCAATAAGTAAGCCTATAAATAAGCCAATAAGTAAGTCAATAAGTAAGGCAATAAGTAAGGCAATAAGTAAGTCAATAAATAAGCCAATAAGTAAGCCAATAAGTAAGCCATTTAGTAAGCCAATAAGTAAGCCAGTAAGTAAGGCAATAAGTAAGCCAATAAATAAGCCAATAAGTAAGTCAATAAGTAAGCCAATAAGTAAGCCAATAAGTAAGCCAGTAAGTAAGCCAGTAAGTGAGTCAATAAGTAAGCCAATAAGTAAGCCAATAAGTAAGTCAATAAGTAAGTCAATAAGTAAGCCAGTAAGTAAGCCAATAAGTAAGCCAATAAGTAAGTCAATAAGTGAGTCAATAAGTAAGCCAATAAGTAAGCCAATAAGTAAGCCAATAAGTAAGTCAATAAGTGAGTCAATAAGTAAGCCAATAAGTAAGCCAATAAGTAAGCCAATAAGTAAGCCAATAAATGAGTCAATAAGTAAGCCAATAAGTAAGCCAATAAGTAAGTCAATAAGTAAGGCAATAAGTAAGGCAATAAGTAAGTCAATAAATAAGCCAATAAGTAAGCCAATAAGTAAGCCAGTAAGTAAGTCAATAAGTAAGCCAGTAAGTAAGGCAATAAGTAAGGCAATAAGTAAGGCAATAAGTAAGGCAATAAGTAAGGCAATAAGTAAGGCAATAAGTCAGGCAATAAGTAAGGCAATAAATAAGCCAATAAGTAAGCCAATAAGTAAGCCATTTAGTAAGTCAATAAGTAAGCCAGTAAGTAAGGCAATAAGTAAGGCAATAAGTAAGCCAGTAAGTAAGCCAATAAGTAAGCCAATAAGTAACTCAATAAGTAAGGCAATAAGTAAGGCAATAAGTAAGTCAATAAGTAACTCAATAAGTAAGCCAATAAGTAAGGCAATAAGTAAGGCAATAAGTAACTCAATAAGTAAGCCAATAAGTAACTCAATAAGTAAGGCAATAAGTAAGGCAATAAGTGATCCAATAAGTAAGCCAATAAGTAAGCCAGTAAGTAGGACAATAAGTAAGCCAATAAGTAAGTCAATAAATAAGCCAATAAGTAAGCCAGTAAGTAAGCCAATAAGTAAGCCATTTAGTAAGTCAATAAGTAAGCCATTTAGTAAGTCAATAAGTAAGCCAATAAGTAAGCCAGTAAGTAAGCCAATAAGTAAGCTATTTAGTAAGTCAATAAGTAAGCCAGTAAGTAAGGCAATAAGTAAGCCAATAAGTAAGCCAAAAAGTAAGCCAATAAGTAAGCCAATAAGTAAGTCAATAAATAAGCCAATAAGTAAGGCAATAAGTAAGCCAATAAGTAAGCCAATAAGTAAGTCAATAAGTAGGGCAATAAGTAAGCCAATAAGTAAGCCAGTAAGTAGGGCAATAAGTAAGCCAATAAGTAAGCCAGTAAGTAAGGCAATAAGTGATCCAATAAGTAAGCCAATAAGTAAGCCAATAAGTAAGCCAGTAAGTAAGCCATTTAGTAAGTCAATAAGTAAGCCATTTAGTAAGTCAATAAGTAAGCCAGTAAGTAAGGCAATAAGTAAGCCAATAAGTAAGCCAATAAGTAAGCCAATAAGTAAGCCAATAAGTAAGTCAATAAATAAGCCAATAAGTAAGGCAATAAGTAAGCCAATAAGTAAGTCAATAAGTAGGGCAATAAGTAAGCCAATAAGTAAGCCAATAAGTAAGTCAATAAATAAGCCAATAAGTAAGGCAATAAGTAAGGCAATAAGTAAGGCAATAAGTAAGTCAATAAGTAAGGCAATAAGTAAGCCAGTAAGTAAGCCAATAAGTAAGGCAATAAGTAAGGCAATAAGTAAGTCAATAAGTAAGGCAATAAGTAAGCCAATAAGTAAGCCAATAGGTAAGCCAATAAGTAAGTCAATAAATAAGCCAGTAAGTAAGCCAATAAGTAAGCCGTTTAGTAAGTCAATAAGTAAGCTTTTAGTAAGTCAATAAGTAAGCCAATAAGTAAGCCAGTAAGTAAGCCAATAAGTAAGCCATTTAGTAAGTCAATAAGTAAGCCAGTAAGTAAGCCAATAAGTAAGCCATTTAGTAAGTCAATAAGTAAGCTTTTAGTAAGTCAATAAGTAAGCCAATAAGTAAGCCAGTAAGTAAGCCAATAAGTAAGCCATTTAGTAAGTCAATAAGTAAGCCAGTAAGTAAGGCAATAAGTAAGCCAGTAAGTAAGGCAATAAGTAAGTCAATAAGTAAGCCAGTAAGTAAGCCAATAAGTAAGTCAATAAGTAAGGCAATAAGTAAGCCAATAAGTAAGCCAATAGGTAAGCCAATAAGTAAGCCAATAAATAAGCCAATAAGTAAGCCTGTAAGTAAGGCAATAAGTAAGCCAGTAAGTAAGCCAATAAATAAGCCAATAAGTAAGCCTGTAAGTAAGGCAATAAGTAAGGCAATAAGTAAGTCAATAAGTAAGGCAATAAGTAAGCCAATAAGTAAGCCAATAGGTAAGCCAATAAGTAAGTCAATAAGTAAGCCAGTAAGTAAGCCAATAAGTAAGCCATTTAGTAAGTCAATAAGTAAGCCAGTAAGTAAGCCAATAAGTAAGCCAATAAGTAAGTCAATAAGTAAGGCAATAAGTAAGTCAATAAGTAAGGCAATAAGTAAGCCAGTAAGTAAGCCAATAAGTAAGTCAATAAGTTAGCCAATAAGTAAGCCAATAAGTAAGCCAATAAGTAAGCCAATAAGTAAGTCAATAAGTAAGGCAATAAGTAAGCCAATAAGTAAGCCAATAAGTAAGTCAATAAGTAAGGCAATAAGTAAGCCAATAAGTAAGTCAATAAGTAAGGCAATAAGTAAGTCAATAAGTAAGGCAATAAGTAAGCCAGTAAGTAAGGCAATAAGTAAGGCAATAAGTAAGCCAATAAGTAAGCCAATAAGTAAGTCAATAAGTAAGGCAATAAGTAAGCCAATAAGTAAGCCAATAAGTAAGTCAATAAGTAAGGCAATAAGTAAGCCAATAAGTAAGTCAATAAGTAAGGCAATAAGTAAGTCAATAAGTAAGGCAATAAGTAAGCCAATAAGTAAGCCAATAAGTAAGTCAATAAGTTAGCCAATAAGTAAGCCAATAAGTAAGCCAATAAGTAAGCCAATAAGTAAGCCAATAAGTAAGGCAATAAGTAAGCCAATAAGTAAGCCAATAAGTAAGCCAATAAGTAAGGCAATAAGTAAGCCAATAAGTAAGTCAATAAATAAGCCAATAAGTAAGCCAATAAGTAAGCCAATAAGTAAGCCAATAAGTAAGTCAATAAGTAAGGCAATAAGTAAGTCAATAAGTAAGGCAATAAGTAAGCCAATAAGTAAGCCAATAAGTAAGGCAATAAGTAAGCCAGTAAGTAAGCCAGTAAGTAGGGCAATAAGTAAGCCAATAAGTAAGCCAATAAGTAAGCCAATAAGTAAGCCAATAAGTAAGTCAATAAATAAGCCAATAAGTAAGCCAATAAGTAAGCCAATAAGTAAGCCAATAAGTAAGCCAATAAGTAAGCCAGTAAGTAGGGCAATAAGTAAGCCAATAAGTAAGCCAATAAGTAAGCCAATAAGTAAGCCAATAAGTAAGCCAATAAGCAAGCCAATAAGTAAGCCAATAAGTAAGTCAATAAATAAGCCAATAAGTAAGCCAATAAGTAAGCCAATAAGTAAGCCAATAAGTAAGCCAGTAAGTAAGCCAATAAGTAAGGCAATAAGTAAGCCAATAAGTAAGCCAATAAGTAAGTCAATAAGTAAGCCAATAAGTAAGCCAATAAGTAAGCCAATAAGTAAGCCAATAAGTAAGTCAATAAGTAAGCCAGTAAGTAAGCCAATAAGTAAGCCAATAAGTAAGCCAATAAGTAAGCCAATAAGTAAGCCAATAAATAAGCCAATAAGTAAGGCAATAAGTAAGCCAATAAGTAAGCCAATAAGTAAGCCAATAAGTAAGCCAATAAGTAAGGCAATAAGTAAGCCAATAAGTAACTCAATAAGTAAGCCAATAAGTAACTCAATAAGTAAGCCAATAAGTAAGCCAATAAGTAAGCCAATAAGTAAGTCAATAAGTAAGCCAGTAAGTAAGCCAATAAGTAAGCCAATAAGTAAGCCAATAAGTAAGCCAATAAGTAAGCCAATAAGTAGGCCAATAAGTAAGTCAATAAATAAGCCAATAAGTAAGCCAATAAGTAAGCCAATAAGTAAGTCAATAAGTAAGCCAATAAGTAAGGCAATAAGTATGCCAATAAGTAAGTCAATAAGTAAGTCAATAAGTAAGCCAATAAGTAAGCCAATAAGTAAGCCAATAAGTAAGTCAATAAATAAGCCAATAAGTAAGGCAATAAGTAAGCCAATAAGTAAGCCAATAAGTAAGCCAATAAGTAAGTCAATAAGTAAGCCAATAAGTAAGGCTATAAGTATGCCAATAAGTAAGTCAATAAGTAAGTCAATAAGTAAGCCAATAAGTAAGCCAATAAGTAAGCCAATAAGTAAGTCAATAAATAAGCCAATAAGTAAGGCAATAAGTAAGCCAATAAGTAAGCCAATAAGTAAGGCAATAAGTAAGTCAATAAGTAAGCCAATAAGTAAGCCAATAAGTAAGCCAATAAGTAAGTCAATAAGTAAGCCAATAAATAAGCCAATAAGTAAGCCAATAAGTAAGCCAATAAGTAAGCCAATAAGTAAGCCAATAAGTAAGGCAATAAGTAAGCCAATAAGTAAGCCAATAAGTAAGTCAATAAGTAAGCCAATAAGTAAGTCAATAAGTAAGCCAATAAGTAAGCCAATAAGTAAGCCAATAAGTAAGTCAATAAGTAAGCCAATAAATAAGCCAATAAGTAAGCCAATAAGTAAGCCAATAAGTAAGCCAATAAGTAAGCCAATAAGTAAGTCAATAAGTAAGCCAATAAGTAAGCCAATAAGTAAGCCAATAAGTAAGCCAATAAGTAAGTCAATAAATAAGCCAATAAGTAAGCCAATAAGTAAGCCAATAAGTAAGCCAGTAAGTAAGCCAATAAGTAAGGCAATAAGTAAGCCAATAAGTAAGCCAATAAGTAAGTCAATAAGTAAGCCAATAAGTAAGCCAATAAGTAAGCCAATAAGTAAGCCAATAAGTAAGCCAATAAGTAAGCCAATAAGTAAGCCAATAAGTAAGTCAATAAGTAAGCCAATAAGTAAGGCAATAAGTAAGCCAATAAGTAAGCCAATAAGTAAGCCAATAAATAAGTCAATAAGTAAGCCAGTAAGTAAGGCAATAAGTAAGGCAATAAGTAAGCCAATAAGTAAGTCAATAAGTAAGCCAATAAGTAAGGCAATAAGTAAGCCAATAATAAGCCAATAAGTAAGCCAATAAGTAAGCCAATAAGTAAGCCAATAAGTAAGTCAATAAGTAAGCCAATAAGTAAGCCAATAAGTAAGCCAGTAAGTAAGTCAATAAGTAAGCCAATAAATAAGCCAATAAGTAAGCCAATAAGTAAGTCAATAAATAAGCCAATAAGTAAGCCAATAAGTAAGCCAATAAGTAAGCCAATAAGTAAGTCAATAAGTAAGCCAATAAGTAAGCCAGTAAGTAAGGCAATAAGTAACTCAATAAGTAAGCCAATAAGTAAGCCAATAAATAAGTCAATAAGTAAGCCAGTAAGTAAGTCAATAAGTAAGCCAATAAGTAAGCCAATAAGTAAGCCAATAAGTAAGCCAATAAGTAAGTCAATAAATAAGCCAATAAGTAAGCCAATAAGTAAGCCAATAAGTAAGCCAATAAGTAAGTCAATAAGTAAGCCAATAAGTAAGCCAATAAGTAAGCCAGTAAGTAAGGCAATAAGTAACTCAATAAGTAAGTCAATAAGTAAGCCAATAAGTAAGGCAATAAGTAAGCCAATAAGTAAGCCAATAAATAAGTCAATAAGTAAGCCAATAAGTAAGGCAATAAGTAAGCCAATAAGTAAGCCAATAAGTAAGCCAATAAGTAAGCCAATAAGTAAGCCAATAAATAAGTCAATAAGTAAGGCAATAAGTAAGCCAATAAGTAAGCCAATAAGTAGGGCAATAAATAAGCCAATAAATAAGCCAATAAGTAAGCCAATAAGAAAGTCAATAAATAAGCCAATAAGTAAGCCAATAAGTAAGCCAATAAGTAAGGCAATAAGTAAGCCAATAAGTAAGCCAATAAATAAGTCAATAAGTAAGCCAGTAAGTAAGGCAATAAGTAACTCAATAAGTAAGCCAATAAGTAAGGCAATAAGTAAGCCAGTAAGTAAGCCAATAAATAAGCCAATAAGTAAGCCAATAAGTAAGCCAATAAGTAAGCCAATAAGTAAGCCAGTAAGTAAGCCAATAAATAAGCCAATAAATAAGCCAATAAGTAAGCCAATAAGTAAGTCAATAAATAAGCCAATAAATAAGCCAATAAGTAAGCCAATAAGTAAGCCAATAAGAAAGTCAATAAATAAGCCAATAAGTAAGCCAATAAGTAAGCCAATAAGTAAGCCAATAAGTAAGTCAATAAGTAAGCCAATAAGTAAGCCAATAAATAAGCCAATAAGTAAGCCAATAAGTAAGTCAATAAATAAGCCAATAAGTAAGCCAATAAGTAAGCCAATAAGTAAGCCAATAAGTAAACCAGTAAGTAAGCCAATAAGTAAGCCAATAAGTAAGCCAATAAGTAAGCCAATAAGTAAGTCAATAAATAAGCCAATAAATAAGCCAATAAGTAAGCCAATAAGATAGTCAATAAATAAGCCAATAAATAAGCCAATAAGTAAGCCAATAAGTAAGCCAATAAATAAGCCAATAAGTAAGGCAATAAGTAAGTCAATAAGTAAGTCAATAAGTAAGTCAATAAGTAAGCCAATAAGTAAGTCAATAAGTAAGCCAATAAGTAAGTCAATAAGTAAGCCAATAAGTAAGTCAATAAGTAAGCCAATAAGTAAGCCAATAAGTAAGTCAATAAGTAAGCCAGTAAGTAAGCCAATAAGTAAGCCAATAAGTAAGCCAATAAGTAAGCCAATAAGTAAGTCTATAAGTAAGTCAATAGGTAAGGCAATAAGTAAGTCAATAAGTAAGCCAGTAAGTAAGCCAATAAGTAAGCCAATAAGTAAGCCAATAAGTAAGCCAATAAGTAAGGCAATAAGTAAGTCAATAAGTAAGCCAATAAGTAAGTCAATAAGTAAGCCAATAAGTAAGTCAATAAGTAAGTCAATAAGTAAGTCAGTAAATAAGCCAATAAGTAAGTCAATAAGTAAGCCAATAAGTAAGCTAATGAGTAAGCCAATAAGTAAGCCAATAAGTAAGTCAATAAGTAAGTCAATAAGTAAGCCAATAAGTAAGTCAATAAGTAAGCCAATAAGTAAGTCAATAAGTAAGCCAATAAGTAAGTCAATAAGTAAGCCAATAAGTAAGCCAGTAAGTAAGCCAATAAATAAGTCAATAAATAAGACAATAAGTAAGTCAATAAGTAAGCCAATAAGTAAGCCAATAAGTAAGCCAATAAGTAAGTCAATAAGTAAGCCACTAAGTAAGGCAATAAGTAAGCCAATAAGTAAGCCAATAAGTAAGCCAGTAAGTAAGCCAATAAGTAAGTCAATAAGTAAGCCAATAAGTAAGCCAATAAGTAAGTCAATAAGTAAGCCAGTAAGTAAGCCAATAAGTGAGCCAATAAGTAAGCCAATAAGTAAGCCAATAAGTAAGCCAATAAGTAAGTCAATAAGTAAGCCAATAAGTAAGTCAATAAGTAAGCCAGTAAGTAAGCCAATAAGTAAGCCAATAAGTAAGCCAATAAGTAAGCCAATAAGTAAGCCAATAAGTAAGTCAATAAGTAAGCCAATAAGTAAGTCAATAAGTAAGCCAATAAGTAAGTCAATAAGTAAGTCAATAAGTAAGTCAATAAATAAGCCAATAAGTAAGTCAATAAGTAAGCCAATAAGTAAGCTAATAAGTAAGTCAATAAGTAAGTCAATAAGTAACTCAATAAGTAAGCCAATAAATGAGCCAATAAGTAAGCCAATAAGTAAGGCAATAAGTAAGTCAATAAGTAAGCCAATAAATAAGCCAATAAGTAAGCCAATAAGTAAGCCAATAAGTAAGCCAATAAGTAAGCCAGTAAGTAAGCCAATAAATAAGCCAATAAATAAGCCAATAAGTAAGCCAATAAGAGGGTCAATAAATAAGCCAATAAATAAGCCAATAAGTAAGCCAATAAGTAAGCCAATAAGTAAGTCAATAAATAAGCCAATAAGTAAGCCAATAAGTAAGCCAATAAGTAAGCCAATAAGTAAGCCAATAAGTAAGCCAATAAGTAAGCCAATAAGTAAGCCAATAAGTAAGTCAATAAATAAGCCAATAAGTAAGCCAATAAGTAAGCCAATAAGTAAGCCAATAAGTAAGCCAGTAAGTAAGCCAATAAGTAAGCCAATAAGTAAGCCAATAAGTAAGCCAATAAGTAAGTCAATAAATAAGCCAATAAGTAAGCCAATAAGTAAGTCAATAAATAAGCCAATAAATAAGCCAATAAGTAAGCCAATAAGTAAGCCAATAAATAAGCCAATAAGTAAGGCAATAAGTAAGTCAATAAGTAAGTCAATAAGTAAGTCAATAAGTAAGCCAATAAGTAAGTCAATAAGTAAGCCAATAAGTAAGTCAATAAGTAAGCCAATAAGTAAGTCAATAAGTAAGCCAATAAGTAAGCCAATAAGTAAGCCAATAAGTAAGTCAATAAATAAGCCAATAAGTAAGTCAATAAGTAAGCCAATAAGTAAGTCAGTAAGTAAGCCAATAAGTAAGTCAATAAGTAAGTCAATAAGTAAGTCAATAAGTAAGTCAATATGTAAGCCAGTAAGTAAGGCAATAAGTAAGGCAATAAGTAAGGCAATAAGTAAGGCAATAAGTAAGGCAATAAGTAAGCCAATAAGTAAGCCAATAAGTAAGCCAATGAGTAAGTCAATAAGTAAGTCAATAAGTAAGCCAATAAGTAAGGCAATAAGTAAGTCAATAAGTAAGTCAATAAGTAAGTCAATAAGTAAGTCAATAAGTAAGTCAATAAGTAAGCCAATAAGTAAGGCAATAAGTAAGGCAATAAGTAAGTCAATAAATAAGCCAATAAGTAAGGCAATAAGTAAGTCAATAAGTAAGCCAATAAGTAAGCCAATAAGTAAGTCAATAAATAAGCCAATAAGTAAGGCAATAAGTAAGTCAATAAGTAAGCCAATAAGTAAGCCAGTAAGTAAGGCAATAAGTAAGGCAATAAGTAAGTCAATAAATAAGCCAATAAGTAATGCAATAAGTAAGTCAATAAGTAAGGCAATAAGTAAGGCAATAAGTAAGTCAATAAATAAGCCAATAAGTAAGGCAATAAGTAAGGCAATAAGTAAGTCAATAAATAAGCCAATAAGTATGGCAATAAGTAAGTCAATAAGTAAGTCAATAAGTAAGCCAATAAGTAAGGCAATAAGTAAGTCAATAAGTAAGGCAATAAGTAAGGCAATAAGTAAGTCAATAAGTAAGTCAATAAGTAAGTCAATAAGTAAGGCAATAAGTAAGTCAATAAGTAAGTCAATAAGTAAGCCAATAAGTAAGGCAATAAGTAAGGCAATAAGTAAGTCAATAAATAGGCCAATAAGTAAGGCAATAAGTAAGTCAATAAGTAAGTCAATAAGTAAGCCAATAAGTAAGCCAATAAGTAAGCCAATAAGTAAGGCAATAAGTAAGGCAATAAGTAAGGCAATAAGTAAGGCAATAAGTAAGCCATTAAGTAAGGCAATAAGTGATCCAATAAGTAAGCCAATAAGTAAGTCAATAAGTAAGCCATTTAGTTAGTCAATAAGTAAGCCAGTAAGTAAGCCAGTAAGTAAGGCAATAAGTAAGCCATTAAGTAAGGCAATAAGAGATCCAATAAGTAAGCCAATAAGTAAGTCAATAAGTAAGCCATTAAGTAAGGCAATAAGTGATCCAATAAGTAAGCCAGTAAGTAGGGCAATAAGTAAGCCAATAAGTAAGGCAATAAGTAAGTCAATAAGTAAGTCAATAAATAAGCCAATAAGTAAGCCAATAAGTAAGCCATTTAGTAAGTCAATAAGTAAGCCAATAAGTAAGTCAATAAGTAAGCCAATAAGTAAGTCAATAAGTAAGGCAATAAGTAAGCCAATAAGTAAGGCAATAAGTAATGCAATAAGTGATCCAATAAGTAAGCCAATAAGTAAGCCAATAAGTAGGGCAATAAGTAAGCCAATAAGTAAGGCAATAAGTAAGGCAATAAGTAAGGCAATAAGTAAGTCAATAAATAAGCCAATAAGTAAGCCAATAAGTAAGCCATTTAGTAAGTCAATAAGTAAGCCAGTAAGTAAGGCAATAAGTAAGGCAATAAGTAAGCCAATAAGTAAGGCAATAAGTAATGCAATAAGTGATCTAATAAGTAAGCCAATAAGTAAGCCAATAAGTAAGCCAATAAGTAAGCCAATAAGTAAGCCAATAAGTAAGCCATTTAGTAAGTCAATAAGTAAGCCAGTAAGTAAGTCAATAAGTAAGCCAATAAGTAAGCCAATAAGTAAGGCAATAAGTAATGCAATAAGTGATCCAATAAGTAAGCCAATAAGTAAGCCAATAAGTAAGCCAATAAATAAGCCAATAAGTAAGTCAATAAGTAAGGCAATAAGTAAGGCAATAAGTAAGCCAATAAATAAGCCAATAAGTAAGGCAATAAGTAAGCCAGTAAGTAAGGCAATAAGAAAGCCAATAAGTAAGGCAATAAGTAAGGCAATAAGTAAGCCAATAAGTAGGTCAATAAGTAAGGCAATAAGTAAGCCAGTAAGTAAGGCACTAAGTAAGCCAATAAGTAAGTCAATAAATAAGCCAATAAGTAAGGCAATAAGTAAGCCAATAAGCAAGTCAATAAGTAAGGCAATAAGTAAGCCAATAAGTAAGGCAATAAGTAAGGCAATAAGTAAGCCAATAAATAAGCCAATAAGTAAGGCAATAAGTAAGCCAGTAAGTAAGGCAATAAGTAAGCCAATAAGTAAGTCAATAAGTAAGGCAATAAGTAAGGCAATAAGTAAGTCAATAAATAAGCCAATAAGTAAGCCATTTAGTAAGTCAATAAGTAAGCCAGTAAGTAAGGCAATAAGTAAGGCAATCAGTAAGGCAATAAGTAAGGCAATAAGTAAGGCAATAAGTAAGTCAATAAATAAGCCAATAAGTAAGCCAATAAGTAAGCCATTTAGTAAGTCAATAAGTAAGCCAGTAAGTAAGGCAATAAGTAAGGCAATAAGTAAGCCAGTAAGTAAGCCAATAAGTAAGCCAATAAGTAACTCAATAAGTAAGGCAATAAGTGATCCAATAAGTAAGCCAATAAGTAAGCCAGTAAGTAGGGCAATAAGTAAGCCAGTAAGTAGGGCAATAAGTAAGCCAATAAGTAAGGCAATAAGTAAGTCAATAAGTAAGTCAATAAATAAGCCAATAAGTAAGCCAATAAGTAAGCCAATAAGTAAGACAATAAGTAAGCCAATAAGTAAGTCAATAAGTAAGTCAATAAGTAAGTCAATAAATAAGCCAATAAGTAAGCCAATAAGTAAGCCATTTAGTAAGTCAATAAGTAAGCCAATAAGTAAGTCAATAAGTAAGCCAATAAGTAAGGCAATAAGTAATGCAATAAGTGATCCAATAAGTAAGGCAATAAGTAAGCCAGTAAGTAGGGCAATAAGTAAGCCAGTAAGTAGGGCAATAAGTAAGCCAATAAGTAAGGCAATAAGTAAGTCAATAAGTAAGTCAATAAGTAAGCCAATAAGTAAGCCAATAAGTAAGCCATTTAGTAAGTCAATAAGTAAGCCAATAAGTAAGTCAATAAGTAAGCCAATAAGTAAGTCAATAAGTAAGGCAATAAGTAAGCCAATAAGTAAGGCAATAAGTAATGCAATAAGTGATCCAATAAGTAAGCCAATAAGTAAGCCAGTAAGTAGGGCAATAAGTAAGCCAATAATTAAGTCAATAAGTAAGTCAATAAGTAAGCCAATAAGTAAGTCAATAAGTAAGCCAATAAGTAAGGCAATAAGTAAGCCAATAAGTAAGCCAATAAGTAAGCCAATAAGTAAGTCAATAAGTAAGGCAATAAGTAAGCCAGTAAGTAAGCCAATAAATAAGCCAATAAGTAAGCCAATAAGTAAGGCAATAAGTAACTCAATAAGTAAGCCAATAAGTAAGGCAATAAGTAAGCCAGTAAGTAAGCCAATAAATAAGCCAATAAGTAAGCCAATA
The DNA here is from genome assembly GCA_946902985.2 of Meconema thalassinum. NCBI lineage: Eukaryota > Metazoa > Arthropoda > Insecta > Orthoptera > Tettigoniidae > Meconema > Meconema thalassinum. Next base: position 426,644,413 of record OX336394.1, on the reverse strand, counting down.
AGTAAGCCAATAAGTAAGCCAATAAGTAAGCCAGTAAGTAAGCCAATAAATAAGCCAATAAGTAAGTCAATAAATAAGCCAATAAATAAGCCAATAAGTAAGCCAATAAGTAAGTCAATAAATAAGCCAATAAATAAGCCAATAAGTAAGCCAATAAGTAAGCCAATAAGTAGGGCAATAAGTAAGCCAGTAAGTAAGGCAATAAGTAAGCCAATAAGTAAGTCAATATGTAAGCCAATAATTAAGCCAATAAGTAAGTCAATAAGTAAGCCAGTAAGTAAGCCAATATGTAAGCCAATAAGTAAGCCAATAAGTAAGGCAATAAGTAAGCCAATAAGTAAGCCAATAAGTAAGCCAATAAGTAAGCCAATAAGTAAGCCAATAAGTAAGCCAATAAGTAAGCCAATAAGTAAGCCAATAAGTAAGCCAATAAAAAAGCCAATAAGTAAGCCAATAAGTAAGCCAATAAGTAGGGCAATAAGTAAGCCAATAAGTAAGCCAATAAGTAAGCCAATAAGTAACTCAATAAGTAAGCCAATAAGTAGGGCAATAAGTAAGCCAATAAGTAGGGCAATAAGTAAGCCAATAAGTAGGGCAATAAGTAAGCCAATAAGTAAGCCAATAAGTAAGCCAATAAGTAAGCCAATAAGTAAGCCAATAAGTAAGCCAATAAGTAAGCCAATAAGTAAGCCAATAAGTAAGCCAATAAGTAGGGCAATAAGTAAGCCAATAAGTAAGGCAATAAGTAAGCCAATAAGTAAGCCAATAAGTAAGCCAATAAGTAAGCCAATAAGTAAGTCAATAAGTAAGCCAATAAGTAAGTCAATAAGTAAGTCAATAAATAAGTCAATAAGTAAGCCAATAAGTAAGCCAATAAGTAAGCCAATAAGTAAGCCAATAAGTAAGCCAATAAATAAGCCAGTAAGTAAGTCAATAAGTAAGTCAATAAGTAAGCCAATAAGTAAGCCAATAAGTAAGCCAATAAGTAAGCCAATAAATAAGCCAGTAAGTAAGTCAATAAGTAAGCCAATAAGTAAGCCAATAAATAAGCCAGTAAGTAAGTCAATAAGTAAGTCAATAAGTAAGCCAATAAGTAAGCCAATAAGTAAGCCAATAAGTAAGCCAATAAATAAGCCAGTAAGTAAGTCAATAAGTAAGCCAATAAGTAAGCCAATAAATAAGGCAATAAGTAAGTCAATAAGTAAGCCAATAAGTAAGCCAATAAGTAAGTCAATAAGTAAGCCAATAAGTAAGTCAATAAGTAAGTCAATAAATAAGTCAATAAGTAAGCCAATAAGTAAGCCAATAAGTAAGCCAATAAGTAAGCCAATAAGTAAGCCAATAAGTAAGCCAATAAGTAAGCCAATAAGTAAGTCAATAAGTAAGTCAATAAATAAGTCAATAAATAAGTCAATAAGTAAGCCAATAAGTAAGCCAATAAGTCAATAAGTAAGCCAATAAGTAAGCCAATAAGTAAGCCAATAAGTAAGCCAATAAGTAAGGCAATAAGTAAGCCAATAAGTAAGCCAGTAAGTAAGCCAATAAATAAGTCAATAAGTAAGCCAATAAGTAAGCCAATAAGTAAGCCAATAAGTAAGCCAATAAGTAAGGCAATAAGTAAGCCAATAAGTAAGGCAATAAGTGAGCCAATAAGTAAGCCAATAAGTAAGCCAATAAGTAAGCCAGTAAGTAAGCCAGTAAGTAAGTCAATAAGTAAGTCAATAAGTAAGCCAATAAATAAGTCAATAAGTAAGTCAATAAGTAAGCCAATAAGTTAGCCAATAAGTAAGCCAGTAAGTAAGCCAATAAGTAAGCCAATAAGTAAGCCAGTAATAAGTCAATAAGTAAGCCAGTAAGTAAGTCAATAAGTAAGTCAATAAGTAAGTCAATAAATAAGTCAATAAGTAAGTCAATAAGTAAGCCAATAAGTAAGCCAATAAGTAAGCCAATAAGTAAGCCAGTAAGTAAGCCAATAAGTAAGCCAGTAAGTAAGTCAATAAGTAAGCCAATAAGTAAGCCAATAAGTAAGCCAATAAGTAAACCAGTAAGTAAACCAATAAGTAAGCCAGTAAGTAAGTCAATAAGTAAGCCAATAAGTAAGCCAATAAGTAAGCCAGTAAGTAAGTCAATAAGTAAGCCAATAAGTAAGCCAATAAGTAAGCCAATAAGTAAGCCAATAAGTAAGCCAATAAGTAAGCCAATAAGTGAGGCAATAAGTAAGCCAATAAGTAAGGCAATAAGTGAGCCAATAAGTAAGCCAATAAGTAAGCCAATAAGTAAGCCAATAAGTAAGCCAATAAGTAAGGCAATAAGTAAGCCAATAAGTAAGGCAATAAGTGAGCCAATAAGTAAGCCAATAAGTAAGCCAATAAGTAAGCCAATAAGTAAGCCAATAAGTAAGCCAATAAGTAAGCCAATAAGTAAGGCAATAAGTAAGCCAATAAGTAAGCCAATAAGTAAGGCAATAAGTAAGCCAATAAGTAAGCCAATAAGTAAGCCAATAAGTAAGCCAATAAGTAAGGCAATAAGTAAGCCAATAAGTAAGCCAATAAGTAAGCCAGTAAGTAAGGCAATAAGTAAGCCAATAAGTAAGCCAATAAGTAAGCCAATAAGTAAGCCAATAAGTAAGGCAATAAGTAAGCCAATAAGTAAGCCAATAAGTAAGCCAGTAAGTAAGCCAATAAGTAAGCCAATAAGTAAGCCAGTAAGTAAGGCAATAAGTAAGCCAATAAGTAAGCCAATAAGTAAGCCAGTAAGTAAGGCAATAAGTAAACCAATAAGTAAGCCAATAAGTAAACCAGTAAGTAAGCCAATAAGTAAGCCAGTAAGTAAGCCAGTAAGTAAGGCAATAAGTAAGCCAATAACTAAGCCAATAAGTAAGGCAATAAGTAAGGCAATAAGTAAGCCAATAAGTAAGCCAATAAGTAAGCCAATAAGTAAGCCAATAAGTAAGCCAGTAAGTAAGCCAATAAGTAAGCCAATAAGTAAGGCAATAAGTAAGCCAATAAGTAAGCCAATAAGTAAGCCAATAAGTAAGCCAATAAGTAAGCCAATAAGTAAGCCAATAAGTAAGCCAATAAGTAAGCCAATAAGTAAGCCAGTAAGTAAGGCAATAAGTAAGGCAATAAGTAAGCCAATAAGTAAGCCAGTAAGTAAGCCAATAAGTAAGGCAATAAGTAAGGCAATAAGTAAGCCAATAAGTAAGCCAATAAGTAAGCCAATAAGTAAGCCAATAAGTAAGCCAGTAAGTAAGCCAATAAGTAAGCCAGTAAGTAAGCCAATAAGTAAGTCAATAAGTAAGCCAATAAGTAAGCCAGTAAGTAAGCCAATAAGTAAGCCAATAAGTAAGCCAGTAAGTAAGCCAATAAGTAAGTCAATAAGTAAGCCAATAAGTAAGCCAGTAAGTAAGCCAATAAGTAAGCCAATAAGTAAGCCAATAAGTAAGCCAATAAGTAAGCCAATAAGTAAGCCAATAAGTAAGCCAGTAAGTAAGCCAATAAGTAAGTCAATAAGTAAGCCAATAAGTAAGCCAGTAAGTAAGCCAATAAGTAAGTCAATAAGTAAGTCAATAAGTAAGCCAATAAGTAAGCCAATAAGTAAGCCAATAAGTAAGCCAGTAAGTAAGTCAATAAGTAAGCCAGTAAGTAAGTCAGTAAGTAAGTCAATAAGTAAGCCAATAAGTAAGTCAATAAGTAAGCCAATAAGTAAGCCAATAAGTAAGCCAATAAGTAAGCCAATAAGTAAGCCAATAAGTAAGCCAATAAGTAAGCCAATAAATAAGCCAATAAGTAAGCCAATAAGTAAGCCAGTAAGTAAGCCAATAAGTAAGCCAATAAGTAAGCCAATAAGTAAGCCAATAAGTAAGCCAATAAGTAAGCCAATAAGTAAGCCAATAAGTAAGCCAGTAAGTAAGCCAATAAGTAAGCCAATAAGTAAGCCAGTAAGTAAGCCAATAAGTAAGCCAATAAGTAAGCCAATAAGTAAGCCATTAAGTAAGCCAATAAGTAAGCCAATAAGTAAGCCAGTAAGTAAGCCAATAAGTAAGCCAATAAGTAAGCCAGTAAGTAAGCCAATAAGTAAGCCAATAAGTAAGCCAATAAGTAAGCCAATAAGTAAGCCAATAAGTAAGCCAATAAGTAAGCCAATAAGTAAGCCAATAAGTAAGCCAGTAAGTAAGCCAATAAGTAAGCCAATAAGTAAGCCAGTAAGTAAGTCAATAAGTAAGCCAGTAAGTAAGTCAATAAGTAAGTCAATAAGTAAGCCAATAAGTAAGTCAATAAGTAAGCCAATAAGTAAGTCAATAAGTAAGCCAGTAAGTAAGTCAATAAGTAAGTCAATAAGTAAGCCAATAAGTAAGCCAGTAAGTAAGCCAATAAGTAAGTCAATAAGTAAGTCAATAAGTAAGCCAATAAGTAAGCCAATAAGTAAGCCAATAAGTAAGCCAGTAAGTAAGTCAATAAGTAAGTCAATAAGTAAGCCAATAAGTAAGTCAATAAGTAACTCAATAAGTAAGCCAATATGTAAGCCAATAAGTAAGTCAATAAGTAAGCCAATAAGTAAGCCAATAAGTAAGCCAATAAGTAAGCCAATAAGTAAGCCAGTAAGTAAGCCAATAAGTAAGCCAATAAGTAAGCCAGTAAGTAGGTCAATAAGTAAGCCAGTAAGTAAGTCAATAAGTAAGTCAATAAGTAAGCCAATAAGTAAGTCAATAAGTAAGCCAATAAGTAAGTCAATAAGTAAGCCAATAAGTAAGTCAATAAGTAAGTCAATAAGTAAGCCAATAAGTAAGCCAATAAGTAAGCCAATAAGTAAGCAAATAAGTAAGCCAGTATGTAAGCCAATAAGTAAGCCAATAAGTAAGCCAATAAGTAAGCCAATAAGTAAGCCAATAAGTAAGCCAGTAAGTAAGCCAATAAGTAAGCCAATAAGTAAGCCAGTAAGTAAGTCAATAAGTAAGCCAGTAAGTAAGTCAATAAGTAAGTCAATAAGTAAGCCAATAAGTAAGTCAATAAGTAAGCCAATAAGTAAGTCAATAAGTAAGCCAGTAAGTAAGCCAATAAGTAAGTCAATAAGTAAGCCAATAAGTAAGTCAATAAGTAAGCCAATAAGTAAGTCAATAAGTAAGTCAATAAGTAAGCCAATAAGTAAGCCAATAAGTAAGCCAATAAGTAAGCCAATAAGTAAGCAAATAAGTAAGCCAGTAAGTAAGCCAATAAGTAAGCCAATAAGTAAGCCAATAAGTAAGCCAATAAGTAAGCCAATAAGTAAGCCAGTAAGTAAGGCAATAAGTAAGCCAATAAGTAAGCCAATAAGTAAGCCAGTAAGTAAGGCAATAAGTAAGGCAATAAGTAAGCCAATAAGTAAACCAGTAAGTAAGCCAATAAGTAAGCCAGTAAGTAAGCCAGTAAGTAAGGCAATAAGTAAGCCAATAACTAAGCCAATAAGTAAGGCAATAAGTAAGGCAATAAGTAAGCCAATAAGTAAGCCAATAAGTAAGCCAATAAGTAAGCCAATAAGTAAGCCAGTAAGTAAGCCAAGAAGTAAGCCAATAAGTAAGGCAATAAGTAAGCCAATAAGTAAGCCAATAAGTAAGGCAATAAGTAAGCCAATAAGTAAGCCAATAAGTAAGCCAATAAGTAAGCCAATAAGTAAGCCAATAAGTAAGCCAATAAGTAAGCCAATAAGTAAGCCAGTAAGTAAGGCAATAAGTAAGGCAATAAGTAAGCCAATAAGTAAGCCAGTAAGTAAGCCAATAAGAAAGGCAATAAGTAAGGCAATAAGTAAGCCAATAAGTAAGCCAATAAGTAAGCCAATAAGTAAGCCAGTAAGTAAGCCAATAAGTAAGCCAGTAAGTAAGCCAATAAGTAAGTCAATAAGTAAGCCAATAAGTAAGCCAGTAAGTAAGCCAATAAGTAAGCCAATAAGTAAGCCAGTAAGTAAGCCAATAAGTAAGTCAATAAGTAAGCCAATAAGTAAGCCAATAAGTAAGCCAATAAGTAAGCCAATAAGTAAGCCAATAAGTAAGCCAATAAGTAAGCCAATAAGTAAGCCAGTAAGTAAGCCAATAAGTAAGTCAATAAGTAAGCCAATAAGTAAGCCAGTAAGTAAGCCAATAAGTAAGTCAATAAGTAAGTCAATAAGTAAGCCAATAAGTAAGCCAATAAGTAAGCCAATACGTAAGCCAGTAAGTAAGTCAATAAGTAAGCCAGTAAGTAAGTCAATAAGTAAGTCAATAAGTAAGCCAATAAGTAAGTCAATAAGTAAGCCAATAAGTAAGCCAATAAGTAAGCCAATAAGTAAGCCAATAAGTAAGCCAATAAGTAAGCCAATAAGTAAGCCAATAAATAAGCCAATAAGTAAGCCAATAAGTAAGCCAGTAAGTAAGCCAATAAGTAAGCCAATAAGTAAGCCAATAAGTAAGCCAATAAGTAAGCCAATAAGTAGGCCAATAAGTAAGCCAATAAGTAAGCCAATAAGTAAGCCAATAAGTAAGCCAGTAAGTAAGCCAATAAGTAAGCCAATAAGTAAGCCAGTAAGTAAGCCAATAAGTAAGCCAATAAGTAAGCCAATAAGTAAGCCAATAAGTAAGCCAATAAGTAAGCCAATAAGTAAGCCAGTAAGTAAGCCAATAAGTAAGCCAATAAGTAAGCCAGTAAGTAAGCCAATAAGTAAGCCAATAAGTAAGCCAATAAGTAAGCCAATAAGTAAGCCAATAAGTAAGCCAATAAGTAAGCCAATAAGTAAGCCAATAAGTAAGCCAGTAAGTAAGCCAATAAGTAAGCCAATAAGTAAGCCAGTAAGTAAGTCAATAAGTAAGCCAGTAAGTAAGTCAATAAGTAAGTCAATAAGTAAGCCAATAAGTAAGTCAATAAGTAAGCCAATAAGTAAGTCAATAAGTAAGCCAGTAAGTAAGTCAATAAGTAAGTCAATAAGTAAGCCAATAAGTAAGCCAGTAAGTAAGCCAATAAGTAAGTCAATAAGTAAGTCAATAAGTAAGCCAATAAGTAAGCCAATAAGTAAGCCAATAAGTAAGCCAGTAAGTAAGTCAATAAGTAAGTCAATAAGTAAGCCAATAAGTAAGTCAATAAGTAACTCAATAAGTAAGCCAATAAGTAAGCCAATAAGTAAGTCAATAAGTAAGCCAATAAGTAAGCCAATAAGTAAGCCAATAAGTAAGCCAATAAGTAAGCCAGTAAGTAAGCCAATAAGTAAGCCAATAAGTAAGCCAGTAAGTAAGTCAATAAGTAAGCCAGTAAGTAAGTCAATAAGTACGTCAATAAGTAAGCCAATAAGTAAGTCAATAAGTAAGCCAATAAGTAAGTCAATAAGTAAGCCAATAAGTAAGTCAATAAGTAAGTCAATAAGTAAGCCAATAAGTAAGCCAATAAGTAAGCCAATAAGTAAGCAAATAAGTAAGCCAGTAAGTAAGCCAATAAGTAAGCCAATAAGTAAGCCAATAAGTTAGCCAATAAGTAAGCCAATAAGTAAGCCAGTAAGTAAGCCAATAAGTAAGCCAATAAGTAAGCCAGTAAGTAAGTCAATAAGTAAGCCAGTAAGTAAGTCAATAAGTAAGTCAATAAGTAAGCCAATAAGTAAGTCAATAAGTAAGCCAATAAGTAAGTCAATAAGTAAGCCAGTAAGTAAGTCAATAAGTAAGTCAATAAGTAAGCCAATAAGTAAGTCAATAAGTAAGCCAATAAGTAAGTCAATAAGTAAGCCAATAAGTAAGTCAATAAGTAAGCCAATAAGTAAGCCAGTAAGTAAGTCAATAAGTAAGTCAATAAGTAAGCCAGTAAGTAAGCCAATAAGTAAGCCAATAAGTAAGCCAGTAAGTAAGTCAATAAGTAAGTCAATAAGTAAGCCAATAAGTAAGCCAGTAAGTAAGCCAATAAGTAAGCCAATAAGTAAGTCAATAAGTAATTCAATATGTAAGCCAATAAGTAAGCCAATAAGTAAGCCAATAAGTAAGCCAATAAGTAAGTCAATAAGTAAGCCAATAAGTAAGCCAGTAAGTAAGTCAATAAGTAAGTCAATAAGTAAGCCAATAAGTAAGTCAATAAGTAAGCCAATAAGTAAGTCAATAAGTAAGCCAGTAAGTAAGTCAATAAGTAATTCAATATGTAAGCCAATAAGTAAGCCAATAAGTAAGCCAATAAGTAAGCCAATAAGTAAGCCAATAAGTAAGCCAGTAAGTAAGTCAATAAGTAAGCCAGTAAGTAAGTCAATAAGTAATTCAATATGTAAGCCAATAAGTAAGCCAATAAGTAAGTCAATAAGTAAGCCAGTAAGTAAGTCAATAAGTAAGTCAATAAGTAAGCCAATAAGTAAGTCAATAAGTAAGCCAATAAGTAAGTCAATAAGTAAGCCAGTAAGTAAGTCAATAAGTAAGTCAATAAGTAAGCCAATAAGTAAGTCAATAAGTAAGCCAATAAGTAAGTCAATAAGTAAGCCAGTAAGTAAGTCAATAAGTAAGTCAATAAGTAAGCCAATAAGTAAGCCAGTAAGTAAGCCAATCAGTAAGCCAATAAGTAAGCCAGTAAGTAAGCCAATAAGTAAGTCAATAAGTATGTCAATAAGTAAGCCAGTAAGTAAGTCAATAAGTAAGCCAATAAGTAAGCCAATAAGTGAGCCAATAAGTGTGCCAATAAGTAAGCTAATAAGTAAGCCAATAAGTAAGCCAATAAGTAAGCCAATAAGTAAGCCAATAAGTAAGCCAATAAGTAAGTCAATAAGTAAGCCAATAAGTAAGCCAATAAGTAAGCCAGTAAGTAAGCCAATAAGTAAGCCAGTAAGTAAGTCAATAAGTAAGCCAATAAGTAAGCCAATAAGACAGCCAATAAGTAAGCCAATAAGTAAGCCAATAAGTAAGCCAATAAGTAAGCCAATAAGTAAGTCAATAAGTAAGCCAATAAGTAAGCCAATAAGTAAGTCAATAAGTAAGCCAGTAAGTAAGCCAATAAGTAAGCCAATAAGTAAGTCAATAAGTAAGTCAATAAGTAAGCCAATAAGTAAGCCAATAAGTAAGCCAATAAGTAAGCCAGTAAGTAAGTCAATAAGTAAGTCAATAAGTAAGCCAATAAGTAAGCCAATAAGTAAGCCAATAAGTAAGCCAATAAGTAAGCCAATAAGTAAGCCAATAAGTAAGCCAATAAGTAAGCCAATAAGTAAGCCAATAAGTAAGTCAATAAGTAAGTCAGTAAGTAAGCCAATAAGTAAGCCAATAAGTAAGTCAATAAGTAAGCCAATAAGTAAGTCAATAAGTAAGTCAATAAGTAAGCCAATAAGTAAGCCAATAAGTAAGCCAGTAAGTAAGCCAATAAGTAAGCCAGTAAGTAAGTCAATAAGTAAGCCAATAAGTAAGCCAATAAGTAAGCCAATAAGTAAGCCAATAAGTAAGCTAATAAGTAAGTCAATAAGTAAGCCAATAAGTAAGCCAATAAGTAAGCCAATAAATAAGCCAATAAGTAAGCCAATAAGTAAGTCAATAAGTAAGCCAATAAGTAAGCCAATAAGTAAGCCAGTAAGTAAGTCAATAAGTAAGCCAGTAAGTAAGCCAATAGGTAAGCCAATAAGTAAGTCAATAAGTAAGTCAATAAGTAAGCCAATAAGTAAGTCAATAAGTAAGTCAATAAGTAAGCCAATAAGTAAGTTAATAAGTAAGTCAATAAGTAAGCCAATAAGTAAGCCAATAAGTAAGCCAATAAGTAAGCCAGTAAGTAAGTCAATAAGTAAGTCAATAAGTAAGCCAATAAGTAAGTCAATAAGTAAGCCAGTAAGTAAGCCAATAAGTAAGTTAATAAGTAAGTCAATAAGTAAGCCAATAAGTAAGTCAATAAGTAAGTCAATAAGTAAGCCAATAAGTAAGCCAGTAAGTAAGCCAATAAGTAATCCAATAAGTAAGCCAATAAGTAAGTCAATAAGTAAGCCAATAAGTAAGCCAATAAGTAAGCCAATAAGTAAGTCAATAAGTAAGCCAATAAGTAAGCCAATAAGAAAGCCAATAAGTAAGCCAATAAGTAAGCCAATAAGTAAGTCAATAAATAAGCCAATAAGTAAGCCAATAAGTAAGCCAGTAAGTAAGTCAATAAGTAAGCCAGTAAGTAAGCCAATAAGTAAGCCAATAAGTAAGTCAATAAGTAAGCCAGTAAGTAAGCCAATAAGTAAGTCAATAAGTAAGTCAATAAGTAAGCCAATAAGTAAGCCAATAAGTAAGCCAATAAGTAAGCCAGTAAGTAAGTCAATAAGTAAGTCAATAAGTAAGCCAATAAGTAAGTCAATAAGTAACTCAATAAGTAAGCCAATAAGTAAGCCAATAAGTAAGTCAATAAGTAAGCCAATAAGTAAGCCAATAAGTAAGCCAATAAGTAAGCCAATAAGTAAGCCAGTAAGTAAGCCAATAAGTAAGCCAATAAGTAAGCCAGTAAGTAAGTCAATAAGTAAGCCAGTAAGTAAGTCAATAAGTAAGTCAATAAGTAAGCCAATAAGTAAGTCAATAAGTAAGCCAATAAGTAAGTCAATAAGTAAGCCAATAAGTAAGTCAATAAGTAAGTCAATAAGTAAGCCAATAAGTAAGCCAATAAGTAAGCCAATAAGTAAGCAAATAAGTAAGCCAGTAAGTAAGCCAATAAGTAAGCCAATAAGTAAGCCAATAAGTTAGCCAATAAGTAAGCCAATAAGTAAGCCAGTAAGTAAGCCAATAAGTAAGCCAATAAGTAAGCCAGTAAGTAAGTCAATAAGTAAGCCAGTAAGTAAGTCAATAAGTAAGTCAATAAGTAAGCCAATAAGTAAGTCAATAAGTAAGCCAATAAGTAAGTCAATAAGTAAGCCAGTAAGTAAGTCAATAAGTAAGTCAATAAGTAAGCCAATAAGTAAGTCAATAAGTAAGCCAATAAGTAAGTCAATAAGTAAGCCAATAAGTAAGTCAATAAGTAAGCCAATAAGTAAGCCAGTAAGTAAGTCAATAAGTAAGTCAATAAGTAAGCCAGTAAGTAAGCCAATAAGTAAGCCAATAAGTAAGCCAGTAAGTAAGTCAATAAGTAAGTCAATAAGTAAGCCAATAAGTAAGCCAGTAAGTAAGCCAATAAGTAAGCCAATAAGTAAGTCAATAAGTAATTCAATATGTAAGCCAATAAGTAAGCCAATAAGTAAGCCAATAAGTAAGCCAATAAGTAAGTCAATAAGTAAGCCAATAAGTAAGCCAGTAAGTAAGTCAATAAGTAAGTCAATAAGTAAGCCAATAAGTAAGTCAATAAGTAAGCCAATAAGTAAGTCAATAAGTAATTCAATATGTAAGCCAATAAGTAAGCCAATAAGTAACCCAATAAGTAAGCCAATAAGTAAGCCAATAAGTAAGCCAGTAAGTAAGTCAATAAGTAAGCCAGTAAGTAAGTCAATAAGTAATTCAATATGTAAGCCAATAAGTAAGCCAATAAGTAAGTCAATAAGTAAGCCAGTAAGTAAGTCAATAAGTAAGTCAATAAGTAAGCCAATAAGTAAGTCAATAAGTAAGCCAATAAGTAAGTCAATAAGTAAGCCAGTAAGTAAGTCAATAAGTAAGTCAATAAGTAAGCCAATAAGTAAGTCAATAAGTAAGCCAATAAGTAAGTCAATAAGTAAGCCAGTAAGTAAGTCAATAAGTAAGTCAATAAGTAAGCCAATAAGTAAGCCAGTAAGTAAGCCAATCAGTAAGCCAATAAGTAAGCCAGTAAGTAAGCCAATAAGTAAGTCAATAAGTAAGTCAATAAGTAAGCCAGTAAGTAAGTCAATAAGTAAGCCAATAAGTAAGCCAATAAGTGAGCCAATAAGTAAGCCAATAAGTAAGCTAATAAGTAAGCCAATAAGTAAGCCAATAAGTAAGCCAATAAGTAAGCCAATAAGTAAGCCAATAAGTAAGTCAATAAGTAAGCCAATAAGTAAGCCAATAAGTAAGCCAGTAAGTAAGCCAATAAGTAAGCCAGAAAGTAAGTCAATAAGTAAGCCAATAAGTAAGCCAATAAGACAGCCAATAAGTAAGCCAATAAGTAAGCCAATAAGTAAGCCAATAAGTAAGCCAATAAGTAAGTCAATAAGTAAGCCAATAAGTAAGCCAATAAGTAAGTCAATAAGTAAGCCAGTAAGTAAGCCAATAAGTAAGCCAATAAGTAAGTCAATAAGTAAGTCAATAAGTAAGCCAATAAGTAAGCCAATAAGTAAGCCAATAAGTAAGCCAGTAAGTAAGTCAATAAGTAAGCCAATAAGTAAGCCAATAAGTAAGCCAATAAGTAAGCCAATAAGTAAGCCAATAAGTAAGCCAATAAGTAAGCCAATAAGTAAGCCAATAAGTAAGCCAATAAGTAAGTCAATAAGTAAGTCAGTAAGTAAGCCAATAAGTAAGCCAATAAGTAAGTCAATAAGTAAGCCAATAAGTAAGTCAATAAGTAAGTCAATAAGTAAGCCAATAAGTAAGCCAATAAGTAAGCCAGTAAGTAAGCCAATAAGTAAGCCAGTAAGTAAGTCAATAAGTAAGCCAATAAGTAAGCCAATAAGTAAGCCAATAAGTAAGCCAATAAGTAAGCTAATAAGTAAGTCAATAAGTAAGCCAATAAGTAAGCCAATAAGTAAGCCAATAAATAAGCCAATAAGTAAGCCAATAAGTAAGTCAATAAGTAAGCCAATAAGTAAGCCAATAAGTAAGCCAGTAAGTAAGTCAATAAGTAAGCCAGTAAGTAAGCCAATAGGTAAGCCAATAAGTAAGTCAATAAGTAAGTCAATAAGTAAGCCAATAAGTAAGTCAATAAGTAAGTCAATAAGTAAGCCAATAAGTAAGTTAATAAGTAAGTCAATAAGTAAGCCAATAAGTAAGCCAATAAGTAAGCCAATAAGTAAGCCAGTAAGTAAGTCAATAAGTAAGTCAATAAGTAAGCCAATAAGTAAGTCAATAAGTAAGCCAGTAAGTAAGCCAATAAGTAAGTTAATAAGTAAGTCAATAAGTAAGCCAATAAGTAAGTCAATAAGTAAGTCAATAAGTAAGCCAATAAGTAAGCCAGTAAGTAAGCCAATAAGTAATCCAATAAGTAAGCCAATAAGTAAGTCAATAAGTAAGCCAATAAGTAAGCCAATAAGTAAGCCAATAAGTAAGTCAATAAGTAAGCCAATAAGTAAGCCAATAAGAAAGCCAATAAGTAAGCCAATAAGTAAGCCAATAAGTAAGTCAATAAATAAGCCAATAAGTAAGCCAATAAGTAAGCCAGTAAGTAAGTCAATAAGTAAGCCAGTAAGTAAGCCAATAAGTAAGCCAATAAGTAAGTCAATAAGTAAGCCAGTAAGTAAGCCAATAAGTAAGTCAATAAGTAAGCCAATAAGTAAGCCAATAAGTAAGCTAATAAGTAAGTTAATAAGTAAGTCAATAAGTAAGCCAATAAGTAAGTCAATAAGTAAGCCAATAAGTAAGTCAATAAGTAAGTCAATAAGTAAGCCAATAAGTAAGTCAATAAGTAAGTCAATAAGTAAGCCAATAAGTAAGTCAATAAGTAAGTCAATAAGTAAGCCAATAAGTAAGTCAATAAGTAAGCCAGTAAGTAAGCCAATAAGTAAGTTAATAAGTAAGTCAATAAGTAAGCCAATAAGTAAGCCAATAAGTAAGCCAATAAGTAAGCCAGTAAGTAAGCCAATAAGTAAGCCAATAAGTAAGCCAGTAAGTAAGCCAATAAGTAAGCCAATAAGTAAGTCAATAAGTAAGCCAATAAGTAAGCCAATAAGTAAGCCAGTAAGTAAGCCAATAAGTAAGTCAATAAGTAAGCCAATAAGTAAGCCAATAAGTAAGCCAATAAGTGAGTCAATAAGTAAGCCAATAAGTAAGCCAATAAGTAAGCCAATAAGTAAGCCAATAAGTAAGCCAATAAGTAAGTCAATAAGTAAGCCAATAAGTAAGCCAATAAGTAAGCCAGTAAGTAAGTCAATAAGTAAGCCAGTAAGTAAGCCAATAAGTAAGCCAATAAGTAAGTCAATAAGTAAGTCAATTAGTAAGCCAATAAGTAAGTCAATAAGTAAGTCAATAAGTAAGCCAGTAAGTAAGCCAATAAGTAAGTCAATAAGTAAGTCAATAAGTAAGCCAATAAGTAAGCCAATAAGTAAGCCAATAAGTAAGCTAATAAGTAAGTCAATAAGTAAGCCAATAAGTAAGACAATAAGTAAGCCAATAAGTAAGCCAATAAGTAAGCCAATAAGTAAGTCAATAAGTAAGCCAATAAGTAAGCCAATAAGTAAGCCAGTGAGTAAGCCAATAAGTAAGTCAATAAGTAAGTCAATAAGTAAGCCAATAAGTAAGTCATTAAGTAAGCCAATAAGTAAGCCAATAAGTAAGCCAATAAGTAAGCCAATAAGTAAGCCAATAAGTAAGCCAATAAGTAAGCCATTAAGTAAGCCAATAAGTAAGCCAATAAGTGAGTTAATAAGTAAGCCAATAAGTAAGCCAATAAGTAAGCCAATAAGTAAGCCAATAAGTAAGCCAATAAGTAAGCCAATAAGTAAGCCAATAATTAAGCCAGTAAGTAAGTCAATAAGTAAGTCAATAAGTAAGCCAATAAGTAAGTCAATAAGTAAGTCAATAAGTAAGCCAATAGGTAAGCCAATAAGTAAGCCAATAAGAAAGCAAATAAGTAAGCCAGTAAGTAAGCCAATAAGTAAGCCAATAAGTAAGCCAATAAGTAAGCCAATAAGTAAGCCAATAAGTAAGCCAGTAAGTAAGTCAATAAGTAAGCCAGTAAGTAAGTCAATAAGTAAGTCAATAAGTAAGCCAATAAGTAAGTCAATAAGTAAGCCAATAAGTAAGTCAATAAGTAAGCCAGTAAGTAAGTCAATAAGTAAGTCAATAAGTAAGCCAATAAGTAAGTCAATAAGTAAGCCAATAAGTAAGTCAATAAGTAAGCCAGTAAGTAAGTCAATAAGTAAGCCAATAAGTAAGTCAATAAGTAAGCCAATAAGTAAGCCAGTAAGTAAGTCAATAAGTAAGTCAATAAGTAAGCCAGTAAGTAAGCCAATAAGTAAGCCAATAAGTAAGCCAGTAAGTAAGTCAATAAGTAAGTCAATAAGTAAGCCAATATGTAAGCCAGTAAGTAAGCCAATAAGTAAGCCAATAAGTAAGTCAATAAGTAATTCAATATGTAAGCCAATAAGTAAGCCAATAAGTAAGCCAATAAGTAAGCCAATAAGTAAGTCAATAAGTAAGCCAATAAGTAAGCCAGTAAGTAAGTCAATAAGTATGTCAATAAGTAAGCCAATAAGTAAGTCAATAAGTAAGCCAATAAGTAAGTCAATAAGTAAGCCAGTAAGTAAGTCAATAAGTAATTCAATATGTAAGCCAATAAGTAAGCCAATAAGTAAGCCAATAAGTAAGCCAATAAGTAAGCCAATAAGTAAGCCAGTAAGTAAGTCAATAAGTAAGCCAGTAAGTAAGTCAATAAGTAATTCAATATGTAAGCCAATAAGTAAGCCAATAAGTAAGTCAATATGTAAGCCAGTAAGTAAGTCAATAAGTAAGTCAATAAGTAAGCCAATAAGTAAGTCAATAAGTAAGCCAATAAGTAAGTCAATAAGTAAGCCAGTAAGTAAGTCAATAAGTAAGTCAATAAGTAAGCCAATAAGTAAGTCAATAAGTAAGCCAATAAGTAAGTCAATAAGTAAGCCAGTAAGTAAGTCAATAAGTAAGTCAATAAGTAAGCCAATAAGTAAGACAGTAAGTAAGCCAATAAGTAAGCCAATAAGTAAGCCAGTAAGTAAGCCAATAAGTAAGTCAATAAGTATGTCAATAAGTAAGCCAATAAATAAGCCAATAAGTAAGTCAATAAGTAAGCCAATAAGTAAGTCAATAAGTAAGTCAATAAGTAAGCCAATAAGTAAGTCAATATGTAAGCCAGTAAGTAAGTCAATAAGTAAGCCAATAAGTAAGCCAATAAGTAAGCCAATAAGTAAGCCAATAAGTAAGCTAATCAGTAAGCCAATAAGTAAGCCAATAAGTAAGCCAATAAGTAAGCCAATAAGTAAGCCAATAAGTAAGCCAATAAGTAAGCCAATAAGTAAGTCAATAAGTAAGCCAATAAGTAAGCCAATAAGTAAGCCAGTAAGTAAGTCAATAAGTAAGCCAGTAAGTAAGCCAATAAGTAAGTCAATAAGTAAGTCAATAAGTAAGCCAATAAGTAAGTCAATAAGTAAGTCAATAAGTAAGCCAATAAGTAAGCCAATAAGTAAGCCAGTAAGTAAGCCAATAAGTAAGCCAGTAAGTAAGTCAATAAGTAAGCCAATAAGTAAGCCAATAAGTGAGCCAATAAGTAAGATAATAAGTAAGTCAATAAGTAAGCCAATATGTAAGCCAATAAGTAAGCCAATAAGTAAGCCAATAAGTAAGCCAATAAGTAAGTCAATAAGTAAGCCAATAAGTAAGCCAATAAGTAAGCCAGTAAGTAAGTCAATAAGTAAGCCAGTAAGTAAGCCAATAAGTAAGCCAATAAGTAAGTCAATAAGTAAGTCAATAAGTAAGCCAATAAGTAAGTCAATAAGTAAGTCAATAAGTAAGCCAGTAAGTAAGCCAATAAGTAAGTTAATAAGTAAGTCAATAAGTAAGCCAATAAGTAAGCCAATAAGTAAGCCAATAAGTAAGCCAGTAAGTAAGCCAGTAAGTAAGCCAATAAGTAAGCCAATAAGTAAGTCAATAAGTAAGCCAATAAGTAAGCCAATAAGTAAGCCAATAAGTAAGCCAGTAAGTAAGCCAATAAGTAAGCCAATAAGTAAGCCAGTAAGTAAGCCAATAAGTAAGCCAATAAGTAAGCCAGTAAGTAAGCCAATAAGTAAGCCAGTAAGTAAGCCAATAAGTAAGCCAATAAGTAAGCCAATAAGTAAGTCAATAAGTAAGCCAATAAGTAAGCCAATAAGTAAGCCAATAAGTAAGCCAGTAAGTAAGCCAATAAGTAAGCCAATAAGTAAGCCAGTAAGTAAGCCAATAAGTAAGCCAATAAGTAAGCCAATAAGTAAGTCAATAAGTAAGCCAATAAGTAAGCCAATAAGTAAGCCAATACGTAAGCCAATAAGTAAGCCAGTAAGTAAGCCAATAAGTAAGCCAATAAGTAAGCCAGTAAGTAAGCCAATAAGTAAGCCAGTAAGTAAGCCAATAAGTAAGTCAATAAGTAAGCCAATAAGTAAGCCAATAAGTAAGCTAATAAGTAAGTCAATAAGTAAGCCATTAAGTAAGCCAATAAGTAAGCCAATAAGTAAGCCAATAAATAAGTCAATAAGTAAGTCAATAAGTAAGCCAATAAGTAAGCCAATAAGTAAGCCAATAAGTAAGCCAATAAGTAAGCCAATAAGTAAGCCAATAAGTAAGCCAATAAGTAAGCCAATAAGTAAGCCAATAAGTAAGCTAATAAGTAAGTCAATAAGTAAGCCAATAAGTAAGCCAATAAGTAAGCCAATAAGTATGTCAATAAGTAAGCCAATAAGTAAGCCAATAAGTAAGCCAGTAAGTAAGCCAATAAGTAAGTCAATAAGTAAGTCAATAAGTAAGCCAATAAGTAAGTCAATAAGTAAGCCAATAAGTAAGCCAATAAGTAAGCCAATAAGTAAGCCAATAAGTAAGCCAATAAGTAAGCCAATAAGTGAGTTAATAAGTAAGCCAATAAGTAAGCCAATAAGTAAGCCAATAAGTAAGCCAATAAGTAAGCCAATAAGTAAGCCAATAAGTAAGTCAATAAGTAAGCCAATAAGTAAGCCAATAAGTGAGTTAATAAGTAAGCCAATAAGTAAGCCAATAAGTAAGCTAATAAGTAAGGCAATAAGTAAGTCAATAAGTAAGCTAATAAGTAAGCCAGTAAGTAAGCCAATAAGTAAGCCAATAAGTAAGCCAATAAGTACGCCAATAAGTTAGCCAGTAAGTAAGTCAATAAGTAAGCCAATAAGTAAGCCAATAAGTAAGTCAATAAGTAAGCCAATAAGTAAGCCAATAAGTAAGACAATAAGTAAGCCAGTAAGTAAGCCAATAAGTAAGCCAATAAGTAAGTCAATAAGTAAGCCAGTAAGTAAGCCAATAATTAAGCCAATAAGTAAGCCAATAAGTAAGTCAATAAGTAAGCCAATAAGTAAGCCAATAAGTAAGACAATAAGTAAGCCAATAAATAAGCCAATAAATAAGCCAATAAGTAAGCCAGTAAGTAAGCCAATAAGTAAGCCAATAAGTAAGCCAATAAGTAAGCCAATAAGTAAGTCAATAAGTAAGCCAATAAGTAAGTCAATAAGTAAGTCAATAAGTAAGCCAATAAGTAAGTCAATATGTAAGCCAATAAGTAAGCCAATAAGTAAGCCAATAAGTAAGTCAATAAGTAAGCCAATAAAAACGCCAATAAGTAAGCCAATAAGTAAGCCAATAAGTAAGCCAATAAGTAAGCCAATAAGTAAGCCAATAAGTACGCCAATAAGTAAGTCAATAAGTAAGCCAATAAGTAAGTCAATAAGTAAGTCAATAAGTAAGCCAATAAGTAAGCCAATAAGTAAGCCAATAAGTAAGACAATAAGTAAGCCAATAAGTAAGCCAATAAGTAAGACAATAAGTAAGTCAATAAGTAAGCCAATAAGTAAGCCAATAAGTACGCCAATAAATAAGCCAATAAGTAAGCCAATAGGTAAGCCAATAAGTAAGACAATAAGTAAGCCAAAAAATAAGCCAATAAGTAAGCCAATAAATAAGCCAATAAGTAAGTCAATAAGTAAGTCAATAAGTAAGCCAATAAGTAAGTCAATAAGTAAGCCAATAAGTAAGCCAATAAGTAAGCCAATAAGTAAGCCAATAAGTAAGCCAATAAGTAAGCCAATAAGTAAGACAATAAGTAAGCCAATAAATAAGCCAATAAATAAGCCAATAAGTAAGTCAATAAGTAAGCCAATAAGTGAGTCAATAAGTAAGTCAATAAGTAAGCCAAAAAATAAGCCAATAAGTAAGTCAATAAGTAAGCCAATAAGTAAGCCAATAAGTAAGCCAATAAGTAAGCCAATAAGTAAGTCAATAAGTAAGCCAATAAGTAAGCCAATAAGTAAGCCAATAAGTAAGCCAATAAGTAAGTCAATAAGGAAGCCAATAAGTAAGCCAATAAGTAAGCCAATAAGTAAGCCAATAAGTAAGACAATAAGTAAGCCAATAAATAAGCCAATAAATAAGCCAATAAGTAAGCCAATAAGTAAGTCAATAAGTAAGCCAATAAGTGAGTCAATAAGTAAGTCAATAAGTAAGGCAATAAGTTAGCCAATAAGTGAGTCAATAAGTAAGCCAAGAAGTAAGCCAATAAGTAAGTCAATAAGTAAGCCAATAATTAAGTCAATAAGTAAGCCAGTAAGTAAGCCAATAAATAAGCCAATAAGTAAGCCAATAAGTAAGCCAATAAATAAGCCAATAACTAAGCCAGTAAGTAAGCCAATAAGTAAGTCAATAAGTAAGCCAGTAAGTAAGCAAATAATTAAGCCAATAAGTAAGCCAATAAATAAGTCAATAAGTAAGCCAGTAAGTAAGCCAATAAGTAAGTCAATAAGTAAGCCAATAATTAAGTCAATAAGTAAGCCAGTAAGTAAGCCAATAAATAAGCCAATAAGTAAGCCAATAAGTAAGCCAATAAGTAAGCCAATAAGTAAGCCAATAAGAAAGCCAATAAGTAAGCCAATAAGTAAGCCAATAAGTAAGTCAATAAGTTAGCCAATAAGTAAGCCAATAAATAAGTCAATAAGTAAGCCAGTAAGTAAGCCAATAAGTAAGCCAATAAATAAGTCAATAAGTAAGCCAGTAAGTAAGCCAATAAGTAAGTCAATAAGTAAGCCAATAAGTAAGCCAATAAGTAAGCCAATAAGTAAGCCAATAAGTAAGCCAATAAGTAAGCCAATAAGAAAGCCAATAAGTAAGCCAATAAGTAAGCCAATAAATAAGCCAATAAGTAAGCCAATAAATAAGCCAATAAGTAAGCCAGTAAGTAAGCCAATAAGTAAGTCAATAAGTAAGCCAGTAAGTAAGCCAATAAGTAAGCCAATAAGTAAGCCAATAAGTACGCCAATAAATAAGCCAATAAGTAAGCCAATAGGTCAGCCAATAAGTAAGACAATAAGTAAGCCAAAAAATAAGCCAATAAGTAAGCCAATAAATAAGCCAATAAGTAAGCCAATAAGTAAGTCAATAAGTAAGCCAATAAGTAAGCCAATAAATAAGCCAATAAGTAAGCCAATAAGTAAGTCAATAAATAAGCCAATAAGTAAGTCAATAAGTAAGTCAATAAGTAAGTCAATAAGTAAGCCAATAAGTAAGCCAATAAGTAAGCCAATAAGTAAGCCAATAAGTAAGTCAATAAGTAAGCCAATAAGTAAGCCAATAAGTAAGCCAATAAGTAAGTCAATAAGTAAGGCAATAGGTAAGCCAATAAGTAAGCCAATAAGTAAGCCAATAAGTAAGCCAATAAGTAAGCCAATAAGTAAGCCAATAAGTAAGCCAATAAGTAAGCCAATAAGTAAGTCAATAAGTAAGCCAATAAGTAAGCCAATGAGTTAGTCAATAAGTAAGGCAATAAGTAAGCCAATAAGTAAGTCAATAAGTAAGCCAATAAGTAAGCCAATAAGTAAGCCAATAAGTAAGCCAATAAGTAAGTCAATAAGTAAGCCAATAAGTAAGCCAATAAGTAAGCCAAAAAGTAAGCCAATAAGTAAGCCAATAAGTAAGTCAATAAGTAAGCCAATAAGTAAGTCAATAAGTAAGCCAATAAGTAAGCCAATAAGTAAGCCAATAAGTAAGTCAATAGGTAAGCCAACAAGTAAGCCAATAAGTAAGCCAATAAGTAAGTCAATAAGTAAGCCAATAAGTAAGCCAAGAAGTGAGCCAATAAGTAAGTCAATAAGTAAGCCAATAAATAAGCCAATAAGTAAGTCAATAAGTAAGCCAATAAGTAAGCCAGTAAGTAAGCCAATAAGTAAGTCAATAAGTAAGCCAATAAGTAAGCCAATAAGTAAGTCAATAAGTAAGTCAATAAGTAAGCCAATAAGTAAGTCAATATGTAAGCCAGTAAGTAAGTCAATAAGTAAGCCAATAAGTAAGCCAATAAATAAGCCAATAAGTAAGCCAATAAGTAAGCTAATCAGTAAGCCAATAAGTAAGCCAATAAGTAAGCCAATAAGTAAGCCAATAAGTAAGCCAATAAGTAAGCCAATAAGTAAGCCAATAAGTAAGTCAATAAGTAAGCCAATAAGTAAGCCAATAAGTAAGCCAGTAAGTAAGTCAATAAGTAAGCCAGTAAGTAAGCCAATAAGTAAGTCAATAAGTAAGTCAATAAGTAAGCCAATAAGTAAGTCAATAAGTAAGTCAATAAGTAAGCCAATAAGTAAGCCAATAAGTAAGCCAGTAAGTAAGCCAATAAGTAAGCCAGTAAGTAAGTCAATAAGTAAGCCAATAAGTAAGCCAATAAGTAAGCCAATAAGTAAGATAATAAGTAAGTCAATAAGTAAGCCAATAAGTAAGCCAATAAGTAAGCCAATAAGTAAGCCAATAAGTAAGCCAATAAGTAAGTCAATAAGTAAGCCAATAAGTAAGCCAATAAGTAAGCCAGTAAGTAAGTCAATAAGTAAGCCAGTAAGTAAGCCAATAAGTAAGCCAATAAGTAAGTCAATAAGTAAGTCAATAAGTAAGCCAATAAGTAAGTCAATAAGTAAGTCAATAAGTAAGCCAGTAAGTAAGCCAATAAGTAAGTTAATAAGTAAGTCAATAAGTAAGCCAATAAGTAAGCCAATAAGTAAGCCAATAAGTAAGCCAATAAGTAAGCCAATAAGTAAGTCAATAAGTAAGCCAATAAGTAAGCCAATAAGTAAGCCAATAAGTAAGCCAGTAAGTAAGCCAATAAGTAAGCCAATAAGTAAGCCAGTAAGTAAGCCAATAAGTAAGCCAATAAGTAAGCCAGTAAGTAAGCCAATAAGTAAGCCAGTAAGTAAGCCAATAAGTAAGCCAATAAGTAAGCCAATAAGTAAGTCAATAAGTAAGCCAATAAGTAAGCCAATAAGTAAGCCAATAAGTAAGCCAGTAAGTAAGCCAATAAGTAAGCCAATAAGTAAGCCAGTAAGTAAGCCAATAAGTAAGCCAATAAGTAAGCCAATAAGTAAGTCAATAAGTAAGCCAATAAGTAAGCCAATAATTAAGCCAATAAGTAAGCCAATAAGTAAGCCAATAAGTAAGCCAGTAAGTAAGCCAATAAGTAAGCCAATAAGTAAGCCAGTAAGTAAGCCAATAAGTAAGCCAGTAAGTAAGCCAATAAGTAAGTCAATAAGTAAGCCAATAAGTAAGCCAATAAGTAAGCTAATAAGTAAGTCAATAAGTAAGCCATTAAGTAAGCCAATAAGTAAGCCAATAAGTAAGCCAATAAGTAAGTCAATAAGTAAGTCAATAAGTAAGCCAATAAGTAAGCCAATAAGTAAGCCAATAAGTAAGCCAATAAGTAAGCCAATAAGTAAGCCAATAAGTAAGCCAATAAGTAAGCTAATAAGTAAGTCAATAAGTAAGCCAATAAGTAAGCCAATAAGTAAGCCAATAAGTAAGCCAATAAGTAAGCCAATAAGTAAGTCAATAAGTAAGCCAATAAGTAAGCCAATAAGTAAGCCAGTAAGTAAGCCAATAAGTAAGTCAATAAGTAAGTCAATAAGTAAGCCAATAAGTAAATCAATAAGTAAGCCAATAAGTAAGCCAATAAGTAAGCCAATAAGTAAGCCAATAAGTAAGCCAATAAGTAAGCCAATAAGTAAGCCAATAAGTAAGCCAATAAGTGAGTTAATAAGTAAGCCAATAAGTAAGCCAATAAGTAAGCCAATAAGTAAGCCAATAAGTAAGCCAATAAGTAAGCCAATAAGTAAGTCAATAAGTAAGCCAATAAGTAAGCCAATAAGTGAGTTAATAAGTAAGCCAATAAGTAAGCCAATAAGTAAGCTAATAAGTAAGGCAATAAGTAAGTCAATAAGTAAGCTAATAAGTAAGCCAGTAAGTAAGCCAATAAGTAAGCCAATAAGTAAGCCAATAAGTACGCCAATAAGTTAGCCAGTAAGTAAGTCAATAAGTAAGCCAATAAGTAAGCCAATAAGTAAGTCAATAAGTAAGCCAATAAGTAAGACAATAAGTAAGCCAGTAAGTAAGCCAATAAGTAAGCCAATAAGTAAGTCAATAAGTAAGCCAGTAAGTAAGGCAATAATTAAGCCAATAAGTAAGCCAATAAGTAAGTCAATAAGTAAGCCAATAAGTAAGCCAATAAGTAAGCCAATAAGTAAGCCAATAAATAAGCCAATAAATAAGCCAATAAGTAAGCCAGTAAGTAAGCCAATAAGTAAGCCAATAAGTAAGCCAATAAGTAAGCCAATAAGTAAGCCAATAAGTAAGCCAATAAGTAAGTCAATAAGTAAGTCAATAAGTAAGCCAATAAGTAAGCCAATAAGTACGCCAATAAATAAGCCAATAAGTAAGTCAATAAGTAAGTCAATAAGTAAGCCAATAAGTAAGCCAATAAGTAAGCCAATAAATAAGCCAATAAGTA
Organism: Meconema thalassinum; assembly: GCA_946902985.2. NCBI lineage: Eukaryota > Metazoa > Arthropoda > Insecta > Orthoptera > Tettigoniidae > Meconema > Meconema thalassinum. The sequence goes on along the minus strand of OX336394.1, from coordinate 426,620,858 downwards.
AGTCAATAAGTAAGTCAATAAGTAAGCCAATAAGTAAGCCAATAAGTAAGCCAATAAGTAAGTCAATAAGTAAGCCAATAAAAACGCCAATAAGTAAGCCAATAAGTAAGCCAATAAGTAAGCCAATAAGTAAGCCAATAAGTACGCCAATAAGTAAGTCAATAAGTAAGCCAATAAGTAAGTCAATAAGTAAGTCAATAAGTAAGCCAATAAGTAAGCCAATAAGTAAGCCAATAAGTAAGACAATAAGTAAGCCAATAAGTAAGCCAATAAGTAAGACAATAAGTAAGTCAATAAGTAAGCCAATAAGTAAGCCAATAAGTACGCCAATAAATAAGCCAATAAGTAAGCCAATAGGTAAGCCAATAAGTAAGACAATAAGTAAGCCAAAAAATAAGCCAATAAGTAAGCCAATAAATAAGCCAATAAGTAAGTCAATAAGTAAGTCAATAAGTAAGCCAATAAGTAAGTCAATAAGTAAGCCAATAAGTAAGCCAATAAGTAAGCCAATAAGTAAGCCAATAAGTAAGTCAATAAGTAAGCCAATAAGTAAGCCAATAAGTAAGACAATAAGTAAGCCAATAAATAAGCCAATAAATAAGCCAATAAGTAAGTCAATAAGTAAGCCAATAAGTGAGTCAATAAGTAAGTCAATAAGTAAGCCAAAAAATAAGCCAATAAGTAAGCCAATAAGTACGCCAATAAATAAGCCAATAAGTAAGCCAATATGTAAGCCAATAAGTAAGCCAATAAGTAAGTCAATAAGTAAGCCAATAAGTAAGCCAATAAGTACGCCAATAAATAAGCCAATAAGTAAGCCAATAGGTAAGCCAATAAGTAAGACAATAAGTAAGCCAAAAAATAAGCCAATATGTAAGCCAATAAATAAGCCAATAAGTAAGTCAATAAGTAAGTCAATAAGTAAGTCAATAAGTAAGCCAATAAGTAAGTCAATAAGTAAGCCAATAAGTAAGCCAATATGTAAGCCAATAAGTAAGCCAATAAATAAGTCAATAAGTAAGCCAATAAGTAAGCCAATAAGTAAGCCAATAAGTAAGTCAATAAGGAAGCCAATAAGTAAGCCAATAAGTAAGCCAATAAGTAAGCCAATAAGTAAGACAATAAGTAAGCCAATAAATAAGCCAATAAATAAGCCAATAAGTAAGCCAATAAGTAAGTCAATAAGTAAGCCAATAAGTGAGTCAATAAGTAAGTCAATAAGTAAGGCAATAAGTTAGCCAATAAGTGAGTCAATAAGTAAGCCAAGAAGTAAGCCAATAAGTAAGTCAATAAGTAAGCCAATAATTAAGTCAATAAGTAAGCCAGTAAGTAAGCCAATAAATAAGCCAATAAGTAAGCCAATAAGTAAGCCAATTAATAAGCCAATAAGTAAGCCAGTAAGTAAGCCAATAAGTAAGTCAATAAGTAAGCCAGTAAGTAAGCAAATAATTAAGCCAATAAGTAAGCCAATAAATAAGTCAATAAGTAAGCCAGTAAGTAAGCCAATAAGTAAGTCAATAAGTAAGCCAATAATTAAGTCAATAAGTAAGCCAGTAAGTAAGCCAATAAATAAGCCAATAAGTAAGCCAATAAGTAAGCCAATAAGTAAGCCAATAAGTAAGCCAATAAGTAAGCCAATAAGTAAGCCAATAAGTAAGCCAATAAGTAAGTCAATAAGTTAGCCAATAAGTAAGCCAATAAATAAGTCAATAAGTAAGCCAGTAAGTAAGCCAATAAGTAAGCCAATAAATAAGTCAATAAGTAAGCCAGTAAAAAAGCCAATAAGTAAGTCAATAAGTAAGCCAATAAGTAAGCCAATAAGTAAGCCAATAAGTAAGCCAATAAGTAAGCCAATAAGTAAGCCAATAAGAAAGCCAATAAGTAAGCCAATAAGTAAGCCAATAAATAAGCCAATAAGTAAGCCAATAAGTAAGCCAATAAATAAGCCAATAAGTAAGCCAGTAAGTAAGCCAATAAGTAAGTCAATAAGTAAGCCAGTAAGTAAGCCAATAAGTAAGCCAATAAGTAAGCCAATAAGTACGCCAATAAATAAGCCAATAAGTAAGCCAATAGGTCAGCCAATAAGTAAGACAATAAGTAAGCCAAAAAATAAGCCAATAAGTAAGCCAATAAATAAGCCAATAAGTAAGCCAATAAGTAAGTCAATAAGTAAGCCAATAAGTAAGCCAATAAATAAGCCAATAAGTAAGCCAATAAGTAAGTCAATAAATAAGCCAATAAGTAAGTCAATAAGTAAGTCAATAAGTAAGTCAATAAGTAAGCCAATAAGTAAGCCAATAAGTAAGCCAATAAGTAAGTCAATAAGTAAGCCAATAAGTAAGCCAATAAGTAAGCCAATAAGTAAGTCAATAAGTAAGGCAATAGGTAAGCCAATAAGTAAGCCAATAAGTAAGCCAATAAGTAAGCCAATAAGTAAGCCAATAAGTAAGCCAATAAGTAAGCCAATAAGTAAGTCAATAAGTAAGCCAATAAGTAAGGCAATAAGTAAGCCAATAAGTAAGTCAATAAGTAAGCCAATAAGTAAGTCAATAAGTAAGCCAATAAGTAAGCCAATAAGTAAGTCAATAAGTAAGCCAATAAGTAAGCCAATAAGTAAGCCAATAAGTAAGCCAATAAGTAAGCCAATAAGTAAGTCAATAAGTAAGCCAATAAGTAAGTCAATAAGTAAGCCAATAAGTAAGCCAATAAGTAAGCCAATAAGTAAGTCAATAGGTAAGCCAACAAGTAAGCCAATAAGTAAGCCAATAAGCAAGTCAATAAGTAAGCCAATAAGTAAGCCAAGAAGTGAGCCAATAAGTAAGTCAATAAGTAAGCCAATAAATAAGCCAATAAGTAAGTCAATAAGTAAGCCAATAAGTAAGCCAGTAAGTAAGCCAATAAGTAAGTCAATAAGTAAGCCAATAAGTAAGCCAATAAGTAAGTCAATAAGTAAGCCAATAAGTAAGCCAATAAATAAGCCAGTAAGTAAGTCAATAAGTAAGCCAATAAATAAGCCAATAAGTAAGTCAATAAGTAAGCCAATAAGTAAGTCAATAAATAAGCCAATAAGTAAGTCAATAAGTAAGCCAATAAGTAAGTCAATTAGTAAGTCAATAAGTAAGCCAATTAGTAAGTCAATAAGTAAGCCAATAAGTAAGCCAATAAGTAAGCCAATAAATAAGCCAATAAGTAAGTCAATAAGTAAGTCAATAAGTAAGCCAATAAGTAAGCCAATAAATAAGCCAGTAAGTAAGTCAATAAATAAGCCAATAAGTAAGCCAATAAGTGAGTCAATAAGTAAGCCAATAAGTGAGTCAATAAGTAAGTCAATAAGTAAGTCAATAAGTAAGTCAATAAGTAAGTCAATAAGTAAGCCAATAAGTAAGCCAATAAATAAGCCAGTAAGTAAGCCAATAAGTAAGCCAATAAGTAAGCCAGTAAGTAAGCCAATAAGTAAGCCAATAAGTAAGCCAATTAGTAAGTCAATAAGTAAGCCAATAAGTAAGCCAATAAGTAAGCCAATAAATAAGCCAATAAGTAAGTCAATAAGTAAGTCAATAAGTAAGCCAATAAGTAAGCCAATAAATAAGCCAGTAAGTAAGCCAATAAGTAAGCCAATAAGTAAGCCAATAAGTAAGCCAATAAATAAGCCAGTAAGTAAGCCAATAAGTAAGCCAATAAGTAAGCCAATAAATAAGCCAGTAAGTAAACCAGTAAGTAAGTCAATAAGTAAGCCAATAAGTAAGCCAGTAAGTAAGCCTATAAGTAAGCCAATTAGTAAGTCAATAAGTAAGCCAATAAGTAAGCCAATAAGTAAGCCAATAAATAAGCCAATAAGTAAGTCAATAAGTAAGTCAATAAGTAAGCCAATAAGTAAGCCAATAAATAAGCCAGTAAGTAAGCCAATAAGTAAGCCAATAAGTAAGCCAATAAGTAAGCCAATAAGTAAGCCAGTAAGTAAGCCAATAAGTAAGCCAATTAGTAAGTCAATAAGTAAGCCAATAAGTAAGCCAGTAAGTAAGTCAATAAGTAAGCCAATAAGTAAGCCAATAAGTAAGCCAGTAAGTAAGCCAATAAGTAAGCCAATTAGTAAGTCAATAAGTAAGCCAATAAGTAAGCCAGTAAGTAAGTCAATAAGTAAGCCAGTAAGTAAGTCAATAAGTAAGCCAATTAGTAAGTCAATAAGTAAGCCAATAAGTAAGCCAATAAGTAAGCCAATAAATAAGCCAATAAGTAAGTCAATAAGTAAGTCAATAAGTAAGCCAATAAGTAAGCCAATAAATAAGCCAGTAAGTAAGCCAATAAGTAAGCCAATAAGTAAGCCAATAAGTAAGCCAATAAGTAAGCCAATAAGTAAGTCAATAAATAAGCCAATAAGTAAGTCAATAAGTAAGTCAATAAGTAAGCCAATAAGTAAGCCAATAAATAAGCCAATAAGTAAGCCAATAAATAAGCCAATAAGTAAGTCAATAAGTAAGCCAATAAGTAAGCCAATAAGTAAGCCCATAAGTAAGCCAATAAGTAAGCCAATAAGTAAGTCAATAAGTAAGCCAATAAGTAAGCCAATAAGTAAGCCAATAAGTAAGCCAGTAAGTAAGCCAATAAGCAAGCCAATAAGTAAGCCAATAAGTAAGTCAATAAGTAAGTCAATAAGTAAGTCAATAAGTAAGCCAATAAGTAAGCCAATAAGTAAGTCAATAAATAAGCCAATAAGTAAGTCAATAAGTAAGTCAATAAGTAAGTCAATAAGTAAGCCAATAAGTAAGCCAATAAGTAAGTCAATAAATAAGCCAATAAGTAAGTCAATAAGTAAGCCAATAAGTGAGTCAGTAAGTAAGCCAATAAGTAAGTCAATAAGTAAGTCAATAAGTAAGCCAATAAGTAAGCCAATAAGTAAGCCAATAAATAAGCCAATAAGTAAGCCAATAAGTAAGCCAATAAGTAAGCCAATAAATAAGCCAGTAAGTAAGCCAATAAGTAAGCCAATAAGTGAGTCAATAAGTAAGCCAATAAGTAAGCCAATAAATAAGCCAATAAATAAGCCAATAAGTAAGCCAATAAGTGAGTCGATAAGTAAGTCAATAAGTAAGCCAATAAGTAAGCCAATAAGTAAGCCAATAAATAAGCCAATAAGTAAGCCAATAAATAAGCCAGTAAGTAAGTCAATAAGTAAGCCAGTAAGTAAGCCAATAAGTAAGCCAATAAGTAAGTCGATAAGTAAGTCAATAAGTAAGCAAATAAGTAAGCCAATAAGTAAGTCAATAAGTAAGCCAATAAGTAAGCCAGTAAGTAAGCCAATAAGTAAGTCAATAAGTAAGCCAATAAGTAAGTCAATAAGTAAGTCAATAAGTAAGCCAATAAGTAAGCCAATTAGTAAGTCAATAAGTAAGTCAATAAGTAAGCCAATAAGTAAGTCAATAAGTAAGCCAATAAGTTTGTCAATTAGTAAGTCAATAAGTATGCCAATAAGTAAGCCAATTAGTAAGCCAATAAGTAAGCCAATAAGTAAGCCAATTAGTAAGCCAATAAGTAAGCCAATAAGTAACTCAATAAATAAGCCATTAAGTAAGCCAATAAGTAAGCCAATAAGTAAGCCAATAAGTAAGCCAATAAGTAAGCCAGTAAGTAAGCCAATAAGTAAGCCAATAAGTAAGCCAATAAGTAAGTCAATAAGTAAGTCAATAAGTAAGCCAACAAGTAAGCCAGTAAGTAAGCCAATAAGTAAGCCAATAAGTAAGCCAATAAGTAAGCCAATAAATAAGCCAATAAGTAAGCCAATAAGTAAGCCAGTAAGTAAGCCAGTAAGTAAGCCAATAAGTAAGTCAATAAGTAAGCCAGTAAGTAAGCCAATAATTAAGCCAATAAGGAAGCCAATAAATAAGTCAATAAGTAAGCCAGTAAGTAAGCCAATAAGTAAGTCAATAAGTAAGCCAGTAAGTAAGCCAATAAGTAAGCCAATAAGTAAGCCAATAAAAAAGCCAATAAGTAACTCAATAAATAAGCCAATAAGTAAGCCAATAAGTAAGCCAATAAGTAAGCAAATAAGTAAGCCAATAAGTAAGCCAATAAGTAAGCCAGTAAGTAAGCCAATAAGTAAGCCAATAAGTAAGCCAATAAGTAAGTCAATAAGTAAGCCAGTAAGTAAGCCAATAAGTAAGCCAATAAGTAAGCCAATAAGTAAGCCAATAAGTAAGCCAATAAGTTAGTCAATAAGTTAGTCAATGAGTAAGCCAATAAGTAAGCCAATAAATAAGTCAATAAGTAAGCCAGTAAGTAAGCCAATAAGTAAGCCAATAAGTAAGCCAATAAGTAAGCCAATAAGTAAGCCAATAAGTAAGTCAATAAATAAGCCAGTAAGTAAGCCAATAAGTAAGCCAATAAGTAAGCCAATAAGTAAGCCAATAAGTAAGCCAATAAGTTAGTCAATAAGTTAGTCAATGAGTAAGCCAATAAGTAAGCCAATAAGTAAGTCAATAAGTAAGCCAGTAAGTAAGCCAATAAGTAAGCCAATAAGTAAGCCAGTAAGTAAGCCAATAAGTAAGCCAATAAGTAAGCCAATAAGTAAGTCAATAAGTAAGCCAGTAAGTAAGCCAATAAATAAGCCAATAAGTAACTCAATAAATAAGCCAATAAGTAAGCCAATAAATAAGCCAATAAGTAAGCCAATAAGTAAGCCAATAAGTAAGCCAATAAGTAAGCCAATAAGTAAGCCAATAAGTAAGCCAATAAGTTAGTCAATAAGTTAGTCAATGAGTAAGCCAATAAGTAAGCCAATAAGTAAGTCAATAAGTAAGCCAATAAGTAAGCAAATAAGTAAGCCAATAAGTAAGCCAATAAATAAGCCAATAAGTAACTCAATAAATAAGCCAACAAGTAAGCCAATAAATAAGCCAATAAGTAAGCCAATAAGTAAGCCAATAAGTAAGTCAATAAGTAAGCCAGTAAGTAAGTCAATAAGTAAGTCATTAAATAAGCCAATAAGTAAGCCAATAAGTAAGCCAATATGTAAGTCAATAAATAAGCCAATAAGTAAGTCAATAAGTAAGTCAATAAGTAAGTCAATAAATAAGCCAGTAAGTAAGTCAATAAGTAAGCCAATAAGTAAGCCAATAAGTGAGTCAATAAGTAAGCCAATAAGTAAGCCAATAAGTAAGGCAATAAGTAAGTCAATAAGTAAGCCAATAAGTAAGCCAATAAGTAAGCCAATAAGTAAGCCAATAAATAAGCCAGTAAGTAAGCCAATAAGTAAGCCAATAAGTAAGTCAATAAATAAGCCAATAAGTAAGTCAATAAGTAAGCCAATAAGTATGTCAATAAGTAAGCCAATAAGTAAGCCAATAAGTAAGCCAATAAGTAAGTCAATAAATAAGCCAATAAGTAAGCCAATTAGTAAGTCAATAAGTAAGCCAATAAGTCAGTCAATAAATAAGCCAATAAGTAAGCCAATAAGTAAGCCAATAAGTAAGTCAATAAATAAGCCATTAAGTAAGCCAATAAGTAAGCCAATAAGTAAGCCAGTAAGTAAGCCAATAAGTAAGCCAATAAGTAAGCCAGTAAGTAAGGCAATAAGTAAGCCAATAAGTAAGCCAATAAGTAAGCCAGTAAGTAAGGCAATAAGTAAGGCAATAAGTAAGCCAATAAGTAAACCAGTAAGTAAGCCAATAAGTAAGCCAGTAAGTAAGCCAGTAAGTAAGGCAATAAGTAAGCCAATAACTAAGCCAATAAGTAAGGCAATAAGTAAGGCAATAAGTAAGCCAATAAGTAAGCCAATAAGTAAGCCAATAAGTAAGCCAATAAGTAAGCCAGTAAGTAAGCCAATAAGAAAGCCAATAAGTAAGGCAATAAGTAAGCCAATAAGTAAGGCAATAAGTAAGCCAATAGGTAAGCCAATAAGTAAGCCAATAAGTAAGCCAATAAGTAAGCCAATAAGTAAGCCAATAAGTAAGCCAATAAGTAAGCCAATAAGTAAGCCAGTAAGTAAGGCAATAAGTAAGGCAATAAGTAAGCCAATAAGTAAGCCAGTAAGTAAGCCAATAAGTAAGGCAATAAGTAAGGCAATAAGTAAGCCAATAAGTAAGCCAATAAGTAAGCCAATAAGTAATCCAGTAAGTAAGCCAATAAGTAAGCCAGTAAGTAAGCCAATAAGTAAGTCAATAAGTAAGCCAATAAGTAAGCCAGTAAGTAAGCCAATAAATAAGCCAATAAGTAAGCTAGTAAGTAAGCCAATAAGTAAGTCAATAAGTAAGCCAATAAGTAAGCCAATAAGTAAGCCAATAAGTAAGCCAATAAGTAAGCCAATAAGTAAGCCAATAAGTAAGCCAGTAAGTAAGCCAATAAGTAAGTCAATAAGTAAGCCAATAAGTAAGCCAGTAAGTAAGCCAATAAGTAAGTCAATAAGTAAGTCAATAAGTAAGCCAATAAGTAAGCCAATAAGTAAGCCAATAAGTAAGCCAGTAAGTAAGTCAATAAGTAAGCCAGTAAGTAAGTCAATAAGTAAGTCAATAAGTAAGCCAATAAGTAAGTCACTAAGTAAGCCAATAAGTAAGCCGATAAGTAAGCCAATAAGTAAGCCAATAAGTAAGCCAATAAGTAAGCCAATAAGTAAGCCAATAAATAAGCCAATAAGTAAGCCAATAAGTAAGCCAGTAAGTAAGCCAATAAGTAAGCCAATAAGTAAGCCAATAAGTAAGCCAATAAGTAAGCCAGTAAGTAAGCCAATAAGTAAGCCAGTAAGTAAGCCAATAAGTAAGCCAATAAGTAAGCCAATAAGTAAGCCAATAAGTAAGTTAATAAGTAAGTCAATAAGTAAGCCAATAAGTAAGCCAGTAAGTAAGCCAATAAGTAAGCCAATAAGTAAGCCAGTAAGTAAGTCAATAAGTAAGCCAGTAAGTAAGTCAATAAGTAATTCAATATGTAAGCCAATAAGTAAGTCAATAAGTAAGTCAATAAGTAAGCCAATAAGTAAGCCAATAAGTAAGCCAATAAGTAAGCCAGTAAGTAAGTCAATAAGTAAGCCAGTAAGTAAGTCAATAAGTAAGTCAATAAGTAAGCCAATAAGTAAGTCAATAAGTAAGCCAATAAGTAAGCCGATAAGTAAGCCAATAAGTAAGCCAATAAGTAAGCCAATAAGTAAGCCAATAAGTAAGCCAATAAATAAGCCAATAAGTAAGCCAATAAGTAAGCCAGTAAGTAAGCCAATAAGTAAGCCAATAAGTAAGCCAATAAGTAAGCCAATAAGTAAGCCAATAAGTAAGCCAATAAGTAAGCCAGTAAGTAAGCCAATAAGTAAGCCAGTAAGTAAGCCAATAAGTAAGCCAATAAGTAAGCCAGTAAGTAAGCCAATAAGTAAGCCAATAAGTAAGCCAATAAGTAAGCCAATAAGTAAGCCAATAAGTAAGCCAGTAAGTAAGCCAATAAGTAAGCCAATAAGTAAGCCAGTAAGTAAGCCAATAAGTAAGCCAATAAGTAAGCCAATAAGTAAGCCAATAAGTAAGCCAATAAGTAAGCCAATAAGTAAGCCAATAAGTAAGCCAGTAAATAAGCCAATAAGTAAGCCAATAAGTAAGCCAGTAAGTAAGTCAATAAGTAAGCCAGTAAGTAAGTCAATAAGTAAGTCAATAAGTAAGCCAATAAGTAAGTCAATAAGTAAGCCAATAAGTAAGTCAATAGGTAAGCCAGTAAGTAAGTCAATAAGTAAGTCAATAAGTAAGCCAATAAGTAAGCCAGTAAGTAAGCCAATAAGTAAGTCAATAAGTAAGTCAATAAGTAAGCCAATAAGTAAGCCAATAAGTAAGCCAATAAGTAAGCCAGTAAGTAAGTCAATAAGTAAGTCAATAAGTAAGTCAATAAGTAAGCCAATAAGTAAGTCAATAAGTAACTCAATAAGTAAGCCAATAAGTAAGTCAATAAGTAAGCCAATAAGTAAGCCAATAAGTAAGCCAATAAGTAAGCCAATAAGTAAGCCAATAAGTAAGCCAGTAAGTAAGCCAATAAGTAAGCCAATAAGTAAGCCAGTAAGTAAGTCAATAAGTAAGCCAGTAAGTAAGTCAATAAGTAAGTCAATAAGTAAGCCAATAAGTAAGTCAATAAGTAAGCCAATAAGTAAGTCAATAAGTAAGCCAATAAGTAAGTCAATAAGTAAGTCAATAAGTAAGCCAATAAGTAAGCCAATAAGTAAGCCAATAAGTAAGCAAATAAGTAAGCCAGTAAGTAAGCCAATAAGTAAGCCAATAAGTAAGCCAATAAGTAAGCCAATAAGTAAGCCAGTATGTAAGCCAATAAGTAAGCCAATAAGTAAGCCAGTAAGTAAGTCAATAAGTAAGCCAGTAAGTAAGTCAATAAGTAAGTCAATAAGTAAGCCAATAAGTAAGTCAATAAGTAAGCCAATAAGTAAGTCAATAAGTAAGCCAGTAAGTAAGTCAATAAGTAAGTCAATAAGTAAGCCAATAAGTAAGTCAATAAGTAAGCCAATAAGTAAGTCAATAAGTAAGCCAATAAGTAAGTCAATAAGTAAGCCAATAAGTAAGCCAGTAAGTAAGTCAATAAGTAAGTCAATAAGTAAGCCAGTAAGTAAGCCAATAAGTAAGCCAATAAGTAAGCCAGTAAGTAAGTCAATAAGTAAGTCAATAAGTAAGCCAATAAGTAAGCCAGTAAGTAAGCCAATAAGTAAGCCAATAAGTAAGTCAATAAGTAATTCAATATGTAAGCCAATAAGTAAGCCAATAAGTAAGCCAATAATTAAGCCAATAAGTAAGTCAATAAGTAAGCCAATAAGTAAGCCAGTAAGTAAGTCAATAAGTAAGTCAATAAGTAAGCCAATAAGTAAGTCAATAAGTAAGCCAATAAGTAAGTCAATAAGTAAGCCAGTAAGTAAGTCAATAAGTAATTCAATATGTAAGCCAATAAGTAAGCCAATAAGTAAGCCAATAAGTAAGCCAATAAGTAAGCCAATAAGTAAGCCAATAAGTAAGCCATTAAGTAAGTCAATAAGTAAGCCAGTAAGTAAGTCAATAAGTAATTCAATATGTAAGCCAATAAGTAAGCCAATAAGTAAGTCAATAAGTAAGCCAGTAAGTAAGTCAATAAGTAAGTCAATAAGTAAGCCAATAAGTAAGTCAATAAGTAAGCCAATAAGTAAGTCAATAAGTAAGCCAGTAAGTAAGTCAATAAGTAAGTCAATAAGTAAGCCAATAAGTAAGTCAATAAGTAAGCCAATAAGTAAGTCAATAAGTAAGCCAGTAAGTAAGTCAATAAGTAAGTCAATAAGTAAGCCAATAAGTAAGCCAGTAAGTAAGCCAATAAGTAAGCCAATAAGTAAGCCAGTAAGTAAGCCAATAAGTAAGTCAATAAGTAAGTCAATAAGTAAGCCAATAAGTAAGCCAATAAGTAAGTCAATAAGTAAGCCAATAAGTAAGTCAATAAGTAAGTCAATAAGTAAGCCAATAAGTAAGTCAATAAGTAAGCCAGTAAGTAAGTCAATAAGTAAGCCAATAAGTAAGCCAATAAGTGAGCCAATAAGTAAGCCAATAAGTAAGCTAATAAGTAAGCCAATAAGTAAGCCAATAAGTAAGCCAATAAGTAAGCCAATAAGTAAGCCAATAAGTAAGCCAATAAGTAAGCCAATAAGTAAGTCAATAAGTAAGCCAATAAGTAAGCCAATAAGTAAGCCAGTAAGTAAGCCAATAAGTAAGCCAGTAAGTAAGCCAATAAGTAAGCCAATAAGTAAGCCAATAAGTAAGCCAATAAGTAAGCCAATAAGTAAGCCAATAAGTAAGTCAATAAGTAAGCCAATAAGTAAGCCAATAAGTAAGTCAATAAGTAAGCCAGTAAGTAAGCCAATAAGTAAGCCAATAAGTAAGTCAATAAGTAAGTCAATAAGTAAGCCAATAAGTAAGCCAATAAGTAAGCCAATAAGTAAGCCAGTAAGTAAGTCAATAAGTAAGTCAATAAGTAAGCCAATAAGTAAGCCAATAAGTAAGCCAATAAGTAAGCCAATAAGTAAGCCAATAAGTAAGCCAATAAGTAAGCCAATAAGTAAGCCAATAAGTAAGCCAATAAGTAAGCCAATAAGTAAGCCAATAAGTAAGTCAATAAGTAAGCCAGTAAGTAAGCCAATAAGTAAGCCAATAAGTAAGTCAATAAGTAAGCCAATAAGTAAGTCAATAAGTAAGTCAATAAGTAAGCCAATAAGTAAGCCAATAAGTAAGCCAGTAAGTAAGCCAATAAGTAAGCCAGTAAGTAAGTCAATAAGTAAGCCAATAAGTAAGCCAATAAGTAAGCCAATAAGTAAGCTAATAAGTAAGTCAATAAGTAAGCCAATAAGTAAGCCAATAAGTAAGCCAATAAGTAAGCCAATAAGTAAGCCAATAAGTAAGTCAATAAGTAAGCCAATAAGTAAGCCAATAAGTAAGCCAGTAAGTAAGTCAATAAGTAAGCCAGTAAGTAAGCCAATAAGTAAGCCAATAAGTAAGTCAATAAGTAAGTCAATAAGTAAGCCAATAAGTAAGTCAATAAGTAAGTCAATAAGTAAGCCAATAAGTAAGTTAATAAGTAAGTCAATAAGTAAGCCAATAAGTAAGCCAATAAGTAAGCCAATAAGTAAGCCAGTAAGTAAGTCAATAAGTAAGTCAATAAGTAAGCCAATAAGTAAGTCAATAAGTAAGCCAGTAAGTAAGCCAATAAGTAAGTTAATAAGTAAGTCAATAAGTAAGCCAATAAGTAAGTCAATAAGTAAGTCAATAAGTAAGCCAATAAGTAAGCCAGTAAGTAAGCCAATAAGTAAGCCAATAAGTAAGCCAATAAGTAAGTCAATAAGTAAGCCAATAAGTAAGCCAATAAGTAAGCCAGTAAGTAAGCCAATAAGTAAGTCAATAAGTAAGCCAATAAGTAAGCCAATAAGTAAGCTAATAAGTAAGTTAATAAGTAAGTCAATAAGTAAGCCAATAAGTAAGTCAATAAGTAAGCCAATAAGTAAGTCAATAAGTAAGTCAATAAGTAAGCCAATAAGTAAGTCAATAAGTAAGTCAATAAGTAAGCCAATAAGTAAGTCAATAAGTAAGTCAATAAGTAAGCCAATAAGTAAGTCAATAAGTAAGCCAGTAAGTAAGCCAATAAGTAAGTCAATAAGTAAGCCAATAAGTAAGCCAATAAGTAAGCCAGTAAGTAAGCCAATAAGTAAGCCAATAAGTAAGCCAGTAAGTAAGCCAATAAGTAAGCCAATAAGTAAGCCAATAAGTAAGTCAATAAGTAAGCCAATAAGTAAGCCAATAAGTAAGCCAGTAAGTAAGCCAATAAGTAAGTCAATAAGTAAGCCAATAAGTAAGCCAATAAGTAAGCCAATAAGTAAGTCAATAAGTAAGCCAATAAGTAAGCCAATAAGTAAGCCAATAAGTAAGCCAATAAGTAAGCCAATAAGTAAGTCAATAAGTAAGCCAATAAGTAAGCCAATAAGTAAGCCAGTAAGTAAGTCAATAAGTAAGCCAGTAAGTAAGCCAATAAGTAAGCCAATAAGTAAGTCAATAAGTAAGTCAATAAGTAAGCCAATAAGTAAGTCAATAAGTAAGTCAATAAGTAAGCCAGTAAGTAAGCCAATAAGTAAGTCAATAAGTAAGTCAATAAGTAAGCCAATAAGTAAGCCAATAAGTAAGCCAATAAGTAAGCTAATAAGTAAGTCAATAAGTAAGCCAATAAGTAAGCCAATAAGTAAGCCAATAAGTAAGCCAATAAGTAAGTCAATAAGTAAGCCAATAAGTAAGCCAATAAGTAAGCCAGTGAGTAAGCCAATAAGTAAGTCAATAAGTAAGTCAATAAGTAAGCCAATAAGTAAGCCAATAAGTAAGTCATTAAGTAAGCCAATAAGTAAGCCAATAAGTAAGCCAATAAGTAAGCCAATAAGTAAGCCAATAAGTAAGCCAATAAGTAAGCCATTAAGTAAGCCAATAAGTAAGCCAATAAGTGAGTTAATAAGTAAGCCAATAAGTAAGCCAATAAGTAAGCCAATAAGTAAGCCAATAAGTAAGCCAATAAGTAAGCCAATAAGTAAGCCAGTAAGTAAGTCAATAAGTAAGTCAATAAGTAAGCCAATAAGTAAGTCAATAAGTAAGTCAATAAGTAAGCCAATAAGTAAGCCAATAAGTAAGCCAATAAGAAAGCAAATAAGTAAGCCAGTAAGTAAGCCAATAAGTAAGCCAATAAGTAAGCCAATAAGTAAGCCAATAAGTAAGCCAATAAGTAAGCCAGTAAGTAAGCCAATAAGTAAGCCAATAAGTAAGCCAGTAAGTAAGTCAATAAGTGAGCCAGTAAGTAAGTCAATAAGTAAGTCAATAAGTAAGCCAATAAGTAAGTCAATAAGTAAGCCAGTAAGTAAGTCAATAAGTAAGCCAGTAAGTAAGTCAATAAGTAAGTCAATAAGTAAGCCAATAAGTAAGTCAATAAGTAAGCCAGTAAGTAAGTCAATAAGTAAGCCAATAAGTAAGTCAATAAGTAAGCCAATAAGTAAGCCAGTAAGTAAGTCAATAAGTAAGTCAATAAGTAAGCCAGTAAGTAAGCTAATAAGTAAGCCAATAAGTAAGCCAGTAAGTAAGTCAATAAGTAAGTCAATAAGTAAGCCAATAAGTAAGCCAATAAGTAAGCCAATAAGTAAGCCAATAAGTAAGCCAATAAGTAAGTCAATAAGTAAGCCAATAAGTAAGCCAGTAAGTAAGTCAATAAGTAAGTCAATAAGTAAGCCAATAAGTAAGTCAATAAGTAAGCCAATAAGTAAGTCAATAAGTAAGCCAGTAAGTAAGTCAATAAGTAATTCAATATGTAAGCCAATAAGTAAGCCAATAAGTAAGCCAATAAGTAAGCCAATAAGTAAGCCAATAAGTAAGCCAATAAGTAAGCCAATAAGTAAGCCAGTAAGTAAGTCAATAAGTAAGCCAATAAGTAAGTCAATAAGTAAGCCAGTAAGTAAGTCAATAAGTAAGTCAATAAGTAAGTCAATAAGTAAGCCAATAAGTAAGTCAATAAGTAAGCCAGTAAGTAAGTCAATAAGTAATTCAATATGTAAGCCAATAAGTAAGCCAATAAGTAAGTCAATAAGTAAGCCAGTAAGTAAGTCAATAAGTAAGTCAATAAGTAAGCCAATAAGTAAGTCAATAAGTAAGCCAATAAGTAAGTCAATAAGTAAGCCAGTAAGTAAGTCAATAAGTAAGTCAATAAGTAAGACAATAAGTAAGTCAATAAGTAAGCCAATAAGTAAGTCAATAAGTAAGCCAGTAAGTAAGTCAATAAGTAAGTCAATAAGTAAGCCAATAAGTAAGACAGTAAGTAAGCCAATAAGTAAGCCAATAAGTAAGCCAGTAAGTAAGCCAATAAGTAAGTCAATAAGTATGTCAATAAGTAAGCCAATAAATAAGCCAATAAGTAAGTCAATAAGTAAGCCAATAAGTAAGTCAATAAGTAAGTCAATAAGTAAGCCAATAAGTAAGTCAATAAGTAAGCCAGTAAGTAAGTCAATAAGTAAGCCAATAAGTAAGCCAATAAGTAAGCCAATAAGTAAGCCAATAAGTAAGCTAATCAGTAAGCCAATAAGTAAGCCAATAAGTAAGCCAATAAGTAAGCCAATAAGTAAGCCAATAAGTAAGCCAATAAGTAAGCCAATAAGTAAGTCAATAAGTAAGCCAATAAGTAAGCCAATAAGTAAGCCAGTAAGTAAGTCAATAAGTAAGCCAGTAAGTAAGCCAATAAGTAAGTCAATAAGTAAGTCAATAAGTAAGCCAATAAGTAAGTCAATAAGTAAGTCAATAAGTAAGCCAATAAGTAAGCCAATAAGTAAGCCAGTAAGTAAGCCAATAAGTAAGCCAGTAAGTAAGTCAATAAGTAAGCCAATAAGTAAGCCAATAAGTAAGCCAACAAGTAAGCCAATAAGTAAGATAATAAGTAAGTCAATAAGTAAGCCAATAAGTAAGCCAATAAGTAAGCCAATAAGTAAGCCAATAAGTAAGCCAATAAGTAAGTCAATAAGTAAGCCAATAAGTAAGCCAATAAGTAAGCCAGTAAGTAAGTCAATAAGTAAGCCAGTAAGTAAGCCAATAAGTAAGTCAATAAGTAAGTCAATAAGTAAGCCAATAAGTAAGTCAATAAGTAAGTCAATAAGTAAGCCAGTAAGTAAGCCAATAAGTAAGTTAATAAGTAAGTCAATAAATAAGCCAATAAGTAAGCCAATAAGTAAGCCAGTAAGTAAGCCAGTAAGTAAGCCAATAAGTAAGCCAATAAGTAAGTCAATAAGTAAGCCAATAAGTAAGCCAATAAGTAAGCCAATAAGTAAGCCAGTAAGTAAGCCAATAAGTAAGCCAATAAGTAAGCCAGTAAGTAAGCCAATAAGTAAGCCAATAAGTAAGCCAGTAAGTAAGCCAATAAGTAAGCCAGTAAGTAAGCCAATAAGTAAGCCAATAAGTAAGCCAATAAGTAAGTCAATAAGTAAGCCAATAAGTAAGCCAATAAGTAAGCCAATAAGTAAGCCAGTAAGTAAGCCAATAAGTAAGCCAATAAGTAAGCCAGTAAATAAGGCAATAAGTAAGCCAATAAGTAAGTCAATAAGTAAGCCAATAAGTAAGCCAATAAGTAAGCCAATAAGTAAGCCAATAAGTAAGCCAGTAAGTAAGCCAATAAGTAAGCCAATAAGTAAGCCAGTAAGTAAGCCAATAAGTAAGCCAGTAAGTAAGCCAATAAGTAAGTCAATAAGTAAGCCAATAAGTAAGCCAATAAGTAAGCTAATAAGTAAGTCAATAAGTAAGCCATTAAGTAAGCCAATAAGTAAGCTAATAAGTAAGTCAATAAGTAAGCCAATAAGTAAGCCAATAAGTAAGCCAATAAGTAAGCCAATAAGTAAGCAAATAAGTAAGCCAATAAGTAAGCTAATAAGTAAGTCAATAAGTAAGCCAATAAGTAAGCCAATAAGTAAGCCAATAAGTAAGCCAATAAGTAAGCCAATAAGTAAGCCAATAAGTAAGCCAGTAAGTAAGCCAATAAGTAAGTCAATAAGTAAGTCAATAAGTAAGCCAATAAGTAAGTCAATAAGTAAGCCAATAAGTAAGCCAATAAGTAAGCCAATAAGTAAGCCAATAAGTAAGCCAATAAGTAAGCCAATAAGTAAGCCAATAAGTAAGCCAATAAGTAAGCCAATAAGTAAGCCAATAAGTGAGTTAATAAGTAAGCCAATAAGTAAGCCAATAAGTAAGCCAATAAGTAAGCCAATAAGTAAGCCAATAAGTAAGTCAATAAGTAAGCCAATACGTAAGCCAATAAGTGAGTTAATAAGTAAGCCAATAAGTAAGCCAATAAGTAAGCTAATAAGTAAGGCAATAAGTAAGTCAATAAGTAAGCTAATAAGTAAGCCAGTAAGTAAGCCAATAAGTAAGCCAATAAGTAAGCCAATAAGTACGCCAATAAGTTAGCCAGTAAGTAAGTCAATAAGTAAGCCAATAAGTAAGCCAATAAGTAAGTCAATAAGTAAGCCAATAATTAAGCCAATAAGTAAGACAATAAGTAAGCCAGTAAGTAAGCCAATAAGTAAGCCAATAAGTAAGTCAATAAGTAAGCCAGTAAGTAAGCCAATAATTAAGCCAATAAGTAAGCCAATAAGTAAGTCAATAAGTAAGCCAATAAGTAAGCCAATAAGTAAGACAATAAGTAAGCCAATAAATAAGCCAATAAGTAAGCCAGTAAGTAAGCCAATAAGTAAGCCAATAAGTAAGCCAATAAGTAAGCCAATAAGTAAGCCAATAAGTAAGCCAATAAGTAAGTCAATAAGTAAGTCAATAAGTAAGCCAATAAGTAAGCCAATAAGTACGCCAATAAATAAGCCAATAAGTAAGTCAATAAGTAAGTCAATAAGTAAGCCAAAGAGTAAGCCAATAAGTAAGCCAATAAGTAAGCCAATAAGTAAGTCAATAAGTAAGTCAATAAGTAAGCCAATAAGTAAGCCAATAAGTAAGTCAATAAGTAAGCCAATAAGTAAGCCAATAAGTAAGCCAGTAAGTAAGTCAATAAGTAAGCCAGTAAGTAAGCCAATAAGTAAGCCAATAAGTAAGTCAATAAGTAAGTCAATAAGTAAGCCAATAAGTAAGTCAATAAGTAAGTCAATAAGTAAGCCAGTAAGTAAGCCAATAAGTAAGTCAATAAGTAAGTCAATAAGTAAGCCAATAAGTAAGCCAATAAGTAAGCCAATAAGTAAGCTAATAAGTAAGTCAATAAGTAAGCCAATAAGTAAGCCAATAAGTAAGCCAATAAGTAAGCCAATAAGTAAGTCAATAAGTAAGCCAATAAGTAAGCC
The DNA here is from genome assembly GCA_946902985.2 of Meconema thalassinum. Classification (NCBI taxonomy): domain Eukaryota; kingdom Metazoa; phylum Arthropoda; class Insecta; order Orthoptera; family Tettigoniidae; genus Meconema; species Meconema thalassinum. Next base: position 426,602,542 of record OX336394.1, on the reverse strand, counting down.
AATAAGTAAGCCAGTGAGTAAGCCAATAAGTAAGTCAATAAGTAAGTCAATAAGTAAGCCAATAAGTAAGCCAATAAGTAAGTCATTAAGTAAGCCAATAAGTAAGCCAATAAGTAAGCCAATAAGTAAGCCAATAAGTAAGCCAATAAGTAAGCCAATAAGTAAGCCATTAAGTAAGCCAATAAGTAAGCCAATAAGTGAGTTAATAAGTAAGCCAATAAGTAAGCCAATAAGTAAGCCAATAAGTAAGCCAATAAGTAAGCCAATAAGTAAGCCAATAAGTAAGCCAGTAAGTAAGTCAATAAGTAAGTCAATAAGTAAGCCAATAAGTAAGTCAATAAGTAAGTCAATAAGTAAGCCAATAAGTAAGCCAATAAGTAAGCCAATAAGAAAGCAAATAAGTAAGCCAGTAAGTAAGCCAATAAGTAAGCCAATAAGTAAGCCAATAAGTAAGCCAATAAGTAAGCCAATAAGTAAGCCAGTAAGTAAGCCAATAAGTAAGCCAATAAGTAAGCCAGTAAGTAAGTCAATAAGTGAGCCAGTAAGTAAGTCAATAAGTAAGTCAATAAGTAAGCCAATAAGTAAGTCAATAAGTAAGCCAGTAAGTAAGTCAATAAGTAAGCCAGTAAGTAAGTCAATAAGTAAGTCAATAAGTAAGCCAATAAGTAAGTCAATAAGTAAGCCAGTAAGTAAGTCAATAAGTAAGCCAATAAGTAAGTCAATAAGTAAGCCAATAAGTAAGCCAGTAAGTAAGTCAATAAGTAAGTCAATAAGTAAGCCAGTAAGTAAGCTAATAAGTAAGCCAATAAGTAAGCCAGTAAGTAAGTCAATAAGTAAGTCAATAAGTAAGCCAATAAGTAAGCCAATAAGTAAGCCAATAAGTAAGCCAATAAGTAAGTCAATAAGTAAGCCAATAAGTAAGCCAGTAAGTAAGTCAATAAGTAAGTCAATAAGTAAGCCAATAAGTAAGTCAATAAGTAAGCCAATAAGTAAGTCAATAAGTAAGCCAGTAAGTAAGTCAATAAGTAATTCAATATGTAAGCCAATAAGTAAGCCAATAAGTAAGCCAATAAGTAAGCCAATAAGTAAGCCAATAAGTAAGCCAATAAGTAAGCCAATAAGTAAGCCAGTAAGTAAGTCAATAAGTAAGCCAATAAGTAAGTCAATAAGTAAGCCAGTAAGTAAGTCAATAAGTAAGTCAATAAGTAAGACAATAAGTAAGTCAATAAGTAAGCCAATAAGTAAGTCAATAAGTAAGCCAGTAAGTAAGTCAATAAGTAATTCAATATGTAAGCCAATAAGTAAGCCAATAAGTAAGTCAATAAGTAAGCCAGTAAGTAAGTCAATAAGTAAGTCAATAAGTAAGCCAATAAGTAAGTCAATAAGTAAGCCAATAAGTAAGTCAATAAGTAAGCCAGTAAGTAAGTCAATAAGTAAGTCAATAAGTAAGACAATAAGTAAGTCAATAAGTAAGCCAATAAGTAAGTCAATAAGTAAGCCAGTAAGTAAGTCAATAAGTAAGTCAATAAGTAAGCCAATAAGTAAGACAGTAAGTAAGCCAATAAGTAAGCCAATAAGTAAGCCAGTAAGTAAGCCAATAAGTAAGTCAATAAGTATGTCAATAAGTAAGCCAATAAATAAGCCAATAAGTAAGTCAATAAGTAAGCCAATAAGTAAGTCAATAAGTAAGTCAATAAGTAAGCCAATAAGTAAGTCAATAAGTAAGCCAGTAAGTAAGTCAATAAGTAAGCCAATAAGTAAGCCAATAAGTAAGCCAATAAGTAAGCCAATAAGTAAGCTAATCAGTAAGCCAATAAGTAAGCCAATAAGTAAGCCAATAAGTAAGCCAATAAGTAAGCCAATAAGTAAGCCAATAAGTAAGCCAATAAGTAAGTCAATAAGTAAGCCAATAAGTAAGCCAATAAGTAAGCCAGTAAGTAAGTCAATAAGTAAGCCAGTAAGTAAGCCAATAAGTAAGTCAATAAGTAAGTCAATAAGTAAGCCAATAAGTAAGTCAATAAGTAAGTCAATAAGTAAGCCAATAAGTAAGCCAATAAGTAAGCCAGTAAGTAAGCCAATAAGTAAGCCAGTAAGTAAGTCAATAAGTAAGCCAATAAGTAAGCCAATAAGTAAGCCAACAAGTAAGCCAATAAGTAAGATAATAAGTAAGTCAATAAGTAAGCCAATAAGTAAGCCAATAAGTAAGCCAATAAGTAAGCCAATAAGTAAGCCAATAAGTAAGTCAATAAGTAAGCCAATAAGTAAGCCAATAAGTAAGCCAGTAAGTAAGTCAATAAGTAAGCCAGTAAGTAAGCCAATAAGTAAGTCAATAAGTAAGTCAATAAGTAAGCCAATAAGTAAGTCAATAAGTAAGTCAATAAGTAAGCCAGTAAGTAAGCCAATAAGTAAGTTAATAAGTAAGTCAATAAATAAGCCAATAAGTAAGCCAATAAGTAAGCCAATAAGTAAGCCAGTAAGTAAGCCAATAAGTAAGCCAATAAGTAAGCCAATAAGTAAGTCAATAAGTAAGCCAATAAGTAAGCCAATAAGTAAGCCAATAAGTAAGCCAGTAAGTAAGCCAATAAGTAAGCCAATAAGTAAGCCAGTAAGTAAGCCAATAAGTAAGCCAATAAGTAAGCCAGTAAGTAAGCCAATAAGTAAGCCAGTAAGTAAGCCAATAAGTAAGCCAATAAGTAAGCCAATAAGTAAGTCAATAAGTAAGCCAATAAGTAAGCCAATAAGTAAGCCAATAAGTAAGCCAGTAAGTAAGCCAATAAGTAAGCCAGTAAATAAGGCAATAAGTAAGCCAATAAGTAAGTCAATAAGTAAGCCAATAAGTAAGCCAATAAGTAAGCCAATAAGTAAGCCAATAAGTAAGCCAGTAAGTAAGCCAATAAGTAAGCCAATAAGTAAGCCAGTAAGTAAGCCAATAAGTAAGCCAGTAAGTAAGCCAATAAGTAAGTCAATAAGTAAGCCAATAAGTAAGCCAATAAGTAAGCTAATAAGTAAGTCAATAAGTAAGCCATTAAGTAAGCCAATAAGTAAGCTAATAAGTAAGTCAATAAGTAAGCCAATAAGTAAGCCAATAAGTAAGCCAATAAGTAAGCCAATAAGTAAGCAAATAAGTAAGCCAATAAGTAAGCTAATAAGTAAGTCAATAAGTAAGCCAATAAGTAAGCCAATAAGTAAGCCAATAAGTAAGCCAATAAGTAAGCCAATAAGTAAGCCAATAAGTAAGCCAGTAAGTAAGTCAATAAGTAAGCCAATAAGTAAGTCAATAAGTAAGCCAATAAGTAAGCCAATAAGTAAGCCAATAAGTAAGCCAATAAGTAAGCCAATAAGTAAGCCAATAAGTAAGCCAATAAGTAAGCCAATAAGTAAGCCAATAAGTAAGCCAATAAGTAAGCCAATAAGTAAGCCAATAAGTAAGCCAATAAGTAAGCCAATAAGTAAGCCAATAAGTAAGTCAATAAGTAAGCCAATACGTAAGCCAATAAGTGAGTTAATAAGTAAGCCAATAAGTAAGCCAATAAGTAAGCTAATAAGTAAGGCAATAAGTAAGTCAATAAGTAAGCTAATAAGTAAGCCAGTAAGTAAGCCAATAAGTAAGCCAATAAGTAAGCCAATAAGTACGCCAATAAGTTAGCCAGTAAGTAAGTCAATAAGTAAGCCAATAAGTAAGCCAATAAGTAAGTCAATAAGTAAGCCAATAATTAAGCCAATAAGTAAGACAATAAGTAAGCCAGTAAGTAAGCCAATAAGTAAGCCAATAAGTAAGTCAATAAGTAAGCCAGTAAGTAAGCCAATAATTAAGCCAATAAGTAAGCCAATAAGTAAGTCAATAAGTAAGCCAATAAGTAAGCCAATAAGTAAGACAATAAGTAAGCCAATAAATAAGCCAATAAGTAAGCCAGTAAGTAAGCCAATAAGTAAGCCAATAAGTAAGCCAATAAGTAAGCCAATAAGTAAGCCAATAAGTAAGCCAATAAGTAAGTCAATAAGTAAGTCAATAAGTAAGCCAATAAGTAAGCCAATAAGTACGCCAATAAATAAGCCAATAAGTAAGTCAATAAGTAAGTCAATAAGTAAGCCAAAAAGTAAGCCAATAAGTAAGCCAATAAGTAAGCCAATAAGTAAGTCAATAAGTAAGTCAATAAGTAAGCCAATAAGTAAGCCAATAAGTAAGCCAATAAGTAAGTCAATAAGTAAGCCAATAAAAACGCCAATAAGTAAGCCAATAAGTAAGCCAATAAGTAAGCCAATAAGTAAGCCAATAAGTAAGCCAATAAGTACGCCAATAAGTAAGTCAATAAGTAAGCCAATAAGTAAGTCAATAAGTAAGTCAATAAGTAAGCCAATAAGTAAGCCAATAAGTAAGCCAATAAGTAAGACAATAAGTAAGCCAATAAGTAAGCCAATACGTAAGACAATAAGTAAGTCAATAAGTAAGCCAATAAGTAAGCCAATAAGTACGCCAATAAATAAGCCAATAAGTAAGCCAATAGGTAAGCCAATAAGTAAGACAATAAGTAAGCCAAAAAATAAGCCAATAAGTAAGCCAATAAATAAGCCAATAAGTAAGTTAATAAGTAAGTCAATAAGTAAGCCAATAAGTAAGTCAATAAGTAAGCCAATAAGTAAGCCAATAAGTAATCCAATAAGTAAGTCAATAAGTAAGCCAATAAGTAAGCCAATAAGTAAGACAATAAGTAAGCCAATAAATAAGCCAATAAATAAGCCAATAAGTAAGTCAATAAGTAAGCCAATAAGTGAGTCAATAAGTAAGTCAATAAGTAAGCCAAGAAATAAGCCAATAAGTAAGCCAATAAGTACGCCAATAAATAAGCCAATAAGTAAGCCAATAATTATGCCAATAAGTAAGTCAATAAGTAAGCCAATAAGTAAGCCAATAAGTACGCCAATAAATAAGCCAATAAGTAAGCCAATAGGTAAGCCAATAAGTAAGACAATAAGTAAGCCAAAAAATAAGCCAATATGTAAGCCAATAAATAAGCCAATAAGTAAGTCAATAAGTAAGTCAATAAGTAAGTCAATAAGTAAGCCAATAAGTAAGTCAATAAGTAAGCCAATAAGTAAGCCAATAAGTAAGCCAATAAGTAAGCCAATAAGTAAGCCAATAAGTAAGCCAATAAGTAAGCCAATAAGTAAGTCAATAAGGAAGCCAATAAGTAAGCCAATAAGTAAGCCAATAAGTAAGACAATAAGTAAGCCAATAAATAAGCCAATAAATAAGCCAATAAGTAAGCCAATAAGTAAGTCAATAAGTAAGCCAATAAGTGAGTCAATAAGTAAATCAATAAGTAAGGCAATAAGTAAGCCAATAAGTGAGTCAATAAGTAAGCCAAGATGTAAGCCAATAAGTAAGTCAATAAGTAAGCCAATAATTAAGTCAGTAAGTAAGCCAATAAATAAGCCAATAAGTAAGCCAATAAGTAAGCCAATAAATAAGCCAATAAGTAAGCCAATAAGTAAGTCAATAAGTAAGCCAGTAAGTAAGCAAATAATTAAGCCAATAAGTAAGCCAATAAATAAGTCAATAAGTAAGCCAGTAAGTAAACCAATAAGTAAGTCAATAAGTAAGCCAATAATTAAGTCAATAAGTAAGCCAGTAAGTAAGCCAATAAATAAGCCAATAAGTAAGCCAATAAGTAAGCCAATAAGTAAGCCAATAAGTAAGCCAATAAGTAAGCTAATAAGTAAGCCAATAAGTAAGCCAATAAGTAAGTCAATAAGTTAGCCAATAAGTAAGCCAATAAATAAGTCAATAAGTAAGCCAGTAAGTAAGCCAATAAGTAAGCCAATAAATAAGTCAATAAGTAAGCCAGTAAGTAAGCCAATAAGTAAGTCAATAAGTAAGCCAATAAGTAAGCCAATAAGTAAGCCAATAAGTAAGCCAATAAGTAAGCCAATAAGTAAGCCAATAAGTAAGCCAATAAGTAAGCCAATAAATAAGCCAATAAGTAAGCCAATAAGAAAGCCAATAAATAAGCCAATAAGTAAGCCAGTAAGTAAGCCAATAAGTAAGTCAATAAGTAAGCCAGTAAGTAAGCCAATAAGTAAGCCAATAAGTAAGCCAATAAGTACGCCAATAAATAAGCCAATAAGTAAGCCAATAGGTCAGCCAATAAGTAAGACAATAAGTAAGCCAAAAAATAAGCCAATAAGTAAGCCAATAAATAAGCCAATAAGTAAGCCAATAAGTAAGTCAATAAGTAAGCCAATAAGTAAGCCAATAAATAAGCCAATAAGTAAGCCAATAAGTAAGTCAATAAATAAGCCAATAAGTAAGTCAATAAATAAGTCAATAAGTAAGTCAATAAGTAAGCCAATAAGTAAGCCAATAAGTAAGCCAATAAGTAAGCCAATAAGTAAGTCAATAAGTAAGCCAATAAGTAAGCCAATAAGTAAGCCAATAAGTAAGTCAATAAGTAAGGCAATAGGTAAGCCAATAAGTAAGCCAATAAGTAAGCCAATAAGTAAGCCAATAAGTAAGCCAATAAGTAAGCCAATAAGTAAGCCAATAAGTAAGTCAATAAGTAAGCCAATAAGTAAGCCAATGAGTTAGTCAATAAGTAAGGCAATAAGTAAGCCAATAAGTAAGTCAATAAGTAAGCCAATAAGTAAGCCAATAAGTAAGCCAATAAGTAAGCCAATAAGTAAGTCAATAAGTAAGCCAATAAGTAAGCCAATAAGTAAGCCAATAAGTAAGCCAATAAGTAAGCCAATAAGTAAGTCAATAAGTAAGCCAATAAGTAAGTCAATAAGTAAGCCAATAAGTAAGCCAATAAGTAAGCCAATAAGTAAGTCAATAGGTAAGCCAACAAGTAAGCCAATAAGTAAGCCAATATGTAAGTCAATAAGTAAGCCAATAAGTAAGCCAAGAAGTGAGCCAATAAGTAAGTCAATAAGTAAGCCAATAAATAAGCCAATAAGTAAGTCAATAAGTAAGCCAATAAGTAAGCCAGTAAGTAAGCCAATAAGTAAGTCAATAAGTAAGCCAATAAGTAAGCCAATAAGTAAGTCAATAAGTAAGCCAATAAGTAAGCCAATAAATAAGCCAGTAAGTAAGTCAATAAGTAAGCCAATAAATAAGCCAATAAGTAAGTCAATAAGTAAGCCAATAAGTAAGTCAATAAATAAGCCAATAAGTAAGTCAATAAGTAAGCCAATAAGTAAGTCAATTAGTAAGTCAATAAGTAAGCCAATTAGTAAGTCAATAAGTAAGCCAATAAGTAAGCCAATAAGTAAGCCAATAAATAAGCCAATAAGTAAGTCAATAAGTAAGCCAATAAGTAAGCCAATAAATAAGCCAGTAAGTAAGTCAATAAATAAGCCAATAAGTAAGCCAATAAGTGAGTCAATAAGTAAGCCAATAAGTGAGTCAATAAGTAAGTCAATAAGTAAGTCAATAAGTAAGTCAATAAGTAAGTCAATAAGTAAGCCAATAAGTAAGCCAATAAATAAGCCAGTAAGTAAGCCAATAAGTAAGCCAATAAGTAAGCCAGTAAGTAAGCCAATAAGTAAGCCATTAAGTAAGCCAATTAGTAAGTCAATAAGTAAGCCAATAAGTAAGCCAATAAGTAAGCCAATAAGTAAGTCAATAAGTAAGTCAATAAGTAAGCCAATAAGTAAGCCAATAAATAAGCCAGTAAGTAAGCCAATAAGTAAGCCAATAAGTAAGCCAATAAGTAAGCCAATAAATAAGCCAGTAAGTAAGCCAATAAGTAAGCCAATAAGTAAGCCAATAAATAAGCCAGTAAGTAAGCCAGTAAGTAAGTCAATAAGTAAGCCAATAAGTAAGCCAGAAAGTAAGCCTATAAGTAAGCCAATAAGTAAGTCAATAAGTAAGCCAATAAGTAAGCCAATAAGTAAGCCAATAAATAAGCCAATAAGTAAGTCAATAAGTAAGTCAATAAGTAAGCCAATAAGTAAGCCAATAAATAAGCCAGTAAGTAAGCCAATAAGTAAGCCAATAATTAAGCCAATAAGTAAGCCAGTAAGTAAGCCAATAAGTAAGCCAATTAGTAAGTCGATAAGTAAGCCAATAAGTAAGCCAGTAAGTAAGTCAATAAGTAAGTCAATAAGTAAGCCAATAAGTAAGCCAATAAGTAAGCCAATAAGTAAGCCAGTAAGTAAGCCAATAAGTAAGCCAATTAGTAAGTCAATAAGTAAGCCAATAAGTAAGCCAGTAAGTAAGTCAATAAGTAAGCCAATTAGTAAGTCAATAAGTAAGCCAATAAGTAAGCCAATAAGTAAGCCAATAAATAAGCCAATAAGTAAGTCAATAAGTAAGTCAATAAGTAAGCCAATAAGTAAGCCAATAAATAAGCCAGTAAGTAAGCCAATAAGTAAGCCAATAAGTAAGCCAATAAGTAAGCCAATAAGTAAGCCAATAAGTAAGTCAATAAATAAGCCAATAAGTAAGTCAATAAGTAAGTCAATAAGTAAGCCAATAAGTAAGCCAATAAATAAGCCAATAAGTAAGCCAATAAATAAGCCAATAAGTAAGTCAATAAGTAAGCCAATAAGTAAGCCAATAAGTAAGCCCATAAGTAAGCCAATAAGTAAGCCAATAAGTAAGTCAATAAGTAAGCCAATAAGTAAGCCAATAAGTAAGCCAATAAGTAAGCCAGTAAGTAAGCCAATAAGTAAGCCAATAAGTAAGCCAATAAGTAAGTCAATAAGTAAGTCAATAAGTAAGCCAATAAGTAAGCCAATAAGTAAGTCAATAAATAAGCCAATAAGTAAGTCAATAAGTAAGTCAATAAGTAAGCCAATAAGTAAGCCAATAAGTAAGTCAATAAATAAGCCAATAAGTAAGTCAATAAGTAAGCCAATAAGTGAGTCAATAAGTAAGCCAATAAGTAAGTCAATAAGTAAGTCAATAAGTAAGCCAATAAGTAAGCCAATAAGTAAGCCAATAAGTAAGCCAATAAGTAAGCCAATAAGTAAGCCAATAAATAAGCCAGTAAGTAAGCCAATAAGTAAGCCAATAAGTGAGTCAATAAGTAAGCCAATAAGTAAGCCAATAAATAAGCCAATAAATAAGCCAATAAGTAAGCCAATAAGTGAGTCGATAAGTAAGTCAATAAGTAAGCCAATAAGTAAGCCAATAAGTAAGCCAATAAATAAGCCAATAAGTAAGCCAATAAATAAGCCAGTAAGTAAGTCAATAAGTAAGCCAGTAAGTAAGCCAATAAGTAAGCCAATAAGTAAGTCGATAAGTAAGTCAATAAGTAAGCAAATAAGTAAGCCAATAAGTAAGTCAATAAGTAAGCCAATGAGTAAGCCAGTAAGTAAGCCAATAAGTAAGTCAATAAGTAAGCCAATAAGTAAGTCAATAAGTAAGTCAATAAGTAAGCCAATAAGTAAGCCAATTAGTAATTCAATAAGTAAGTCAATAAGTAAGCCAATAAGTAAGTCAATAAGTAAGCCAATAAGTTTGTCAATTAGTAAGTCAATAAGTAAGCCAATAAGTAAGCCAATTAGTAAGCCAATAAGTAAGCCAATAAGTAAGCCAATTAGTAAGCCAATAAGTAAGCCAATAAGTAACTCAATAAATAAGCCAATAAGTAAGCCAATAAGTAAGCCAATAAGTAAGCCAATAAGTAAGCCAATAAGTAAGCCAGTAAGTAAGCCAATAAGTAAGTCAATAAGTAAGTCAATATGTAAGCCAATAAGTAAGCCAGTAAGTAAGGCAATAAGTAAGCCAATAAGTAAGCCAATAAGTAAGCCAATAAATAAGCCAATAAGTAAGCCAATAAGTAAGCCAGTAAGTAAGCCAGTAAGTAAGCCAATAAGTAAGTCAATAAGTAAGCCAGTAAGTAAGCCAATAATTAAGCCAATAAGGAAGCCAATAAATAAGTCAATAAGTAAGCCAGTAAGTAAGCCAATAAGTAAGTCAATAAGTAAGCCAGTAAGTAAGCCAATAAGTAAGCCAATAAGTAAGCCAATAAATAAGCCAATAAGTAACTCAATAAATAAGCCAATAAGTAAGCCAATAAATGAGCCAATAAGTAAGCCAATAAGTAAGCCAATAAGTAAGCCAATAAGTAAGCCAATAAGTAAGCCAATAAGTAAGCCAGTAAGTAAGCCAATAAGTAAGCCAATAAGTAAGCCAATAAGTAAGTCAATAAGTAAGCCAGTAAGTAAGCCAATAAGTAAGCCAATAAGTAAGCCAATAAGTAAGCCAATAAGTAAGCCAATAAGTTAGTCAATAAGTTAGTCAATGAGTAAGCCAATAAGTAAGCCAATAAGTAAGTCAATAAGTAAGCCAGTAAGTAAGCCAATAAGTAAGCCAATAAGTAAGCCAATAAGTAAGCCAATAAGTAAGCCAATAAGTAAGTCAATAAGTAAGCCAGTAAGTAAGCCAATAAGTAAGCCAATAAGTAAGCCAATAAGTAAGCCAATAAGTAAGCCAATAAGTTAGTCAATAAGTTAGTCAATGAGTAAGCCAATAAGTAAGCCAATAAGTAAGTCAATAAGTAAGCCAGTAAGTAAGCCAATAAGTAAGCCAATAAGTAAGCCAGTAAGTAAGCCAATAAGTAAGCCAATAAGTAAGCCAATAAGTAAGTCAATAAGTAAGCCAGTAAGTAAGCCAATAAATAAGCCAATAAGTAACTCAATAAATAAGCCAATAAGTAAGCCAATAAATAAGCCAATAAGTAAGCCAATAAGTAAGCCAATAAGTAAGCCAATAAGTAAGCCAATAAGTAAGCCAATAAGTTAGTCAATAAGTTAGTCAATGAGTAAGCCAATAAGTAAGCCAATAAGTAAGTCAATAAGTCAGCCAATAAGTAAGCAAATAAGTAAGCCAATAAGTAAGCCAATAAATAAGCCAATAAGTAACTCAATAAATAAGCCAACAAGTAAGCCAATAAATAAGCCAATAAGTCAGCCAATAAGTAAGCCAATAAGTAAGTCAATAAGTATGCCAGTAAGTAAGTCAATAAGTAAGTCATTAAATAAGCCAATAAGTAAGCCAATAAGTAAGCCAATAAGTAAGTCAATAAATAAGCCAATAAGTAAGTCAATAAGTAAGTCAATAAGTAAGTCAATAAATAAGCCAGTAAGTAAGTCAATAAGTAAGCCAATAAGTAAGCCAATAAGTGAGTCAATAAGTAAGCCAATAAGTAAGCCAATAAGTAAGGCAATAAGTAAGTCAATAAGTAAGCCAATAAGTAAGCCAATAAGTAAGCCAATAAATAAGCCAATAAATTACCCAGTAAGTAAGCCAATAAGTAAGCCAATAAGTAAGTCAATAAATAAGCCAATAAGTAAGTCAATAAGTAAGCCAATAAGTAAGTCAATAAGTAAGCCAATAAGTAAGCCAATAAGTAAGTCAATAAATAAGCCAATAAGTAAGCCAATAAGTAAGTCAATAAGTAAGCCAATAAATAAGCCAGTAAGTAAGCCAATAAGTAAGCCAATAAGTAAGTCAATAAATAAGCCAATAAGTAAGTCAATAAATAAGCCAATAAATAAGCCAATAAGTAAGTCAATAAGTAAGTCAATAAGTAAGTCAATAAATAAGCCAATAAATAAGCCAGTAAGTAAGCCAATAAGTAAGCCAATAAGTAAGTCAATAAATAAGCCAATAAGTAAGTCAATAAGTAAGCCAATAAGTAAGTCAATAAGTAAGCCAATAAGTAAGCCAATAAATAAGCCAATAAGTAAGCCAATAAGTAAGTCAATAAGTAAGCCAGTAAGTAAGTCAATAAGTAAGTCAATAAATAAGCCAATAAGTAAGCCAATAAGTAAGCCAATAAATAAGCCAATAAGTAAGCCAATAAGTAAGCCAATAAGTAAGCCAATAAGTAAGCCAATAAGTTAGTCAATAAGTTAGTCAATGAGTAAGCCAATAAGTAAGTCAATAAGTAAGCCAATGAGTAAGCCAATAAGTAAGCCAATAAGTAAGCCAATAAGTAAGCCAATAAGTAAGCCAATGAGTAAGCCAATAAGTAAGCCAATAAGTAAGTCAATAAGTAAGCCAATAAGTAAGCCAATAAGTAAGTCAATAAGTAAGCCAATAAGTAAGCCAATAAGTAAGCCAATAAGTAAGCCAATAAGCAAGCCAGTAAGTAAGCCAATAAGTAAGCCAATAAGTAAGCCAATAAGTAAGTCAATAAGTAAGCCAATAAGTAAGCCAATAAGTAAGCCAATAAGTAAGTCAATAAGTAAGCCAATAAGTAAGCCAATAATTAAGCCAATAAGTAAGCCAATAAGTAAGTCAATAAGTAAGCCAATAAGTAAGCCAATAAGTAAGCCAATAAGTAAGCCAATAAGTAAGTCAATAAGTAAGTCAATAAGTAAGCCAAATAGTAAGTCAATAAGTAAGCCAATAAGTAAGCCAATAAGTAAGCCAATAAGTAAGTCAATAAGTAAGTCAATAAGTAAGCCAATAAGTAAGCCAATAAGTAAGCCAGTAAGTAACTCAATAAGTAAGCCAATAAGTAAGCCAATAAGTAAGTCAATAAATAAGCCAATAAGTAAGTCAATAAGTAAGCCAATAAGTAAGTCAATAAATAAGCCAATAAGTAAGCCAATAAGTAAGCCAATAAATAAGCCAATAAGTAAGCCAATAAGTAAGCCAATAAGTAAGTCAATAAGTAAGTCAATAAGTAAGCCAATAAGTAAGCCAATAAGTAAGCCAGTAAGTAACTCAATAAGTAAGCCAATAAGTAAGCCAATAAGTAAGTCAATAAATAAGCCAATAAGTAAGTCGTCAATAAATAAGCCAATAAGTAAGCCAATAAGTAAGTCAATAAATAAGCCAATAAGTAAGCCAATAAGTAAGCCATTAAGTAAGTCAATAAATAAGCCAATAAGTAAGCCAATAAGTAAGCCAATAAGTAAGCCAATAAGTAAGTCAATAAGTAAGCCAGTAAGTAAGTCAATAAGTAAGTCAATAAATAAGCCAATAAGTAAGCCAATAAGTAAGCCAATAAGTAAGCCAATAAGTAAGTCAATAAATAAGCCAATAAGTAAGTCAATAAATAAGCCAAAAAGTAAGTCAATAAATAAGCCAATAAGTAAGTCAATAAATAAGCCAATAAGTAAGCCAATGAGTAAGCCAATAAGTAAGCCAATAAGTAAGTCAATAAGTAAGCCAATAAGTAAGCCAATAAGTAAGCCAGTAAGTAAGCCAATAAGTAAGGCAATAAGTAAGCCAATAAGTAATCCAATAAGTAAGCCAATAAGTAAGCCAATAAGTAAGCCAATAAGTAAGGCAATAAGTAAGCCAATAAGTAATCCAATAAGTAAGCCAATAAGTAAGCCAATAAGTAAGCCAGTAAGGAAGTCAATAAGTAAGCCAATAAGTAAGCCAATAAGTAAGTCAATAAGTAAGCCAATAAGTAAGCCAATAAGTAAGTCAATAAGTAAGTCAATAAGTAAGCCAATAAGTAAGTCAATAAGTAAGCCAATAAGTAAGCCAAAAAGTAAGCCAATAAGTAAGGCAATAAGTAAGCCAATAAGTAATCCAATAAGTAAGCCAATAAGTAAGCCAATAAGTAAGTCAATAAGTAAGCCAATAAGTAAGCCAATAAGTAAGGCAATAAGTAAGCCAATAAGTAAGCCAATAAGTAAGTCAATAAGTAAGCCAATAAGTAAGCCAATAAGTAAGCCAATAAGTAATCCAATAAGTAATCCAATAAGTAAGCCAATAAGTAAGCCAATAAGTAAGCCAGTAAGTAAGCCAATAAGTAAGCCAGTAAGTAAGTCAATAAGTAAGCCAATAAGTAAGCCAATATGTAAGGCAATAAGCAAGGCAATAAGTAAGCCAGTAAGTAAGCCAATAAGTAAGCCAGTAAGTAAGTCAATAAGTAAGCCAATAAGTAAGCCAATAAGTAAGGCAATAAGTAAGCCAATAAGTAAGCAAATAAGTAAGTCAATTAGTAAGCCAGTAAGTAAGTCTATAAGTAAGCCAATAAGTAAGCCAGTAAGTAAGTCAATAAGTAAGCCAATAAGTAACCCAATAAGTAAGGCAATAAGTAAGGCAATAAGTAAGCCAGTAAGTAAGCCAATAAGTAAGCCAGTAAGTAAGTCAATAAGTAAGCCAATAAGTAAGCCAGTAAGTAAGGCAATAAGTAAGGCAATAAGTAAGCCAATAAGTAAGGCAATAAGTAAGCTAATAAGTAAGCCAATAAATAAGCCAGTAAGTAAGCCAATAAGTAAGCCATAAAATAAGCCAGTAAGTAAGCCAATAAGTAAGTCAATAAATAAGCCAATAAGTAAGCCAATAAGTAAGCCAGTAAGTAAGGCAATAAGTAAGGCAATAAGTAAGCCAATAAGTAAGCCAGTAAGTAAGCCAATAAGTAAGCCAATAAGTAAGGCAATAAGTAAGCCAATAAGTAAGCCAATAAGTAAGCCAATAAATAAGCCAGTAAGTAAGCCAATAAGTAAGGCAATAAGTAAGCCAATAAGTAAGCCAATAAGTAAGCCAATAAGTAAGTCAATAAGTAAGTCAATAAGTAAGCCAATTAGTAAGTCAATAAGTAAGCCAATAAGTAAGCCAATAAGTAAGTCAATAAGTAAGCCAATAAGTAAGTCAATAAGTAAGCCAATAAATAAGCCAGTAAGTAAGTCAATAAGTAAGTCAATAAATAAGCCAATAAGTAAGCCAATAAGTAAGCCAATAAGTAAGCCAATAAGTAAGTCAATAAGTAAGTTAATAAGTTAGTCAATAAGTAAGCCAATAAATAAGCCAGTAAGTAAGTCAATAAGTAAGTCAATAAGTAAGCCAATAAGTAAGCCAATAAGTAAGCCAATTAGTAAGTCAATAAGTAAGCCAATAAGTAAGCCAGTAAGTAAGCCAATAAGTAAGCCAGTAAGTAAGTCAATAAGTAAGCCAATTAGTAAGTCAATAAGTAAGCCAATAAGTAAGCCAATAAGTAAGCCAATAAATAAGCCAATAAGTAAGTCAATAAGTAAGTCAATAAGTAAGCCAATAAGTAAGCCAATAAGTAAGCCAATAAGTAAGCCAATAAATAAGCCAGTAAGTAAGCCAATAAGTAAGGCAATAAGTAAGCCAATAAGTAAGCCAATAAGTAAGCCAATAAGTAAGCCAATTAGTAAGTCAATAAGTAAGCCAATAAGTAAGCCAGTAAGTAAGTCAATAAGTAAGCCAATTAGTAAGTCAATAAGTAAGCCAATAAGTAAGCCAATAAGTAAGCCAATAAATAAGCCAATAAGTAAGTCAATAAGTAAGTCAATAAGTAAGCCAATAAGTAAGCCAATAAATAAGCCAATAAGTAAGCCAATAAGTAAGCCAATTAGTAAGTCAATAAGTAAGCCAATAAGTAAGCCAGTAAGTAAGTCAATAAGTAAGCCAGTGAGTAAGCCAATAAGTAAGTCAATAAGTAAGTCAATAAGTAAGCCAATAAGTAAGCCAATAAGTAAGTCATTAAGTAAGCCAATAAGTAAGCCAATAAGTAAGCCAATAAGTAAGCCAATAAGTAAGCCAATAAGTAAGCCATTAAGTAAGCCAATAAGTAAGCCAATAAGTGAGTTAATAAGTAAGCCAATAAGTAAGCCAATAAGTAAGCCAATAAGTAAGCCAATAAGTAAGCCAATAAGTAAGCCAATAAGTAAGCCAATAAGTAAGCCAGTAAGTAAGTCAATAAGTAAGTCAATAAGTAAGCCAATAAGTAAGTCAATAAGTAAGTCAATAAGTAAGCCAATAAGTAAGCCAATAAGTAAGCCAATAAGAAAGCAAATAAGTAAGCCAGTAAGTAAGCCAATAAGTAAGCCAATAAGTAAGCCAATAAGTAAGCCAATAAGTAAGCCAGTAAGTAAGCCAATAAGTAAGCCAATAAGTAAGCCAGTAAGTAAGTCAATAAGTAAGCCAGTAAGTAAGTCAATAAGTAAGTCAATAAGTAAGCCAATAAGTAAGTCAATAAGTAAGCCAATAAGTAAGTCAATAAGTAAGCCAGTAAGTAAGTCAATAAGTAAGTCAATAAGTAAGCCAATAAGTAAGTCAATAAGTAAGCCAATAAGTAAGTCAATAAGTAAGCCAGTAAGTAAGTCAATAAGTAAGCCAATAAGTAAGTCAATAAGTAAGCCAATAAGTAAGCCAGTAAGTAAGTCAATAAGTAAGTCAATAAGTAAGCCAGTAAGTAAGCTAATAAGTAAGCCAATAAGTAAGCCAGTAAGTAAGTCAATAAGTAAGTCAATAAGTAAGCCAATAAGTAAGCCAATAAGTAAGCCAATAAGTAAGCCAATAAGTAAGCCAATAAGTAAGTCAATAAGTAAGCCAATAAGTAAGCCAGTAAGTAAGTCAATAAGTAAGTCAATAAGTAAGCCAATAAGTAAGTCAATAAGTAAGCCAATAAGTAAGTCAATAAGTAAGCCAGTAAGTAAGTCAATAAGTAATTCAATATGTAAGCCAATAAGTAAGCCAATAAGTAAGCCAATAAGTAAGCCAATAAGTAAGCCAATAAGTAAGCCAATAAGTAAGCCAGTAAGTAAGTCAATAAGTAAGCCAGTAAGTAAGTCAATAAGTAATTCAATATGTAAGCCAATAAGTAAGCCAATAAGTAAGTCAATAAGTAAGCCAGTAAGTAAGTCAATAAGTAAGTCAATAAGTAAGCCAATAAGTAAGTCAATAAGTAAGCCAATAAGTAAGTCAATAAGTAAGCCAGTAAGTAAGTCAATAAGTAAGTCAATAAGTAAGCCAATAAGTAAGTCAATAAGTAAGCCAATAAGTAAGTCAATAAGTAAGCCAGTAAGTAAGTCAATAAGTAAGTCAATAAGTAAGCCAATAAGTAAGACAGTAAGTAAGCCAATAAGTAAGCCAATAAGTAAGCCAGTAAGTAAGCCAATAAGTAAGTCAATAAGTATGTCAATAAGTAAGCCAATAAATAAGCCAATAAGTAAGTCAATAAGTAAGCCATTAAGTAAGTCAATAAGTAAGTCAATAAGTAAGCCAATAAGTAAGTCAATAAGTAAGCCAGTAAGTAAGTCAATAAGTAAGCCAATAAGTAAGCCAATAAGTAAGCCAATAAGTAAGCCAATAAGTAAGCTAATCAGTAAGCCAATAAGTAAGCCAATAAGTAAGCCAATAAGTAAGCCAATAAGTAAGCCAATAAGTAAGCCAATAAGTAAGCCAATAAGTAAGTCAATAAGTAAGCCAATAAGTAAGCCAATAAGTAAGCCAGTAAGTAAGTCAATAAGTAAGCCAGTAAGTAAGCCAATAAGTAAGTCAATAAGTAAGTCAATAAGTAAGCCAATAAGTAAGTCAATAAGTAAGTCAATAAGTAAGCCAATAAGTAAGCCAATAAGTAAGCCAGTAAGTAAGCCAATAAGTAAGCCAGTAAGTAAGTCAATAAGTAAGCCAATAAGTAAGCCAATAAGTAAGCCAATAAGTAAGCCAATAAGTAAGATAATAAGTAAGTCAATAAGTAAGCCAATAAGTAAGCCAATAAGTAAGCCAATAAGTAAGCCAATAAGTAAGCCAATAAGTAAGTCAATAAGTAAGCCAATAAGTAAGCCAATAAGTAAGCCAGTAAGTAAGTCAATAAGTAAGCCAGTAAGTAAGCCAATAAGTAAACCAATAAGTAAGTCAATAAGTAAGTCAATAAGTAAGCCAATAAGTAAGTCAATAAGTAAGTCAATAAGTAAGCCAGTAAGTAAGCCAATAAGTAAGTTAATAAGTAAGTCAATAAGTAAGCCAATAAGTAAGCCAATAAGTAAGCCAATAAGTAAGCCAGTAAGTAAGCCAATAAGTAAGCCAATAAGTAAGTCAATAAGTAAGCCAATAAATAAGCCAATAAGTAAGCCAATAAGTAAGCCAGTAAGTAAGCCAATAAGTAAGCCAATAAGTAAGCCAGTAAGTAAGCCAATAAGTAAGCCAATAAGTAAGCCAGTAAGTAAGCCAATAAGTAAGCCAGTAAGTAAGCCAATAAGTAAGCCAATAAGTAAGCCAATAAGTAAGTCAATAAGTAAGCCAATAAGTAAGCCAATAAGTAAGCCAATAAGTAAGCCAGTAAGTAAGCCAATAAGTAAGCCAATAAGTAAGCCAGTAAGTAAGGCAATAAGTAAGCCAATAAGTAAGCCAATAAGTAAGTCAATAAGTAAGCCAATAAGTAAGACAATAAGTAAGCCAATAAGTAAGCCAATAAGTAAGCCAATAAGTAAGCCAGTAAGTAAGCCAATAAGTAAGCCAATAAGTAAGCCAGTAAGTAAGCCAATAAGTAAGCCAGTAAGTAAGCCAATAAGTAAGTCAATAAGTAAGCCAATAAGTAAGCCAATAAGTAAGCTAATAAGTAAGTCAATAAGTAAGCCATTAAGTAAGCCAATAAGTAAGCCAATAAGTAAGCCAATAAGTAAGTCAATAAGTAAGTCAATAAGTAAGCCAATAAGTAAGCCAATAAGTAAGCCAATAAGTAAGCCAATAAGTAAGCCAATAAGTAAGCTAATAAGTAAGTCAATAAGTAAGCCAATAAGTAAGCCAATAAGTAAGCCAATAAGTAAGCCAATAAGTAAGCCAATAAGTAAGCCTATAAGTAAGCCAGTAAGTAAGCCAGTAAGTAAGCCAATAAGTAAGTCAATAAGTAAGTCAATAAGTAAGCCAATAAGTAAGTCAATAAGTAAGCCAATAAGTAAGCCAATAAGTAAGCCAATAAGTAAGCCAATAAGTAAGCCAATAAGTAAGCCAATAAGTAAGCCAATAAGTAAGCCAATAAGTAAGCCAATAAGTAAGCCAATAAGTGAGTTAATAAGTAAGCCAATAAGTAAGCCAATAAGTAAGCCAATAAGTAAGCCAATAAGTAAGTCAATAAGTAAGCCAATACGTAAGCCAATAAGTGAGTTAATAAGTAAGCCAATAAGTAAGCCAATAAGTAAGCTAATAAGTAAGGCAATAAGTAAGTCAATAAGTAAGCTAATAAGTAAGCCAGTAAGTAAGCCAATAAGTAAGCCAATAAGTAAGCCAATAAGTACGCCAATAAGTTAGCCAGTAAGTAAGTCAATAAGTAAGCCAATAAGTAAGCCAATAAGTAAGTCAATAAGTAAGCCAATAAGTAAGCCAATAAGTAAGACAATAAGTAAGCCAGTAAGTAAGCCAATAAGTAAGCCAATAAGTAAGTCAATAAGTAAGCCAGTAAGTAAGCCAATAATTAAGCCAATAAGTAAGCCAATAAGTAAGTCAATAAGTAAGCCAATAAGTAAGCCAATAAGTAAGACAATAAGTAAGCCAATAAATAAGCCAATAAGTAAGCCAGTAAGTAAGCCAATAAGTAAGCCAATAAGTAAGCCAATAAGTAAGCCAATAAGTAAGCCAATAAGTAAGCCAATAAGAAAGTCAATAAATAAGTCAATAAGTAAGCCAATAAGTAAGCCAATAAGTACGCCAATAAATAAGCCAATAAGTAAGTCAATAAGTAAGTCAATAAGTAAGCCAAAGAGTAAGCCAATAAGTAAGCCAATAAGTAAGCCAATAAGTAAGTCAATAAGTAAGTCAATAAGTAAGCCAATAAGTAAGCCAATAAGTAAGCCAATAAGTAAGTCAATAAGTAAGCCAATAAAAACGCCAATAAGTAAGCCAATTAGTAAGCCAATAAGTAAGCCAATAAGTAAGCGAATAAGTAAGCCAATAAGTACGCCAATAAGTAAGTCAATAAGTAAGCCAATAAGTAAGTCAATAAGTAAGTCAATAAGTAAGCCAATAAGTAAGCCAATAAGTAAGCCAATAAGTAAGACAATAAGTAAGCCAATAAGTAAGCCAATACGTAAGACAATAAGTAAGTCAATAAGTAAGCCAATAAGTAAGCCAATAAGTACGCCAATAAATAAGCCAATAAGTAAGCCAATAGGTAAGCCAATAAGTAAGACAATAAGTAAGCCAAAAAATAAGCCAATAAGTAAGCCAATAAATAAGCCAATAAGTAAGTTAATAAGTAAGTCAATAAGTAAGCCAATAAGTAAGTCAATAAGTAAGCCAATAAGTAAGCCAATAAGTAAGCCAATAAGTAAGTCAATAAGTAAGCCAATAAGTAAGCCAATAAGTAAGACAATAAGTAAGCCAATAAATAAGCCAATAAATAAGCCAATAAGTAAGTCAATAAGTAAGCCAATAAGTGAGTCAATAAGTAAGTCAATAAGTAAGCCAAAAAATAAGCCAATAAGTAAGCCAATAAGTACGCCAATAAATAAGCCAATAAGTAAGCCAATAAGTAAGCCAATAAGTAAGTCAATAAGTAAGCCAAGAAGTAAGCCAATAAGTACGCCAATAAATAAGCCAATAAGTAAGCCAATAGGTAAGCCAATAAGTAAGACAATAAGTAAGCCAAAAAATAAGCCAATATGTAAGCCAATAAATAAGCCAATAAGTAAGTCAATAAGTAAGTCAATAAGTAAGTCAATAAGTAAGCCAATAAGTAAGTCAATAAGTAAGCCAATAAGTAAGCCAATAAGTAAGCCAATAAGTAAGCCAATAAGTAAGCCAATAAGTAAGCCAATAAGTAAGCCAATAAGTAAGCCAATAAGTGAGTCAATAAGGAAGCCAATAAGTAAGCCAATAAGTAAGCCAATAAGTAAGACAATAAGTAAGCCAATAAATAAGCCAATAAATAAGCCAATAAGTAAGCCAATAAGTAAGTCAATAAGTAAGCCAATAAGTGAGTCAATAAGTAAATCAATAAGTAAGGCAATAAGTAAGCCAATAAGTGAGTCAATAAGTAAGCCAAGAAGTAAGCCAATAAGTAAGTCAATAAGTAAGCCAATAATTAAGTCAATAAGTAAGCCAGTAAGTAAGCCAATAAATAAGCCAATAAGTAAGCCAATAAGTAAGCCAATAAATAAGCCAATAAGTAAGCCAATAAGTAAGTCAATAAGTAAGCCAGTAAGTAAGCAAATAATTAAGCCAATAAGTAAGCCAATAAATAAGTCAATAAGTAAGCCAGTAAGTAAACCAATAAGTAAGTCAATAAGTAAGCCAATAATTAAGTCAATAAGTAAGCCAGTAAGTAAGCCAATAAATAAGCCAATAAGTAAGCCAATAAGTAAGCCAATAAGTAAGCCAATAAGTAAGCCAATAAGTAAGCTAATAAGTAAGCCAATAAGTAAGCCAATAAGTAAGTCAATAAGTTAGCCAATAAGTAAGCCAATAAATAAGTCAATAAGTAAGCCAGTAAGTAAGCCAATAAGTAAGCCAATAAATAAGTCAATAAGTAAGCCAGTAAGTAAGCCAATAAGTAAGTCAATAAGTAAGCCAATAAGTAAGCCAATAAGTAAGCCAATAAGTAAGCCAATAAGTAAGCCAATAAGTAAGCCAATAAGTAAGCCAATAAGTAAGCCAATAAATAAGCCAATAAGTAAGCCAATAAGAAAGCCAATAAATAAGCCAATAAGTAAGCCAGTAAGTAAGCCAATAAGTAAGTCAATAAGTAAGCCAGTAAGTAAGCCAATAAGTAAGCCAATAAGTAAGCCAATAAGTACGCCAATAAATAAGCCAATAAGTAAGCCAATAGGTCAGCCAATAAGTAAGACAATAAGTAAGCCAAAAAATAAGCCAATAAGTAAGCCAATAAATAAGCCAATAAGTAAGCCAATAAGTAAGTCAATAAGTAAGCCAATAAGTAAGCCAATAAATAAGCCAATAAGTAAGCCAATAAGTAAGTCAATAAATAAGCCAATAAGTAAGTCAATAAATAAGTCAATAAGTAAGTCAATAAGTAAGCCAATAAGTAAGCCAATAAGTAAGCCAATAAGTAAGCCAATAAGTAAGTCAATAAGTAAGCCAATAAGTAAGCCAATAAGTAAGCCAATAAGTAAGGCAATAGGTAAGCCAATAAGTAAGCCAATAAGTAAGCCAATAAGTAAGCCAATAAGTAAGCCAATAAGTAAGCCAATAAGTAAGCCAATAAGTAAGTCAATAAGTAAGCCAATAAGTAAGCCAATGAGTTAGTCAATAAGTAAGGCAATAAGTAAGCCAATAAGTAAGTCAATAAGTAAGCCAATAAGTAAGCCAATAAGTAAGCCAATAAGTAAGTCAATAAGTAAGCCAATAAGTAAGCCAATAAGTAAGCCAATAAGTAAGCCAATAAGTAAGCCAATAAGTAAGCCAATAAGTAAGTCAATAAGTAAGCCAATAAGTAAGTCAATAAGTAGGCCAATAAGTAAGCCAATAAGTAAGCCAATAAGTAAGTCAATAGGTAAGCCAACAAGTAAGCCAATAAGTAAGCCAATAAGTAAGTCAATAAGTAAGCCAATAAGTAAGCCAAGAAGTGAGCCAATAAGTAAGTCAATAAGTAAGTCAATAAGTAAGCCAAATAGTAAGTCAATAAGTAAGCCAATAAGTAAGCCAATAAGTAAGCCAATAAGTAAGCCAATAAGTAAGTCAATAAGTAAGTCAATAAGTAAGCCAATAAGTAAGCCAATAAGTAAGCCAGTAAGTAACTCAATAAGTAAGCCAATAAGTAAGCCAATAAGTAAGTCAATAAATAAGCCAATAAGTAAGTCAATAAGTAAGCCAATAAGTAAGTCAATAAATAAGCCAATAAGTAAGCCAATAAGTAAGCCAATAAATAAGCCAATAAGTAAGCCAATAAGTAAGCCAATAAGTAAGTCAATACGTAAGTCAATAAGTAAGCCAATAAGTAAGCCAATAAGTAAGCCAGTAAGTAACTCAATAAGTAAGCCAATAAGTAAGCCAATAAGTAAGTCAATAAATAAGCCAATAAGTAAGTCGTCAATAAATAAGCCAATAAGTAAGCCAATAAGTAAGTCAATAAATAAGCCAATAAGTAAGCCAATAAGTAAGCCATTAAGTAAGTCAATAAATAAGCCAATAAGTAAGCCAATAAGTAAGCCAATAAGTAAGCCAATAAGTAAGTCAATAAGTAAGCCAGTAAGTAAGTCAATAAGTAAGTCAATAAATAAGCCAATAAGTAAGCCAATAAGTAAGCCAATAAGTAAGCCAATAAGTAAGTCAATAAATAAGCCAATAAGTAAGTCAATAAATAAGCCAATAAGTAAGTCAATAAATAAGCCAATAAGTAAGTCAATAAATAAGCCAATAAGTAAGCCAATGAGTAAGCCAATAAGTAAGCCAATAAGTAAGTCAATAAGTAAGCCAATAAGTAAGCCAATAAGTAAGCCAGTAAGTAAGCCAATAAGTAAGGCAATAAGTAAGCCAATAAGTAATCCAATAAGTAAGCCAATAAGTAAGCCAATAAGTAAGCCAATAAGTAAGGCAATAAGTAAGCCAATAAGTAATCCAATAAGTAAGCCAATAAGTAAGCCAATAAGTAAGCCAGTAAGTAAGTCAATAAGTAAGCCAATAAGTAAGCCAATAAGTAAGTCAATAAGTAAGCCAATAAGTAAGCCAATAAGTAAGTCAATAAGTAAGTCAATAAGTAAGCCAATAAGTAAGTCAATAAGTAAGCCAATAAGTAAGCCAATAAGTAAGCCAATAAGTAAGGCAATAAGTAAGCCAATAAGTAATCCAATAAGTAAGCCAATAAGTAAGCCAATAAGTAAGTCAATAAGTAAGCCAATAAGTAAGCCAATAAGTAAGGCAATAAGTAAGCCAATAAGTAAGCCAATAAGTAAGTCAATAAGTAAGCCAATAAGTAAGCCAATAAGTAAGCCAATAAGTAATCCAATAAGTAATCCAATAAGTAAGCCAATAAGTAAGCCAATAAGTAAGCCAGTAAGTAAGCCAATAAGTAAGCCAGTAAGTAAGTCAATAAGTAAGCCAATAAGTTAGCCAATATGTAAGGCAATAAGCAAGGCAATAAGTAAGCCAGTAAGTAAGCCAATAAGTAAGCCAGTAAGTAAGTCAATAAGTATGCCAATAAGTAAGCCAATAAGTAAGGCAATAAGTAAGCCAATAAGTAAGCAAATAAGTAAGTCAATTAGTAAGCCAGTAAGTAAGTCTATAAGTAAGCCAATAAGTAAGCCAGTAAGTAAGTCAATAAGTAAGCCAATAAGTAACCCAATAAGTAAGGCAATAAGTAAGGCAATAAGTAAGCCAGTAAGTAAGCCAATAAGTAAGCCAGTAAGTAAGTCAATAAGTAAGCCAATAAGTAAGCCAGTAAGTAAGGCAATAAGTAAGGCAATAAGTAAGCCAATAAGTAAGGCAATAAGTAAGCTAATAAGTAAGCCAATAAATAAGCCAGTAAGTAAGCCAATAAGTAAGCCATAAAATAAGCCAGTAAGTAAGCCAATAAGTAAGTCAATAAATAAGCCAATAAGTAAGCCAATAAGTAAGCCAGTAAGTAAGGCAATAAGTAAGGCAATAAGTAAGCCAATAAGTAAGCCAGTAAGTAAGCCAATAAGTAAGCCAATAAGTAAGGCAATAAGTAAGCCAATAAGTAAGCCAATAAGTAAGCCAATAAATAAGCCAGTAAGTAAGCCAATAAGTAAGGCAATAAGTAAGCCAATAAGTAAGCCAATAAGTAAGCCAATAAGTAAGTCAATAAGTAAGTCAATAAGTAAGCCAATTAGTAAGTCAATAAGTAAGCCAATAAGTAAGCCAATAAGTAAGTCAATAAGTAAGCCAATAAGTAAGTCAATAAGTAAGCCAATAAATAAGCCAGTAAGTAAGTCAATAAGTAAGCCAATAAGTAAGCCAATAAGTAAGCCAATAAGTAAGTCAATAAGTAAGCCAGTAAGTAAGTCAATAAGTAAGTCAATAAATAAGCCAATAAGTAAGCCAATAAGTAAGCCAATAAGTAAGCCAATAAGTAAGTCAATAAGTAAGTTAATAAGTTAGTCAATAAGTAAGCCAATAAATAAGCCAGTAAGTAAGTCAATAAGTAAGTCAATAAGTAAGCCAATAAGTAAGCCAATAAGTAAGCCAATTAGTAAGTCAATAAGTAAGCCAATAAGTAAGCCAGTAAGTAAGTCAATAAGTAAGCCAATTAGTAAGTCAATAAGTAAGCCAATAAGTAAGCCAATAAGTAAGCCAATAAATAAGCCAATAAGTAAGTCAATAAGTAAGTCAATAAGTAAGCCAATAAGTAAGCCAATAAGTAAGCCAATAAGTAAGCCAATAAATAAGCCAGTAAGTAAGCCAATAAGTAAGGCAATAAGTAAGCCAATAAGTAAGCCAATAAGTAAGCCAATAAGTAAGCCAATTAGTAAGTCAATAAGTAAGCCAATAAGTAAGCCAGTAAGTAAGTCAATAAGTAAGCCAATTAGTAAGTCAATAAGTAAGCCAATAAGTAAGCCAATAAGTAAGCCAATAAATAAGCCAATAAGTAAGTCAATAAGTAAGTCAATAAGTAAGCCAATAAGTAAGCCAATAAATAAGCCAATAAGTAAGCCAATAAGTAAGCCAATTAGTAAGTCAATAAGTAAGCCAATAAGTAAGCCAGTAAGTAAGTCAATAAGTAAGCCAATTAGTAAGTCAATAAGTAAGCCAATAAGTAAGCCAATAAGTAAGCCAATAAATAAGCCAATAAGTAAGTCAATAAGTAAGTCAATAAGTAAGCCAATAAGTAAGCCAATAAATAAGCCAGTAAGTAAGCCAATAAGTAAGCCAATAAGTAAGCCAATAAGTAAGCCAATAAGTAAGCCAATAAGTAAGTCAATAAATAAGCCAATAAGTAAGTCAATAAGTAAGTCAATAAGTAAGCCAATAAGTAAGTCAATATGTAAGTCAATAAGTAAGCCAATAAGTAAGTCAATAAGTAAGCCAGTAAGTAAGCCAATAAGTAAGTTAATAAGTAAGTCAATAAGTAAGCCAATAAGTAAGCCAATAAGTAAGCCAGTAAGTAAGCCAGTAAGTAAGCCAATAAGTAAGCCAATAAGTAAGCCAGTAAGTAAGCCAATAAGTAAGCCAATAAGTAAGCCAATAAGTAAGTCAAGAAGTAAGCCAATAAGTAAGCCAATAAGTAAGCCAGTAAGTAAGCCAATAAGTAAGTCAATAAGTAAGCCAATAAGTAAGCCAATAAGTAAGCCAATAAGTAAGTCAATAAGTAAGCCAATAAGTAAGCCAATAAGTAAGCCAATAAGTAAGCCAATAAGTAAGCCAATAAGTAAGTCAATAAGTAAGCCAATAAGTAAGCCAATAAGTAAGCCAGTAAGTAAGTCAATAAGTAAGCCAGTAAGTAAGCCAATAAGTAAGCCAATAAGTAAGTCAATAAGTAAGTCAATAAGTAAGCCAATAAGTAAGTCAATAAGTAAGTCAATAAGTAAGCCAGTAAGTAAGCCAATAAGTAAGTCAATAAGTAAGTCAATAAGTAAGCCAATAAGTAAGCCAATAAGTAAGCCAATAAGTAAGTCATTAAGTAAGCCAATAAGTAAGCCAATAAGTAAGCCAATAAGTAAGCCAATAAGTAAGCCAATAAGTAAGCCAATAAGTAAGCCATTAAGTAAGCCAATAAGTAAGCCAATAAGTGAGTTAATAAGTAAGCCAATAAGTAAGCCAATAAGTAAGCCAATAAGTAAGCCAATAAGTAAGTCAATAAGTAAGCCAATAAGTAAGCCAATAAGTAAGCCAGTGAGTAAGCCAATAAGTAAGTCAATAAGTAAGTCAATAAGTAAGCCAATAAGTAAGCCAATAAGTAAGTCATTAAGTAAGCCAATAAGTAAGCCAATAAGTAAGCCAATAAGTAAGCCAATAAGTAAGCCAATAAGTAAGCCATTAAGTAAGCCAATAAGTAAGCCAATAAGTGAGTTAATAAGTAAGCCAATAAGTAAGCCAATAAGTAAGCCAATAAGTAAGCCAATAAGTAAGCCAATAAGTAAGCCAATAAGTAAGCCAGTAAGTAAGTCAATAAGTAAGTCAATAAGTAAGCCAATAAGTAAGTCAATAAGTAAGTCAATAAGTAAGCCAATAAGTAAGCCAATAAGTAAGCCAATAAGAAAGCAAATAAGTAAGCCAGTAAGTAAGCCAATAAGTAAGCCAATAAGTAAGCCAATAAGTAAGCCAATAAGTAAGCCAATAAGTAAGCCAGTAAGTAAGCCAATAAGTAAGCCAATAAGTAAGCCAGTAAGTAAGTCAATAAGTAAGCCAGTAAGTAAGTCAATAAGTAAGTCAATAAGTAAGCCAATAAGTAAGTCAATAAGTAAGCCAATAAGTAAGTCAATAAGTAAGCCAGTAAGTAAGTCAATAAGTAAGTCAATAAGTAAGCCAATAAGTAAGTCAATAAGTAAGCCAATAAGTAAGTCAATAAGTAAGCCAGTAAGTAAGTCAATAAGTAAGCCAATAAGTAAGTCAATAAGTAAGCCAATAAGTAAGCCAGTAAGTAAGTCAATAAGTAAGTCAATAGGTAAGCCAGTAAGTAAGCTAATAAGTAAGCCAATAAGTAAGCCAGTAAGTAAGTCAATAAGTAAGTCAATAAGTAAGCCAATAAGTAAGCCAATAAGTAAGCCAATAAGTAAGCCAATAAGTAAGCCAATAAGTAAGTCAATAAGTAAGCCAATAAGTAAGCCAGTAAGTAAGTCAATAAGTAAGTCAATAAGTAAGCCAATAAGTAAGTCAATAAGTAAGCCAATAAGTAAGTCAATAAGTAAGCCAGTAAGTAAGTCAATAAGTAATTCAATATGTAAGCCAATAAGTAAGCCAATAAGTAAGCCAATAAGTAAGCCAATAAGTAAGCCAATAAGTAAGCCAATAAGTAAGCCAGTAAGTAAGTCGATAAGTAAGCCAGTAAGTAAGTCAATAAGTAATTCAATATGTAAGCCAATAAGTAAGCCAATAAGTAAGTCAATAAGTAAGCCAGTAAGTAAGTCAATAAGTAAGTCAATAAGTAAGCCAATAAGTAAGTCAATAAGTAAGCCAATAAGTAAGTCAATAAGTAAGCCAGTAAGTAAGTCAATAAGTAAGTCAATAAGTAAGCCAATAAGTAAGTCAATAAGTAAGCCAATAAGTAAGTCAATAAGTAAGCCAGTAAGTAAGTCAATAAGTAAGTCAATAAGTAAGCCAATAAGTAAGACAGTAAGTAAGCCAATAAGTAAGCCAATAAGTAAGCCAGTAAGTAAGCCAATAAGTAAGTCAATAAGTATGTCAATAAGTAAGCCAATAAATAAGCCAATAAGTAAGTCAATAAGTAAGCCAATAAGTAAGTCAATAAGTAAGTCAATAAGTAAGCCAATAAGTAAGTCAATAAGTAAGCCAGTAAGTAAGTCAATAAGTAAGCCAATAAGTAAGCCAATAAGTAAGCCAATAAGTAAGCCAATAAGTAAGCTAATCAGTAAGCCAATAAGTAAGCCAATAAGTAAGCCAATAAGTAAGCCAATAAGTAAGCCAATAAGTAAGCCAATAAGTAAGCCAATAAGTAAGTCAATAAGTAAGCCAATAAGTAAGCCAATAAGTAAGCCAGTAAGTAAGTCAATAAGTAAGCCAGTAAGTAAGCCAATAAGTAAGTCAATAAGTAAGTCAATAAGTAAGCCAATAAGTAAGTCAATAAGTAAGTCAATAAGTAAGCCAATAAGTAAGCCAATAAGTAAGCCAGTAAGTAAGCCAATAAGTAAGCCAGTAAGTAAGTCAATAAGTAAGCCAATAAGTAAGCCAATAAGTAAGCCAATAAGTAAGCCAATAAGTAAGATAATAAGTAAGTCAATAAGTAAGCCAATAAGTAAGCCAATAAGTAAGCCAATAAGTAAGCCAATAAGTAAGCCAATAAGTAAGTCAATAAGTAGCCAATAAGTAAGCCAATAAGTAAGCCAGTAAGTAAGTCAATAAGTAAGCCAGTAAGTAAGCCAATAAGTAAGCCAATAAGTAAGTCAATAAGTAAGTCAATAAGTAAGCCAATAAGTAAGTCAATAAGTAAGTCAATAAGTAAGCCAGTAAGTAAGCCAATAAGTAAGTTAATAAGTAAGTCAATAAGTAAGCCAATAAGTAAGCCAATAAGTAAGCCAGTAAGTAAGCCAATAAGTAAGCCAATAAGTAAGCCAATAAGTAAGTCAATAAGTAAGCCAATAAGTAAGCCAATAAGTAAGCCAATAAGTAAGCCAGTAAGTAAGCCAATAAGTAAGCCAATAAGTAAGCCAGTAAGTAAGCCAATAAGTAAGCCAATAAGTAAGCCAGTAAGTAAGCCAATAAGTAAGCCAGTAAGTAAGCCAATAAGTAAGCCAATAAGTAAGCCAATAAGTAAGTCAATAAGTAAGCCAATAAGTAAGCCAATAAGTCAGCCAGTAAGTAAGCCAATAAGTAAGCCAATAAGTAAGCCAGTAAGTAAGGCAATAAGTAAGCCAATAAGTAAGCCAATAAGTAAGTCAATAAGTAAGCCAATAAGTAAGACAATAAGTAAGCCAATAAGTAAGCCAATAAGTAAGCCAATAAGTAGGCCAGTAAGTAAGCCAATAAGTAAGCCAATAAGTAAGCCAGTAAGTAAGCCAATAAGTAAGCCAGTAAGTAAGCCAATAAGTAAGTCAATAAGTAAGCCAATAAGTAAGCCAATAAGTAAGCTAATAAGTAAGTCAATAAGTAAGCCATTAAGTAAGCCAATAAGTAAGCCAATAAGTAAGCCAATAAGTAAGTCAATAAGTAAGTCAATAAGTAAGCCAATAAGTAAGCCAATAAGTAAGCCAATAAGTAAGCCAATAAGTAAGCTAATAAGTAAGTCAATAAGTAAGCCAATAAGTAAGCCAATAAGTAAGCCAATAAGTAAGCCAATAAGTAAGCCAGTAAGTAAGCCAGTAAGTAAGCCAATAAGTAAGTCAATAAGTAAGTCAATAAGTAAGCCAATAAG
Organism: Meconema thalassinum; assembly: GCA_946902985.2. Lineage (NCBI taxonomy): Eukaryota > Metazoa > Arthropoda > Insecta > Orthoptera > Tettigoniidae > Meconema > Meconema thalassinum. The sequence goes on along the minus strand of OX336394.1, from coordinate 426,572,879 downwards.
TAAGTCAATAAGTAAGCCAATAAGTAAGCCAATAAGTAAGCCAATAAGTAAGCCAATAAGTAAGCCAATAAGTAAGCCAATAAGTACGCCAATAAGTAAGCCAATAAGTGAGTTAATAAGTAAGCCAATAAGTAAGCCAATAAGTAAGCCAATAAGTAAGCCAATAAGTAAGTCAATAAGTAAGCCAATACGTAAGCCAATAAGTGAGTTAATAAGTAAGCCAATAAGTAAGCCAATAAGTAAGCTAATAAGTAAGGCAATAAGTAAGTCAATAAGTAAGCTAATAAGTAAGCCAGTAAGTAAGCCAATAAGTAAGCCAATAAGTAAGCCAATAAGTACGCCAATAAGTTAGCCAGTAAGTAAGTCAATAAGTAAGCCAATAAGTAAGCCAATAAGTAAGTCAATAAGTAAGCCAATAAGTAAGCCAATAAGTAAGACAATAAGTAAGCCAGTAAGTAAGCCAATAAGTAAGCCAATAAGTAAGTCAATAAGTAAGCCAGTAAGTAAGCCAATAATTAAGCCAATAAGTAAGCCAATAAGTAAGTCAATAAGTAAGCCAATAAGTAAGCCAATAAGTAAGACAATAAGTAAGCCAATAAATAAGCCAATAAGTAAGCCAGTAAGTAAGCCAATAAGTAAGCCAATAAGTAAGCCAATAAGTAAGCCAATAAGTAAGCCAATAAGTAAGCCAATAAGAAAGTCAATAAATAAGTCAATAAGTAAGCCAATAAGTAAGCCAATAAGTACGCCAATAAATAAGCCAATAAGTAAGTCAATAAGTAAGTCAATAAGTAAGCCAAAGAGTAAGCCAATAAGTAAGCCAATAAGTAAGCCAATAAGTAAGTCAATAAGTAAGTCAATAAGTAAGCCAATAAGTAAGCCAATAAGTAAGCCAATAAGTAAGTCAATAAGTAAGCCAATAAAAACGCCAATAAGTAAGCCAATAAGTAAGCCAATAAGTAAGCGAATAAGTAAGCCAATAAGTACGCCAATAAGTAAGTCAATAAGTAAGCCAATAAGTAAGTCAATAAGTAAGTCAATAAGTAAGCCAATAAGTAAGCCAATAAGTAAGCCAATAAGTAAGACAATAAGTAAGCCAATAAGTAAGCCAATACGTAAGACAATAAGTAAGTCAATAAGTAAGCCAATAAGTAAGCCAATAAGTACGCCAATAAATAAGCCAATAAGTAAGCCAATAGGTAAGCCAATAAGTAAGACAATAAGTAAGCCAAAAAATAAGCCAATAAGTAAGCCAATAAATAAGCCAATAAGTAAGTTAATAAGTAAGTCAATAAGTAAGCCAATAAGTAAGTCAATAAGTAAGCCAATAAGTAAGCCAATAAGTAAGCCAATAAGTAAGTCAATAAGTAAGCCAATAAGTAAGACAATAAGTAAGCCAATAAATAAGCCAATAAATAAGCCAATAAGTAAGTCAATAAGTAAGCCAATAAGTGAGTCAATAAGTAAGTCAATAAGTAAGCCAAAAAATAAGCCAATAAGTAAGCCAATAAGTACGCCAATAAATAAGCCAATAAGTAAGCCAATAAGTAAGCCAATAAGTAAGTCAATAAGTAAGCCAATAAGTAAGCCAATAAGTACGCCAATAAATAAGCCAATAAGTAAGCCAATAGGTAAGCCAATAAGTAAGACAATAAGTAAGCCAAAAAATAAGCCAATAAGTAAGCCAATAAGTACGCCAATAAATAAGCCAATAAGTAAGCCAATAAGTAAGTCAATAAGTAAGCCAATAAGTAAGCCAATAAGTAAGTCATTAAGTAAGCCAATAAGTAAGCCAATAAGTAAGCCAATAAGTAAGCCAATAAGTAAGCCAATAAGTAAGCCATTAAGTAAGCCAATAAGTAAGCCAATAAGTGAGTTAATAAGTAAGCCAATAAGTAAGCCAATAAGTAAGCCAATAAGTAAGCCAATAAGTAAGCCAATAAGTAAGCCAATAAGTAAGCCAGTAAGTAAGTCAATAAGTAAGTCAATAAGTAAGCCAATAAGTAAGTCAATAAGTAAGTCAATAAGTAAGCCAATAAGTAAGCCAATAAGTAAGCCAATAAGAAAGCAAATAAGTAAGCCAGTAAGTAAGCCAATAAGTAAGCCAATAAGTAAGCCAATAAGTAAGCCAATAAGTAAGCCAATAAGTAAGCCAGTAAGTAAGCCAATAAGTAAGCCAATAAGTAAGCCAGTAAGTAAGTCAATAAGTAAGCCAGTAAGTAAGTCAATAAGTAAGTCAATAAGTAAGCCAATAAGTAAGTCAATAAGTAAGCCAATAAGTAAGTCAATAAGTAAGCCAGTAAGTAAGTCAATAAGTAAGTCAATAAGTAAGCCAATAAGTAAGTCAATAAGTAAGCCAATAAGTAAGTCAATAAGTAAGCCAGTAAGTAAGTCAATAAGTAAGCCAATAAGTAAGTCAATAAGTAAGCCAATAAGTAAGCCAGTAAGTAAGTCAATAAGTAAGTCAATAGGTAAGCCAGTAAGTAAGCTAATAAGTAAGCCAATAAGTAAGCCAGTAAGTAAGTCAATAAGTAAGTCAATAAGTAAGCCAATAAGTAAGCCAATAAGTAAGCCAATAAGTAAGCCAATAAGTAAGCCAATAAGTAAGTCAATAAGTAAGCCAATAAGTAAGCCAGTAAGTAAGTCAATAAGTAAGTCAATAAGTAAGCCAATAAGTAAGTCAATAAGTAAGCCAATAAGTAAGTCAATAAGTAAGCCAGTAAGTAAGTCAATAAGTAATTCAATATGTAAGCCAATAAGTAAGCCAATAAGTAAGCCAATAAGTAAGCCAATAAGTAAGCCAATAAGTAAGCCAATAAGTAAGCCAGTAAGTAAGTCGATAAGTAAGCCAGTAAGTAAGTCAATAAGTAATTCAATATGTAAGCCAATAAGTAAGCCAATAAGTAAGTCAATAAGTAAGCCAGTAAGTAAGTCAATAAGTAAGTCAATAAGTAAGCCAATAAGTAAGTCAATAAGTAAGCCAATAAGTAAGTCAATAAGTAAGCCAGTAAGTAAGTCAATAAGTAAGTCAATAAGTAAGCCAATAAGTAAGTCAATAAGTAAGCCAATAAGTAAGTCAATAAGTAAGCCAGTAAGTAAGTCAATAAGTAAGTCAATAAGTAAGCCAATAAGTAAGACAGTAAGTAAGCCAATAAGTAAGCCAATAAGTAAGCCAGTAAGTAAGCCAATAAGTAAGTCAATAAGTATGTCAATAAGTAAGCCAATAAATAAGCCAATAAGTAAGCCAATAAGTAAGCCAATAAGTAAGCCAATAAGTAAGCTAATCAGTAAGCCAATAAGTAAGCCAATAAGTAAGCCAATAAGTAAGCCAATAAGTAAGCCAATAAGTAAGCCAATAAGTAAGCCAATAAGTAAGTCAATAAGTAAGCCAATAAGTAAGCCAATAAGTAAGCCAGTAAGTAAGTCAATAAGTAAGCCAGTAAGTAAGCCAATAAGTAAGTCAATAAGTAAGTCAATAAGTAAGCCAATAAGTAAGTCAATAAGTAAGTCAATAAGTAAGCCAATAAGTAAGCCAATAAGTAAGCCAGTAAGTAAGCCAATAAGTAAGCCAGTAAGTAAGTCAATAAGTAAGCCAATAAGTAAGCCAATAAGTAAGCCAATAAGTAAGCCAATAAGTAAGATAATAAGTAAGTCAATAAGTAAGCCAATAAGTAAGCCAATAAGTAAGCCAATAAGTAAGCCAATAAGTAAGCCAATAAGTAAGTCAATAAGTAAGCCAATAAGTAAGCCAATAAGTAAGCCAGTAAGTAAGTCAATAAGTAAGCCAGTAAGTAAGCCAATAAGTAAGCCAATAAGTAAGTCAATAAGTAAGTCAATAAGTAAGCCAATAAGTAAGTCAATAAGTAAGTCAATAAGTAAGCCAGTAAGTAAGCCAATAAGTAAGTTAATAAGTAAGTCAATAAGTAAGCCAATAAGTAAGCCAATAAGTAAGCCAGTAAGTAAGCCAATAAGTAAGCCAATAAGTAAGCCAATAAGTAAGTCAATAAGTAAGCCAATAAGTAAGCCAATAAGTAAGCCAATAAGTAAGCCAGTAAGTAAGCCAATAAGTAAGCCAATAAGTAAGCCAGTAAGTAAGCCAATAAGTAAGCCAATAAGTAAGCCAGTAAGTAAGCCAATAAGTAAGCCAGTAAGTAAGCCAATAAGTAAGCCAATAAGTAAGCCAATAAGTAAGTCAATAAGTAAGCCAATAAGTAAGCCAATAAGTAAGCCAATAAGTCAGCCAGTAAGTAAGCCAATAAGTAAGCCAATAAGTAAGCCAGTAAGTAAGGCAATAAGTAAGCCAATAAGTAAGCCAATAAGTAAGTCAATAAGTAAGCCAATAAGTAAGACAATAAGTAAGCCAATAAGTAAGCCAATAAGTAAGCCAATAAGTAAGCCAGTAAGTAAGCCAATAAGTAAGCCAATAAGTAAGCCAGTAAGTAAGCCAATAAGTAAGCCAGTAAGTAAGCCAATAAGTAAGTCAATAAGTAAGCCAATAAGTAAGCCAATAAGTAAGCTAATAAGTAAGTCAATAAGTAAGCCATTAAGTAAGCCAATAAGTAAGCCAATAAGTAAGCCAATAAGTAAGTCAATAAGTAAGTCAATAAGTAAGCCAATAAGTAAGCCAATAAGTAAGCCAATAAGTAAGCCAATAAGTAAGCTAATAAGTAAGTCAATAAGTAAGCCAATAAGTAAGCCAATAAGTAAGCCAATAAGTAAGCCAATAAGTAAGCCAATAAGTAAGCCAGTAAGTAAGCCAGTAAGTAAGCCAATAAGTAAGTCAATAAGTAAGTCAATAAGTAAGCCAATAAGTAAGTCAATAAGTAAGCCAATAAGTAAGCCAATAAGTAAGCCAATAAGTAAGCCAATAAGTAAGCCAATAAGTAAGCCAATAAGTAAGCCAATAAGTACGCCAATAAGTAAGCCAATAAGTGAGTTAATAAGTAAGCCAATAAGTAAGCCAATAAGTAAGCCAATAAGTAAGCCAATAAGTAAGCCAATAAGTAAGTCAATAAGTAAGCCAATACGTAAGCCAATAAGTGAGTTAATAAGTAAGCCAATAAGTAAGCCAATAAGTAAGCTAATAAGTAAGGCAATAAGTAAGTCAATAAGTAAGCTAATAAGTAAGCCAGTAAGTAAGCCAATAAGTAAGCCAATAAGTAAGCCAATAAGTACGCCAATAAGTTAGCCAGTAAGTAAGTCAATAAGTAAGCCAATAAGTAAGCCAATAAGTAAGTCAATAAGTAAGCCAATAAGTAAGCCAATAAGTAAGACAATAAGTAAGCCAGTAAGTAAGCCAATAAGTAAGCCAATAAGTAAGTCAATAAGTAAGCCAGTAAGTAAGCCAATAATTAAGCCAATAAGTAAGCCAATAAGTAAGTCAATAAGTAAGCCAATAAGTAAGCCAATAAGTAAGACAATAAGTAAGCCAATAAATAAGCCAATAAGTAAGCCAGTAAGTAAGCCAATAAGTAAGCCAATAAGTAAGCCAATAAGTAAGCCAATAAGTAAGCCAATAAGTAAGCCAATAAGAAAGTCAATAAATAAGTCAATAAGTAAGCCAATAAGTAAGCCAATAAGTACGCCAATAAATAAGCCAATAAGTAAGTCAATAAGTAAGTCAATAAGTAAGCCAAAGAGTAAGCCAATAAGTAAGCCAATAAGTAAGCCAATAAGTAAGTCAATAAGTAAGTCAATAAGTAAGCCAATAAGTAAGCCAATAAGTAAGCCAATAAGTAAGTCAATAAGTAAGCCAATAAAAACGCCAATAAGTAAGCCAATAAGTAAGCCAATAAGTAAGCCAATAAGTAAGCGAATAAGTAAGCCAATAAGTACGCCAATAAGTAAGTCAATAAGTAAGCCAATAAGTAAGTCAATAAGTAAGTCAATAAGTAAGCCAATAAGTAAGCCAATAAGTAAGCCAATAAGTAAGACAATAAGTAAGCCAATAAGTAAGCCAATACGTAAGACAATAAGTAAGTCAATAAGTAAGCCAATAAGTAAGCCAATAAGTACGCCAATAAATAAGCCAATAAGTAAGCCAATAGGTAAGCCAATAAGTAAGACAATAAGTAAGCCAAAAAATAAGCCAATAAGTAAGCCAATAAATAAGCCAATAAGTAAGTTAATAAGTAAGTCAATAAGTAAGCCAATAAGTAAGTCAATAAGTAAGCCAATAAGTAAGCCAATAAGTAAGCCAATAAGTAAGTCAATAAGTAAGCCAATAAGTAAGCCAATAAGTAAGACAATAAGTAAGCCAATAAATAAGCCAATAAATAAGCCAATAAGTAAGTCAATAAGTAAGCCAATAAGTGAGTCAATAAGTAAGTCAATAAGTAAGCCAAAAAATAAGCCAATAAGTAAGCCAATAAGTACGCCAATAAATAAGCCAATAAGTAAGCCAATAAGTAAGCCAATAAGTAAGTCAATAAGTAAGCCAATAAGTAAGCCAATAAGTACGCCAATAAATAAGCCAATAAGTAAGCCAATAGGTAAGCCAATAAGTAAGACAATAAGTAAGCCAAAAAATAAGCCAATATGTAAGCCAATAAATAAGCCAATAAGTAAGTCAATAAGTAAGTCAATAAGTAAGTCAATAAGTAAGCCAATAAGTAAGTCAATAAGTAAGCCAATAAGTAAGCCAATAAGTAAGCCAATAAGTAAGCCAATAAGTAAGCCAATAAGTAAGCCAATAAGTAAGCCAATAAGTAAGCCAATAAGTAAGCCAATAAGTAAGTCAATAAGGAAGCCAATAAGTAAGCCAATAAGTAAGCCAATAAGTAAGCCAATAAGTAAGACAATAAGTAAGCCAATAAATAAGCCAATAAATAAGCCAATAAGTAAGCCAATAAGTAAGTCAATAAGTAAGCCAATAAGTGAGTCAATAAGTAAATCAATAAGTAAGGCAATAAGTAAGCCAATAAGTGAGTCAATAAGTAAGCCAAGAAGTAAGCCAATAAGTAAGTCAATAAGTAAGCCAATAATTAAGTCAATAAGTAAGCCAGTAAGTAAGTCAATAAATAAGCCAATAAGTAAGCCAATAAGTAAGCCAATAAATAAGCCAATAAGTAAGCCAATAAGTAAGTCAATAAGTAAGCCAGTAAGTAAGCAAATAATTAAGCCAATAAGTAAGCCAATAAATAAGTCAATAAGTAAGCCAGTAAGTAAACCAATAAGTAAGTCAATAAGTAAGCCAATAATTAAGTCAATAAGTAAGCCAGTAAGTAAGCCAATAAATAAGCCAATAAGTAAGCCAATAAGTAAGCCAATAAGTAAGCCAATAAGTAAGCCAATAAGTAAGCTAATAAGTAAGCCAATAAGTAAGCCAATAAGTAAGTCAATAAGTTAGCCAATAAGTAAGCCAATAAATAAGTCAATAAGTAAGCCAGTAAGTAAGCCAATAAGTAAGCCAATAAATAAGTCAATAAGTAAGCCAGTAAGTAAGCCAATAAGTAAGTCAATAAGTAAGCCAATAAGTAAGCCAATAAGTAAGCCAATAAGTAAGCCAATAAGTAAGCCAATAAGTAAGCCAATAAGTAAGCCAATAAGTAAGCCAATAAATAAGCCAATAAGTAAGCCAATAAGAAAGCCAATAAATAAGCCAATAAGTAAGCCAGTAAGTAAGCCAATAAGTAAGTCAATAAGTAAGCCAGTAAGTAAGCCAATAAGTAAGCCAATAAGTAAGCCAATAAGTACGCCAATAAATAAGCCAATAAGTAAGCCAATAGGTCAGCCAATAAGTAAGACAATAAGTAAGCCAAAAAATAAGCCAATAAGTAAGCCAATAAATAAGCCAATAAGTAAGCCAATAAGTAAGTCAATAAGTAAGCCAATAAGTAAGCCAATAAATAAGCCAATAAGTAAGCCAATAAGTAAGTCAATAAATAAGCCAATAAGTAAGTCAATAAATAAGTCAATAAGTAAGTCAATAAGTAAGCCAATAAGTAAGCCAATAAGTAAGCCAATAAGTAAGTCAATAAGTAAGCCAATAAGTAAGCCAATAAGTAAGCCAATAAGTAAGTCAATAAGTAAGGCAATAGGTAAGCCAATAAGTAAGCCAATAAGTAAGCCAATAAGTAAGCCAATAAGTAAGCCAATAAGTAAGCCAATAAGTAAGCCAATAAGTAAGTCAATAAGTAAGCCAATAAGTAAGCCAATGAGTTAGTCAATAAGTAAAGCAATAAGTAAGCCAATAAGTAAGTCAATAAGTAAGCCAATAAGTAAGCCAATAAGTAAGCCAATAAGTAAGTCAATAAGTAAGCCAATAAGTAAGCCAATAAGTAAGCCAATAAGTAAGCCAATAAGTAAGCCAATAAGTAAGCCAATAAGTAAGTCAATAAGTAAGCCAATAAGTAAGTCAATAAGTAAGCCAATAAGTAAGCCAATAAGTAAGCCAATAAGTAAGTCAATAGGTAAGCCAACAAGTAAGCCAATAAGTAAGCCAATAAGTAACTCAATAAGTAAGCCAATAAGTAAGCCAAGAAGTGAGCCAATAAGTAAGTCAATAAGTAAGCCAATAAATAAGCCAATAAGTAAGTCAATAAGTAAGCCAATAAGTAAGCCAGTAAGTAAGCCAATAAATAAGCCAGTAAGTAAGTCAATAAGTAAGCCAATAAATAAGCCAATAAGTAAGTCAATAAGTAAGCCAATAAGTAAGTCAATAAATAAGCCAATAAGTAAGTCAATAAGTAAGCCAATAAGTAAGCCAATAAGTAAGTCAATAAGTAAGCCAATAAGTAAGCCAATAAATAAGCCAGTAAGTAAGTCAATAAGTAAGCCAATAAATAAGCCAATAAGTAAGTCAATAAGTAAGCCAATAAGTAAGTCAATAAATAAGCCAATAAGTAAGTCAATAAGTAAGCCAATAAGTAAGTCAATTAGTAAGTCAATAAGTAAGCCAATTAGTAAGTCAATAAGTAAGCCAATAAGTAAGCCAATAAGTAAGCCAATAAATAAGCCAATAAGTAAGTCAATAAGTAAGTCAATAAGTAAGCCAATAAGTAAGCCAATAAATAAGCCAGTAAGTAAGTCAATAAATAAGCCAATAAGTAAGCCAATAAGTGAGTCAATAAGTAAGCCAATAAGTGAGTCAATAAGTAAGTCAATAAGTAAGTCAATAAGTAAGTCAATAAGTAAGCCAATAAGTAAGCCAATAAATAAGCCAGTAAGTAAGCCAATAAGTAAGCCAATAAGTAAGCCAGTAAGTAAGCCAATAAGTAAGCCATTAAGTAAGCCAATTAGTAAGTCAATAAGTAAGCCAATAAGTAAGCCAATAAGTAAGCCAATAAATAAGCCAATAAGTAAGTCAATAAGTAAGTCAATAAGTAAGCCAATAAGTAAGCCAATAAATAAGCCAGTAAGTAAGCCAATAAGTAAGCCAATAAGTAAGCCAATAAATAAGCCAGTAAGTAAGCCAATAAGTAAGCCAATAAGTAAGCCAATAAATAAGCCAGTAAGTAAGCCAGTAAGTAAGTCAATAAGTAAGCCAATAAGTAAGCCAGTAAGTAAGCCTATAAGTAAGCCAATAAGTAAGTCAATAAGTAAGCCAATAAGTAAGCCAATAAGTAAGCCAATAAATAAGCCAATAAGTAAGTCAATAAGTAAGTCAATAAGTAAGCCAATAAGTAAGCCAATAAATAAGCCAGTAAGTAAGCCAATAAGTAAGCCAATAAGTAAGCCAATAAGTAAGCCAGTAAGTAAGCCAATAAGTAAGCCAATTAGTAAGTCAATAAGTAAGCCAATAAGTAAGCCAGTAAGTAAGTCAATAAGTAAGTCAATAAGTAAGCCAATAAGTAAGCCAATAAGTAAGCCAATAAGTAAGCCAGTAAGTAAGCCAATAAGTAAGCCAATAAGTAAGCCAGTAAGTAAGTCAATAAGTAAGCCACTTAGTAAGTCAATAAGTAAGCCAATAAGTAAGCCAATAAGTAAGCCAATAAATAAGCCAATAAGTAAGTCAATAAGTAAGTCAATAAGTAAGCCAATAAGTAAGCCAATAAATAAGCCAGTAAGTAAGCCAATAAGTAAGCCAATAAGTAAGCCAATAAGTAAGCCAATAAGTAAGCCAATAAGTAAGTCAATAAATAAGCCAATAAGTAAGTCAATAAGTAAGTCAATAAGTAAGCCAATAAGTAAGCCAATAAATAAGCCAATAAGTAAGCCAATAAATAAGCCAATAAGTAAGTCAATAAGTAAGCCAATAAGTAAGCCAATAAGTAAGCCCATAAGTAAGCCAATAAGTAAGCCAATAAGTAAGTCAATAAGTAAGCCAATAAGTAAGCCAATAAGTAAGCCAATAAGTAAGCCAGTAAGTAAGCCAATAAGTAAGCCAATAAGTAAGCCAATAAGTAAGTCAATAAGTAAGTCAATAAGTAAGTCAATAAGTAAGCCAATAAGTAAGCCAATAAGTAAGTCAATAAATAAGCCAATAAGTAAGTCAATAAGTAAGTCAATAAGTAAGCCAATAAGTAAGCCAATAAGTAAGTCAATAAATAAGCCAATAAGTAAGTCAATAAGTAAGCCAATAAGTGAGTCTATAAGTAAGCCAATAAGTAAGTCAATAAGTAAGTCAATAAGTAAGCCAATAAGTAAGCCAATAAGTAAGCCAATAAGTAAGCCAATAAGTAAGCCAATAAGTAAGCCAATAAATAAGCCAGTAAGTAAGCCAATAAGTAAGCCAATAAGTGAGTCAATAAGTAAGCCAATAAGTAAGCCAATAAATAAGCCAATAAATAAGCCAATAAGTAAGCCAATAAGTGAGTCGATAAGTAAGTCAATAAGTAAGCCAATAAGTAAGCCAATAAGTAAGCCAATAAATAAGCCAATAAGTAAGCCAATAAATAAGCCAGTAAGTAAGTCAATAAGTAAGCCAGTAAGTAAGCCAATAAGTAAGCCAATAAGTAAGTCGATAAGTAAGTCAATAAGTAAGCAAATAAGTAAGCCAATAATTAAGTCAATAAGTAAGCCAATGAGTAAGCCAGTAAGTAAGCCAATAAGTAAGTCAATAAGTAAGCCAATAAGTAAGTCAATAAGTAAGTCAATAAGTAGGCCAATAAGTAAGCCAATTAGTAATTCAATAAGTAAGTCAATAAGTAAGCCAATAAGTAAGTCAATAAGTAAGCCAATAAGTTTGTCAATTAGTAAGTCAATAAGTAAGCCAATAAGTAAGCCAATTAGTAAGCCAATAAGTAAGCCAATAAGTAAGCCAATTAGTAAGCCAATAAGTAAGCCAATAAGTAACTCAATAAATAAGCCAATAAGTAAGCCAATAAGTAAGCCAATAAGTAAGCCAATAAGTAAGCCAGTAAGTAAGCCAATAAGTAAGCCAATAAGTAAGCCAATAAGTAAGTCAATAAGTAAGTCAATATGTAAGCCAATAAGTAAGCCAGTAAGTAAGCCAATAAGTAAGCCAATAAGTAAGCCAATAAGTAAGCCAATAAATAAGCCAATAAGTAAGCCAATAAGTAAGCCAGTAAGTAAGCCAGTAAGTAAGCCAATAAGTAAGTCAATAAGTAAGCCAGTAAGTAAGCCAATAATTAAGCCAATAAGGAAGCCAATAAATAAGTCAATAAGTAAGCCAGTAAGTAAGCCAATAAGTAAGTCAATAAGTAAGCCAGTAAATAAGCCAATAAGTAAGCCAATAAGTAAGCCAATAAATAAGCCAATAAGTAACTCAATAAATAAGCCAATAAGTAAGCCAATAAATGAGCCAATAAGTAAGCCAATAAGTAAGCCAATAAGTAAGCCAATAAGTAAGCCAATAAGTAAGCCAATAAGTAAGCCAGTAAGTAAGCCAATAAGTAAGCCAATAAGTAAGCCAATAAGTAAGTCAATAAGTAAGCCAGTAAGTAAGCCAATAAGTAAGCCAATAAGTAAGCCAATAAGTAAGCCAATAAGTAAGCCAATAAGTTAGTCAATAAGTTAGTCAATGAGTAAGCCAATAAGTAAGCCAATAAGTAAGTCAATAAGTAAGCCAGTAAGTAAGCCAATAAGTAAGCCAATAAGTAAGCCAATAAGTAAGCCAATAAGTAAGCCAATAAGTAAGTCAATAAGTAAGCCAGTAAGTAAGCCAATAAGTAAGCCAATAAGTAAGCCAATAAGTAAGCCAATAAGTAAGCCAATAAGTTAGTCAATAAGTTAGTCAATGAGTAAGCCAATAAGTAAGCCAATAAGTAAGTCAATAAGTAAGCCAGTAAGTAAGCCAATAAGTAAGCCAATAAGTAAGCCAGTAAGTAAGCCAATAAGTAAGCCAATAAGTAAGCCAATAAGTAAGTCAATAAGTAAGCCAGTAAGTAAGCCAATAAATAAGCCAATAAGTAACTCAATAAATAAGCCAATAAGTAAGCCAATAAATAAGCCAATAAGTAAGCCAATAAGTAAGCCAATAAGTAAGCCAATAAGTAAGCCAATAAGTAAGCCAATAAGTAAGCCAATAAGTTAGTCAATAAGTTAGTCAATGAGTAAGCCAATAAGTAAGCCAATAAGTAAGTCAATAAGTAAGCCAATAAGTAAGCAAATAAGTAAGCCAATAAGTAAGCCAATAAATAAGCCAATAAGTAACTCAATAAAGAAGCCAACAAGTAAGCCAATAAATAAGCCAATAAGTAAGCCAATAAGTAAGCCAATAAGTAAGTCAATAAGTAAGCCAGTAAGTAAGTCAATAAGTAAGTCATTAAATAAGCCAATAAGTAAGCCAATAAGTAAGCCAATAAGTAAGTCAATAAATAAGCCAATAAGTAAGTCAATAAGTAAGTCAATAAGTAAGTCAATAAATAAGCCAGTAAGTAAGTCAATAAGTAAGCCAATAAGTAAGCCAATAAGTGAGTCAATAAGTAAGCCAATAAGTAAGCCAATAAGTAAGGCAATAAGTAAGTCAATAAGTAAGCCAATAAGTAAGCCAATAAGTAAGCCAATAAGTAAGCCAATAAATAAGCCAGTAAGTAAGCCAATAAGTAAGCCAATAAGTAAGTCAATAAATAAGCCAATAAGTAAGTCAATAAGTAAGCCAATAAGTAAGTCAATAAGTAAGCCAATAAGTAAGCCAATAAGTAAGTCAATAAATAAGCCAATAAGTAAGCCAATAAGTAAGTCAATAAGTAAGCCAATAAATAAGCCAGTAAGTAAGCCAATAAGTAAGCCAATAAGTAAGTCAATAAATAAGCCAATAAGTAAGTCAATAAATAAGCCAATAAATAAGCCAATAAGTAAGTCAATAAGTAAGTCAATAAGTAAGTCAATAAATAAGCCAATAAATAAGCCAGTAAGTAAGCCAATAAGTAAGCCAATAAGTAAGTCAATAAATAAGCCAATAAGTAAGTCAATAAGTAAGCCAATAAGTAAGTCAATAAGTAAGCCAATAAGTAAGCCAATAAATAAGCCAATAAGTAAGCCAATAAGTAAGCCAATAAGTAAGTCAATAAGTAAGCCAGTAAGTAAGTCAATAAGTAAGTCAATAAATAAGCCAATAAGTAAGCCAATAAGTAAGCCAATAAATAAGCCAATAAGTAAGCCAATAAGTAAGCCAATAAGTAAGCCAATAAGTAAGCCAATAAGTTAGTCAATAAGTTAGTCAATGAGTAAGCCAATAAGGAAGACAATAAGTAAGCCAATGAGTAAGCCAATAAGTAAGCCAATAAGTAAGCCAATAAGTAAGCCAATAAGTAAGCCAATGAGTAAGCCAATAAGTAAGCCAATAAGTAAGTCAATAAGTAAGCCAATAAGTAAGCCAATAAGTAAGTCAATAAGTAAGCCAATAAGTAAGCCAATAAGTAAGCCAATAAGTAAGCCAATAAGCAAGCCAGTAAGTAAGCCAATAAGTAAGCCAATAAGTAAGCCAATAAGTAAGTCAATAAGTAAGCCAATAAGTAAGCCAATAAGTAAGCCAATAAGTAAGTCAATAAGTAAGCCAATAAGTAAGCCAATAATTAAGCCAATAAGTAAGCCAATAAGTAAGTCAATAAGTAAGCCAATAAGTAAGCCAATAAGTAAGCCAATAAGTAAGCCAATAAGTAAGTCAATAAGTAAGTCAATAAGTAAGCCAATTAGTAAGTCAATAAGTAAGCCAATAAGTAAGCCAATAAGTAAGCCAATAAGTAAGCCAATAAGTAAGTCAATAAGTAAGTCAATAAGTAAGCCAATAAGTAAGCCAATAAGTAAGCCAGTAAGTAACTCAATAAGTAAGCCAATAAGTAAGCCAATAAGTAAGTCAATAAATAAGCCAATAAGTAAGTCAATAAGTAAGCCAATAAGTAAGTCAATAAATAAGCCAATAAGTAAGCCAATAAGTAAGCCAATAAATAAGCCAATAAGTAAGCCAATAAGTAAGCCAATAAGTAAGTCAATAAGTAAGTCAATAAGTAAGCCAATAAGTAAGCCAATAAGTAAGCCAGTAAGTAACTCAATAAGTAAGCCAATAAGTAAGCCAATAAGTAAGTCAATAAATAAGCCAATAAGTAAGTCGTCAATAAATAAGCCAATAAGTAAGCCAATAAGTAAGTCAATAAATAAGCCAATAAGTAAGCCAATAAGTAAGCCATTAAGTAAGTCAATAAATAAGCCAATAAGTAAGCCAATAAGTAAGCCAATAAGTAAGCCAATAAGTAAGTCAATAAGTAAGCCAGTAAGTAAGTCAATAAGTAAGTCAATAAATAAGCCAATAAGTAAGCCAATAAGTTAGCCAATAAGTAAGCCAATAAGTAAGTCAATAAATAAGCCAATAAGTAAGTCAATAAATAAGCCAATAAGTAAGTCAATAAATAAGCCAATAAGTAAGTCAATAAATAAGCCAATAAGTAAGCCAATGAGTAAGCCAATAAGTAAGCCAATAAGTAAGTCAATAAGTAAGCCAATAAGTAAGCCAATAAGTAAGCCAGTAAGTAAGCCAATAAGTAAGGCAATAAGTAAGCCAATAAGTAATCCAATAAGTAAGCCAATAAGTAAGCCAATAAGTAAGCCAATAAGTAAGGCAATAAGTAAGCCAATAAGTAATCCAATAAGTAAGCCAATAAGTAAGCCAATAAGTAAGCCAGTAAGTAAGTCAATAAGTAAGCCAATAAGTAAGCCAATAAGTAAGTCAATAAGTAAGCCAATAAGTAAGCCAATAAGTAAGTCAATAAGTAAGTCAATAAGTAAGCCAATAAGTAAGTCAATAAGTAAGCCAATAAGTAAGCCAATAAGTAAGCCAATAAGTAAGGCAATAAGTAAGCCAATAAGTAATCCAATAAGTAAGCCAATAAGTAAGCCAATAAGTAAGTCAATAAGTAAGCCAATAAGTAAGCCAATAAGTAAGGCAATAAGTAAGCCAATAAGTAAGCCAATAAGTAAGTCAATAAGTAAGCCAATAAGTAAGCCAATAAGTAATCCAATAAGTAATCCAATAAGTAAGCCAATAAGTAAGCCAATAAGTAAGCCAGTAAGTAAGCCAATATGTAAGCCAGTAAGTAAGTCAATAAGTAAGCCAATAAGTAAGCCAATATGTAAGGCAATAAGCAAGGCAATAAGTAAGCCAGTAAGTAAGCCAATAAGTAAGCCAGTAAGTAAGTCAATAAGTAAGCCAATAAGTAAGCCAATAAGTAAGTCAATAAATAAGCCAGTAAGTAAGCCAATAAGTAAGGCAATAAGTAAGCCAATAAGTAAGCCAATAAGTAAGCCAATAAGTAAGTCAATAAGTAAGTCAATAAGTAAGCCAATAAGTAAGCCAGTAAGTAAGGCAATAAGTAAGGCAAAAAGTAAGCCAATAAGTAAGCCAGTAAGTAAGCCAATAAGTAAGCCAATAAGTAAGGCAATAAGTAAGCCAATAAGTAAGCCAATAAGTAAGCCAATAAATAAGCCAGTAAGTAAGCCAATAAGTAAGGCAATAAGTAAGCCAATAAGTAAGCCAATAAGTAAGCCAATAAGTAAGTCAATAAGTAAGTCAATAAGTAAGCCAATTAGTAAGTCAATAAGTAAGCCAATAAGTAAGCCAATAAGTAGTGTCAATAAGTAAGCCAATAAGTAAGTCAATAAGTAAGCCAATAAATAAGCCAGTAAGTAAGTCAATAAGTAAGCCAATAAGTAAGCCAATAAGTAAGCCAATAAGTAAGTCAATAAGTAAGCCAGTAAGTAAGTCAATAAGTAAGTCAATAAATAAGCCAATAAGTAAGCCAATAAGTAAGCCAATAAGTAAGCCAATAAGTAAGCCAATAAGTAAGTTAATAAGTTAGTCAATAAGTAAGCCAATAAATAAGCCAGTAAGTAAGTCAATAAGTAAGTCAATAAGTAAGCCAATAAGTAAGCCAATAAGTAAGCCAATTAGTAAGTCAATAAGTAAGCCAATAAGTAAGCCAGTAAGTAAGTCAATAAGTAAGCCAATTAGTAAGTCAATAAGTAAGCCAATAAGTAAGCCAATAAGTAAGCCAATAAATAAGCCAATAAGTAAGTCAATAAGTAAGTCAATAAGTAAGCCAATAAGTAAGCCAATAAGTAAGCCAATAAGTAAGCCAATAAGTAAGCCAATAAATAAGCCAGTAAGTAAGCCAATAAGTAAGGCAATAAGTAAGCCAATAAGTAAGCCAATAAGTAAGCCAATAAGTAAGCCAATTAGTAAGTCAATAAGTAAGCCAATAAGTAAGCCAGTAAGTAAGTCAATAAGTAAGCCAATTAGTAAGTCAATAAGTAAGCCAATAAGTAAGCCAATAAGTAAGCCAATAAATAAGCCAATAAGTAAGTCAATAGGTAAGTCAATAAGTAAGCCAATAAGTAAGCCAATAAATAAGCCAGTAAGTAAGCCAATAAGTAAGCCAATAAGTAAGCCAATAAGTAAGCCAATAAGTAAGTCAATAAATAAGCCAATAAGTAAGTCAATAAGTAAGTCAATAAGTAAGCCAATAAGTAAGCCAATAAATAAGCCAATAAGTAAGCCAATAAATAAGCCAATAAGTAAGTCAATAAGTAAGCCAATAAGTAAGCCAATAAGTAAGCCCATAAGTAAGCCAATAGGTAAGCCAATAAGTAAGTCAATAAGTAAGCCAATAAGTAAGCCAATAAGTAAGCCAATAAGTAAGCCAGTAAGTAAGCCAATAAGTAAGCCAATAAGTAAGCCAATAAGTAAGTCAATAAGTAAGTCAATAAGTAAGTCAATAAGTAAGCCAATAAGTAAGCCAATAAGTAAGTCAATAAATAAGCCAATAAGTAAGTCAATAAGTAAGTCAATAAGTAAGCCAATAAGTAAGCCAATAAGTAAGTCAATAAATAAGCCAATAAGTAAGTCAATAAGTAAGCCAATAAGTGAGTCAATAAGTAAGCCAATAAGTAAGTCAATAAGTAAGTCAATAAGTAAGCCAATAAGTAAGCCAATAAGTAAGCCAATAAATAAGCCAATAAGTAAGCCAATAAGTAAGCCAATAAGTAAGCCAATAAATAAGCCAGTAAGTAAGCCAATAAGTAAGCCAATAAGTGAGTCAATAAGTAAGCCAATAAGTAAGCCAATAAATAAGCCAATAAATAAGCCAATAAGTAAGCCAATAAGTGAGTCGATAAGTAAGTCAATAAGTAAGCCAATAAGTAAGCCAATAAGTAAGCCAATAAATAAGCCAATAAGTAAGCCAATAAATAAGCCAGTAAGTAAGTCAATAAGTAAGCCAGTATGTAAGCCAATAAGTAAGCCAATAAGTAAGTCGATAAGTAAGTCAATAAGTAAGCAAATAAGTAAGCCAATAAGTAAGTCAATAAGTAAGCCAATAAGTAAGCCAGTAAGTAAGCCAATAAGTAAGTCAATAAGTAAGCCAATAAGTAAGTCAATAAGTAAGTCAATAAGTAAGCCAATAAGTAAGCCAATTAGTAATTCAATAAGTAAGTCAATAAGTAAGCCAATAAGTAAGTCAATAAGTAAGCCAATAAGTTTGTCAATTAGTAAGTCAATAAGTAAGCCAATAAGTAAGCCAATTAGTAAGCCAATAAGTAAGCCAATAAGTAAGCCAATTAGTAAGCCAATAAGTAAGCCAATAAGTAACTCAATAAATAAGCCAATAAGTAAGCCAATAAGTAAGCCAATAAGTAAGCCAATAAGTAAGCCAGTAAGTAAGCCAATAAGTAAGCCAATAAGTAAGCCAATAAGTAAGTCAATAAGTAAGTCAATATGTAAGCCAATAAGTAAGCCAGTAAGTAAGCCAATAAGTAAGCCAATAAGTAAGTCAATAAGTAAGCCAATAAGTAAGCCAATAAGTAAGTCAATAAGTAAGCCAATAAGTAAGCCAATAAGTAAGCCAATAAGTAAGCCAATAAGCAAGCCAGTAAGTAAGCCAATAAGTAAGCCAATAAGTAAGCCAATAAGTAAGCCAATAAGTAAGCCAATAAGTAAGCCAATAAGTAAGTCAATAAGTAAGCCAATAAGTAAGCCAATAATTTAGCCAATAAGTAAGCCAATAAGTAAGTCAATAAGTAAGCCAATAAGTAAGCCAATAAGTAAGCCAATAAGTAAGCCAATAAGTAAGTCAATAAGTAAGTCAATAAGTAAGCCAATTAGTAAGTCAATAAGTAAGCCAATAAGTAAGCCAATAAGTAAGCCAATAAGTAAGTCAATAAGTAAGTCAATAAGTAAGCCAATAAGTAAGCCAATAAGTAAGCCAGTAAGTAACTCAATAAGTAAGCCAATAAGTAAGCCAATATGTAAGTCAATAAATAAGCCAATAAGTAAGTCAATAAGTAAGCCAATAAGTAAGTCAATAAATAAGCCAATAAGTAAGCCAATAAGTAAGCCAATAAATAAGCCAATAAGTAAGCCAATAAGTAAGCCAATAAGTAAGTCAATAAGTAAGTCAATAAGTAAGCCATTAAGTAAGCCAATAAGTAAGCCAGTAAGTAACTCAATAAGTAAGCCAATAAGTAAGCCAATAAGTAAGTCAATAAATAAGCCAATAAGTAAGTCGTCAATAAATAAGCCAATAAGTAAGCCAATAAGTAAGTCAATAAATAAGCCAATAAGTAAGCCAATAAGTAAGCCATTAAGTAAGTCAATAAATAAGCCAATAAGTAAGCCAATAAGTAAGCCCATAAGTAAGCCAATAAGTAAGTCAATAAGTAAGCCAGTAAGTAAGTCAATAAGTAAGTCAATAAATAAGCCAATAAGTAAGCCAATAAGTAAGCCAATAAGTAAGTCAATAAATAAGCCAATAAGTAAGTCAATAAATAAGCCAATAAGTAAGTCAATAAATAAGCCAATAAGTAAGTCAATAAATAAGCCAATAAGTAAGCCAATGAGTAAGCCAATAAGTAAGCCAATAAGTAAGTCAATAAGTAAGCCAATAAGTAAGCCAATAAGTAAGCCAGTAAGTAAGCCAATAAGTAAGGCAATAAGTAAGCCAATATGTAATCCAATAAGTAAGCCAATAAGTAAGCCAATAAGTAAGCCAATAAGTAAGGCAATAAGTAAGCCAATAAGTAATCCAATAAGTAAGCCAATAAGTAAGCCAATAAGTAAGCCAGTAAGTAAGTCAATAAGTAAGCCAATAAGTAAGCCAATAACTAAGTCAATAAGGAAGCCAATAAGTAAGCCAATAAGTAAGTCAATAAGTAAGTCAATAAGTAAGCCAATATGTAAGTCAATAAGTAAGCCAATAAGTAAGCCAATAAGTAAGCCAATAAGTAAGGCAATAAGTAAGCCAATAAGTAATCCAATAAGTAAGCCAATAAGTAAGCCAATAAGTAAGTCAATAAGTAAGCCAATAAGTAAGCCAATAAGTAAGGCAATAAGTAAGCCAATAAGTAAGCCAATAAGTAAGTCAATAAGTAAGCCAATAAGTAAGCCAATAAGTAAGCCAATAAGTAATCCAATAACTAATCCAATAAGTAAGCCAATAAGTAAGCCAATAAGTAAGCCAGTAAGTAAGCCAATAAGTAAGCCAGTAAGTAAGCCAATAAGTAAGCCAATAAGTAAGCCAATATGTAAGGCAATAAGCAAGGCAATAAGTAAGCCAGTAAGTAAGCCAATAAGTAAGCCAGTAAGTAAGTCAATAAGTAAGCCAATAAGTAAGCCAATAAGTAAGGCAATAAGTAAGCCAATAAGTAAGCCAATAAGTAAGTCAATAAGTAAGCCAGTAAGTAAGTCTATAAGTAAGCCAATAAGTAAGCCAGTAAGTAAGTCAATAAGTAAGCCAATAAGTAACCCAATAAGTAAGGCAATAAGTAAGGCAATAAGTAAGCCAGTAAGTAAGCCAATAAGTAAGCCAGTAAGTAAGTCAATAAGTAAGCCAATAAGTAAGCCAGTAAGTAAGGCAATAAGTAAGGCAATAAGTAAGCCAATAAGTAAGGCAATAAGTAAGCTAATAAGTAAGCCAATAAATAAGCCAGTAAGTAAGCCAATAAGTAAGCCAATAAATAAGCCAGTAAGTAAGCCAATAAGTAAGTCAATAAATAAGCCAATAAGTAAGCCAATAAGTAAGCCAGTAAGTAAGGCAATAAGTAAGGCAATAAGTAAGCCAATAAATAAGCCAGTAAGTAAGCCAATAAGTAAGCCAATAAGTAAGGCAATAAGTAAGCCAATAAGTAAGCCAATAAGTAAGCCAATAAATAAGCCAGTAAGTAAGCCAATAAGTAAGGCAATAAGTAAGCCAATAAGTAAGCCAATAAGTAAGCCAATAAGTAAGTCAATAAGTAAGTCAATAAGTAAGCCAATTAGTAAGTCAATAAGTAAGCCAATAAGTAAGCCAATAAGTAAGTCAATAAGTAAGCCAATAAGTAAGTCAATAAGTAAGCCAATAAATAAGCCAGTAAGTAAGTCAATAAGTAAGCCAATAAGTAAGCCAATAAGTAAGCCAATAAGTAAGTCAATAAGTAAGCCAGTAAGTAAGTCAATAAGTAAGTCAATAAATAAGCCAATAAGTAAGCCAATAAGTAAGCCAATAAGTAAGCCAATAAGTAAGCCAATAAGTAAGTTAATAAGTTAGTCAATAAGTAAGCCAATAAATAAGCCAGTAAGTAAGTCAATAAGTAAGTCAATAAGTAAGCCAATAAGTAAGCCAATAAGTAAGCCAATTAGTAAGTCAATAAGTAAGCCAATAAGTAAGCCAGTAAGTAAGTCAATAAGTAAGCCAATTAGTAAGTCAATAAGTAAGCCAATAAGTAAGCCAATAAGTAAGCCAATAAATAAGCCAATAAGTAAGTCAATAAGTAAGCCAATAAGTAAGCCAATAAGTAAGCCAATAAGTAAGCCAATAAGTAAGCCAATAAATAAGCCAGTAAGTAAGCCAATAAGTAAGGCAATAAGTAAGCCAATAAGTAAGCCAATAAGTAAGCCAATAAGTAAGCCATTTAGTAAGTCAATAAGTAAGCCAATAAGTAAGCCAGTAAGTAAGTCAATAAGTAAGCCAATTAGTAAGTCAATAAGTAAGCCAATAAGTAAGCCAATAAGTAAGCCAATAAATAAGCCAATAAGTAAGTCAATAAGTAAGTCAATAAGTAAGCCAATAAGTAAGCCAATAAATAAGCCAGTAAGTAAGCCAATAAGTAAGCCAATAAGTAAGCCAATAAGTAAGCCAATAAGTAAGTCAATAAATAAGCCAATAAGTAAGTAAATAAGTAAGTCAATAAGTAAGCCAATAAGTAAGCCAATAAATAAGCCAATAAGTAAGCCAATAAATAAGCCAATAAGTAAGTCAATAAGTAAGCCAATAAGTATGCCAATAAGTAAGCCCATAAGTAAGCCAATAAGTAAGCCAATAAGTAAGTCAATAAGTAAGTCAATAAGTAAGCCAATAAGTAAGCCAATAAGTAAGTCAATAAATAAGCCAATAAGTAAGTCAATAAGTAAGCCAATAAGTAAGCCAATAAGTAAGTCAATAAATAAGCCAATAAGTAAGTCAATAAGTAAGCCAATAAGTGAGTCAATAAGTAAGCCAATAAGTAAGTCAATAAGTAAGTCAATAAGTAAGCCAATAAGTAAGCCAATAAGTAAGCCAATAAATAAGCCAATAAGTAAGCCAATAAGTAAGCCAATAAATAAGCCAGTAAGTAAGCCAATAAGTAAGCCAATAAGTGAGTCAATAAGTAAGCCAATAAGTAAGCCAATAAATAAGCCAATAAATAAGCCAATAAGTAAGCCAATAAGTGAGTCGATAAGTAAGTCAATAAGTAAGCCAATAAGTAAGCCAATAAGTAAGCCAATAAATAAGCCAATAAGTAAGCCAATAAATAAGCCAGTAAGTAAGTCAATAAGTAAGCCAGTATGTAAGCCAATAAGTAAGCCAATAAGTAAGTCGATAAGTAAGTCAATAAGTAAGCAAATAAGTAAGCCAATAAGTAAGTCAATAAGTAAGCCAATAAGTAAGCCAGTAAGTAAGCCAATAAGTAAGTCAATAAGTAAGCCAATAAGTAAGTCAATAAGTAAGTCAATAAGTAAGCCAATAAGTAAGCCATTTAGTAATTCAATAAGTAAGTCAATAAGTAAGCCAATAAGTAAGTCAATAAGTAAGCCAATAAGTTTGTCAATTAGTAAGTCAATAAGTAAGCCAATAAGTAAGCCAATTAGTAAGCCAATAAGTAAGCCAATAAGTAAGCCAATAAGTAAGCCAATAAGTAACTCAATAAATAAGCCAATAAGTAAGCCAATAAGTAAGCCAATAAGTAAGCCAATGAGTAAGCCAGTAAGTAAGCCAATAAGTAAGCCAATAAGTAAGCCAATAAGTAAGTCAATAAGTAAGTCAATATGTAAGCCAATAAGTAAGCCAGTAAGTAAGCCAATAAGTAAGCCAATAAGTAAGCCAATAAGTAAGCCAATAAATAAGCCAATAAGTAAGCCAATAAGTAAGCCAGTAAGTAAGCCAGTAAGTAAGCCAATAAGTAAGTCAATAAGTAAGCCAGTAAGTAAGCCAATAATTAAGCCAATAAGGAAGCCAATAAATAAGTCAATAAGTAAGCCAGTAAGTAAGTCAATAAGTAAGCCAATAAGTAACCCAATAAGTAAGGCAATAAGTAAGGCAATAAGTAAGCCAGTAAGTAAGCCAATAAGTAAGCCAGTAAGTAAGTCAATAAGTAAGCCAATAAGTAAGCCAGTAAGTAAGGCAATAAGTAAGGCAATAAGTAAGCCAATAAGTAAGGCAATAAGTAAGCTAATAAGTAAGCCAATAAATAAGCCAGTATGTAAGCCAATAAGTAAGCCAATAAATAAGCCAGTAAGTAAGCCAATAAGTAAGTCAATAAATAAGCCAATAAGTAAGCCAATAAGTAAGCCAGTAAGTAAGGCAATAAGTAAGGCAATAAGTAAGCCAATAAGTAAGCCAGTAAGTAAGCCAATAAGTAAGCCAATAAGTAAGGCAATAAGTAAGCCAATGAGTAAGCCAATAAGTAAGCCAATAAATAAGCCAGTAAGTAAGCCAATAAGTAAGGCAATAAGTAAGCCAATAAGTAAGCCAATAAGTAAGCCAATAAGTAAGTCAATAAGTAAGTCAATAAGTAAGCCAATTAGTAAGTCAATAAGTAAGCCAATAAGTAAGCCAATAAGTAAGTCAATAAGTAAGCCAATAAGTAAGTCAATAAGTAAGCCAATAAATAAGCCAGTAAGTAAGTCAATAA
This sequence comes from Meconema thalassinum, assembly GCA_946902985.2. Taxonomy (NCBI): domain Eukaryota; kingdom Metazoa; phylum Arthropoda; class Insecta; order Orthoptera; family Tettigoniidae; genus Meconema; species Meconema thalassinum. Next base: position 426,549,341 of record OX336394.1, on the reverse strand, counting down.
GTAAGCCAATAAGTAAGCCAATAAGTAAGCCAATAAGTAAGTCAATAAGTAAGCCAGTAAGTAAGTCAATAAGTAAGTCAATAAATAAGCCAATAAGTAAGCCAATAAGTAAGCCAATAAGTAAGCCAATAAGTAAGTTAATAAGTTAGTCAATAAGTAAGCCAATAAATAAGCCAGTAAGTAAGTCAATAAGTAAGTCAATAAGTAAGCCAATAAGTAAGCCAATAAGTAAGCCAATTAGTAAGTCAATAAGTAAGCCAATAAGTAAGCCAGTAAGTAAGTCAATAAGTAAGCCAATTAGTAAGTCAATAAGTAAGCCAATAAGTAAGCCAATAAGTAAGCCAATAAATAAGCCAATAAGTAAGTCAATAAGTAAGTCAATAAGTAAGCCAATAAGTAAGCCAATAAGTAAGCCAATAAGTAAGGCAATAAGTAAGCCAATAAATAAGCCAGTAAGTAAGCCAATAAGTAAGGCAATAAGTAAGCCAATAAGTAAGCCAATAAGTAAGCCAATTAGTAAGTCAATAAGTAAGCCAATAAGTAAGCCAGTAAGTAAGTCAATAAGTAAGCCAATTAGTAAGTCAATAAGTAAGCCAATAAGTAAGCCAATAAGTAAGCCAATAAATAAGCCAATAAGTAAGTCAATAAGTAAGTCAATAAGTAAGCCAATAAGTAAGCCAATAAATAAGCCAGTAAGTAAGCCAATAAGTAAGCCAATAAGTAAGCCAATAAGTAAGCCAATAAGTAAGTCAATAAATAAGCCAATAAGTAAGTCAATAAGTAAGTCAATAAGTAAGCCAATAAGTAAGCCAATAAATAAGCCAATAAGTAAGTCAATAAGTAAGCCAATAAGTAAGCCAATAAGTAAGCCCATAAGTAAGCCAATAGGTAAGCCAATAAGTAAGTCAATAAGTAAGCCAATAAGTAAGCCAATAAGTAAGCCAATAAGTAAGCCAGTAAGTAAGCCAATAAGTAAGCCAATAAGTAAGCCAATAAGTAAGTCAATAAGTAAGTCAATAAGTAAGTCAATAAGTAAGCCAATAAGTAAGCCAATAAGTAAGTCAATAAATAAGCCAATAAGTAAGTCAATAAGTAAGTCAATAAGTAAGCCAATAAGTAAGCCAATAAGTAAGTCAATAAATAAGCCAATAAGTAAGTCAATAAGTAAGCCAATAAGTGAGTCAATAAGTAAGCCAATAAGTAAGTCAATAAGTAAGTCAATAAGTAAGCCAATAAGTAAGCCAATAAGTAAGCCAATAAATAAGCCAATAAGTAAGCCAATAAGTAAGCCAATAAGTAAGCCAATAAATAAGCCAGTAAGTAAGCCAATAAGTAAGCCAATAAGTGAGTCAATAAGTAAGCCAATAAGTAAGCCAATAAATAAGCCAATAAATAAGCCAATAAGTAAGCCAATAAGTGAGTCGATAAGTAAGTCAATAAGTAAGCCAATTAGTAAGTCAATAAGTAAGCCAATAAGTAAGCCAATAAGTAAGCCAATAAATAAGCCAATAAGTAAGTCAATAAGTAAGCCAATAAATAAGCCAATAAGTAAGCCAATAAGTAAGCCAATAAGTAAGCCAATAAATAAGCCAGTAAGTAAGCCAATAAGTAAGGCAATAAGTAAGCCAATAAGTAAGCCAATAAGTAAGCCAATAAGTAAGCCAATTAGTAAGTCAATAAGTAAGCCAATAAGTAAGCCAGTAAGTAAATCAATAAGTAAGCCAATTAGTAAGTCAATAAATAAGCCAATAAGTAAGCCAATAAGTAAGCCAATAAATAAGCCAATAAGTAAGTCAATAAGTAAGCCCATAAGTAAGCCAATAAGTAAGCCAATAAGTAAGTCAATAAGTAAGCCAATAAGTAAGCCAATAAGTAAGCCAATAAGTAAGCCAGTAAGTAAGCCAATAAGTAAGCCAATAAGTAAGCCAATAAGTAAGTCAATAAGTAAGTCAATAAGTAAGTCAATAAGTAAGCCAATAAGTAAGCCAATAAGTAAGTCAATAAATAAGCCAATAAGTAAGTCAATAAGTAAGTCAATAAGTAAGCCAATAAGTAAGCCAATAAGTAAGTCAATAAATAAGCCAATAAGTAAGTCAATAAGTAAGCCAATAAGTGAGTCAATAAGTAAGCCAATAAGTAAGTCAATAAGTAAGTCAATAAGTAAGCCAATAAGTAAGCCAATAAGTAAGCCAATAAATAAGCCAATAAGTAAGCCAATAAGTAAGCCAATAAGTAAGCCAATAAATAAGCCAGTAAGTAAGCCAATAAGTAAGCCAATAAGTGAGTCAATAAGTAAGCCAATAAGTAAGCCAATAAATAAGCCAATAAATAAGCCAATAAGTAAGCCAATAAGTGAGTCGATAAGTAAGTCAATAAGTAAGCCAATAAGTAAGCCAATAAGTAAGCCAATAAATAAGCCAATAAGTAAGCCAATAAATAAGCCAGTAAGTAAGTCAATAAGTAAGCCAGTATGTAAGCCAATAAGTAAGCCAATAAGTAAGTCGATAAGTAAGTCAATAAGTAAGCAAATAAGTAAGCCAATAAGTAAGTCAATAAGTAAGCCAATAAGTAAGCCAGTAAGTAAGCCAATAAGTAAGTCAATAAGTAAGCCAATAAGTAAGTCAATAAGTAAGTCAATAAGTAAGCCAATAAGTAAGCCATTTAGTAATTCAATAAGTAAGTCAATAAGTAAGCCAATAAGTAAGTCAATAAGTAAGCCAATAAGTTTGTCAATTAGTAAGTCAATAAGTAAGCCAATAAGTAAGCCAATTAGTAAGCCAATAAGTAAGCCAATAAGTAAGCCAATAAGTAAGCCAATAAGTAACTCAATAAATAAGCCAATAAGTAAGCCAATAAGTAAGCCAATAAGTAAGCCAATAAGTAAGCCAGTAAGTAAGCCAGTAAGTAAGCCAATAAGTAAGTCAATAAGTAAGCCAGTAAGTAAGCCAATAATTAAGCCAATAAGGAAGCCAATAAATAAGTCAATAAGTAAGCCAGTAAGTAAGTCAATAAGTAAGCCAATAAGTAACCCAATAAGTAAGGCAATAAGTAAGGCAATAAGTAAGCCAGTAAGTAAGCCAATAAGTAAGCCAGTAAGTAAGTCAATAAGTAAGCCAGTAAGTAAGGCAATAAGTAAGGCAATAAGTAAGCCAATAAGTAAGGCAATAAGTAAGCTAATAAGTAAGCCAATAAATAAGCCAGTAAGTAAGCCAATAAGTAAGCCAATAAATAAGCCAGTAAGTAAGCCAATAAGTAAGTCAATAAATAAGCCAATAAGTAAGCCAATAAGTAAGCCAGTAAGTAAGGCAATAAGTAAGGCAATAAGTAAGCCAATAAGTAAGCCAGTAAGTAAGCCAATAAGTAAGCCAATAAGTAAGGCAATAAGTAAGCCAATAAGTAAGCCAATAAGTAAGCCAATAAATAAGCCAGTAAGTAAGCCAATAAGTAAGGCAATAAGTAAGCCAATAAGTAAGCCAATAAGTAAGCCAATAAGTAAGTCAATAAGTAAGTCAATAAGTAAGCCAATTAGTAAGTCAATAAGTAAGCCAATAAGTAAGCCAATAAGTAAGTCAATAAGTAAGCCAATAAGTAAGTCAATAAGTAAGCCAATAAATAAGCCAGTAAGTAAGTCAATAAGTAAGCCAATAAGTAAGCCAATAAGTAAGCCAATAAGTAAGTCAATAAGTAAGCCAGTAAGTAAGTCAATAAGTAAGTCAATAAATAAGCCAATAAGTAAGCCAATAAGTAAGCCAATAAGTAAGCCAATAAGTAAGCCAATAAGTAAGTTAATAAGTTAGTCAATAAGTAAGCCAATAAATAAGCCAGTAAGTAAGTCAATAAGTAAGTCAATAAGTAAGCCAATAAGTAAGCCAATAAGTAAGCCAATTAGTAAGTCAATAAGTAAGCCAATAAGTAAGCCAGTAAGTAAGTCAATAAGTAAGCCAATTAGTAAGTCAATAAGTAAGCCAATAAGTAAGCCAATAAGTAAGCCAATAAATAAGCCAATAAGTAAGTCAATAAGTAAGTCAATAAGTAAGCCAATAAGTAAGCCAATAAGTAAGCCAATAAGTAAGCCAATAAGTAAGCCAATAAATAAGCCGGTAAGTAAGCCAATAAGTAAGGCAATAAGTAAGCCAATAAGTAAGCCAATAAGTAAGCCAATAAGTAAGCCAATTAGTAAGTCAATAAGTAAGCCAATCAGTAAGCCAGTAAGTAAGTCAATAAGTAAGCCAATTAGTAAGTCAATAAGTAAGCCAATAAGTAAGCCAATAAGTAAGCCAATAAATAAGCCAATAAGTAAGTCAATAAGTAAGCCAATAAGTAAGCCAATAAATAAGCCAGTAAGTAAGCCAATAAGTAAGCCAATAAGTAAGCCAATAAGTAAGCCAATAAGTAAGTCAATAAATAAGCCAATAAGTAAGTCAATAAGTAAGTCAATAAGTAAGCCAATAAGTAAGCCAATAAATAAGCCAATAAGTAAGCCAATAAATAAGCCAATAAGTAAGTCAATAAGTAAGCCAATAAGTAAGCCAATAAGTAAGCCCATAAGTAAGCCAATAGGTAAGCCAATAAGTAAGTCAATAAGTAAGCCAATAAGTAAGCCAATAAGTAAGCCAATAAGTAAGCCAGTAAGTAAGCCAATAAGTAAGCCAATAAGTAAGCCAATAAGTAAGTCAATAAGTAAGTCAATAAGTAAGTCAATAAGTAAGCCAATAAGTAAGCCAATAAGTAAGTCAATAAATAAGCCAATAAGTAAGTCAATAAGTAAGTCAATAAGTAAGCCAATAAGTATGCCAATAAGTAAGTCAATAAATAAGCCAATAAGTAAGTCAATAAGTAAGCCAATAAGTGAGTCAATAAGTAAGCCAATAAGTAAGTCAATAAGTAAGTCAATAAGTAAGCCAATGAGTAAGCCAATAAGTAAGCCAATAAATAAGCCAATAAGTAAGCCAATAAGTAAGCCAATAAGTAAGCCAATAAATAAGCCAGTAAGTAAGCCAATAAGTAAGCCAATAAGTGAGTCAATAAGTAAGCCAATAAGTAAGCCAATAAATAAGCCAATAAATAAGCCAATAAGTAAGCCAATAAGTGAGTCGATAAGTATGTCAATAAGTAAGCCAATAAGTAAGCCAATAAGTAAGCCAATAAATAAGCCAATAAGTAAGCCAATAAATAAGCCAGTAAGTAAGTCAATAAGTAAGCCAGTATGTAAGCCAATAAGTAAGCCAATAAGTAAGTCGATAAGTAAGTCAATAAGTAAGCAAATAAGTAAGCCAATAAGTAAGTCAATAAGTAAGCCAATAAGTAAGCCAGTAAGTAAGCCAATAAGTAAGTCAATAAGTAAGCCAATAAGTAAGTCGATAAGTAAGTCAATAAGTAAGCAAATAAGTAAGCCAATAAGTAAGTCAATAAGTAAGCCAATAAGTAAGCCAGTAAGTAAGCCAATAAGTAAGCCAATAAGTAAGTCAATAAGTAAGTCAATAAGTAAGCCAATTAGTAAGTCAATAAGTAAGCCAATAAGTAAGCCAATAAGTAAGCCAATAAGTAAGCCAATAAGTAAGTCAATAAGTAAGTCAATAAGTAAGCCAATAAGTAAGCCAATAAGTAAGCCAGTAAGTAACTCAATAAGTAAGCCAATAAGTAAGCCAATATGTAAGTCAATAAATAAGCCAATAAGTAAGTCAATAAGTAAGCCAATAAGTAAGTCAATAAATAAGCCAATAAGTAAGCCAATAAGTAAGCCAATAAATAAGCCAATAAGTAAGCCAATAAGTAAGCCAATAAGTAAGTCAATAAGTAAGTCAATAAGTAAGCCATTAAGTAAGCCAATAAGTAAGCCAGTAAGTAACTCAATAAGTAAGCCAATAAGTAAGCCAATAAGTAAGTCAATAAATAAGCCAATAAGTAAGTCGTCAATAAATAAGCCAATAAGTAAGCCAATAAGTAAGTCAATAAATAAGCCAATAAGTAAGCCAATAAGTAAGCCATTAAGTAAGTCAATAAATAAGCCAATAAGTAAGCCAATAAGTAAGCCCATAAGTAAGCCAATAAGTAAGTCAATAAGTAAGCCAGTAAGTAAGTCAATAAGTAAGTCAATAAATAAGCCAATAAGTAAGCCAATAAGTAAGCCAATAAGTAAGTCAATAAATAAGCCAATAAGTAAGTCAATAAATAAGCCAATAAGTAAGTCAATAAATAAGCCAATAAGTAAGTCAATAAATAAGCCAATAAGTAAGCCAATGAGTAAGCCAATAAGTAAGCCAATAAGTAAGTCAATAAGTAAGCCAATAAGTAAGCCAATAAGTAAGCCAGTAAGTAAGCCAATAAGTAAGGCAATAAGTAAGCCAATATGTAATCCAATAAGTAAGCCAATAAGTAAGCCAATAAGTAAGCCAATAAGTAAGGCAATAAGTAAGCCAATAAGTAATCCAATAAGTAAGCCAATAAGTAAGCCAATAAGTAAGCCAGTAAGTAAGTCAATAAGTAAGCCAATAAGTAAGCCAATAAGTAAGTCAATAAGGAAGCCAATAAGTAAGCCAATAAGTAAGTCAATAAGTAAGTCAATAAGTAAGCCAATAAGTAAGTCAATAAGTAAGCCAATAAGTAAGCCAATAAGTAAGCCAATAAGTAAGGCAATAAGTAAGCCAATAAGTAATCCAATAAGTAAGCCAATAAGTAAGCCAATAAGTAAGTCAATAAGTAAGCCAATAAGTAAGCCAATAAGTAAGGCAATAAGTAAGCCAATAAGTAAGCCAATAAGTAAGTCAATAAGTAAGCCAATAAGTAAGCCAATAAGTAAGCCAATAAGTAATCCAATAACTAATCCAATAAGTAAGCCAATAAGTAAGCCAATAAGTAAGCCAGTAAGTAAGCCAATAAGTAAGCCAGTAAGTAAGTCAATAAGTAAGCCAATAAGTAAGCCAATATGTAAGGCAATAAGCAAGGCAATAAGTAAGCCAGTAAGTAAGCCAATAAGTAAGCCAGTAAGTAAGTCAATAAGTAAGCCAATAAGTAAGCCAATAAGTAAGGCAATAAGTAAGCCAATAAGTAAGCCAATAAGTAAGTCAATAAGTAAGCCAGTAAGTAAGTCTATAAGTAAGCCAATAAGTAAGCCAGTAAGTAAGTCAATAAGTAAGCCAATAAGTAACCCAATAAGTAAGGCAATAAGTAAGGCAATAAGTAAGCCAGTAAGTAAGCCAATAAGTAAGCCAGTAAGTAAGTCAATAAGTAAGCCAATAAGTAAGCCAGTAAGTAAGGCAATAAGTAAGGCAATAAGTAAGCCAATAAGTAAGGCAATAAGTAAGCTAATAAGTAAGCCAATAAATAAGCCAGTAAGTAAGCCAATAAGTAAGCCAATAAATAAGCCAGTAAGTAAGCCAATAAGTAAGTCAATAAATAAGCCAATAAGTAAGCCAATAAGTAAGCCAGTAAGTAAGGCAATAAGTAAGGCAATAAGTAAGCCAATAAATAAGCCAGTAAGTAAGCCAATAAGTAAGCCAATAAGTAAGGCAATAAGTAAGCCAATAAGTAAGCCAATAAGTAAGCCAATAAATAAGCCAGTAAGTAAGCCAATAAGTAAGGCAATAAGTAAGCCAATAAGTAAGCCAATAAGTAAGCCAATAAGTAAGTCAATAAGTAAGTCAATAAGTAAGCCAATTAGTAAGTCAATAAGTAAGCCAATAAGTAAGCCAATAAGTAAGTCAATAAGTAAGCCAATAAGTAAGTCAATAAGTAAGCCAATAAATAAGCCAGTAAGTAAGTCAATAAGTAAGCCAATAAGTAAGCCAATAAGTAAGCCAATAAGTAAGTCAATAAGTAAGCCAGTAAGTAAGTCAATAAGTAAGTCAATAAATAAGCCAATAAGTAAGCCAATAAGTAAGCCAATAAGTAAGCCAATAAGTAAGTTAATAAGTTAGTCAATAAGTAAGCCAATAAATAAGCCAGTAAGTAAGTCAATAAGTAAGTCAATAAGTAAGCCAATAAGTAAGCCAATAAGTAAGCCAATTAGTAAGTCAATAAGTAAGCCAATAAGTAAGCCAGTAAGTAAGTCAATAAGTAAGCCAATTAGTAAGTCAATAAGTAAGCCAATAAGTAAGCCAATAAGTAAGCCAATAAATAAGCCAATAAGTAAGTCAATAAGTAAGCCAATAAGTAAGCCAATAAGTAAGCCAATAAGTAAGCCAATAAGTAAGCCAATAAATAAGCCAGTAAGTAAGCCAATAAGTAAGGCAATAAGTAAGCCAATAAGTAAGCCAATAAGTAAGCCAATAAGTAAGCCAATTAGTAAGTCAATAAGTAAGCCAATAAGTAAGCCAGTAAGTAAGTCAATAAGTAAGCCAATTAGTAAGTCAATAAGTAAGCCAATAAGTAAGCCAATAAGTAAGCCAATAAATAAGCCAATAAGTAAGTCAATAAGTAAGTCAATAAGTAAGCCAATAAGTAAGCCAATAAATAAGCCAGTAAGTAAGCCAATAAGTAAGCCAATAAGTAAGCCAATAAGTAAGCCAATAAGTAAGTCAATAAATAAGCCAATAAGTAAGTAAATAAGTAAGTCAATAAGTAAGCCAATAAGTAAGCCAATAAATAAGCCAATAAGTAAGCCAATAAATAAGCCAATAAGTAAGTCAATAAGTAAGCCAATAAGTATGCCAATAAGTAAGCCCATAAGTAAGCCAATAAGTAAGCCAATAAGTAAGTCAATAAGTAAGTCAATAAGTAAGCCAATAAGTAAGCCAATAAGTAAGTCAATAAATAAGCCAATAAGTAAGTCAATAAGTAAGCCAATAAGTAAGCCAATAAGTAAGTCAATAAATAAGCCAATAAGTAAGTCAATAAGTAAGCCAATAAGTGAGTCAATAAGTAAGCCAATAAGTAAGTCAATAAGTAAGTCAATAAGTAAGCCAATAAGTAAGCCAATAAGTAAGCCAATAAATAAGCCAATAAGTAAGCCAATAAGTAAGCCAATAAGTAAGCCAATAAATAAGCCAGTAAGTAAGCCAATAAGTAAGCCAATAAGTGAGTCAATAAGTAAGCCAATAAGTAAGCCAATAAATAAGCCAATAAATAAGCCAATAAGTAAGCCAATAAGTGAGTCGATAAGTAAGTCAATAAGTAAGCCAATAAGTAAGCCAATAAGTAAGCCAATAAATAAGCCAATAAGTAAGCCAATAAATAAGCCAGTAAGTAAGTCAATAAGTAAGCCAGTATGTAAGCCAATAAGTAAGCCAATAAGTAAGTCGATAAGTAAGTCAATAAGTAAGCAAATAAGTAAGCCAATAAGTAAGTCAATAAGTAAGCCAATAAGTAAGCCAGTAAGTAAGCCAATAAGTAAGTCAATAAGTAAGCCAATAAGTAAGTCAATAAGTAAGTCAATAAGTAAGCCAATAAGTAAGCCATTTAGTAATTCAATAAGTAAGTCAATAAGTAAGCCAATAAGTAAGTCAATAAGTAAGCCAATAAGTTTGTCAATTAGTAAGTCAATAAGTAAGCCAATAAGTAAGCCAATTAGTAAGCCAATAAGTAAGCCAATAAGTAAGCCAATAAGTAAGCCAATAAGTAACTCAATAAATAAGCCAATAAGTAAGCCAATAAGTAAGCCAATAAGTAAGCCAATGAGTAAGCCAGTAAGTAAGCCAATAAGTAAGCCAATAAGTAAGCCAATAAGTAAGTCAATAAGTAAGTCAATATGTAAGCCAATAAGTAAGCCAGTAAGTAAGCCAATAAGTAAGCCAATAAGTAAGCCAATAAGTAAGCCAATAAATAAGCCAATAAGTAAGCCAATAAGTAAGCCAGTAAGTAAGCCAGTAAGTAAGCCAATAAGTAAGTCAATAAGTAAGCCAGTAAGTAAGCCAATAATTAAGCCAATAAGGAAGCCAATAAATAAGTCAATAAGTAAGCCAGTAAGTAAGTCAATAAGTAAGCCAATAAGTAACCCAATAAGTAAGGCAATAAGTAAGGCAATAAGTAAGCCAGTAAGTAAGCCAATAAGTAAGCCAGTAAGTAAGTCAATAAGTAAGCCAATAAGTAAGCCAGTAAGTAAGGCAATAAGTAAGGCAATAAGTAAGCCAATAAGTAAGGCAATAAGTAAGCTAATAAGTAAGCCAATAAATAAGCCAGTAAGTAAGCCAATAAGTAAGCCAATAAATAAGCCAGTAAGTAAGCCAATAAGTAAGTCAATAAATAAGCCAATAAGTAAGCCAATAAGTAAGCCAGTAAGTAAGGCAATAAGTAAGGCAATAAGTAAGCCAATAAGTAAGCCAGTAAGTAAGCCAATAAGTAAGCCAATTAGTAAGGCAATAAGTAAGCCAATGAGTAAGCCAATAAGTAAGCCAATAAATAAGCCAGTAAGTAAGCCAATAAGTAAGGCAATAAGTAAGCCAATAAGTAAGCCAATAAGTAAGCCAATAAGTAAGTCAATAAGTAAGTCAATAAGTAAGCCAATTAGTAAGTCAATAAGTAAGCCAATAAGTAAGCCAATAAGTAAGTCAATAAGTAAGCCAATAAGTAAGTCAATAAGTAAGCCAATAAATAAGCCAGTAAGTAAGTCAATAAGTAAGCCAATAAGTAAGCCAATAAGTAAGCCAATAAGTAAGTCAATAAGTAAGCCAGTAAGTAAGTCAATAAGTAAGTCAATAAATAAGCCAATAAGTAAGCCAATAAGTAAGCCAATAAGTAAGCCAATAAGTAAGTTAATAAGTTAGTCAATAAGTAAGCCAATAAATAAGCCAGTAAGTAAGTCAATAAGTAAGTCAATAAGTAAGCCAATAAGTAAGCCAATAAGTAAGCCAATTAGTAAGTCAATAAGTAAGCCAATAAGTAAGCCAGTAAGTAAGTCAATAAGTAAGCCAATTAGTAAGTCAATAAGTAAGCCAATAAGTAAGCCAATAAGTAAGCCAATAAATAAGCCAATAAGTAAGTCAATAAGTAAGTCAATAAGTAAGCCAATAAGTAAGCCAATAAGTAAGCCAATAAGTAAGCCAATAAGTAAGCCAATAAATAAGCCAGTAAGTAAGCCAATAAGTAAGGCAATAAGTAAGCCAATAAGTAAGCCAATAAGTAAGCCAATAAGTAAGCCAATTAGTAAGTCAATAAGTAAGCCAATAAGTAAGCCAGTAAGTAAGTCAATAAGTAAGCCAATTAGTAAGTCAATAAGTAAGCCAATAAGTAAGCCAATAAGTAAGCCAATAAATAAGCCAATAAGTAAGTCAATAAGTAAGTCAATAAGTAAGCCAATAAGTAAGCCAATAAATAAGCCAGTAAGTAAGCCAATAAGTAAGCCAATAAGTAAGCCAATAAGTAAGCCAATAAGTAAGTCAATAAATAAGCCAATAAGTAAGTCAATAAGTAAGTCAATAAGTAAGCCAATAAGTAAGCCAATAAATAAGCCAATAAGTAAGTCAATAAGTAAGCCAATAAGTAAGCCAATAAGTAAGCCCATAAGTAAGCCAATAGGTAAGCCAATAAGTAAGTCAATAAGTAAGCCAATAAGTAAGCCAATAAGTAAGCCAATAAGTAAGCCAGTAAGTAAGCCAATAAGTAAGCCAATAAGTAAGCCAATAAGTAAGTCAATAAGTAAGTCAATAAGTAAGTCAATAAGTAAGCCAATAAGTAAGTCAATAAATAAGCCAATAAGTAAGTCAATAAGTAAGTCAATAAGTAAGCCAATAAGTAAGCCAATAAGTAAGTCAATAAATAAGCCAATAAGTAAGTCAATAAGTAAGCCAATAAGTGAGTCAATAAGTAAGCCAATAAGTAAGTCAATAAGTAAGTCAATAAGTAAGCCAATAAGTAAGCCAATAAGTAAGCCAATAAATAAGCCAATAAGTAAGCCAATAAGTAAGCCAATAAGTAAGCCAATAAATAAGCCAGTAAGTAAGCCAATAAGTAAGCCAATAAGTGAGTCAATAAGTAAGCCAATAAGTAAGCCAATAAATAAGCCAATAAATAAGCCAATAAGTAAGCCAATAAGTGAGTCGATAAGTAAGTCAATAAGTAAGCCAATTAGTAAGTCAATAAGTAAGCCAATAAGTAAGCCAATAAGTAAGCCAATAAATAAGCCAATAAGTAAGTCAATAAGTAAGCCAATAAATAAGCCAATAAGTAAGCCAATAAGTAAGCCAATAAGTAAGCCAATAAATAAGCCAGTAAGTAAGCCAATAAGTAAGGCAATAAGTAAGCCAATAAGTAAGCCAATAAGTAAGCCAATAAGTAAGCCAATTAGTAAGTCAATAAGTAAGCCAATAAGTAAGCCAGTAAGTAAATCAATAAGTAAGCCAATTAGTAAGTCAATAAATAAGCCAATAAGTAAGCCAATAAGTAAGCCAATAAATAAGCCAATAAGTAAGTCAATAAGTAAGTCAATAAGTAAGCCAATAAGTAAGCCAATAAATAAGCCAGTAAGTAAGCCAATAAGTAAGCCAATAAGTAAGCCAATAAGTAAGTCAATAAATAAGCCAATAAGTAAGTCAATAAGTAAGTCAATAAGTAAGCCAATAAGTAAGCAAATAAATAAGCCAATAAGTAAGCCAATAAATAAGCCAATAAGTAAGTCAATAAGTAAGCCAATAAGTAAGCCAATAAGTAAGCCCATAAGTAAGCCAATAAGTAAGCCAATAAGTAAGTCAATAAGTAAGCCAATAAGTAAGCCAATAAGTAAGCCAATAAGTAAGCCAGTAAGTAAGCCAATAAGTAAGCCAATAAGTAAGCCAATAAGTAAGTCAATAAGTAAGTCAATAAGTAAGTCAATAAGTAAGCCAATAAGTAAGCCAATAAGTAAGTCAATAAATAAGCCAATAAGTAAGTCAATAAGTAAGTCAATAAGTAAGCCAATAAGTAAGCCAATAAGTAAGTCAATAAATAAGCCAATAAGTAAGTCAATAAGTAAGCCAATAAGTGAGTCAATAAGTAAGCCAATAAGTAAGTCAATAAGTAAGTCAATAAGTAAGCCAAAAAGTAAGCCAATATGTAAGCCAATAAATAAGCCAATAAGTAAGCCAATAAGTAAGCCAATAAGTAAGCCAATAAATAAGCCAGTAAGTAAGCCAATAAGTAAGCCAATAAGTGAGTCAATAAGTAAGCCAATAAGTAAGCCAATAAATAAGCCAATAAATAAGCCAATAAGTAAGCCAATAAGTGAGTCGATAAGTAAGTCAATAAGTAAGCCAATAAGTAAGCCAATAAGTAAGCCAATAAATAAGCCAATAAGTAAGCCAATAAATAAGCCAGTAAGTAAGTCAATAAGTAAGCCAGTATGTAAGCCAATAAGTAAGCCAATAAGTAAGTCGATAAGTAAGTCAATAAGTAAGCAAATAAGTAAGCCAATAAGTAAGTCAATAAGTAAGCCAATAAGTAAGCCAGTAAGTAAGCCAATAAGTAAGTCAATAAGTAAGCCAATAAGTAAGTCAATAAGTAAGTCAATAAGTAAGCCAATAAGTAAGCCATTTAGTAATTCAATAAGTAAGTCAATAAGTAAGCCAATAAGTAAGTCAATAAGTAAGCCAATAAGTTTGTCAATTAGTAAGTCAATAAGTAAGCCAATAAGTAAGCCAATTAGTAAGCCAATAAGTAAGCCAATAAGTAAGCCAATAAGTAAGCCAATAAGTAACTCAATAAATAAGCCAATAAGTAAGCCAATAAGTAAGCCAATAAGTAAGCCAATAAGTAAGCCAGTAAGTAAGCCAGTAAGTAAGCCAATAAGTAAGTCAATAAGTAAGCCAGTAAGTAAGCCAATAATTAAGCCAATAAGGAAGCCAATAAATAAGTCAATAAGTAAGCCAGTAAGTAAGTCAATAAGTAAGCCAATAAGTAACCCAATAAGTAAGGCAATAAGTAAGGCAATAAGTAAGCCAGTAAGTAAGCCAATAAGTAAGCCAGTAAGTAAGTCAATAAGTAAGCCAGTAAGTAAGGCAATAAGTAAGGCAATAAGTAAGCCAATAAGTAAGGCAATAAGTAAGCTAATAAGTAAGCCAATAAATAAGCCAGTAAGTAAGCCAATAAGTAAGCCAATAAATAAGCCAGTAAGTAAGCCAATAAGTAAGTCAATAAATAAGCCAATAAGTAAGCCAATAAGTAAGCCAGTAAGTAAGGCAATAAGTAAGGCAATAAGTAAGCCAATAAGTAAGCCAGTAAGTAAGCCAATAAGTAAGCCAATAAGTAAGGCAATAAGTAAGCCAATAAGTAAGCCAATAAGTAAGCCAATAAATAAGCCAGTAAGTAAGCCAATAAGTAAGGCAATAAGTAAGCCAATAAGTAAGCCAATAAGTAAGCCAATAAGTAAGTCAATAAGTAAGTCAATAAGTAAGCCAATTAGTAAGTCAATAAGTAAGCCAATAAGTAAGCCAATAAGTAAGTCAATAAGTAAGCCAATAAGTAAGTCAATAAGTAAGCCAATAAATAAGCCAGTAAGTAAGTCAATAAGTAAGCCAATAAGTAAGCCAATAAGTAAGCCAATAAGTAAGTCAATAAGTAAGCCAGTAAGTAAGTCAATAAGTAAGTCAATAAATAAGCCAATAAGTAAGCCAATAAGTAAGCCAATAAGTAAGCCAATAAGTAAGCCAATAAGTAAGTTAATAAGTTAGTCAATAAGTAAGCCAATAAATAAGCCAGTAAGTAAGTCAATAAGTAAGTCAATAAGTAAGCCAATAAGTAAGCCAATAAGTAAGCCAATTAGTAAGTCAATAAGTAAGCCAATAAGTAAGCCAGTAAGTAAGTCAATAAGTAAGCCAATTAGTAAGTCAATAAGTAAGCCAATAAGTAAGCCAATAAGTAAGCCAATAAATAAGCCAATAAGTAAGTCAATAAGTAAGTCAATAAGTAAGCCAATAAGTAAGCCAATAAGTAAGCCAATAAGTAAGCCAATAAGTAAGCCAATAAATAAGCCGGTAAGTAAGCCAATAAGTAAGGCAATAAGTAAGCCAATAAGTAAGCCAATAAGTAAGCCAATAAGTAAGCCAATTAGTAAGTCAATAAGTAAGCCAATCAGTAAGCCAGTAAGTAAGTCAATAAGTAAGCCAATTAGTAAGTCAATAAGTAAGCCAATAAGTAAGCCAATAAGTAAGCCAATAAATAAGCCAATAAGTAAGTCAATAAGTAAGTCAATAAGTAAGCCAATAAGTAAGCCAATAAATAAGCCAGTAAGTAAGCCAATAAGTAAGCCAATAAGTAAGCCAATAAGTAAGCCAATAAGTAAGTCAATAAATAAGCCAATAAGTAAGTCAATAAGTAAGTCAATAAGTAAGCCAATAAGTAAGCCAATAAATAAGCCAATAAGTAAGCCAATAAATAAGCCAATAAGTAAGTCAATAAGTAAGCCAATAAGTAAGCCAATAAGTAAGCCCATAAGTAAGCCAATAGGTAAGCCAATAAGTAAGTCAATAAGTAAGCCAATAAGTAAGCCAATAAGTAAGCCAATAAGTAAGCCAGTAAGTAAGCCAATAAGTAAGCCAATAAGTAAGTCAATAAGTAAGTCAATAAGTAAGTCAATAAGTAAGCCAATAAGTAAGCCAATAAGTAAGTCAATAAATAAGCAATAAGTAAGTCAATAAGTAAGTCAATAAGTAAGCCAATAAGTAAGCCAATAAGTAAGTCAATAAATAAGCCAATAAGTAAGTCAATAAGTAAACCAATAAGTGAGTCAATAAGTAAGCCAATAAGTAAGTCAATAAGTAAGTCAATAAGTAAGCCAATGAGTAAGCCAATAAGTAAGCCAATAAATAAGCCAATAAGTAAGCCAATAAGTAAGCCAATAAATAAGCCAGTAAGTAAGCCAATAAGTAAGCCAATAAGTGAGTCAATAAGTAAGCCAATAAGTAAGCCAATAAATAAGCCAATAAATAAGCCAATAAGTAAGCCAATAAGTGAGTCGATAAGTAAGTCAATAAGTAAGCCAATAAGTAAGCCAATAAGTAAGCCAATAAATAAGCCAATAAGTAAGCCAATAAATAAGCCAGTAAGTAAGTCAATAAGTAAGCCAGTATGTAAGCCAATAAGTAAGCCAATAAGTAAGTCGATAAGTAAGTCAATAAGTAAGCAAATAGTAAGCCAATAAGTAAGTCAATAAGTAAGCCAATAAGTAAGCCAGTAAGTAAGCCAATAAGTAAGTCAATAAGTAAGCCAATAAGTAAGTCAATAAGTAAGTCAATAAGTAAGCCAATAAGTAAGCCAATTAGTAATTCAATAAGTAAGTCAATAAGTAAGCCAATAAGTAAGTCAATAAGTAAGCCAATAAGTTTGTCAATTAGTAAGTCAATAAGTAAGCCAATAAGTAAGCCAATTAGTAAGCCAATAAGTAAGCCAATAAGTAGCCAATTAGTAAGCCAATAAGTAAGCCAATAAGTAACTCAATAAATAAGCCAATAAGTAAGCCAATAAGTAAGCCAATAAGTAAGCCAATAAGTAAGCCAGTAAGTAAGCCAATAAGTAAGCCAATAAGTAAGCCAATAAGTAAGTCAATAAGTAAGTCAATATGTAAGCCAATAAGTAAGCCAGTAAGTAAGCCAATAAGTAAGCCAATAAGTAAGTCAATAAGTAAGCCAATAAGTAAGCCAATAAGTAAGTCAATAAGTAAGCCAATAAGTAAGCCAATAAGTAAGCCAATAAGTAAGCCAATAAGCAAGCCAGTAAGTAAGCCAATAAGTAAGCCAATAAGTAAGCC
Source organism: Meconema thalassinum (assembly GCA_946902985.2). NCBI lineage: Eukaryota > Metazoa > Arthropoda > Insecta > Orthoptera > Tettigoniidae > Meconema > Meconema thalassinum. The sequence goes on along the minus strand of OX336394.1, from coordinate 426,532,690 downwards.
AATAAGTAAGTCAATAAGTAAGCCAATAAGTAAGCCAATAAGTAAGCCAATAAGTAAGTCAATAAGTAAGCCAATAAGTAAGCCAATAATTTAGCCAATAAGTAAGCCAATAAGTAAGTCAATAAGTAAGCCAATAAGTAAGCCAATAAGTAAGCCATTAAGTAAGCCAATAAGTAAGTCAATAAGTAAGTCAATAAGTAAGCCAATTAGTAAGTCAATAAGTAAGCCAATAAGTAAGCCAATAAGTAAGCCAATAAGTAAGCCAATAAGTAAGTCAATAAGTAAGTCAATAAGTAAGCCAATAAGTAAGCCAATAAGTAAGCCAGTAAGTAACTCAATAAGTAAGCCAATAAGTAAGCCAATAAGTAAGTCAATAAATAAGCCAATAAGTAAGTCAATAAGTAAGCCAATAAGTAAGTCAATAAATAAGCCAATAAGTAAGCCAATAAGTAAGCCAATAAATAAGCCAATAAGTAAGCCAATAAGTAAGCCAATAAGTAAGTCAATAAGTAAGTCAATAAGTAAGCCAATAAGTAAGCCAATAAGTAAGCCAGTAAGTAACTCAATAAGTAAGCCAATACGTAAGCCAATAAGTAAGTCAATAAATAAGCCAATAAGTAAGTCGTCAATAAATAAGCCAATAAGTAAGCCAATAAGTAAGTCAATAAATAAGCCAATAAGTAAGCCAATAAGTAAGCCATTAAGTAAGTCAATAAATAAGCCAATAAGTAAGCCAATAAGTAAGCCCATAAGTAAGCCAATAAGTAAGTCAATAAGTAAGCCAGTAAGTAAGTCAATAAGTAAGTCAATAAATAAGCCAATAAGTAAGCCAATAAGTAAGCCAATAAGTAAGCCAATAAGTAAGTCAATAAATAAGCCAATAAGTAAGTCAATAAATAAGCCAATAATTAAGTCAATAAATAAGCCAATAAGTAAGTCAATAAATAAGCCAATAAGTAAGCCAATGAGTAAGCCAATAAGTAAGCCAATAAGTAAGTCAATAAGTAAGCCAATAAGTAAGCCAATAAGTAAGCCAGTAAGTAAGCCAATAAGTAAGGCAATAAGTAAGCCAATAAGTAATCCAATAAGTAAGCCAATAAGTAAGCCAATAAGTAAGCCAATAAGTAAGGCAATAAGTAAGCCAATAAGTAATCCAATAAGTAAGCCAATAAGTAAGCCAATAAGTAAGCCAGTAAGTAAGTCAATAAGTAAGCCAATAAGTAAGCCAATAAGTAAGTCAATAAGTAAGCCAATAAGTAAGCCAATAAGTAAGTCAATAAGTAAGTCAATAAGTAAGCCAATAAGTAAGTCAATAAGTAAGCCAATAAGTAAGCCAATAAGTAAGCCAATAAGTAAGGCAATAAGTAAGCCAATAAGTAATCCAATAAGTAAGCCAATAAGTAAGCCAATAAGTAAGTCAATAAGTAAGCCAATAAGTAAGCCAATAAGTAAGGCAATAAGTAAGCCAATAAGTAAGCCAATAAGTAAGTCAATAAGTAAGCCAATAAGTAAGCCAATAAGTAAGCCAATAACTAATCCAATAAGTAAGCCAATAAGTAAGCCAATAAGTAAGCCAGTAAGTAAGCCAATAAGTAAGCCAGTAAGTAAGTCAATAAGTAAGCCAATAAGTAAGCCAATATGTAAGGCAATAAGCAAGGCAATAAGTAAGCCAGTAAGTAAGCCAATAAGTAAGCCAGTAAGTAAGTCAATAAGTAAGCCAATAAGTAAGCCAATAAGTAAGGCAATAAGTAAGCCAATAAGTAAGCCAATAAGTAAGTCAATAAGTAAGCCAGTAAGTAAGTCTATAAGTAAGCCAATAAGTAAGCCAGTAAGTAAGTCAATAAGTAAGCCAATAAGTAACCCAATAAGTAAGGCAATAAGTAAGGCAATAAGTAAGCCAGTAAGTAAGCCAATAAGTAAGCCAGTAAGTAAGTCAATAAGTAAGCCAATAAGTAAGCCAGTAAGTAAGGCAATAAGTAAGGCAATAAGTAAGCCAATAAGTAAGGCAATAAGTAAGCTAATAAGTAAGCCAATAAATAAGCCAGTAAGTAAGCCAATAAGTAAGCCAATAAATAAGCCAGTAAGTAAGCCAATAAGTAAGTCAATAAATAAGCCAATAAGTAAGCCAATAAGTAAGCCAGTAAGTAAGGCAATAAGTAAGGCAATAAGTAAGCCAATAAGTAAGCCAGTAAGTAAGCCAATAAGTAAGCCAATAAGTAAGGCAATAAGTAAGCCAATAAGTAAGCCAATAAGTAAGCCAATAAATAAGCCAGTAAGTAAGCCAATAAGTAAGGCAATAAGTAAGCCAATAAGTAAGCCAATAAGTAAGCCAATAAGTAAGTCAATAAGTAAGTCAATAAGTAAGCCAATTAGTAAGTCAATAAGTAAGCCAATAAGTAAGCCAATATGTAAGTCAATAAGTAAGCCAATAAGTAAGTCAATAAGTAAGCCAATAAATAAGCCAGTAAGTAAGTCAATAAGTAAGCCAATAAGTAAGCCAATAAGTAAGCCAATAAGTAAGTCAATAAGTAAGCCAGTAAGTAAGTCAATAAGTAAGTCAATAAATAAGCCAATAAGTAAGCCAATAAGTAAGCCAATAAGTAAGCCAATAAGTAAGTTAATAAGTTAGTCAATAAGTAAGCCAATAAATAAGCCAGTAAGTAAGTCAATAAGTAAGTCAATAAGTAAGCCAATAAGTAAGCCAATAAGTAAGCCAATTAGTAAGTCAATAAGTAAGCCAATAAGTAAGCCAGTAAGTAAGTCAATAAGTAAGCCAATTAGTAAGTCAATAAGTAAGCCAATAAGTAAGCCAATAAGTAAGCCAATAAATAAGCCAATAAGTAAGTCAATAAGTAAGCCAATAAGTAAGCCAATAAGTAAGCCAATAAGTAAGCCAATAAGTAAGCCAATAAATAAGCCAGTAAGTAAGCCAATAAGTAAGGCAATAAGTAAGCCAATAAGTAAGCCAATAAGTAAGCCAATAAGTAAGCCAATTAGTAAGTCAATAAGTAAACCAATAAGTAAGCCAGTAAGTAAGTCAATAAGTAAGCCAATTAGTAAGTCAATAAGTAAGCCAATAAGTAAGCCAATAAGTAAGCCAATAAATAAGCCAATAAGTAAGTCAATAAGTAAGTCAATAAGTAAGCCAATAAGTAAGCCAATAAATAAGCCAGTAAGTAAGCCAATAAGTAAGCCAATAAGTAAGCCAATAAGTAAGTCAATAAATAAGCCAATAAGTAAGTCAATAAGTAAGTCAATAAGTAAGCCAATAAGTAAGCCAATAAATAAGCCAATAAGTAAGCCAATAAATAAGCCAATAAGTAAGTCAATAAGTAAGCCAATAAGTAAGCCAATAAGTAAGCCCATAGGTAAGCCAATAAGTAAGCCAATAAGTAAGTCAATAAGTAAGCCAATAAGTAAGCCAATAAGTAAGCCAATAAGTAAGCCAGTAAGTAAGCCAATAAGTAAGCCAATAAGTAAGCCAATAAGTAAGTCAATAAGTAAGTCAATAAGTAAGTCAATAAGTAAGCCAATAAGTAAGCCAATAAGTAAGTCAATAAATAAGCCAATAAGTAAGTCAATAAGTAAGTCAATAAGTAAGCCAATAAGTAAGCCAATAAGTAAGTCAATAAATAAGCCAATAAGTAAGTCAATAAGTAAGCCAATAAGTGAGTCAATAAGTAAGCCAATAAGTAAGTCAATAAGTAAGCCAATAAGTAAGCCAATAAGTAAGCCAATAAATAAGCCAATAAGTAAGCCAATAAGTAAGCCAATAAGTAAGCCAATAAATAAGCCAGTAAGTAAGCCAATAAGTAAGCCAATAAGTGAGTCAATAAGTAAGCCAATAAGTAAGCCAATAAATAAGCCAATAAATAAGCCAATAAGTAAGCCAATAAGTGAGTCGATAAGTAAGTCAATAAGTAAGCCAATAAGTAAGCCAATAAGTAAGCCAATAAATAAGCCAATAAGTAAGCCAATAAATAAGCCAGTAAGTAAGTCAATAAGTAAGCCAGTATGTAAGCCAATAAGTAAGCCAATAAGTAAGTCGATAAGTAAGTCAATAAGTAAGCAAATAAGTAAGCCAATAAGTAAGTCAATAAGTAAGCCAATAAGTAAGCCAGTAAGTAAGCCAATAAGTAAGTCAATAAGTAAGCCAATAAGTAAGTCAATAAGTAAGTCAATAAGTAAGCCAATAAGTAAGCCATTTAGTAATTCAATAAGTAAGTCAATAAGTAAGCCAATAAGTAAGTCAATAAGTAAGCCAATAAGTTTGTCAATTAGTAAGTCAATAAGTAAGCCAATAAGTAAGCCAATTAGTAAGCCAATAAGTAAGCCAATAAGTAAGCCAATAAGTAAGCCAATAAGTAACTCAATAAATAAGCCAATAAGTAAGCCAATAAGTAAGCCAATAAGTAAGCCAATAAGTAAGCCAATAAGTAAGCCAGTAAGTAAGCCAATAAGTAAGCCAATAAGTAAGCCAATAAGTAAGTCAATAAGTAAGTCAATATGTAAGCCAATAAGTAAGCCAGTAAGTAAGCCAATAAGTAAGCCAATAAGTAAGCCAATAAGTAAGCCAATAAATAAGCCAATAAGTAAGCCAATAAGTAAGCCAGTAAGTAAGCCAGTAAGTAAGCCAATAAGTAAGTCAATAAGTAAGCCAGTAAGTAAGCCAATAATTAAGCCAATAAGGAAGCCAATAAATAAGTCAATAAGTAAGCCAGTAAGTAAGCCAATAAGTAAGTCAATAAGTAAGCCAGTAAGTAAGCCAATAAGTAAGCCAATAAGTAAGCCAATAAATAAGCCAATAAGTAACTCAATAAATAAGCCAATAAGTAAGCCAATAAATGAGCCAATAAGTAAGCCAATAAGTAAGCCAATAAGTAAGCCAATAAGTAAGCCAATAAGTAAGCCAGTAAGTAAGCCAATAAGTAAGCCAATAAGTAAGCCAATAAGTAAGTCAATAAGTAAGCCAGTAAGTAAGCCAATAAGTAAGCCAATAAGTAAGCCAATTAGTAAGCCAATAAGTAAGCCAATAAGTTAGTCAATAAGTTAGTCAATGAGTAAGCCAATAAGTAAGCCAATAAGTAAGTCAATAAGTAAGCCAGTAAGTAAGCCAATAAGTAAGCCAATAAGTAAGCCAATAAGTAAGCCAATAAGTAAGCCAATAAGTAAGTCAATAAGTAAGCCAATAAGTAAGCCAATAAGTAAGCCAATAAGTAAGCCAATAAGTAAGCCAATAAGTTAGTCAATAAGTTAGTCAATGAGTAAGCCAATAAGTAAGCCAATAAGTAAGTCAATAAGTAAGCCAATAAGTAAGCAAATAAGTAAGCCAATAAGTAAGCCAATAAATAAGCCAATAAGTAACTCAATAAATAAGCCAACAAGTAAGCCAATAAATACGCCAATAAGTAAGCCAATAAGTAAGCCAATAAGTAAGTCAATAAGTAAGCCAGTAAGTAAGTCAATAAGTAAGTCATTAAATAAGCCAATAAGTAAGCCAATAAGTAAGCCAATAAGTAAGTCAATAAATAAGCCAATAAGTAAGTCAATAAGTAAGTCAATAAGTAAGTCAATAAATAAGCCAGTAAGTAAGTCAATAAGTAAGCCAATAAGTAAGCCAATAAGTGAGTCAATAAGTAAGCCAATAAGTAAGCCAATAAGTAAGGCAATAAGTAAGTCAATAAGTAAGCCAATAAGTAAGCCAATAAGTAAGCCAATAAGTAAGCCAATAAATAAGCCAGTAAGTAAGCCAATAAGTAAGCCAATAAGTAAGTCAATAAATAAGCCAGTAAGTAAGCCAATAAGTAAGCCAATAAGTAAGTCAATAAATAAGCCAATAAGTAAGTCAATAAGTAAGCCAATAAGTAAGTCAATAAGTAAGCCAATAAGTAAGCCAATAAGTAAGCCAATAAGTAAGTCAATAAATAAGCCAATAAGTAAGCCAATAAGTAAGTCAATAAGTAAGCCAATAAGTAAGCCAATAAGTAAGCCAATAAGTAAGCCAATAAATAAGCCAGTAAGTAAGCCAATAAGTAAGCCAATAAGTAAGTCAATAAATAAGCCAATAAGTAAGCCAGTAAGTAACTCAATAAGTAAGCCAATAAGTAAGCCAATAAGTAAGTCAATAAATAAGCCAATAAGTAAGTCAATAAGTAAGCCAATAAGTAAGTCAATAAGTAAGCCAATAAGTAAGCCAATAAGTAAGCCAATTAGTAAGCCAATAAATAAGCCAATAAGTAAGCCAATAAGTAAGCCTATAAGTAAGTCAATAAGTAAGTCAATAAGTAAGCCAATAAGTAAGCCAATAAGTAAGCCAGTAAGTAACTCAATAAGTAAGCCAATAAGTAAGCCAATAAGTAAGTCAATAAATAAGCCAATAAGTAAGTCAATAAGTAAGCCAATAAGTAAGTCAATAAGTAAGCCAATAAGTAAGCCAATAAGTAAGCCAATAAGTAAGTCAATAAGTAAGCCAATAAATAAGCCAGTAAGTAAGCCAATAAGTAAGCCAATAAGTAAGTCAATAAATAAGCCAATAAGTAAGTCAATAAATAAGCCAATAAATAAGCCAGTAAGTAAGTCAATAAGTAAGCCAATAAGTAAGCCAATAAGTAAGCCAATAAGTAAGCCAATAAATAAGCCAGTAAGTAAGCCAATAAGTAAGCCAATAAGTAAGTCAATAAATAAGCCAATAAGTAAGTCAATAAGTAAGCCAATAAGTAAGTCAATAAGTAAGCCAATAAGTAAGCCAATAAATAAGCCAATAAGTAAGCCAATAAGTAAGCCAATAAGTAAGTCAATAAGTAAGCCAGTAAGTAAGTCAATAAGTAAGTCAATAAATAAGCCAATAAGTAAGCCAATAAGTAAGCCAATAAATAAGCCAATAAGTAAGCCAATAAGTAAGCCAATAAGTAAGCCAATGAGTAAGCCAATAAGTAAGCCAATAAGTAAGTCAATAAGTAAGCCAATAAGTAAGCCAATAAGTAAGTCAATAAGTAAGCCAATAAGTAAGCCAATAAGTAAGCCAATAAGTTAGTCAATAAGTTAGTCAATGAGTAAGCCAATAAGTAAGTCAATAAGTAAGCCAATGAGTAAGCCAATAAGTAAGCCAATAAGTAAGCCAATAAGTAAGCCAATAAGTAAGCCAATGAGTAAGCCAATAAGTAAGCCAATAAGTAAGTCAATAAGTAAGCCAATAAGTAAGCCAATAAGTAAGTCAATAAGTAAGCCAATAAGTAAGCCAATAAGTAAGCCAATAAGTAAGCCAATAAGCAAGCCAGTAAGTAAGCCAATAAGTAAGCCAATAAGTAAGCCAATAAGTAAGTCAATAAGTAAGCCAATAAGTAAGCCAATAAGTAAGCCAATAAGTAAGTCAATAAGTAAGCCAATAAGTAAGCCAATAATTAAGCCAATAAGTAAGCCAATAAGTAAGTCAATAAGTAAGCCAATAAGTAAGCCAATAAGTAAGCCAATAAGTAAGCCAATAAGTAAGCCAATTAGTAAGTCAATAAGTAAGCCAATAAGTAAGTCAATAAGTAAGCCAATAAGTAAGCCAATAAGTAAGCCAATAAGTAAGCCAATAGGTAAGCCAATAAGTAAGCCAGTAAGTAACTCAATAAGTAAGCCAATAAGTAAGCCAATAAGTAAGTCAATAAATAAGCCAATAAGTAAGTCAATAAGTAAGCCAATAAGTAAGTCAATAAGTAAGCCAATAAGTAAGCCAATAAGTAAGCCAATTAGTAAGCCAATAAATAAGCCAATAAGTAAGCCAATAAGTAAGCCTATAAGTAAGTCAATAAGTAAGTCAATAAGTAAGCCAATAAGTAAGCCAATAAGTAAGCCAGTAAGTAACTCAATAAGTAAGCCAGTAAGTAACTCAATAAGTAAGTCAATAAATAAGCCAATAAGTAAGTCATTAAGTAAGTCAATATGTAAGCCAATAAGTAAGTCAATAAATAAGCCAATAAGTAAGCCAATAAGTAAGTCAATAAATAAGCCAATAAGTAAGCCAATAAGTAAGCCATTAAGTAAGTCAATAAATAAGCCAATAAGTAAGCCAATAAGTAAGCCAATAAGTAAGCCAATAAGTAAGTCAATAAGTAAGCCAGTAAGTAAGTCAATAAGTAAGTCAATAAATAAGCCAATAAGTAAGCCAATAAGTAAGCCAATAAGTAAGCCAATAAGTAAGTCAATAAATAAGCCAATAAGTAAGTCAATAAATAAGCCAATAAGTAAGTCAATAAATAAGCCAATAAGTAAGTCAATAAATAAGCCAATAAGTAAGCCAATGAGTAAGCCAATAAGTAAGCCAATAAGTAAGTCAATAAGTAAGCCAATAAGTAAGCCAATAAGTAAGCCAGTAAGTAAGCCAATAAGTAAGGCAATAAGTAAGCCAATAAGTAATCCAATAAGTAAGCCAATAAGTAAGCCAATAAGTAAGCCAATAAGTAAGGCAATAAGTAAGCCAATAAGTAATCCAATAAGTAAGCCAATAAGTAAGCCAATAAGTAAGCCAGTAAGTAAGTCAATAAGTAAGCCAATAAGTAAGCCAATAAGTAAGTCAATAAGTAAGCCAATAAGTAAGCCAATAAGTAAGTCAATAAGTAAGTCAATAAGTAAGCCAATAAGTAAGTCAATAAGTAAGCCAATAAGTAAGCCAATAAGTAAGCCAATAAGTAAGGCAATAAGTAAGCCAATAAGTAATCCAATAAGTAAGCCAATAAGTAAGCCAATAAGTAAGTCAATAAGTAAGCCAATAAGTAAGCCAATAAGTAAGGCAATAAGTAAGCCAATAAGTAAGCCAATAAGTAAGCCAATAAGTAAGTCAATAAGTAAGCCAATAAGTAAGCCAATAAGTAAGCCAATAAGTAATCCAATATGTAATCCAATAAGTAAGCCAATAAGTAAGCCAATAAGTAAGCCAGTAAGTAAGCCAATAAGTAAGCCAGTAAGTAAGTCAATAAGTAAGCCAATAAGTAAGCCAATAAGTAAGGCAATAAGCAAGGCAATAAGTAAGCCAGTAAGTAAGCCAATAAGTAAGCCAGTAAGTAAGTCAATAAGTAAGCCAATAAGTAAGCCAATAAGTAAGGCAATAAGTAAGCCAATAAGTAAGCCAATAAGTAAGTCAATAAGTAAGCCAGTAAGTAAGTCTATAAGTAAGCCAATAAGTAAGCCAGTAAGTAAGTCAATAAGTAAGCCAATAAGTAACCCAATAAGTAAGGCAATAAGTAAGGCAATAAGTAAGCCAGTAAGTAAGCCAATAAGTAAGCCAGTAAGTAAGTCAATAAGTAAGCCAATAAGTAAGCCAGTAAGTAAGGCAATAAGTAAGGCAATAAGTAAGCCAATAAGTAAGGCAATAAGTAAGCTAATAAGTAAGCCAATAAATAAGCCAGTAAGTAAGCCAATAAGTAAGCCAATAAATAAGCCAGTAAGTAAGCCAATAAGTAAGTCAATAAATAAGCCAATAAGTAAGCCAATAAGTAAGCCAGTAAGTAAGGCAATAAGTAAGGCAATAAGTAAGCCAATAAGTAAGCCAGTAGTAAGCCAATAAGTAAGCCAATAAGTAAGGCAATAAGTAAGCCAATAAGTAAGCCAATAAGTAATCCAATAAATAAGCCAGTAAGTAAGCCAATAAGTAAGGCAATAAGTAAGCCAATAAGTAAGCCAATAAGTAAGCCAATAAGTAAGTCAATAAGTAAGTCAATAAGTAAGCCAATTAGTAAGTTAATAAGTAAGCCAATAAGTAAGCCAATAAGTAAGTCAATAAGTAAGCCAATAAGTAAGTCAATAAATAAGCCAATAAATAAGCCAGTAAGTAAGTCAATAAGTAAGCCAATAAGTAAGCCAATAAGTAAGCCAATAAGTAAGTCAATAAGTAAGCCAGTAAGTAAGTCAATAAGTAAGTCAATAAATAAGCCAATAAGTAAGCCAATAAGTAAGCCAATAAGTAAGCCAATAAGTAAGCCAATAAGTAAGTTAATAAGTTAGTCAATAAGTAAGCCAATAAATAAGCCAGTAAGTAAGTCAATAAGTAAGTCAATAAGTAAGCCAATAAGTAAGCCAATAAGTAAGTCAATAAATAAGCCAATAAATAAGCCAATAAGTAAGTCAATAAGTAAGCCAATAAGTAAGTCAATAAGTAAGCCAGTAAGTAAGTCAATAAGTAAGTCAATAAATAAGCCAATAAGTAAGCCAATAAGTAAGCCAATAAGTAAGTCAATAAATAAGCCAATAAGTAAGTCAATAAATAAGCCAATAAGTAAGCCAATAAGTAAGCCAATAAGTAAGTCAATAAATAAGCCAATACGTAAGTCAATAAATAAGCCAATAAGTAACTCAATAAGTAAGCCAATAAGTAAGCCAGTAAGTAAGGCAATAAGTAAGCCAATAAGTAAGCCAATAAATAAGCCAATAAGTAAGCCAATAAATAAGCCAGTAAGTAAGGCAATAAGTAAGGCAATAAGTAACTCAATAAGTAAGCCAATAAATAAGCCAGTAAGTAAGCCAATAAATAAGCCAGTAAGTAAGCCAATAATTAAGGCAATAAGTAAGCCAATAAGTAAGGCAATAAGTAAGCCAATAAGTAAGCCAATAAATAAGCCAATAAGTAAGCCAATAAATAAGCCAGTAAGTAAGCCAGTAAGTAAGGCAATAAGTAAGGCAATAAGTAAGCCAATAAGTAACTCAATAAGTAAGCCAATAAGTAAGCCAGTAAGTAAGGCAATAAGTAAGCCAGTAAGTAAGTTAATAAGTAAGCCAATAAGTAAGCCAATAAGTAAGCCAGTAAGTAAGGCAATAAGTAAGCCAGTAAGTAAGTCAATAAGTAAGCCAGTAAGTAAGCCAATAAGTAACTCAATAAGTAAGCCAATAAGCAAGCCAGTAAGTAAGGCAATAAGTAAGCCAGTAAGTAAGGCAATAAGTAAGCCAATAAGTAAGGCAATAAGTAAGCCAATAAGTAAGCCAATAAGTAAGCCAGTAAGTAAGCCAATAAGTAAGCCAGTAAGTAAGTCAATAAGTAAGCCAATAAGTAAGGCAATAAGTAAGCCAATAAGTAAGGTAATAAGTAAGCCAATAAGTAACTCAATAAGTAAGCCAATAAGTAAGCCAATAAGTAAGCCAATAAGTAAGGCAATAAGTAAGTCAATATGTAACTCAATAAGTAAGCCAATAAGTAAGCCAATAAGTAATCCAATAAGTAATCCAATAAGTAAGCCAATAAGTAAGCCAATAAGTAAGCCAATAAGTAAGGCAATAAGTAAGCCAATAAGTAAGCCAATAAGTAAGCCAATAAGTAAGTCAATAAGTAAGCCAATAAGTAAGCCAATAAGTAAGCCAATAAGTAATCCAATAAGTAATCCAATAAGTAAGCCAATAAGTAAGCCAATAAGTAAGCCAGTAAGTAAGCCAATAAGTAAGCCAGTAAGTAAGTCAATAAGTAAGCCAATAAGTAAGCCAATATGTAAGGCAATAAGCAAGGCAATAAGTAAGCAAGTAAGTAAGCCAATAAGTAAGCCAGTAAGTAAGTCAATAAGTAAGCCAATAAGTAAGCCAATAAGTAAGGCAATAAGTAAGCCAATAAGTAAGCCAATAAGTAAGTCAATAAGTAAGCCAGTAAGTAAGTCAATAAGTAAGCCAATAAGTAAGCCAGTAAGTAAGTCAATAAGTAAGCCAATAAGTAAGCCAATAAGTAAGGCAATAAGTAAGGCAATAAGTAAGCCAGTAAGTAAGCCAATAAGTAAGCCAGTAAGTAAGTCAATAAGTAAGCCAATAAGTAAGCCAGTAAGTAAGGCAATAAGTAAGGCAATAAGTAAGCCAATAAGTAAGGCAATAAGTAAGCCAATAAGTAAGCCAATAAATAAGCCAATAAGTAAGCCAATAAGTAAGCCAATAAGTAAGTCAATAAGTAAGCCAATAAGTAAGCCAATAAGTAAGCCAATAAGTAAGCCAATAAGCAAGCCAGTAAGTAAGCCAATAAGTAAGCCAATAAGTAAGCCAATAAGTAAGTCAATAAGTAAGCCAATAAGTAAGCCAATAAGTAAGCCAATAAGTAAGCCAATAAGTAAGCCAATAAGTAAGCCAATAAGTAAGCCAATAAGTAAGTCAATAAGTAAGCCAATAAGTAAGCCAATAAGTAAGCCAATAAGTAAGTCAATAAGTAAGCCAATTAGTAAGTCAATAAGTAAGCCAATAAGTAAGCCAATAAGTAAGCCAATAAGTAAGCCAATAAGTAAGTCAATAAGTAAGTCAATAAGTAAGCCAATAAGTAAGCCAATAAGTAAGCCAGTAAGTAACTCAATAAGTAAGCCAATAAGTAAGCCAATAAGTAAGCCAATAAGTAAGCCAATAAATAAGCCAGTAAGTAAGCCAGTAAGTAAGGCAATTTGTAAGGCAATAAGTAAGCCAATAAGTAACTCAATAAGTAAGCCAATAAGTAAGCCAGTAAGTAAGGCAATAAGTAAGCCAGTAAGTAAGTTAATAAGTAAGCCAATAAGTAAGCCAATAAGTAAGCCAGTAAGTAAGGCAATAAGTAAGCCAGTAAGTAAGTCAATAAGTAAGCCAGTAAGTAAGCCAATAAGTAACTCAATAAGTAAGCCAATAAGCAAGCCAGTAAGTAAGGCAATAAGTAAGCCAGTAAGTAAGGCAATAAGTAAGCCAATAAGTAAGGCAATAAGTAAGCCAATAAGTAAGCCAATAAGTAAGCCAGTAAGTAAGCCAATAAGTAAGCCAGTAAGTAAGTCAATAAGTAAGCCAATAAGTAAGGCAATAAGTAAGCCAATAAGTAAGGTAATAAGTAAGCCAATAAGTAACTCAATAAGTAAGCCAATAAGTAAGCCAATAAGTAAGCCAATAAGTAAGCCAATAAGTAAGGCAATAAGTAAGTCAATATGTAACTCAATAAGTAAGCCAATAAGTAAGCCAATAAGTAATCCAATAAGTAATCCAATAAGTAAGCCAATAAGTAAGCCAATAAGTAAGCCAATAAGTAAGGCAATAAGTAAGCCAATAAGTAAGCCAATAAGTAAGCCAATAAGTAAGTCAATAAGTAAGCCAATAAGTAAGCCAATAAGTAATCCAATAAGTAATCCAATAAGTAAGCCAATAAGTAAGCCAATAAGTAAGCCAGTAAGTAAGCCAATAAGTAAGCCAGTAAGTAAGTCAATAAGTAAGCCAATAAGTAAGCCAATATATAAGGCAATAAGCAAGGCAATAAGTAAGCCAGTAAGTAAGCCAATAAGTAAGCCAGTAAGTAAGTCAATAAGTAAGCCAATAAGTAAGCCAATAAGTAAGGCAATAAGTAAGCCAATAAGTAAGCCAATAAGTAAGTCAATAAGTAAGCCAGTAAGTAAGTCAATAAGTAAGCCAATAAGTAAGCCAGTAAGTAAGTCAATAAGTAAGCCAATAAGTAAGCCAATAAGTAAGGCAATAAGTAAGGCAATAAGTAAGCCAGTAAGTAAGCCAATAAGTAAGCCAGTAAGTAAGTCAATAAGTAAGCCAATAAGTAAGCCAGTAAGTAAGGCAATAAGTAAGGCAATAAGTAAGCCAATAAGTAAGGCAATAAGTAAGCCAATAAGTAAGCCAATAAATAAGCCAATAAGTAAGCCAATAAGTAAGCCAATAAGTAAGTCAATAAGTAAGCCAATAAGTAAGCCAATAAGTAAGCCAATAAGTAAGCCAATAAGCAAGCCAGTAAGTAAGCCAATAAGTAAGCCAATAAGTAAGCCAATAAGTAAGTCAATAAGTAAGCCAATAAGTAAGCCAATAAGTAAGCCAATAAGTAAGCCAATAAGTAAGCCAATAAGTAAGCCAATAAGTAAGCCAATAAGTAAGTCAATAAGTAAGCCAATAAGTAAGCCAATAAGTAAGCCAATAAGTAAGCCAATAAGTAAGTCAATAAGTAAGTCAATAAGTAAGCCAATTAGTAAGTCAATAAGTAAGCCAATAAGTAAGCCAATAAGTAAGCCAATAAGTAAGCCAATGAGTAAGCCAATAAGTAAGCCAGTAAGTAACTCAATAAGTAAGCCAATAAGTAAGCCAATAAGTAAGTCAATAAATAAGCCAATAAGTAAGTCAATAAGTAAGCCAATAAGTAAGTCAATAAATAAGCCAATAAGTAAGCCAATAAGTAAGCCAATAAATAAGCCAATAAGTAAGCCAATAAGTAAGTCAATAAGTAAGTCAATAAGTAAGCCAATAAGTAAGCCAATAAGTAAGCCAGTAAGTAACTCAATAAGTAAGCCAATAAGTAAGCCAATAAGTAAGTCAATAAATAAGCCAATAAGTAAGTCATTAAGTAAGTCAATAAGTAAGCCAATAAGTAAGTCAATAAATAAGCCAATAAGTAAGCCAATAAGTAAGTCAATAAATAAGCCAATAAGTAAGCCAATAAGTAAGCCAATAAGTAAGTCAATAAATAAGCCAATAAGTAAGCCAATAAGTAAGCCAATAAGTAAGCCAATAAGTAAGTCAATAAGTAAGCCAGTAAGTAAGTCAATAAGTAAGTCAATAAATAAGCCAATAAGTAAGCCAATAAGTAAGCCAATAAGTAAGCCAATAAGTAAGTCAATAAATAAGCCAATAAGTAAGTCAATAAATAGGCCAATAAGTAAGTCAATAAATAAGCCAATAAGTAAGCCAATGAGTAAGCCAATAAGTAAGCCAATAAGTAAGTCAATAAGTAAGCCAATAAGTAAGCCAATAAGTAAGCCAGTAAGTAAGCCAATAAGTAAGGCAATAAGTAAGTCAATAAGTAAGTCAATAAGTAAGCCAATAAGTAAGTCAATAAGTAAGCCAATAAGTAAGCCAATAAGTAAGCCAATAAGTAAGGCAATAAGTAAGCCAATAAGTAATCCAATAAGTATGCCAATAAGTAAGCCAATAAGTAAGTCAATAAGTAAGCCAATAAGTAAGTCAATAAGTAAGCCAATAAGTAAGTCAATAAATAAGCCAATAAGTAAGCCAATAAGTAAGCCAATAAATAAGCCAATAAGTAAGTCAATAAATAAGCCAATAAGTAAGTCAATAAGTAAGCCAATAAGTAAGTCAATAAATAAGCCAATAAGTAAGCCAATAAGTAAGCCAATAAATAAGCCAATAAGTAAGCCAATAAGTAAGCCAATAAGTAAGTCAATAAGTAAGTCAATAAGTAAGCCAATAAGTAAGCCAATAAGTAAGTCAATAAGTAAGTCAATAAGTAAGCCAATAAGTAAGTCAATAAGTAAGCCAATAAGTAAGCCAATAAGTAAGCCAATAAGTAAGGCAATAAGTAAGCCAATAAGTAATCCAATAAGTAAGCCAATAAGTAAGCCAATAAGTAAGTCAATAAGTAAGCCAATAAGTAAGGCAATAAGTAAGCCAATAAGTAAGCCAATAAGTAAGCCAATAAGTAAGTCAATAAGTAAGCCAATAAGTAAGCCAATAAGTAAGCCAATAAGTAATCCAATAAGTAATCCAATAAGTAAGCCAATAAGTAAGTCAATAAGTAAGCCAGTAAGTAAGCCAATAAGTAAGCCAGTAAGTAAGTCAATAAGTAAGCCAATAAGTAAGCCAATATGTAAGGCAATAAGCAAGGCAATAAGTAAGCCAGTAAGTAAGCCAATAAGTAAGCCAGTAAGTAAGTCAATAAGTAAGCCAATAAGTAAGCCAATAAGTAAGGCAATAAGTAAGCCAATAAGTAAGCCAATAAGTAAGTCAATAAGTAAGCCAGTAAGTAAGTCAATAAGTAAGCCAATAAGTAAGCCAGTAAGTAAGTCAATAAGTAAGCCAATAAGTAAGCCAATAAGTAAGGCAATAAGTAAGGCAATAAGTAAGCCAGTAAGTAAACCATTAAGTAAGCCAGTAAGTAAGTCAATAAGTAAGCCAATAAGTAAGCCAGTAAGTAAGGCAATAAGTAAGGCAATAAGTAAGCCAATAAGTTAGGCAATAAGTAAGCCAATAAGTAAGCCAATAAATAAGCCAGTAAGTAAGCCAATAAGTAAGCCAATAAATAAGCCAGTAAGTAAGCCAATAAGTAAGTCAATAAATAAGCCAATAAGTAAGCCAATAAGTAAGCCAGTAAGTAAGGCAATAAGTAAGGCAATAAGTAAGCCAATAAGTAAGCCAGTAAGTAAGCCAATAAGTAAGCCAATAAGTAAGGCAATAAGTAAGCCAATAAGTAAGCCAATAAGTAAGCCAATAAATAAGCCAGTAAGTAAGCCAATAAGTAAGGCAATAAGTAAGCCAATAAGTAAGCCAATAAGTAAGCCAATAAGTAAGTCAATAAGTAAGTCAATAAGTAAGCCAATTAGTAAGTCAATAAGTAAGCCAATAAGTAAGCCAATAAGTAAGTCAATAAGTAAGCCAATAAGTAAGTCAATAAGTAAGCCAATAAATAAGCCAGTAAGTAAGTCAATAAGTAAGCCAATAAGTAAGCCAATAAGTAAGCCAATAAGTAAGTCAATAAGTAAGCCAGTAAGTAAGTCAATAAGTAAGTCAATAAATAAGCCAATAAGTAAGCCAATAAGTAAGCCAATAAGTAAGCCAATAAGTAAGCCAATAAGTAAGTTAATAAGTTAGTCAATAAGTAAGCCAATAAATAAGCCAGTAAGTAAGTCAATAAGTAAGTCAATAAGTAAGCCAATAAGTAAGCCAATAAGTAAGTCAATAAATAAGCCAATAAATAAGCCAATAAGTAAGCCAATAAGTAAGCCAATAAGTAAGTCAATAAGTAAGTCAATAAGTAAGCCAATAAGTAAGCCAATAAGTAAGCCAATAAGTAAGTCAATAAGTAAGCCAATAAGTAAGCCAGTAAGTAAGCCAATAAGTAAGTCAATAAGTAAGCCAGTAAGTAAGTCAATAAGTAAGCCAATAAATAAGCCAATAAATAAGCCAATAAGTAAGCCAATAAATAAGCCAGTAAGTAAGTCAATAAGTAAGCCAATAAGTAAGCCAATAAATAAGCCAATAAGTAAGCCAATAAATAAGCCAGTAAGTAAGCCAGTAAGTAAGTCAATAAGTAAGCCAATAAATAAGCCAATAAATAAGCCAATAAGTAAGCCAATAAATAAGCCAGTAAGTAAGCCAATAAGTAAGTCAATAAGTAAGTCAATAAGTAAGTCAATAAGTAAGCCAATAAGTAAGTCAATAAGTAAGCCAATAAGTAAGTCAATAAGTAAGCCAGTAAGTAAGTCAATAAGTAAGCCAATAAATAAGCCAATATATAAGCCAATAAGTAAGCCAATAAATAAGCCAGTAAGTAAGTCAATAAGTAAGCCAATAAGTAAGCCAATAAATAAGGCAGTAAGTAAGTCAATAAGTAAGTCAATAAGTAAGTCAATAAATAAGTCAATAAGTAAGCCAATAAGTAAGTCAATAAATAAGCCAATAAGTAAGTCAATAAATAAGCCAATAAGTAAGCCAATAAGTAAGCCAATAAGTAAGCCAGTAAATAAGCCAATAAGTAAGTCAATAAGTAAGCCAATAAGTAAGCCAATAAGTAAGCCAATAAGTAAGCCAGTAAGTAAGGCAATAAGTAAGCCAGTAAGTAAGCCAATAAATAAGCCAATAAGTAAGCCAATAAGTAAGCCAATAAGTAAGCCAATAAGTAACACAATAAGTAAGCCAATAAGTAAGCCAATAAGTAAGGCAATAAGTAAGCCAATAAGTAACTCAATAAGTAAGCCAATAAGTAAGCCAATAAGTAAGCCAGTAAGTAAGTCAATAAGTAAGCCAATAAGTAAGTCAATAAGTAAGCCAATAAGTAAGCCAATAAATAAGCCAGTAAGTAAGTCAATAAGTAAGTCAATAATTAAGCCAATAAGTAAGTCAATAAGTAAGCCAATAAATAAGCCAGTAAGTAAGTCAATAAGTAAGCCAATAAGTAAGCCAATAAGTAGGCCAATAAGTAAGTCAATAAGTAAGCCAGTAAGTAAGTCAATAAGTAAGTCAATAAATAAGCCAATAAGTAAGCCAATAAGTAAGCCAATAAGTAAGCCAATAAGTAAGTCAATAAGTTAGTCAATAAGTAAGCCAATAAATAAGCCAGTAAGTAAGCCAATAAGTAAGCCAATAAGTAAGCCAATAAGTAAGTCAATAAGTAAGCCAATAAGTAAGTCAATAAGTAAGCCAGTAAGTAAGTCAATAAGTAAGTCAATAAATAAGCCAATAAGTAAGCCAATAAGTAAGCCAATAAGTAAGCCAATAAGTAGGTCAATAAATAAGCCAATAAGTAAGTCAATAAATAAGCCAATAAGTAAGCCAATAAGTAAGCCAATAAGTAAGCCAGTAAATAAGCCAATAAGTAAGTCAATAAGTAAGCCAATAAGTAAGCCAATAAGTAAGCCAATAAGTAAGTCAATAAATAAGCCAATAAGTAAGCCAGTAAGTAAGTCAATAAGTAAGTCAATAAGTAAGTCAATAAGTAAGCCAATAAGTAAGCCAATAAGTAAGCCAATAAGTAAGCCGGTAAGTAAGCCAATAAGTAAGCCAGTTAGTAAGTCAATAAGTAAGCCAATAAATAAGCCAATAAGTAAGTCAATAAGTAAGCCAATAAGTATGCCAATAAGTAAGCCAATAAGTAAGCCAATAAATAAGCCAATAAGTAAGCCAATAAGTAAGTCAATAAGTAAGTCAATAAGTAAGCCAATTAGCAAGTCAATAAGTAAGCCAATAAGTAAGCCAATAAGTAAGCCAATAAGTAAGTCAATAAGTAAGTCAATAAGTAAGCCAATAAGTAAGCCAATAAATAAGCCAGTAAGTAAGTCAATAAGTAAGCCAATAAGTAAGTCAATAAGTAAGCCAATAAGTAAGTCAATAAATAAGCCAGTAAGTAAGTCAATAAGTAAGCCAATAAGTAAGTCAATAAGTAAGCCAATAAGTAAGTCAATAAATAAGCCAGTAAGTAAGTCAATAAGTAAGCCAATAAATAAGCCAGTAAGTAAGTCAATAAGTAAGCCAATAAGTAAGTCAATAAGTAAGCCAATAAATAAGCCAGTAAGTAAGTCAATAAGTAAGCCAATAAGTAAGCCAATAAGTAAGCCAATAAGTAAGTCAATAAGTAAGCCAGTAAGTAAGTCAACAAGTAAGTCAATAAATAAGCCAATAAGTAAGCCAATAAGTAAGCCAATAAGTAAGCCAATAAGTAAGCCAATAAGTAAGTTAATAAGTTAGTCAATAAGTAAGCCAATAAATAAGCCAGTAAGTAAGTCAATAAGTAAGTCAATAAGTAAGCCAATAAGTAAGCCAATAAGTAAGTCAATAAATAAGCCAATAAATAAGCCAATAAGTAAGCCAATAAGTAAGCCAATAAGTAAGTCAATAAGTAAGCCAATAAGTAAGCCAATAAATAAGCCAATAAGTAAGCCAATAAGTAAGCCTATAAGTAAGTCAATAAGTAAGTCAATAAGTAAGCCAATAAGTAAGCCAATAAGTAAGCCAGTAAGTAACTCAATAAGTAAGCCAGTAAGTAACTCAATAAGTAAGTCAATAAATAAGCCAATAAGTAAGTCATTAAGTAAGTCAATATGTAAGCCAATAAGTAAGTCAATAAATAAGCCAATAAGTAAGCCAATAAGTAAGTCAATAAATAAGCCAATAAGTAAGCCAATAAGTAAGCCATTAAGTAAGTCAATAAATAAGCCAATAAGTAAGCCAATAAGTAAGCCAATAAGTAAGCCAATAAGTAAGTCAATAAGTAAGCCAGTAAGTAAGTCAATAAGTAAGTCAATAAATAAGCCAATAAGTAAGCCAATAAGTAAGCCAATAAGTAAGTCAATAAATAAGCCAATAAGTAAGTCAATAAATAAGCCAATAAGTAAGTCAATAAATAAGCCAATAAGTAAGTCAATAAATAAGCCAATAAGTAAGCCAATGAGTAAGCCAATAAGTAAGCCAATAAGTAAGTCAATAAGTAAGCCAATAAGTAAGCCAATAAGTAAGCCAGTAAGTAAGCCAATAAGTAAGGCAATAAGTAAGCCAATAAGTAATCCAATAAGTAAGCCAATAAGTAAGCCAATAAGTAAGCCAATAAGTAAGGCAATAAGTAAGCCAATAAGTAATCCAATAAGTAAGCCAATAAGTAAGCCAATAAGTAAGCCAGTAAGTAAGTCAATAAGTAAGCCAATAAGTAAGCCAATAAGTAAGTCAATAAGTAAGCCAATAAGTAAGCCAATAAGTAAGTCAATAAGTAAGTCAATAAGTAAGCCAATAAGTAAGTCAATAAGTAAGCCAATAAGTAAGCCAATAAGTAAGCCAATAAGTAAGGCAATAAGTAAGCCAATAAGTAATCCAATAAGTAAGCCAATAAGTAAGCCAATAAGTAAGTCAATAAGTAAGCCAATAAGTAAGCCAATAAGTAAGGCAATAAGTAAGCCAATAAGTAAGCCAATAAGTAAGCCAATAAGTAAGTCAATAAGTAAGCCAATAAGTAAGCCAATAAGTAAGCCAATAAGTAATCCAATATGTAATCCAATAAGTAAGCCAATAAGTAAGCCAATAAGTAAGCCAGTAAGTAAGCCAATAAGTAAGCCAGTAAGTAAGTCAATAAGTAAGCCAATAAGTAAGCCAATAAGTAAGGCAATAAGCAAGGCAATAAGTAAGCCAGTAAGTAAGCCAATAAGTAAGCCAGTAAGTAAGTCAATAAGTAAGCCAATAAGTAAGCCAATAAGTAAGGCAATAAGTAAGCCAATAAGTAAGCCAATAAGTAAGTCAATAAGTAAGCCAGTAAGTAAGTCTATAAGTAAGCCAATAAGTAAGCCAGTAAGTAAGTCAATAAGTAAGCCAATAAGTAACCCAATAAGTAAGGCAATAAGTAAGGCAATAAGTAAGCCAGTAAGTAAGCCAATAAGTAAGCCAGTAAGTAAGTCAATAAGTAAGCCAATAAGTAAGCCAGTAAGTAAGGCAATAAGTAAGGCAATAAGTAAGCCAATAAGTAAGGCAATAAGTAAGCTAATAAGTAAGCCAATAAATAAGCCAGTAAGTAAGCCAATAAGTAAGCCAATAAATAAGCCAGTAAGTAAGCCAATAAGTAAGTCAATAAATAAGCCAATAAGTAAGCCAATAAGTAAGCCAGTAAGTAAGGCAATAAGTAAGGCAATAAGTAAGCCAATAAGTAAGCCAGTAGTAAGCCAATAAGTAAGCCAATAAGTAAGGCAATAAGTAAGCCAATAAGTAAGCCAATAAGTAAGCCAATAAATAAGCCAGTAAGTAAGCCAATAAGTAAGGCAATAAGTAAGCCAATTTGTAAGCCAATAAGTAAGCCAATAAGTAAGTCAATAAGTAAGTCAATAAGTAAGCCAATTAGTAAGTTAATAAGTAAGCCAATAAGTAAGCCAATAAGTAAGTCAATAAGTAAGCCAATAAGTAAGTCAATAAATAAGCCAATAAATAAGCCAGTAAGTAAGTCAATAAGTAAGCCAATAAGTAAGCCAATAAGTAAGCCAATAAGTAAGTCAATAAGTAAGCCAGTAAGTAAGTCAATAAGTAAGTCAATAAATAAGCCAATAAGTAAGCCAATAAGTAAGCCAATAAGTAAGCCAATAAGTAAGCCAATAAGTAAGTTAATAAGTTAGTCAATAAGTAAGCCAATAAATAAGCCAGTAAGTAAGTCAATAAGTAAGTCAATAAGTAAGCCAATAAGTAAGCCAATAAGTAAGTCAATAAATAAGCCAATAAATAAGCCAATAAGTAAGTCAATAAGTAAGCCAATAAGTAAGTCAATAAGTAAGCCAGTAAGTAAGTCAATAAGTAAGTCAATAAATAAGCCA
Source organism: Meconema thalassinum (assembly GCA_946902985.2). Classification (NCBI taxonomy): domain Eukaryota; kingdom Metazoa; phylum Arthropoda; class Insecta; order Orthoptera; family Tettigoniidae; genus Meconema; species Meconema thalassinum. The sequence continues at coordinate 426,510,956 of OX336394.1, read as the reverse complement.
ATAAGTAAGCCAATAAGTAAGCCAATAAGTAAGTCAATAAATAAGCCAATAAGTAAGTCAATAAATAAGCCAATAAGTAAGCCAATAAGTAAGCCAATAAGTAAGTCAATAAATAAGCCAATACGTAAGTCAATAAATAAGCCAATAAGTAACTCAATAAGTAAGCCAATAAGTAAGCCAGTAAGTAAGGCAATAAGTAAGCCAATAAGTAAGCCAATAAATAAGCCAATAAGTAAGCCAATAAATAAGCCAGTAAGTAAGGCAATAAGTAAGGCAATAAGTAACTCAATAAGTAAGCCAATAAATAAGCCAGTAAGTAAGCCAATAAATAAGCCAGTAAGTAAGCCAATAATTAAGGCAATAAGTAAGCCAATAAGTAAGGCAATAAGTAAGCCAATAAGTAAGCCAATAAATAAGCCAATAAGTAAGCCAATAAATAAGCCAGTAAGTAAGCCAGTAAGTAAGGCAATAAGTAAGGCAATAAGTAAGCCAATAAGTAACTCAATAAGTAAGCCAATAAGTAAGCCAGTAAGTAAGGCAATAAGTAAGCCAGTAAGTAAGTTAATAAGTAAGCCAATAAGTAAGCCAATAAGTAAGCCAGTAAGTAAGGCAATAAGTAAGCCAGTAAGTAAGTCAATAAGTAAGCCAGTAAGTAAGCCAATAAGTAACTCAATAAGTAAGCCAATAAGCAAGCCAGTAAGTAAGGCAATAAGTAAGCCAGTAAGTAAGGCAATAAGTAAGCCAATAAGTAAGGCAATAAGTAAGCCAATAAGTAAGCCAATAAGTAAGCCAGTAAGTAAGCCAATAAGTAAGCCAGTAAGTAAGTCAATAAGTAAGCCAATAAGTAAGGCAATAAGTAAGCCAATAAGTAAGGTAATAAGTAAGCCAATAAGTAACTCAATAAGTAAGCCAATAAGTAAGCCAATAAGTAAGCCAATAAGTAAGCCAATAAGTAAGGCAATAAGTAAGTCAATATGTAACTCAATAAGTAAGCCAATAAGTAAGCCAATAAGTAATCCAATAAGTAATCCAATAAGTAAGCCAATAAGTAAGCCAATAAGTAAGCCAATAAGTAAGGCAATAAGTAAGCCAATAAGTAAGCCAATAAGTAAGCCAATAAGTAAGTCAATAAGTAAGCCAATAAGTAAGCCAATAAGTAAGCCAATAAGTAATCCAATAAGTAATCCAATAAGTAAGCCAATAAGTAAGCCAATAAGTAAGCCAGTAAGTAAGCCAATAAGTAAGCCAGTAAGTAAGTCAATAAGTAAGCCAATAAGTAAGCCAATACGTAAGGCAATAATCAAGGCAATAAGTAAGCAAGTAAGTAAGCCAATAAGTAAGCCAGTAAGTAAGTCAATAAGTAAGCCAATAAGTAAGCCAATAAGTAAGGCAATAAGTAAGCCAATAAGTAAGCCAATAAGTAAGTCAATAAGTAAGCCAGTAAGTAAGTCAATAAGTAAGCCAATAAGTAAGCCAGTAAGTAAGTCAATAAGTAAGCCAATAAGTAAGCCAATAAGTAAGGCAATATGTAAGGCAATAAGTAAGCCAGTAAGTAAGCCAATAAGTTAGCCAGTAAGTAAGTCAATAAGTAAGCCAATAAGTAAGCCAGTAAGTAAGGCAATAAGTAAGGCAATAAGTAAGCCAATAAGTAAGGCAATAAGTAAGCCAATAAGTAAGCCAATAAATAAGCCAATAAGTAAGCCAATAAGTAAGCCAATAAGTAAGTCAATAAGTAAGCCAATAAGTAAGCCAATAAGTAAGCCAATAAGTAAGCCAATAAGCAAGCCAGTAAGTAAGCCAATAAGTAAGCCAATAAGTAAGCCAATAAGTAAGTCAATAAGTAAGCCAATAAGTAAGCCAATAAGTAAGCCAATAAGTAAGCCAATAAGTAAGCCAATAAGTAAGCCAATAAGTAAGCCAATAAGTAAGTCAATAAGTAAGCCAATAAGTAAGCCAATAAGTAAGCCAATAAGTAAGTCAATAAGTAAGTCAATAAGTAAGCCAATTAGTAAGTCAATAAGTAAGCCAATAAGTAAGCCAATAAGTAAGCCAATAAGTAAGCCAATAAGTAAGTCAATAAGTAAGTCAATAAGTAAGCCAATAAGTAAGCCAATAAGTAAGCCAGTAAGTAACTCAATAAGTAAGCCAATAAGTAAGCCAATAAGTAAGCCAATAAGTAAGCCAATAAATAAGCCAGTAAGTAAGCCAGTAAGTAAGGCAATAAGTAAGGCAATAAGTAAGCCAATAAGTAACTCAATAAGTAAGCCAATAAGTAAGCCAGTAAGTAAGGCAATAAGTAAGCCAGTAAGTAAGTTAATAAGTAAGCCAATAAGTAAGCCAATAAGTAAGCCAGTAAGTAAGGCAATAAGTAAGCCAGTAAGTAAGTCAATAAGTAAGCCAGTAAGTAAGCCAATAAGTAACTCAATAAGTAAGCCAATAAGCAAGCCAGTAAGTAAGGCAATAAGTAAGCCAGTAAGTAAGGCAATAAGTAAGCCAATAAGTAAGGCAATAAGTAAGCCAATAAGTAAGCCAATAAGTAAGCCAGTAAGTAAGCCAATAAGTAAGCCAGTAAGTAAGTCAATAAGTAAGCCAATAAGTAAGGCAATAAGTAAGCCAATAAGTAAGGTAATAAGTAAGCCAATAAGTAACTCAATAAGTAAGCCAATAAGTAAGCCAATAAGTAAGCCAATAAGTAAGCCAATAAGTAAGGCAATAAGTAAGTCAATATGTAACTCAATAAGTAAGCCAATAAGTAAGCCAATAAATAATCCAATAAGTAATCCAATAAGTAAGCCAATAAGTAAGCCAATAAGTAAGGCAATAAGTAAGCCAATAAGTAAGCCAATAAGTAAGCCAATAAGTAAGTCAATAAGTAAGCCAATAAGTAAGCCAATAAGTAATCCAATAAGTAATCCAATAAGTAAGCCAATAAGTAAGCCAATAAGTAAGCCAGTAAGTAAGCCAATAAGTAAGCCAGTAAGTAAGTCAATAAGTAAGCCAATAAGTAAGCCAATATGTAAGGCAATAAGCAAGGCAATAAGTAAGCCAGTAAGTAAGCCAATAAGTAAGCCAGTAAGTAAGTCAATAAGTAAGCCAATAAGTAAGCCAATAAGTAAGGCAATAAGTAAGCCAATAAGTAAGCCAATAAGTAAGTCAATAAGTAAGCCAGTAAGTAAGTCAATAAGTAAGCCAATAAGTAAGCCAGTAAGTAAGTCAATAAGTAAGCCAATAAGTAAGCCAATAAGTAAGGCAATAAGTAAGGCAATAAGTAAGCCAGTAAGTAAGCCAATAAGTAAGCCAGTAAGTAAGTCAATAAGTAAGCCAATAAGTAAGCCAGTAAGTAAGGCAATAAGTAAGGCAATAAGTAAGCCAATAAGTAAGGCAATAAGTAAGCCAATAAGTAAGCCAATAAATAAGCCAATAAGTAAGCCAATAAGTAAGCCAATAAGTAAGTCAATAAGTAAGCCAATAAGTAAGCCAATAAGTAAGCCAATAAGTAAGCCAATAAGCAAGCCAGTAAGTAAGCCAATAAGTAAGCCAATAAGTAAGCCAATAAATAAGTCAATAAGTAAGCCAATAAGTAAGCCAATAAGTAAGCCAATAAGTAAGCCAATAAGTAAGCCAATAAGTAAGCCAATAAGTAAGCCAATAAGTAAGTCAATAAGTAAGCCAATAAGTAAGCCAATAAGTAAGCCAATAAGTAAGCCAATAAGTAAGTCAATAAGTAAGTCAATAAGTAAGCCAATTAGTAAGTCAATAAGTAAGCCAATAAGTAAGCCAATAAGTAAGCCAATAAGTAAGTCAATAAGTAAGCCAATAAGTAAGCCAATAAGTAAGCCAGTAAGTAACTCAATAAGTAAGCCAATAAGTAAGCCAATAAGTAAGTCAATAAATAAGCCAATAAGTAAGTCAATAAGTAAGCCAATAAGTAAGTCAATAAATAAGCCAATAAGTAAGCCAATAAGTAAGCCAATAAATAAGCCAATAAGTAAGCCAATAAGTAAGCCAATAAGTAAGTCAATAAGTAAGTCAATAAGTAAGCCAATAAGTAAGCCAATAAGTAAGCCAGTAAGTAACTCAATCAGTAAGCCAATAAGTAAGCCAATAAGTAAGTCAATAAATAAGCCAATAAGTAAGTCATTAAGTAAGTCAATAAGTAAGCCAATAAGTAAGTCAATAAATAAGCCAATAAGTAAGCCAATAAGTAAGTCAATAAATAAGCCAATAAGTAAGCCAATAAGTAAGCCAATAAGTAAGTCAATAAATAAGCCAATAAGTAAGCCAATAAGTAAGCCAATAAGTAAGCCAATAAGTAAGTCAATAAGTATGCCAGTAAGTAAGTCAATAAGTAAGTCAATAAATAAGCCAATAAGTAAGCCAATAAGTAAGCCAATAAGTAAGCCAATAAGTAAGTCAATAAATAAGCCAATAAGTAAGTCAATAAATAAGCCAATAAGTAAGTCAATAAATAAGCCAATAAGTAAGCCAATGAGTAAGCCAATAAGTAAGCCAATAAGTAAGTCAATAAGTAAGCCAATAAGTAAGCCAATAAGTAAGCCAGTAAGTAAGCCAATAAGTAAGGCAATAAGTAAGTCAATAAGTAAGTCAATAAGTAAGCCAATAAGTAAGTCAATAAGTAAGCCAATAAGTAAGCCAATAAGTAAGCCAATAAGTAAGGCAATAAGTAAGCCAATAAGTAATCCAATAAGTATGCCAATAAGTAAGCCAATAAGTAAGTCAATAAGTAAGCCAATAAGTAAGTCAATAAGTAAGCCAATAAGTAAGTCAATAAATAAGCCAATAAGTAAGCCAATAAGTAAGCCAATAAATAAGCCAATAAGTAAGTCAATAAATAAGCCAATAAGTAAGTCAATAAGTAAGCCAATAAGTAAGTCAATAAATAAGCCAATAAGTAAGCCAATAAGTAAGCCAATAAATAAGCCAATAAGTAAGCCAATAAGTAAGCCAATAAGTAAGTCAATAAGTAAGTCAATAAGTAAGCCAATAAGTAAGCCAATAAGTAAGTCAATAAGTAAGTCAATAAGTAAGCCAATAAGTAAGTCAATAAGTAAGCCAATAAGTAAGCCAATAAGTAAGCCAATAAGTAAGGCAATAAGTAAGCCAATAAGTAATCCAATAAGTAAGCCAATAAGTAAGCCAATAAGTAAGTCAATAAGTAAGCCAATAAGTAAGGCAATAAGTAAGCCAATAAGTAAGCCAATAAGTAAGCCAATAAGTAAGTCAATAAGTAAGCCAATAAGTAAGCCAATAAGTAAGCCAATAAGTAATCCAATAAGTAATCCAATAAGTAAGCCAATAAGTAAGTCAATAAGTAAGCCAGTAAGTAAGCCAATAAGTAAGCCAGTAAGTAAGTCAATAAGTAAGCCAATAAGTAAGCCAATATGTAAGGCAATAAGCAAGGCAATAAGTAAGCCAGTAAGTAAGCCAATAAGTAAGCCACTAAGTAAGTCAATAAGTAAGCCAATAAGTAAGCCAATAAGTAAGGCAATAAGTAAGCCAATAAGTAAGCCAATAAGTAAGTCAATAAGTAAGCCAGTAAGTAAGTCAATAAGTAAGCCAATAAGTAAGCCAGTAAGTAAGTCAATAAGTAAGCCAATAAGTAAGCCAATAAGTAAGGCAATAAGTAAGGCAATAAGTAAGCCAGTAAGTAAACCATTAAGTAAGCCAGTAAGTAAGTCAATAAGTAAGCCAATAAGTAAGCCAGTAAGTAAGGCAATAAGTAAGGCAATAAGTAAGCCAATAAGTTAGGCAATAAGTAAGCCAATAAGTAAGCCAATAAATAAGCCAGTAAGTAAGCCAATAAGTAAGCCAATAAATAAGCCAGTAAGTAAGCCAATAAGTAAGTCAATAAATAAGCCAATAAGTAAGCCAATAAGTAAGCCAGTAAGTAAGGCAATAAGTAAGGCAATAAGTAAGCCAATAAGTAAGCCAGTAAGTAAGCCAATAAGTAAGCCAATAAGTAAGGCAATAAGTAAGCCAATAAGTAAGCCAATAAGTAAGCCAATAAATAAGCCAGTAAGTAAGCCAATAAGTAAGGCAATAAGTAAGCCAATAAGTAAGCCAATAAGTAAGCCAATAAGTAAGTCAATAAGTAAGTCAATAAGTAAGCCAATTAGTAAGTCAATAAGTAAGCCAATAAGTAAGCCAATAAGTAAGTCAATAAGTAAGCCAATAAGTAAGTCAATAAGTAAGCCAATAAATAAGCCAGTAAGTAAGTCAATAAGTAAGCCAATAAGTAAGCCAATAAGTAAGCCAATAAGTAAGTCAATAAGTAAGCCAGTAAGTAAGTCAATAAGTAAGTCAATAAATAAGCCAATAAGTAAGCCAATAAGTAAGCCAATAAGTAAGCCAATAAGTAAGCCAATAAGTAAGTTAATAAGTTAGTCAATAAGTAAGCCAATAAATAAGCCAGTAAGTAAGTCAATAAGTAAGTCAATAAGTAAGCCAATAAGTAAGCCAATAAGTAAGTCAATAAATAAGCCAATAAATAAGCCAATAAGTAAGCCAATAAGTAAGCCAATAAGTAAGTCAATAAGTAAGTCAATAAGTAAGCCAATAAGTAAGCCAATAAGTAAGCCAATAAGTAAGTCAATAAGTAAGCCAATAAGTAAGCCAGTAAGTAAGCCAATAAGTAAGTCAATAAGTAAGCCAGTAAGTAAGTCAATAAGTAAGCCAATAAATAAGCCAATAAATAAGCCAATAAGTAAGCCAATAAATAAGCCAGTAAGTAAGTCAATAAGTAAGCCAATAAGTAAGCCAATAAATAAGCCAATAAGTAAGCCAATAAATAAGCCAGTAAGTAAGCCAGTAAGTAAGTCAATAAGTAAGCCAATAAATAAGCCAATAAATAAGCCAATAAGTAAGCCAATAAATAAGCCAGTAAGTAAGCCAATAAGTAAGTCAATAAGTAAGTCAATAAGTAAGTCAATAAGTAAGCCAATAAGTAAGTCAATAAGTAAGCCAATAAGTAAGTCAATAAGTAAGCCAGTAAGTAAGTCAATAAGTAAGCCAATAAATAAGCCAATATATAAGCCAATAAGTAAGCCAATAAATAAGCCAGTAAGTAAGTCAATAAGTAAGCCAATAAGTAAGCCAATAAATAAGGCAGTAAGTAAGTCAATAAGTAAGTCAATAAGTAAGTCAATAAATAAGTCAATAAGTAAGCCAATAAGTAAGTCAATAAATAAGCCAATAAGTAAGTCAATAAATAAGCCAATAAGTAAGCCAATAAGTAAGCCAATAAGTAAGCCAGTAAATAAGCCAATAAGTAAGTCAATAAGTAAGCCAATAAGTAAGCCAATAAGTAAGCCAATAAGTAAGCCAGTAAGTAAGGCAATAAGTAAGCCAGTAAGTAAGCCAATAAATAAGCCAATAAGTAAGCCAATAAGTAAGCCAATAAGTAAGCCAATAAGTAACTCAATAAGTAAGCCAATAAGTAAGCCAATAAGTAAGGCAATAAGTAAGCCAATAAGTAACTCAATAAGTAAGCCAATAAGTAAGCCAATAAGTAAGCCAGTAAGTAAGTCAATAAGTAAGCCAATAAGTAAGTCAATAAGTAAGCCAATAAGTAAGCCAATAAATAAGCCAGTAAGTAAGTCAATAAGTAAGTCAATAATTAAGCCAATAAGTAAGTCAATAAGTAAGCCAATAAATAAGCCAGTAAGTAAGTCAATAAGTAAGCCAATAAGTAAGCCAATAAGTAGGCCAATAAGTAAGTCAATAAGTAAGCCAGTAAGTAAGTCAATAAGTAAGTCAATAAATAAGCCAATAAGTAAGCCAATAAGTAAGCCAATAAGTAAGCCAATAAGTAAGTCAATAAGTTAGTCAATAAGTAAGCCAATAAATAAGCCAGTAAGTAAGCCAATAAGTAAGCCAATAAGTAAGCCAATAAGTAAGTCAATAAGTAAGCCAATAAGTAAGTCAATAAGTAAGCCAGTAAGTAAGTCAATAAGTAAGTCAATAAATAAGCCAATAAGTAAGCCAATAAGTAAGCCAATAAGTAAGCCAATAAGTAGGTCAATAAATAAGCCAATAAGTAAGTCAATAAATAAGCCAATAAGTAAGCCAATAAGTAAGCCAATAAGTAAGCCAGTAAATAAGCCAATAAGTAAGTCAATAAGTAAGCCAATAAGTAAGCCAATAAGTAAGCCAATAAGTAAGTCAATAAATAAGCCAATAAGTAAGCCAGTAAGTAAGTCAATAAGTAAGTCAATAAGTAAGTCAATAAGTAAGCCAATAAGTAAGCCAATAAGTAAGCCAATAAGTAAGCCGGTAAGTAAGCCAATAAGTAAGCAAATAAGTAAGCCAGTAAGTAAGCCAATAAGTAAGCCAATAAGTAAGCCAATAAGTAAGCCAATAAGTAAGCCAGTAAATAAGCCAATAAGTAAGTCAATAAGTAAGCCAATAAGTAAGCCAATAAGTAAGCCAATAAGTAAGCCAGTAAGTAAGCCAATAAGTAAGCCAATAAGTAAGCCAGTAAGTAAGCCAATAAGTAAGCCAATAAGTAAGCCAGTAAATAAGCCAGTAAATAAGCCAATAAGTAAGTCAATAAGTAAGCCAATAAGTAAGCCAATAAGTAAGCCAATAAGTAAGTCAATAAATAAGCCAATAAGTAAGCCAGTAAGTAAGTCAATAAGTAAGTCAATAAGTAAGCCAATAAGTAAGCCAATAAGTAAGCCAATAAGTAAGCCAATAAGTAAGTTAATAAGTTAGTCAATAAGTAAGCCAATAAATAAGCCAGTAAGTAAGTCAATAAGTAAGTCAATAAGTAAGCCAATAAGTAAGCCAATAAGTAAGTCAATAAATAAGCCAATAAATAAGCCAATAAGTAAGCCAATAAGTAAGCCAATAAGTAAGTCAATAAGTAAGCCAATAAGTAAGCCAATAAGTAAGTCAATTAGTAAGCCAGTAAGTAAGTCAATAAGTAAGCCAATAAGTAAGCCAATAAGTAAGCCAGTAAGTAAGCCAATAAGTAAGCCAATAAATAAGCCAATAAGTAAGCCAATAAGTAAGTCAATAACTAAGCCAATAAGTAAGCCAGTAAGTAAGCCAATAAGTAAGCCAATAAGTAAGCCAGTAAGTAAGTCAATAAGTAAGCCAATAAGTAAGCCAGTAAGTAAGTCAATAAGTAAGCCAATAAGTAAGTCAATAAGTAAGCCAATAAGTAAGCCAATAATTAAGCCAATAAGTAAGTCAATAAGTAAGCCAATAGGTAAGCCAGTAAGTAAGCCAATAAGTAAGCCAATAAGTAAGCCAATAAGTAAGCCAGTAAGTAAGTCAATAAGTAAGCCAATAAGTAAGCCAGTTAGTAATTCAATATGTAAGCCAATAAGTAAGCCAATATGTAAGCCAATAAGTAAGCCAATAAGTAAGCCAATAAGTAAGCCAATAAGTAAGCCAATAAGTAAGTCAATAAGTAAGCCAGTAAGTAAGTCAATAAGTAAGTCAATAAGTAAGCCAATAAGTAAGCCAGTAAGTAAGCCAATAAGTAAGCCAATAAGTAAGCCAGTAAGTAAGCCAATAAATAAGTCAATAAGTAAGTCAATAAGTAAGCCAATAAGTAAGCCAATAAGTAAGTCAATAAGTAAGCCAATAAGTAAGTCAATAAGTAAGTCAATAAGTAAGCCAATAAGTAAGTCAATAAGTAAGCCAATAAGTAAGTCAATAAGTAAGCCAATAAGTAAGCCAATAAGTAAGCCAATAAGTAAGCCAATAAGTAAGCCAATAAGTAAGCCAATAAGTAAGACAATAAGTAAGCCAATAAGTAAGCCAATAAGTAAGCCAATAAGTAAGTCAATAAGTAAGTCAATAAGTAAGCCAATAAGTAAGCCAATAAGTAAGTCAATAAGTAAGCCAATAAGTAAGCCAATAAGTAAGCCAATAAGTAAGTCAATAAGTAAGCCAATAAGTAAGTCAATAAGTAAGCCAATAAGTAAGCCAATAAGTAAGCCAGTAAGTAAGCCAATAAGTAAGCCAATAAGTAAGCCAGTAAGTAAGTCAATAAGTAAGCCAATAAGTAAGTCAATAAGTAAGCCAATAAGTAAGTCAATAAGTAAGTCAATAAGTAAGCCAATAAGTAAGCCAATAAGTAAGCCAATAAGTAAGTCAATAAGTAAGCCAATAAGTAAGTCAATAAGTAAGTCAATAAGTAAGCCAATAAGTAAGCCAATAAGTAAGCCAATAAGTAAGACAATAAGTAAGCCAATAAGTAAGCCAATAAGTAAGCCAGTAAGTAAGCCAATATGTAAGTCAATAAGTAAGTCAATAAGTAAGCCAATAAGTAAGCCAATAAGTAAGCCAATAAGTAAGTCAATAAGTAAGCCAATAAGTAAGTCAATAAGTAAGTCAATAAGTAAGCCAATAAGTAATTCAATAAGTAAGCCAGTTAGTAATTCAATAAGTAAGCCAATAAGTAAGCCAATAAGTAAGTCAATAAGTAAGTCAATAAGGAAGCCAATAAGTAAGCCAATAAATAAGCCAGTAAGTAAGTCAATAAGTAAGCCAATAAGTAAGTCAATAAGTAAGCCAATAAGTAAGTCAATATTCAAGTCAATAAGTAAGCCAATAAGTAAGCCAATAAATAAGCCAGTAAGTAAGGCAATAAATAAGCCAGTAAGTAAGTCAATAAGTAAGCCAATAAGTAAGCCAATAAGTAAGTCAATAAGTAAGCCAATAAATAATCCAATAAGTAAGTCAATAAGTAAGCCAATAAGTAAGTCAATAAGTAAGCCAATAAGTAAGTCAATAAGTAAGTCAATAAGTAAGCCAATAAGTAAGCCAATAAATAAGCCAATAAGTAAGTCAATAAGTAAGCCAATAAGTAAGTCAATAAGTAAGCCAATAAGTAAGTCAATAAGTAAGTCAATAAGTAAGCCAATAAGTAAGTCAATAAGTAAGCCAATAAGTAAGCCAATAAGTAAGTCAATAAGTAAGCCAATAAGTAAGTCAATAAGTAAGTCAATAAATAAGCCAATAAGTAAGTCAATAAGTAAGTCAATAAGTAAGCCAATAAGTAAGTCAATAAGTAAGTCAATAAGTAAGCCAGTAAGTAAGGCAATAAGTAAGCCAATAAATAAGCCAATAAGTAAGTCAATAAGTAAGCCAATAAGTAAGTCAATAAGTAAGCCAATAAGTAAGTCAATAAGTAAGTCAATAAGTAAGCCAATAAGTAAGCCAATAAATAAGCCAGTAAGTAAGTCAATAAGTAAGCCAACAAGTAAGCCAATAAGTAAGTCAATAAGTAAGCCAATAAGTAAGTCAATAAGTAAGCCAATAAGTAAGTCAATAAATAAGCCAATAAGTAAGCCAATATGTAAGCCAATAAGTAAGCCAAAAAGTAAGTCAATAAGTAAGCCAGTAAGTAAGTCAATAAGTAAGCCAATAAGTAAGCCAATAAATAAGTCAATAAGTAAGCCAGTAAGTAAGGCAATAAGTAAGCCAATAAATAAGCCAATAAGTAAGCCAGTAAGTAAGTCAATAAGTAAGCCAACAAGTAAGCCAATAAGTAAGCCAATAAGTAAGCCAATAAGTAAGTCAATAAGTAAGTCAATAAGTAAGCCAATAAGTAATGCAATAAGTAAGCCAATAAGTAAGTCAATAAGTAAGTCAATAAGTAAGCCAATAAGTAAGCCAATAAATAAGCCAGTAAGTAAGTCAATAAGTAAGCCAACAAGTAAGCCAATAAGTAAGTCAATAAGTAAGCCAATAAGTAAGTCAATAAGTAAGCCAGTAAGTAAGCCAATAAGTAAGCCAATAAGTAAGTCAATAAGTAAGTCAATAAGTAAGCCAATAAGTAAGCCAATAAATAAGCCAGTAGGTAAGTCAATAAGTATGATGATGATGATAATTGTTGTTTTAAGGGGCCTAACATCTAGGTTATCGGCCCAGTCAATAAGTAAGCCAACAAGTAAGCCAATAAGTAAGTCAATAAGTAAGCCAATAAGTAAGTCAATAAATAAGCCAATAAGTAAGCCAATAAGTAAGCCAATAAGTAAGCCAATAAGTAAGCCAGTAAGTAAGTCAATAAGTAAGTCAATAAATAAGCCAATAAGTAAGCCAATAAGTAAGCCAATAAGTAAGCCAATAAGTAAGCCAATAAATATGCCAGTAAGTAAGCCAATAAGTAAGCCAATAAGTAAGTCAATAAATAAGCCAATAAGTAAGTCAATAAGTAAGCCAGTAAGTAATCCAATAAGTAAGTCAATAAGTAAGTCAATAAGTAAGTCAATAAGTAAGCCAATAAGTAAGCCAGTAAGTAAGTCAATAAATAAGCCAATAAGTAAGCCAGTAAGTAAGCCAATAAGTAAGCCAATAAGTAAGCCAATAAGTAAGCCAATAAGTAAGCCAATAAGTAAGCCAATAAGTAAGCCAGTAAGTAAGCCAATAAGTAAGCCAATAAGTAAGCCAATAAGTAAGCCAATAAGTAAGTCAATAAATAAGCCAATAAGTAAGTCAATAAGTAAGCCAATAAGTAAGCCAATAAGTAAGCCAATAAGTAATCCAATAAGTAAGCCAATAAGTAAGCCAATAAATAAGCCAGTAAGTAAGCCAATAAGTAAGTCAATAAATAAGCCAATATGTAAGCCAATAAGTAAGCCATTTAGTAAGTCAATAAGTAAGCCAGTAAGTAAGTCAATAAGTAAGTCAATAAATAAGGCAATAAGTAAGGCAATAAGTAAGGCAATAAGTAAGCCAATAAGTAAGTCAATAAGTAAGCCAGTAAGTAAGGCAATAAGTAAGGCAATAAGTAAGGCAATAAGTAAGGCAATAAGTAAGGCAATAAGTAAGGCAATAAGTAAGCCAATAAGTAAGCCAATAAATAAGCCAGTAAGTAAGCCAGTAAGTAAGGCAATAAGTAAGGCAATAAGTAAGCCAATAAGTAACTCAATAAGTAAGCCAATAATTAAGCCAGTAATTAAGGCAATAAGTAAGCCAGTAAGTAAGTCAATAAGTAAGCCAATAAGTAAGCCAATAAGTAAGCCAGTAAGTAAGGCAATAAGTAAGCCAGTAAGTAAGTCAATAAGTAAGCCAGTAAGTAAGCCAATAAGTAACTCAATAAGTAAGCCAATAAGTAAGCCAATAAGTAAGTCAATAAGTAAGCCAATAAGTAAGTCAATAAGTAAGTCAATAAGTAAGTCAATAAGTAAGCCAATAAGTAAGTCAATAAGTAAGTCAATAAGTAAGCCAGTAAGTAAGGCAATAAGTAAGCCAATAAATAAGCCAATAAGTAAGTCAATAAGTAAGCCAATAAGTAAGTCAATAAGTAAGCCAATAAGTAAGTCAATAAGTAAGTCAATAAGGAAGCCAATAAGTAAGCCAATAAATAAGCCAGTAAGTAAGTCAATAAGTAAGCCAATAAGTAAGTCAATAAGTAAGCCAATAAGTAAGTCAATATTCAAGTCAATAAGTAAGCCAATAAGTAAGCCAATAAATAAGCCAGTAAGTAAGGCAATAAGTAAGCCAGTAAGTAAGTCAATAAGTAAGCCAATAAGTAAGCCAATAAGTAAGTCAATAAGTAAGCCAATAAATAATCCAATAAGTAAGTCAATAAGTAAGCCAATAAGTAAGTCAATAAGTAAGCCAATAAGTAAGTCAATAAGTAAGTCAATAAGTAAGCCAATAAGTAAGCCAATAAATAAGCCAGTAAGTAAGTCAATAAGTAAGCCAATAAGTAAGTCAATAAGTAAGCCAATAAGTAAGCCAATAAGTAAGTCAATAAGTAAGCCAATAAGTAAGTCAATAAGTAAGTCAATAAATAAGCCAATAAGTAAGTCAATAAGTAAGTCAATAAGTAAGCCAATAAGTAAGTCAATAAGTAAGTCAATAAGTAAGCCAGTAAGTAAGGCAATAAGTAAGCCAATAAATAAGCCAATAAGTAAGTCAATAAGTAAGCCAATAAGTAAGTCAATAAGTAAGCCAATAAGTAAGTCAATAAGTAAGTCAATAAGTAAGCCAATAAGTAAGCCAATAAATAAGCCAGTAAGTAAGTCAATAAGTAAGCCAACAAGTAAGCCAATAAGTAAGTCAATAAGTAAGCCAATAAGTAAGTCAATAAGTAAGCCAATAAGTAAGTCAATAAATAAGCCAATAAGTAAGCCAATAAGTAAGCCAATAAGTAAGCCAATAAGTAAGTCAATAAGTAAGCCAGTAAGTAAGTCAATAAGTAAGCCAATAAGTAAGCCAATAAATAAGTCAATAAGTAAGCCAGTAAGTAAGGCAATAAGTAAGCCAATAAATAAGCCAATAAGTAAGCCAGTAAGTAAGTCAATAAGTAAGCCAACAAGTAAGCCAATAAGTAAGCCAATAAGTAAGCCAATAAGTAAGTCAATAAGTAAGTCAATAAGTAAGCCAATAAGTAATGCAATAAGTAAGCCAATAAGTAAGTCAATAAGTAAGTCAATAAGTAAGCCAATAAGTAAGACAATAAATAAGCCAGTAAGTAAGTCAATAAGTAAGCCAACAAGTAAGCCAATAAGTAAGTCAATAAGTAAGCCAATAAGTAAGTCAATAAGTAAGCCAGTAAGTAAGCCAATAAGTAAGCCAATAAGTAAGTCAATAAGTAGGTCAATAAGTAAGCCAATAAGTAAGCCAATAAATAAGCCAGTAAGTAAGTCAATAAGTATGATGATGATGATAATTGTTGTTTTAAGGGGCCTAACATCTAGGTTATCGGCCCAGTCAATAAGTAAGCCAACAAGTAAGCCAATAAGTAAGTCAATAAGTAAGCCAATAAGTAAGTCAATAAATAAGCCAATAAGTAAGCCAATAAGTAAGCCAATAAGTAAGCCAATAAGTAAGCCAGTAAGTAAGTCAATAAGTAAGTCAATAAATAAGCCAATAAGTAAGCCAATAAGTAAGCCAATAAGTAAGCCAATAAGTAAGCCAATAAATATGCCAGTAAGTAAGCCAATAAGTAAGCCAATAAGTAAGTCAATAAATAAGCCAATAAGTAAGTCAATAAGTAAGCCAGTAAGTAATCCAATAAGTAAGTCAATAAGTAAGTCAATAAGTAAGTCAATAAGTAAGCCAATAAGTAAGCCAGTAAGTAAGTCAATAAATAAGCCAATAAGTAAGCCAGTAAGTAAGCCAATAAGTAAGCCAATAAGTAAGCCAATAAGTAAGCCAATAAGTAAGCCAATAAGTAAGCCAATAAGTAAGCCAGTAAGTAAGCCAATAAAGTAAGCCAATAAGTAAGCCAATAAGTAAACCAATAAGTAAGTCAATAAATAAGCCAATAAGTAAGTCAATAAGTAAGCCAATAAGTAAGCCAATAAGTAAGCCAATAAGTAATCCAATAAGTAAGCCAATAAGTAAGCCAATAAATAAGCCAGTAAGTAAGCCAATAAGTAAGTCAATAAATAAGCCAATAAGTAAGCCAATAAGTAAGCCATTTAGTAAGTCAATAAGTAAGCCAGTAAGTAAGTCAATAAGTAAGTCAATAAATAAGGCAATAAGTAAGGCAATAAGTAAGGCAATAAGTAAGCCAATAAGTAAGTCAATAAGTAAGCCAGTAAGTAAGGCAATAAGTAAGGCAATAAGTAAGGCAATAAGTAAGGCAATAAGTAAGGCAATAAGTAAGGCAATAAGTAAGCCAATAAATAAGCCAGTAAGTAAGCCAGTAAGTAAGGCAATAAGTAAGGCAATAAGTAAGCCAATAAGTAACTCAATAAGTAAGCCAATAAGTAAGCCAGTAATTAAGGCAATAAGTAAGCCAGTAAGTAAGTCAATAAGTAAGCCAATAAGTAAGCCAATAAGTAAGCCAGTAAGTAAGGCAATAAGTAAGCCAGTAAGTAAGTCAATAAGTAAGCCAGTAAGTAAGCCAATAAGTAACTCAATAAGTAAGCCAATAAGTAAGCCAGTAAGTAAGGCAATAGTTAAGCCAGTAAGTAAGGCAATAAGTAAGCCAATAAGTAACTCAATAAGTAAGCCAATAAGTAAGCCAATAAGTAAGCCAATAAGTAAGCCAATAAGTAAGGCAATAAGTAAGTCAATATGTAACTCAATAAGTAAGCCAATAAGTAAGCCAATAAGTAATCCAATAAGTAATCCAATAAGTAAGCCAATAAGTAAGCCAATAAGTAAGCCAGTAAGTAAGGCAATAAGTAAGCCAATAAGTAAGTCAATAAGTAAGCCAATAAGTAAGCCAATAAGTAAGCCAATAAGTAAGTCAATAAGTAAGCCAATAAGTAAGGCAATAAGTAAGCCAATAAGTAAGCCAGTAAGTAAGTCAATAAGTAAGCCAATAAGTAAGCCAGTAAGTAAGCCAATAAGTAAGTCAATAAGTAAGCCAGTAAGTAAGTCAATAAGTAAGCCAATAAATAAGCCAATAAATAAGCCAATAAGTAAGCCAATAAATATGCCAGTAAGTAAGTCAATAAGTAAGCCAATAAGTAAGCCAATAAATAAGCCAATTATTAAGCCAATAAATAAGCCAGTAAGTAAGCCAGTAAGTAAGTCAATAAGTAAGCCAATAAATAAGCCAATAAGTAAGGCAATAAGTAAGTCAATATGTAACTCAATAAGTAAGCCAATAAGTAAGCCAATAAGTAAGCCAATAAGTAAGCCAATAAGTAAGGCAATAAGTAAGGCAATAAGTAAGCCAATAAGTAAGCCAATAAGTAAGTCAATAAGTAAGCCAATAAGTAAGCCAGTAAGTAAGCCAATAAGTAAGCCAATAAGTAAGTCAATAAGTAAGCCAATAAGTAAGGCAATAAGTAAGCCAATAAGTAAGCCAATAAGTAAGTCAATATGTAACTCAATAAGTAAGCCAATAAGTAAGCCAATAAGTAAGCCAATAAGTAAGCCAATAAGTAAGCCAATAAGTAAGCCAATAAGTAAGCCAATAAGTAAGTCAATAAGTAAGCCAATAAGTAAGGCAATAAGTAAGCCAATAAGTAAGCAAATAAGTAAGTCAATAAGTAAGCCAATAAGTAAGCCAGTAAGTAAGCCAATAAGTAAGTCAATAAGTAAGCCAGTAAGTAAGTCAATAAGTAAGCCAATAAATAAGCCAATAAATGAGCCAATAAGTAAGCCAATAAATAAGCCAGTAAGTAAGTCAATAAGTAAGCCAATAAGTAAGCCAATAAATAAGCCAATAAGTAAGCCAATAAATAAGCCAGTAAGTAAGCCAGTAAGTAAGTCAATAAGTAAGCCAATAAATAAGCCAATAAATAAGCCAATAAGTAAGCCAATAAATAAGCCAGTAAGTAAGCCAATAAGTAAGTCAATAAGTAAGTCAATAAGTAAGTCAATAAGTAAGCCAATAAGTAAGTCAATAAGTAAGCCAATAAGTAAGTCAATAAGTAAGCCAGTAAGTAAGTCAATAAGTAAGCCAATAAATAAGCCAATAAATAAGCCAATAAGTAAGCCAATAAATAAGCCAGTAAGTAAGTCAATAAGTAAGCCAATAAGTAAGCCAATAAATAAGGCAGTAAGTAAGTCAATAAGTAAGTCAATAAGTAAGTCAATAAATAAGTCAATAAGTAAGCCAATAAGTAAGTCAATAAATAAGCCAATACGTAAGTCAATAAATAAGCCAATAAGTAAGCCAATCAGTAAGCCAATAAGTAAGCCAGTAAATAAGCCAATAAGTAAGTCAATAAGTAAGCCAATAAGTAAGCCAATAAGTACGCCAATAAGTAAGCCAGTAAGTAAGGCAATATGTAAGCCAGTAAGTAAGCCAATAAATAAGCCAATAAGTAAGCCAATAAGTAAGCCAATAAGTAAGCCAATAAGTAACTCAATAAGTAAGCCAATAAGTAAGCCAATAAGTAAGGCAATAAGTAAGCCAATAAGTAACTCAATAAGTAAGCCAATAAGTAAGCCAATAAGTAAGCCAGTAAGTAAGTCAATAAGTAAGCCAATAAGTAAGTCAATAAGTAAGCCAATAAGTAAGCCAATAAATAAGCCAGTAAGTAAGTCAATAAGTAAGTCAATAAGTAAGCCAATAAGTAAGTCAATAAGTAAGCCAATAAATAAGCCAGTAAGTAAGTCAATAAGTAAGCCAATAAGTAAGCCAATAAGTAAGCCAATAAGTAAGTCAATAAGTAAGCCAGTAAGTAAGTCAATAAGTAAGTCAATAAATAAGCCAATAAGTAAGCCAATAAGTAAGCCAATAAGTAAGCCAATAAGTAAGTCAATAAGTTAGTCAATAAGTAAGCCAATAAATAAGCCAGTAAGTAAGCCAATAAGTAAGCCAATAAATAAGCCAATTAGTAAGTCAATAAGTAAGCCAATAAGTAAGTCAATAAGTAAGCCAGTAAGTAAGTCAATAAGTAAGTCAATAAATAAGCCAATAAGTAAGCCAATAAGTAAGCCAATAAGTAAGCCAATAAGTAAGTCAATAAATAAGCCAATAAGTAAGTCAATAAATAAGCCAATAAGTAAGCCAATAAGTAAGCCAATAAGTAAGCCAGTAAATAAGCCAATAAGTAAGTCAATAAGTAAGCCAATAAGTAAGCCAATAAGTAAGCCAATAAGTAAGTCAATAAATAAGCCAATAAGTAAGCCAGTAAGTAAGTCAATAAGTAAGTCAATAAGTAAGTCAATAAGTAAGCCAATAAGTAAGCCAATAAGTAAGCCAATAAGTAAGCCAGTAAGTAAGCCAATAAATAAGCCAGTTAGTAAGACAATAAGTAAGCCAATAAATAAGCCAATAAGTAAGTCAATAAGTAAGCCAATAAGTAAGCCAATAAGTAAGCCAATAAGTAAGCCAATAAATAAGCCAATAAGTAAGCCAATAAGTAAGTCAATAAGTAAGTCAATAAGTAAGCCAATTAGTAAGTCAATAAGTAAGCCAATAAGTAAGCCAATAAGTAAGCCAATAAGTAAGTCAATAAGTAAGTCAATAAGTAAGCCAATAAGTAAGCCAATAAATAAGCCAGTAAGTAAGTCAATAAGTAAGCCAATAAGTAAGTCAATAAGTAAGCCAATAAGTAAGTCAATAAATAAGCCAGTAAGTAAGTCAATAAGTAAGCCAATAAGTAAGTCAATAAGTAAGCCAATAAGTAAGTCAATAAATAAGCCAGTAAGTAAGTCAATAAGTAAGCCAATAAATAAGCCAATAAGTAAGTCAATAAGTAAGCCAATAAGTAAGTCAATAAGTAAGCCAATAAATAAGCCAGTAAGTAAGTCAATAAGTAAGCCAATAAGTAAGCCAATAAGTAAGCCAATAAGTAAGTCAATAAGTAAGCCAGTAAGTAAGTCAATAAGTAAGTCAATAAATAAGCCAATAAGTAAGCCAATAAGTAAGCCAATAAGTAAGCCAATAAGTAAGCCAATAAGTAAGTTAATAAGTTAGTCAATAAGTAAGCCAATAAATAAGCCAGTAAGTAAGTCAATAAGTAAGTCAATAAGTAAGCCAATAAGTAAGCCAATAAGTAAGTCAATAAATAAGCCAATAAATAAGCCAATAAGTAAGCCAATAAGTAAGCCAATAAGTAAGTCAATAAGTAAGCCAATAAGTAAGCCAATAAGTAAGTCAATAAGTAAGCCGGTAAGTAAGTCAATAAGTAAGCCAATAAGTAAGCCAATAAGTAAGCCAGTAAGTAAGCCAATAAGTAAGCCAATAAGTAAGCCAATAAGTAAGCCAATAAGTAAGTCAATAAGTAAGTCAATAAGTAAGCCAGTAAGTAAGCCAATAAGTAAGCCAATAAGTAAGCCAATAAGTAAGCCAGTAAGTAAGTCAATAAGTAAGCCAATAAGTAAGCCAGTAAGTAAGTCAATAAGTAAGCCAATAAGTAAGTCAATAAGTAAGCCAATAAGTAAGCCAATAAGTAAGCCAATAAGTAAGTCAATAAGTAAGCCAATAAGTAAGCCAGTAAGTAAGCCAATAAGTAAGCCAATAAGTAAGCCAATAAGTAAGCCAGTAAGTAAGTCAATAAGTAAGCCAATAAGTAAGCCAGTTAGTAATTCAATATGTAAGCCAATAAGTAAGCCAATAAGTAAGCCAATAAGTAAGCCAATAAGTAAGCCAATAAGTAAGCCAATAAGTAAGTCAATAAGTAAGCCAGTAAGTAAGTCAATAAGTAAGTCAATAAGTAAGCCAATAAGTAAGCCAGTAAGTAAGCCAATAAGTAAGCCAATAAGTAAGCCAGTAAGTAAGCCAATAAGTAAGTCAATAAGTAAGTCAATAAGTAAGCCAATAAGTAAGCCAATAAGTAAGTCAATAAGTAAGCCAATAAGTAAGTCAATAAGTAAGCCAATAAGTAAGCCAATATGTAAGCCAGTAAGTAAGCCAAT
Organism: Meconema thalassinum; assembly: GCA_946902985.2. Lineage (NCBI taxonomy): Eukaryota > Metazoa > Arthropoda > Insecta > Orthoptera > Tettigoniidae > Meconema > Meconema thalassinum. The sequence continues at coordinate 426,490,697 of OX336394.1, read as the reverse complement.
AAGTAAGCCAATAAGTAAGCCAGTAAGTAAGTCAATAAGTAAGCCAATAAGTAAGTCAATAAGTAAGCCAATAAGTAAGTCAATAAGTAAGTCAATAAGTAAGCCAATAAGTAAGCCAATAAGTAAGCCAATAAGTAAGTCAATAAGTAAGCCAATAAGTAAGTCAATAAGTAAGTCAATAAGTAAGCCAATAAGTAAGCCAATAAGTAAGCCAATAAGTAAGCCAATAAGTAAGCCAATAAGTAAGCCAATAAGTAAGCCAATAAGTAAGCCAGTAAGTAAGCCAATAAGTAAGTCAATAAGTAAGTCAATAAGTAAGCCAATAAGTAAGCCAATAAGTAAGCCAATAAGTAAGTCAATAAGTAAGCCTATAAGTAAGTCAATAAGTAAGTCAATAAGTAAGCCAATAAGTAATTCAATAAGTAAGCCAGTTAGTAATTCAATAAGTAAGCCAATAAGTAAGCCAATAAGTAAGTCAATAAGTAAGTCAATAAGTAAGCCAATAAGTAAGCCAATAAATAAGCCAGTAAGTAAGTCAATAAGTAAGCCAATAAGTAAGTCAATAAGTAAGCCAAGAAGTAAGTCAATATTCAAGTCAATAAGTAAGCCAATAAGTAAGCCAATAAATAAGCCAGTAAGTAAGGCAATAAGTAAGCCAGTAAGTAAGTCAATAAGTAAGCCAATAAGTAAGCCAATAAGTAAGTCAATAAGTAAGCCAATAAATAAGCCAATAAGTAAGTCAATAAGTAAGCCAATAAGTAAGTCAATAAGTAAGCCAATAAGTAAGTCAATAAGTAAGTCAATAAGTAAGCCAATAAGTAAGCCAATAAATAAGCCAATAAGTAAGTCAATAAGTAAGCCAATAAGTAAGTCAATAAGTAAGCCAATAAGTAAGTCAATAAGTAAGTCAATAAGTAAGCCAATAAGTAAGCCAATAAATAAGCCAGTAAGTAAGTCAATAAGTAAGCCAATAAGTAAGTCAATAAGTAAGCCAATAAGTAAGCCAATAAGTAAGTCAATAAGTAAGCCAATAAGTAAGTCAATAAGTAAGTCAATAAATAAGCCAATAAATAAGTCAATAAGTAAGCCAATAAGTAAGTCAATAAGTAAGCCAATAAGTAAGTCAATAAGTAAGCCAATAAGTAAGTCAATAAGTAAGTCAATAAGTAAGCCAGTAAGTAAGGCAATAAGTAAGCCAATAAATAAGCCAATAAGTAAGTCAATAAGTAAGCCAATAAGTAAGTCAATAAGTAAGCCAATAAGTAAGTCAATAACTAAGTCAATAAGTAAGCCAATAAGTAAGCCAATAAATAAGCCAGTAAGTAAGTCAATAAGTAAGCCAACAAGTAAGCCAATAAGTAAGTCAATAAGTAAGCCAATAAGTAAGTCAATAAGTAAGCCAATAAGTAAGTCAATAAATAAGCCAATAAGTAAGCCAATAAGTAAGCCAATAAGTAAGTCAATAAGTAAGCCAGTAAGTAAGTCAATAAGTAAGCCAATAAGTAAGCCAATAAATAAGTCAATAAGTAAGCCAGTAAGTAAGGCAATAAGTAAGCCAATAAATAAGACAATAAGTAAGCCAGTAAGTAAGTCAATAAGTAAGCCAACAAGTAAGCCAATAAGTAAGTCAATAAGTAAGCCAATAAATAAGCCAATAAATAAGCCAATAAGTAAGCCAATAAATAAGCCAGTAAGTAAGTCAATAAGTAAGCCAATAAGTAAGCAAATAAATAAGCCAATTATTAAGCCAATAAATAAGCCAGTAAGTAAGCCAGTAAGTAAGTCAATAAGTAAGCCAATAAATAAGCCAATAAGTAAGGCAATAAGTAAGTCAATATGTAACTCAATAAGTAAGCCAATAAGTAAGCCAATAAGTAAGCCAATAAGTAAGCCAATAAGTAAGGCAATAAGTAAGCCAATAAGTAAGGCAATAAGTAAGCCAATAAGTAAGCCAATAAGTAAGTCAATAAGTAAGCCAATAAGTAAGCCAGTAAGTAAGCCAATAAGTAAGCCAATAAGTAAGTCAATAAGTAAGCCAATAAGTAAGGCAATAAGTAAGCCAATAAGTAAGCCAATAAGTAAGTCAATATGTAACTCAATAAGTAAGCCAATAAGTAAGCCAATAAGTAAGCCAATAAGTAAGCCAATAAGTAAGCCAATAAGTAAGCCAATAAGTAAGCCAATAAGTAAGTCAATAAGTAAGCCAATAAGTAAGGCAATAAGTAAGCCAATAAGTAAGCCAATAAGTAAGTCAATAAGTAAGCCAATAAGTAAGCCAGTAAGTAAGCCAATAAGTAAGTCAATAAGTAAGCCAGTAAGTAAGTCAATAAGTAAGCCAATAAATAAGCCAATAAATGAGCCAATAAGTAAGCCAATAAATAAGCCAGTAAGTAAGTCAATAAGTAAGCCAATAAGTAAGCCAATAAATAAGCCAATAAGTAAGCCAATAAATAAGCCAGTAAGTAAGCCAGTAAGTAAGTCAATAAGTAAGCCAATAAATAAGCCAATAAATAAGCCAATAAGTAAGCCAATAAATAAGCCAGTAAGTAAGCCAATAAGTAAGTCAATAAGTAAGTCAATAAGTAAGTCAATAAGTAAGCCAATAAGTAAGTCAATAAGTAAGCCAATAAGTAAGTCAATAAGTAAGCCAGTAAGTAAGTCAATAAGTAAGCCAATAAATAAGCCAATAAATAAGCCAATAAGTAAGCCAATAAATAAGCCAGTAAGTAAGTCAATAAGTAAGCCAATAAGTAAGCCAATAAATAAGGCAGTAAGTAAGTCAATAAGTAAGTCAATAAGTAAGTCAATAAATAAGTCAATAAGTAAGCCAATAAGTAAGTCAATAAATAAGCCAATACGTAAGTCAATAAATAAGCCAATAAGTAAGCCAATCAGTAAGCCAATAAGTAAGCCAGTAAATAAGCCAATAAGTAAGTCAATAAGTAAGCCAATAAGTAAGCCAATAAGTACGCCAATAAGTAAGCCAGTAAGTAAGGCAATATGTAAGCCAGTAAGTAAGCCAATAAATAAGCCAATAAGTAAGCCAATAAGTAAGCCAATAAGTAAGCCAATAAGTAACTCAATAAGTAAGCCAATAAGTAAGCCAATAAGTAAGGCAATAAGTAGGCCAATAAGTAACTCAATAAGTAAGCCAATAAGTAAGCCAATAAGTAAGCCAGTAAGTAAGTCAATAAGTAAGCCAATAAGTAAGTCAATAAGTAAGCCAATATGTAAGCCAATAAATAAGCCAGTAAGTAAGTCAATAAGTAAGTCAATAAGTAAGCCAATAAGTAAGTCAATAAGTAAGCCAATAAATAAGCCAGTAAGTAAGTCAATAAGTAAGCCAATAAGTAAGCCAATAAGTAAGCCAATAAGTAAGTCAATAAGTAAGCCAGTAAGTAAGTCAATAAGTAAGTCAATAAATAAGCCAATAAGTAAGCCAATAAGTAAGCCAATAAGTAAGCCAATAAGTAAGTCAATAAGTTAGTCAATAAGTAAGCCAATAAATAAGCCAGTAAGTAAGCCAATAAGTAAGCCAATAAATAAGCCAATTAGTAAGTCAATAAGTAAGCCAATAAGTAAGTCAATAAGTAAGCCAGTAAGTAAGTCAATAAGTAAGTCAATAAATAAGCCAATAAGTAAGCCAATAAGTAAGCCAATAAGTAAGCCAATAAGTAAGTCAATAAATAAGCCAATAAGTAAGTCAATAAATAAGCCAATAAGTAAGCCAATAAGTAAGCCAATAAGTAAGCCAGTAAATAAGCCAATAAGTAAGTCAATAAGTAAGCCAATAAGTAAGCCAATAAGTAAGCCAATAAGTAAGTCAATAAATAAGCCAATAAGTAAGCCAGTAAGTAAGTCAATAAGTAAGTCAATATGTAAGTCAATAAGTAAGCCAATAAGTAAGCCAATAAGTAAGCCAATATGTAAGCCAGTAAGTAAGCCAATAAATAAGCCAGTTAGTAAGTCAATAAGTAAGCCAATAAATAAGCCAATAAGTAAGTCAATAAGTAAGCCAATAAGTAAGCCAATAAGTAAGCCAATAAGTAAGCCAATAAATAAGCCAATAAGTAAGCCAATAAGTAAGTCAATAAGTAAGTCAATAAGTAAGCCAATTAGTAAGTCAATAAGTAAGCCAATAAGTAAGCCAATAAGTAAGCCAATAAGTAAGTCAATAAGTAAGTCAATAAGTAAGCCAATAAGTAAGCCAATAAATAAGCCAGTAAGTAAGTCAATAAGTAAGCCAATAAGTAAGTCAATAAGTAAGCCAATAAGTAAGTCAATAAATAAGCCAGTAAGTAAGTCAATAAGTAAGCCAATAAGTAAGTCAATAAGTAAGCCAATAAGTAAGTCAATAAATAAGCCAGTAAGTAAGTCAATAAGTAAGCCAATAAATAAGCCAATAAGTAAGTCAATAAGTAAGCCAATAAGTAAGTCAATAAGTAAGCCAATAAATAAGCCAGTAAGTAAGTCAATAAGTAAGCCAATAAGTAAGCCAATAAGTAAGCCAATAAGTAAGTCAATAAGTAAGCCAGTAAGTAAGTCAATAAGTAAGTCAATAAATAAGCCAATAAGTAAGCCAATAAGTAAGCCAATAAGTAAGCCAATAAGTAAGCCAATAAGTAAGTTAATAAGTTAATCAATAAGTAAGCCAATAAATAAGCCAGTAAGTAAGTCAATAAGTAAGTCAATAAGTAAGCCAATAAGTAAGCCAATAAGTAAGTCAATAAATAAGCCAATAAATAAGCCAATAAGTAAGCCAATAAGTAAGCCAATAAGTAAGTCAATAAGTAAGCCAATAAGTAAGCCAATAAGTAAGTCAATAAGTAAGCCGGTAAGTAAGTCAATAAGTAAGCCAATAAGTAAGCCAATAAGTAAGCCAGTAAGTAAGCCAATAAGTAAGCCAATAAGTAAGCCAATAAGTAAGCCAATAAGTAAGTCAATAAGTAAGCCAATAAGTAAGCCAGTAAGTAAGCCAATAAGTAAGCCAATAAGTAAGCCAATAAGTAAGCCAGTAAGTAAGTCAATAAGTAAGCCAATAAGTAAGCCAGTAAGTAAGTCAATAAGTAAGCCAATAAGTAAGTCAATAAGTAAGCCAATAAGTAAGCCAATAAGTAAGCCAATAAGTAAGTCAATAAGTAAGCCAATAAGTAAGCCAGTAAGTAAGCCAATAAGTAAGCCAATAAGTAAGCCAATAAGTAAGCCAGTAAGTAAGTCAATAAGTAAGCCAATAAGTAAGCCAGTTAGTAATTCAATATGTAAGCCAATAAGTAAGCCAATAAGTAAGCCAATAAGTAAGCCAATACGTAAGCCAATAAGTAAGCCAATAAGTAAGCCAATAAGTAAGTCAATAAGTAAGCCAGTAAGTAAGTCAATAAGTAAGTCAATAAGTAAGCCAATAAGTAAGCCAGTAAGTAAGCCAATAAGTAAGCCAATAAGTAAGCCAGTAAGTAAGCCAATAAGTAAGTCAATAAGTAAGTCAATAAGTAAGCCAATAAGTAAGCCAATAAGTAAGTCAATAAGTAAGCCAATAAGTAAGTCAATAAGTAAGCCAATAAGTAAGCCAATAAGTAAGCCAGTAAGTAAGCCAATAAGTAAGCCAATAAGTAAGCCAGTAAGTAAGTCAATAAGTAAGCCAATAAGTAAGTCAATAAGTAAGCCAATAAGTAAGTCAATAAGTAAGTCAATAAGTAAGCCAATAAGTAAGCCAATAAGTAAGCCAATAAGTAAGTCAATAAGTAAGCCAATAAGTAAGTCAATAAGTAAGTCAATAAGTAAGCCAATAAGTAAGCCAATAAGTAAGCCAATAAGTAAGCCAATAAGTAAGCCAATAAGTAAGCCAATAAGTAAGCCAATAAGTAAGCCAGTAAGTAAGCCAATAAGTAAGTCAATAAGTAAGTCAATAAGTAAGCCAATAAGTAAGCCAATAAGTAAGCCAATAAGTAAGTCAATAAGTAAGCCTATAAGTAAGTCAATAAGTAAGTCAATAAGTAAGCCAATAAGTAATTCAATAAGTAAGCCAGTTAGTAATTCAATAAGTAAGCCAATAAGTAAGCCAATAAGTAAGTCAATAAGTAAGTCAATAAGTAAGCCAATAAGTAAGCCAATAAATAAGCCAGTAAGTAAGTCAATAAGTAAGCCAATAAGTAAGTCAATAAGTAAGCCAAGAAGTAAGTCAATATTCAAGTCAATAAGTAAGCCAATAAGTAAGCCAATAAATAAGCCAGTAAGTAAGGCAATAAGTAAGCCAGTAAGTAAGTCAATAAGTAAGCCAATAAGTAAGCCAATAAGTAAGTCAATAAGTAAGCCAATAAATAAGCCAATAAGTAAGTCAATAAGTAAGCCAATAAGTAAGTCAATAAGTAAGCCAATAAGTAAGTCAATAAGTAAGTCAATAAGTAAGCCAATAAGTAAGTCAATAAGTAAGCCAATAAGTAAGTCAATAAGTAAGCCAATAAGTAAGCCAATAAGTAAGTCAATAAGTAAGCCAATAAGTAAGTCAATAAGTAAGTCAATAAATAAGCCAATAAGTAAGTCAATAAGTAAGCCAATAAGTAAGTCAATAAGTAAGCCAATAAGTAAGTCAATAAGTTAGCCAATAAGTAAGTCAATAAGTAAGTCAATAAGTAAGCCAGTAAGTAAGGCAATAAGTAAGCCAATAAATAAGCCAATAAGTAAGTCAATAAGTAAGCCAATAAGTAAGTCAATAAGTAAGCCAATAAGTAAGTCAATAACTAAGTCAATAAGTAAGCCAATAAGTAAGCCAATAAATAAGCCAGTAAGTAAGTCAATAAGTAAGCCAACAAGTAAGCCAATAAGTAAGTCAATAAGTAAGCCAATAAGTAAGTCAATAAGTAAGCCAATAAGTAAGTCAATAAATAAGCCAATAAGTAAGCCAATAAGTAAGCCAATAAGTAAGTCAATAAGTAAGCCAGTAAGTAAGTCAATAAGTAAGCCAATAAGTAAGCCAATAACTAAGTCAATAAGTAAGCCAGTAAGTAAGGCAATAAGTAAGCCAATAAATAAGCCAATAAGTAAGCCAGTAAGTAAGTCAATAAGTAAGCCAACAATTAAGCCAATAAGTAAGCCAATAAGTAAGCCAATAAGTAAGTCAATAAGTAAGTCAATAAGTAATCCAATAAGTAATGCAATAAGTAAGCCAATAAGTAAGTCAATAAGTAAGTCAATAAGTAAGCCAATAAGTAAGCCAATAAATAAGCCAGTAAGTAAGTCAATAAGTAAGCCAACAAGTAAGCCAATAAGTAAGTCAATAAGTAAGCCAATAAGTAAGTCAATAAGTAAGCCAGTAAGTAAGCCAATAAGTAAGCCAATAAGTAAGTCAATAAGTAAGTCAATAAGTAAGCCAATAAGTAAGCCAATAAATAAGCCAGTATGTAAGTCAATAAGTAAGCCAACAAGTAAGCCAATAAGTAAGTCAATAAGTAAGCCAATAAGTAAGTCAATAAATAAGCCAATAAGTAAGCCAATAAGTAAGCCAATAAGTAAGCCAATAAGTAAGTCAATAAGTAAGCCAGTAAGTATGTCAATAAGTAAGTCAATAAATAAGCCAATAAGTAAGCCAATAGGTAAGCCAATAAGTAAGCCAATAAGTAAGCCAATAAGTAAGCCAATAAATATGCCAGTAAGTAAGCCAATAAGTAAGCCAATAAGTAAGTCAATAAATAAGCCAATAAGTAAGTCAATAAGTAAGCCAGTAAGTAATCCAATAAGTAAGTCAATAAGTAAGTCAATAAGTAAGTCAATAAGTGAGCCAATAAGTAAGCCAGTAAGTAAGTCAATAAATAAGCCAATAAGTAAGCCAGTAAGTAAGCCAATAAGTAAGCCAATAAGTAAGCCAATAAGTAAGCCAATAAGTAAGCCAATAAGTAAGCCAATAAGTAAGCCAGTAAGTAAGCCAATAAGTAAGCCAATAAGTAAGCCAATAAGTAAGCCAATAAGTAAGCCAATAAGTAAGTCAATAAATAAGCCAATAAGTAAGTCAATAAATAAGCCAATAAGTAAGTCAATAAGTAAGCCAATAAGTAAGCCAATAAGTAATCCAATAAGTAAGCCAATAAGTAAGCCAATAAATAAGCCAGTAAGTAAGCCAATAAGTAAGTCAATAAATAAGCCAATAAGTAAGCCAATAAGTAAGCCATTTAGTAAGTCAATAAGTAAGCCAGTAAGTAAGTCAATAAGTAAGTCAATAAATAAGGCAATAAGTAAGGCAATAAGTAAGGCAATAAGTAAGCCAATAAGTAAGTCAATAAGTAAGCCAGTAAGTAAGGCAATAAGTAAGGAAATAAGTAAGGCAATAAGTAAGGCAATAAGTAAGGCAATAAGTAAGGCAATAAGTAAGGCAATAAGTAAGGCAATAAGTAAGCCAACAAGTAAGCCAATAAGTAAGGCAATAAGTAAGTCAATAAGTAAGGCAATAAGTAAGGCAATAAGTAAGGCAATAAGTAAGGCAATAAGTAAGCCAACAAGTAAGCCAATAAGTAAGGCAATAAGTAAGTCAATAAGTAAGTCAATAAATAAGCCAATAAGTAAGCCAATAAGTAAGTCAATAAGTAAGTCAATAAATAAGCCAATAAGTAAGCCAATAAGTAAGCCATTTAGTAAGTCAATAAGTAAGCCAGTAAGTAAGCCAGTAAGTAAGGCAATAAGTAAGCCAATAAATAAGCCAATAAGTAAGTCAATAAGTAAGCCAATAAGTAAGTCAATAAGTAAGCCAATAAGTAAGTCAATAAGTAAGGCAATAAGTAAGGCAATAAGTAAGTCAATAAATAAGCCAATAAGTAAGGCAATAAGTAAGCCAATAAGTAAGGCAATAAGTAAGGCAATAAGTAAGTCAATAAGTAAGGCAATAAGTAAGCCAATAAGTAAGGCAATAAGTAAGGCAATAAGTAAGGCAATAAGTAAGGCAATAAGTAAGCCAATAAGTAAGGCAATAAGTAAGCCAATAAGTAAGCCAATAAGTAAGGCAATAAGTAAGCCAATAAGTAGGGCAATAAGTAAGTCAATAAGTAAGGCAATAAGTAAGCCAATAAGTAAGCCAATAAGTAAGGCAATAAGTAAGGCAATAAGTAAGCCAATAAGTAAGCCAATAAGTAAGCCAATAAGTAAGCCAATAAGTAAGCCAATAAGTAAGCCAGTAAGTAGGGCAATAAGTAAGGCAATAAGTAAGGCAATAAGTAACTCAATAAGTAAGTCAATAAATAAGCCAATAAGTAAGCCAATAAGTAAGTCAATAAGTAAGGCAATAAGTAAGGCAATAAGTAAGGCAATAAGTAAGGCAATAAGTAAGGCAATAAGTAAGGCAATAAGTAAGGCAATAAGTAAGGCAATAAGTAAGTCAATAAATAAGCCAATAAGTAACTCAATAAGTAAGGCAATAAGTAAGGCAATAAGTAAGGCAATAAGTAAGGCAATAAGTAGGGCAATAAGTAAGGCAATAAGTAAGGCAATAAGTAACTCAATAAGTAAGTCAATAAATAAGCCAATAAGTAAGCCAATAAGTAAGTCAATAAGTAAGGCAATAAGTAAGGCAATAAGTAAGGCAATAAGTAAGGCAATAAGTAAGGCAATAAGTAAGGCAATAAGTAAGGCAATAAGTAAGGCAATAAGTAAGGCAATAAGTAAGGCAATAAGTAAGCCAATAAGTAAGCCAATAAGTAAGGCAATAAGTAAGGCAATAAGTAAGGCAATAAGTAAGGCAATAAGTAAGGCAATAAGTATGCCAATAAGTAAGCCAATAAGTAACTCAATAAGTAAGGCAATAAGTAAGGCCATAAGTAAGGCAATAAGTAAGGCAATAAGTAAGCCAATAAATAAGCCAGTAAGTAAGCCAATAAGTAAGTCAATAAATAAGCCAATAAGTAAGCCAATAAGTAAGCCATTTAGTAAGTCAATAAGTAAGCCAGTAAGTAAGGCAATAAGTAAGCCAATAAGTAAGCCAATAAGTAAGGCAATAAGTAAGCCAGTAAGGCAATAAGTAAGCCAATAAGTGATCCAATAAGTAAGCCAATAAGTAAGCCAGTAAGTAGGGCAATAAGTAAGCCAATAAGTAAGCCAATAAGTAAGGCAATAAGTAAGCCAGTAAGTAAGGCAATAAGTAAGGCAATAAGTAAGACAATAAGTAAGGCAATAAGTAAGCCATAAGTAAGGCAATAAGTAAGCCAATAAGTAACTCAATAAGTTAGCCAATAAGTAAGCCAATAAGTAAGCCAATAAGTAAGTCAATAAATAAGCCAATAAGTAAGCCAATAAGTAAGCCATTTAGTAAGTCAATAAGTAAGCCAGTAAGTAAGGCAATAAGTAAGCCAATAAGTAAGCCAATAAGTAAGGCAATAAGTAAGCCAGTAAGGCAATAAGTAAGCCAATAAGTGATCCAATAAGTAAGCCAATAAGTAAGCCAGTAAGTAGGGCAATAAGTAAGCCAATAAGTAAGCCAATAAGTAAGGCAATAAGTAAGCCAGTAAGTAAGGCAATAAGTAAGGCAATAAGTAAGACAATAAGTAAGGCAATAAGTAAGTCAATAAATAAGCCAATAAGTAAGCCAATAAGTAAGCCATTTAGTAAGTCAATAAGTAAGCCAGTAAGTAAGGCAATAAGTAAGCCAATAAGTAAGCCAATAAGTAAGGCAATAAGTAAGCCAGTAAGGCAATAAGTAAGCCAATAAGTGATCCAATAAGTAAGCCAATAAGTAAGCCAGTAAGTAGGGCAATAAGTAAGCCAATAAGTAAGCCAATAAGTAAGGCAATAAGTAAGCCAGTAAGTAAGGCAATAAGTAAGGCAATAAGTAAGACAATAAGTAAGGCAATAAGTAAGCCATAAGTAAGGCAATAAGTAAGGCAATAAGTAAGCCAATAAGTAAGGCAATAAGTAAGGCAATAAGTAAGCCAATAAGTAAGCCAATAAGTAAGCCATAAGTAAGGCAATAAGTAAGGCAATAAGTAAGGCAATAAGTAAGCCAATAAGTAAGGCAATAAGTAAGGCAATAAGTAAGGCAATAAGTAAGGCAATAAGTAAGCCATAAGTAAGGCAATAAGTAAGGCAATAAGTAAGCCAATAAGTAAGCCAATAAGTAAGCCATAAGTAAGGCAATAAGTAAGCCAATAAGTAACTCAATAAGTAAGCCAATAAGTAACTCAATAAGTTAGCCAATAAGTAAGCCAATAAGTAAGCCAATAAGTAAGTCAATAAGTAAGCCAGCAAGTAAGCCAATAAGTAAGCCAATAAGTAAGCCAATAAGTAAGGCAATAAGAAAGCCAATAAGTAAGCCAATAAGTAAGCCAATAAGTAAGTCAATAAGTAAGCCAATAAGTAAGTCAATAAGTAAGTCAATAAGTAAGCCAATAAGTAAGCCAATAAGTAAGTCAATAAGTAAGTCAATTAAAAAGCCAATAAGTAAGCCAATAAGTAAGCCAATAAGTAAGTCAATAAATAAGCCAATAAGTAAGGCAATAAGTAAGCCAATAAATAAGCCAATAAGTAAGGCAATAAGTAAGTCAATAAGTAAGCCAATAAGTAAGTCAATAAGTAAGCCAATAAGTAAACCAGTAAGTAAGCCAATAAGTAAGGCAATAAGTAAGCCAATAAGTAAGCCAGTAAGTAAGGCAATAAGTAAGTCAATAAGTAAGACAATAAGTAAGCCAATAAGTAAGCCAATAAGTAAGTCAATAAGTAAGCCAATAAGTAAGGCAATAAGTAAGCCAATAAGTAAGCCAATAAGTAAGCCAGTAAGTAAGGCAATAAGTAACTCAATAAGTAAGCCAATAAGTAAGGCAATAAGTAAGCCAGTAAGTAAGCCAATAAATAAGCCAATAAGTAAGCCAATAAGTAAGCCAATAAGTAAGCCAGTAAGTAAGCCAATAAATAAGCCAATAAATAAGCCAATAAGTAAGCCAATAAGTAAGTCAATAAATAAGCCAATAAATAAGCCAATAAGTAAGCCAATAAGTAAGCCAATAAGTAAGTCAATAAATAAGCCAATAAGTAAGCCAATAAGTAAGCCAATAAGTAAGCCAATAAGTAAGTCAATAAGTAAGCCAATAAGTAAGCCAATAAGTAAGCCAATAAGTAAGTCAAGAAATAAGCCAATAAGAAAGCCAATAACTAAGCCAATAAGTAAGCCAATAAGTAAGCCAGTAAGTAAGCCAATAAGTAAGCCAATAAGTAAGCCAATAAGTAAGTCAATAAATAAGCCAATAAATAAGCCAATAAGTAAGCCAATAAGTAAGTCAATAAATAAGCCAATAAGTAAGCCAATAAGTAAGCCAATAAATAAGCCAATAAGTAAGGCAATAAGTAAGTCAATAAGTAAGTCAATAAGTAAGTCAATAAGTAAGGCAATAAGTAAGTCAATAAGTAAGCCAATAAGTAAGTCAATAAGTAAGCCAATAAGTAAGTCAATAAGTAAGCCGATAAGTAAGCCAATAAGTAAGTCAATAAGTAAGCCAGTAAGTAAGCCAATAAGTAAGCCATTAAGTAAGCCAATAAGTAAGCCAATAAGTAAGCCAATAAGTAAGTCAATAAGTAAGTCAATGAGTAAGCCAATAAGTAAGTCAATAAGTAAGCCAGTAAGTAAGCCAATAAGTAAGCCAATAAGTAAGCCAATAAGTAAGCCAATAAGTAAGCCAATAAGTAAGGCAATAAGTAAGTCAATAAGTAAGCCAATAAGTAAGTCAATAAGTAAGCCAATAAGTAAGTCAATAAGTAAGTCAATAAGTAAGTCAATAAATAAGCCAATAAGTAAGTCAATAAGTAAGCCAATAAGTAAGCTAATAAGTAAGCCAATAAGTAAGCCAATAAGTAAGTCAATAAGTAAGTCAATAAGTAAGCCAATAAGTAAGTCAATAAGTAAGCCAATAAGTAAGTCAATAAGTAAGCCAATAAGTAAGTCAATAAGTAAGCCAATAAGTAAGCCAGTAAGTAAGCCAATAAGTAAGTCAATAAATAAGCCAATAAGTAAGTCAATAAGTAAGCCAATAAGTAAGCCAATAAGTAAGCCAATAAGTAAGCCAATAAGTAAGTCAATAAGTAAGCCAATAAGTAAGGCAATAAGTAAGCCAATAAGTAAGCCAACAAGTAAGCCAGTAAGTAAGGCAATAAGTAACTCAATAAGTAAGCCAATAAATAAGCCAATAAGTAAGCCAATAAGTAAGGCAATAAGTAAGTCAATAAGTAAGACAATAAATAAGCCAATAAGTAAGCCAATAAGTAAGCCAATAAGTAAGCCAATAAGTAAGCCAGTAAGTAAGCCAATAAATAAGCCAATAAATAAGCCAATAAGTAAGCCAATAAGTAAGTCAATAAATAAGCCAATAAATAAGCCAATAAGTAAGCCAATAAGTAAGCCAATAAGTAAGTCAATAAATAAGCCAATAAGTAAGCCAATAAGTAAGCCAATAAGTAAGTCAATAAGTAAGCCAATAAGTAAGTCAATAAGTAAGCCAATAAGTAAGCCAATAAGTAAGCCAATAAGTAAGTCAATAAGTAAGCCAATAAGTAAGTCAGTAAGTAAGTCAATAAGTAAGCCAATAAGTAAGCCAATAAGTAAGTCAATAAGTAAGTCAATAAGTAAGTCAATAAATAAGTCAATAAGTAAGTCAATAAGTAAGCCAATAAGTAAGCCAATAAGTAAGCCAATAAGTAAGTCAATAAGTAAGCCAATAAGTAAGCCAATAAGTAAGTCAATAAGTAAGCCAATAAGTAAGTCAATAAGTAAGCCAATAAGTAAGCCAATAAGAAAGTCAATAAATAAGCCAATAAGTAAGCCAATAAGTAAGCCAATAAGTAAGCCAATAAGTAAGCCAGTAAGTAAGCCAATAAGTAAGCCAATAAGTAAGCCAATAAGTAAGCCAATAAGTAAGTCAATAAATAAGTCAATAAATAAGCCAATAAGTAAGCCAATAAGTAAGTCAATAAATAAGCCAATAAATAAGCCAATAAATAAGCCAATAAGTAAGCCAATAAGTAAGTCAATAAATAAGCCAATAAATAAGCCAATAAGTAAGCCAATAAGTAAGCCAATAAATAAGCCAATAAGTAAGCCAATAAGTAAGTCAATAAATAAGCCAATAAATAAGCCAATAAGTAAGCCAATAAGTAAGCCAATAAATAAGCCAATAAGTAAGGCAATATGTAAGTCAATAAGTAAGTCAATAAGTAAGTCAATAAGTAAGCCAATAAATAAGCCAATAAGTAAGTCAATAAGTAAGCCAATAAGTAAGTCAATAAGTAAGTCAATAAGTAAGTCAATAAGTAAGCCAATAAGTAAGTCAATAAGTAAGCCAATAAGTAAGCCAATAAGTAAGCCAATAAGTAAACCAATAAATAAGCCAATAATTAAGCCAATAAGTAAGTCAATAAGTAAGCCAATAAGTAAGCCAATAAATAAGCCAGTAAGTAAGTCAATAAGTAAGTCAATAAGTAAGCCAATAAGTAAGCCAATAAGTAAGCCAATAAGTAAGCCAATAAATAAGCCAATAAGTAAGCCAATAAGTAAGCCAATAAGTAAGCCAATAAGTAAGTCAATAAGTAAGCCAATAAGTAAGTCAATAAGTAAGTCAATAAGTAAGCCAATAAGTAAGCCAATAAGTAAGCCAATAAGTAAGCCAATAAGTAAGCCAATAAGTAAGGCAATAAGTAAGCCAATAAGTAAGCCAGTAAGTAAGCCAATAAGTAAGCCAATAAGTAAGCCAGTAAGTAAGTCAATAAGTAAGCCAATAAGTAAGCCAGTAAGTAAGTCAATAAGTAAGCCAATAAATAAGTCAATAAGTAAGTCAATAAGTAAGCCAATAAGTAAGCCAATAAGTAAGCCAGTAAGTAAGCCAATAAGTAAGCCAATAAGTAAGCCAGTATGTAAGTCAATAAGTAAGTCAATAAGTAAGTCAATAAGTAAGCCAATAAGTAAGCCAATAAGTAAGCCAATAAGTAAGTCAATAAGTAAGCCAATAAGTAAGTCAATAAGTAAGTCAATAAATAAGTCAATAAGTAAGCCAATAAGTAAGCCAATAAGTAAGCCAATAAGTAAGCCAATAAGTAAGTCAATAAGTAAGCCAATAAGTAAGCCAATAAGTAAGTCAATAAGTAAGCCAATAAGTAAGTCAATAAGTAAGCCAATAAGTAAGTCAATAAGTAAGCCAATAAGTAAGCCAATAAGTAAGCCAATAAGTAAGTCAATAAGTAAGCCAATAAGTATGTCAATAAGTAAGTCAATAAGTAAGCCAATAAGTAAGCCAATAAGTAAGTCAATAAGTAAGTCAATAAGTAAGTCAATAAATAAGTCAATAAGTAAGTCAATAAGTAAGCCAATAAGTAAGCCAATAAGTAAGCCAATAAGTAAGTCAATAAGTAAGCCAATAAGTAAGTCAATAAGTAAGTCAATAAATAAGTCAATAAGTAAGCCAATAAGTAAGCCAATAAGTAAGCCAATAAGTAAGCCAATAAGTAAGCCAATAAGTAAGTCAATAAGTAAGCCAATAAGTAAGTCAATAAGTAAGTCAATAAGTAAGTCAATAAATAAGTCAATAAGTAAGCCAATAAGTAAGCCAATAAGTAAGGCAAGAAGTAAGCCAATAAGTAAGCCAGTAAGTAAGCCAATAAGTAAGCCAATAAGTAAGCCAGTAAGTAAGTCAATAAGTAAGCCAATAAGTAAGCCAGTAAGTAAGTCAATAAGTAAGCCAATAAATAAGTCAATAAGTAAGTCAATAAGTAAACCAATAAGTAAGCCAATAAGTAAGCCAGTAAGTAAGCCAATAAGTAAGCCAATAAGTAAGCCAGTAAGTAAGTCAATAAGTAAGCCAGTAAGTAAGTCAATAAGTAAGTCAATAAGTAAGTCAATAAATAAGTCAATAAGTAAGTCAATAAGTAAGCCAATAAGTAAGCCAATAAGTAAGCCAATAAGTAAGCCAGTAAGTAAGCCAATAAGTAAGCCAGTAAGTAAGTCAATAAGTAAGCCAATAAGTAAGCCAATAAGTAAGCCAGTAAGTAAGCCAATAAGTAAGCCAGTAAGTAAGTCAATAAGTAAGCCAATAAGTAAGCCAATAAGTAAGCCAGTAAGTAAGTCAATAAGTAAGCCAATAAGTAAGCCAATAAGTAAGCCAATAAGTAAGCCAATAAGTAAGGCAATAAGTAAGCCAATAAGTAAGGCAATAAGTGAGCCAATAAGTAAGCCAATACGTAAGCCAATAAGTAAGCCAGTAAGTAAGCCAATAAGTAAGCCAATAAGTAAGCCAATAAGTATGGCAATAAGTAAGCCAATAAGTAAGTCAATAAGTAAGCCAGTAAGTGAGTCAATAAGTAAGCCAATAAGTAAGCCAATAAGTAAGCCAATAAGTAAGCCAATAAGTAAGCCAGTAAGTAAGCCAATAAGTAAGCCAATAAGTAAGGCAATAAGTAAGCCAATAAGTAAGCCAATAAGTAAGCCAATAAGTGAGTCAATAAGTAAGCCAATAAGTAAGCCAATAAGTAAGGCAATAAGTGAGCCAATAAGTAAGCCAATACGTAAGCCAATAAGTAAGCCAGTAAGTAAGCCAATAAGTAAGCCAATAAGTAAGCCAATAAGTAAGCCAATAAGTAAGCCAATAAGTAAGGCAATAAGTAAGCCAATAAGTAAGGCAATAAGTGAGCCAATAAGTAAGCCAATACGTAAGCCAATAAGTAAGCCAGTAAGTAAGCCAATAAGTAAGCCAATAAGTAAGCCAATAAGTAAGCCAATAAGTAAGCCAATAAGTAAGCCAATAAGTAAGCCAATAAGTAAGCCAATAAGTAAGGCAATAAGTAAGCCAATAAGTATGCCAATAAGTAAGCCAGTAAGTAAGGCAATAAGTAAGCCAATAAGTAAGCCAATAAGTAAGCCAATAAGTAAGCCAATAAATAAGGCAATAAGTAAGCCAATAAGTAAGCCAATAAGTAAGCCAATAAGTAAGCCAATAAGAAAGCCAATAAGTAAGGCAATAAGTAAGCCAATAAGTAAGGCAATAAGTAAGGCAATAAGTAAGGCAATAAGTAAGCCAATAAGTAAGGCAATAAGTAAGCCAATAAGTAAGGCAATAAGTAAGTCAATAAGTAAGCCAATAAGTAAGCCAATAAGTAAGCCAATAAGTAAGACAATAAGTAAGCCAATAAGTAAGCCAATAAGTAAGCCAATAAGTAAGCCAATAAGTAAGCCAATAAGTAAGCCAATAAGTAAGGCAATAAGTAAGCCAGTAAGAAAGCCAATAAGTAAGCCAATAAGTAAGCCAATAAGTAAGCCAATAAGTAAGGCAATAAGTAAGCCAGTAAGAAAGCCAATAAGTAAGCCAATAAGTAAGGCAATAAGTAAGCCAATAAGTAAGCCAATAAGTAAGCCAATAAGTAAGCCAATAAGTAAGGCAATAAGTAAGCCAATAAGTAAGCCAGTAAGTAAGGCAATAAGTTAGGCAATAAGTAAGCCAATAAGTAAACCAGTAAGTAAGCCAATAAGTAAGCCAGTAAGTAAGCCAGTAAGTAAGGCAATAAGTAAGCCAATAAGTAAGGCAATAAGTAAGCCAATAAGTAAGTCAATAAGTAAGCCAATAAGTAAGCCAATAAGTAAGCCAATAAGTAAGCCAGTAAGTAAGCCAATAAGTAAGCCAATAAGTAAGCCAGTAAGTAAGCCAATAAGTAAGCCAGTAAGTAAGCCAATAAGTAAGCCAATAAGTGAGTCAATAAGTAAGCCAATAAGTAAGCCAATAAGTAAGGCAATAAGTGAGCCAATAAGTAAGCCAATACGTAAGCCAATAAGTAAGCCAGTAAGTAAGCCAATAAGTAAGCCAATAAGTAAGCCAGTAAGTAAGCCAATAATTAAGCCAATAAGTAAGCCAATAAATAAGTCAATAAGTAAGCCAATAAGTAAGCCAATAAGTAAGCCAATAAGTAAGCCAATAAGTAAGCCAATAAGTAAGCCAGTAAGTAAGCCAATACGTAAGCCTATAAGTAAGGCAATAAGTAAGCCAATAAGTAAGGCAATAAGTAAGGCAATAAGTAAGGCAATAAGTAAGCCAATAAGTAAGCCAATAAGTAAGCCAATAAGTAAGCCAATAAGTGAGCCAATAAGTAAGCCAATACGTAAGCCAATAAGTAAGCCAGTAAGTAAGCCAATAAGTAAGCCAATAAGTAAGCCAATAAGTAAGCCAATAAGTAAGCCAATAAGTAAGGCAATAAGTAAGCCAATAAGTAAGCCAATAAGTAAGCCAATAAGTAAGCCAATAAGTAAGCCAGTAAGTAAGGCAATAAGTAAGGCAATAAGTAAGCCAATAAGTAAACCAATAAGTAAGGCAATAAGTAAGGCAATAAGTAAGCCAATAAGTAAGCCAATAAGTAAGCCAATAAGTAAGCCAATAAGTAAGCCAATAAGTAAGCCAGTAAGTAAGGCAATAAGTAAGCCAATAAGTAAGCCAATAAGTAAGGCAATAAGTAAGCCAATAAGTAAGCCAATAAGTAAGCCAATAAGTAAGCCAGTAAGTAAGGCAATAAGTAAGCCAATAAGTAAGCCAATAAGTAAGGCAATAAGTAAGCCAATAAGTAAGTCAATAAGTAAGCCAATAAGTAAGCCAATAAGTAAGCCAATAAGTAAGGCAATAAGTAAGCCAATAAGTAAGTCAATAAGTAAGCCAATAAGTAAGCCAATAAGTAAGCCAATAAGTAAGCCAATAAGTAAGCCAATAAGTAAGCCAATAAGTAAGGCAATAAGTAAGCCAATAAGTAAGCCAATAAGTAAGGCAATAAGTAAGGCAATAAGTAAGCCAATAAGTAAGCCAATAAGTAAGCCAATAAGTAAGGCAATAAGTAAGCCAATAAGTAAGTCAATAAGTAAGCCAATAAGTAAGCCAATAAGTAAGCCAATAAGTAAGCCAATAAGTAAGCCAGTAAGTAAGCCAGTAAGTAAGGCAATAAGTAAGCCAATAAGTAAGCCAATAAGTAAGGCAATAAGTAAGGCAATAAGTAAGCCAATAAGTAAGCCAATAAGTAAGCCAATAAGTAAGCCAATAAGTAAGCCAGTAAGTAAGCCAATAAGTAAGCCAATAAGTAAGCCAGTAAGTAAGCCAATAAGTAAGCCAATAAGTAAGTCAATAAGTAAGCCAATAAGTAAGCCAGTAAGTAAGGCAATAAGTAAGCCAATAAGTAAGTCAATAAGTAAGCCAATAAGTAAGCCAATAAGTAAGCCAGTAAGTAAGCCAATAAGTAAGTCAATAAGTAAGCCAATAAGTAAGCCAATAAGTAAGGCAATAAGTAAGCCAATAAGTAAGTCAATAAGTAAGCCAATAAGTAAGCCAGTAAGTAAGCCAGTAAGTAAGGCAATAAGTAAGCCAATAAGTAAGCCAATAAGTAAGGCAATAAGTAAGCCAATAAGTAAGTCAATAAGTAAGCCAATAAGTAAGCCAATAAGTAAGGCAATAAGTAAGCCAATAAGTAAGCCAATAAGTAAGTCAATAAGTAAGGCAATAAGTAAGCCAGTAAGTAAGGCAATAAGTAAGCCAATAAGTAAGCCAATAAGTAAGGCAATAAGTAAGCCAATAAGTAAGTCAATAAGTAAGCCAATAAGTAAGCCAGTAAGTAAGGCAATAAGTAAGCCAATAAGTAAGCCAATAAGTAAGCCAATAAGTAAGTCAATAAGTAAGCCAATAAGTAAGCCAATAAGTAAGGCAATAAGTAAGCCAATAAGTAAGTCTATAAGTAAGCCAATTAGTAAGCCAGTAAGTAAGCCAGTAAGTAAGGCAATAAGTAAGCCAATAAGTAAGCCAATAAGTAAGGCAATAAGTAAGCAAGTAAGTCAATAAGTAAGCCAATAAGTAAGCCAATAAGTAAGCCAATAAGTAAGCCAATAAGTAAGCCAGTAAGTAAGCCAGTAAGTAAATCAATAAGTAAGCCAATAAGTAAGCCAGTAAGTAAGGCAATAAGTAAGCCAATAAGTAAGCCAATTAGTAACTCAATAAGTAAGCCAGTAAGTAAGGCAATAAGTAAGGCAATAAGTAAGGCAATAAGTAAGGCAATAAGTAAGGCAATAAGTAAGGCAATAAGTAAGCCAATAAGTAAGCCAATAAGTAAGCCAGTAAGTAAGGCAATACGTAAGCCAATAAGTAAGCCAATTAGTAACTCAATAAGTAAGCCAGTAAGTACGGCAATAAGTAAGGCAATAAGTAAGGCAATAAGTAAGGCAATAAGTAAGGCAATAAGTAAGCCAATAAGTAAGCCAGTAAGTAAGCCAATAAGTAAGCCAATAAGTAAGCCAATAAGTAAGCCAATAAGTAAGCCAGTAAGTAAGCCAGTAAGAAAGCCAATAAGTAAGCCAATAAGTAAGCCAATAAGTAAGCCAGTAAGTAAGCCAATAAGTAAGCCAATAAGTAAGCCAATAAGTAAGCCAATAAGTAAGCCAATAAGTAAGCCAGTAAGTAAGCCAATAAATAAGCCAATAAGTAAGCCAATAAGTAAGCCAATAAGTAAGCCAATAAGTAAGCCAATAAGTAAGCCAGTAAGTAAGCCAATAAGTAAGCTAATAAGTAAGGCAATAAATAAGCCAATAAGTAAGGCAATAAGTAAGTCAATAAGTAAGCCAGTAAGTAAGCCAGTAAGTAAATCAATAAGTAAGCCAATAAGTAAGCCAGTAAGTAAGCCAATAAGTAAGTCAATAAGTAAGCCAATAAGTAAGCCAATAAGTAAGCCAATAATAAGTCAATAAGTAAGCCAATAAGTAAGCCAATAAGTAAGTCAATAAGTAAGCCAATAAGTAAGCCAATAAGTAAGCCAATAATAAGTCAATAAGTAAGCCAATAAGTAAGCCAATAAGTAAGCCAATAAGTAAGCCAATAAGTAAGCCAATAAGTAAGCCAGTAAGTAAGCCAATAAGTAAGCCAATAAGTAAGCCAGTAAGTAAGCCAATAAGTAAGCCAATAAGTAAGTCAATAAGTAAGCCAATAAGTAAGCCAGTAAGTAAGCCAATAAGTAAGCCAATAAGTAAGCCAGTAAGTAAGCCAATAAGTAAGTCAATAAGTAAGCCAATAAGTAAGCCAGTAAGTAAGCCAATAAGTAAGCCAATAAGTAAGCCAATAAGTAAGCCAATAAGTAAGTCAATAAGTAAGCCAATAAGTAAGCCAATAAGTAAGCCAATAAGTAAGCCAGTAAGTAAGCCAATAAGTAAGTCAATAAGTAAGCCAATAAGTAAGCCAGTAAGTAAGCCAATAAGTAAGTCAATAAGTAAGTCAATAAGTAAGCCAATAAGTAAGCCAATAAGTAAGCCAATAAGTAAGCCAGTAAGTAAGTCAATAAGTAAGCCAGTAAGTAAGTCAATAAGTAAGTCAATAAGTAAGCCAATAAGTAAGTCAATAAGTAAGCCAATAAGTAAGCCAATAAGTAAGCCAATAAGTAAGCCAATAAGTAAGCCAATAAGTAAGCCAATAAGTAAGCCAATAAGTAAGCCAATAAATAAGCCAATAAGTAAGCCAATAAGTAAGCCAGTAAGTAAGCCAATAAGTAAGCCAATAAGTAAGCCAATAAGTAAGCCAATAAGTAAGCCAATAAGTAAGCCAATAAGTAAGCCAGTAAGTAAGCCAATAAGTAAGCCAATAAGTAAGCCAGTAAGTAAGCCAATAAGTAAGTCAATAAGTAAGCCAGTAAGTAAGCCAATAAGTAAGCCAATAAGTAAGCCAGTAAGTAAGCCAATAAGTAAGCCAATAAGTAAGCCAGTAAGTAAGTCAATAAGTAAGCCAGTAAGTAAGTCAATAAGTAAGTCAATAAGTAAGCCAATAAGTAAGCCAATAAGTAAGCCAATAAGTAAGCCAATAAGTAAGCCAATAATAAGTCAATAAGTAAGCCAATAAGTAAGCCAATAAGTAAGCCAATAAGTAAGCCAATAAGTAAGCCAATAAGTAAGCCAGTAAGTAAGCCAATAAGTAAGCCAATAAGTAAGCCAATAAGTAAGCCAATAAGTAAGCCAATAAGTAAGCCAATAAGTAAGCCAGTAAGTAAGCCAATAAGTAAGCCAATAAGTAAGCCAATAAGTAAGCCAATAAGTAAGCCAGTAAGTAAGCCAATAAGTAAGCCAATAAGTAAGCCAGTAAGTAAGTCAATAAGTAAGCCAGTAAGTAAGTCAATAAGTAAGTCAATAAGTAAGCCAATAAGTAAGTCAATAAATAAGCCAATAAGTAAGTCAATAAGTAAGCCAGTAAGTAAGTCAATAAGTAACTCAATAAGTAAGCCAATAAGTAAGCCAATAAGTAAGTCAATAAGTAAGCCAATAAGTAAGCCAATAAGTAAGCCAATAAGTAAGCCAATAAGTAAGCCAATAAGTAAGCCAGTAAGTAAGCCAATAAGTAAGCCAATAAGTAAGCCAGTAAGTAAGTCAATAAGTAAGCCAGTAAATAAGTCAATAAGTAAGTCAATAAGTAAGCCAATAAGTAAGTCAATAAGTAAGCCAATAAGTAAGTCAATAAGTAAGCCAGTAAGTAAGTCAATAAGTAAGCCAATAAGTAAGCCAGTAAGTAAGCCAATAAGTGAGCCAGTAAGTAAGTCAATAAGTAAGTCAATAAGTAAGCCAATAAGTAAGTCAATAAGTAAGTCAATAAGTAAGCCAATAAGTAAGCCAATAAGTAAGCCAATAAGTAAGCCAATAAGTAAGCCAGTAAGTAAGCCAATAAGTAAGCCAATAAGTAAGCCAATAAGTAAGCCAATAAGTAAGCCAATAAGTAAGCCAGTAAGTAAGCCAATAAGTAAGCCAGTAAGTCAATAAGTAAGCCAGTAAGTAAGCCAATAAGTAAGTCAATAAGTAAGCCAGTAAGTAAGCCAATAAGTAAGCCAATAAGTAAGCCAGTAAGTAAGTCAATAAGTAAGCCAGTAAGTAAGTCAATAAGTAATTCAATAAGTAAGCCAATAAGTAAGCCAATAAGTAAGCCAGTAAGTAAGCCAATAAGTAAGTCAATAAGGAAGCCAATAAGTAAGCCAGTAAGTAAGCCAATAAGTCAATAAGTAAGTCAATAAGTAAGCCAATAAGTAAGCCAATAAGTAAGCCAATAAGTAAGCCAGTAAGTAAGTCAATAAGTAAGCCAGTAAGTAAGTCAATAAGTAAGTCAATAAGTAAGCGATAAGTAAGCCAATAAGTAAGCCAATAAGTAAGCCAATAAGTAAGCCAATAAGTAAGCCAATAAGTAAGCCAATAAGTAAGCCAATAAGTAAGCCAGTAAGTAAGCCAATAAGTAAGCCAATACGTAAGCCAATAAGTAAGCCAATAAGTAAGCCAATAAGTAAGCCAATAAGTAAGCCAATAAGTAAGCCAATAAGTAAGCCAATAAGTAAGCCAGTAAGTAAGCCAATAAGTAAGCCAATAAGTAAGCCAGTAAGTAAGCCAATAAGTAAGCCAGTAAGTAAGTCAATAATAAGCCAATAAGCCAATAAGTAAGCCAATAAGTAAGCCAATAAGTAAGCCAATAAGTAAGCCAATAAGTAAGCCAGTAAGTAAGCCAATAAGTAAGCCAATAAGTAAGCCAATAAGTAAGCCAATAAGTAAGCCAGTAAGTAAGCCAATAAGTAAGCCAGTAAGTAAGCCAATAAGTTAGCCAATAAGTAAGCCAATAAGTAAGCCAATAAGTAAGCCAATAAGTAAGCCAATAAGTAAGCCAATAAGTAAGGCAATAAGTAAGTCAATAAGTAAGCCAATAAGTAAGCCAATAAGTAAGCCAATAAGTAAGCCAGTAAGTAAGCCAATAAGTAAGCCAATAAGTAAGCCACTAAGTAAGTCAATAAGTAAGCCAGTAAGTAAGTCAACAAGTAAGTCAATAAGTAAGCCAATAAGTAAGTCAATAAGTAAGCCAATAAGTAAGTCAATAAGTAAGCCAGTAAGTAAGTCAATAAGTAACTCAATAAGTAAGCCAATAAGTAAGCCAATAAGTAAGTCAATAAGTAAGCCAATAAGTAAGCCAATAAGTAAGCCAATAAGTAAGCCAATAAGTAAGCCAATAAGTAAGCCAATAAGTAAGCCAGTAAGTAAGCCAATAAGTAAGCCAATAAGTAAGCCAGTAAGTAAGTCAATAAGTAAGGCAATAAGTAAGGCAATAAGTAAGGCAATAAGTAAGCCAATAAGTAAGCCAATAAGTAAGGCAATAAGTAAGCCAATAAGTAAGTCTATAAGTAAGCCAATAAGTAAGCCAGTAAGTAAGCCAGTAAGTAAGGCAATAAGTAAGCCAATAAGTAAGCCAATAAGTAAGGCAATAAGTAAGCCAATAAGTAAGTCAATAAGTAAGCCAATAAGTAAGCCAATAAGTAAGCCAATAAGTAAGCCAATAAGTAAGCCAGTAAGTAAGCCAGTAAGTAAATCAATAAGTAAGCCAATAAGTAAGCCAGTAAGTAAGGCAATAAGTAAGCCAATAAGTAAGCCAATTAGTAACTCAATAAGTAAGCCAGTAAGTAAGGCAATAAGTAAGGCAATAAGTAAGGCAATAAGTAAGGCAATAAGTAAGGCAATAAGTAAGGCAATAAGTAAGCCAATAAGTAAGCCAATAAGTAAGCCAGTAAGTAAGGCAATACGTAAGCCAATAAGTAAGCCAATTAGTAACTCAATAAGTAAGCCAGTAAGTACGGCAATAAGTAAGGCAATAAGTAAGGCAATAAGTAAGGCAATAAGTAAGGCAATAAGTAAGGCAATAAGTAAGCCAATAAGTAAGCCAGTAAGTAAGCCAATAAGTAAGCCAATAAGTAAGCCAATAAGTAAGCCAATAAGTAAGCCAGTAAGTAAGCCAGTAAGAAAGCCAATAAGTAAGCCAATAAGTAAGCCAATAAGTAAGCCAGTAAGTAAGCCAATAAGTAAGCCAATAAGTAAGCCAATAAGTAAGCCAATAAGTAAGCCAATAAGTAAGCCAGTAAGTAAGCCAATAAATAAGCCAATAAGTAAGCCAATAAGTAAGCCAATAAGTAAGCCAATAAGTAAGCCAATAAGTAAGCTAATAAGTAAGGCAATAAATAAGCCAATAAGTAAGGCAATAAGTAAGTCAATAAGTAAGCCAGTAAGTAAGCCAGTAAGTAAATCAATAAGTAAGCCAATAAGTAAGCCAGTAAGTAAGCCAATAAGTAAGTCAATAAGTAAGCCAATAAGTAAGCCAATAAGTAAGCCAATAATAAGTCAATAAGTAAGCCAATAAGTAAGCCAATAAGTAAGTCAATAAGTAAGCCAATAAGTAAGCCAATAAGTAAGCCAATAATAAGTCAATAAGTAAGCCAATAAGTAAGCCAATAAGTAAGCCAATAAGTAAGCCAATAAGTAAGCCAATAAGTAAGCCAGTAAGTAAGCCAATAAGTAAGCCAATAAGTAAGCCAGTAAGTAAGCCAATAAGTAAGCCAATAAGTAAGTCAATAAGTAAGCCAATAAGTAAGCCAGTAAGTAAGCCAATAAGTAAGCCAATAAGTAAGCCAGTAAGTAAGCCAATAAGTAAGTCAATAAGTAAGCCAATAAGTAAGCCAGTAAGTAAGCCAATAAGTAAGCCAATAAGTAAGCCAATAAGTAAGCCAATAAGTAAGTCAATAAGTAAGCCAATAAGTAAGCCAATAAGTAAGCCAATAAGTAAGCCAGTAAGTAAGCCAATAAGTAAGTCAATAAGTAAGCCAATAAGTAAGCCAGTAAGTAAGCCAATAAGTAAGTCAATAAGTAAGTCAATAAGTAAGCCAATAAGTAAGCCAATAAGTAAGCCAATAAGTAAGCCAGTAAGTAAGTCAATAAGTAAGCCAGTAAGTAAGTCAATAAGTAAGTCAATAAGTAAGCCAATAAGTAAGTCAATAAGTAAGCCAATAAGTAAGCCAATAAGTAAGCCAATAAGTAAGCCAATAAGTAAGCCAATAAGTAAGCCAATAAGTAAGCCAATAAGTAAGCCAATAAATAAGCCAATAAGTAAGCCAATAAGTAAGCCAGTAAGTAAGCCAATAAGTAAGCCAATAAGTAAGCCAATAAGTAAGCCAATAAGTAAGCCAATAAGTAAGCCAATAAGTAAGCCAGTAAGTAAGCCAATAAGTAAGCCAATAAGTAAGCCAGTAAGTAAGCCAATAAGTAAGTCAATAAGTAAGCCAGTAAGTAAGCCAATAAGTAAGCCAATAAGTAAGCCAATAAGTAAGCCAGTAAGTAAGTCAATAAGTAAGCCAGTAAGTAAGTCAATAAGTAAGTCAATAAGTAAGCCAATAAGTAAGCCAATAAGTAAGCCAATAAGTAAGCCAATAAGTAAGCCAATAATAAGTCAATAAGTAAGCCAATAAGTAAGCCAATAAGTAAGCCAATAAGTAAGCCAATAAGTAAGCCAATAAGTAAGCCAGTAAGTAAGCCAATAAGTAAGCCAATAAGTAAGCCAATAAGTAAGCCAATAAGTAAGCCAATAAGTAAGCCAATAAGTAAGCCAGTAAGTAAGCCAATAAGTAAGCCAATAAGTAAGCCAATAAGTAAGCCAGTAAGTAAGCCAATAAGTAAGCCAATAAGTAAGCCAGTAAGTAAGTCAATAAGTAAGCCAGTAAGTAAGTCAATAAGTAAGTCAATAAGTAAGCCAATAAGTAAGTCAATAAATAAGCCAATAAGTAAGTCAATAAGTAAGCCAGTAAGTAAGTCAATAAGTAACTCAATAAGTAAGCCAATAAGTAAGTCAATAAGTAAGCCAATAAGTAAGCCAATAAGTAAGCCAATAAGTAAGCCAATAAGTAAGCCAATAAGTAAGCCAGTAAGTAAGCCAATAAGTAAGCCAATAAGTAAGCCAGTAAGTAAGTCAATAAGTAAGCCAGTAAGTAAGTCAATAAGTAAGTCAATAAGTAAGCCAATAAGTAAGTCAATAAGTAAGCCAATAAGTAAGTCAATAAGTAAGCCAGTAAGTAAGTCAATAAGTAAGCCAATAAGTAAGCCAGTAAGTAAGCCAATAAGTGAGCCAGTAAGTAAGTCAATAAGTAAGTCAATAAGTAAGCCAATAAGTAAGTCAATAAGTAAGTCAATAAGTAAGCCAATAAGTAAGCCAATAAGTTAGCCAATAAGTAAGCCAATAAGTAAGCCAGTAAGTAAGCCAATAAGTAAGCCAATAAGTAAGCCAATAAGTAAGCCAATAAGTAAGCCAATAAGTAAGCCAGTAAGTAAGCCAATAAGTAAGCCAGTAAGTCAATAAGTAAGTCAATAAGTAAGCCAGTAAGTAAGCCAATAAGTAAGTCAATAAGTAAGCCAGTAAGTAAGCCAATAAGTAAGCCAATAAGTAAGCCAGTAAGTAAGTCAATAAGTAAGCCAGTAAGTAAGTCAATAAGTAAGTCAATAAGTAAGCCAATAAGTAAGCCAATAAGTAAGCCAGTAAGTAAGCCAATAAGTAAGTCAATAAGGAAGCCAATAAGTAAGCCAGTAAGTAAGCCAATAAGTCAATAAGTAAGTCAATAAGTAAGCCAATAAGTAAGCCAATAAGTAAGCCAATAAGTAAGCCAGTAAGTAAGTCAATAAGTAAGCCAGTAAGTAAGTCAATAAGTAAGTCAATAAGTAAGCGATAAGTAAGCCAATAAGTAAGCCAATAAGTAAGCCAATAAGTAAGCCAATAAGTAAGCCAATAAGTAAGCCAATAAGTAAGCCAGTAAGTAAGCCAATAAGTAAGCCAATACGTAAGCCAATAAGTAAGCCAATAAGTAAGCCAATAAGTAAGCCAATAAGTAAGCCAATAAGTAAGCCAATAAGTAAGCCAGTAAGTAAGCCAATAAGTAAGCCAATAAGTAAGCCAGTAAGTAAGCCAATAAGTAAGCCAGTAAGTAAGTCAATAATAAGCCAATAAGCCAATAAGTAAGCCAATAAGTAAGCCAATAAGTAAGCCAATAAGTAAGCCAATAAGTAAGCCAGTAAGTAAGCCAATAAGTAAGCCAATAAGTAAGCCAATAAGTAAGCCAATAAGTAAGCCAATAAGTAAGCCAATAAGTAAGCCAGTAAGTAAGCCAATAAGTAAGCCAGTAAGTAAGCCAATAAGTTAGCCAATAAGTAAGCCAATAAGTAAGCCAATAAGTAAGCCAATAAGTAAGCCAATAAGTAAGCCAATAAGTAAGGCAATAAGTAAGTCAATAAGTAAGCCAATAAGTAAGCCAATAAGTAAGCCAATAAGTAAGCCAGTAAGTAAGCCAATAAGTAAGCCAATAAGTAAGCCACTAAGTAAGTCAATAAGTAAGCCAGTAAGTAAGTCAACAAGTAAGTCAATAAGTAAGCCAATAAGTAAGTCAATAAGTAAGCCAATAAGTAAGTCAATAAGTAAGCCAGTAAGTAAGTCAATAAGTAACTCAATAAGTAAGCCAATAAGTAAGCCAATAAGTAAGTCAATAAGTAAGCCAATAAGTAAGCCAATAAGTAAGCCAATAAGTAAGCCAATAAGTAAGCCAATAAGTAAGCCAGTAAGTAAGCCAATAAGTAAGCCAATAAGTAAGCCAGTAAGTAAGTCAATAAGTAAGCCAGTAAGTAAGTCAATAAGTAAGTCAATAAGTAAGCCAATAAGTAAGTCAATAAGTAAGCCAATAAGTAAGCCAGTAAGTAAGCCAATAAGTAAGCCAATAAGTAAGCCAGTAAGTAAGTCAATAAGTAAGCCAGTAAGTAAGTCAATAAGTAAGTCAATAAGTAAGCCAATAAGTAAGTCAATAAGTAAGCCAATAAGTAAGTCAATAAGTAAGCCAGTAAGTAAGTCAATAAGTAAGTCAATAAGTAAGCCAATAAGTAAACCAGTAAGTAAGCCAATAAGTAAGCCAGTAAGTAAGTCAATAAGTAAGTCAATAAGTAAGCCAATAAGTAAGACAATAAGTAAGTCAATAAGTAAGCCAGTAAGTAAGCCAGTAAGTAAGCCAATAAGTAAGCCAATAAGTAAGCCAATAAGTAAGCCAATAAGTAAGCCAATAAGTAAGTCAATAGGTAAGCCAATAAGTAAGTCAATAAGTAAGCCAATAAGTAAGCCAATAAGTAAGCCAGTAAGTAAGCCAATAAGTAAGCCAATAAGTAAGCCAATAAGTAAGCCAATAAGTAAGCCAATAAGTAAGCCAGTAAGTAAGCCAATAAGTAAGCCAATAAGTAAGCCAGTAAGTAAGTCAATAAGTAAGCCAATAAGTAAGCCAATAAGTAAGCCAATAAGTAAGCCAATAAGTAAGTCAATAAGTAAGCCAGTAAGTAAGTCAATAAGTAAGTCAATAAGTAAGCCAATAAGTAAGCAAATAAGTAAGCCAGTAAGTAAGCCAATAAGTAAGTCAATAAGTAAGCCAATAAGTAAGCCAGTAAGTAAGCCAATAAGTAAGTCAATAAGTAAGTCAATAAGTAAGCCAATAAGTAAGCCAATAAGTAAGCCAATAAGTAAGCCAGTAAGTAAGTCAATAAGTAAGCCAGTAAGTAAGTCAATAAGTAAGTCAATAAGTAAGCCAATAAGTAAGTCAATAAGTAAGCCAATAAGTAAGCCAATAAGTAAGCCAATAAGTAAGCCAATAAGTAAGCCAATAAGTAAGCCAATAAATAAGCCAATAAGTAAGCCAATAAGTAACCCAGTAAGTAAGCCAATAAGTAAGCCAATAAGTAAGCCAATAAGTAAGCCAATAAGTAAGCCAATAAGTAAGCCAATAAGTAAGCCAATAAGTAAGCCAATAAGTAAGCCAATAAGTAAGCCAGTAAGTAAGCCAATAAGTAAGCCAATAAGTAAGCCAGTAAGTAAGCCAATAAGTAAGCCAATAAGTAAGTCAATAAGTAAGCCAGTAAGTAAGCCAATAAGTAAGCCAATAAGTAAGCCAGTAAGTAAGCCAATAAGTAAGCCAATAAGTAAGCCAGTAAGTAAGTCAATAAGTAAGCCAGTAAGTAAGTCAATAAGTAAGTCAATAAGTAAGCCAATAAGTAAGCCAATAAGTAAGCCAATAAGTAAGCCAATAAGTAAGCCAATAATAAGTCAATAAGTAAGCCAATAAGTAAGCCAATAAGTAGGCCAATAAGTAAGCCAATAAGTAAGCCAATAAGTAAGCCAGTAAGTAAGCCAATAAGTAAGCCAATAAGTAAGCCAATAAGTAAGCCAATAAGTAAGCCAATAAGTAAGCCAATAATTAAGCCTATAATTAAGCCAATAAGTAAGCCAATAAGTAAGCCAGTAAGTAAGCCAATAAGTAAGCCAATAAGTAAGCCAGTAAGTAAGTCAATAAGTAAGCCAGTAAGTAAGTCAATAAGTAAGTCAATAAGTAAGCCAATAAGTAAGTCAATAAGTAAGTCAATAAGTAAGCCAGTAAGTAAGTCAATAAGTAACTCAATAAGTAAGCCAATAAGTAAGCCAATAAGTAAGTCAATAAGTAAGCCAATAAGTAAGCCAATAAGTAGGCCAATAAGTAAGCCAATAAGTAAGCCAATAAGTAAGCCAATAAGTAAGCCAGTAAGTAAGCCAATAAGTAAGCCAATAAGTAAGCCAGTAAGTAAGTCAATAAGTAAGCCAGTAAGTAAGTCAATAAGTAAGCCAATAAGTAAGTCAATAAGTAAGCCAATAAGTAAGTCAATAAGTAAGCCAGTAAGTAAGTCAATAAGTAAGTCAATAAGTAAGCCAATAAGTAAGCCAATAAGTAAGCCAATAAGTAAGCCAGTAAGTAAGCCAATAAGTAAGCCAATAAGTAAGCTAGTAAGTAAGTCAATAAGTAAGCCAGTAAGTAAGTCAATAAGTAAGTCAATAAGTAAGCCAATAAGTAAGTCAATAAGTAAGCCAATAAGTAAGTCAATAAGTAAGCCAGTAAGTAAGTCAATAAGTAAGACAATAAGTAAGCCAATAAGTAAGTCAATAAGTAAGCCAATAAGTAAGTCAATAAGTAAGCCAGTAAGTAAGTCAATAAGTAAGCCAATAAGTAAGTCAATAAGTAAGCCAATAAGTAAGCCAGTAAGTAAGTCAATAAGTAAGTCAATAAGTAAGCCAGTAAGTAAGCCAATAAGTAAGCCAATAAGTAAGCCAGTAAGTAAGTCAATAAGTAAGTCAATAAGTAAGCCAATAAGTAAGCCAGTAAGTAAGCCAATAAGTAAGCCAATAAGTAAGTCAATAAGTAATTCAATATGTAAGCCAATAAGTAAGCCAATAAGTAAGCCAATAAGTAAGCCAATAAGTAAGTCAATAAGTAAGCCAATAAGTAAGCCAGTAAGTAAGTCAATAAGTAAGTCAATAAGTAAGCCAATACGTAAGTCAATAAGTAAGCCAATAAGTAAGTCAATAAGTAAGCCAGTAAGTAAGTCAATAAGTAATTCAATATGTAAGCCAATAAGTAAGCCAATAAGTAAGCCAATAAGTAAGCCAATAAGTAAGCCAATAAGTAAGCCAATAAGTAAGCCAATAAGTAAGCCAGTAAGTAAGTCAATAAGTAAGCCAGTAAGTAAGTCAATAAGTAAGCCAATATGTAAGTCAATAAGTAAGCCAATAAGTAAGTCAATAAGTAAGCCAGTAAGTAAGTCAATAAGTAAGTCAATAAGTAAGCCAATAAGTAAGTCAATAAGTAAGCCAATAAGTAAGTCAATAAGTAAGCCAGTAAGTAAGTCAATAAGTAAGTCAATAAGTAAGCCAATAAGTAAGTCAATAAGTAAGCCAATAAGTAAGTCAATAAGTAAGCCAGTAAGTAAGTCAATAAGTAAGTCAATAAGTAAGCCAATAAGTAAGTCAATAAGTAAGCCAATAAGTAAGTCAATAAGTAAGCTAGTAAGTAAGTCAATAAGTAAGTCAATAAGTAAGCCAATAAGTAATCCAGTAAGTAAGCCAATAAGTAAGCCAATAAGTAAGCCAGTAAGTAAGCCAATAAGTAAGTCAATAAGTAAGCCAATAAGTAAGCCAATAAGTAAGTCAATAAGTAAGCCAATAAGTAAGTCAATAAGTAAGTCAATAAGTAAGCCAATAAGTAAGTCAATAAGTAAGCCAGTAAGTAAGTCAATAAGTAAGCCAATAAGTAAGCCAATAAGTAAGCCAATAAGTAAGCCAATAAGTAAGCCAATAAGTAAGTCAATAAGTAAGTCAATAAGTAAGCCAATAAGTAAGTCAATAAGTAAGCCAGTAAGTAAGTCAATAAGTAAGCCAATAAGTAAGTCAATAAGTAAGCCAATAAGTAAGCCAGTAAGTAAGTCAATAAGTAAGTCAATAAGTAAGCCAATAAGTAAGTCAATAAGTAAGTCAATAAGTAAGCCAATAAGTAAGCCAATAAGTAAGCCAGTAAGTAAGCCAATAAGTAAGCCAGTAAGTAAGCCAATAAGTAAGCCAATAAGTAAGCCAATAAGTAAGCTAATAAGTAAGTCAATAAGTAAGCCAATAAGTAAGCCAATAAGTAAGCCAGTAAGTAAGTCAATAAGTAAGCCAGTAAGTAAGCCAATAAGTAAGCCAATAAGTAAGTCAATAAGTAAGTCATTAAGTAAGCCAATAAGTAAGTCAATAAGTAAGTCAATAAGTAAGCCAGTAAGTAAGCCAATAAGTAAGTCAATAAGTAAGTCAATAAGTAAGCCAATAAGTAAGCCAATAAGTAAGCCAATAAGTAAGCCAGTAAGTAAGCCAATAAGTAAGCCAATAAGTAAGTCAGTAAGTAAGCCAATAAGTAAGCCAATAAGTAAGCCAATAAGTAAGTCAATAAGTAAGTCAATAAGTAAGCCAATAAGTAAGCCAATAAGTAAGCCAGTAAGTAAGTCAATAAGTAAGCCAGTAAGTAAGCCAATAAGTAAGCCAATAAGTAAGTCAATAAGTAAGCCAGTAAGTAAGCCAATAAGTAAGTCAATAAGTAAGTCAATAAGTAAGCCAATAAGTAAGCCAATAAGTAAGCCAATAAGTAAGCTAATAAGTAAGTCAATAAGTAAGCCAATAAGTAAGCCAATAAGTAAGCCAATAAGTAAGCCAATAAGTAAGCCAATAAGTAAGTCAATAAGTAAGGCAATAAGTAAGGCAATAAGTAAGCCAATAAGTAAGCCAATAAGTAAGGCAATAAGTAAGCCAATAAGTAAGCCAATAAGTAAGTCAATAAGTGAGTTAATAAGTAAGCCAATAAGTAAGCCAATAAGTAAGCCAATAAGTAAGCCAATAAGTGAGTTAATAAGTAAGCCAATAAGTGAGTCAATATGTTAGCCAATAAGTAAGCCAGTAAGTAAGTCAATAAGTAAGCCAATAAGTAAGCCAATAAGTAAGCTAATAAGTAAGCCAATAAGTAAGCCAATAAGTAAGCTAATAAGTAAGCCAATAAGTAAGCCAATAAGTAAGCCAATAAGTAAGCCAATAAGTAAGCCAACAAGTAAGCCAATAAGTAAGCCAATAAGTAAGTAAATAAGTAAGCCAGTAAGTAAGCCAATAAGTAAGCCAATAAGTAAGCCAATAAGTAAGCCAATAAGTAAGCCAATAAGTAAGCCAATAAGTAAGCCAATAAGTAAGGCAATAAGTAAGGCAATAGGTAAGCCAATAAGTAAGCCAATAAGTAAGGCAATAAGTAAGTCAATAAGTAAGCCAATAAGTAAGCCAATAAGTAAGGCAATAAGTAAGCCAATAAGTAAGCCAATAAGTAAGCCAGTAAGTAAGCCAATAAGTAAGTCAATAAGTAAGCCAATAAGTAAGCCAGTAAGTAAGCCAATAAGTAAGTCAATAAGTAAGTCAATAAGTAAGCCAATAAGTAAGCCAATAAGTAAGCCAGTAAGTAAGTCAATAAGTAAGCCAGTAAGTAAGTCAATAAGTAAGTCAATAAGTAAGCCAATAAGTAAGTCAATAAGTAAGCCAATAAGTAAGCCAATAAGTAAGCCAATAAGTAAGCCAATAAGTAAGCCAATAAGTAAGCCAATAAGTAAGCCAATAAATAAGCCAATAAGTAAGCCAATAAGTAAGCCAGTAAGTAAGCCAATAAGTAAGCCAATAAGTAAGCCAATAAGTAAGCCAATAAGTAAGCCAATAAGTAAGCCAATAAGTAAGCCAATAAGTAAGCCAATAAGTAAGCCAGTAAGTAAGCCAATAAGTAAGCCAATAAGTAAGCCAGTAAGTAAGCCAATAAGTAAGCCAATAAGTAAGTCAATAAGTAAGCCAGTAAGTAAGCCAATAAGTAAGCCAATAAGTAAGTCAATAAGTAAGTCAATAAGTAAGCCAATAAGTAAGCCAATAAGTAAGCCAGTAAGTAAGCCAATAAGTAAGCCAGTAAGTAAGCCAATAAGTAAGCCAATAAGTAAGCCAATAAGTAAGCTAATAAGTAAGTCAATAAGTAAGCCAATAAGTAAGCCAATAAGTAAGCCAGTAAGTAAGTCAATAAGTAAGCCAGTAAGTAAGCCAATAAGTAAGCCAATAAGTAAGTCAATAAGTAAGTCATTAAGTAAGCCAATAAGTAAGTCAATAAGTAAGTCAATAAGTAAGCCAGTAAGTAAGGCAATAAGTAAGCCAATAAGTAAGCCAATAAGTAAGTCAATAAGTGAGTTAATAAGTAAGCCAATAAGTAAGCCAATAAGTAAGCCAATAAGTAAGCCAATAAGTGAGTTAATAAGTAAGCCAATAAGTGAGTCAATATGTTAGCCAATAAGTAAGCCAGTAAGTAAGTCAATAAGTAAGCCAATAAGTAAGCCAATAAGTAAGCTAATAAGTAAGCCAATAAGTAAGCCAATAAGTAAGCTAATAAGTAAGCCAATAAGTAAGCCAATAAGTAAGCCAATAAGTAAGCCAATAAGTAAGCCAACAAGTAAGCCAATAAGTAAGCCAATAAGTAAGTAAATAAGTAAGCCAGTAAGTAAGCCAATAAGTAAGCCAATAAGTAAGCCAATAAGTAAGCCAATAAGTAAGCCAATAAGTAAGCCAATAAGTAAGCCAATAAGTAAGGCAATAAGTAAGGCAATAGGTAAGCCAATAAGTAAGCCAATAAGTAAGGCAATAAGTAAGTCAATAAGTAAGCCAATAAGTAAGCCAATAAGTAAGGCAATAAGTAAGCCAATAAGTAAGCCAATAAGTAAGCCAGTAAGTAAGCCAATAAGTAAGTCAATAAGTAAGCCAATAAGTAAGCCAGTAAGTAAGCCAATAAGTAAGTCAATAAGTAAGTCAATAAGTAAGCCAATAAGTAAGCCAATAAGTAAGCCAGTAAGTAAGTCAATAAGTAAGCCAGTAAGTAAGTCAATAAGTAAGTCAATAAGTAAGCCAATAAGTAAGTCAATAAGTAAGCCAATAAGTAAGCCAATAAGTAAGCCAATAAGTAAGCCAATAAGTAAGCCAATAAGTAAGCCAATAAGTAAGCCAATAAATAAGCCAATAAGTAAGCCAATAAGTAAGCCAGTAAGTAAGCCAATAAGTAAGCCAATAAGTAAGCCAATAAGTAAGCCAATAAGTAAGCCAATAAGTAAGCCAATAAGTAAGCCAATAAGTAAGCCAATAAGTAAGCCAGTAAGTAAGCCAATAAGTAAGCCAATAAGTAAGCCAGTAAGTAAGCCAATAAGTAAGCCAATAAGTAAGTCAATAAGTAAGCCAGTAAGTAAGCCAATAAGTAAGCCAATAAGTAAGCCAGTAAGTAAGCCAATAAGTAAGCCAATAAGTAAGCCAGTAAGTAAGTCAATAAGTAAGCCAGTAAGTAAGTCAATAAGTAAGTCAATAAGTAAGCCAATAAGTAAGCCAATAAGTAAGCCAATAAGTAAGCCAATAAGTAAGCCAATAATAAGTCAATAAGTAAGCCAATAAGTAAGCCAATAAGTAAGCCAATAAGTAAGCCAATAAGTAAGCCAATAAGTAAGCCAATAAGTAAGCCAATAAGTAAGCCAATAAGTAAGCCAATAAGTAAGCCAATAAGTAAGCCAATAAGTAAGCCAATAAGTAAGCCAATAAGTAAGCCAATAAGTAAGCCAGTAAGTAAGCCAATAAGTAAGCCAATAAGTAAGCCAATAAGTAAGCCAATAAGTAAGCCAATAAGTAAGCCAATAAGTAAGTCAATAAGTAAGCCAATAAGTAAGCCAATAAGTAAGCCAATAAGTAAGCCAATAAGTAAGCCAGTAAGTAAGCCAATAAGTAAGCCAATAAGTAAGCCAGTAAGTAAGTCAATAAGTAAGCCAGTAAGTAAGTCAATAAGTAAGTCAATAAGTAAGCCAATAAGTAAGTCAATAAGTAAGCCAATAAGTAAGTCAATAAGTAAGCCAGTAAGTAAGTCAATAAGTAACTCAATAAGTAAGCCAATAAGTAAGCCAATAAGTAAGTCAATAAGTAAGCCAATAAGTAAGCCAATAAGTAAGCCAATAAGTAAGCCAATAAGTAAGCCAATAAGTAAGCCAATAAGTAAGCCAATAAGTAAGCCAATAAGTAAGCCAGTAAGTAAGTCAATAAGTAAGCCAGTAAGTAAGTCAATAAGTAAGTAAATAAGTAAGCCAATAAGTAAGTCAATAAGTAAGCCAATAAGTAAGCCAGTAAGTAAGTCAATAAGTAAGCCAATAAGTAAGCCAGTAAGTAAGCCAATAAGTAAGCCAGTAAGTAAGTCAATAAGTAAGTCAATAAGTAAGCCAATAAGTAAGTCAATAAGTAAGTCAATAAGTAAGCCAATAAGTAAGCCAATAAGTAAGCCAATAAGTAAGCCAATAAGTAAGCCAGTAAGTAAGCCAATAAGTAAGCCAATAAGTAAGCCAATAAGTAAGCCAATAAGTAAGCCAGTAAGTAAGCCAATAAGTAAGCCAATAAGTAAGCCAGTAAGTCAATAAGTAAGTCAATAAGTAAGCCAGTAAATAAGCCAATAAGTAAGTCAATAAGTAAGCCAGTAAGTAAGCCAATAAGTAAGCCAATAAGTAAGCCAGTAAGTAAGTCAATAAGTAAGCCAGTAAGTAAGTCAATAAGTAAGTCAATAAGTAAGCCAATAAGTAAGCCAATAAGTAAGCCAGTAAGTAAGCCAATAAGTAAGTCAATAAGGAAGCCAATAAGTAAGCCAGTAAGTAAGCCAATAAGTCAATAAGTAAGTCAATAAGTAAGCCAATAAGTAAGCCAATAAGTAAGCCAATAAGTAAGCCAGTAAGTAAGTCAATAAGTAAGCCAGTAAGTAAGTCAATAAGTAAGTCAATAAGTAAGCCAATAAGTAAGCCAATAAGTAAGCCAATAAGTAAGCCAATAAGTAAGCCAATAAGTAAGCCAATAAGTAAGCCAATAAGTAAGCCAATAAATAAGCCAATAAGTAAGCCAATAAGTAAGCCAGTAAGTAAGCCAATAAGTAAGCCAATACGTAAGCCAATAAGTAAGCCAATAAGTAAGCCAATAAGTAAGCCAATAAGTAAGCCAATAAGTAAGCCAGTAAGTAAGCCAATAAGTAAGCCAATAAGTAAGCCAGTAAGTAAGCCAATAAGTAAGCCAGTAAGTAAGTCAATAATAAGCCAATAAGCCAATAAGTAAGCCAATAAGTAAGCCAATAAGTAAGCCAATAAGTAAGCCAATAAGTAAGCCAGTAAGTAAGCCAATAAGTAAGCCAATAAGTAAGCCAATAAGTAAGCCAATAAGTAAGCCAATAAGTAAGCCAATAAGTAAGTCAATAAGTAAGCCAGTAAGTAAGTCAATAAGTAAGCCAATAAGTAAGTCAATAAGTAAGCCAATAAGTAAGCCAGTAAGTAAGTCAATAAGTAAGTCAATAAGTAAGCCAGTAAGTAAGCCAATAAGTAAGCCAATAAGTAAGCCAGTAAGTAAGTCAATAAGTAAGTCAATAAGTAAGCCAATAAGTAAGCCAGTAAGTAAGCCAATAAGTAAGCCAATAAGTAAGTCAATAAGTAATTCAATATGTAAGCCAATAAGTAAGCCAATAAGTAAGCCAATAAGTAAGCCAATAAGTAAGTCAATAAGTAAGCCAATAAGTAAGCCAGTAAGTAAGTCAATAAGTAAGTCAATAAGTAAGCCAATAAGTAAGTCAATAAGTAAGCCAATAAGTAAGTCAATAAGTAAGCCAGTAAGTAAGTCAATAAGTAATTCAATATGTAAGCCAATAAGTAAGCCAATAAGTAAGCCAATAAGTAAGCCAATAAGTAAGCCAATAAGTAAGCCAATAAGTAAGCCAGTAAGTAAGTCAATAAGTAAGCCAGTAAGTAAGTCAATAAGTAAGCCAATATGTAAGTCAATAAGTAAGCCAATAAGTAAGTCAATAAGTAAGCCAGTAAGTAAGTCAATAAGTAAGTCAATAAGTAAGCCAATAAGTAAGTCAATAAGTAAGCCAATAAGTAAGTCAATAAGTAAGCCAGTAAGTAAGTCAATAAGTAAGTCAATAAGTAAGCCAATAAGTAAGTCAATAAGTAAGCCAATAAGTAAGTCAATAAGTAAGCCAGTAAGTAAGCCAGTAAGTAAGCCAATAAGTAAGCCAGTAAGTAAGCCAATAAGTAAGCCAATAAGTAAGCCAATAAGTAAGCTAATAAGTAAGTCAATAAGTAAGCCAATAAGTAAGCCAATAAGTAAGCCAGTAAGTAAGTCAATAAGTAAGCCAGTAAGTAAGCCAATAAGTAAGCCAATAAGTAAGTCAATAAGTAAGTCAATAAGTAAGCCAATAAGTAAGTCAATAAGTAAGTCAATAAGTAAGCCAGTAAGTAAGCCAATAAGTAAGTCAATAAGTAAGTCAATAAGTAAGCCAATAAGTAAGCCAATAAGTAAGCCAATAAGTAAGCCAGTAAGTAAGCCAATAAGTAAGCCAATAAGTAAGTCAGGAAGTAAGCCAATAAGTAAGCCAATAAGTAAGCCAATAAGTAAGTCAATAAGTAAGTCAATAAGTAAGCCAATAAGTAAGCCAATAAGTAAGCCAGTAAGTAAGTCAATAAGTAAGCCAGTAAGTAAGCCAATAAGTAAGCCAATAAGTAAGTCAATAAGTAAGCCAGTAAGTAAGCCAATAAGTAAGTCAATAAGTAAGTCAATAAGTAAGCCAATAAGTAAGCCAATAAGTAAGCCAATAAGTAAGCTAATAAGTAAGTCAATAAGTAAGCCAATAAGTAAGCCAATAAGTAAGCCAATAAGTAAGCCAATAAGTAAGCCAATAAGTAAGTCAATAAGTAAGGCAATAAGTAAGGCAATAAGTAAGGCAATAAGTAAGCCAATAAGTAAGCCAATAAGTAAGGCAATAAGTAAGCCAATAAGTAAGCCAATAAGTAAGTCAATAAGTGAGTTAATAAGTAAGCCAATAAGTAAGCCAATAAGTAAGCCAATAAGTAAGCCAATAAGTAAGCCAATAAGTGAGTTAATAAGTAAGCCAATAAGTGAGTCAATATGTTAGCCAATAAGTAAGCCAGTAAGTAAGTCAATAATTAAGCCAATAAGTAAGCCAATAAGTAAGCTAATAAGTAAGCCAATAAGTAAGCCAATAAGTAAGCTAATAAGTAAGCCAATAAGGAAGCCAATAAGTAAGCCAATAAGTAAGCCAATAAGTAAGCCAATAAGTAAGCCAATAAGTAAGCCAATAAGTAAGTAAATAAGTAAGCCAGTAAGTAAGCCAATAAGTAAGCCAATAAGTAAGCCAATAAGTAAGCCAATAAGTAAGCCAATAAGTAAGCCAATAAGTAAGCCAATAAGTAAGGCAATAAGTAAGGCAATAAGTAAGCCAATAAGTAAGCCAATAAGTAAGGCAATAAGTAAGTCAATAAGTAAGCCAATAAGTAAGCCAATAAGTAAGGCAATAAGTAAGCCAATAAGTAAGCCAATAAGTAAGCCAGTAAGTAAGCCAATAAGTAAGTCAATAAGTAAGCCAATAAGTAAGCCAGTAAGTAAGCCAATAAGTAAGTCAATAAGTAAGTCAATAAGTAAGCCAATAAGTAAGCCAATAAGTAAGCCAATAAGTAAGCCAGTAAGTAAGTCAATAAGTAAGCCAGTAAGTAAGTCAATAAGTAAGTCAATAAGTAAGCCAATAAGTAAGTCAATAAGTAAGCCAATAAGTAAGCCAATAAGTAAGCCAATAAGTAAGCCAATAAGTAAGCCAATAAATAAGCCAATAAGTAAGCCAATAAGTAAGCCAGTAAGTAAGCCAATAAGTAAGCCAATAAGTAAGCCAATAAGTAAGCCAATAAGTAAGCCAATAAGTAAGCCAATAAGTAAGCCAGTAAGTAAGCCAATAAGTAAGCCAATAAGTAAGCCAGTAAGTAAGCCAATAAGTAAGCCAATAAGTAAGTCAATAAGTAAGCCAGTAAGTAAGCCAATAAGTAAGCCAATAATAAGCCAGTAAGTAAGCCAATAAGTAAGCCAATAAGTAAGCCAGTAAGTAAGTCAATAAGTAAGCCAGTAAGTAAGTCAATAAGTAAGTCAATAAGTAAGCCAATAAGTAAGCCAATAAGTAAGCCAATAAGTAAGCCAATAATAAGTCAATAAGTAAGCCAATAAGTAAGCCAATAAGTAAGCCAATAAGTAAGCCAATAAGTAAGCCAATAAGTAAGCCAGTAAGTAAGCCAATAAGTAAGCCAATAAGTAAGCCAATAAGTAAGCCAATAAGTAAGCCAGTAAGTAAGCCAATAAGTAAGCCAATAAGTAAGCCAATAAGTAAGCCAGTAAGTAAGCCAATAAGTAAGCCAATAAGTAAGCCAATAAGTAAGCCAATAAGTAAGCCAATAAGTAAGCCAATAAGTAAGCCAATAAGTAAGTCAATAAGTAAGCCAATAAGTAAGCCAATAAGTAAGCCAATAAGTAAGCCAATAAGTAAGCCAGTAAGTAAGCCAATAAGTAAGCCAATAAGTAAGCCAGTAAGTAAGTCAATAAGTAAGCCAGTAAGTAAGTCAATAAGTAAGTCAATAAGTAAGCCAATAAGTAAGTCAATAAGTAAGCCAATAAGTAAGTCAATAAGTAAGCCAGTAAGTAAGTCAATAAGTAACTCAATAAGTAAGCCAATAAGTAAGCCAATAAGTAAGTCAATAAGTAAGCCAATAAGTAAGCCAATAAGTAAGCCAATAAGTAAGCCAATAAGTAAGCCAATAAGTAAGCCAATAAGTAAGCCAGTAAGTAAGCCAATAAGTAAGCCAATAAGTAAGCCAGTAAGTAAGTCAATAAGTAAGCCAGTAAGTAAGTCAATAAGTAAGTCAATAAGTAAGTCAATAAGTAAGCCAATAAGTAAGTCAATAAGTAAGCCAGTAAGTAAGTCAATAAGTAAGCCAATAAGTAAGCCAGTAAGTAAGTCAATAAGTAAGTCAATAAGTAAGCCAATAAGTAAGCCAATAAGTAAGCCAGTAAGTAAGCCAATAAGTAAGTCAATAAGGAAGCCAATAAGTAAGCCAGTAAGTAAGCCAATAAGTCAATAAGTAAGTCAATAAGTAAGCCAGTAAGTAAGCCAATAAGTAAGTCAATAAGTAAGCCAGTAAGTAAGCCAATAAGTAAGCCAATAAGTAAGCCAGTAAGTAAGTCAATAAGTAAGCCAGTAAGTAAGTCAATAAGTAAGTCAATAAGTAAGCCAATAAGTAAGCCAATAAGTAAGCCAGTAAGTAAGCCAATAAGTAAGTCAATAAGGAAGCCAATAAGTAAGCCAGTAAGTAAGCCAATAAGTCAATAAGTAAGTCAATAAGTAAGCCAATAAGTAAGCCAATAAGTAAGCCAATAAGTAAGCCAGTAAGTAAGTCAATAAGTAAGCCAGTAAGTAAGTCAATAAGTAAGTCAATAAGTAAGCCAATAAGTAAGCCAATAAGTAAGCCAATAAGTAAGCCAATAAGTAAGCCAATAAGTAAGCCAATAAGTAAGCCAATAAGTAAGCCAATAAGTAAGCCAATAAGTAAGCCAAGAAGTAAGCCAGTAAGTAAGCCAATAAGTAAGCCAATACGTAAGCCAATAAGTAAGCCAATAAGTAAGCCAATAAGTAAGCCAATAAGTAAGCCAATAAGTAAGCCAATAAGTAAGCCAATAAGTAAGCCAGTAAGTAAGCCAATAAGTAAGCCAATAAGTAAGCCAGTAAGTAAGCCAATAAGTAAGCCAGTAAGTAAGTCAATAATAAGCCAATAAGCCAATAAGTAAGCCAATAAGTAAGCCAATAAGTAAGCCAATAAGTAAGCCAGTAAGTAAGCCAATAAGTAAGCCAATAAGTAAGCCAATAAGTAAGCCAATAAGTAAGCCAATAAGTAAGCCAGTAAGTAAGCCAATAAGTAAGCCAATAAGTAAGCCAATAAGTAAGCCAATAAGTAAGCCAATAAGTAAGCCAGTAAGTAAGCCAATAAGTTAGCCAATAAGTAAGCCAATAAGTAAGCCAATAAGTAAGCCAATAAGTAAGCCAATAAGTAAGCCAATAAGTAAGGCAATAAGTAAGCCAATAAGTAAGCCAATAAGTAAGCCAATAAGTAAGCCAATAAGTAAGCCAATAAGTAAGCCAGTAAGTAAGCCAATAAGTAAGCCAATAAGTAAGCCACTAAGTAAGTCAATAAGTAAGCCAGTAAGTAAGTCAACAAGTAAGTCAATAAGTAAGCCAATAAGTAAGTCAATAAGTAAGCCAATAAGTAAGTCAATAAGTAAGCCAGTAAGTAAGTCAATAAGTAACTCAATAAGTAAGCCAATAAGTAAGCCAATAAGTAAGTCAATAAGTAAGCCAATAAGTAAGCCAATAAGTAAGCCAATAAGTAAGCCAATAAGTAAGCCAGTAAGTAAGCCAATAAGTAAGCCAATAAGTAAGCCAGTAAGTAAGTCAATAAGTAAGCCAGTAAGTAAGTCAATAAGTAAGTCAATAAGTAAGCCAATAAGTAAGTCAATAAGTAAGCCAATAAGTAAGCCAGTAAGTAAGCCAATAAGTAAGCC
Organism: Meconema thalassinum; assembly: GCA_946902985.2. Lineage (NCBI taxonomy): Eukaryota > Metazoa > Arthropoda > Insecta > Orthoptera > Tettigoniidae > Meconema > Meconema thalassinum. Next base: position 426,448,053 of record OX336394.1, on the reverse strand, counting down.
AATACGTAAGCCAGTAAGTAAGTCAATAAGTAAGCCAGTAAGTAAGTCAATAAGTAAGTCAATAAGTAAGCCAATAAGTAAGTCAATAAGTAAGCCAATAAGTAAGTCAATAAGTAAGCCAGTAAGTAAGTCAATAAGTAAGTCAATAAGTAAGCCAATAAGTAAGCCAGTAAGTAAGCCAATAAGTAAGCCAGTAAGTAAGTCAATAAGTAAGTCAATAAGTAAGCCAATAAGTAAGACAATAAGTAAGTCAATAAGTAAGCCAGTAAGTAAGCCAGTAAGTAAGCCAATAAGTAAGCCAATAAGTAAGCCAATAAGTAAGCCAATAAGTAAGCCAATAAGTAAGCCAATAAGTAAGTCAATAAGTAAGCCAATAAGTAAGTCAATAAGTAAGCCAATAAGTAAGGCAATAAGTAAGCCAGTAAGTAAGCCAATAAGTAAGCCAATAAGTAAGCCAATAAGTAAGCCAATAAGTAAGCCAATAAGTAAGCCAGTAAGTAAGCCAATAAGTAAGCCAATAAGTAAGCCAGTAAGTAAGTCAATAAGTAAGCCAATAAGTAAGCCAATAAGTAAGCCAATAAGTAAGCCAATAAGTAAGCCAATAAGTAAGTCAATAAGTAAGCCAGTAAGTAAGTCAATAAGTAAGTCAATAAGTAAGCCAATAAGTAAGCAAATAAGTAAGCCAGTAAGTAAGCCAATAAGTAAGTCAATAAGTAAGCCAATAAGTAAGCCAGTAAGTAAGCCAATAAGTAAGTCAATAAGTAAGTCAATAAGTAAGCCAATAAGTAAGCCAATAAGTAAGCCAATAAGTAAGCCAGTAAGTAAGTCAATAAGTAAGCCAGTAAGTAAGTCAATAAGTAAGTCAATAAGTAAGCCAATAAGTAAGTCAATAAGTAAGCCAATAAGTAAGCCAATAAGTAAGCCAATAAGTAAGCCAATAAGTAAGCCAATAAGTAAGCCAATAAGTAAGCCAATAAATAAGCCAATAAGTAAGCCAATAAGTAAGCCAGTAAGTAAGCCAATAAGTAAGCCAATAAGTAAGCCAATAAGTAAGCCAATAAGTAAGCCAATAAGTAAGCCAATAAGTAAGCCAATAAGTAAGCCAATAAGTAAGCCAATAAGTAAGCCAGTAAGTAAGCCAATAAGTAAGCCAATAAGTAAGCCAGTAAGTAAGCCAATAAGTAAGCCAATAAGTAAGTCAATAAGTAAGCCAGTAAGTAAGCCAATAAGTAAGCCAATAAGTAAGCCAGTAAGTAAGCCAATAAGTAAGCCAATAAGTAAGCCAGTAAGTAAGTCAATAAGTAAGCCAGTAAGTAAGTCAATAAGTAAGTCAATAAGTAAGGCAATAAGTAAGCCAATAAGTAAGCCAATAAGTAAGCCAATAATAAGTCAATAAGTAAGCCAATAAGTAAGCCAATAAGTAGGCCAATAAGTAAGCCAATAAGTAAGCCAATAAGTAAGCCAGTAAGTAAGCCTATAAGTAAGCCAATAAGTAAGCCAATAAGTAAGCCAATAAGTAAGCCAATAAGTAAGCCAATAAGTAAGCCTATAATTAAGCCAATAAGTAAGCCAATAAGTAAGCCAGTAAGTAAGCCAATAAGTAAGCCAATAAGTAAGCCAGTAAGTAAGTCAATAAGTAAGCCAGTAAGTAAGTCAATAAGTAAGTCAATAAGTAAGCCAATAAGTAAGTCAATAAGTAAGTCAATAAGTAAGCCAGTAAGTAAGTCAATAAGTAACTCAATAAGTAAGCCAATAAGTAAGCCAATAAGTAAGTCAATAAGTAAGCCAATAAGTAAGCCAATAAGTAAGCCAATAAGTAAGCCAATAAGTAAGCCAATAAGTAAGCCAATAAGTAAGCCAGTAAGTAAGCCAATAAGTAAGCCAATAAGTAAGCCAGTAAGTAAGTCAATAAGTAAGTCAATAAGTAAGCCAATAAGTAAGTCAATAAGTAAGCCAATAAGTAAGTCAATAAGTAAGCCAGTAAGTAAGTCAATGAGTAAGTCAATAAGTAAGCCAATAAGTAAGCCAATAAGTAAGCCAATAAGTAAGCCAGTAAGTAAGCCAATAAGTAAGCCAATAAGTAAGCTAGTAAGTAAGTCAATAAGTAAGCCAGTAAGTAAGTCAATAAGTAAGTCAATAAGTAAGCCAATAAGTAAGTCAATAAGTAAGCCAATAAGTAAGTCAATAAGTAAGCCAGTAAGTAAGTCAATAAGTAAGACAATAAGTAAGCCAATAAGTAAGTCAATAAGTAAGCCAATAAGTAAGTCAATAAGTAATCCAGTAAGTAAGTCAATAAGTAAGCCAATAAGTAAGTCAATAAGTAAGCCAATAAGTAAGCCAGTAAGTAAGTCAATAAGTAAGTCAATAAGTAAGCCAGTAAGTAAGCCAATAAGTAAGCCAATAAGTAAGCCAGTAAGTAAGTCAATAAGTAAGTCAATAAGTAAGCCAATAAGTAAGCCAGTAAGTAAGCCAATAAGTAAGCCAATAAGTAAGTCAATAAGTAATTCAATATGTAAGCCAATAAGTAAGCCAATAAGTAAGCCAATAAGTAAGCCAATAAGTAAGTCAATAAGTAAGCCAATAAGTAAGCCAGTAAGTAAGTCAATAAGTAAGTCAATAAGTAAGCCAATAAGTAAGTCAATAAGTAAGCCAATAAGTAAGTCAATAAGTAAGCCAGTAAGTAAGTCAATAAGTAATTCAATATGTAAGCCAATAAGTAAGCCAATAAGTAAGCCAATAAGTAAGCCAATAAGTAAGCCAATAAGTAAGCCAATAAGTAAGCCAGTAAGTAAGTCAATAAGTAAGCCAGTAAGTAAGTCAATAAGTAAGCCAATATGTAAGTCAATAAGTAAGCCAATAAGTAAGTCAATAAGTAAGCCAGTAAGTAAGTCAATAAGTAAGTCAATAAGTAAGCCAATAAGTAAGTCAATAAGTAAGCCAATAAGTAAGTCAATAAGTAAGCCAGTAAGTAAGTCAATAAGTAAGTCAATAAGTAAGCCAATAAGTAAGTCAATAAGTAAGCCAATAAGTAAGTCAATAAGTAAGCCAGTAAGTAAGTCAATAAGTAAGTCAATAAGTAAGCCAATAAGTAAGTCAATAAGTAAGCCAATAAGTAAGTCAATAAGTAAGCTAGTAAGTAAGTCAATAAGTAAGTCAATAAGTAAGCCAATAAGTAAGCCAGTAAGTAAGCCAATAAGTAAGCCAATAAGTAAGCCAGTAAGTAAGCCAATAAGTAAGTCAATAAGTAAGTCAATAAGTAAGCCAATAAGTAAGCCAATAAGTAAGTCAATAAGTAAGCCAATAAGTAAGTCAATAAGTAAGTCAATAAGTAAGCCAATATGTAAGTCAATAAGTAAGCCAGTAAGTAAGTCAATAAGTAAGCCAATAAGTAAGCCAATAAGTAAGCCAATAAGTAAGCCAATAAGTAAGCCAATAAGTAAGTCAATAAGTAAGTCAATAAGTAAGCCAATAAGTAAGTCAATAAGTAAGCCAGTAAGTAAGTCAATAAGTAAGCCAATAAGTAAGTCAATAAGTAAGCCAATAAGTAAGCCAGTAAGTAAGTCAATAAGTAAGTCAATAAGTAAGCCAATAAGTAAGTCAATAAGTAAGTCAATAAGTAAGCCAATAAGTAAGCCAATAAGTAAGCCAGTAAGTAAGCCAATAAGTAAGCCAGTAAGTAAGCCAATAAGTAAGCCAATAAGTAAGCCAATAAGTAAGCTAATAAGTAAGTCAATAAGTAAGCCAATAAGTAAGCCAATAAGTAAGCCAGTAAGTAAGTCAATAAGTAAGCCAGTAAGTAAGCCAATAAGTAAGCCAATAAGTAAGTCAATAAGTAAGTCAATAAGTAAGCCAATAAGTAAGTCAATAAGTAAGTCAATAAGTAAGCCAGTAAGTAAGCCAATAAGTAAGTCAATAAGTAAGTCAATAAGTAAGCCAATAAGTAAGCCAATAAGTAAGCCAATAAGTAAGCCAGTAAGTAAGCCAATAAGTAAGCCAATAAGTAAGTCAGTAAGTAAGCCAATAAGTAAGCCAATAAGTAAGCCAATAAGTAAGTCAATAAGTAAGTCAATAAGTAAGCCAATAAGTAAGCCAATAAGTAAACCAGTAAGTAAGTCAATAAGTAAGCCAGTAAGTAAGCCAATAAGTAAGCCAATAAGTAAGTCAATAAGTAAGCCAGTAAGTAAGCCAATAAGTAAGTCAATAAGTAAGTCAATAAGTAAGCCAATAAGTAAGCCAATAAGTAAGCCAATAAGTAAGCTAATAAGTAAGTCAATAAGTAAGCCAATAAGTAAGCCAATAAGTAAGCCAATAAGTAAGCCAATAAGTAAGCCAATAAGTAAGTCAATAAGTAAGGCAATAAGTAAGGCAATAAGTAAGGCAATAAGTAAGCCAATAAGTAAGCCAATAAGTAAGGCAATAAGTAAGCCAATAAGTAAGCCAATAAGTAAGTCAATAAGTGAGTTAATAAGTAAGCCAATAAGTAAGCCAATAAGTAAGCCAATAAGTAAGCCAATAAGTAAGCCAATAAGTGAGTTAATAAGTAAGCCAATAAGTGAGTCAATATGTTAGCCAATAAGTAAGCCAGTAAGTAAGTCAATAAGTAAGCCAATAAGTAAGCCAATAAGTAAGCTAATAAGTAAGCCAATAAGTAAGCCAATAAGTAAGCTAATAAGTAAGCCAATAAGTAAGCCAATAAGTAAGCCAATAAGTAAGCCAATAAGTAAGCCAATAAGTAAGCCAATAAGTAAGCCAATAAGTAAGTAAATAAGTAAGCCAGTAAGTAAGCCAATAAGTAAGCCAATAAGTAAGCCAATAAGTAAGCCAATAAGTAAGCCAATAAGTAAGGCAATAAGTAAGCCAATAAGTAAGGCAATAAGTAAGCCAATAAGTAAGCCAATAAGTAAGCCAATAAGTAAGGCAATAAGTAAGTCAATAAGTAAGCCAATAAGTAAGCCAATAAGTAAGGCAATAAGTAAGCCAATAAGTAAGCCAATAAGTAAGTCAATAAGTAAGCCAATAAGTAAGCCAATAAGAAAGCCAATAAGTAAGCCAATAAGTAAGCCAATAAGTAAGCCAATAAGTAAGGCAATAAGTAAGCCAATAAGTAAGCCAGTAAATAAGCCAATAAGTAAGGCAATAAGTAAGTCAATAAGTAAGCCAATAAGTAAGCCAATAAGTAAGCCAATAAGTAAGCCAATAAGTAAGGCAATAAGTAAGCCAATAAGTAAGCCAATAAGTAAGCCAATAAGTAAGCCAATAAGTAAGCCAATAAGTAAGTCAATAAGTAAGCCAGTATATAAGCCAATAAGTAAGCCAATAAGTAAGTCAATAAGTAAGCCAATAAGTAAGCCAATAAGTAAGCCAATAAGTAAGCCAATAAGTAAGCCAATAAGTAAGCCAATAAGTAAGCCAATAAGTAAGCCAATAAGTAAGCCAATAAGTAAGTCACTAAGTAAGCCAATAAGTAAGCTAATAAGTAAGCCAATAAGTAAGTCAATAAGTAAGTCAATAAGTAAGCCAATAAGTAAGCCAATAAGTAAGCCAATAAGTAAGCCAATAAGTAAGCCAATAAGTAAGCTAATAAGTAAGCCAATAAGTAAGCCAATAAGTAAGCCAATAAGTAAGCCAATAAGTAAGCTAATAAGTAAGCCAATAAGTAAGCCAATAAGTAAGTCAATAAGTAAGCCAATAAGTAAGCCAATAAGTAAGCCAATAAGTAAGCCAATAAGTAAGCCAATAAGTGAGTTAATAAGTAAGCCAATAAGTAAGCCAATAAGTAAGCTAATAAGTAAGGCAATAAGTAAGTCAATAAGTAAGCTAATAAGTAAGCCAGTAAGTATGCCAATAAGTAAGCCAATAAGTGAGTCAATAAATGAGCCATTAAGTAAGCCAATAAGTAAGCCAATAAGTAAGCCAATAAGTGAGTCAATAAGTAAGCCAATAAGTAAGCCAATAAGTAAGCCAATAAGTGAGTCAATAAGTAAGCCAATAAGTAAGCCAATAAGTAAGCCAATAAGTAAGTCAATAAATAAGCCAATAAGTAAGCCAATAAGTAAGCCAATAAGTAAGCCAATAAGTGAGTCAATAAGTAAGCCAATAAGTAAGCCAATAAGTAAGCCAATAAGTGAGTCAATAAGTAAGCCAATAAGTAAGCCAATAAGTAAGCCAATAAGTAAGCCAATAAGTAAGCCAATAAGTAAGCCAATAAGTAAGCCAATAAGTAAGCTAATAAGTAAGCCAATAAGTAAGCCAATAAGTAATCCAATAAGTAAGCCAATAAGAAAGCCAATAAGTAAGCCAATAAGTAAGCTAATAAGTAAGCCAATAAGTAAGCCAATAAGTAAGTCAATAAATAAGCCAATAAATAAGCCAATAAGTAAGCCAATAAGTAAGCCAATAAGTAAACCAATAAGTAAGTCAATAAATAAGCCAATAAATAAGCCAATAAGTAAGCCAATAAGTAAGCCAATAAGTAAGCCAATAAGTAAGCCAATAAGTAAGCCAATAAGTGAGTCAATAAGTAAGCCAATAAGTAAGCCAATAAGTAAGCCAGTAAGTAAGCCAATAAGTAAGCCAATAAGTAAGCCAATAAGTAAGCCAATAAGTAAGCCAATAAGTAAGCCAATAAGTAAGCCAATAAATAAGCCAATAAGTAAGCCAATAAGTAAGCCAATAAGTAAGCCAATAAGTAAGCCAATAAGTAAGTCAATAAATAAGCCAATAAGTAAGCCAATAAGTAAGCCAATAAGTAAGTTAATAAGTAAGCCAATAAATAAGTCAATAAGTAAGCCAATAAGTAAGCCAATAAGTAAGCCAATAAGTGAGTTAATAAGTAAGCCAATAAGTAAGTCAATAAGTAAGCCAATAAGTAAGCCAATAAGTAAGCCAATAAGTAAGTCAATAAGTAAGCCAATAAGTAAGTCAATAAATAAGCCAATAATTAAGCCAGTAAGTAAGCCAATAAGTAAGCCAATAAATAAGTCAATAAGTAAGCCAATAAGTAAGCCAATAAGTAAGGCAATAAGTAAGCCAATAAATAAGTCAATAAGTAAGCCAATAAGTAAGCCAATAAGTAAGGCAATAAGTAAGGCAATAACTAAGTCACTAAATCAGTAAGTACGTCACAGTTAAGATTAGTTTGAAAATAAATAGATATTGGATATTGTTGTAGGAAGGATGGAATCCAACAGGTAACCAACCATATTTTGAGAGCCTTACTCTGAGTGTTGAAGGACTAGGCGAGGTTTATCCATAGCCTTGTCCATTATCGCTGATAAGCGTATGTCCTGGGTAAAGCTGGTTCAGTCACTTGGAAGTCCAGTCCAACTCGACAAGGTACGGTAGTACGGCTACTCCACCACGGTAAGTGTATCTACTCTTAATTCCGTGGCTGATGATCTACTAGTTTCAAGTCATATGCTATTTTTGTTGTAAGGAGTGAAACAGCAAAGTCATCTGCCTCCTAGTTTCCAGCTTTTTGAAAATATTTTGATTGAGCAGTTTAATTTGTAAATGACTCTTGTGCAACTCTGTAAACTTGTCGTGTTGTTGTCTGATTTAGGGGATATGCGTTATCGTGGCAAGCCCCGTTTACTTGAGTGTGTATAATTTGTCGGATAGCCTTTGTTATTGTGATGTCCGTAGTAGGGTCTGTATTTGTAACGCAGGTGAGTATTTCGGAAGGAGGCAGCCGTGGCCTTAAATTATGAACCAACTAATGTAAGCTGAGGCACAGAGCCGAGTAACTTTGAGCAATTTATTATATCACTTGAGGGTACAAAATACAGTATTATGAACACATTGAGTGCACATTTGGCAGCAATGGAAGAATATAGTAGGGCAAAGATGAAGGTAATGTTGTTTGCAGACGACGTTGTTATCTGGGGCGAGGATGAGATGGAGGTACAAGAACAGTTAGACGTAATAAATTAAAAGATTGAGCAATGGGCATTGAAGATAAATGTGGAGAAGAGTAAAACAGTGGTGAGGAGTAGAGATAAGAAAGAAGGAAAAGTAGTAATCAAAGTAGGAGGTAAGGAATTGGAAGTAGTGAAACACTTCAAATACTTGGGAAGTGAACTGACTGAAGATGGAAGACTAGATTTGGAAATTAGCAGAAGAATACCACTCGGGAGTGCTTTCTACCAACAGGTACGGGGATTAGTATTGAACAAGGATATACCAATGAAGGCTAAAGAAGTTATGTACAAGGCATATTATGTTCCTATAATGACATATTCAGCAGAAACTTGGACAATGACTAAGAGGGATGAGAGCAGAGTACAAGCAGCAGAGATGAGATTCCTGAGAAGTATGGTCCAGAAAACAAGGAGAGATAGAGTGAGAAATGAAGATTTACGGAAAGAACTGGGAGTACAGAAACTAAATGACAAACTGGAGCAAAACAGATTGAGATGGTTTGGACATGTCAAACGGATGAATGAAGTAAGGCTACCAAGTAGAGCATTGGAACGACGGATGACTGGGAAGAGAGGACGAGGAAGACCAAGAATGCGTTGGATGGACTCGGTGGAGAATAGTATTAGAAAACGGAATCTGGATTGGAACACTGTGTCGGATGAGGAACGGTGGAACGACAGAACAAAGTGGAGAGGAACCATATTTGCCCCCAACCAGTGTCAACTGGGAAAGGGGAAATGAAGATGATGATGATGAGTGCACATTTATGTCTGTAGCCATGACGACAACAATACAATAACAACCAGCGGATGATGTCAGAGCTAACCACGTTAAACCAAACCTCCCTTCCAATCTGCAATACCGTACCTAACTTATGTCTTGGTAAATATTTCAGCAACTTTTGGTCTTACTACTGTATATATCTACTAATCATATCGCTGATCAAATGACATTTTACACAAATGTGGTTAGAACGCTTGGTCTTAAGATTGGTTGGTTCCTTAGTTTAGGGGCTGCGACTACGCGGTCATGTAGCCCCGTGTACTTTGGGTGTGTGTAGAATCTGTCTGATAACCGGTGTTAATTGTGATGACTATATTAATGTGTGTTATCTGTGATTCGGGTAGAAGGACTGCAGACGATTAATTTTTCCAATTAGTTCCTACTTGTGCCGCCAAATGCTACCGTCCACGACACCGAGCTGCGGACATGGCGACTAGACGCCATCACAGCCAGCACCTGGAGACGAACGTTGGAGCTAATAGATCGTTAATCAAACTAACCTACACATTTTAGCTTCCACAAGTGTAGTTATTGGAAGGTTCTTTTTCTGGCCAAAAATCAATTGCATGGGACCGCCGGCTTTACTTCCCCTCCGAAGAAAGGCATACTGAAGGATTTTAACGCTCTTAACATAATCCGACGACTTTGGCCGGGTTTGAACCCGTGCTCTTTGGTCTTAAGAGTTTGGGCCATTCGAATATTGGTTATCTTCACAAACCAATATAGGATCAACCAGTTGCTTGTCTAAACTCTCCAACAATTTCTAAACAAGCCGTCTGTTATACACACAGACACATAAATACAGTACATTGCCTCTCAGAGCTAGACAAAGCCACTAGCCTACTGATTGTTTCAAAGACTTACAACATACAAGCCTTTTCCTATCCATTTCATTATTGGCGAAATCGGCATCAGCAAAGGCTGTGTGATATCCATTCCACTATTATTAGACTTTGTAAACCACCAAGCTAAATTCTCAGTACCCCGTAGGTAGCGCAAAACTTGTTTCAAACATTTCCAATGTTTAGGTGAAAAGCTAAAAGAAGTAGGAGACTTCTGTTACTTAGGAAGCAAAATAACCAGTGATGGTCTAAGCAAAGAGGATATAAAAAGTAGGCTTTCTCAGGGAAGGAATCTGTTGACCTGGAATAGAGATTTAGGTATTAGGAAGTCATTTTTGAAAGCCTTTGTCTGGAGCGTGGCGCTCTATGGAAGTGAAACTTGGACTGTTGGTGCAGCAGAAAATAGGAGAATTGAAGCATTTGAAATGTGGTGTTACAGGAGAATGATGAAGATCAGATGGGTAGATAGGGTTACAATCGAAGAGGTATTAAGACGAGTGGGAGAGGAGAGATGTTTCTGGTGACTGCTAATGAAGAGAAGAGATAGGTTGGTAGGACAAGTATTAAGACACTCAGGAATAGCAAGCTTAGTTATGGAAGGAATGGTCGAGGACAAGAACTGTAGGGATAGACCAAGGTTAGAATATGTTAAACAGATTGCCTCGGATGTAGGGTGTGGTAGCTATGTAGAGATGAAATGATTATCTAAGGTCAGGGAGGCGTGGAAAGCTGCATCTACCCAGTCAAAAGACTGAAGACTCAAACAACAACAACAACAACAACAACAACAACGACGACGATCTAACACAATTGGCTTACGTAAGCAACCACAAAACATGCGTCAGGTCGGGTGCCCAGCATAATGTAACTTACACGATACTACCTAACAATTATTGATGGAGCAATTTAGAGTGTCACTTTCAGCGTTATTTGACAAATTCAGTTTCCGTTGTATAGGTAGAGACTAACTTTTACAATCACTCATTCTAAATTGCTTCACTATTTTCTGAATTAAACCTTCCTGAGAAATATACCAATTGCCAATTTCCCTTGAAATATTCAAACCCGAAACCGTTAATTTTATTCCGTTAGAAAAATTCCTTCATTTCGAATTCCTTTGACAATTTACATTTAATATCAGTAAAATTATTCAAATAACGCAAAACCATCAAAACATATCAAAAGATAAGCATTGCATTACACATACAAACATGGATCCCTCCCTATATTATTCTGCTAAGGTCCTATTCCAGTTTTGTACCGAAAATAAGGTCCCATTACCACCAACCTACACATATGAGGTACCTACAGGTTCAGCATAACCCAATGCGTAAGCGAAACGCACTCACTTACTCTTTGAATGCCTCAAAATTAAATAAATACCTTAAAACATGTATATTTACAATGAAATAATGAAAGAATGCAACACGGTAACCATGGTAACAGAACCTGTAAGACGCAATGCAATTCCTATTATTACATTACTGTGAAAGTTTCCAGACGGTTATAAGGTTATCACTGAACCAAATTAAGCTGTAAAACTCATCAATACATACAGTATAATGCGCATAAGGGGGTCAAGGGGCACTCTAGAATTTCCCCCCGCAATTTTCACGTGTGAGTGTGATACGAAAGGTCTTTTTCACCCGACTATTTATTTATTTATTTATCGTATGGCTTTTAGTGCCGGGAGTGTCCGAGGACATGTTCGGCTCGCCTGAGTCTGTAGCTGCTTCCAGCGGACACCCTAAAGGGCGAGCTACAAGTTCCGTTCAATTTCAAGTAGTTCCAACTTTTCGCCACCAGATATCAATGATACCTAGTGGTGAACGTTGGAACTTTGATAGAGCGTTCTGACGAAATCTAACCTAACAAATTTTGCTTTACACAAGTTTAGTCTGTGAAAGTATCTTTAACATGCCATAAATCTATGACATGGGACCGCCGGCTTTACTTCCCCTCCGAAGGAAGGCATACTGAAGGATTTTTAACGCTCTTAAAAAATCCGACGACTTCGGCCGGGTTTGAACCCGCTATCTTGGGAATAGCAGTTCAGCATGCTACCGACTACGCCACCGACGCCGACTATAAAGGGTCTCCGAAAACCACATTTAAAGGCCCTTAAATTAACAGTGTTTATGATATTCCCAGAAAACTAACGTCGCTCTGATATACCTATGAAGGAATGACAAACCCCTAACCACTGCACCAGTAGCTGAATTGATCAAGTCTGATTATTCATACCAAGGATAAATCAGTCATAGCATTCATGAATGAGATTTTGCTAAGTGTACTCTTTACAACTAGAATATTCGCGGGCGAAGCCGTGACGGGTAATGCTAGTAAAACTTATTTTCATCAGATAAATATGCAATCTATCGTCCCTTCATTTGATTTAATGCCTCACATACATAAATAACCATTAGACGCGTTCAAACCTTCATACACACGGGTTTCACAAGTTCGCCATTAAGAAAAGGGGATTTGCCGTCTAGCTGCTGGATGAGGGCCGGGGCCAACAATGCCCCTAAAGTCACCATACGAGCTACAAGTGTGTGGAGCACGTTCTGTATGTCTTTCTACAGGAACCCTCGCATCGTAAGTGGAGCCTTCTTCACCGTTTTACCGTCGTGAATATCCATCGGGAATCGATGACTGTAGTACCGTCAACACTATAAGGAATGTGATCTTCAAAGTCGTTTTCATTTATGAAAAAATAGGCTTATGAGATCACCTTTTGTTCGTGAGTGTGTGCATGTGTGTTTGTGTGTGTCCCCCTAATAACTTCTAAACGGCTTGAGCGACTTCAAAGAAACTCGGTAAGGTTGTAATAATATATGTATTTCGGCCGACCCCGACCGTACCCTTTAAATTTTATTACGTTTTACCAATCCAACATGGCGGCTGTGTGAAATATTTCACCAGCATCCTTAATCTCCGACATAATTACTGATATTACACTGAAATTTTGTATGGCGATAAAGGGCACTACTAGAAGTTTGCCTATGAAACTTTCCAAAACTTGTTAACTACAAAACGAACATGGCGGCCAAGCGAAGTTGAATCTTTAAATAGCCCTTTCTCACGATTTAACCATCCAAACGCAATGAAACGTGGTACAGCAAATGTTTATACACATTGTAATGCTCTAGCATCTAATTTAGTTCAATTGTTTACATAACCTCAAGATGGTGGCTGTGCGAATCATTTCACCAGCATTCTATATCACCGAAACTATTACTGATATCACCTTGAAATTTTGTACGGTGATGATGGGTACTACTAGAAGTTAAGCTATGAAACTTAAAAAAACCTGTAAAATACAAAACGAACATGGCGGCCAAGCGAAGGCGCAACATTTTAATAAACTTTTCTTGCGATTTAATCATCTGAGCAAAGTGAAATATGGTACATTAAATGTTTATACATATTGTAAAGCACTGCCATCTAATTTAGTTCAATTGTTTACATAACCTCAAGATGGCGGCTGTGCCCAATTTTAAAATTAATTTTTTTTTCTTGCGTATTAATAATGCGATCGAAGTGAACGTTTGAATAATGAACCTACGCAAAAATCGCAATCTAATAGTACATAAGTCTATGGCCTACATATATAAAACTCCAACATGGCGACCATCCGAAATATTTAGATGGTTCTCAATGTCTACGAATCTATTACAGCAATCAAACTGAAATTTTGTATGTTGATAGAGGCAATTGACATAAGTAGGATATATGAAAATAGGCGTTTGTTCTTCACGGAACTAGGCCTACTTGTTTTCTTTAACATATGAAACTCATCATCGATAGCTTTCTTCCAGCCAGGATCCCGTACAGCTTCATCACAGGTTCGTGGAACTTCACTCGGCAACCTGCCACATGACAAATCTGCCAAAATACCGGTATCGAAGTCTTTTAAGTGCTTTGACTCTATTGAACTACTTCTCAGTGTGTTCTCGCCTTGTTTATTTGATGATACGACTTTGACTTTTTCTTGATGAACATCACATTTCTTTTCATCTTTTTTTTTTCTTCTTCTTTCGTTTATGCCTCCTTCCTTGGACTTTAGGCCCCTTAAAACAACAATTATCATCATCATCTTCCTTGGACTGTGGTTCCGATCTGCCATCGTGTCTAGTAAATGTCATTCTCGGAGTTCGTCAAATACCACACTTCTTTCCTTTTCAACTGTTCTGGTATTGGGGTCACACAGCCGATATCCAGTCGGCGTGCACCTTATCGTTATCAGTTTTCTACTTCCTGATTCTAATTTACCACTTCTGTCTCCTTTCGGGATCAAAGCATATGCTGTACTTTCCCTCATTTTGTCAAGATCCAACTCATGGCCAAATCATATTTCCGCTGATACTTTATCATCTGTGAGAGCTGATGTTGGCAAACGATTAATCGTGTATGAAGTGCAATGCACAGCATCACCCCACGTATTTTTCTGTAATCTGGGGTTCATCAACAAACACCATGTCATATTCATAATTATTGTTCGGTTCATGCGTTCTCTGACTCCGTTATGAAATGTGTTCTGGCAACATTATACCCTACCCTGTTTGCAAAATGCTTTAAAATATTGAAAATGAATATTCACCGCAAACGTTGAATATAATATCACTCTGGTTCCGTGTCCTGCTTCCACTTGAAAGGAGAAGAGAGCGAAGAAAGAAAGCTGATTGATAGGCCCCGGATTTGAACCTCGAACTCCACGCATCCGAATCGCACACGCAGACTCGGAGCCAGAGTGTTATGACATTCAACGTTTGCTTTGGATGCTTTGGTGTGCGTAACAGAGCACGTGCCTGACTGCTCGAGCGTAGCCGTCACCTGATGACGTCATATGTTTAACAGTTGTGGTTCACTTTTAAGATATTTCCGGACACTTGCGACCCTAAGTTTCCTGTATCAAAGTATTCGTCTCAATGCCATCTACGTCGCTACAGAGAGTTTTAAACGTTAATAAGAATCACCCTGTATATGTATATCTATCAGTTTCTTGTGGACACGATAACTGTGATAATTTTGTACTAATCACTTTGAATTTTTTACATAATATGTATCCCTTGAAAATATCGGTCGAGTACGTTAATGGGCAAAATCGGTCGAAGGGGGTGAAAATGATGGGGCCTTTTTTTTTTTCGAAAAAGGGACATATCACTCTAACTCTCTTAATACGTGAAATATCGAATCCATTGAAAGTTCATAATATGTGTCGGATAAGTGCCTACATTTTATGTTTGAAACGTTTATTGATAGCACCAACCATTGACCAAAGGGGTGGAAAAAGTGGGGTTTTCGGGAAACATTAATCATATCTCCCTTAATAGGCACAATATCAAAACCGTACGAAATGGAAAATATTCCCCTAATAATAACCTAAAACCTTTGTCTGAAAGAATTTTTGATATGACCCACCATTACGCCAAGGGATGAGAAAAATGATTTCGGAATTAAAGAAAATGCCAAGTGACATCAGAGGTTACCATGAAAACGCTTCTAAATTGATGAGAGATGAGCTATCAGAGGTTGCCAAGACAAGGCCATTACACGAGATCACATTCATTAGCCTACTTTCGATTTTTGCAAAAAATGAAAGTAGACTTATGAGATCAACACAGGGCGAAAAAAGTGTGTCTGTCTGTGTATGTGTGTGTGTGTGTGTGTGAGTGTGTGTACTCTGAATGTCTGCCCCCCCTATCAATTCGAACACGGTGAATGCGAATTGAACGAAATTTGGTACAAAGGTAGCACTGGAAAAGGACACCTCAGTGTCATGTTTTATATCGCCGCCATCTTGACCGAAACGTAATGGCGGCCACACAAATGTTCAAAGCTTAAATCAAATTACGACTAACCTAATCATCCGATCTCTACCAAATTTTGCAACAACATACCTTTATGAGGGGAGCATCCTTTGACCAAACTAATAGGTCATCAGAGTAATAGTTTGCGGATGGCGGCCATCTTTGTGTGAAAATCGATTCCCCCTATTAATTCGAACACGGTGCAACCGAATGGAACGAAATTTGGTACAGAGGTAGTACTAACAAGAGGCACCTCAGTGTCATGTTTTATATCGCCGCCATCTTGACGGAAACGTAATGGCGGCCACACAAATGTTCAAAGCTTAAATCAAATTACGATTAACCTAATCATCCGATCTCTACCAAATTTTGCAACAACATACCTTTATAGAGGAAGCATCCTTTGACCACATGAATGGGTCATTAGCCTAATAGTTTGCGGATGGCGGCCATCTTTGTGTGAAAATCAATTCCCCCTATTAATTCAAACACGGTGAAACCGAATGGAACGAAATTTAGTACAGAGGTAGCACTAGCAAAGAGCATCTCAGTGTCATGTTTTATATCGCCGCCATATTGACAGAAACGTAATGGCGGCCACACAAATGTTCAAAGCTTAAGTTAAATTACGACTAACATAACCATCCGATCTCTACCAAACTTTGCAACAATATACTTTTATGGAAGGAGCATCATTTGACCAATCTAATAGGTTATTAGCCTAATAGTTTGCGGATGGCGGCCATCTTTATGTCAAAATGGATTCCCCCTATTAATTCGAACACGGTGGAACCGAATGGAACGAAATTTGGTACAGAGGTAGCACTAGCAAAGGGCACCTCAGTGTCATGTTTTATATCGCCGCCATCTTGACGGAAACGTAATGGCGGCCACACGAATGTTCAAAGCTTAAATCAAATTACGATTAACCTAACCATCCGATCTCTACCAAATTTTGCAACTACATACCTTTATGGAGGGAGCATTATTTGACCACATGAATGGGTCATTCGCCTAATAGTTTGCGGATGGCGGCCATCTTTGTGTGAAAATTGATTCCCCCTATTAATTCAAACACGGTGAAACCGAATGGAACGAAATTTGGTACAGAGATAGCACTAGCAAAGGGCATCTCAGTGTCGTTATTTATATCGCCGCCATATTGACAGAAACGTAATGGCGGCCACACAAATGTTTAAAGCTTAAATCAAATTACGACTAATATAACCATCCGATCTCTACCAAACTTTGCAACAACATACCTTTATGGAGGGAGCATCCTTTGACCAATCTAATAGGTCATTAGCCTAATAGTTTGCGGATGGCGGCCATCTTTATGTCAAAATTGATTCCCCCTATTAATTCGAACACGGTGGAACCGAATGAACGAAATTTGGTACACAGGTAGCACTAGCAAAGGGCACCTCAGTGTCATGTTTTATATCGCCGCCATCTTGACGGAAACGTAATGGTGGCCACACAAATGTTCAAAGCTTAAATCAAATTACGATTAGCCTAATCATCTGATCTCTAGCAAATTTAGCAACAACATACCTTTATGGAGGGAGCATCCTTTGACCAAACTATTAGGTCACTAGCCTAATATTTTGCGGATGGCGGCCATCTTTGTGTGAAAATCGATTCCCCTTATCAATTCGAACACGGTGAAACCGAATGGTACGAAATTTGGTGCAGAGGTAGCACTAGCAAAGGGCACCTCAGTGTCATGTTTTATATCACCGCTATCTTGACGGAAACGTAATCGCGGCCACCCAAATGTTAAAAGCTAAAATGTAATTACGACCAACCTAATAATCTAGTCTCTACCAAATTTTGCAACACCATATCTTTATGTGGGAAACATATTCTGACCAAACTGCAAGAACATCAGCACAATAGTTTGCAGATGTTGGCCAAGTATGTGTGCAAATCGATTCCGCCTATCAATTCAAACACGGTGAAACCGAATTGAACGAAATTCGGTACAGAGGTAGCACTAGCAAAGGGCACCTCATATTCATTTTTAATATCCCTATAGCACGTTGTATTTCAACAAGCTACTACAACCAACATTCAATCATACTCCTTGAAAAGGACAAAGAGTTATAACAATACCCATGCATTTAGGAGAAAGTAGGCTATATGTTCTTTCCTGAACATCTTGTTTTTAGCCTATTTTCAATTTTGAAAAAAAAAATAGGCTTATGAGATCACCTTTTGTCCGTGTGTCTGTGTGTGTGTGCGTGTGTGTGTGTGAGGTGTGTGTGTGTGTCCCACTAATAACTTATAAACGGCTGGAGCGATTTCAATGAAACTCGGTAGGTTCATAGCACTATTCCGGGCGACCCCGACCATGCCCTTCAAATTTTGTTACGTCTCACCAATCCAACATGGTGGTTATGCGAAATATTTCACCAGCATTCAATACCTCCGAACCTATTCCCGATATCACCCTGGAATTTATTACGGTGATAAAGGGAACTACTAGAAGTTCACCTATGTGACTTTTGAAAAACTGGTAACTACAAAACCAACATGGTGGCCACGCGAATTTGCGACATTTAAATAGACGTTTCTCGCGATTTGACCAACCAAACGCAATGAAATTTGGTACAGTATATGTTTATACACATTGTAATGCACCGACATCTAACTTAGGTCAATTGTTTACCTAACCACAAGATGGCGGCTGTGCGAAATATTTCACCGGCATTCTATATCTCTGAAACTATTAGCGGTATCACCGTGACATTTTGTACGGAGATATAGGGCACTACTGGAAGTTCATCTATAAGACTTTCAAAAACCGGTTAACTACAAAACGAACATGGCGGCCAAGCCAATTTGAAAATTTTAAATAGACCTTTCTCGCGATTTAATGTTCCAAACGCAATGAAATCTGGTACAGGAAATGTTTATACACATTGTAATGCACTGGTATCTAATTTAGTTCAATTGTTTACAAAACCTCAAGATGGCGGCTGTGTGAATTTGAAAATTAAGTTTTTATTTCTTGTGTCGTAATCATGCGATCGAATTGAAAGTTAAATAATGAACCTACGCAATAATTTTCCTTTATTGGTACATGACTCTACGGCCTATACATTTAACAATCCAACATGGCGACCATCCGAACTATTTAGACGGCTCTGAATATCTACGAATCTATTATAGCAATCAAACTGATTTTTTTAATGTTCATAGGGGCTATGAACTTAAGTTCACCTATAGGGCTTTAAATCACCTGGTGATCACAAATCCAACATGGCGGCGACGCTATATATAAATATTCACATGGACGTTTCTCGCAATTTAACCAGCCGAGTGCAGTGAACTTGGTACAGTAAATCCTTATATGAAAGTTAAACCACTGGCATCTAATTTATTTCAATTGTTTCCATAACCACAAGATGGCAGCTGTGCGAAATTTTAGAGTATCCTTGTTACTTCTTGTGTCCTAATCATGCGATTGAAGTTTGAATGCTACACTTACACAATAATCTTCATGTAACAGTACATTGCTCTAGGACCTACATATTTAAAATCCAACATGGCGATCATCCGAAATATTTAGTCGGTTCTCAATATCTACGAATCTATTACAGTAATCAATCTGAAATTTTGTATGTTGATAGTGGCAGTTAACATAAGTAGGATATATGAAAATAGGCTGTATAGTTCTTTAAGGAACTACTTGTTCCATCTGACTCTGTGGGAAGCGGTTAACTGGTAGCATGCTGAACTTCTATGCCCAAGGTCGCTGGTTCAAAGCCGGCCAAAGTCGTCGGATTTTCTAAGAGCGCTAAAAATCCCTCTGCATGCTTTCCTTCGGAGGGGAAGTTCCAACGTTCGTTGCAAGTTGCTGATTGCGGTGGCATCTAGTAGCCAAGTTCACAGCTAGGTGTCGTTGACGGTAGTATTTGGTACAAAATTAGGAACTACTATTTGAAATTAACCGTCTGCAGACCTTATCTGAATTACAGACTAATACAGTCATCACAATTAACACCGTTTATCAGACAGATTCTACACACACCCAAAGTACACGGGGTTACATGACCACGTTTTCGCAGCCCCTAAACTGTGGAACCAACCAACATCTCGGCGGGAGATAAAATTTTGCGTGAAGAAGTAACAGACTGTTAGATATTGTGCCCGTTTACACGAATAAGGCGGCTTCGGTGGCGTAGTTGGTAGCATGCTGAGCTTCTATGCCCAAGATAGCGGGTTCAAACCCGGCCGAAGCCGTCGGATTTTTAAGAGCGTTAAAAATCCCTCAGTATGCCTTCCTTCGGAGGGGAAGTAAAGCCGGCGGTCCCATGTCATAGATTTATGGCATGTTAAAGATCTTTCCACTAGTTACACCTGTGTGAAACTAAATTGGATAGGTTAAGAATGTAAACAACGCTCTTAGGTTGCTACGTTCGTTGCCAAGAGCCGACTGCGGTGGCGTCTAGTAGCTAGTTCTGAACTAGGTCTAGTAGTCGTTGACGGTGGCGTTTGGCGCCGAAAGTAGGAACTATTTGAAAATTTAAAGTTGCGTCCCTACTTGAATTTAAAAAAACAGATACACGCACTAATGCAGTCATCACAATTAACACCGGTTATCAGACAGATTCTACACACACCCAAAGTACACGGGGCTACATGACCGCGTTGTCGCAGCCCCTAAACTAAGGAACCAACCAACCAACACGGATGATGATTAATCAGCACTCGGCTTTTGCTCTTGCGGTTTCGGGGTATGTTACGTTCCCTCCACCGCTGATTAAACATCTGATATGGCATACTCAAGGTTCACAAGGATTTGAGGAAAAAACACAACATTATAATTTTACAAAATTTAATTCATAAAAGAAAAATATATTCACTCAAAAACATGTAAGAACAATCAATCACTTGGCATAGTTCCTTCAAGTGCCATTCAAAAACAAAAACAAAAATCACTTTGTTAAAATTTATCAAGGTCACTATAATGTCATTATTTTATGAACATTGTAACCACTTTGTAACCACTTTGTAACCACTTTGTCTTGCTTAAATCTAATTATAATTATTTGTAGTATATTTTAGTAAGGTGTCAAGCGCGCCTATCATTCAAGTCATATAACTTTCCAAGGCTTTGGACATTTGTATTAATTTCAATCTTTACCCTTCTGGGGTTCTTTAACGTTACATAATTATCATTTATTTATCACTTATTTAGTCCTTTCGATCTTACTAGGAATTCTCCACAAAGCCTTAGATTTTACACTTTTAAAATACTGTACAAGAAACATGCCATGTCTGTGAATCGAACCCTTGTTCTACCAGGTCCATTCTCATGCATCAGGTGATCTTTCTTTGCAGCGTACCATGCACTGAGTTATTTATTTTTGTGTGATCTTTATTCATCTTTAAACAGTATTTTTACAACCCGTTCTTTCTTTCTTTCTTTCTTTTGAGGAAGGAATCCTTTTATTTACAATAAAAGTGTTTGACTAAACCCGTCAAAATTCACGTAAATGCTTCAAACTTATATTCTGGAGAATGGTCTCCATCCCAGCATTGTGATTTTACAAGTTAATTACAGCTTGCATCTTTTAATTAAAAACAATACATAATGGCCTTTTAATTGTTAGTCTATGGCAGACCTTTGCTTTACCGCAGAACCCATTAACTTTCTGTCTCACTCACACATTACGGTAGGTCGGGCGCTCACAGCTGCCTTGCCTCTCTGGTGATGCTTTCGCTTGATTTATGGCTTCTAGCCAGCCACCACGCTTACGACTTTGTTTATATATCTAACCATATGATTTACCAAGACTTTCTTTTCACTTCTAAAACAGCTATTTGTTCCTGCTTTTACTTATTATTATTATCATTATTTATATTCCGTTTTTTACAGGATATTTATAACTTATTCCGGAGAGGATGCCTAATAGTTGACTACACCAACTTTAATCACAATTTGTATGATGCCTTCTAACAATATTATTTATATCAATGCCGTTATCGGTCTTACTTGCAAATTTCTTTCGACGATTATTGCCTACAACCTTTATATATAACAATGCCTCATGGTCTCACATGTATATTCACTTACAACGCGTTATTTCGACGATTATGGCCTACAATAATTATAACAATGCTCTCATGGTCTCACATGTATATTCATTCGACGATTTTGGCCTACGATATTTATTTAACACAGCCTGATTGGACTTTCAATGTAACTATTATTTTCAACGCTTCAATATGGCAATACAGTTTATGGAAATTTCACCTACCCAATACAACACGACGTTTACATACAACAACAATACAGAAAGGGGAATCTTTCACCCACAATATTTCGATGAGACTCTCCGTCTCCCGATGAATTTTTATCCTGATTAACGCACATTTATTAGCTTTTAGCTTCATTTATTTATTATTCGGCCCTTTTGGCAACATTGATTTCTTGCTTGGTTATTCACGGATTATTTAATATCTCAAATTAATATTTCATTTATAGCGGTAAGACCTCAGCCTTCCTATTATTTAATATTCATAATTCTGGCTCGCTTGCCTGTGATAATACATTTTCTTTGGGTGTTTTTATTCACCAATTACTTTTAGAGATTTATAAAATTGATCATTTGACAACAATACGTCAAGATATTTTAATTTATTTCGTTCCGTTTATTACTTGAGTACCTTATTACAATTTTTATTATCACTTTCTTTTTAGTGCATAACGACTCGATAATATTTATTTTTATTATTTTCATTTCAAACTTTCATTTTTTAATATTGTCATTTAGACTTTCACGGCCCGTGTTACTATTCATAATGTTGAATTTTGGGCTTATGCCGTGTTTTATTATACTAAAATTCGACGCGTTTCGAAAGAAACCATGTCTTTCATCGTCAGGAATAATCTGGAATTCGACAATGTTGCTAAGAGAAAGCAACGAAGAACATATAGAAGGTGCCCAAAGATGGACGCCATTATAGCCCCATGTTAGGGACAACGGAAAGCAGCAGTGAATTACTTTCTCAGGGTTCTGATAATAGGTAGCCAGGATTCACTGAGATTGTAGCCGGTGTCGCGGTTGAAATTATCTGGGTGTTTACGTATTTCAACCGCCTCCCTGATGATTCTGGGAAGATATTGCTTTATACGGGCAAGAACATCGACTCCTTGGAACATGACATCATGGCCAGGTGTTAAAGCATGATCGGCAACAGCTGATTTATCAGGTTGAATGAGCCTGATACATCTATTATGTTCCTTAATGGGAGTGCATATTGTTCTCGAAGTCTGCCCGATGTAAACCTTGCCACAAGTACAGGGAACTCTGTAGATACCCGGTTGTTGAAATTTAGGCAAACTGTCCTTAGTTGGTCGCAGGAGTTGCCTAATCTTAACAGAAGTTCCAAATACAGTCCGTATGTTGTACCGACGTAGGATTTTAGCAATACGATCCGTTGTGTTATGTATGTACGGAAGGTAAGCAGTTCCTCTTACATCTCTTTTCTCAACTGACGTCCTATTATTATTTGTTGGTTTCAGAACCGTAGAAATCAAAGCCTTGCTATAACCGTTGCTCTCAAAGGTGGTTCGCAGGGTGTTAATTTCTTCTTGTAAAGAAGACACTTCACAAATCCTCCTAGCCCTGGTAGTTAGAGTTGTAAGGATACCATGTTTCTGGGCAGGGTGATGGTGAGAACTTGCGTGGAGATATCTATTGGTGTGTGTTGGCTTACGAAAAACGCTGTGTTCTAAAGATCCATCCTCTTTCTTGGTGACGAGAACATCTAAAAAAGGTATTTTGCCGTCAGATTCCTTTTCCATGGTGAAACAAATAGAAGGGTGCTGGAGATTAAGGTGATCCAGGAAATGGCTAAGATTTTCCTCGCCTTCCGTCCAAAAAACGAACGTGTCATCCACATAACGCCACCAGATCTTCGGTTTGAAAGGAGCCGACGACAAAGCTTTCTCTTCAAAGTTCTCCATGAAGAAATTAGCCACAACAGGAGAGAGAGAGGACTACCCATGGCCACACCATCAGTCTGCTCATAAAAATTCCCATTCCATAGAAAGTAGGAGGAGGTCATGCAGTGATAAAAAAAAGTCTTGTGATGTCTTCAGGAAAAAAGCCATTAATGAGAGACATAACACCATCAATAGGTACTCTCGTAAACAGAGACACCACGTCGAGACTCACTAGAATATCACCCGGCTGAAGTGTTATAGCTTTTAACTTTTCCACGAAGTGTGTGGAATCCTTAATGTACGAAGGCGTGTTACCCAGAAGCGGCTGAAGTAGTCTACCTAAGTATTTGGAAAGGGCATATGTAGGAGAACCAATCGTACTAACAATAGGTCTAAGAGGAACATCTTCCTTATGTATTTTAGGAAGACCATAGAGTCTCGGAGGAATAGCATCCCCTGGAAGGAGAGTCTTCGCTGCATCCGCTGGAATAGATGATTGCTTGATCAATTTGACGGTGACATTTGAGTAGCGAGTAGTAGGATCACGACTATTAATCCTATATACAGGATCTGATAACAAAGACGAGATCTTGGAATCATAATCAACCTTATCCAATACCACTGTCGCGTTACCCTTGTCAGCGGGGAGAACGATAATATCAGAATTGTCCCTTAGATCTTTAAGTGCCCGGCTTTCGCCTTGTTTTAAGTTGGAGTTAGGTGGCTTAGCGGTCTTGAGAACTCGGGAACATTCTTGCCTGGCTTCCTCGGCCTCTTCAGGTGTGAGGTGATGTACCGAGGATTCTACGGATGTAATAAGTTCTTCAATAGGAATTCTTCTAAGCGCTACAGCAAAATTGAGACCTTTAGCGAGAACTGCCTGTTGGGTATCACTTAGGGGCTTGCTGGACAAATTTACGACAACCTTGTTAGCATCAAGTCTAATGGCTTGAGATTTCTGCAACTGACATAACCTATCACATTTCGAAATATGTCTGTCCCTCACCTGATCTAGAACGCTGTTAGCTTGCACTGAAGAAATACGATCAAAGATCTTCCATAATTCCTCACTTACGAAGTTTGAGAGGCGTAGATGTAGCTGTTTTATTTCAACTTTTTGTTATTTGCCATTTAATTGTAAGATCAAACTATTTTATATTTTTCCTTTTCATTATTTATTTTAACAATTTTATTATGATGCATATTTATTTCATTATCTGCTTTTACTATGGCGAAATTTTAAGCCATTTAAATTGTATTTCGATTCCTTCCTCCAAATCATTTATTATTTGTTATTTCATTTCTTGTTTTTTTTTTAATTACTTTACATTACTGATCCCATTCATATAATTATTTTGCGAGGTCATTCTCGCAATTATTTATCATTATTATTTCAACATTTCAGTTATATACGTGCATTCAATTACCCGATGAGTCCGATCGTTAAACTCTCCAGTTACGACCGATCCCATCGAGCCAGTACATCGTACATTTGCATTTTTAATGAAAAATTATGACTCACCAGTGTGCTCCATCTTCGGATCCATCCTTGGGAAAGATTTCACCCACCTAACGACATAATTAGCACTCTTCCATGGCACTTTCTTTTGTGAGCGGCACCTCACTTAGGTCCAATCGACCTTCACTTAAATTCAAACACATCATTAATTTGTAAATTACTGTATTAACACTAAAACACATATATCTTGTAACTTATTTACACTGCACTAATTTTCACCACATTTCAGTGACTCTTGGCACGTTTTATCGGTGGTCAACGCCCTAATGAGATCCCCGGACCCTGCATTGGACGTGATGCACACTCGAACGGCTCCTAATTCTTCACTGGATCTAGTCTCTGTCCTGTCTTTTAGACAGTCTATTTTGACTTCTTTTATCGTCCTTTTATTAGCGATTTTCAATTTTTACTTGTCCTACGTTTACGTAGCGGTCTATCGAACCTATGGCCCGCTTACTTCTTGACCGTATTTTTGTCCTTATCTGTGACAAGTTCCCTTATTTCTCCTACGAGAATGTCTTTATTGCTACGTTCCTATTTGACACACTGTAGCTTCGCTAAAGTTCACTATCTTTGTTCTTGGGTCTCGAACCCGTGACCATTTACTCGAATTATTGGATTTCGTTCCAATACCTGTCTCTTAATACTGTGGTCTTTCACTTAACTTTCACGGAGGCCTGTCTGTATTATCGAAACGATGACCTCCAGCGTAATGTCTCTACGGATCTGGACTGCTGTATTCTAGCTAATTACTGTTCTAGAATTTGTCGCGGCGCCATTTTTTACTTCGTCACGGTTTTCGAGTAGCGTATAATTCATTTGATCCAGCACAAGTGCTTTAGTGATCACTTATAAACAACCGTAGCGGATTTATATTGCCACGCACATACAACTTTTTGTTGAAACCGCGGATACTGATGATTGTCAATTCGTCTTAACACGATCCACTTTTTGCGGTTGGTAACGAACTGCGTTACTTGCTGTGACCTCTCCATACAGGAGTACGATGAGTCTTTACTAGTGTGAGGACGGACTTCCGTCCCGGCAGTTTGATAATACTGCGTACTGTATACTTATATACTGTGCGGAATTTCGCTGAGCCTCCCCGGGCTTAACTGAACTGCGACGAGTCTAATGCAGCGCTTCTGCATTTTAGGAGACAGCGTGTAGCTTCTCCCCGCTTGCTGATGATGAACTGCTTCTGACACAGCCTATAGCCTCACTTGGCTGACGGATACTGCATTAGATGTAACACCTCCATAAGAGGTCTGTAGTAGACTGTACTTGATGCTCCAGCGTCACACCCCTCTCGGGCGGACAGATACTGCATTTGATGTAGCCTGACGCCCCCTCTCGGGCTGTCGGAAAACTGCAAACTGCATGCTCTGTGGTTGAAACCTGGGCTGTTTATTGGGAACTTGCAAAAATAAACTACTTTTGCCTTCTTTCTGGAGCTAACTTCTGAAGTAGACGTCGCACGTTTTTGAAAAATATATCATTATGTTCCCAATAATTCAAACGTCTCATTACCATTTCGTTTCCTGAAAATCGATCGTCTAATTAATTTAAATAAAATCTACAAAGCTCCTCAGCTGTGTGGGCGACTGAGTTTTTTCTCTTCTTCCCATTACCTTCGCTTGGCTCCGCCTAATGACGTAGTTGCTGACTAAGTACTTTTTTCCTGGGCCTAAATTATTCACTCTTAACCTTGTTTAATTCATAATTTCCTGGATTATTCTGATCCCTGTAGGCCTATTGTTGTAATTTTGCATCGTTTCCGCGAAAACGGTTTATTTCACAACTTTGTGGTGTTGATTCGCAATCCAATGTTGCCAGAAAAATGCCGATCTCAGCACTCAGTGGTTATTCCCCCGCCAACCTGCTCTAGTTGATTCATCATATCGCTTGCACCACGTATTTCCAGATAAAGCTGTCAATGTTCTGCGTCATGGCCTGACTCACTTCCTATTTCCTCACTGCTAGCGTGTAGCTGGACCTCTTTTCATTTTAAAGATCAGAAGTTCATATGCTGTATCAACCCAGTTGGGTACAATAGTTACACATCAGTTCCAAACCTAGCATAAGGACAGTGTGATCACAAGTATAGAAATGAACCCCAAATGACAAGAAGGTTACCATCCCCATAAGACAATAAAATGATAAAAAATATGCATAGAAAGACGAAAAAAGTTAATTAACCTCCAATTGTAAAATACTTTCTCGCAATAAATGAGGTCTGATCCTGCTACGAAAACCTGCATATTTTGCCTATTATAGCATATCCCCTAGTTAGCCCGGTGAAATCTACCTCCGCCTTCCGGCGTGCCGAGAGGATTTTTTTTAAATTCAAGTAAGGACTGCAGACGATTTTTTTTTCAAGTACATGCTACTTTCACTACCTAATGCTACCGTCCACGACACCTAGATATGAACTTGGCTACTACTAGATGCCATCACAACCAGCGGCTTGTGACGATTGTTGGAACTTAAGAGCATTAATCAGACCTAACCTACAAATTTTGCTTCACACAAATTTCGTTAGTGGAAGGTTCTTTTACATACCATAAATAAAGCCCGCCGGCTTCACTTTCCCTCCGAAGGAAGGCATACTCAGGGAGTTTTAATGCTCTTAAAGAATCCGACGAGTTCAGCCGGGTTTGAACCCACGATCCAGGGCATAGAAGCTCAGAATGCTACTAATTTCGCCACGGAAGCCGCCCATCTTCAATGCAAACTGGATTATTACGTCGAGTCCGTGAGTGCAAACTCCCCTTCTTCCTTGCTGCGATACTCGGTGCACGTTTGGCAACATTCCAATAAATACTGACCACATCTGATTTACAAAGATGTATTGTCGCACCCGAGTCAAAAATCAAATAATATAACGTTGTGTTTATGTGAGGTAACCATTACCTCGGCTGGGTTCTGCAGTATAAACTTGTTTTCCTTCGATCATAAATCCTATAGATGGCTGATGACGGCACAAGTTGAGAGCCACATCTCGATCAGCTGACTGGGGTGAACTGCGATAGTTTGGAACACTGAAATACTACACGTGATGATAGAATTGAGCTATTTAAAGTGAGTTCTATTCATTACTAAGCCGGAATGGTGTATTACTGTGTCGTGTGTGGATAAAAGGAGACGTTTAAAGAAGGATCGGGCATTCCTTTCCATAGATAAGTTAATTCATTATAAAATAACTCTAAAATTCTTGACTTAACTACTTGCATTTCTTTACTCTTCCTCTTAACTCTGAAACATGAGAGAAAAATAATTAAACATGTGAGTGCTGGCATTTCTTATAAATCATTGTAATTTACCTTATCCCTGACTCCACTGAACAGGCCTGTATTTATGTTCGAAGGTATCAAGTATTTACAAGTCCATAGACATACTTTGGTGTTTTGTTGAGACTGATAGTAAATGCATCTGAACATAAAAATGCTTTATGTCCCTATGCTGGATTGAATGTAGTCGTCAATCATGTTCAGTGTCAAAATGCAGGTTATGCTACAGATGTGACGGTGTAGTCTTTGATAATAAATACGCTGAGGTAATATTTGTCATCTTATTAAATGTGTGGACAGTGCGTTTGGTTGAGGAAATGTTGAGATTCTTCTAGGATACATCGCACCCCTAAATTAGTCTATTTAATTCTTCGTAGAATTTCAAAGTTCTGGGTTATTTTTGCGAAGGTTTCTATGATTCAAGGAAAATGGTATTTACAAGGAAACAGTTCATTGATGATAATGTTTTCCTTTGTAGCAAATGTAATGCATAGTTGTTAAAAGCAAAGCTTATCAAATCAATAGACTTCCTTATTTCCATTTGCCCATGTTGTGTTGTTGACTTTCGTAAAATACTAAAGTGGAAGGTAACGCTAAATGAGAGCTCATGGTACGATAACATTTTCTAAAGTACTCTAATTAGCCAAAATACATTTTCTAATGGTGAAAAAATAAATTAGGACATTATGTAGTAATGTAGTAATAGATTGAACTTGTTGGGAACCCTCGGGCGTTCATTCAAAGATGACCAGCTACACAAAAGCAATTCTGTTCAAAAATCAGTAGACCTAATTCAGAGTTGGATTTGTAATTAAATATTTACAAGATCGACTCCTGGATCTATGAGTATTACAGAACACGACAGTCACTTTTAACACCAAATATGTTACATCTTTACCTTTGCTACCTTCCGGTACCTAAAGAAACATGTGATGCTTTTTCCAATGTCCCATAAATTACGAAAATGTGTGTTTTGTATTCATACGTCTGTTCTACGTTCAGTGACGACAGCCGTATTAAAAATACGTAATACTTTAGGGTGGAATCGTTATAAAAGTATATCTTTCCTTTGCATTTTGACCTTGTTTCTGTAAATAAACCCCTCATTAAAAAGCATTTCC
Source organism: Meconema thalassinum (assembly GCA_946902985.2). Classification (NCBI taxonomy): domain Eukaryota; kingdom Metazoa; phylum Arthropoda; class Insecta; order Orthoptera; family Tettigoniidae; genus Meconema; species Meconema thalassinum. Next base: position 426,418,805 of record OX336394.1, on the reverse strand, counting down.
CCACCTACTCCCATCACCTTCCATTACGAGTTCCTTTGTTTACACCACAGTCAGCTGATCGAGATGGTTCTCTCACGTCACAGTATAGGCGCAATGTGGAAATTCTCACTCCATTGTATTTATGCTCGAAGTTGTTTTCCTTGCAAATTAGGACAATCAAACTTTTTATGACCACTCTGGTTACAAGGCAATTGAAAGGAAAGAAATCTCTTCCCGCCAAACATTGTTGTGTTGAAACGTTATTTCTAAACTTTCCACTGCCTCTATTAGAGCTTCTACTTGCTTGAAATGAAACATTCTGGCCAGAATTGTTGCCGTCCTCAACTGCCTGCTTTCTTCCTGGATTAGTTTTATATTTTACGAACTGTGCAGTAGCAGGGTTTTGCAAAACTATTTCTTGACAAACTATTCCAGGAATTCATTGACTGTGCCTTTTCCGTGGTCTATTATGTAGAACATATTATGTTTCCTTGAAGGCTTACCACATTCCCTTCGCCGTTTGTTTATCTTGAATAGTCGATAACACGTTATCACCCACCCAAATCGTAATACTGTCCCTTGCCTTCGTGTCCATTTCCTTGTACTTCTCATTACCTGCGTCGGCCTTTTTATCTTTCAGGGCTTCCGAACACTTATTCAGTTCGAAGCGTAAACCTACACTAAATTCCCAGGTTTGTATCCTGTGCTATCAAAATGTTTTACGCATGTCATTCCAGAGTCACATAAGTCGCCATCTGCTCTAGATTCCCTAGATTTCCCAATCCTGGTTTTCCTCCCATTATAACTTACAATTCCGGTTTATCGTTATGATGATGATGATGATGATGATGATGATGATGATGATGATGATGATGATGATGATGATAATTGTTGTTTTAAGAGGCCTAACATCTAGGTTATCGGCCCCTAATTGTTTGGGTGATAGTGAAAATGAAAGATGATCAAATGAAACCAACAACTAGAACTAACTACTGACGTACAAACTAGAAGAGGACATGCGAAACTAAAGGAGGAGAATGTAAACAAAAGACAGGAGGAAAGGAAATGCCCTCAACCCTCGAAGAATGAGAATTGAGGGACTTGGAAGGAAGGAGAGCCCAGAAAGGCAGAGAGGAAAGGGAAAGAGGAGAGCGCCCGCCCCAAAGGCTATGGAAAAAGGGAAAATCGGACCCAGCTCAGAAATCCCTCGGGGTCGTCAACTCCCGAACTCAGCAACCATGAGCCCTTGAGGGTATAGCACTATCCAGTGGGGCTACACACATCCTAACTCCGTGAGGGCCTTGAGCAGATGGCAGGAGATACCTGAAAGGACAAGAAGAGGTCTGACCCCTCGACGAATGAGGGATCAGGAAAGATAAGAGAAAGACCAATTAAGGCGGGATAGCAAGAGACTCCCTAGGCCTTGCATACCATAATACCGCCGGGGTCGGAAATGAACAAGGGTTGACCAAGAGAGGTCGACAGGAAAGAAGACTGGGAGGGGCCCGGCACGAGTAAGTGAAAGCAATGCCGGACTCGGCTGGGGTCCCGTGGTCGCCAATCAAAGTCCTACTGGAAGTGAGCCCCTGGGGGTTATGGTTTAGGTTGGGCTCATAACCTAATGTAAGAGAGGCATAGAGCAGAGTAGCTTTGAGCAATTATTTATTGTATCACTTGAGAATACAAAATATTATGAAGTCATTGAGTACCGAAGCCTCCGTGGCTTAGGCGGCAGCACGCCGGCCTCTCACCGCTGGGTCCGTGGTTCAAATCCCGGTCACTCCATGTGAGATCTGTGCTGGACAAAACGGAGGCAGACAGGTTTTTCTCCGGGTACTCCGGTTTTCCCAGTCAAAATTTCATTCCAGCAACACTCTCCACTATCATTTCATTTCATCTGTCATTCATTTAATCATTGCCCCAGAGGAGTGCATCAGGCCTCGGCAGCTGGCACAGTTCATATCCTCGCCGCTAGATGGGGGCTTCATTCATTCCATTCCTGACCCGGTCGGAGACTGGAAGCAGGCTGTGGATTTTCATTGAGTACCCATTAAGACAACAGCATGGCCTACACCCCCCCCCCCTTCCAGTAACTAAGTTACGAAACACAAAATGATCATGTACTGTACTTAGAAGGAAAACAAACACCACGCCCTGAACGAGTACTCCTTCTCCCTTCATCCAATGATGGTTATGTTTGCTCATCTCTCGATGTCTCTGATGTTGGTTGACATGTGGTGGTTGGGAGACCTTCAACAGGATCATCAGGCATGCTTCAACCGATCAATGGAAACCTTTACTTCTTTGATTTTAATTGCAAGGGTAAAATAAGCCTACATGCTTGATATATGGGTTACTCTATATGGTCCCTCATACGGCTTTTCACGAGATGCCTTGATCCTATCCACTCTGCCGCTGGAGTACTGAATACAACTGAATCCTCAATTAATTTTTGGTACTATTAACTTCCCTGTTTCATTTCTTGTCATAAAAGGGTCATATATTTTGTTTTCTCTGGTTTTGTAAATTTTTACCATAAACTACATCTTAACTCATAAATTTACGCATGAGTGGTTTTATAAAGACTGTTGTTTGTTTGCGTAGTTACGTTGTGTATTGAAGACTCTGGTGATTTGTGTACGGTACGTGACTTAATTTATCATTACGTGATACCTGCATTATGGAGAGGAGTAACATGTCCTAGATGCTGTTATAGACTACCCAGGAATCGCTCAGCAAGAAGGGTACCGGGTGGACGGTGTAAGAAATATACTGGAAAGACTAGGAATGAGTTATTTATAGGATAGGGACTTACGAAGAGAGGAAGGTAGGGTGTGTAAAAGAGTGTGTAGAAGGGTTAATGACATAGATGATGATGATGATGATAATTGTTATCTAGGTTATCGGCCCCTAAAATAATGACATAGAGTTGCAGGTACTGAGAGAAGAGTGTGCCAACAGTAAAACCTTCGCAGTTCTGCGAAATAAGGAAATTTATGAGCATACAGCCTGAATGTCTAACGAAATGCAAAATGAGAGGAATAATTTGGTGGTTAATGGGGGTGTATATAAACACAACATTGAGAGAAGTAGCAAAAGAGGACCTTTGCCTTCTTTGTGGGAAGGTTATGGGTGCAGCACACCTGATCAAGGAATGCAATGAGACTAAAATGATAGAGAAAAGTTTGTAGACACGTCAGGTATAAACAGAATAGAAGGTGAAAATGCATATCACACTTTAATGAAATTACTAATAAGGGAATGGAGGAAGTCAGGTAAATTAGCGAAATTGTTTAATATTATCAGGGGAATGTGGGATAGGGAACAGGTGTACGGGTACAGGAGATGGTGTCCTAAATTATAACACTTAGTTAAAGTCTAGGATAGCCTCTCTGTATCAATTAGGAAATGACCACTTAGGATCACGCTACAATTTCACTGTTTTAGTTGTAATTTCCTCTGTCTCCAGTACTCCTTCATACGATCGCTTTGCTGCTGCCGTTGTTCGGCCGTCCAAGCTCTTCCGGTCTTTGTAGCTTGTCTCTCGTCATGAAAACTTCCGAATTGTGTATACTGTTTCGAAACGTAGTCTATCCCTTTCCAACATTTGGGCCTCTGGGATCTTTCAAGGTCTTTCCAAGTTTCTTTAATCCGTGATGTAGTTGTTTGTTTTTTTGTTCCAGAAGTTGTCAAATAAATGCTGGGTTAATCTAGATTTGTCCAATCTGTGCGCAATAAATATTAGCCTCCGTTTACTCAGGGTCGCAGAGATTGTTTCTACATTCTGGTAGACTTCGGCGTTGCTCCATTATTAGTGCCTTGATTATTGTTTATAACATTTAATACAATGTAAATTAGTTGTAGGTTTGTGACTTATGTTTAAATTTATGTTGCGATGTATTAATCTTACGGAGAAGGATTTTTGTATTAGGCTATTGGGGAGTCACTTTCAACACTATAATGATCACAAGTATCAGGTTATGGTTGTAATAAATGATGCTCTCGTCCCAGTCTCTGGTTATGCGAGATTTGGAACAGAGGGTATTCTATTCGAAACGCTCGTCTAAGCAAAGGGCTGCAAGACAAACAAATATAAAATGCACGAGGGAAAACTCAAATTGGTTGTCTGAAGCAACAGATCAGACATTAGTCAACACTTCATTTCCCCTACTCTAAATATTGTCCGTCCAGAGTTAAAAGTGGATTACACCTCTTTTGGTACAAGTGTTGCCTTATATTGCGGCGCGACTGCAGTAAAGCACGCAACACGAGACACTACGACATTGATAACAGCAATAATGATAAACTCGCCAGCTTACATCGTCAACGCAAACGGAACATCAGATGTGATTATGAATGGTTGGTTGGTTCCTCAGTTTAGGGGCTGCGACAACGCGGTCACATAGCCCCGTGTACTTTGGGTGTGTGTAGAATCTGTCTGATAACCGGTGTTAATTGTGATGACGGTATTAGTGTGTGTATCTGTTTTAATTCAAGTAAGGACTGCAGACAATCAATTTTTCCAAGTATTTCCTACTTTTGCCGCCAAACGCCACCATCAACGACCAACTAGTTCAGAACTTAGTTACCAGTTGCCACGACGAACGTATGAACCTAAGAACGTTAGTCAAATGTTTAACCTATATATAATTTAGCTTCACACAGGTGTAATAAGTGAAGCCTCCGTGGCTTAGGCGGCAGCACGCCGGCCTCTCACCGCTGGGTCCGTGGTTCAAATCCCGGTCACTCCATGTGAGATCTGTGCTGGACAAAACGGAGGCAGACGGGTTTTTCTCCGGGTACTCCGGTTTTCCCTGTCACAATTTCATTCCAGCAACACTCTCCACTATCATTTCATTCCATCTGTCATTCATTTAATCATTGCCCCAGAGGAGTGCGTCAGGCCTCGGCAGCCGGCACAGTTCATATCCTCGCCGCTAGATGGGGGCTTCATTCATTCCATTCCTGACCCGGTCGGAGACTGGAAGCAGGCTGTGGATTTTCATTCACAGGTGTAATAAGTGGAAGGTTTTTTAACATGCCATAAATCTATGACATGGGACCGCCGCCTTTAATTTTTCTCCGAAGGAAGGCATACTGAGGGATTTTTAACGTTCTAAAAATTCCGACGACTTCGGCCGGGTTTGAACCCGCGATCTTGGTTATAGAAGCTCAGCATGCTACGAACTACGCCACCGAAGCCGCTATTGTGGTTATGAATACCACGCACCTCAATGTAATAGTTTCATTTTTCAAACCACTCGCTACTGTCAACACATTGTTTGAAATATCTTGAAATGCGTTGGGTGGAACTCTAGTTAGTTAGTTCGTTATTGTTGTTTTAAGGGGCGGAACTACGAGGTCATCTGCCCCTGGGTGGAACTCTAAACCAAGCACAACAGTGTGAGGGCTCGGACTCTACAGTCAGATGAATCACAAGAACACGTAGTGTATTGAAAATGTATTAGCGTCCAGCATCATGTGCTCTGCTTGCCACGGTGGGTGAGTGGTTATCATGTCGGACTACCAACCGCAGCCTGCAGGTCGCTCCTGGCCCTGATAAGTGATTTTTGTTTTTTGGAGCTGATTGGTTGAAAATTGTAGAAGTTCAGTATTTCACTGGAGCCTCCCCTTGACAGGCGACAGAAATCACCACACGTATGTCTTACGTTGTTGGCATGTTAAAGAACCGATTTGGATTCATTAGGCCGTGTTCATAATGGCAAAATTAATCTCGGGATTTCGCGCCAACACAAAGTTTCTCCTTTCTCTACTAGAAAGCGCTATAGTGTCAAGGAGCTTAGAATCTAAACTAATTGAATTGCATAGCGCTCCAAGGAACAACAAATTCTACATGCAAGCTGCCCTCTGGGCGTCAAATAACAAAGCTTGCACCCGGCGCCTGAAGCCATAAGATATTATTATAATTACTATTATTATTATTATCATGTGCTATCCACTCATAAATAATATGCTAGTACTTTTTTTTTAGCGTATGGCTTTTAGTGCCGGGAGTTTCGGAGGACATGTTCGGCTCGCCAGTTTTGTAGCTGCTTCGAGACGGACACCCAATGGGTGAGCTACAAGTACCGTTGGGGAGGAAAGTTGGAATGTAATGACGAGGAGTAGGCAGGTAGCGGCTGTGGCCTATAGTTAGGGACCAACCCCGGCATTTGCCTTTAAGGAAGATGGGAAACCACAGAAGACCATCTTCATGGTTGCCGGCGGGGGGATTCGAACCTCCTCGCCTCCCGGATGTGAGCGGCTGCCAGCAGTCATGCCGTAACGACCACGGCTAACTCAACCGGTACTCTAGTACTGTACATAAGGCAGGGAAAATACAGTTTATAAAGACCTCGAAGTCATCATTTCTGAATGTAAAAGCCCATAAGAGCCCGTAGTAGCTCTGGACGGAGAATAGTAACATTGTCAAGCCAGTACAGGAACAATAAATTACACTTTAGTCCACGTGGGGAGAGGGATGTAATATGGGGAATCTAAGACCCAATCTGTAGTTATTGAAATGAGGGGAAATTATGGAATTTCGTCCAAAGTAACTGTTGAGTGTAATGTTTGCGGTTATGTTAATTTTACAGGCTATAGTTTTTGTTGTTTTAAGGGGCGAAATTACGAGGTCATCTGCCCCTACTGTCGACCAAAGTATTATGTGCACTCGAGTTTGAAGGTTGTTTGTGAAGTAACCAATAGGCCTACATAAAATCCAATAACATCATCATTTTTGTCGTTCTATTTTACGTTAGGTCATGTAGGTTTGGAATTTTTAATATATATTTTAATATTTTTTTATCGCAGTTGGAACACAAAAAGTGCACGTTTTTAAGAGTGTTTCAACCATGCGTCACATTTAAGAACTATTATCTCAAAAACCCGTCATCAGATCGAATCCAAATTTTAACACAATATACATTGGAATGTTGTATAACTGGTTTATTAATTTCAAAATTGTGTGTGTCCAAGAAACAAAGTTGTTATCATTTTTGTAAGGTAACTTTTTCTCGGCTCGGGGTGGTTGGAAAATGTATCTCTTGGTTGCATTGTAATCCTTATACATCGAAACGTTATGCTGTATGACTGTGAAATACGTAAATTAATTCACGTATTTTATATCGGTTTGTATTTCTACAGGGAAATAACACATGTTTCACCAGCTAGCCGCTCCGAGAATAGCTGTACAGCGTTGCCGAAATGGTGCCCACACGCATCATGGCGCGTCTCGCTCGGAATGAGATGGGCTCCATCTCAGCAACGCTGTACAGCTTTTCCTTAAGCGGCTAGCTGGAGAACCATGTGTTATTTCCTCGTTCAAATACAAACCGATATAAAATAAGTGAATTAATTTACGTATTTCACAGTCATACAGCATAACCTTTTGATGTATAATGATTACAACGCAACCAAGGACTACTTTTTCCAACCACCCTGAGCCGAGAAAAAGTTACCTTACAAAAATGATAACAACTTTGTTTCTTGGGCACACACAATTTTGAAATTAATAAACCAGTTATACAACATTCCAATGTAGATTGTGTTAAAATTTGGATTCGATCTGATGATGGGCTTTTGAGATAATAATTCTCAAATGTGACGCATGGTTGAAACACGCTTAAAAACGGACACTTTTTGTGTTCCAACTGCGATAACAAATATTAAAATATAAATTTAAAAATTCAAACCAACATGAACTAACATAAAATAGAACGACGAAAATGTTGATGGTATTGGATTTTATGTAGGTCTATTGGTTATTTCACAAACAACCTTCAAACTCGAGTACACATAATACTTTGGTCGACAGTACGCAATTGGGAGGAGTTCATGAAAGCATCAGCTCCAGCGGTTTCCTGATTGAAGATAATCATTTCTAATTATTATGTACATATTTGTTTCTTAATCATGTCGATCATTTGTAGGATACGAAAATAATAATAATAATAACCTGGACTTAAACAGTCAAATTGACAGAGACCTCCTTTTCATGTAAATAGACTAGGTGAATGGAGTTTGAACTTCAATTGCTGTTTGCTCATTATTAGGCCTATTTTTTTTAATGTATAACATCTTTCCACTCGGTATTTGGATATTTTTGTGGCACTCGGTAGCTGGACATTTTTGTGGGAGTGATTTTGGGAAAGGGACGGAAGTGGATGGGACGGAAACAATGAGCGAGCGCGGTGGCGGAGATCGGTACAACGACGTACTATAGGCCATGTGGCTATGGGGAATTTATATCACGTACGGTTTAGCTCACGGTATGGAGACCCCATTTAAGATATTCTTACAATAAATCATCTTCATGTTGTCGTTCTCTGGTGTAAAAATATTCATTATATTGTTACGGCTGTGAGTTTGTTTCGTCGCCTCGCCGCGTGAGTCACAGCTGTCCCCGGGCTAAGCTCTGCATCTGTGTATTACCTGCGCCTTACGCAACGGGGCTACTAGGACAAAAGGGATGGTCCAGAATATTCGTGACCCAGCCAGTGATGGAAATCTCGTGAAGCCGTGAATCCTGGACGGGTCTAGAAGCATTTATTGAGTCACCAGCCTGCTATATAAGAGCGACCTGGCAAGCGAGGTGGACAGTGTTTTTTTCGAGCTAGTACGCGCTTTTACCTGAGCGACAGTTGTTGGTGACGTGACTTGCGAAACCCTAGTGAAGCTGATTCTCTTGACAGCGAAGGAGTGTGAAGCCTACGGAGGAACTGTGTCTTGAGCGAGTGTGTTTTCCAGTGCAACAGAGGTTAGTGTGGGAATTGCGAAAACACAGGGGGCTGTTTCCCTAGCCAGCGGGCAGCGAAGCAGAGTGTAGTGGTGAGTGACCGGCTATCGTAAATAACTGTAGCCGGTGTATTCAAGGAAGTGTTGCAGGTAGTTCTACCGAGGCCACCGGTCCCATTAGGAGGTATTAACTTCTGTGGCTTATTGACAAGTGAAAGGCAAGTGTTCCCTACAAGAGGAAACTAGAGTGAGATACTAATTGCTTGTATTTTCTATTTGTGAGGTGTATCTTTCTGGCCCGCAAGAAAGCTAATGCGTTTCTTTAAAGGAACAATTGTGTTTGTGCTTTCACCCACCGTAATCCACTTAACGAACTTGCCACTAGCGGTGGCTCGTAACAACTGGTGTCAGAAGCCGGATTACGAACTCAAGCACAAGCACAACACCTGAAGGTCCTGGTTTCAAAACCCGAGCAAGTCATTTTACCACAGTTCTCTAATTTTCCTGTGAGTGCATACCCTTTACAAGACAAACATCTAAAATGGAAGCACAATTGGCAGCATTGCTAGAAAAGTTAAGTGGCATGGAAACCAAGATGGAGGCCGGCCAGAAGAAGATGGAAGACGGCCAGAAGAATCTAGCCGAAGACTTAACTGCCAAACTAGAAGACGGTCAAAATAAGTTACTGGAGGACCTGAAGAAGATAGAGGACGGCCAGAAGAAGATGGAAGACGGTCAGAATAAGTTAGCATAGGACCTGAAGAAATTAGAACTGGATATGCGTGAGGAAGTCACGGCAGTGGAAAAGAAGTTCAACGCCTTACAAGTGCGCCGCCGCCAGCTGATTTGGGTGGAGGAGAAATTCAACGCCTTATAAAAGGAAGTTGCCGAGCTGCGCCAACGCCCACTGACGGGGGTGAAAGAGAAAAAGGAAGCTTGTAGTTTAACGTGACCGTTAATCTGCGTGGAAGAGAAATTCAACGTTTTACAAAAGGAAATTGCTGAGCTGAGCCAACGCCCGCCGACGGGGATGGAAGCAAGATTCAACGCTCTACAAGAGGAAGTTGCCGAACTGCGCCAACACCCGCTGACGGGGGGTGGAAGAGAAATTCAACGCCTTACAAAAGGAAATTGCTGAGCTGAACCAACGCCCGCCGACGGGGATGGAAGCGAGATTCAACGCTCTTCAAGAGGAAGTTGCCGAGCTGCGCCGACGCCCGCCCACAGGTACACCGGGAATATCAGGAACAGGACAGAGCAGAGTGACGCCCCCAACCTTCGACGGAAAGGTCCCGTGGAGCACCTATTTACGTCAGTTCGAGGCAGCCTGTTCCATAAACAACTGGGACAGCACGGAAAAGGCTACAGCTCTCATTGTAGCGCTGAAAGGGGACGCCCCCTTAATGTCCTTCAGGCCACCCCGACTGGATCCCAGGACTACGCTTCACTAATCGCACATATGGAGTCCCGATATGGAGATAGCCATCTTCAGCAGGCCTACCAGATGGAGCTCCGGACCTGGGTACAAAAGAACGCGAAAACCCTGCAGGAGTTCGAGGTGGACATCGCACGCCTCGTAAGGCTCGCCTTCCCAACAGTGCCGGCCGACTTTCTGGAACAAATAGCGACGCAGTCCTTCACCGACTGGCTACGGGACTCGGACACTCAACAGGCGCTGCGACTCGCGCGCAATAAGACCCTGGCAGATGCGCTGAGCCACGCACTTGAGTTCGAGACGGCACAGCAGGTATCCAGAATGCACGCACGGGTGCGTCAAGTGGACGTCGATGAACCAGCCAAAGCCAACGAGACCAAGCCCCTGGCCGATGAACTGATGGAGGTGCTAGGCCTGTTCTTCAAGAGTCGCAGCACCACCAACAACGACGTAGCCGGAAGACACCCGGAGAGGCGGCCCGGAAGAGGACTACCGACCTGCTGGACATGCCGTAAGAAGGGCCACCTGAGCAAGGACTGCGGTGTTCGCCGCCGCCAAGGGTTTCCGTCGGAAAAGTCAGTCATAGGGAAACCGCACGGCCCAGGAAAACGAGTACCAGCCAGCCTTGGGGGGCAAAGGTCAGCTTGTGACAGTCGTCAAACCCCGGCAGCCCAAGTTCGTGTGACGAAGTTACGGAGGGATAAAAGCAGCCTGATGGTCGACGGAGTCGTCAACGGAGAGAGCTGGCCCATGCTAAACGACACGGGAGCATCGAGGACCATCGTCAATCCCACCGTGATCCCGAAGTGGAGAGTACAACCCACACAAAGGAACCTCCAGCTAATAACCGCGACTGGAGAGACCGCACCGGTACATGGCGAAGCATCACGGGAGTTCGTCATTGGTCGGCGGACGGTGAACCATCCAGTGCTCGTGGCTGATGTAGCAAACGATGTGATCATCGGACTGGACTTCCTGGACCAGAACAACATCATTATGGACCTGATCACCAACACTCTCCGCTACGGAGGTGAAGAACTTGCTTTGCAACCAGCACACGAGGCTGTCACCGCACGACGAACAATATCATATTTTCTGAAAACAATTACGATTTATTAAATCTTCATACTTTTGCTGTATTCTTATTTAATGTAAGCACTCCAGGTACTGTCACCCATCTGGCTATGTGGAATCTATATCGCATCAACAAACACTCCAAACAACGAAGGAATTCATATATTAACACCGACTACTAACAATAATTCAAACTTCGTTGGTCTAAACGTATCACTGAGAGAAATTCATTTAATATACCTACTGCACACCTAATTTTTAATCGCGCCTATACTTGGCAGTGTGCTCTATCGGCAGAAAGAGGCAATTTTCAATAACACTGCTGGCATGGGTTCACTAACTGGCCGGTATAGAGCGCAGCTCGCATCGCATACGGGTTGTGTATTAAATGCTTTGACTTTTGTATTTTCTGATGTACTTTAATTGTGAGGGTTTTGGAATTGATTCTTAACAAAGCGTTGTTGATCTGAAGTCTACAGATTATTGATCTGCCGGAGAGTTTGGTCGTTTCTGCAGTATCCTTATCCTTGGGTAAGTCGGAAATTATATATTTAATTTGTGAAGTGTCTTCTGATGCATTTGTTTTGAGTGACGATGTTTGTTTGTGCGCGCAGTTGTTGCGCCTTCAATATCATTTCCTACATTGGTCTCACTGCATACCGGATTATTTATCTTGTATAAGCGATCGGAATTCTGACCTATCCATTGTGTTTTACGAGTTGCTGGATGGTGTGTTGGATTCCCTTGCAAGACAGTTTCTGATTCGGGAACTGAAGTTAAGTTCTGCAAGTGATATGTTTAGACCGTCTACTTGCAGTAATATTTGTACCGATATGCTAGTTCTGACAGTAGAGGTTATGATCGGCCTGAGCGATCAAAGAGGTTAACTGAGAATAGACATCGAAGTTATAGAAGTCGATCTCTGTCAGATATTCGTGACTCGAAGGAGTTGGATAAGGAAGCTCTAACGTCATGTTCTCGTAGGTTATTATTTCTCCAAATGTTGTCAACGCGACTATGTCAGGTAAGTCTGATAAATATTACATTGTGTGTATGCCAGCAAAGGGTAACTGATCTTGACTGTCAGTTGTTCTCCGTGAATCGAGAGAGCGTCACTGGCTGTTCTAGTATGAATGTTGGTCGTCAGGCTTCTGGACATTCTAAAGATGATAATTATTCTACTAGGGAGTTTGGGACTCCTAAACAAAATATCGAGGCGTTAAATTATCCTCTATCCATAAGAAAATAGATAACTTGAGCGTTCATTCTTCTTCTTCTGCGCGAATGGGTCTCCTAGGACCACGCGGAATCAACACTTCTTGGCCTTGATATTTGCTCAATAACTCTTCATGCGCAACGATTGAGCTAGTCTTCGTTGCTGCGCCAGACGTATCTGGTAGTTCTTCTCCCTTCTGCCTCAAAACCCCGTGTATGAGTAATTTTCCTAATTTCCTCTCTATCCTTGAGATTGGGAAAACCTAATTCAGCCAAGTCCTTTTCCGCCTGTTTGTACCAATTGGACCTTGTTGCCTTTTTCTGCAGAAACGTATAGATTTTATTTGTTAACCTAGTTGGGTCCATTCTGTCCAAATGTCCCATGAATTGGATCCATCTCATTCGGATTGTGTCTGTGATTTTAGTAATTTTTAAATAGATTGCAGCATTAGGTTTCGGAAGGTGAATTCCCTCTTTAATTCCTGGTCCCAAAATTTTTCGCATGATCTTGCGTTCCTTAATCTCTAATTGATTTCTCAGTGTTTTATGTTGTAGATTAAGTGTCTCGGCTGCATAAAGGGCTGCAGGCAAGACTACTGTTTTATAATGGTGAATTTTACAATTCCAAGAGAGGCATTTTTTGTTATAAACTTGTTTTGTCAAATGGAAAGCAGTTTCCATTTTCTGTAGTCTTGCTTCTATAGCTTTTCTTTCGTTGCCAGTTTCATTGATCCATTCACCTAAATACTTGAAGTCTTTCACTCGGGAGGCCTGACAATTACCGATGCGGAGTGTATTCGGAGCAGTTTTAATATCCGTCATAAATTTTGTTTTGTCAAAGGAAATCCGTAAGCCGAATTTTTCTGCTTGTTCTTGGAGTAATTCAAGTTGTTTCTGGGCATCATAAATACTTGGAGCAATTAACGCCAAGTCATCCGCAAATGACAAACAGTCTAGTGTTATCCCCTTGAGTTTTGGTCCTAGTCTATGGGATGGTGCACCAGCTCGTCTCCATTCTCAGACGACTTTTTCGAGCGCACAATTAAACAACAATGGAGATAATCCATCTCCTTGACGCACTCCTGTATCAATTGAAAATTCTGCGCTCAGTCCTCCCATAAATTTAACCTTTGAACTTGTATTCAAGAGGGTATCTTTGATGACTGAGGTTGTCTTGCGATCTAATCCAAATTCTGAGAGTACAGCAACAAGGGATTCACGGTCAATGCTGTCATAAGCCTTTGCAAAGTCAACAAAAGTAATGACATAATTTTTGTTTGACATTTTACGGAAGTAAGACATTGAGTTTTTCAAATTGATAATTTGCTCTGTACACGATCGGCCTTTCCGGAACCCACCTTGGTATTCACCAATCTGCGGATCCAGTTGAAGATAGGCACGGTTCAAAAGGGCTTTGGGCAAAATTTTGTAAGTTACCGAGAGTAATGAGATCCCTCGGTAATTGCTTGGGTTCGTTTTGCTACCTTTCTTGTATACTGGATGGATGATCGCCATCTTCCAATCTGGAGGAATTTTTTCAGTTTGCCAGATTTCATCAATAATTTCTTTGAGTTTGATGATGAGATTTTCACCTACATTTTTCCATAGTTCTGCACCGATCTGGTCCTCTCAAGACGCTTTGTTGTTTTTCATGGATTTGATTATTTCACGAATTTCCTGTAGGTCTGGTGGTTCCGAGTCAGGATTCCTTAGAGTATGACAAAATTGAAATGTTTCCTGAGGTTTCTCGCAGTTGAGTAGTTTACCAAAATAATCTGCAAGAAGTGCACAATTTTCAGAGTTGGAGTGGGCGATGTTCCCACGGTTGTTTTGAAACTGGAGAGAAGGTGGTGAATATTTAGTTCATTTCTGCTTGAATGTTCTATAGTAATTTCTAGAATGATGTTTCTTGAAGTCCTCTTCTATATCTTTTAATTTATTGTTTTCATGTTTTTTACGAATCACTCTTAGTGATTTTGTTACTGTTTTTCTAACGTCATTCTATGAAACAAGTTGTGAATTTCATTATTCATCTTATGGAAATGTATGATAGTGCTTCTGTATTTCATTTCAGTCAGATGTTACACATCATATGCGACTACTGTAAGGCACGTAATTTTTTTTAGCATTTCTTCACAAGCTAACCGTAAGTATTCCTTGCGCGTTCAACTGAAACTTTCAGCATAGCCTACCTTCCTGTGTGTAAGAATTAAAAGTTACTCTGCAATCATATGTCAGTTGAATATTACTACAATTTTCTTGTCCATTAAAATAGCAATGATTTCCTTTTCAAATATTCTAAGTTAAAGAAAATTAAAAATTTGTGTTTACAACATATCTTGTCTGACAAAAAAATTGCATACTAACAATTAATTATATGTCTGTTTAGTAGCCTACTTGCTCTGGAAATTTCAACTTCAAAAACAAGATGTTCTGTAAAGAACATATAGCCTACTTTCTCCTAAATGCATGGGTATTGTTATACCTCTTTGTCCTTTTCAAGGAGTATAATTGAATGTTGGTTGCAGTAGCTATACGTGCTGTACGGATATTAAACATGAATATGAGGTGTCCTTTCCTAGTGCTACCTCTGTACCAAACTGTGACGCAAGGAGTTTTTGCCGTGTTGCAAGGTAAAAGTAATGATGTTCATTTCCCGCTTCCTAGGTCGGGTTGTGAATTAAAGACCTGTCTCTCCACCACTCCTCTCCTTTTGTAAGTACATCTTCAGGTTTTCTTCCCCTCTTCAGACTGCATACGTCCATCTCTTTCGGGGTCTTCCTCGTGGTCTCTTCCCTGTCATCTTTTCGGAAAAAGCTTTCATTGGTACTCTCTCCTCTTCCATCCTCTTCATGTGACCATAGCACTTTAACTTTGTTGTTTCTCTCCTGTCCTGCAGCGTCAATATTCCTGTCCTTTTCCTTATCTCTTCATGTCTAACTCTATCTCTTGTGGTGTTGCCCTCTATGACTCATCTCCACTGCTTGTATTCTACTCTCCTCTCTCCATGTTCCAGCTGTATACCGTAATAGGTTGAATATAGCACCCTTTGGGACGTCTCTGTTCCAAACAATACCCTTTACACTCTGATAAAAATGCTTGCATTTTGTATTCTCCTTCCAATTTCCGCCTTTATCCTTCCATCCTCTTCGATCTCACTTCCCAGATACTTGAAACTCTTAAGCACTTGATTTTTTACAACCATATAATCACCCCAAAGAGATAAACTCCGGATTTTGATCACCATTTTAGCATTTCACTCTAAAATTAATGGGCCTATTTTCTCATAACTTTGTGTGATTATTGTTGTGGGGTTTGAAGCCATTTTTCAGTGTTGCCTAAGTAAACAAAAGTTTTGTGCTTTTCAGTCGGTCAACACGAATGTACCCAAAAAGAGCTGGGTTATGCCCTAATTTTGAAATAAATTTCACAAGGTTAATAAATACACTAGGATGACCAGTTTCGATCGTCAAGCGATCATCATCAGATCCATTACACTAAGGCTATTACATCTATGTTTGAGAACACAGGTGAAAAATATTTACAATATGTACAATTATTTAGTTGCAGTATTGGTAATGCAACTGTCGGTGTATGCTAAATGTAGTATATCTAATATTAGGTGAAATGCTAAAATGGTGATAAAAATCCGGAGTTTGTCTGTATGGGGTGATTATATGTGGTCGACCACAACTGGTGCTAGAGTGAACACGGAACTGCTCGAAGTCCCAGCCAGGAAGACAACCGGATAAGTATCGGCCTGTATTATTACAGTATAACCATAGTTGATTGTTTACAACCATATAATCACCCCCAAACAGACAAACTCCGGATTTTATCACCATTTTAGCATTTCACCTAACATTAGATATACTATATTTAGCATACACCGACAGTTGCAATACTGCAACTAAATAATTGTACATATTAAAAATATTCACCTGTATTCTCAAACATAGATTTTATAGCCTAAGTGTAATGGATCTGATGATGATCGCTTGACGAAACTGGTCATCGTCGTGTATTTATTAATCTCATGTAATTTATTTCAGAATTAGGGCATAACCCAGCTCTTTTTGGGTACAGTCATGTTAACCGACTGAAAAGCATATCCCAAGGGCATATGTAAGTGGTTGTTAACATTTGGAGCTGATTGGTTGAAAATTGTAGAACTTCAGTATTTCACTGGAGTGTCCCCTTCATTTTAGGGCCATGGGACATGTTAGTCATCAGCCCAGTGTGTCTGATATTATCTGTAATAGGGGCTAGGATTGGAAAGGGGGTGACAGTGGCTGGAATGAACGAGCGAAACTACCCAATGAAAATGGAGTTCGAACCCAGGCTATCTTCACTACGCATCCAGTTACTTTATATCTTCGAGTAGTGGGGCAGTAGGAAACCTAGAAAAACTAGCATGTCGCTGGCCACGGTTTAATTGCCCTTGAAATATGTGCTGCGTCACAGCTTACGTGTTCGAATCTTATCTACAATGCCCTCAGACAAATTAACTTAAAGTGATTTTAACGCAACGTTGTTAGTAATCACCTGTTAGTGTTAACCTTGGAAGCACTCACGTGTCATTAGTCTCATTCCCCTGAAGCAGGCTGGGCTAATTCATCTGCAGAGTCTTTCTGTGCTTTGATCATCAAATGATGATAATTGTTGTTTTAAGGGGCACAACATCTAGGTTGTCGGCCCCTAATGGTTTGGGTGATAGTGAAAGATTCAAACCATTTTTAGTGCACGTGTAGGACATGTCCATGCGTATACCAGGTGCACTTCTCAGCCGTTTCCGATAAATTAATTAATTGCAGTTGCAGTGCGAATAACACCAAAGAGAAGAGGAACAAAAGTTAGCAAATGCTGGACAAAACGTATCGAACTAAAAGGGGACTAAGTAGATAAATAAATTTAATTCTTGAGAATGAAAATCCACAGCCTGTTTTAGTCGACCGACCGCGTCAGGGATGGAATGAATGAAGCCCCCATCTAGTGGCGAGGTTATGAACTGTGCCAGCCGCCAAATCGTGTCGCACTCCTCGGAGGCAATGATTAAATGAATGACAGATGAAAGAAATGATAGTGGAGAATGTTGCTGGAATGAAATTGTGACAGGGCAAACCGGTGCACCCGGAGAAAAACCTGTCTGCCTTCGCTTTGTCCAGCACAAATCTCACATGAAGTGACCGGGATTTGAACCACGGACCCAGCGGTGAGAGGCCGGCGTGCTGCCGCCTAAGCCACGGAGGCTCCGGTTCACATAGTGTTCTCACAAAAAGGAAAATACAAAATGTCGGTATCTGCCTGCTTTCCTCGTGCACTGTACAACTCACAAGGCCACCGACGGCTCTGTTCCATTAATCATCATCATCATAATGTTTTGCACGGGCCTTTAAGGCCTACAGCAGAAGAACAATAGAAAGAAAAAGAAGAGAAAGAGTGATAACAAAGGAATCAGTCACGAAGGAGCAGGTATCTATTGCAGATAGCTGCCGGTCCCTAGCGTCATCTTCCACCGCATTCGGCTCCACTTGCTGAAGTATTGTCAATACTCGATCCTTCCATCGCGTCCAGGGACGTTCCCTTGGGCGTCTTCCAGCAGGTTGTGGAAAAACGAGTCTGTTTTGGACGGATTTATCAACTCGAAAAATGTGGCCAAACCACTGCAACCTCTTCTGTCCAGGGCCGGATTTAAGAGTATGCCGCCTATAGACTAAAGTCCATTTGCCGCCCCCTCAATAGTTCATATTTGCTTAATACATTTCTTTTATATAACAAAAGGATAAAGTTCATTGGCGTTTTCATCTTTTTTAAACATTAAGTTCATTTAGTTTAGATAAAACTACAAATGTAATGGCTTACATAATAAATGTTATAATGAAATTAGTTATCTACTTGTTTTTTTTACTTACTTTTAAGATTCGTTAAAAATGAAATGGGTTTCGAACTTAATTAATTAATTTGTTCTTGGAGATCAGGGATCACCATTTTACATATATTTTTATATTTTAATGCTAATGACTATCTTTTGCGTAATTGAAGAACTGTGTTCAATTTGAATCAAGTTGTCCAACATGGTGAAATGAAATTACACAAAATGTAGTTAGTTACAGGTTTATTTGTTGAAAAATATGCAAACTTCTCTAAAACAACTTACCCCGCGTAATCTTCGTGTTTACATTTACATAGCTTTCTTACGAGATTTCTTAATGGAAAGCTCGTTAATAATGTCCTCATATGAAAGTGTTTTTGTTGTATTTGCCTCAATACAAAGTAATGAAAGTGAGTTTAACCGTATTTCATAAATACAGTGGAACGTGGCTAATTCGAACTTCTATAATTCGAAATCTTCTTTAATTCGAATTTTTATCTTGGTCCCTAGCATTTTATATACAATCAATGCTAAAAATCGTGGTTAATTCGAATTATATTTTGGATAATTCGAAGTTCTTACGTGTAAAAAGCCGATCGGAAGCCAAACAGTTGGGTCAGGAAATCCTGAAAAACGACATATCATTGGCATGCGGCCCCTACTCGATGGTTTTGCCTACACGACTAACAACACGCCTGCGCGCTCCTTCCAAGGTCAATGCCCAACCCCTCCCCCTCCCATTGTTTTGCAACGCTCCACATCTCATAACTCATAACAGTGTCATTCCTTACACCTGTCCGGTAGTGCGTGCTGAGTGGTCTGATTAGATTTGTGGTTGTTGTTTAGAAGTTTGGTTTTGCCTGTGTTTTAAAGTGTGTGTACAGAACTAAGACGTCGTCATCAAAGCCTCTGTTTTCATACAAAACTTTGACTTCGGCAGAGAAAATAGCGGTGATTAAAGAAGTGCAAAAGGGAATGGAGGAAAAAATCTGAAATTGCAAAGGCTTTCGGGATTCCTCCAAACATGTTCTCAACATACCTAAAAAATAAAGACAAAATTCTCGGTTATGAAAATGAGAGTGGCAAAGGCCGAAAAAGGTTGAGGGAACCGGAAAATTTGAATTTGAATATTTTCTCTACCCTATTCAAAGAACTTTCATAATTCGAATTTTTGGATAATTCGAATTTTTTTACTGGTTCCTTGAGGTTCGAATTATCCAAGTTTCACTGTACTAGTTCGCAGATAGTTCTTAAAGGTACGTCCACACCAAGATGTTTTCGTTAACTTTGTTAATGAACACTGTTCATGAACAATGTTCATGAACATTTTTGACTGTTCATAAACAAAATTGCGTGTTCATTAACTTTACGAGCATGTTCATGAACAAAATCTCTTTAACTTTTGTGAATGAAACTTTTCATTAACTTTTCGTGTTTTCGTTAACATTTTGGTTCGCGCATGCGCAAAGACGCAATTGAGGTTGTAAATTCGTAGCGCGGAATACCATGCTCTTTTACTTCTCTAAAAATCGACTATCGAATCGCAAGCGACTCGTATATTGCGCGGAATTATGAAATACCAGGAAGCACATGAGAATATTAATTAACTTAATTCTAAACGCCTTTCCAATATTTTTCTTTTCCACACCTTGCGTCTGCGCTTTTCTTTAATTTTGTACTCACTAAAATAACTTCTTCCTGACCCTATCCATTATAACCTCACAAACAGTTTATTTAATGTTGAAGAAGTTTGTTAACAAATGTTTAGTAAACATGTTGAGAAATGTTTTCATTAACATTGTTCATTAACATTGTTCATGAACATTGTTCATTAACTTTGGTGTGGACTAGCCTTAACTCTTCTAAGGCAGGAAGAACTGTAGAAGGATTAAAATATATTTTTAGTAACTTCTATTCTTAAATTCGTACGGAAAATATTAACGTCTGAAATACTTCATTTGAATGAATTGCCAAACTGCCGCCCCTGAACATTTGCCGCTCTAGGCTGCGGCCTACTTAGCCCTGCTTCTGTCCTAGTACTTGGCCAATTTGTGGTTTTCCAAACCGCTGATTCGTTCTTCGTTCCCATTTACCTTCCATGGCATTGGAAATTGGTCCATAAATATTTTGAAGTACCTTCTTCTCGAAGGGAAGGATGACTTCTTCGGTTGTTGCTGACGTCGCCCAGGTTTCACAACCATACAAAAGCACCGTCCGTTCTTGTGTCATGTATAGCTGAATCTTATTCTTCTGCGATAATAGACGAGATTTAAATAAGGTATTCAGACTATAGAACGTGCGATTAGCGTTTATTCTTCACTGACGCACTTCTTTCGACACTTCACTTCTATTAGTTAGTATGGATCCCAGGTACCTGAATTCGTGAACTCGTTCAAAAGTATGTCCGCTTTGTTAATAGGTTACTTAAATACTAGAGTATTTGTCATTTAAGAACTTTTATGACCCATGGCATCACACTTGTACAGGCCGGACGTTTGTTTTAGACGACTGCCCTTGATCTTGAAGCCGGCGGGTGAGCCTGTACACAGTCACTCTCTAACCTTATCGCTTCACACTTGTCACCACCGATCTGATGTAATGGAATTCCAGACTTGAGCACGTGGCGACACCGACTTGCAGACAGTACAGTCAACTTCGAAATATTGTGTGACGCGGAAGTACACGTTACGTATTTACGAACAGAACGTCATTATATTTGCCAATGACTGTACTTCAGTAGGAGTGTGAGACAGCTTTGTCAATCATCGGACCGCTTGGGGCAGCTGATAACACCCCAGGTACTGCAGTAACTCGCCTCCAGGCTTCCATTAATATTTTTCACTCGTCTAAAACAAACGTCCGGCCTGTAGCCTACTATTTAGATGCTCTAGACCAGGGCCATCCAAACAGCGCTCCGGCCGCGCTCTAAGTCAGTGCTCCGAGCGCTTTGTTGGAAGGAAGTTTCAGAAGTGGTGGGAGGAGCTTGGCTGGCTGAGCGCACTGAAGTGTGCAGCCGATCCATCAGTCGCTAGTCTAGTCCAATGCGCTTTGTTGACAGCGTGTATGTAAATCAGTTTCGCAGTGGTCATGACCGAACAGCATACCAAAAAAGGAGTGGTGAAGCAGCAGTCTTTAAAGCAGAATGGGAAATTTCATTTTTCTGTACAGCTTATAAAGGGCATGCCAAATGTTTAGTGTGCAACAGAGATGCAATGTGTTAAAAAGAACACAATTTGTTGTTGAATTTTCCTCTCTAATAGGTTCACATTTCAGTTTGGAATAAATCACAATATTCTTTACTTAACACTTGTGTTCGTTTCCTGCACATTCCATACATCGGAGTACCATACGATTTGTATATGCGGTATATTTGCTATGGCAAAACAGCCGTATTAATATGTCCACAATCCCACAAGAGCCGTAGGCCGCACGACTGTACGTACGTAGCTAGTCAGCGTGGTCCGAACATCGTCTGTCTCCTCGCTGCCACAGTGTAGTGGTGGTAGGGGAAGGAGCGCTAGTCTGACTGCCCAGTGCTCTCCTCGCTACCACAGTGTAGTGGTGGTAGGGGAAGGAGCGCTAGTCTGACTGCCCAGTGCTCTCCTCGCTGCCACAGTGTAGTGGGGGTAGGGGAAGGAGCGCTAGTCTGACTGCCCAGTGCTCTCCTCGCTACCACAGTGTAGTGGTGGTAGGGGAAGGAGCGCTAGTCTGACTGCCCAGTGCTCTCCTCGCTACCACAGTGTAGTGGTGGTAGGGGAAGGAGCGCTAGTCTGACTGCCCAGTGCTCTCCTCGCTGCCACAGTGTAGTGGGGGTAGGGGAAGGAGCGCTAGTCTGACTGCCCAGTGCTCTCCTCGCTACCACAGTGTAGTGGTGGTAGGGGAAGGAGCGCTAGTCTGACTGCCCAGTGCTCTCCTCGCTGCCACAGTGTAGTGGTGGTAGGGGAAGGAGCGCTAGTCTGACTGCCCAGTGCTCTCCTCGCTACCACAGTGTAGTGGTGGTAGGGGAAGGAGCGCTAGTCTGACTGCCCAGTGCTCTCCTCGCTACCACAATGTAGTGGTGGT
Organism: Meconema thalassinum; assembly: GCA_946902985.2. Classification (NCBI taxonomy): domain Eukaryota; kingdom Metazoa; phylum Arthropoda; class Insecta; order Orthoptera; family Tettigoniidae; genus Meconema; species Meconema thalassinum. The sequence goes on along the minus strand of OX336394.1, from coordinate 426,396,432 downwards.
AGGGGAAGGAGCACTAGTCTGACTGCCCAGTGCTCTCCTCGCTACCACAGTGTAGTGGTGGTAGGGGAAGGAGCGCTAGTCTGACTGCCCAGTGCTCTCCTCGCTGCCACAGTGTAGTGGTGGTAGGGGAAGGAGCGCTAGTCTGACTGCCCAGTGCTCTCCTCGCTACCACAGTGTAGTGGTGGTAGGGGAAGGAGCGCTAGTCTGACTGCCCAGTGTTCTCCTCGCTACCACAGTGTAGTGGTGGTTGGGGAAGGAGCGCTAGTCTGACTGCCCAGTGCTCTCCTCGCTACCACAGTGTAGTGGTGGTAGGGGAAGGAGCGCTAGTCTGACTGCCCAGTGCTCTCCTCGCTACCACAGTGTAGTGGTGGTTGGGGAAGGAGCGCTAGTCTGACTGCCCAGTGGTCTCCTCGCTACCACAGTGTAGTGGTGGTTGGGGAAGGAGCGCTAGTCTGACTGCCCAGTGCTCTCCTCGCTACCACAGTGTAGTGGTGGTAGGGGAAGGAGCGCTAGTCTGACTGCCCAGTGCTCTCCTCGCTACCACAGTGTAGTGGTGGTAGGGGAAGGAGCGCTAGTCTGACTGCCCAGTGCTCTCCTCGCTGCCACAGTGTAGTGGTGGTAGGGGAAGGAGCGCTAGTCTGACTGCCCAGTGTTCTCCTCGCTACCACAGTGTAGTGGTGGTAGGGGAAGGAGCGCTAGTCTGACTGCCCAGTGCTCTCCTCGCTACCACAGTGTAGTGGTGGTAGGGGAAGGAGCGCTAGTCTGACTGCCCAGTGCTCTCCTCGCTACCACAGTGTAGTGGTGGTAGGGGAAGGAGCGCTAGTCTGACTGCCCAGTGCTCTCCTCGCTGCCACAGTGTAGTGGTGGTAGGGGAAGGAGCGCTAGTCTGATTGCCCAGTGCTCTCCTCGCTACCACAGTGTAGTGGTGGTAGGGGAAGGAGCGCTAATCTGAGTGCCCAGTGCTCTCCTCGCTACCACAGTGTAGTGGTGGTAGGGGAAAGAGCGCTAGTCTGACCGACCAGTGCTCTCCTCGCTACCACAGTGTAGTGGTGGTAGGGGAAGGAGCGCTAGTCTGACTGCCCAGTGCTCCCCGAGCGCGGCCGCGCTCTTAGAGCGCAATGACTGGATGACCCTACTCTAGAATGACCTACCGGAAATGCCTCATTGTCACACACATCAAATCAAGACGAACAGAAATCAAACATAGAATGCGCCACGTGTACTCGTGTACGGTACCTAGATATTGTTGTCTCGTTTCAGAAACACGATGTTTGAGTTGGCAGCCCTGCTACATATCTACTACTATGTTTTAATTGATTTATTTTATGAGCACGATGTTCGGATTGGCAGCACTTGCTACACCGCAAAAACTGTGTTGTCTGGTTTCAGGAACACGATGTTTGGGTTGGCAGCACTTCCTTCAACTGTGATGTCTGGTTTCAGGAACACGATGTTTGAGTTGGCAGCACTTGCTACACGGCTGCAACTGTGATGTCTGGTTTCAGGAACACGATGTTTAGGTTGGCAGCACATGCTACACGGCTACAACTGTGATGTCTGGTTTCAGGAACACGATGTTTGAGTTGGCAGCACTTGCTACACGGCTACAACTGTGATGTCTGGTTTCAGGAACACGATGTTTGAGTTGGCAGCACTTGCTACACGGCTACAACTGTGATGTCTGGTTTCAGGAACACGATGTTTGAGTTGTCAGCACTTGCTACACCACTACAACTGTGTTGTCTGGTTTCAGGAACACGATGTTTGAGTTGGCAGCACTTGCTACACCGCTACAACTGTGTTGTCTGGTTTCAGAAACACGATGTTTGAGTTGGCAGCACTTGCTACACCGCTACAACTGTGTTGTCTGGTTTCAGGAACACGATTTTTGAGTTGGCAGCACTTGCTACACGGCTACAACTGTGTTGTCTGGTTTCAGGAATATGATGTTTGAATTGGCAGCACTTGCTATGGTGCTACAACTGTGTTGTCTGGTTTCAGGAATACGATGTTTGAATTGGCAGCACTTGCTACACGGCTACAACTGTGTTGTCTGGTTTCAGGAACACGATGTTTGAGTTGGCAGCACTTGCTACACCGCTACAACTGTGTTGTCTGGTTTCAGGAACACGATGTTTGTGTTGGCAGCACTTGCTACACCGCTACAACTGTGTTGTCTGCTTTCAGAATCACGATGTTTGAATTGGCAGCACTTGCTATGGCGCTACAACTGTGTTGTATGGTTTCAAGAACACGATGTTTGAGTTGGCAGCACTTGCTACACGGCTACAACTGTGTTGTCTGGTTTCAGGAATACGATGTTTGAGTTGGCAGCACTTGCTATACTGCTACAACTGTATTGTCTGCTTACAGGAACACGATGTTTGAGTTGGCAGCCCTGTGGTCCTGGTTGGCAGGACTGGTTACGGTGCTTCTACTCCTGTATATTTATGGTACTTGGACTTACGATGAATTCCGGAGCCGTAGCATGCGCTATCTCTCCCCGAAGTGGCCTTTCTTGGGGAGTATAGGGCCTGTGTTCACAGGGGCGATGACCTATCCTGATTTGATTTTGGACCTGTACAACAAGGCTGCTAGTTGGAAATACGTGGGCCTGTTTGAATTTCGAACACCTTTCATCATGCTACGAGACCCAGATCTGCTCAAGACCATAATGGTGAAGAATTTCGACAACTTCACTACACATCGGGTGCTGGCGACCAAAGAACTGGACCCCTTATTAACCAACAGTATGTTCAGTCTCGGAGGTAACGTCTTGTCTTGTCACTTCTTCTGGAAACTCCTTATAATATGTCTTAATGATTTCTTTGCGGCGTTGTGCTCATGAACCCTGAGATAACCTGTGCTATTTTGACGACTGTGAGGGTTATGTTTCGGGTACTAGGGGTTAGTATTTGCCTGACGTAGAAGTGGGAAGCTACGGAACACCACTTCTAGGATGCCTGCGATAATAATAATAATAATAATATCGTATGACCTCAGGTGCCGGATGAAAGCTTTGACACCCAGAGGGCAGCTTACATGTCGAATTTAGTTGTCCTTCGAACGCTATGAAAGTCAAGGAGGTTAGATATGTATGCTCCTTGACACTATAGCGCATTCTAGTAGAGAAAGGGGGATCTTTAGTGTTGGTGGAAAATCCCGAGATTAATTTTGCCATTATGGACACGGATGCCTCGTGAGACGTCGAAACCTCAAATATGTTCCTTACGAAACCGTTGCAATGCAACACCGACCAGCCATCTGTAAGCTTCGAATGAGCCCACCAAGAGCTGGAAATTCTGCCAGAAATGGACCATCAAGAATCAAATGGTTGCACTTCAAGGAAATGGAGGCTGACGTTATTACAAACATTTACAGTGCCACCAATTACCACAGTCGGAGATAGCTGGACTAAACTGAAGATCTCTGCTCATGAAGCCGCACGTTCTATTTTTGGAACAACGAAAGATCTCAAAGACTCGTGGTTCTGGAATGACGATGTTAAGAATGCTGTTCGTAAGAAGAAACAATTGTACCACGAGTTTATTGCAGACAAAACAGCATCTCACTGGAATGTCTACAAACAAGCCCGTTGAGAGGCGAAGACGTTCATTGCAGACACAAAAACAGACAAGTATGCAGATCTCTACACTAAACTTGGCACACGTGGAGGTGAGCGCGACATTTATCGGTTAGTCAAATCAAGGCATCAGAAAACAGAAGACATCCAACGTTTCTACAGCATCAACGACGAACAGGGAGAGCTTCTGGTTTACCGGAAGAAAGCAAGGGGACACTGGCGGAGCTACTTTGAGACAATTTCGGCCGAGGAATTCCCCCATCCATCAATAACAACCACGTCACCTCTTGAAGGACCAGTCAAGGAAATTAATATCTCTGAAGTCGAGTCTTTCCTGAAGGAGATGAAGACAGGGAAAGCCACCGGCCCAGATGACCTTCCAGCAAAATTATGGTGCTCTCAAGAGTGAGATGCAGCTGGTTGGCTAACAGATCTTTTCAACCAGATCATCAGAGAAGGTCGAATACCAACAGATTGGCAGCAGAGCATCACAGTACCAATCTTTAAAAAGAAAGGAAGCCCTGCTGATTGTTCTAACTATCGACCGATCGTATTACTGAGCTACGCAATGAAGATCTTTGAACGCATTCTCGTCAGAAGGATTCGCGAGATGGCCCAAATCACAAGAAACAGGCTGGATTTGTGAGAAATTGCGGGACAACTGACGCAATCCATGCTGCACGATTGCTGGTTGAGAAATACCATGAAAAGAACAAGGCGCTGCATCTCGCTTTTCTAGACCTCGAAAAGGCCTTCGATCTGGTACCACATGACCTAATCTGGTTAGCGCTACGAGAACGTAGCATCCCAGAATACATTGTAAACTGGTTACAGCTTCTGTATACTAGGGGAAGATGACCTCGTAGTTCCGCCCCTTAAAACAACAATAACTAACTAACTTCTGTATACTGGACCGATAATAATAATAATATCGTGTGGCCTCGGATGCTTGGTGCAAGCTTTGTTAATTGACACCCAGAGGGTAGCTTGCATGTCGAATTTCGTCGTTCCTTTGAACGCTATGAAAGTCAAGGAGGTTAGATATCTAAAATCCTTGACACTACAGCGCTTTCAAGTAGAGAATGGAGGAACTTTGTGTTGGCGGAAAATCCCGAGATTAATTTTGCCATTGAACACGGCATACTGAATTCAAATGGGTTCTTTAACATGCCAACAACGTATGACATGAGTAACGTGATTTTTGTCGCCTTCAAAAATCACTTACCATGGTCAGGGGCGAACCTGTAATCTTGGGGTTGGTCGTCCGACACTATAACCACTCACCCACCGTGGCAAACTACTGGACCGATGAGCTATGTCCATGCGGCTGCAGGAGCATCTAGTGACTTCCGCATCACAGTAGGAGTCCACCAAGGCTCGGCCTTGTCTCCACTGCTGTTCATTCTTTTAATGGATACTGTTACATCAGACCTGCACACGCCGCCACCATGGACACTTCTGTAGGCTGATGATGTCATATTGGCTGCAGAGAATATGCCTTACCTCCAACGCCAAACACAAGAGTGGAATGACCGACTTGCGCGATATGGCCTGCGGCTCAACAAACAGAAAACTGAGTACATGACAACAGATCCTCAAGAAGTTGGGACCATCAACGTTGAAGGAGAAGATCTGCCACGAGTAACACAATTTAAGTATCTTGCTTCTACTATCTCCAGCGATGGCCGACTTACAGATAAGGTCACTGCAAGGACACAAGCAGCCTGGATGAAGTGGCCAATGACGACAGGAGTCACCTGCGATTGTCGAATGAAAGACCATCTGGAGTCAAAGATTTACCGGACTGTTATCCGCTCCTTTGCTCTCTACGGCACCGATGTTGGCCAGCTATATAAGAGGCAGAATGACGACTGGGGGTCCTGGAGACGAAGATGCTAAGATGGACAGGTGGCATCACTAGACTGGATCACGTTCCACACAATACCATCAGGAAACGCATTGGGGTTGCACCAATCCAGAAGAAAATGCGAGAAAGCCGTCTGCGGTGGTTTGGATATGTGCTGCGCGCAGAGGACAATACAATCGCAAAAGCAGCCTACACAATGGAAGTCACAGGAAAGAGACCCAAAGGACGACCCAGTCAGCGATGGGCCGATACTTTGCACAACGACCTGAAGGCTGTAAATCTTCATCCAGACATGGCCCACGACCGAACAAAATGGAGACAGCGAATCCACTCAGCGGACCTTGCCCCCACGCGGGACAAACGCTAAAGAAGTAGAAGAAGAAGAAGATACTTAAGGACTTATTTTAAGAAATAACTCACTTTCCTGGCAATGAACGGCCACTTTGCCCCTCGCTACTGGTTTGTTTATCATCACATAGAAGCAGTGGCGTGGTATGGGTGAAATCTAAGGGTGTACACTTAAGGCAGACAGATTATGAGTGTCTTCAGGCTAGTCCTCACCAAAGTTAATGAACAATGTTCATAAACAATGTTAATGAAAACATTTCTCAACATGTTTATTTATTTATTTATTTATTTTATGTCTTCGGTAGTGGCGAAGTTAGGGCTCATGGCCCTCTCTTACACTTAACCACGAAATATGGTACCAGTACATAGCTTATGACAATTTCGAAAATACAAAAAACATTATGATGATAATAAATTAATTATGCTAATACTAATATTAGTAAAAAAGGCACATGAATAATGATAGTAATAATTATAACAATACAAATAATAATAATAATCACAATGTCACAGACCTTACTGTAATATCCTAGATATAATCCTAGCTCAGTCATACGTCCTATCATCCATCACCATTCACACGGGGCAATCAGCAGTATTCAACAGGTAATCTCGGCATGCGGTCTTAAATTTATTTATTGTTGTGGAATTTCTGTTTACTAAACATTTGTTAACAAACGTCTTCAACATTAAATACACTGTTTGTGAGGTTATAATGGATAGGGTCAGGAAGAAGAACATACTTACAGCTACAGCTTTCATTATTTTAGTGAGTACAATTAGAGAAAAGCGCAGACGCAAGGTGCGGCAAAGAAAAATATTGGAAAGGCGTTTAGAATTAAGTTTGGAGAGAAGACTTGCAGTATGTCAGAACTATTAATTCATGATGCAGCAGGCTTTCAAAACTTTCTGAGAATGACTCTACATGACTTTCAGTTCTTGTTGACAGTAATTGGGCCTGAAATTGCAAGAAATGACACAAATTATCGGCAAGCCATCTCCATTAATGACAGGCTAGGTATAACATTAAGATTCCTAGCAATTGTTTGCTCAATATCATTTTGAGTGCAATTAAACTCGGAGGCAAGTTCTGAGTAGGCATCCTTGCGAGCATTCCTGTCTTTGTGACTGGGATGCCGACTGTTCCACAAAACGGGATGATTTTGATACGCATCGATAAGCGCCAATACGTTTTCGTTCGACCACTCCCATGATCCTAGACTCCCTATCAACAAAATTAATATTCTCATGTGCTTCCTGGTATTTCATAATTCCGCGCAATATACGAGTCGCTTGCGATTTGACAGTCGATTTTTAGAGAATTTAAGAATTTATGACCTTAATTGCGTCTTTGCTCATGCGCGAACCAAAATGTTAACGAAAACACGAAAAGTTAATGAAAAGTTTCATTCACAAAAGTTAAAGAGATTTTGTTCATGAGCATGCTCGAAAAGTTAACGAACATGTTATTTTGTTTATGAACAGTCAAACAAGTTCATGATCAGTGTTCGTCAACAAAGTTAACGAAAACATCTTGGTGCGGACGTACCTTTATTATAAACATCTACACCTTACTTTCAAATTTGTATTGATAATAGTTGAATTAATACTGCTGCAGGAATGTCCGATACCTTCCAAATCACTGTTGGTGTCCATCAAGGATCAGCTTTGTCTCCCTTGCTCTTCATTCTCTGCATGAACGCCATCAAAAATGACATCCAAACCAGACATCCATGGACATTATTATAAGCGGATGATGTCATGTTAGCTAACGAGACCCGTGGGCGCCTCGAACAGCAAGTACAAGAGTGGAAGAATTTGGGATGAAATTGAACCTGAATACCCGGAATGCGGTGGCAAACTCATGGCACGATCACTGTTGGTGAGGTTCAACTTAATAAAGTGACCCAATTCAAATACCTTGGGTCATACATCACCTCAGACTGCAGCACGATTCCTGATGTCAAAACAAGAGTCACTGCCGCAAAGATGAAATGGCGCCAAATTACAGGAGTCCTATGCGATAAGAAAATTCCATTGCATCTAAAATCTGAAGTAGTATATCGCACAGTGATTAGACCGGTGGCCCTTTATGGATCTGAATGCTGGCCTACAACATCGAAGCACGAACAGGCGCTTCATGCAATGGAAATGAAGATGTCGCGGTGGTCCAATGGCTTGACTCGACTGGACCATATTAGGAATGATGCTGTGCGGAAGGAGTTCAAGGTTGCCCCAATCACAGAGAAAATGCGTGAATCACGTCTGCGGTGGTATGGACATGTACTCAGTAGCAGTGAAACCTCAGTTGCTAAGACTGCCCTTCAACTGAATGTGGAGGGTCGTCGACCTTGAGGGCAACCTCAAACACGCTAGCTGGATAGGGTGAGAGATGACATGCGGCTCGCTAAACTCCACCCCCGGGACGCTATGGATGGATTGAAGTAGAGGAATCATTGCAGGAAGGCAGACCCCACATAATTGGGAAGATGCAAAGAAGATGATGAGTTGAATTAATACTGTATTTGTTTAAAACTCAGCAATGTTTCTAGGTTTATGCCGTGTCTTGTGTGGGGTTTCGCCCAGGAACACCAAATTGGCTTGTCAGCGGGCTATTGGTGCTACACGCCCGGGCCGTGAAATCCAATATACCATCGTAATATTTATCTGTTTAATTAATTATCGAAACAAAAGTTTGGTGCTTTTCAGTCGGTCAGCACGATTGTACCCAAATGAGGGGTTATTCCTTAATCCAGAAAAATATTACATGAGACTAATAAATACACTTGGATGACTAGTTTTGATCGTCAAGTGATCATCATCAGATCCATTACACTTAGGCTATTAAACCTGTGTCTGAAAATATTTACAATATGTAACATACACCACATTTTAGGGACTAGACTTGGCAGCCTACTACAGGTACACTTGCACCAGGAGCACACAGCACTTAGGAATGCGGAGAAGGGGGGAACAGCCCAGTGAGATAACAGACCCTCACACACTCTCAGTCGACTGCAAGTGAACTGCTCTCAACAGGACTACGCAAGACTAAACCAGATAAGTAGCCTGTACAATACAATCTGAATTGACCATTTACAACAACCACATATTCACTCCAAACAAGCAAATTCCGGAGGTCAATCGCCACTTCCAGTACCTTAACAAAACATCACACAGACCACAACTAACAAGTATTGACGAGTTGCATTATCTCAACCAATACTACTACTAAATAAGTGTATATATTGTAAATGTTTTCAACCATATTTTCAGACATAGGTTGTATAGCCTAAGTGTAGTGGATCTGATGATGATCGCTTGACGATCGAAACTGGTCTTTTGCCCGGTCACGATGTACAGTACGGGGACACGGAGATACTCTCCACGACCACACACTACCACGCCAGGCTGCAACGGGAAGCCATAGAAATATTCAAACACCCCGCCCGACAACTTCAACCGAAAGGAAGAAATTGAACGTGTGCGTAATACATGGATTCCGGCCCTTAGGAACACCAAGGCCAAGATATCACGCACACGTCAACATGAAGAACCTTCCCAGCTACAGCCCGGCAGTCGCCCAGGGAACACCTGACCCTCACAAGCTCGGTCGCCGAAGCCGGAGCACGCACCGCATCCCGCAACATGTACGCGAGACCAGACCATCCAGCCGGAATGCGAAGAGAAGGCTCATTCGTGTTGACCGACTGAAAAGCACCAAAAGTATGTAAGGAAAGCAAAATGACAATGCAAAATGTTTTCTAATAAATACAAAATAAAATAACTCGGTGATATGCTTATTTTTAGTGCAATATAACGCCAATGAGCTCCTTAAGAAAGATGCCGTTCTATACAAGATTATGTTAATTCACACAATTCTTTCTTTATCCACACAATTCCTTGATTAAGACATTTTTCAAATCGTATTAGGACAAGCAAGAACCGTAGCTCGCGTACCTCATGTTTACAGCTGGTAAGTAGAATCGACGAATCAATCCGAACTCAGCCGAGTCACACCGAAGAAGCACAGCAGAGAAATAGGATGATGATGTTGATAATTGTTGTTTTAATGGGCCTAACATCTTGGTTATCGGCCCCTAATGGTCTGGGTGATAGCGAAAATGGCAATGAAATGGAAACCAGAACGAAAATTAAGTGAGACTGACAGATACTTACAAAAAATAACTCAGATTGAAACAACTCACAAAATGGAGAGCGGTATTACTAACAAAGGGAATTTAGAAAGACAATACCCAGAAATGGAATAGATTGAAAAATACGCACAAAATGTAGTTTAGGTTCAAAATACGTACAAAATGCAATTTAGATTGAAAATACGTACAAAATGCAATTGAGGTTCAAAATACTTACAAAATGTAATTGAAATTAAAAATGCTGGCACAATGTATGGTAGATTCAAACTACCCATTTGGATGGACAATACTAACAAAATGCAATTTAGATTGAAAATACTTACAAAATGTAATTTAGATTCAAAATACCCATAAAATGCAATTGATAATCAAAATACTTGCAAAATGTCCACCATACAAAATGCAATTTAGATTGAAAATACTTGCAAAAAGCGGTTTAGGTTGAAAATACTTACAAAATGCGATTGAAATTCAATATACTCACAAAAGTCGCAGCCCCTATATTGAATGACTTACTAAAAAGCAATTTAGATTGTCAATCCTTACACAATGCAATTGAGGTTGAAAATACTCGCAAAATGCAATTTAGATAGAAAAGACTTACAAAATGCAACGTAGATTGAAAATACCTACAAAATGGAGTGTAGATGCAAAAAATTTGCTAAAGAAAATGTCGATACACGGGAAGCCAATTGACAAAAACAGTGCGGGAATCTTAAAGAGAAAAGGAAATATAAGGAAAAGGACACAAGAGGTCTGACCCCTCGAAGGAATTGTTATTGAAATTGTTAAGAGTAGGAAATGTATATCAACTAGTAGCAGCCCATGGACGCGCAAGGAGAAGCAATTATCGCCCAAGTGTGGGACGAGCTTTATTGACTACTGAACAGTTTAGAAAACACGTCCTTACATTTTATTATGGAAAATATTTATCGTATTCAAATCAGAAAGAACAAGAAGTTCCGTGACGAACTAAAGAGCCTACTTTTCATGCCAATGATAAATCTACGGTATATGAAACTATCTAGAATAATGACGAAATTAAGTTGGTAATATCGAAATGTCTCTTTAGTTCGAAATATTTCTGGAATAATGTACCCTAATAGAGCACTACAGTTGGCAGCCCTGGTGACTGAATATATTCTTAGTGCCATCTCTTAAGATACAGATTACAAAATTTGGTTGAAGTCCAATGGACGTTACATGCAGTTAGACATTGGATCTATCAGCACGCGTAAAAGCATGTTGGCAACAATGTCATGCGTGCGCTGGTTAGAAATAATCGGAAATATTATGATATCTTGTTGTGCCAATTTTGGATGAAATCCATTTGTTAGTATAGAAGTTACATGTATTTTAAAATTGGACCTATCAGCAAGGATAGAATCATGTTGGCAGCACTGACTTATATTAATTACTCCAAATTAATCTAGAGTGTCAGGTGCTATACGTGTGCAAAGTATAGAGCTGTTGGCTTGCATACTTTCTGATATATTGATATTAGGGTAAAACATATAGACAGCATTTATTAACAGTTGGCAGCCCTGATTGCTCTTAAGAATACTTATAGTCATATCTGTTATGTTATACATAGCACATAAGAAATTTGATTGAAATCCAATTCATAGTATAGAAGTTACATGTATTTAAAGTCGGACATCTCAGCAGGCTTAGAATCATGTTGGTAGCACTGATGTATATACGTTACTACAAATTAATATAGAATGTCAGGTACTATTCGTGTGCATAGTTTAAAGCTGTCGCCTTGCATACTTTCAGATATATTGGTATTTGGATGAAGAAAATATAGAGAGCAATTATTAACAGTTGACAGCCCTGGTGGCTCTTAAGAATATGCTCAGTCATATCTGTTTATGTACATATATTACATGCAAAATTTGGTTGAAATCCAATTAATAGTGTAGAAGTTATATGCATTTAAGAATTGGACCTATCAGAAGGCTTAACATTATTATGGCAACACTGTCATGTAAGGCCTCCTGAAAATTCAACTGAAATAGTATTATCTGCATGTGTGCCAATTTTGGAATAGCTCCCATGCATACCTTCCATGATATCCAACATGGAGCTCAAATTTCTAGTGCGTTTTTAACAGTTGGTAGCACTGACATCATTTTCAAATATGGGCTTGAGATATTCCGGTATACACCTTTACTCATACTAACTTTGGTCTCGATTGCTGCAGCCGTTTAGGAGTTGATAGGGGGGACACACACACAGCCAGACAGACAGACAGAGACACATTTTCCCGGATCGATCTCATAAGTCTTCTTTTTCCTCATTTTTGCAAAATGTGAAAAGTAGGCTAAAATGTATGAATTTGTTATTCAGTATATAATTAACGCCAGTGTCTTGATTTCGAAGAACTCTGTAACAAATTGGGTCTTGTGGAGGTCACGTTTGGAACTGTTAATATGGAAGTCTGATTCGATTTGAAGTTGCTAAATTATTTCATTATAATCTTTATAATCCTGGATTCAAGATGTGTTAATTTAACTTTAGTCCTGTAATGAAACTCCTTGTAGTATTGGACGTCTTCTGTAAACGTGTTTTATTAGATTGATTGATGGAATAATTTGAAATTGTCTTGAGTGTTTTATTATGTTCTTAATGTTGCTTGTTTTGAATAGAAATCATTTTACACTGACACTTCATAGACTTCGTGGATAGAACATAAATAGCTCTGTGTATTGCAGCATTATGTGTTAGCTCCTGCCTAATCACCACATGTCTACTGTATTACTGTGACGGAAGTGCATGGGGATGATGAACGAGATGTCCACAGAGAGGAAACAAAAAGATTTGAAATGCATTATTATGTTTGTAACAGGTGACGAGTGGCGGAGGATGAAACACCATCTATCCCCGGTGTTCACCTCGAGTAAGCTGAAAACCCAGTTTAATCTACTGAAGGAATGTGCGCAGAACACTTGTCAGCATCTGGAGAAGCAAATGTACCGGCATCAGGAAAGTAAGTAGGCCATCTCCGAAGTGAGACTCTACTTGTTGTATTGAGGTAAAATATCATAGAATGTATTTTATCAGTGGATTTACAATGCCCAGTCCGTTGTGTGTACAAAGTTTATAATAAGTCTTACTGTTTATGTGATTATTCAGCATAAGAGGTTTAGAGAGTTAAACCTGATTCTTAACTCGGGAGTGGTAGCGCGGGGTCTTTTGTGACCTGGCGCAAATTCATTATGTTACAGTGTGCTTGTTTCTGAACTCAGAGACCTTGGCGGCCACATTCAGTACCTCCCCCCACATTCCTTGCCGTTAGTCTGAGGACAGTAACATTGCAGTGAAAGGTGTTCATTCTTAGAAAGAGGTATTATTGTCCAGCAGTGCGTGTTAGAGAACCCCATAGTTGATTTATTGAAAGCCTGCCTTTTCGAAAGTTTTGTAAATATTGGTTGGATGGTTCCGTAGTGTTTCATTTAGCTACTGGGCACATCGTAATCATTAGCTCCATGAACTCATTGGGTGTATAATTTTGTTCCATAACCTGTGCTAGTGTGGTATCTATGGATCCATGTATTGTAGCCGTGGTCCAGGCACGTCATGTCGTTATATGGTTTTGAATGGAGCGCCGAGCGCAGTTTGAACTAGCGCTCATATGCGGAGAGTCAGTCCGAGGCAGGCGCGCGCAGCTTTAGCGAATTTATTTCTTTGTTCTGGAAAGAAAAATACTATGTCACGATGTAGCCCCTGAATTTGCATGATTATGCTGAAAGAACCAAGGAAATAGCGCTAAGCATTCCCGAGATATTCAAGGAGAAAGATGTCACACGCTGGAGCTGTATAAAAGGAGTGAGAAATAGCCCAGGAGTTAGCATATCGGTCTCAACGGGAGCTTACTTGTTTCAGTGAAAGTGTGTGTCGTCACGGAGCTTATGTCACGGCTGTGAAATATCTATTCGAGTGAGTTGCATCACAAGTTGCCGAAGTGCGTGGGCAGACTATACGAGCAGGCTCGAGAATATTCTAAGTATGAAACCGTGTGAGGGAAAGCCACGACCGCTTCATTTGTGAAACGCTGGGCTTAGCATTCTCCGAAGGTAATGTGAATTGTATAAAACTTCATCATTATTTTAAACTGTTGCTTCAGGTGTACAGGTTATGTTTAAAGCAATGAATTATGTTGCGTGTCGAGAGCTGAATATGTTGGCAGCCATTAAACTCTTGTTACGAGTAGAGCATATTCAAGTCCACGAGTGTATGGCTACATAGTAGACTATGAACTGTGATATTTTGAGAATATTAATCCACGAGATATGAAGTTCATGCAACTTTTAGCCGAGTGCATTAAAGTCGTTATAGTTGTTAACAAATGTATGTGACTGTTGGCCACGTGCGTAAGATCTTTGGAAAGCATTCCCATTTCATGCAACCATTAGCCGCGTGCGTTCAGGACTTTGAAAATTCTTTGTTCAACCATAAGTGCAGTGCAAAGGAGCAAGTATTAAATGGAACCGCCAACCATGTGAAAAGACAGCGAAGGACATTCAAATACCATGTATGCGGAACATCGCGAGAATCAAATGAACTATATTTCGGAACTTTCTCGCGATGGCTATGCACTAAAAACCGAGGAAGGGTTAGATGACGGAAGACGGAAGGAGGATGTCGCCGATACCAGCCCATGTGGACAGCGAAGGACCATGCCGCACTTCAGCCCTTGTTGGACGTTTCTGAAACGTCGTGAGGGATGGAGCGATACGCGATGTCGTTAGCGATCCAGGCCAGGACGTGGTATGGACTCTATGGAGGCACGTGGAGGAACAAATTGCTGCAATATTCATCTTGATGGTATAATCTACATCCTGGAGGAATTTGAAGTAAGATCTCAACATGCTATTGAAGTTCCTGTAGTCTAGCCATGCCGTATTTACCAAATTTTAGGTCAGTGTATCCTTTTTAGGATTTATTCTTCCGTAACATCGAACGAATCGTACGAGTTCATACCAGCAGTGATTTTTCAGTTCGAATTTGTTACTATTTTGAGGATATGATCGCAATATTTTACGCTTCCTGATTCATTGCATTTAGGAGTACTTTTGGATTTATCCCTGAGTGGATTTATTTCTGAGTGAATATTTTTGAAATGAAGGATTATTGGAATATATATTGTAGGGCAGTTAATATGATTATAATAATTAAATATGCTTAATTTGAATTTGAGTATTTATGATTAGAAGCAGATATTGAATTATTACTGGTAATGAATTATTAATAATAATATTAATAATAATAATAATAATAATATTTTTTTACGAGGGAAGAGGAAAAATCTTGCATAAGACCTTGAGGAGGGTCCGCACTCCTCAAGAGTGTGGGATTCTTACCCACTAAAAAACCACACCCTGTCCTCTTGACAAAACCCTACCCGGGACCACTTTCGTGTTACTTCAGGATGGAGCCATTTTCTTTGCTTCACAAGCACCATCTTACTTCTCAATTCATAGTCCGCGGATCGCAGACTTAATCAACTAAATCGAGCAAGTCCCCATCCGACTTCTTCTGACGAAGGACCACCTCAACAAAGAAAGCGACCGTATCCCAGCTGAGCTCGTTCCTCAGCATAATTCCAACTATATTGTCCGGCGTTATTGGACCAACCTCAGCTTCAAGTTGTTGTTTTTCCGCTGCCCAACGATCGCAGACAAAGAACGTATGATATACGTCATCTCGTTCGTTCTCGCAGTAAATACATACTGGACTCCTTACTTTGGCCATACGATGAAGGTAACACCGAAAGTAGCCATGACCTGTCAACACCTGAGTCAGAAAGTAATTCGTTTCTCCATGTTTTCTACTTGTCCACTCGACCAGACTCGGTATCAGCCGAGCTGTCCATCTTCCTCTGAGATCGTCATTCCACCTCTGCTGCCAAAGCTCCATCTTGCGTGCTACGGCTTCCTTCCGGGCTTGAGCCTTGCTCAGTTCTACTCGTCGGAAGTATACGTCTTTACGTTTTTGCGCGAGTAAGTCTATTGGCGCAACACCTGAGACAACCAGAACTGCAGGTTCCGAAACTGTACGGTAAGCACACGGCACCCTCAGAGCTCCTCTGCTCTGAATTGCAGCTAGGCGTTTCCTATACTTCTCTATCCTCAGCGAATCAGACCAAATCTCAGCTCCATACAGGAGAATAGACTGCGCTGTGGACAACAGTAGTCGACGCTTGCTTTCTCTAGGACCATGCACATTAGCCATGAGTCTACTAATGGCAGCTGTCACTACTTCCGCCTTGTCTGCTGCCTTCCGTATATGAGACCAGTATGACAGTTTCGTGTCAAGAGTAAATTCTAAGTACTTCGCAGTGGCTCCAGTTCGAACGATCACCTCTCCAACCTTCATGGGAATTATAGTGTCCATTCTCCTCCTAGTTAACATGACTATTTCAGTTTTCGCCAAAGCTAAATTCAGACCATGAGCGTTCATCCAACCACTCACCCGTCGCATTACCTGATTGAGTTTCCACTGAGCCAGAACCGCATCTCGGGCTACAATCACCGCTGCAATATCATCAGCGTACCCAACAAGGAATGTATCTTCGGGCATCTCCATGCGCAGTAAGCCGTCGTACAACATGTTCCACAAACCCGGGCCCAGGTTAGACCCTTGCGCTGCTCCTGCCGTGACTTTTCTCCTCCTCTGACCGTCTGCAGTGTCATATAACAGGGTACGGTCCTTCAAATA
Organism: Meconema thalassinum; assembly: GCA_946902985.2. Classification (NCBI taxonomy): domain Eukaryota; kingdom Metazoa; phylum Arthropoda; class Insecta; order Orthoptera; family Tettigoniidae; genus Meconema; species Meconema thalassinum. The sequence goes on along the minus strand of OX336394.1, from coordinate 426,379,754 downwards.
ATCTTTCATTATACGCAGGAGATATGCAGGCAACTGGATTGTGAATTGAAGAGCTTCAACCATATCCATCCACCTAGCTGAGTTGAAGGCGTTCTTCACATCCAAGGTTACCAGAAGTGTTATTTTCCTAGAATAGTGGTTACCTTCCTGGGCTTGATTCGCAGCTTCAACTACTAGGCGTACTGCATCTATTGTACATCGCCCACGGCGGAAGCCAAATTGCCTGTCAGACAGATTTCCCGCGGTTTGAATAGACGACAGTATGCGAGGTTTTAATAGCTTCTCCAGCACTTTTCCCGCAATATCTAAAATACATAGTGGTCTGAAGGACGATGGCGCGTTCCCAACTGCCTTTCCTTTATTAATCAGCACTAGTCGAGCCATTTTCCAACGGGCACTAAAGACAACTGCTCTCAGACAACAGTTGTACATTTCAAGCAGTAGCTGCGGACAAACCTTGACAGCCAGTTTCATTGCTTCCGCGGGTATCCCGTCAGGGCCTGGAACCTTCTTATTCCGAAGGGAGCCTACTGCTTCCTTCAGCTCACATATGGTAAATAGAGGAATGAATTCCAGCTCAACAACGTCGCCCACATCAATTCGCACAGGGTGAGTAGGGAATAGCTCGTCTACAATTCCATCCATCGTCCGTGCATCCATCGTGGTATTAGACAGAGAAGCGCTTTCTGACCACGACACAGCGATACCGGAGGATCTCCTCCGTCGGACCGTCGTCCATTCTGACAAATTTTCCCCCTGCTTATCGGAATCTACTGGAGGCGATTGAATGGGGTTATCAGGGCTATCCAATGCCACTATCACCTTCCCATGCCCTAAGGTATGCTCTTCCACTGCAGGCAGAACCCCTTGCTTCTCAAGCCAATTGTTCCTGCACGATATAATGATATCGATGGCTTCCTCTATCTCCGCTATTGCATTTTTCACGTCATTAGATATAATCTTCTGTCTTCCTGTAGCAAGCTTCATCTTTCTGATGACATCAATGCATCTTGTCAAAGCCTTAACAATTGGAGTAGCGTCTGCACTTGTATCCTTCGAGCTACTAATAGAATCCATAATGGCAGATTTCCCAAAAATAAGCTGATGCCGACAGCAAAACACAAATACAGTCGAAAATCTATAGTATAATAGGATGGTTGCTACGTACTCATTGTAGCGGGTCTCTAATGGCCGCTGTCTCCAAGTAGTCCAGACCTACTATCTACCCCCTAACGACGAGACCTATAAGGTTACCACAGAATTACTCTCAACCCAGATGGTCTTGGATTTCACAAGCGCACGAAGTATGAATGTCGTCACTGCAAGTTCTATGATTTCAATAGTCTATGGCAAAACCTTAACCTAAAATTGACGACACAAGACCAGTCAACACTCAATAAATTCCGAGAAGAGAATAAAACTCATGAAACACAATATACGTACCATGAACTGGGACAAACACCAACCTGTTTCGAAGCCGAAAGGCAACACACAAATCCAGCTAATTGCTAATTAAGCGGTAATTCACACGCACGACACACACGACAACCTTATGCCAATCATGGCTGCAACAATCAATTAATAATATTAATAATATTAATAATAATAATAATAATAATTCGAAATAGGAATAATGATGATAAATATAATCCTGACGATTGATAATGTTCATGTGTGGAGCTAAAATGAAGCCCTAGCAGTAAATCAATTGTGTTGTAAAGTTTACCATGCAAGCTAGCACAAGATAACAGGTTAATTATGAATAATATTTTAAGTAACATCTAAATTTGGTTGAGATCTGATTTGACTGAAGACGTTTTTGGGTCATAAAAATGTGATTTAACGTCTCTATAATTTTCAGAAATATCGTGTCAGTAAATAATGATATCGAAGTTTAGCCATTCAGTGTTTAAACGGGCATGCCAATAGACATAGTACCGTCATATTGTATGCTATTGAGCATCAGGCCGTGGAGCTTGAATTCGCCGTAATTAAGAAAAGGATGATTATTGTTGCTAGAGATTTGGTGGTATAATTAATTAATAATATATAGTGAATTATCATGAATGCATAAGTTGGTGGTTAAGGTACAGCTCCTCTGCCCTTAACTAAGGTCACGATAGATTTGAAGTTAATAGGGATTTATTTTTCTGCATATAATCCAATGTCATCCGTTAGAGTTAAGTTCAGAATAATAATAATAATAATAATAATAATAATTGCACCACCGGGGGGTAGAGGGGGGACTTGGGACAAGGAGGCCTCGATATCTGATACCTTCAGGCTATCAGTAGCACATCCTCAAGAAACAATTCAGTACCTCAGGAGGGCATCCACCAACCAGATACTCGCCATCCCATACTCACCGTTCCAGCGGACTTCTCCCCACGTGGACATACGAGCTGGGTCACTGCTACCTGGTTATCATAGGTCCACGATGTAGTATTGCAGGAATGCCAATCCTAAGAAAAGATGTAAAGCCCCCAAGGAGGAAGAGGGGAGGAAGAGGATTTACTCATAATAGTCTGCAACTACTAATCGGATTTTTTAAATTATAGATACTCGAGTTTAGACCTTAATTACAAGCAAACCAACAGAACTATTGAAAAACGAATTATGCCAATATTTTCGTTGTTTAATTCTACATTGGACTTTATAAGCCAATTATTGTCAAGTTTATTAATTATTTTTATTTGTGGTTGTATGAAAAATTTTCCGTGTTTTTGACGTATTTTCTAGGAACCGCTCACTTAAAACTATATACATGGAAAACTACTTGGATGAGGGTAATGACATTTTTATATGTGATTGGCACAAGTATCGGTGGTGCAAATATCAAGTTTCAATTTTTTTCAACTACCCAATAAAAACTTGTCATACTTTTACTGACGTAACGTTTTCTCAGCCTAGGATAAACCTACAGCATGAAACCTGGTCTCATTTTGAAGCTCTCATTCGTGATTATCGGAGACTACGACCACTGTAAACGTACAGTGTGATGACGAATTTATGAAGAGTAATATTAATGGGAGGTTTTGTGCGTTCTGGCCCGTGCGATTAAAAGTTGGCGAGCTGGAGATTTCAAGTGCAGTGTTGCCGGGTACCCTCGTCCCGGGCAGTTGTGTAATGGAATGCGAGTGACCTGGCTATGTCCACATGCTATTTTCAGTCTTCTTGTTTACTGCTTATAGGCCACATCACATCACTTCCAGATGCCTCAGAGACCACCATTGTCTGAGGGCGAACTTGCGCTAACATATTACAAAATGGTAGATGTATGGAAGCAATGAATGTTTTATGCCGAGAAGCCTTGCGTACCATTGCTCCTGAATTCTAGAAACAATGTATTAAACACGCAAAAAGAATTGAAGACCACGTCTGGGAGAAAGATGCCCTGTCTGAAAATGTCCCTCATTTCGAGCCAGTCATAATTAACATGAATGACAGCAGTTCTGAATCATCGGAACAGAGTGATTCTTCAGACGAAGAATACTGACTGAATTAAATATTGTAAAGATATATGAAAAATGAAAATCCACAGCCTGCTTCCAGTCGACCGACCGGGTCAGGAATGGAATGAATGAAGCCCCCATCTAGCGGCGAGGATATGAACTGTGCCGGCTGCCGAAGCCTGTCGCACTCCTCTGGGGCAATGATTAAATGAATGACAGATGAAATGAAATGATAGTGGAGAGTGTTGCTGGAATGAAATGTTGACAGGGAAAACCGGAGTACCTGGAGAAAAACCTGTCTGCCTCCGCTTTGTCCAGCACAGATCTCACATGGAGTGACCGGGATTGGAACCACGGACCCAGCGGTGAGAGGCCAGCGTGCTGCCGCCTAAGCCACGGAGGCTCCATTGTAAAGATATGTAACTAATGTAAATAGCCCATGTAAAAATTGTGAAGTATGACATTTCCAAATTTGGAAGCAAACCATTTTTAAACCTGCCATTTAAGGTCCAAAGCCCTTATGTGAAAAAGGCGATGGAAAATGAAATGTGTACGAGGAAAGAAAATAAAAGGTTGAAAGGAAACTTAAAGCAGTGTTCGTTCGTTGCGAGCCGCGACGACTGCAACTTAACGCGGCAATGCTGCACCGGATTTCACAAGCCCGCTCGCTTTTAATCGCACGGGCCAGAACGCACAAAACCTCCCATTAATATTACTCTTCATAAATTCGTCATCACACTGTGCGTTTACAGTGGTCATAGTTTCCGATAATCACGAATGAGAGCTTCAAAATGAGACCACGTTTCCTGCTGTACGTTTATCCTGGGCTGAGAAAACGTTACGTCAGAAAACGTATAAGAACTTTTAGGTAGATTTCATTAGAAAGCTAACTATTGCAATGGGTCCCATGTTTCGACTTCCGGAAAATTTCGACATATCTTCGCGTTTCACATCCCCCAGACCCCAAAACCACCGTCAGTTCAAAAGTTTATATATAATTTATAATTTATCACTTTGAATTTTATTCCGAATATGTATACCTATAAAATCTCTGTCGAGTTCGTTACTGGGCTAAATCGGTCGAAGGGGGTGAAAATGGGGGGCTTTTTTCGAAAAAGTGAAATATTGCTATAACTCTCTTAATATGTGAAATATCGAATCCGTTCAACGTTCATAATATGTGTCGGATAAAGCCCAAAAATTTATGTTTGAAGAGTTTTTTATAACACCAACCATTGACCAAAGGGTTGGGAAATAGTGGGTTTTTCGGGAAACATTAATCATATCTCTCTTAATAGGCACAATATCAAAACTGTACAAAATGGACAATATTCCCCTAATAATTACCTAAAACTTTTGTCTGAGGGAATTTTTGATATGACCCACCATTATGCCAAGGGATGAGAAAAATGATTTCGGAATTATAAGAAAATGCCAAGAGCTACCAGTGGTTGCCATGGCAACACTACTAAATTGATGAGGGATGAGCCATCAGACGTTGCCATGACAACTCACTTGCACGAGATCAGATTCAGTATTTCCATCTGACTAAGTGTGAAGCGGCTACGGTGACGTAACTGGTAGCATGCTGAATGTCTATGCCCAAGGTCGCGGTTTCAAAGCCGGCCGAAGTCGTCGGATTTTCTAAGAGCGCTAAAATCCCTCAGTATGCTTTCCTTTGGAGGGGAAGTTCCAACGTTCGTTGCTGGTTGGGGTGGCATCTAGTAGCCAAGTTCACAGCTAGGTGTCGTTGACGGTAGTACCTGGTAGCAACATTAGGAACTACGGCTTGAAATTGACCGTCTGCAGTCCTTACCTGAATTAAGACTAATACAGCCATTACAATTCGCACCGTTTATCAGACAGATTCTACACTCACACAAAGTACACGGGGTTAGATGACCGCGTTGTCGCAGCCCCTAAACTGAGGAACCAACCAGAGGTAGATTTCATTAGAAAACTAACTATTGCAATGGGTACTGCGCCCGAAAAAACCCATCAGTACTTATATCCAAAGCCCGAAAAAGGATTGCAGACATGTAAGTTACCCAGCTCACAAGCTTATCATGCCTACTAAGTAAAATTGGGAATTCCAGGAACATACAGAATAGATATTATTCGTAAAGAAAATAGTACAACTAGACAAGGTACAAATTTCTACTATTATTTACATTTAGAACAACCGAGAAACTCCAATCTCGAGGGGTGATAAGGTCTAATCTATAGTGAGCGCCTGTATCTATACCTCGTAGTACTATTTTCGACGATGACGACAATGAAAACGGAATCAGTTTAGATAAAAGTTGACTAAGTTGCTAAAAAGCACTAGCCGTTTATTAAGCTAATAAAACATGTATAACAACTGGCTTCCTCCCTCAATATTGTGTCTCCCTGACACTTCAACAAAAATAACTGCAAAGATAAATTTGCACGTGGCATTACTATCGTAAGAAAATGTGAAACGGCGTGACATTAAGTATTGCCCTATTTTATACAGGTCCGCTTCAACTATGAACCGTAGTTCCATATCTACTCAAATTATTCATGAACTATGTGCATATATACATCTTTTTATGAAATTCAAATTTTACACTTCATAACGTCGAAGATTAAATTTTCTTCCTCCAATAAGTTTTTCATCTACTCCATTTCTCTTAAACATCAAATTCAAATTCAAACAAACATACACCGCAACTATCGTGTTGAAAGTAATAAATACTCGTCATAATCAATTGAACATAAGTGACAAACATTTAAGCTAAGCACTGTTCCTTTTTACCTTTATCTATATATCATGAAATTCTGAAATAAGTGCTGAAATTCTTTACTGAGTTAACAATCTTCTGATAAACGTGAATACTGTAATTGCACGGCATTAACCTTCGTTTCCACACTTCTCCTCCATAATTATACAACAATTACTTTCTCTCTTAAACACCCTGTATAGAATCTTCCTTTACTACACTCTCATAACTTCACAATTATTGCATTCAATACTAGAAAAACTTAGAGACTCCCCTGCGTCCCTTCGTAAACTTACGTAACTCCTTTACGTTCATAACTCCTTAATCTGCACGGTAATTGAACTATAAACTTCTACTTCAATACATATACTTCCTTTACTTAACATTTCTCCTCTATATTGATACAACATCGCCTCGTGCTCGTAATTTCATTTCTGTAATAAATCTCTGTACTTTCACCTTTCTAATCACCCTGTGATTTGACTTCGTTAACTTTCCTCTTCACGTGTTTAAATTCAGCTTTACATTTTATTACAACTTTTCAAGAAATATCAGTAAATATTCATATTCTTAACAAAAGATATAAGTTTGACTTCATTCCATTAATATTTGTTTAACAAATTCATTTATGTTTTTTTAACGCTCTAAATTTTATTAGACATATGTGTTTAAGCTTTTCGTAATACTTTCGTTCATAATAAATTTCTGACACTCGAATCAACATTCTTTACAATATTCTTTACATTTCGTGACTTTACTTCTTAAGTATACTGTACTTAAATTTGCTCCAATAAATTTCATTTTACTTCATTTACAATCTTACTCCTTCTTTACATCGTTCAACGTTCTATTCCTTTTAAATAGTTTCCTCTACATTCCATTTTAACGCTCTAAATTTCATTAATACAATTTCTTTCAATAATTTGCTTTCCTCTAAACAATTCCTTTATATACCTTTTTTAACGCTCTAAATCTCTTTAATACAATTGGTTCTAAGTTACTCTGAACAATTCCTTTATATTCCTCTCAATTCCTTTATCGCTGCGATAAAACAGATTTAATTAAATTAAATCTAACGCAAGTATGAAAATATTAACACGATTTTACTTTAATTTAACCTTAGTGTTAATAGCATCATCATCATGCCAAAATTTCGTCCAAGTGACTGAAATTTTCCAAGAAATACGGCAAAATAATTCCGTAGAAAAATATGAAAAATCACAATAACAAGATCTACACAAATTTAATTACTTTGACAAAATTACACGTTTTAAATAATGCAGTTAAGAAAAATGCTATTGAAAAATACTGCAAAAATACTGTTGAAAATATGCGGTTGAAAATATGCGGTTGGTCAATTGGATAATCACACAACTAAACTACAATTCTACATTATAAAAGACAATTTTCTCACTACCTTGTGTTGACTTCTGTACTGCTGAAAATACTTGCATCGCTCCTTCCAAACCAAACTTGTCGTGTTCATAGCGACGTCCACAGCTATGAAGACCGGTTTTGTGATAGCAGCAGCTGGGCTCGCGGTGAATGACCTCGCCTCGAACAGCTCTGCCAACTCCCCGTCTCTCCTCCGCTCCAAGTAGGCCGGCTTCGATTCTCCATCTCTTCAGAATAGACATCATGGTTTCTTCAGAATAGACATCGGTTTTCTTCAGAATAGACATCGGTTTTCTTCAGAATAGACATCACGGTGTAATACTGTCGTTTATGCAAGCTTTTTCGTCTCTCAAGATGTGTTAAAACTCTCGTAGAAAAGTATGAGTTTTGCTCGGTGATGTTGCGCTTTGCGTAGATATTTGTAGCGTCTTTCATGTTAGTGAATCTGGAATTCAACTGACATCCTTGTAGTCTTCAACTTCCCCATGCTTAACTTAGCACATGTCAATATTCATATTCTTGACAATATACTTGAGACCTCCCCGTTGCTGCCTGGTAACTTGCATTTTCAATACAATGTTTAAATAAGCTTTTACACGTAGAAATACTGAGTAGCTTCTTGTCGAAAATGTTTCTAGCTATGTGGAAAATAACTGCAATATATAGTTGTAGCTTGCTCCCAAGTTATTGAAATTACACTCTTCCTTACTTCCAACCTTTATGAACCGTAGCACTATTATAAAGATACTCGTTTATGCTCGAGGTCTTGTCTCGTTCAAATCTCAATTGGAAAAAAACTCTCTCGTCTTGCTCTCCGCATTCCTCAAGTTCTCGTCTCACTTCCTCTCCTCCCGTGGTGTGACGTAACTCCTACCACCTCTCCTGACTTCCGTCCGCAGTTCGACCTTCGCCTCTTCCCCTCTCTCATGACGTAACTCTCGCTTCAAGTGGCGTGATCTTTCTCGTAAAGTGAACCTCCCACTTTCGTATAATGGAATATATGTCCATCTTTAAATCATTCCTACTTCCTTGCCTTTTATAAATGCATAAGATTTATAGTATTTCATTCATTTCCATACAGTTTTTCCCATATTACTCAAATTTTTAATAAATAAATTTTTTTATCCACTCATTTATTTTCTGGGGTCTTGGTTCATCTCCCGATCAGTTCTTGAGTAATGACCTTCAATAAATTCTGGCGCATTTCCCCGTTGCTAATTTAAAGTAAAGTATAGCCTGTACTTTTCTTTAATACCAGTAATTTCTCTGCTCTTATCCTATTTGCCTCTTCCAAAGCTAACTTGGCTTCTTCTCTTTCCTTCTCTCTAGCTAGTCTATCTTCCTTTCTGGCCTTCTCTAAAGCTAACTTAACTTCTTCCTGTGTTAATGTTATACTAGCCGTAGTAATTGTTTGAGCAACTGCTAACTCTGCTTTGATTTCTGATTTTACAGTAGCTACTGATTTCTGTATCTCGGTTTTCAATTGTTTAATGTTGTTATGTGTTAACTGGTGGAGGGCTTCAAGGTCTTTGGTCCACGTACTTTGACCTTCCTTCATGGTTTCAAGCATCGTTCGAATGAACGTCATATCATTCGTTGACATCTTTCTTCTTTTCTTGAGAATAAAGGAAGTATCGACTACAAAAATTACCAGTGAATACCCAGATTGACCAACGCATGCATTTTATACCAGTAATGGAATATATAGAACATCTTAATCCTACTTACATCTATTTCAATCGCGAGTTGTCTCGTATACTTGTTGTCCCATTTTACCGAACTGACATCGCTTCATTTTATCATCTCACTTAACCTATGTTTAACAACATGAATTTACTTTCAAATTTACTATTACATGACAAATGTCGTTAGCTGGTTTTCAAATTATGCCTCACAACTATAGTATACTCCACTAATCTTCTGATGTTGTGTTCATCTCAACAATCATTAAATTTGGGATCGGCATTTTTCTTTTCAAAACTAATATGGCCTCACTCTCGAGTACGTCCAAACTTCTTCTCTCAAGTGCTCTTTCGAATGCATTTCGAATGCTTTTCGAACGCCCCACGGATGGGTATGCCATTTAAATATTTACTATCTATATGCGCCCGAAGAAACCCATCAGTACTTATATCCAAAGCCCGAAAAAGGATTGCAGACATGTAAGTTACCCAGCTCACAAGCTTATCATGCCTACTAAGTAAAATTGGGAATTCCAGGAACATACAGGATAGATATTATTCGTAAAGAAAATAGTACTACTAGACAAGGTACAAATTTCTACTATTATTTACATTTAGAACAACCGAGAAACTCCAATCTCGAGGGGTGATAAGGTCTAATCTATAGTGAGCGCCTGTATCTATACCTCGTAGTACTATTTTCGACGATGACGACAATGAAAACGGAATCAGTTTAGATAAAAGTTGACTAAGTTGCTAAAAAGCACTAGCCGGTTATTAAGCTAATAAAACATGTATAACAACTGGCTTCCTCCCTCAATATTGTGTCTCCCTGACACTTCAAAAAAATAACTGCAAAGATAAATTTGCACGTGGCATTACTATCGTAAGAAAATGTGAAACGGCGTGACATTAAGTATTGCCCTATTTTATACAGGTCCGCTTCAACTATGAACCGTAGTTCCATATCTACTCAAATTATTCATGAACTATGTGCATATATACATCTTTTTATGAAATTCAAATTTTACACTTCATAACGTCGAAGATTAAATTTTCTTCCTCCAATAAGTTTTTCATCTACTCCATTTCTCTTAAACATCAAATTCAAATTCAAACAAACATACACCGCAACTATCGTGTTGAAAGTAATAAATACTCGTCATAATCAATTGAACATAAGTGACAAACATTTAAGCTAAGCACTGTTCCTTTTTACCTTTATCTATATATCATGAAATTCTGAAATAAGTGCTGAAATTCTTTACTGAGTTAACAATCTTCTGATAAACGTGAATACTGTAATTGCACGGCATTAACCTTCGTTTCCACACTTCTCCTCCATAATTATACAACAATTACTTTCTCTCTTAAACACCCTGTATAGAATCTTCCTTTACTACACTCTCATAACTTCACAATTATTGCATTCAATACTAGAAAAACTTAGAGACTCCCCTGCGTCCCTTCGTAAACTTACGTAACTCCTTTACGTTCATAACTCCTTAATCTGCACGGTAATTGAACTATAAACTTCTACTTCAATACATATACTTCCTTTACTTAACATTTCTCCTCTATATTGATACAACATCGCCTCGTGCTCGTAATTTCATTTCTGTAATAAATCTCTGTACTTTCACCTTTCTAATCACCCTGTGATTTGACTTCGTTAACTTTCCTCTTCACGTGTTTAAATTCAGCTTTACATTTTATTACAACTTTTCAAGAAATATCAGTAAATATTCATATTCTTAACAAAAGATATAAGTTTGACTTCATTCCATTAATATTTGTTTAACAAATTCATTTATGTTTTTTTTAACGCTCTAAATTTTATTAGACATATGTGTTTAAGCTTTTCGTAATACTTTCGTTCATAATAAATTTCTGACACTCGAATCAACATCATGAGTTGTCGAAATATTCTTTACATTTCGTGACTTTACTTCTTAAGTATACTGTACTTAAATTTGCTCGAATAAATTTCATTTTTCTTCATTTACAACCTTACTCCTTCTTTACTTCGTTCAACGTTCTATTCCTTTTAAATAGTTTCCTCTACATTCCATTTTAACGCTCTAAATTTCATTAATACAATTTCTTTCAATAATTTGCTTTCCTCTAAACAATTCCTTTATATACCTTTTTTAACGCTCTAAATCTCTTTAATACAATTGGTTCTAAGTTACTCTGAACAATTCCTTTATATTCCTCTCAATTCCTTTATATTCCATCGCTGCGATAAAACAGATTTAATTAAATTAAATCTAACGCAAGTATGAAAATATTTACACGATTTTACTTTAATATAACCTTAGCGTTAATAGCATCATCATCATGCCAAAATTTCGTCCAAGTGACTGAAATTTTCCAAGAAATACGGCAAAATAATTCCGTAGAAAAATATGAAAAATCACAATAACAAGATCTACACAAATTTAATTACTTTGACAAAATTACACGTTTTAAATAATGCAGTTAAGAAAAATGCTATTGAAAAATACTGCAAAAATACTGTTGAAAATATGCGGTTGAAAATATGCGGTTGGTCAATTGGATAATCACACAACTAAACTACAATTCTACATTATAAAAGACAATTTTCTCACTATCTTGTGTTGACTTCTGTACTGCTGAAAATACTTGCATCACTCCTTCCAAACCAAACTTGTCGTGTTCATAGCGACGTCCACAGCTATGAAGACCGGTTTTGTGATAGCAGCAGCTGGGCTCGCGGTGAATGACCTCGCCTCGAACAGCTCTGCCAACTCCCCGTCTCTCCTCCGCTCCAAGTAGGCCGGCTTCGATTCTCCATCTCTTCAGAATAGACATCATGGTTTCTTCAGAATAGACATCGGTTTTCTTCAGAATAGACATCGGTTTTCTTCAGAATAGACATCACGGTGTAATACTGTCGTTTATGCAAGCTTTTTCGTCTCTCAAGATGTGTTAAAACTCTCGTAGAAAAGTATGAGTTTTGCTCGGTGATGTTGCGCTTTGCGTAGATATTTGTAGCGTCTTTCATGTTAGTGAATCTGGAATTCAACTGACATCCTTGTAGTCTTCAACTTCCCCATGCTTAACTTAGCACATGTCAATATTCATATTCTTGACAATATACTTGAGACCTCCCCGTTGCTGCCTGGTAACTTGCATTTTCAATACAATGTTTAAATAAGCTTTTACACGTAGAAATACTGAGTAGCTTCTTGTCGAAAATGTTTCTAGCTATGTGGAAAATAACTGCAATATATAGTTGTAGCTTGCTCCCAAGTTACTGAAATTACACTCTTCCTTACTTCCAACCTTTATGAACCGTAGCACTATTATAAAGATACTCGTTTATGCTCGAGGTCTTGTCTCGTTCAAATCTCAATTGGAAAAAAACTCTCTCGTCTTGCTCTCCGCATTCCTCAAGTTCTCGTCTCACTTCCTCTCCTCCCGTGGTGTGACGTAACTCCTACCACCTCTCCTGACTTCCGTCCGCAGTTCGACCTTCGCCTCTTCCCCTCTCTCATGACGTAACTCTCGCTTCAAGTGGCGTGATCTTTCTCGTAAAGTGAACCTCCCACTTTCGTATAATGGAATATATGTCCATCTTTAAATCATTCCTACTTCCTTGCCTTTTATAAATGCATAAGATTTATAGTATTTCATTCATTTCCATACAGTTTTTCCCATATTACTCAAATTTTTAATAAATAAAATTTTTTATCCACTCATTTATTTTCTGGGGTCTTGGTTCATCTCCCGATCAGTTCTTGAGTAATGACCTTCAATAAATTCTGGCGCAGTACCATATTTCGACTTCCGGAAAATTTCGACATATCTTCGCGTTTCACATCCCCCAGACCCCAAAACCACCGACAGTTCAAAAGTTTATATATAATTTATGTATATATATATATATATATATATATATATATATATATATATGTATATCAGTTTCTTGTGGACACGATAACTGCCGTAATTTTTCACCAACCACTTTGAATTTTTTACCGAATATGTATACCTATAAAATCTCGGTCGAGTTCGTTACTGGGCTAAATCGGTCGAAGGGGGTGAAAATGGGGGGCTTTTTTCGAAAAAGTGAAATATTGCTATAACTCTCTTAATATGTGAAATATCGAATCCGTTCAACGTTCATAATATGTGTCGGATAAAGCCCAAAAATTTATGTTTGAAGATTTTTTATAACACCAACCATTGACCAAAGGGTTGGGAAATAGTGGGTTTTTCGGAAAACATTAATCATATCTCTCTTAATAGGCACAATATCAAAACCGTACAAAATGGACAATATTCCCCTAATAATTACCTAAAACTTATGTTTGAGGGAATTTTTGATATGACCCACCATTATGCCAAGGGATGAGAAAAATGATTTCGGAATTATAAGAAAATGCCAAGAGCTATCAGTGGTTGCCATGGCAACACTACTAAATTGATGAGGGATGAGCCATCAGACGTTGCCAAGACAACGCACTTGCACGAGATCAGATTCAGATTTCCGACTAAGTGTGAAGCGGCTTCGGTGAAGTAACTGGTATCATGCTGAATGTCTATGCCCAAGGTCGCGAGTTCAAAGCCGGCCGAAGTCGTCGGATTTTCTAAGAGCACTAAAAATCCCTCAGTATGCTTTCCTTTGGAGGGGAAGTTCCAACGTTCGTTGCGAGTTGCTGGTTGCGGTGATATCTAGTAGCCAAGTTCACAGCTAGCTGTCGTTGATGGTAGTACCTGGTAGCAACATTAGGAACTACTGCTTGAAATTGACCGTCTGCAGTCCTTACCTGAATTACAGACTAATACAGCCATCCCAAAGTACACGGGGTTACATGACCGCGTTGTCGCAGCCCCTAAACTGAGGAACCAACCAAAATCTCTGAGGGAGATATAATTTTTGCGTGAAGAAGTAACAGACCGTTACATAGTTACACATCAGTGTCGAAACCTTGCATAAGGACAGTGTGACCACAAGTATAACAAGTAGTTCCGTGAAGAACTATACAGCCTATTTTCATATATCCTACTCCTGTCAATTGCCTCTATCAACATACAAAATTTCAGTTTGATTGTTGTGATAGATTCGTAGATATTGAGAACCGTCTAAATATTTCAGATAATTGACAAGTTGGATTCTAATTTATGTACTATTACATGACGATTATTGTGTATGTGAGGTATTAAAACTTCAATCGCATGATTTGGACACAAGAAGTAAAAACGAGATTTTAAAATTTCACTCAGCTGCCATCTTGTGGTTATCAAAACAATTGAAATAAATTAGATGCCAATGGATTAATATTTGTATAATCATTTAACGTGCAAAGTTTCACTGCACTTGGATGGTTAAATCACGAGAAAAGTCCAATTGAATATTTATACTTCACGTCGCCGCCATGTTGGATTTGTGCTCACCAGGTTACTGAAAGACCTATAGGTGAACTTATGTTCATAGCCTCTATGAACATAAAAAAAACAGTTTGATTGCTGTAAAGGATTCGTAGATATTGAGGACCGCCGAAATATTTCGGATGCTCACCATTTTGGATTGTTTTATGTATAGGCCATAGAATTATGTACCATTAAAGGAAAAATAATGCGCAGCTTCATTATTGAAATTTTCACTTCGATCGCATGATTACGACACAAGAAATAATAACTTAATTTTAAAATTTCGCACAGCCGCAATCTTGAGGTTATGTAAACAATTGAACTAAATTAGATGCCATTGCATTACGATGTGTACAATCATTTATTGTACCACATTTCACTGCGCTCAGATGGTCAAATCAAGAGAAAAGTCTATTAAAATGTTTCAAATTCGCTTGACTGCCATGTTCGTTTTGTACTTTACAGGTGTTTGAAAGTTGCATCGGTAAACGTTTAGCAGTGCCCTTTATCATCGTACATAATTTCAGGGTGATATCTGTAATGATTTCGGAGATATAGAATGCCAGTGAAATATTTTGCACAGCCGCCATTTTGAGGTTATGTAAACAATTGAACAAAATAGGACGCCAGTGCATTACAATGTGTATAAACATTTGCAGTACCAAGTTTAATTACGTTCGGATAGTTAAATCGCGAGAAAAGCCTATTTAAACGTCTCAACTTCGCTTGGCCGCCATGTTGTTTTTGTATTTACCAGGTTTTGAACGTCTCATAAGTGAACTTCTAGTAGTGCCCTTTATCACCGTAGAAAATTTCAGGGTGATATCGGTAATAGTTTCGGAGATACTGAATGCTGGTGAAATATTTCGCACAGCCGCCATGTTGGATTGGTGCGACAGAATAAAATTTGGAGAGCACGGTCGAGGTCGGCCGGAATGGTGTTATGATCTTACCGAGTTTCATTGAAATCGCTCAAGTCGTTTAGATTTTATGAGGGACACACACACACACACCTCACACACACACACGGACAAAAGGTGATCTCATAAGTCTATTTTTTCAAAATTGAAAATAGGCTAAAAATGGACCCCAAATGACAAGAAGGTTACCGTTCCCATAAGGCAATTAAATGTTTAAAATAAGCATAAAATGACGAAAAACAAAGTTAATTAAGCTCCAATTATAAAATACATTCTCGCAATAAATGAGGTCTGATCCTTCTACGAAAACCTGCATATTCTGCCTATTTTCGCCTATCCTCAAGTTTGTCCGGTGAAATCTACCTCCGCCTTCCGGCGTGCCGAGAGGTCTTTTTTATTGGGTAATTGAACAAAATTGAAATTTGAGATTTGCACTACCAATACTTGTGCCTATTACATATAAAAATGTCATTACCCTCAGCCAAGTAGTTTTACATGTATATAGTTTTAAGTGAGCGGTTCTTAGAAAAGACGTCAAAAACACGGACAATTTTTTATACAACCACAACTAAATAAATAATTGATAAACTTGACAATAATTGGCTTATATAGTCTAACGCAGAATTGAACAAAGAAAATATTGGTATAACTCGTTTTTCAATAGGTCTGTTGGTTTGGTTGTAATTATGGCCTAAACTCCTGTATCCATAATAAAGAATAGTTACCCTCCGTGCCCTGGTTAAAACTAGCCAAAGAATGGCAACACAGGTGGATTAAAAGTAAAATGTATTTATTTAAACTGACCCTAACGAATAGCTTTACAGAAATAAAAATATGCCGATAAGATGTGCTTCTATTTAAGCAACCAAAACGTAAATAAATGGATTTAGGCCTATACCTAGTTTACCTGCGGTCTCGCTAGGCAAACACAAGAGCTGATGGCAAAATCGAGTTAACCTGGTCATTTACACGAAAAATGAAATAAAATAAAAATAAAAATATTTCAAATTCAAAATAAAACAAAATATAAATATGACGAGAAAATCAAATTACAACCTTAGTGTGGACACCAATAACAGAAATTAAACGATGTGATAAATGGATAATATATCCAAGAAACAGATTTCATAACTTAACGGAAGTCACCCCGAAGAAGTAAAAAAAAAAATTACCTTTCATCACCCAAAATAAAATAAGTAAATAAATAATAAAACTAGACAAAAGTTTAGATTAACACAGTCTACACAAAAAAACTCGTGTTATCCTATTCACTGACAACCTTGGATTCCAATAATCACATAAAAAAAAAGGGAAAACAAAATACATGCTATATTGGTGTCCGACAACAAACAATTAACACTTCAAAAAACTAAAATCAAGAAAATTAATTTACAGCAAGGCCAAGCGAGACAGAGAAACATTTCAAACACAAAGAACGAACTAGAATTAAAATCAAACCCGGAAAGAAAATTTTACATTTATTATTATTAATAATAATAATAATAATAATAATACTGGCTCGGATCAGTCAAATAAAATAAACGTAAAGAAAAACAAAAACGAAAATGAACGAATAGTGTCCTGGATTTAAAAAGCAAACAAGAGTACGAAAAGAAAATTAACCAAGAAAAACATAGGCATAGCTTAGCAAGGAAAACAATTGCAAGTAGAGCGCCGCCATTAAGGTCGAGGCAAGTCACCCTCAAAATAAAAACTCAAAGTATAAGACCAAAAAGAAAATGAATGCAAGAACACACAAGAATAAAAACAGACGTACCTTTTTATAAATAATCCAGGGACACTAACACATAAACACATTTAACCTCTAGGGGTTATTACATAAATAAACATCACACTTGCTTCTCCTATGGGTACCACGACCAGTTGAACAGTTTGCATCATCAATATTTCGCTTCCAATTCCAGTTGTACCTTTTTCCAAACCACCACACTTCATGGTTCGCTTTAATTTCCATCCTCCAATTGGCAAATATCCAATTTCTTATATAAATCCAGCCCTTCCCGATGAGGAAACAACCCCATCAGAGAGGCGTTTACAAACACGACTTGTTTTGTCAAAGACCAGCGCAGGAATCCACGCCAATGTGGCGGACCGACAACTGACGAATAAATTATGCGCACAACACTAATTAAATCATGTCCAATAAGGGAACTTGCTGCGGTAGGTAACAATGCATAATAGAAGAGGTGCACACGACACCACGATACAGAGTTACGCGGGCAATACATTTTCTTGCAACTGTTATCAGTACTGGAACGGTACGTCATATGATTGTTCAAGTCCAAATCACTCTACACACCCTGTTCTGCATGTTACTGCAATCTGGCGGACGCAAGGGGAACCCGAGCACCAAGTTTAGAACAGAGCGCCAGCTTCAAATATACAATAGTTCAGAAAATGACAGCCACATAGTGAATTCTTCTTTCTTCTTTAAGGAATGGCCCAATTCATGGCACAGTTCTCCCCTCCTCATCTGGGAACACAGTTCCCAATATGCCCCAGCATACAGTTTAACCACTTCACTCTTGTCGATACTTTAAAGGTTAAGTCCGATCGTTGCCAACAAATAGAATTCACGCCAGGTACACTTTAACGACGATGTAGTCATCCATCAGTTTAGGTTCAATGGGGTACATGGTCAGAATGACTGGGAGAAGTCAATTGAACGCCTCGTTCAATTTGAGACAACATGCGTTCACACCGATAATCGGTTCTTCCAAGAGAATCGCACCACAAGTGGACAGAGCTTCCAAGCATCTTTACACGATCAAAACCAGTTTGTTCATATCAGTAACATTCACTCAAGAGTTCTTGTTAGAGAGGTAGTGATGACACATTAAGTTAAGGTCACCTTCGGAGACAGCAAGTTTACATTAAAAAAAACATTAAAAGAACATTAATTTCAACCAAGTCTTTACAATTAAACTTTACAATCGATTAGTCATGAGTTAAAAATCCCTATATTTACTTGGATCCGAGCTTTACATTATTTCTTGTGGCTAGGTTTACAAAAATCATTACAGACCACCTTCCACTTCTTATGATTTTGGTGGATCAACAAGTCCACGTTACCACGTTACAACGGCTTCGGAACAACCTCCTCAATTCGAGAGAATCAGTTACAGTTAATAACCAGGTAGTTTCCCGAGCCGAGGCCTGCTGGCACATATATTGACCACCTTCAATTACCAGAAAAGGTTGCACTTATGCAGAAACAATTCTTCACATTTATCCATTCAACAACAGAAAATCTCATATACAGCCAGTGCTTTCACTTTAATAAATACCACATACCTTACAAAAGTATCCAAGTTGAGTTCACAAATCTAAATCCGGAGCGATCAGAAACCAATTGGCATCAAATTTACAACCAGATTTCTACACAGGAAATCTCACCGCTGAGCTACAGGGTTGACAAAAGTATTGCCTCTTAGTTCATTAGGTGTTCTTACCAACAAGGTCACAGAATTTAAAATATACCTCACTACAGTATGGACTCTTAAACGTGAAGTCAATTTGAAAATTATAATAATAATAATTAATAAGCACAAAGGCTGAAAATTCAATATCCAAACACATTTCAATCTCAAAATCACCAAGAAAAAGCAGGTCCACAAGGACACACAAAACAGAAGGAGAAAGCAACAAACACGATTCCATTCCCAACAAGTAGTTCCGTGAAATAGCATGTCCACAAGGACACACAAAACAGAAGGAGAAAGCAACATACACGATTCCATTCCCAACAAGTAGTTCCGTGAAGAACTATACAGCCTATTTTCATATATCCTACTCATGTTAATTGCCTGTATCAACATACACAATCTCAGGTTGATTGTTGTGATAGATTCGTTGATATTGAGAACCGTACAAATATTTCAGATGGTCGCCAGGTTGGATTTTCTATTTATGTACTCTTACATGAAGATTATTGTCTACGTGTGTTATTCAAACATCAATCACATGATTAGGACACAAGAATTAAAAACAAGAATTTAAAATTTCGCACAGCTGCGATCTTGTGGTTATGAAAGCAATTAAAATTAAATTAGATGCCAGAGGATTAACATTTGTATAAGTAATTAACGTGCAAAGTTTCACAACATTCGGATGGTTAAATCGCGAGAAACGTTTATTTAAATATTTATACTTCGCGTCGCCGCCATGTTTGATTAGTGCTCACTAGGTTACTGAAAGTCCTGTGGGTGAACTTATGTTCATAGGTTCTATGATCATAAAAAATTGCGTTTGATTGCTGTAAAACATTCGTAGATATTGAGAACCATCAAAATATTTCCGATGCTCGCCATTTTGGATTGTTATATGTATAGGCCATAGAGTTATGTACAATTAAAGGAAAATTATTGCGTAGTTTTATTCTTCAGACTTTAGTTCGATCGCATGATTACGACACAAGAAATACAAACTTAATTTTGAAATTACGCACAGCCTCCATCTTGAGGTTATGTAAGCAATTGAACTAAATTAGACGCCAGTGCATTACAATATGTATAATCATTTACTGTACCCCATTTCACTGCCCTCAGATGGTTAAATGACGAGAAAAGAATATTGAAATGTTTCAAATTCGCTTCGCCGTCATGTTCGTTTTGTACTTTACATGTGTTTGAAAGTTACATAGATAAACTTGTAGCAGTGTCCTTTATCACCGTACAAAATTTCACGGTGATATCTGTAATAGTTTCGGAGATATAGAATGCCAGTTAAATATTTCGCACAGCCGCCATTTTGAGGTTATATAAACAATTGAACTAAATTAGACGCCAGTGCATTACAATGTGTATAAACATTTGCTGTACCAAGTTTAATTTCGTTTGGATAATTAAATCGCGAGGAAAGTCTATTTAAAAGTCTCAACATCGCTTGGCCGCCATGTTGGTTTTTTAGTTACTAGGTTTTTGAAAGTCTCATTGGTTAACTTCTAGTTGTTCCCTTTATCACCGTACAAAATTTCAGGGTGATATCTGTAATAGTTTCGGAGATACTGAATGCTGGTGAAATATTTCGCACAGCCGCCATGTTGGATTGGTGAGACACAATAAAATTTGGAGAGCACGGTCGGGGTCGGCCAGAATGGTGCTATGATCTTAGCGAGTTTCATTGAAATCGC
This sequence comes from Meconema thalassinum, assembly GCA_946902985.2. Classification (NCBI taxonomy): domain Eukaryota; kingdom Metazoa; phylum Arthropoda; class Insecta; order Orthoptera; family Tettigoniidae; genus Meconema; species Meconema thalassinum. The sequence goes on along the minus strand of OX336394.1, from coordinate 426,359,009 downwards.
TCCAGCCGTTTAGAAATTATTAGGGGACACACACACACATGAATCACACACGCACACACAGACACACGGACAAAAGGTGATCTCATAAGCCTATTTTTTTTTTCTTTCATAAAATGAAAATAGGCTAAAAACAGGAGATCAACGGGATAGCAGCGCAAAAAGAAAGAATTACCAGGAAAGCGAAGTAGAAATGAAATTGGCGAAAAGATAAAATGCAAACTCATCCCCTTGACGGAGAGAATTGAAGTATGACACCAATGAGAATACCAGTCGCAATCCGCCTGAGTGAGAAACATCCAACTTAATTGACATAATGTCGACTATGCTTATTAGCACTAAAGATGTTTCCTAGTTCAGGTTTAAGAAGCGACCAAATACAATCACCCAATGACATATGGACCGCGATAAGTGTGAGATGATACAAGACAAACTACTTCGACCAAAGGTACAAGAAGAAGAGGGGACTCGAGAAGATTAATTAAGATGGAATAAATTAGAGTGTGACGTCAGGAGTCACTCACACATCAAAGTACCAAAGTAGGAAGAAACAGGGTCAAACAGAAATAAACATCGCACAATTCCAAAAGATTTCACCAGAAATTGATTACTCTAAAGGGGACAAACGAAAATTTGCAAACATGAGGGGCGAATGACCACCATTACCGTAAATCTCCCAAGCACAACAAGGTAAAATAGCAACATAGCTAACTGCAGATTACTGCTGGTACAAATTTCCAGTTAAATTTCCAAAATCCACAAAGAAAACCTAACAAATTTCCTCATTGTCAATATCGCCACCACGTTTGTTGAGCGACAAATGCACTCGAGAAATCTTCTCTGCCTTAGTATTCCTAACCAGCAAGGTCACTGGAGTTAGAAATGCTTCAACGTAACAAGGACCCTTATAACGAGGAGTAATCTTACTAGAAATCTTATTGCTGACACCTTTAGGTTCAAAATTCCGAATATAGTCAACATCACTAATTTCAAGATTAGCGGGTTTGTGAGAACCCAAATACCGCTTAGCTAAATTATCGTGAGAAATTTTGATACACTCCTTAGAGTTATTCAATTTTGCTTTTATTTCTTCTGGAGAGTAATTGTCAGGAAGAAGATCGTGCAAGTTCCACAGGTTGGACAGCGGCGAGTTCACCGTGAACGAGAACACCAAAGAAAATGGAGTAGCCCGAGTACTCTCATGCACTGCATTATTGAAGGCGTGGGTGAGCCATTGCAAATTGGAATCCAACTTGGAGTGGTCTTCATGATGAAAAGCAATAAGAGCGGAACGCAGGCTACGATTCACTCTTTCGGCCAGAGAAGGATTAGGGGAATAGGGGGTTGTAGTCACATGAGAAATGGCATAATCGAATAAAAACTGTCGTAACTGAATAGACACAAACACATTTAGCATTGTCTGAAACAAGAAATTGGCAGGGACCAAAAGAAGAGAAAATCGACGATAGGCATTTAATGACTGTACCGGTCATAGCCTGTCTCGTAGGAAACAACCAACTGAAGCGGGAGAACCCGTCAGTGCAAACAAGCGCAAATTGCTTTACACGAGCAGAACGAGGGAACGGGCCGATAAAGTCGACATACAATTTCTCCATGGGTCTGTAAGCCGGTTTAGATGACAACAAGCCGACCTTTGTGGAAATAGGGGGCTTAATGATATTACACAAAGAGCAGTTTCGAATCATCATTCTAATATCCCCATCCATTCCTTTTCAGATGAAGAATTCACGGATCTTGGCACGGGTCTTAAATACGCCAAGGTGACCACCGGTAGGGGACTCATGATAATACCTGAACATCTCTGGAAGTAGAATCGAAGGCAAAACAATTTTGGGGATTCGTTCATGGCGAGGAGAACAACACAACACATCATTTCTCAAGGAGTAGGGTTTAATAACCAAACCAGCATTTATCCGATTAATCAAATCTGAAATAGACGGGTCTTCCTTCAGATAAGATGCTACATCTTTAAATAACATAGGAGAATCACTCTGATTGCATTCACCGAATTACAGAGATGAACAACTTGATCGGTGTCACCAGTAGCCTACCACCATTCTTGACAGGAGATACTCCATATATCCTACTTAAGGAGTCAGCAATAGCGTTTTCCGTACCACGAATGTGACTGACCGTGAACTGGAATGATAGAATCCTAGTTGCCCATCTAGCAATCCTACCAGTACCACGGGGTTTGCCCAATATCCAGCTCAATGCCTGATTGTCGGTTTCGAGCAGAAAAGTAGTGTGCTCAATGTACATTCTAAATTTCTCAAGGGCGAACAAAACAGCTAAACCTTCCAATTCATAGATTGAGAATTTTCTTTCCACGTCAGTTAACGTTCTAGAAGCATATGCGATTGGTTGCCTACCAAGTTACGAATCTTGCAGTAGGACACAACTAACGCCACGACCAGACGCATCAGTTTGTACGATGAACTCTTTTCCAAAACGAGGGATAGCTAATACAGGAGCATTAGAGAGGGCAAGCTTCAAATCGTCAAAGTCTGCTTGCTGAGAGGCACCCCATTCAAACTTTACAGCCTTCTTACGCAGCTGATTTAGAGGAGCAGCATGGTCTGCAAAGTTGTTGATGAACTTGCGAAAGAAGTTCACCATGCCAACAAAACGGCATCCTTAGGCAGCTTGAAATCCCTGATGGTCTGAGTTCGAGATTGGTCGACTGAGATACCAGACTCCGAAATGATATGCCCCAAGATATAAATTTTGGGCTCAGCAAACGAAACCTTGGACAATATGACAGTAAGGCCCGCGTCACGCAACCGATCAAGTACAATCTTCTGATGATCCAAATGCTCCTCAAAGGACTCTGAATAGATAACCACGTCATCTAGATAGTGAAACACAAACTTGAATTTAATTTCAGAAAAAAAACTTACCTAGCAGTCTACTCAACACAGCAGCTCCAGTAGAAAGACCAAAGGGGACACGGGCATATTGATAGAGGTTCCATTCCGTGGCGAAGGCAGTTACATGTCTAGATTCAGGGGAGAGGGGAATCTGGAAATAAGCAGATTTGAGGTCGAGTGTCGAGAAAACCTTTGCATTCCTGAACCAGCTGAAGCACGTGTGTAGGTCAGGCAATGGGATGGACTGAAGGACCACCTTCTGATTCAGAGCTCTGTAATCCACCACAGGTCTGAAACCGCCATTAGATTTAGGTACGAGAAAAAGAGGGGAAGAGTAAGCAGAGATGGAGGGCCTGATTATCCCATCTTCCAATAACTTGTCAACGATCTTCCTTAACTCGGCCATCTTGGGTGGAGCAAGGCGATAAGGGCCGGAACGCACTGGCAGAGAATTGGTTAATTCAATTTTGTATTCCATCAAATGGGTTACACCCAACTTGTCGGTAAGGACATCACCGTACTCCTGACACGACCTCCTTATGGCATCCCTTTGAGGATTCGATAAGTTTTCCAAATCAAGACTCTCAATAGTCACAGGTTCACTAACTGAATCAACAGCAGGAGACGATAAAACGGGGTTAAATGACAACTCTATTTGTGGATTAAACTTAAACCACAAGTTCCAAGCACTAAAATCAAGGAGCATACCAACATGGGACATGAAATTGGCTCCAATGACCACAGAACAAGAAAGATCCCTGGCAACAAAAAATAAAATTTCCATGAAAAATCCAGAATATGGACCCCAACCCCGATACCACCCAGAACATTTAAGTTTGAACAATTTGCCGAAACAAATGATTCATTGTTAGGCTCTAACTTAGGTAGGTTGCAAATATCTTCCATATTAAAAACCAGACCTCGCTCATTAAGGAGGCAACACTTCCAGAATCTAGCAAGGCAGAAACGGGCTCGTCATTAATACAAATCTCAATACAGGGGGATATTCTCTTAGCCCCAGGTGAACTTCCAAAATAATTATCCACTCTAAAACGATTAAAATTAGAGGACGATGGCACCAGCATCACGGGTTTTACATTTTGTTTAGATGTAGGATGACTTGCCACTACATCGCTCATAGACAGGTTAGGTTTATCAGAAACGTTGACAGGCCTAGTACACGATGACTTAGTTTCCAATACATTATTATAATTTTCATTAGTAGGGAGACCAGAAACTTCACACCATTTTCCCAAATTCTCATGCACAGCCGACTTGGTCTCCAAAGAGTCCCGTCATTGGCGATAGCCAACACTTAATTTTTAGGACACACTCTCTTAATATGCGCAACGCCACCACACGTATGGCACTTAATGTTAGGTCTAGGATGAAACATGACCTTAGGAGGGGGACGAACCATCAAAAAAGGGGGTGGCATGTTTGCGACACGAAGGGAATCAGCATGCTTCACGCTCATAGCATCTATAACTACTTGATTGAGCTCGACAAAGGAGGAAGGCCAATTCATGGCACAATAATAATATCTTGCCATTGATATGATATTTTCATGGGATATTTGTTTACTGGAGTAAGATCAAATCCTTAAAGTATGTCATGCTGATAAATTAATTTTAATTAATCTCAACATTTTTGGAACAGCTGGCTGATAATTTAAGCGTTGATGATTTTTGATTAATAATTGGTGAACAGCTAATCTGATAATTGATTACTATCTGAATAATTTAAAATTGAGAGGAAAACGAATTCCGATAACAGTGCATCGTGTGATACATTATAAATGATGATTTATGTAAATAATGATGGTTGAATTTTCGTGAATATGGACACGGTGACTATTCTTAGGTTATAAGACATTCAATGATAGGAAGTGCAATTAGTTTAATTCTTTCTTCATAGTCAGCAATCTCAGGGTGAGCGACTGCTAATAACTGCACCCTGTAGATCCAGGCAGGAGTGTTTTTCTGCTCGAGTGACCTATTTCTTTTTTTTAAATAATAAAAGTGGTGCTGTTGTATAAAATGTTGTGTGTGTTTCTTCGACCTTCCTATATTCAGGCGTGAATCTCGAGAACAGTCAGTACCTATAGCCCATACCCAGTTTTCCCTGAGTTTTTCCGAGTCTTGTGTTCAACTATTTTCGAGGCTGTCGCATATGTGGGAGGTTGTCTCCGGACAAACGGGCACAGTATATTGTTTGGTATCCTATGCTATGAAGCTGGTTAGTTAGTTATTGAGGTTTTAAGGGGTGGAACTGCGATGTAAATAATATACAAGGGCGATCGATGAATAGCATTGTATGACCTTACAGTCGTCAAAGTTGTTGGATGAAGATTAAATTAGACAAAACTACATGTTCCTTGCCTATAAAGCCGTGCGTTAAAGTGATCTATTAAAACTACTACTCTACGAGCCTCTAACCCTCTACAGAGATTGAATTACTACTCACGGTCTCGGAGTATTAGTTTGAGCATCTTACTGTCGTGATAGCCATTGGTATGGGCGACCACGTTTTCCGCTCGCCTGAGCTTAGCTGTTTTTTCTCCCTGCGTCTCATGGCTCATTCAATATTGGTCTCCCCAAGGCATATTTCGTTTATTCCATCACCCTCATGGTCTCCAGTTGGGGATTATTCCACGTGAGATTAGTTAGGTATTCCACAATGGTAGTAACACAGAATTTAAATACTGACTTTACACCTGTATTTGCAGACAGATTACAAAATTGGCCATGGTCTGCCACAGACTATAGACACTGGTCATTCAGCGTTACCTCACTGATTCTAATTACTTTCAAAGCACTATGAGTTTGTCGAATGATTACGGCACCGTTATGGGATAGCCTCGTGGTTAAGTTCAATTGTTCACATCATCACAAAAATTCAGGAAAAATGGGATTCGCCCCTAATACTCGAATAACGTTTTCAACCTTCTCCTGGGCACATAGCACGTTATAAACTCTCTATTGCAAAGCGATACACTTTGACAATTAAACCATGTTTTCTTCACAGACAGAAAAATTGCATCCGGCTCCTGCGGGAAACTATTACAAAAGTACCTCTTCCGGACATGACTGCTCGAGTCAAGAGGCAACTCAGCCACGTTGAGCAACTGTATTTTGCCAAATCATGTTCGTGACATGAAAATACTTCCTTTCAAGAGATGAAAAATCACAAAATTAAACAACCTCTTCAATTAGGAATCCAAGGCTTTACATCTTTATTCAGTTTGTAAAAATTTTCCTCTGGCGATGTTTAAGAGTCCCAAGAGTTACACATCTCCACTACAAAAGTCAAAAATTATTTTCCTCAGCTTCCTTGGTTCCTCCATTTATGGTCCTAAAGTAATATAATTTCAGATGAGCTACTCGGGCTCAATATAGTCTTTTCTTGAATTTAACCATCCGAGCTCAGTGAAACATGGTACAGCAAATGTTTATACATATTGTTCAGTACTCGGAATATTAATTATAGAGGGGTTAAAACCAAAACCAAACTTTATTTCTTGTGAGCGTTTTCCAACATATTTTTAAAACAACTCCAACAAAAAATTATTGCCTCATAACAGGCAATTGTCTTCTTTTTCTAAAAAGGAAGGCTGTGCCAGAACTCTGATGATACTAAGCCATAAGATACAAAAATACCATAGAAATCAAATGTTCTAACATCCTCCCACCTTGCAATTTGGTTTTACACTAATAAAATTGCAATACAATGAAAAACATTAAACTTTACACAAAACATTCACACCTCCTTCACTTGACACTGATCTTATAGAGTAATGTTCACAAGTCCAAACGTTTTGGTGTTTTGACTAGTCTACCGCTTGTCGTAGACTTCATATGCCACAGCGTCAGATCGTCCTAGCGAAATCTTCTCTGGCTGCAACTCAATGGTAGATTCTGGTCGATTTCTCTGTACTACTACAGGTTCATCCATTGAGGTCTTTGCACTGGTTTCACCCTCTCACCTGCAGCAGTTCTCAGTTGGCGACCCTGGCGACGCCATCCTTACCAGGGTACACCTCCTGGACAACACCTAGTGGCCAGTCTAGTTGTTTAATGTCACCAGATCTGATCAGCACAACGTCTCCAATGCTTACGTTGTTGAATGCTCTATATCCTTGTTGTTCTTTGCGGAATCTCTGTCAAAGATCGTCCCGAAGCTTCTGTAGATAACGCCAACTCAAGTCCATTCCTTTTCTGTCGATGACATCCAAATCCGGTACATCATTACTGGGTATCTCATGAAGAAAATCAGCTGGTTTCAACCCTTGCAAATCATCTGAAACATATGTCAATGGTCGTGAATTTATAATAGCTTCACAGTCACACAGGGTCGTGCTTAACTCTTCATAAGTGATCGAAGCTTTACCCAAGTTGCGTCGAAGCAATTCTTTCACCATTCCAATGAGCCTTTCCCACCACCCTCCCCACCATGCAGCAGTGGGAGGATTGAATTTCCTAGTTATTAGTTGTACAGCACAGCTTGAAACTATTTCTTCCCAATTTAACTCTTTCAAAGCGTGGTTAGCCCCTCTGAACTTAGTTCCAATGTCTGAGTAGATAACAGACACCCTGCCCCTGCGAGCTACGAATCTCCGTAGGGCTTGCAGGAACGCGTTTGTTGACAGAGCCCTGATAAGATCAATATGAACTGCTCGAAAAACAGCACAGGTGAATAACATGAGCCACGCCTTCTCTCCAGTCTTCGGATAGAATGGCCTAGTAAGATCTATCCCTGTAACTTGAAATACTGCGGAGCAGTTAACTCGCTCCTTGGGAAGTGGAGCATACTGCGTCTCCATTGGCTTGGACCTATACCTCTTATATATGATACAGCTCATTACGACTCGCCTAACCAGCTTTCTTCCTCCTATGATCCAGAAGTCTTCCCTGAGCATTGTCAAAAAAGTTTGAAGTCCCACATGCTTTGACAGGTTATGTTTTTCCATCACCATTCTCTCAATGATGATGTTATCTGAAGGCAGCAAAATGGGGTACTTGAAGTTTTCTTCATAATCACCGTAGGCTAACTTTGTACACAGCCTCAGAATCCCCTCGCTGTCAAGATTTGAGTTTTCTTCTTCATCTTTTGATCTACGGTATGTTATGTCTGTGCTCCGTCTGAACACATCTTATCAGACACTTCTCTGCCTCGACTACTTCCCTTACAGATAGCTCTCCCTTCTTTTTGGCATCTCGATGTTGTATGTTGTGGAGAAATCTCAGTGCCCAGCCAACCATACGTAGTATTCTATAGTAACTGAAAAAATAGTGGTGTCTCAATGTAGACTCTTCATTCTCAAATGTCGCATTTGATACGACAGTCTTTCTCTTCTCCATGCTGACCTCGTCCTCAGGAGCCGCAAAGTCCAAGTTAGGCCATTGTTGATGTTCATTTTTGAGCCATGTGGGACCTTCCCACAACTTACTCTCAACCAAAAACTTTACACTCATCCCTCTTGATAATTGATCAGCTGGATTTTAAACCCCGGGAACATGATGCCAATCCTTCGGGTTACTGACCTTGCGTATTTCCTCACAACGATTTTTTACGAATACACTCCAGTTTCCTTTTGTCTTGATCCACGTGAGCAGCACTGTTGAGTCTCTCCAAAAGTACGTCTTGCAGTCTCGGAAGTTGAGTGCTTCTTTTATTTGAGTACATAGTCAAGTAGCTACGACTGCAGCCAACAATTCTAGGCGGGGTATGGTTATTGGCCCTAAAGGTGCAACCCTAGCCTTAGCTTGCACCAACTGCAGCGAAACAATTGAGTCCTTTTGTGTTCTTAGGAATATACATGCAGCATATGAGAACTATATAGCATCAGCAAACATATGAATGGTAAATTCCTCATTATCAAATTTCCATGGTACAAGTCTTCTTGGTATTCTGCATTTTTCCAACATAGGTAAGTGTTTCACCCAAGCATGGAATTTTTTCGTCAGTTGCTCTGGTAATTCTTCGTCCCATCCACACTTTCCTTTCCAACCTTCTTGCATCAAGAGTTTAGGAGTCAATGTTACTGGACATAGAAAACCAATTGGATCAAAATTACGCTGTACAATCGATAGTAAGCTTCTCTTAGAAGTTGGAACTGTGATTAGCTCCACTGTATTGATATTGCAGAACATCTCATCCGTCCCAACATCCCACATAAGACCAAGTATAGGAACAATGTCCTCGGACTCTGATTTTGCTGTTGTGGAAGAATTGCTTATCCATCCTCTTAATTCAAAATGTGCTGAACTCATCATTTTTGTAGATGTTTCCATGAATTCGCTCATCTGTTCTTTGGTTTCACACATAGTGACACAATTGTCTACATAAAAGGAATTCTGCAGCTTCTCAGTCACTTTCATATCCTCAACTGGAACTTAACTCAGGTGATGCTTTATGGTTGCTCCTAATAGGAATGGACTGCACATAACCCCAAACACTACTCTGCAATGTTGCAACGTGACGGTCTCGCCTTTGGAATAATCATTCCACCATAGAAATCTTAGAAAATCCCTGTCATTCTCATAGAGGCTTATCTACAGGAAAGCCTTTTTAATAACAGCTGTTACCCCTATGGCATGCTTTAGAAACTGTAACAAAAGTTTAGGAATCATTTCGATAAAATTTGGTCCCTTTTCTAAGCTTTTATTTAGTGAACTGCCATGCCTGTCTTTTGCTGAGGCATCGAACGCAGGCCTAGTTTTAGAAGTCATACTTGATTCTTTAATTACTGCATTGTGTGGTAAATAGTGGCCTGATATTTCATGATTGTCCATTATAGTCTCCACGATCCCACAATCTATCCATTCTTGAAGCACATCATTGCAATCTTTAAGCTTGTCCAAGTTTATTAATCCTTTAGTGACTGCTTCCAACCGCTTCTCGGCTAATTTTCTGTTATCCAACAATTCTGAAGGACCTTCCTTCCAGGGGAGACGAACTTCATATCAGCCTTCTTCATTCGCCCTTACAGTTTCATTGAAGTGTTTTATGACTTCCTCTTCCATCTCTTTCTTCGACTGAGACTCTGCAGGGTCCTTTATGCCAATGGCTTCTATCTTCCACAAATCTGAAATATCTAGTGTGTTACCACTTATGAGACTGACTAATGACTGATTGCCCTTAGACAGCTCTCGTTGACCCATCATAGTCCAACCTAATCGAGTTTCCAATGCATACATAGGCTATTTTCACCCAGCTAGACCAGAACTCCTGTAAGCATATTCCCCAAAACATCTGCCCTAAGCAACAATTGTACCTCTGGGACATTGACTCCAACATCTGTCATCTGAATGTCTCTATTTGCAAGGGCAGGATAAACATGCTGAGTCGCTAACCTTGGTACATAACCACATTAATGTATTCTTATCGAGTACTGGGATTGTGCATTTGAAATCCCCTTGAGGTGCCGCTTCCTGGTGGTGCTTATTGGTACTAGAGATGACTTACCAGAGAGCAATGTGCTCTATCTGTAGATATATGTTTATGTCATTCTGTGTCTTTTTATTATTGCGATTCTTTGGTGAATGTTAAAAAACAATTCGGCTACAAATTGGTGACCCCGACGTGATTTGAAGTAAATATTGGAGAACATTACTTACAGTGTTAGTTATCATTCCGTCGTTTTTAAGTATCATTCACCTAACTTCATGGCAATCAACGATCAACCAGCGGTGAATCACGTTTCCGTCAAGGTACCCCCGTTTTGGTCAGAAAATCCAGCTCTTTGGTTTGCCCTAATTGAAGGTCAGTTCATTTTAGCTAACGTAACTGCGGACGCTACAAAATATAGTCATGTAGTAGCTAGCTTAACTATCGAAGTTCAGGACATTTTTTCGTCGCCGCCAGTTACTAATGAGTATGCCGCAATAAAGCAGGCGTTAATCGACCGCATGTCACTATCTGATGCAAAACGAATAGAGAAGCTAATGCGAACCGAGGAACTCGGAGACCGTACTCCATCTCAACTTCTTCGTCGTCTGAAAACATTAGCAGGTACCACCATGGCTGATGATATGCTTAAGAACATTTGGATGTCTCGCCTGCCTTCCGATGTACAGAAGATCCTCACAGTTACAGAAGGTAATCTTGATGGGCTTGCAAAAATCGCCGATAGATTACTTGAACTATATCCGGCAACACCCAGTACCTCTATAATGGCCTCTACTTCCGAACCTACTATCATTGCGTCATTACAACTCCAAATTAACGAACTGACGAAACTAGTTACCGAGATGTCAACCAGAAACACTCGATCCCGGCCGATCAGCTTCGAGACGTAGTTCTCCATGTACCGTTATCGCTCCCCACAATCACCTTCAGTCAACAGGGATATTTGTTGGTTTCACCGTACGTTCGGCTCTAATGCTCGTCAATGTCGCCCTCCATGTAATCAGGGAAACAAGTTCCGGGAGTCAGTAGCGACGGCAACTGACCCCACACCTTCTCCCGTTATTACCCGTTCCGGACGACGGGTTCGATTTACTGAGAAATATAGTCGATTTCTGAAGGGGGAGTATTGAGGTGCTACTTCCTGGTGGTGCTTATTGGTACTAGAGATGACTTACCAGAGAGCGATGTGCTCTATCTTTAGATATATGTTTATGTCATTCTGTGTCTTTTTATTATTGCGGTTCTTTGGTGAATGTTAAAAAATAGATCGGCTACACCCTCTTAGCCCTTGTAGTATTACAACATAAGCATTATGGGTCTCTTTGTTAGTCTGTACACCCCCAAACAGACATGGAGGCATTACTTTTTCTCCCAATGTTTAGAGACCTAACTTTCTAACCCCTTCTTTGGTTATGTAAGACATTTGCGACCCAGAATCCAACAAAATTCGGACAAGCTGAGTAGATCCTTCACCACCAGAAACTTTCACAACAAGAGTTTGTAATAATGTATCTGCGTTTTGATGGGCAGTTAAAGTTTCAGTGTTTTGATTATCCTTTCCCATTGAATTCACTCTCTCTTCATTCTTGGTTACGGTACTAAATCAGGACATAAAATAGTACAATAATCCCTTTTCAAGCAAATCATACACTTCACAAATGCTTTACACTTACTCGAGTTATGTCCCTTCCTTAAACAATGAAAGCAAGCACCTCTTTTCTTCAAAATATCCTTTTTCTCTTCATTCTTGAAATTCCTCACCTTAAAACAATCAGAAGATCTATGGGAACTTTTATCGCACCAGAAACAAACTGTTTCAGTTTTCTGAACCTCGCCTGTAAACATAGCAGCAGCTGTGGGAAGTTTCTGTTGTTTACCTGGCTTAAATGACACACCCTCTATTCTTACAATAAAACTAGAGCGGGCAAGAGACAAGCGTTCCTTCGCTCTCAACTTCCTGTTTTATAAACAGTAACAATTTGCTTAGGTGGTGGTCGTGATCTTTGTCTGGCTTATGAGATGCACGAACTCTCTCCCATGCCTTCATAACCTCTTCTGGCAATGCAGACTCGACTAGAGGATATAGCAAGACCAACTACAATACTCAGACCTTAATGCAGGTATCGAAAGGGTGAAAATGGCGTTCACGGAAGCCCGACATATTCTTTGTTTACATTCGTTGCTGGGATACAATATTAACTTTGATTAGCTTCGTTTGATGAAGGTTGGGATAAACTATCGCTCATCTGTAATTTTGAGTGTCTTCAGCATGTCTGTAAAGTCCAGTTCGCGTTAATGTAGTACAATCGGGTGTAAATATGTGATAATACGCTTATTATGGACTAGTTCGTTTGTGTGATGATTGTTCAGTCGACCGATGGCATTGTGTCATTTAGGCTACTGCAGATGTTGAAGTACCTACGACTATAGCATTAATAGAATTGTTTCAAGAATATACACAGCAATGATTTGCTAGTTAGTGACAATATAATAATAGCTTAGTACAGTTCAGTAGTGTCGAACTTGCAATAAGTACGTAAAGAGAAAACTCAATGAGCATCTACGGCAAGACCAAACCGTTGACGTTATCGACGCTTAGCAACATGTGCCTTCGTAAATCCTTACTAGTCTAGCAGATGTTCTACACTGACCTGTATACACGCCAAATACTACAGTGAACTTCTGTTTTCTTGATTAAGGAAGATGTTTCCCCTGGGCCAAACAGTGAAATCATTGTGTTCCGTCATTATTCATACTTTTGTGATTCTTACAGATTGCAAGTTATTAGCCTACTTTTCACATTTTACAAAAATGAGGAAAAAGTAGACTTATGAGATCGGGCAAATGTGTGTCTGTCTGTCCTTCTGTCTGTCGGTCTGGCTGTGTGTGTGTGTCCCCCTATCAACTCCTAAACGGCTGCAGCAATCGAAACAAAATTTGGTAGGAATAAAGACCTATACCTGAATATCTCACGGCCATATTTGAAAATGATGTCAGTGCTACCAACTGCTGAAAAATCGCAATTGAAATTTGAGCTCCATGTTGGATATCTTGGAAGGTATGAATAGGAGCTATTTCAAAATTGACACACTGTGCCCAACTCTAGGAATGGGTATTCCAAGTTTCAGACACCTAGATATCAAGGGAAAGGCTGTAGCCGCTTTTGAAAGTTCAGATATTTGAATATCGCGCTACATTGCTTCGAGAAGCATTTAGAAGAATTTTACCGATAGTTGGATGTCAAGTGACGTAGCGAGTAACAGCAGAGGTGGAGGCTATTTATTGATTAAATAGTTAACCATGGAGTAGAGACTTGAGACTGGGATCAGATTACTGGCACGGCCAAATGAAAGAGAATGCAATTAGTATCAAGTAAATCGGACCAGGGATTCAAGAGATATGAGGATTTCCAGATATCAGGCGATGACGCGTGACCCTGACCGTTTTGAATAAAAGCCAGCTGGAGGAGGGATGGTTAGCTCATTCTAAAACAAGCACTTGGCAAGCAAGTTGCGTCTACGCTGAGCCAAGGCACATGGTTGCCGTATCTACGCAGAAGTTCTTTTCAAGTCGTGATAGTCACGAGAAGTGCTGCGCAAACGAGTTGGAACTTAGTAAGTTTCTGGTGAGGAGAATCACTGAGGTGATTGTTTTTCTACAGACATTGGTGGAAATATTTATATTTCTGCAAGGACATATGCTAGACTTTGTCTAGAAAATAGTATTTTGTCACAGTCCAGTAGTAACTTAATACTTGGATGTTTAAATCCATTTCAAGTCAGTTTTCATTTTTGTAACTAGTTAACCACTTCGATCTGTCAGTACATTGAAGACTAGTCTATAACGGTGGCATTCATTAGTCTACGCAAGGGAAACTGCAAGTTGTCTAGCGCATGGCAGATGGTGATATTAATAAACCATGCCCAGGGAACGATCTTCAGAACAGCCGTTAATTGCTTAGACTGTCAATGTTTTTCTTGTACTGATGAGATTACAGTGAGTTATGTTACAACTGACATATCTAAGAAGAGATCACTTAGATCTGACCCTATTCAAACAAACTGTTATGGCTTTGATAGAAGCCCATATTAAAATGGAACCACAGTTTATTCAAACGTCGAAAGATACTACCACTATGTCTGACTAGACGATTTGTGGGTCTACAATGGCGGCCGATACAAGGATTATACGTGCTTGTCCGATAGGGCATGTCTATGGATAAATCTGGTACAGACCAGGTTTACTACACTTCAAGACCATCAAGAAATGTAAGCCACATTTGAATTATATTATGCCTAGCTAATTGGAACAAACTATTTTTCTGCAGATGACCAACACATTTTTTTCGTCGTATTTAAAGCTTGCAATGATTTACGCAAGACTTATTAGAGTTATTCTGAGCATTTTCAGCACTCAGAACAGTTTAGGATCGATGACCGAGCATTTTGAGCATTTATTTGAATTTTTCATATTTTAAGGAAACCACGGAAAACCCCGATGTAACTGTAAAAGTTAAATTTATTTTTGTTGAGGAATGGATATTTTTTCCATATTCGAAGGTTCGAACATGTGGATTCTCACATAATGAGATGATAATTAAACACATTTAAAATGATATAAATAATAATAATAATAAAAGTCCACTAATAATAATAATAATAATTTTCATAATTTTTCTAAATAATTCTTGGATATTATATTTTCTAATAATCATATGTATTGAGAAAGAGCCTATGAAGTAGTTTAATCATTTCTAGTCTGGAACAGGAGATTTTCCGAAGGAGAGTGGTTAGCGCAAGCCCGCATTCAACCAACATTTCAGTTCTGGTTGAACAGTTGATATTTGCAATGAGTAAAGTATATTTTTCAGATAACACGGAGAGGCATGAAACGGGAAGCAATTGATATTTGTATTAAATAGGATATTTTTGTATTTATATAAAATCATGACGTAAATACACTCGAAAGTGAAATAAAGCTTTTCATAAGTATGGTAAATTCACGGGTTGAACTGAATGGTAAAATAAACTTGTAAGTTTATTAATCTTCCAGTGTTGATAACAAGCAGAGGCTTGATTTATTGTATAAATTTTGGGAAGATAATTTATGTGTGTGGAATAGTTGAAATGCCATTCCCAGGTGCGCATGTTAAGTCGCAGGAATGAAGGTTTTTCGAGCATCAATCAAATAGCAGGTTCGATGGCTCAGGTTTATAGTAGGAGTATTGGAACTACACATTTCGTCGTATGAATGACCCGAAGGTTATTTCTTTGAAACCATCAGTTCTTATTTCAACCTTGTTTACGAATTCCATTTAGACTTTGATTTTGCTAGAACCCGGATTTGTCATGATAGCAGTTTATTCTTCTTCAGAGGAAGACCTTTGCCGTTGTTGTTGTAATATTGTGTTCTTACACAAATAATAGAATGGGCCACTGCCAATTAAAAATAATTCTTTAACCACGAATAATTTGAAGGATATTTTCAATCCTAGTGCCATGAACTAAATGAATTCATTATAAAACTACAATTCTTATTTCCGCATTCTGTCGAAGAATTGCAAGTTGTGAAAATTGCTAAAAATGGCCATGAATATAAATATTTTTATAATAATGATTCCAAGTGGATAATTGAATAGTTGAATGGTTCAACCATTTATTGATCAAGTTGATGATTCAGAAATCATGTATTTTGTTTGGAACTTGAAGTTCATAATCGAGTCACTTCTCGAATGTTTAATGTCAGAAGAACAATTAATTGTTGTTGTGCTTCGCACAGTTCTTCGATGCTATGCTCAATGGTCAAATACTTTTCAGATGTTATTAATATGTATAAATAATGTGTGTTGCTTAAATGATGATAATATTTTCGACGATATATTTTTGAAACTGGAAAAACAAGTGAAAGTTTAGGAAATTCTATAAACATTTATTCTACGAATGTTAATATCATGTAAATAGTCAAACAGTGATCTACGTTATTTCCAGTATGGACAATTAACTTTGAACTGGAATTAAATATTAATAATTTTGGAACACAGTCCACAGGACTATTAATCGGACTTGTGTTTCCAAAAAGATTGTCAAATGTGTTTGGAAGATTTCTGTATATTGTGTGTAAATAAGAGTGTGGATCGCCACACGTGGATGATGCTGCTTTGAGCATTCTTGCAGTCAGATTTTAACTTTAAAATAAACTGAGATAATTTTACCAGATGTGTTTCTCCCAATTAAATCTCCTTCTATCCTTATTGTTGCATTGAGCCAAAAATCAGTAAAGCATTTTTTTTTAATTTGATGTCGTTTTTGCGATTTGCTTTAACCCATCTGGCGCTCCGGGATATTTTGACTCTCGTGCTGACTGATTATTGGTAAAATGCATATGTGGTCGTGCGGACTCCGGTCTAAACGGGCACATAAAATAAGATAGAGAGAGAAATGGCTTCGAACGTGGGGCCCGATTTAGACATGGTCAATCGCATGCCGATTTGAAATTGTGATAATTTTTATAGAAATATTTTGGGAGTTGAGAGATGTCTGGTTTGGATGAATAAATTAGTAGGAAACCCAATTAGTGGGGAAAATTAAAAAAATTTAACTTGGTTAATAATTAGAATGGGTTTGATTATTTTTGATAATGGCTTAACCATTAGGGCGTCAAGTAAATTCAGTAGTAAACGTTCGATGACTGGACATACACATTATTAGAATCCAGGTGGAGGATATTTGAGAACTTGCATATTTTTCTTGTGATATTGTGGTAAATGTAATTCGTAAAAGTAGAGAATTTTGTTTTTCCATCACGTCGATATTAGGACAAATCTCATTTTATTATAGTGTTCCAATTAGCTATTCATATTTCTTGTTCTAGTTATAAGCTTGTGTTTGCCACTGTTGTATACCCCTAAGTTTTGAATAATAATTGAAAATTATGGAAGAAATGATGAGGATGATGAGGAGTTTGGAGGAGAGTTCAAAAGAGGCTGGACTGCGTGTAGCAGCCATTATGAAAGAAAATACTGAGGCTTTAGAAAAGAAACTTAAAGAAAATTCTGATTCTTTAGAAAATAATCTTAAAGAAAATTTGAATGATAAACTTAAAGAAAATTCTGATTCTTTAGAGAATAGACTTAAAGAAAATTCTGATTCTTTAGAAAATAAACTTAGAGATAATTTGAATGATAAACTTAAAGAAAATGCTGATTCTTTAGAAAGCAGGTTAAAAGATAACTTGAAAGAAAGTTTAGATGAAAAACTTTAAGAAAGTTCTGATTCTTTAAAAAGTAATTTGAAAGAAAATTTAAACAGTAAATTTAATTCAATGGAAAGTAAATTTAAAGAGAATTCTGAAATTTTGAAAATGACACTTGAAAGTAAAATGAATAAATTATGCGATAAAACACATGAGCTCGAAACTTCATTAGCTACTAACGCAAGTTTAATGGACGATAAATTTCGCGATGCCGATCTTCGATCTCAAAGCTTAGCTGATAGGATAGAACATGGTCTTAGGAAAGTTGGTGAAGACATGGTCAACCTGGAAGTCCGAGTGAAGAAGGAGAGTAACGAGATGGGAATTCTAGTTGTTCAACGTTTAACGGAACAATTCAAAGAACTGGTCATGGGAGAAATAAGAGAAGGTGTGATTAGTGAATTGCAAACTGAAATTAAAACCACAGTTGTCAATGAAATTAAAGACACACTCAAGCTGGAGAATCAAGAGGAAATCAAGGAGATTAGGGAATCTTTGTCATCCCATATTGAAGTAATTGCCAAAGATATCCAAGCAACTCAGAAGGACATATCAGATATGACAGGGTCATTGAAAAGTCATGAGGCTGTTATGAACCAGATATCCATTGATGTTAAAGACAATTGTAAAGAAACTGAAGCAATCAAGAAGATGGCAGAAGAAAACCAGAAGGAACTTGAGGCTATGAAAACTCAAATCAAGGATGAGAAACAGTCTGATCATCTGTTAAAAATGCCAAATGTAAGGGGAAAGGAGCAGATACAGATAAATATAGGAGCAGCTAGAGAGACTGAAAGACAGGATGAGGTCAGGACAGTATTTCAATCCAACCCCATAACTGTATTTAAGAATATAGAAGACAAGCCTTCTAAATTTTCTGGGCGAGATTCTGTAACACCCGTGGAATTTTTGAGAGAAGCAGGTGATTACCTGAAAGATTCTAAGATCCCTAAAGAAAGACAGATCCGAGTGGTAGGGAAGTTCTTGGAAGGTCCTGCACTTCTTTGGTTTAGAGCATTTAGATCCACTCTAACCACTTTTGAGGAGTTCTCTCGTGGGCTATTGAAGAAATTTTGGTCCCCTGAAACCCAACAGCAAGTTAGAGCAGAGTTATATTCGAAGAGATTCTCGACGTCACAACCTACTCGATACTCTACGTACTTTTCTGGACAGCTGTCTAAACTTCAACATTTAGATCCGCCGATGCCAGATAACGAGTTGATTACTGCATTGATACGTCAATTTCCAGCAGACGTCCAGAGGACTTTGATCGCTGCTGATATCTACAATATGGAACAATTTGATGAAGTATTACAGAAGCTGGATCATACAAACGCTCAATTCTTCCATCAGAAGGGAGTAAAGAATAGCAACGCTGTGTATGCTGTTATGGCTGATAGTTATTCTCAGACACCTCGAGAGATTCGAGAGGAGCGAGAAGAGAAATCGCCGAGGGAAGATTCCAATAAGAGAGGATGGAACCAGTACAGTAACAGATACAGTTACAAACCATATGCGAGACCGGATGGTGGTAATCGATACAATACTCGATGGAGAAGACCACGAGATACTCAAGGAAGGTACCAGGAAAGAAGATATTATGGTAGAAATAACTACAATAACAGAGGGAATGTAGATACTCGTCAGTCCAATGAAGAGTTTAACAAGGAGACGAGGAAAAATTTAGAAGCAAGACACCAAGGTAACTTGCAATTTGTGGAGCAGAGGCCCAACGAACCAGGTCCATCGGGAACACAACAATCCCGGGGGAATGGTAATGGAAAAAAAAAAACTTCGAATTCACAGTAGAAGATAGAATTTTGAACACTTTCACTTCCAGAATTATTAAATGGCAAGCAGAGGATGATGACTTAATTCAACAGAATGACGAACGAAAAGAAATGGGTACAAGAATTAGAATGCCAATCATATCATGCGAAGTTTTCGGTATGCCTGTCGATACTTTGATCGATACTGGGGCTATGCTTTGTCTAGTGAGTGAGAAACTTTATATTCTGTGGAAGCTCAAAGAGAATTTAGAGGAAATTCCAGTATCAGGAATTAAGATCCAAGGAATAATACCCAATAAAATATCTCTGTGTAAAACACAATTATACTTATGTATTACGATTGGAGGACATGATTTCCGACATGTGTTTGTTGTAATGAAGGACATGGCTTTTGACATGATATTGGGAGCAGATTTCATTCAGAAATATCAAGCAGTGATAGATATGAAGACAGAGACGATTAGATTCAAGAATACCGAAGAGATTAACTTCGAGGGAAAAGAAGAGGAAGACATCGAGGGAGATGCTCAATGGTCTCTGATTTTTCATGAAGCTGAAGGGAGAGAAGTCTACACTGAGAAGGAGTCCCCAGAGCTAGGGAAAATTTTGGAAGAGTATCAAGATATTTTTGACATTAAACCTGGTGAAATTAAAGATTTTGAATATCGTATTCGTGTAAATGATGATGCACCTTTTCATGCTAAATTGTATCCAGTAGCAGAAAAGCATCGGGAAAGAGTAAAAGTGCTTATCAAGGAGATGGAAAGCAACAATGTGATTGAAAAGTACACTACATCTTATGTCAATCCATTAGCAGTAGTGTCTAAGCAAGATGGAAGTCTGAGGCTATGTTTAGACGCGCGAAATTTGAATTCAAGATTACTGCCAGAGTATGACAGACCACCAATCATTAGGGAACTGTTAAGGAAATTCCAAGGCAAGGTCTGGTTCTCTAATATTGATCTCACTTCGTCCTACCATCATATTAGGCTTAGTGAAGATTCTAAGAAGTTTACAGGATTTATGTTTGACCAGCAGACATATGTATTCCGCCGTCTACCATTTGGAGTTAAAACATCTGGATCCGTTTTGATCAGAGCACTGGAACAAAATTTGAGTCCTGAAGTAAAAGAGATAGCAATTCGTTATATTGATGATATCTTAATTGCATCTGAGACTAAGGAGGAACATTTGTTACATCTTCAAATGTTATTCGCAGATTTGAGAAAAGCGAACTTCAAAGTAAACCTTCGAAAATGTCAGTTCTTTCGAAAGGAAATAAAATTTTTGGGTCACATTTTGGATGGAGAAGGATACCGTCCCAATGAGACGAAGATACAAGCAATTACAAATTTCCCTAGACCTACTAGAGTGAAGAATGTCTGCAGTTTTCTCGGGACATGCCAATTCTTTGCAGGGCATTGTCCAAACTTCACCAAGACAGTTGCGCCATTGCAGGAGTTGTTAAAGAAAGGAAATAAATGGAAATGGGATAAAGATTGTGAACAATCATTTCAAGATGCCAAGAGGTTATTGGTAAACAGTGTGAAATTGGAGTATCCTGACTTTACCAAGAATTTCATCATAGAATCTGATGCATCCACCGTAGGGATTGGAGCTATTCTACTTCAAGAAGATGAAGACCACAAGAGACATTACCTGGCGTTCATCAGCAGGAAACTTCGGCCATCAGAGAGGAATTATTACACCACAGAGTTAGAAGCACTTGCTGTAATATTCGCATTGGAGTTGTGGAAGAAAATGTTAATTGGACATTCAGTCATTGTGAGGACTGATCACCACGCATTGGAGTTCATTTTGAGAACAAACTTTGCCAGTGATAGGATAACTAGATGGTCACTTTTTATTCAGCAATTCAACCTAGTTATTGAACACACTCCTGGAAAGTTGAACGTGGGAGCTGATTTGTTGAGTAGAGCAGTGGAGTCTACATCTAAGGTTTTTCAAGTTAACCTGACGCAGGAAGATGAAGATACCTTAAGAAGGTTAAGGTTATTGCATTTATCCCAGAGGAGAGACCGACGTCTTAGAAACATTTTTCGTTTTCTACAGGGAAACATGGATCCAAATGATGATGATTTTGTGGAAACTGAAAGAATTTCAAGAGATTTTATGATGTTAGATGGTTTAATCTACAAGTTTGCAGATCCCGACCATACGAAGCTGAGAGTAGTGATACCTCCACGATTGCAAAAACCCATTATTTGGATGGCACATAGAATCGCAGGTCATGCTGGAGTAGATAAGACAGTCAACATGATTCAAGAGAAATTTTCGTGGGAGCGAATGCGACAAACTGTCAGAAACACTATTCGAGAATGCGACCTATGCCAAAGGAGTAAACATAATTCCAGATTACTGAGAGAATTACCAAGGCCTATTATTCCTTCTAAGCCTTGCGAAATCTTCGCGACTGATTTATATGGTCCTCTCCCAAAGTCTAAAAGAGGTAACCGATATATTTTGGTGACTATGGATGTTTTTAGCAAATACACCATGTTACATCCAATTCAGAAGGCAAACGCAAAGTATTGTGCGAAGAGAATTAGAGACAGCGTAATTCCGGAAGCAGGCAAACCGGAATTCCTTTTATCAGATCGTGGACCTCAATTTACATCTTTGGAGTTTCGAACCATCATGAATAATCTTGGGATTAGACAATTGTTTTGTTCTATTAGACATCCAGAGAGCAATCCAGTGGAACGCGTGATGGCTGAAATAGCAAAATTTTGCCGCCTCTATTGTCCAAATGAGCATTGGAAATGGATGGATGTTCTCTCTTTAGCATCCGAATCCATCAACTCTACGATTCATGAGAGTACTGGACAGATTCCCATGTTGCTTCATCATGGAATTAAACCAACACGATTATGGGATCGAATCATCTCTATTCCACCTGAGATTGAACCAAGTCGTCAGATGAGGGAAACTCTAGCTTTAGACAAGTTAAGGAGTCAAGCTGAGAAGAGAGAGCGCAGAGTGAGAGGAAAGCGTTTTCGCAGACCCTTGCGCGTAGGAACTCTTGTTTTAGTGAAAAGACCTACACCCTCTGACGTGCAAAATCGAGTGTACTCGAAATTTGCAAGCCTTTACGCTGGACCCTATCGTATTGTGGAAGTAAACAATAATGGAAGCTATGAAGTAGCTAATACACGAACTGGTAACATCGTGGGAACTTATAATGCATCGAATTTGAAGATTTATTATTCAAGAACCAGATGATTTAATGTGTAGATAGGAAAAATAAAAATTTTTCAATTTTTATTTTTTGCTAGGTGTGGGGTGGATGTGCCCAACTCTAGGAATGGGTATTCCAAGTTTCAGACACCTAGATATCAAGGGAAAGGCTGTAGCCGCTTTTGAAAGTTCAGATATTTGAATATCGCGCTACATTGCTTCGAGAAGCATTTAGAAGAATTTTACCGATAGTTGGATGTCAAGTGACGTAGCGAGTAACAGCAGAGGTGGAGGCTATTTATTGATTAAATAGTTAACCATGGAGTAGAGACTTGAGACTGGGATCAGATTACTGGCACGGCCAAATGAAAGAGAATGCAATTAGTATCAAGTAAATCGGACCAGGGATTCAAGAGATATGAGGATTTCCAGATATCAGGCGATGACGCGTGACCCTGACCGTTTTGAATAAAAGCCAGCTGGAGGAGGCATGGTTAGCTCATTCTAACACAAGCACTTGGCAAGCAAGTTGCGTCTACGCTGAGCCAAGGCACATGGTTGCCGTATCTACGCAGAAGTTCTTTTCAAGTCGTGATAGTCACGAGAAGTGCTGCGCAAACGAGTTGGAACTTAGTAAGTTTCTGGTGAGGAGAATCACTGAGGTGATTGTTTTTCTACAGACATTGGTGGAAATATTTATATTTCTGCAAGGACATATGCTAGACTTTGTCTAGAAAATAGTATTTTGTCACAGTCCAGTAGTAACTTAATACTTGGATGTTTAAATCCATTTCAAGTCAGTTTTCATTTTTGTAACTAGTTAACCACTTCGATCTGTCAGTACATTGAAGACTAGTCTATAACGGTGGCGTTCATTAGTCTACGCAAGGGAAACTGCAAGTTTTCTAGCGCATGGCAGATGGTGATATTAATAAACCATGCCCAGGGAACGATCTTCAGAACAGCCGTTAATTGCTTAGACTGTCAATGTTTTTCTTGTACTGATGAGATTACAGTGAGTTATGTTACAACTGACATATCTAAGAAGAGATCACTTAGATCTGACCCTATTCAAACAAACTGTTATGGCTTTGATAGAAGCCCATATTAAAATGGAACCACAGTTTATTCAAACGTCGAAAGATACTACCACTATGTCTGACTAGACGATTTGTGGGTCTACAATGGCGGCCGATACAAGGATTATATGTGCTTGTCCGCTAGGGCATGTCTATGGATAAATCTGGTACAGACCAGGTTTACTACACTTCAAGACCATCAAGAAATGTAAGCCACATTTGAATTATATTATGCCTAGCTAATTGGAACAAACTATTTTTCTGCAGATGACCAACACATTTTTTTCGTCGTATTTAAAGCTTGCAATGATTTACGCAAGACTTATTAGAGTTATTCTGAGCATTTTCAGCACTCAGAACAGTTTAGGATCGATGACCGAGCATTTTGAGCATTTATTTGAATTTTTCATATTTTAAGGAAACCACGGAAAACCCCGATGTAACTGTAAAAGTTAAATTTATTTTTGTTGAGGAATGGATATTTTTTCCATATTCGAAGGTTCGAACATGTGGATTCTCACATAATGAGATGATAATTAAACACATTTAAAATGATATAAATAATAATAATAATAAAAATCCACTAATAATAATAATAATAATTTTCATAATTTTTCTAAATAATTCTTGGATATTATATTTTCTAATAATCATATGTATTGAGAAAGAGCCTATGAAGTAGTTTAATCATTTCTAGTCTGGAACAGGAGATTTTCCGAAGGAGAGTGGTTAGCGCAAGCCCGCATTCAACCAACATTTCAGTTCTGGTTGAACAGTTGATATTTGCAATGAGTAAAGTATATTTTTCAGATAACACGGAGAGGCATGAAACGGGAAGCAATTGATATTTGTATTAAATAGGATATTTTTGTATTTATATAAAATCATGACGTAAATACACTCGAAAGTGAAATAAAGCTTTTCATTAGTATGGTAAATTCACGGGTTGAACTGAATGGTAAAATAAACTTGTAAGTTTATTAATCTTCCAGTGTTGATAACAAGCAGAGGCTTGATTTATTGTATAAATTTTGGGAAGATAATTTATGTGTGTGGAATAGTTGAAATGCCATTCCCAGGTGCGCATGTTAAGTCGCAGGAATGAAGGTTTTTTCGAGCATCAATCAAATAGCAGGTTCGATGGCTCAGGTTTATAGTAGGAGTATTGGAACTACACATTTCGTCGTATGAATGACCCGAAGGTTATTTCTTTGAAACCATCAGTTCTTATTTCAACCTTGTTTACGAATTCCATTTAGACTTTTATTTTGCTAGAACCCGGATTTGTCATGATAGCAGTTTATTCTTCTTCAGAGGAAGACCTTTGCCGTTGTTGTTGTAATATTGTGTTCTTACACAAATAATAGAATGGGCCACTGCCAATTAAAAATAATTCTTTAACCACGAATAATTTGAAGGATATTTTCAATCCTAGTGCCATGAACTAAATGAATTCATTATAAAACTACAATTCTTATTTCCGCATTCTGTCGAAGAATTGCAAGTTGTGAAAATTGCTAAAAATGGCCATGAATATAAATATTTTTATAATAATGATTCCAAGTGGATAATTGAATAGTTGAATGGTTCAACCATTTATTGATCAAGTTGATGATTCAGAAATCATGTATTTTGTTTGGAACTTGAAGTTCATAATCGAGTCACTTCTCGAATGTTTAATGTCAGAAGAACAATTAATTGTTGTTGTGCTTCGCACAGTTCTTCGATGCTATGCTCAATGGTCAAATACTTTTCAGATGTTATTAATATGTATAAATAATGTGTGTTGCTTAAATGATGATAATATTTTCGACGATATATTTTTGAAACTGGAAAAACAAGTGAAAGTTTAGGAAATTCTATAAACATTTATTCTACGAGTGTTAATATCATGTAAAGTCAAACAGTGATCTACGTTATTTCCAGTATGGACAATTAACTTTGAACTGGAATTAAATATTAATAATTTTGGAACACAGTCCACAGGACTATTAATCGGACTTGTGTTTCCAAAAAGATTGTCAAATGTGTTTGGAAGATTTCTGTATATTGTGTGTAAATAAGAGTGTGGATCGCCACACGTGGATGATGCTGCTTTGAGCATTCTTGCAGTCAGATTTTAACTTTAAAATAAACTGAGATAATTTTACCAGATGTGTTTCTCCCAATTAAATCTCCTTCTATCCTTATTGTTGCATTGAGCCAAAAATCAGTAAAGCATTTTTTTAATTTGATGCCGTTTTTGCGATTTGCTTTAACCCATCTGGCGCTCCGGGATATTTTGACTCTCGTGCTGACTGATTATTGGTAAAATGCATATGTGGTCGTACGGACTCCGGTCTAAACGGGCACAACACGTATAGATAATAATATTGCAGTTTAATTTCCATGAGGCCATACATGGCAGTGTTGCCAAAATGTTTATAAGCCTGCTGATAGGTCCAAATTTTAAATGCATATAACTTCTACACTATCAATTGAATTTCAACCAAATTTCGTGTGTGCTATGTGTACATAAACAGATATGACTGAGCGTATTCTTAAGAGCCACCAGGGTTGCCAACTGTTAATAAATGCTTTCATTTTTTAAATCCAAATACCCATATATCAGAAAGTATGCAAGCCGACAGCTTTAAACTATGCACACGTAAAGTACCTGACATTGTATATTATTTTGTAGTAAAGTATATACGTCAGTGCTACCAACATGATTCTAAGCCTGCTAAGAGGTCCAATTTTAAATACATGTAACTTCTATACTATCATTTGGATTTCAACCAAATTTCGTGTGTGCTATGCGTACCATAACAGATATGACTATGCCGATTCTTAATAGTAACCAGGGCTGACAACTGTTAATAAAACTGTCTCTATTTTTATTACCTTAATATCAATATATCAGAAAGTATGCAAGCCAAAAGCTCTAAACTTTGCACACGTATAGTACCTGGCATTCTAGAT
The DNA here is from genome assembly GCA_946902985.2 of Meconema thalassinum. Classification (NCBI taxonomy): domain Eukaryota; kingdom Metazoa; phylum Arthropoda; class Insecta; order Orthoptera; family Tettigoniidae; genus Meconema; species Meconema thalassinum. Next base: position 426,332,432 of record OX336394.1, on the reverse strand, counting down.
TAATTTGGAGTAACTAATATAGGCCTACGCCATGCTGCCAACATGATTATAAGCCTGCTGATAAGGTACAATTTTAAAATGCATGTAACTTCTATACTAACTAATGGATTGCATTCAAAATTGACACAACAATAGATCATATTATTTCAGTTTATTTCTGACCAATACATGTATGTCATTGTTGCCAACATGATTTTACGCGCGCTGTTTTATCCAATGTTTAACTGCATGTAACGTCCATGCTATCCATTGGACTTCAACCAAATTTTGTATTCTGTACCTTAAGAGATGGAACTAAGAATATATTCAGTCACCAGGGCTGCCAACTGTAGTTCTCTATTAGGCTACATTATGCCAGGTATACAGTATTTCGAACTAATTAGAAATTTCGATATTTCCAACTTAATTTCGTCATTATTCTATATAGATCCATATAGATTAATTATTGGCATGCATCTTAAATTTTAAGAAAAGTAGGCTCCTTAGTTCGTCACGGAACTTCTTGTTTTTTTATTATGATGTGTGTAATAAAGTGTTGTGAGTACCTTGCCAATTATGTACTTATATTGGGAGCTGGGGTGCCACGATAATTCCGTAAGAGGGAGATGGTGCTTGCCTATCTACTTTACTAAATCAACTATTTCCAGCGTACAACTATTCCAACCCGTAACAGCGAATGTTTAATAGGTTAGATGATAAAATATTATCGTGTCCCTTGTGTGTAGTAATCTCCATAATTATGTTCTGATATCCACACGAGGACTTCTTTGCATATTTCAATCAACTAATTCGGTATGATGTTTTACCCGAGATTTTAGACAATTTCACGAGAGGTCTTAATTGAATTGTATCTCTATGGCGTTGGTTCGATTATTTCAGGCAACTATTCTCATTCCGATTGTGTACATAAATACTCTGCATGTGCCGGGACAGCAATTCAGTAACCGGGTACTTTCTTCTCTCCTACTTCAGAATCTGTTTGATTTTTGCTAATAATATTAATCTATAATTACTGAACTTTAATACAAATCGTGATAACTCGCCAAAATGCTTCTTATTCAAACACAGAAACAGTGAGACTATTGTAGCTGCCCCTTGGGTGAAGACGAAGAAACCTATAATTAGAGGCAAGCACTATATAGATAAATTAATTCAGATAAGTCTAAATTATTGATGCATATTTCTTCGGAACCTAGTCTCGTCTTGTGATATCTTGTATGCTCTTAGGTGAGTAAAAATAATAATTTACACGAACTGTGACAAGCCCGACGACATGATCCTAGCTGTTGGTAGGGTATCCATCGCCGCCATGTTTTTTCTACATTAAGGTCCGAGGATTGTAGTTGGTCTTGGATATAGCATTGCTGCATACTTGTCACTGGTAACCCCTAAATAATCCAAAGTTCTCTGCTGTGTTTCTAATTTATCATAGAGGCTCCCAATACTAAGCCTACCACCTTCAGTAGCTTGAAGCAGAACCAGATTTAGAAGTTCTCTGACATATATTTCTATAAGTAATTCTTCCTGGGCATACCTGGACTTTAGGTGATCCATTGCCTTTTGATAGTTTGTACCGGATGGAGGCAAACTCTCAACCAGCTCCCTGTCTACTGAAGCAGGAACAGTAGCCTGGAATTTGTACTCCGGGTCGATATCACTATCGTCTTTTATTATCTTATACTCTCTCCAAACCAAATCCAATTCTTTATATCTCCATCAAAATGTTTAAGTTGCAGCTTGGGTAAAATAAAGTTCCTTTTCATGGTCGTCTGGCTCTCACTCATAGCAGCATCACTAGCCGCAACAGATACATTCATTTGAATATTATTTTCAAAATTAACCTTTGCTTGTAGCCACTTCTCCCGGTACGATTCTGCCGTGTCGAATTCCTTAGCGTCTTCTTCCTCTGTTGTTTCTCCAACAACCCAAAGTGTTTGAACTTTCTCATCTCAAGATAACATTCGCATTGCCTTTTCTTCTAAAATACGGAAGGATGTTAACATTTCTTCCGCATCTTCGACTGTTTCAGATACTTTTGTTTGAAATTCCCCAAGTGCTTTCGTGAATAATCTGCGTATCTTTCCTTACTAAACTGTTTTAGCTCCTCCATCTTAAAGAATGTCCTCTCCACGGTCGCCAGAAATGTTCCGTACACGGAATATTAATTATAGAGAGGTTCAAACCAAAACCAACCTTTATTTCTTGTGAGCGTTTTCCAACATATTTTTTAAAACAACTCCAACAAAAAAAAAATGCCTCACGACATGCAATTGTCTTTTTTATTCTAAAAAGAAAGTCTGTGCCGGAACTTTGATGTTACTAATCCCTAAAATACAAAAATACCATAAAAATCAAAGGTTTCCTAACACTCATCGTAATGCACTGACATATAATATAGTTCAATTGTTTACATAACCTCAAGATGGCGTGCATATATAAAAATGCAACATGGTGACCATCCGAAATTTTTATACGGTTCTCAATATCTACTAATCTATGACAGCAATCAAACTGAAATTTTGTATGTTGATAAAGGCTAACAGCGTAAGTTCATTCTTGGATCTTTCAATAACCTGGTGAGCATAAATCCAACATGGTGGTGACGTGAAATTTAAATATTGAAATAGACGTTTCTCGCGATTTAACCATCTGAGCGCACTGAAACTTAGTACGATAATAGTACATTATGCAACGAGCCTATAATGGCTATAATTAAGACACGAGTATTTTTTATAAAACGAGCGTATGCGAGTTTTATAATTTCCATACGAGTGTCTTAATTACCATTATAGGCGAGTTGCATACGACTGTTTATGTTCGACGATAATTATAACTTTATAATATGTTTTAACATAAATATTCATAAATATCTGTTGAGAGTCAGCTACTGGAATTTTGTGATCGCAGAGCGAGCGTTGGGTGTTATATCTCTGCCTTTCAAGAGCTTTGAACGACCGACGCATGCGCTCTGTGTGTTTGCAATGCCATATGCAAACCATATGTTTACATCTGCCGTCCCTCAGTAATATTGTCACCGGTGTCAGTTGAAGGCAATGCGCTGTGTAGAAATTAGTGTTGGTGATTTTAAGGTACAGTGCTATTTCTTGTCTCATATTCGCCAGTTTATTTACGCGAACATATGGACGGTGGGTATTCCATGTCGGTAATTTATTATAGTTCGATGTTGTGTTTATGTCCGACATGTTGGATTTTGAGCGCATGCGCGAAGTTATCGTTACCTAATTGGTCAATGAACGAGCTCTGATTGGCTGGAGAAACTGTATCATAATGGAAAACAGTGTTATAATGACCATCATTATGATACAGTTATCTGACACATAATAGTGAGGGTCGAACATAAATGCTTATACAAATTTTAATCTACTGTCATCCAATTTAATTCAATTGTATTCATACCCTCAAGATGGTGGCTGTGCGAAATTTCAAACATACTGAATGTACACAGGTCGTGATTTGGAAACAATAGTAATTACATCGTAGTATTTACAAAGAATTTCAATCTTCTCTTAAACACATGTTTGGGGAAAGGCTCTAGGACTGAGGCAGGCAATGAGTTCCAATTATCAATACCACGTTTAATGACAGAATATTTCCCATAATTTCTACGCTGCCCTTGATCTGCCCTGCTCAGGTAGGTGGGATTTGCCAGACGTTTGCTTAGTTCCCCCTTGTTGGCCGATTAGTGTAAGTGTTAAACATAGCGTCCTTCTATCTTCCAGAGATTCCCACCCTAGTGTTTCTATAATTGGAGCTTCACTACTTCTAGGATTAAAATCGTTAAGCAGCCTTTCTTATTACCATCATCAGCTCATTAATTGTACCGATCCTAAAACGAATGAAGGACGTCTTAGGAACACAAGCCAATTTCATGGTCACACAGTTTAGGATCGGATTAGGCTGAAATCCAGACGAATGAGAGGTAAAGTATATCGTGCTGCTCAATGAGGCAACTTGATACTCCAGCCATGTCTGTTGCGAAGTTAGTTATGTTCTTGGAAAACCCTATAGGGAGGAGAAAAGCTGTCGAACCTCTTGGAAGCACAGCCGTGTGCTATAAGTACCCTGCTACCCCAGTGACGGTCCGGGCAGGTGTTTCAAGTGCGCACTGATGAGTCTTACTTGGAGCACCTAGGCAAAATCCCGTAATACACAGGGCAAATTCTGAAAGATATCCTGGATGGTCGTGAAAGCGGATTTGTCATTCCTCAACCCGCCATTGGTCGCTACAACGAATATTGTGGGAATGGTCATACGTTGTACAAACTGCTCACACTATAAGACATGTTTATGTTCTTCATAGCAACTGATTTCATGCGTAAATGTATTCGCAGAATAAATGGATATCTCTGAATCAAATTTAAACACTTAAGACTAAGGTTTATTATTTTATGTAAGCGGCAAGATGCTCTCGTTTCTTTTGTCTAAATATTAACCACAGTTAAAACCATCACATTGTTATTGCTACCCGGGAATAATATGGAGCACTGTAACTCTCGGATATTTATGTTCGTCAGACGGAACATCTCTTATTGTTTACCTGTTTAAAATTCAGAAAATCTTGTAGATTTTACCGAGTCTAAGTCAGGTTCACCAACCTGACAGTACAGCAAGTCAGGCTCACCAACCTGACAGTAGAGCAAGTCAGGCTCACCAACCTGACAGTTCAGAAAGTCAGGATCACCAACCTGACAATACAGCAAGTCAGGCTCACCAACCAGACAGTACAGCAAGTCAGCTCACCAGCTTGACAGTACAACAAGTCACGCTTACCAACCTGACAATACAGCGAGTCAGGCTCACCAACCTGACAATACAGCAAGTCAGGCTCACCAACCTGACAGTACAGTAAGTCAGGCTCACCAACCTGACAGTACAGCAAGTCACGCTCACCAACCTGTAATCTCTACTTTTTGTTGCAGAAAAGTCGTCCGGTAGTGTGATGGATGTCGATATGAAGGATGTCTGCGCGAAATACTCAATGAATGTGATAGCGTCCATTGCCTATGGCGTCACTGCCAATGCATACGAGAATCCTGAATGCGAACTGTACAAGGCCGGCAAAAATTTCGCTGGAATAGCGAATGAAGAAAATAGTCTCGTGGTTGCAGGGTATTTGCTGTTTCCAAAGCTCATGAAGGTAAGGCATTGCTGTTCACAATATTTGACTCTTGGTACAGTATCCGTATATTCTAGAGGCAGTCTATTAGATATCCGAAGCACCGCTGGATTTGTAGACCCTGACAGCTCCGGCGCAAATACTAGTCAAGAATCCACTCCAACAAGACCCTCACGAATATACGTGGTGGAAATTACGATGAAACTGCGAATTACATATTATGCACTTAGCTCGAAGTAGAGCACATACCTTTCGTTCTCGGGGATCTCGTGGTCAGCCTCTGGACCTATAATGAGTTTCACATTTGCATCTCCTTATATCTAAAATAAATCGAAACGACGCGGCTTCTAACAAACTAAACAATTTAATAACAATGGTGTAAACTAAATCTAAACAATCATACATTAAATAAAACACACTCCCTTTCTTTCTTCTTCACATTTACGCCACTGACAATACTGCGTTCCACGAACACTGTGACAAATTTTGGGGCGGTAGTGTCATTATAACAAGCTATACATCAATTAAAGACCCCTGCGTATTTTACATTCCTTTGACGCGCTCCAGTGAACACCTGGGCGCTAGTAGCACGCGACCCTCGCCACGCGACAGATTATATAACAGACTCCGTTACAATCCCAGAGCTGGCTGATTCATAGCTGCTTACCTGTTGGCTCGCAACAACTCTTTACATTTGTGTGGCCGAGCGCTGACCTTGATGGAAACGAGTTTTAACAAACCCTCGCTATTCCAGCCTTGACCACAAATACACCTCTCTATCATATCACAAGCGATGTTAAAATGAAACAGATTCACGCCAGACAAATACGTAAATCATACACACATCCTACACGCTAATGAAACAAAACATCTACACACTATTCCTTTCATACTCTCGCATTGTGACGTCCCAATGGAGTTCATTTCATTCACACTGAACAAGAAACAAACCACATTCAATCACATCAGCACTCATACGCTAACCACTACGCTAAACAATCGATAAACTTCCTATACCTAACATATCATACACTCAATTGGCAATTAAAGAAAGTTAATAATGAATGAATTGAAAATGACCCTAATAGCATGAGCTATTATCATTTAAAATACGTAGCGTCTATATACACATGAGCCTGAGCTCCGATCTCACAGTTATGTCAAATGCAATTAACTGGGATCCTCATAAGTTTCTACATCTTCAGAAATACTACCACCTTTCTCCCCTTTCTGGTCTGGTGTCATAATAGATCAAATACATTCGATCACTCAAGGTCGTTACATACTTGGGTTTAATAATATTAATAATAGTAAAACATAACAGATGTCAAAATCCATTTCCCGTTTAAATTTCAATTGTGACCCTCCTGTCTTCACTTATCCAAAGCCGTTTATGAAATAAGGAGTACTGTTAACTCACACCTTAATGCCTTGCCAAACATAGTCATGCCCACGCAATGACTGTAATATAAAATGCGGAAACACCTTCGCAAAAACCTCGTATGCCAACTGCACACGGAATTACATACATATTTAACCACTATCAAAGAATTATCAACTTCACTTCTTTCAAACCGGCATTCCTTAAAAAGGGCATAATTCCTCAGCGTTGTCAAACCAACCGCTGGTCTAATAAACAATAACATCAGTTGTTAAGCCATTAATCTATACATGTCAACGACCTTTGGACTAAGCGTGAAAGACCTCCTCACTATTACTTTAAAAACGTTACTAAGATAAATCTAAACTGTTGTGAATACATTTCATAAAAATACTGTATCTTAACTCCACACTTCTGGTTTCAACTTTCACCGATGAAGGAATATCATGTCTACAACGTGATATTATATTACTCCTCGTGAATACTTAATCACAAAATTAAATATGTGTGTCCAACAAGAATCGATCACGACGAGGATATCAAACAAGAACTTCCCTAACGTCGTATGATAATAAATCTTCCAAGAAGATTCTAACCTCAAATTATTTTAAATGACTGAAAGTTCACGGCTTTCTTCAATAAAACATACAGTTAGTCATATTCGTATTATCTCCATTCTGAACGAATGTCTATGAGTTCTAACGATAATAATCGTTTCCACGTTAAATGTTTCTCTTCCAAACGATGCCGTGATATTTCACAATCTATCACTAATAATATCTTCTCTCTTGATGCCTCTTCGCGACGGATAAAATGCCCAAATTAAACTAATAAAAATTAATTTGATCGGTAACATAGACGAAAATGTCTATCACCTGAATTCAAAATGAATTCATAAACGTTGAAAATAAATTACTATTCCTTAAAGGAAATGACAAAAATGCTTGTTCCTCGAAAAAGTAAAAAATCTCAGTTCAGAAACTGGATTTCAAACAAACAAAGCTAAAAGCGTCGAAAGACGATTACTACAAATGATCTCGAAGAATAAAATGTCTATACATGGAGTACATAAATATTGTGTCGAAATATGGATAAAGGATTTGCTCAATAGTGTCACTATAAAGCTCTAACTACAAGTTTAGTGAACACGGCTACCTGGTCTGGAAGTCTAGAAGCTCAAGATAGAGTATTACAAAATACTCAGTTGTTACATCTTCCAAGGATCCGGGTTGGATCCTAGCTCGTCTCCAAGAACTCGTGACCTCAGGAAAGGAACGAATTCCCCAACTGGAAAACAGCAAGCTCCGACCGGGATCGAACTGCGGACCTCCTATCATCTTCATTGTGACCGGGTATACCCTGGACCTCTTGATAATCTTCATGTCTCTTCTTACTCCGTCATAGTACAGTTTCATCAAAACAACGAGAAATGTCAAAAGTTCAGCTTCCCATTTCGAAAGACATTCGAAAAGGAAGTCGCGGACCTCACTCGCATAACGAATATTCATGTAGATGGAATATGAACATCGTTCTGTAGTCGCTGGTGTTAATGTCGAGCTCATGTCTGACAATAATGCACTAGAATGTAGTTGTACATCAAGTCTCATATTCGCTCATCAAGTAGACATTCATGAACAAACTCCTCTAACGAATCTCCATCGCTGACTATATTGCTTTTCTCTGCTTATATTCCTGGCGCACATACTAATTTAGTCCATAATTAACTTCATATTAGCAGACTTAATAATGTTCTTCAACATAGAATACATCTTCATCCTACTGGTGTTGTTATACAGTTCCACAAAATCAATGCTAACATTCACTCTTACTCACTTGTGTCTCGTGCACTCGCTGTAGTCGCTCGAACAAAAGTGTCTTATCGCGCTGGAAACAAACACTTTCCTCACTCTTCACAAAAACGTTTATATCATCTGAAATAATCTTCTTAATTTTCTCAAAGTTCGTAATATACTAAATACGATTGTACGCTACAATCTGTAGTCGAAATAATGTCTCTGAAGTGGATCAGACTGAAGTAATTGCGGCATATACGTTCATCGCAACTTCACTTACTTTCAAGGCGCGGCAATCTCCTAACTCTCGCCTCGCTATACCTTATCTCCACGAGTCAACCTTTCACAAGCTCGGTGAAACACTCGGAACCCTCTCTCTTCCGGTAAAACACGTCCGACCTCTCCAACATTCAGATAATAAAGAGCCTCGATGCTTGGCATCTCCCCTCCAAGTCCACCGATTCTGGCCGCCTTTTTTCGTTCCCTCTCAAATTCGAGCGGGCTCTAGCAAATCGCTTATTCCTTCCAATTGCGACCTGCTGTCGACTTATTTCCAATATTTTAGTATCACATTATTCTCTTTACCATTTTATAAATCCACTCTCTTGGGCTTAAATGTATTAAATATCCATAAAAATTTGTTGCTGGAACTCCCGTCTTCTCTAAAACTTCTTCTTATTGGCTGTAAGCTCATATCCAATCGGATAATTTATAACAATGTTTAAACAATTCCTGGGATTATTCGCTGTTGCTAGGCTGATTCTAAGCTTCTCGATAGTTCCATTGCGCAATACAATCACGTGACGGAATTTCCCTCCTGCTCAACGTCGCCTCTAGACTGGTTTCTGCCAACATCCAGCCTCAATATTGCTTGGTTAAATTTTATCATGGGCTTCGAAAAAATATTCCCATTTTCATCCCAAATAATTCATTTTACGGGGGCAGTACCTCGTATTTCCAAAGATCATGATGGTAAGTTATATATTTTCTTAGATTAGACTCTTGGTACTTGGTATTTGTCAGAAATGATCAAGGAGGCTGTGGTATGCTAGCCGAGGTCTCTTTTTCTTTTGTGTTCTTTGATTGTTGTTAGGTAGGGAGAAGATAATCATGACATGGAAGTAAGCTTATCATATTGATTGTACAAAATAATAGTTAAGGTTCAATTAAATACAATCATTCTCCATTATAAAACCAGAACTTGAATAATATATACTGGCGACCGAGGACAAGGCCGGCTAAGAAGCACGGAGTGGCGTGCAAAGAGCTCCAAGTTTAAACGGTATACTAGGTACTCCTTTCTATTAAACTACTGACATTAACCAAATTACCGGAATTAATAGTCGGGAAAATATCGGGAGATTATGTAGTAAGTTGTTACGAATGGTTGCTTGGATTCTACGCTTTTGTTGCAATTCATTGAAAGGAAGAGAATCCTTAACAGGGGGAACTTACAGGGAAAGAAGTAAGGGAAGCTGAGGTCAGAGAGAATATGGATTTTTTTGCAGACGACAAAGGTCTCGTGCAGACGACACAACAATTAACCAGTAGAGACACCCTTTGTCCCTTTGATAGAATAAATGATGCTAATGTATTTGAAGTAACTGGTATGGACCACGCAGGGCCATTGTTCCTTAGATCAGGAGGGAAATGCTGGCTTGCCCTTTTCACATGTGTGATATATAGAGCTGGTTGATTCCATGAGGACCAGTGCTTTTCGTTTAGCTTGGAGACGTTTCATTGCTCGATGAGGACGTGTTTCAGTTGTCTATATCCTACAGGAAATGGGTAAAATTTTACGGGAGCGTATAATGCATTGAAGGAAATTGAATGGGAAGAAATAAAAGGAGACTTGATTGAAAGAAATTACATGGAAATTCATCTCTCCCTCAGCTGCCTGGTGGTTAGTTCGTTATTGTTGTTTTAAGGGGTGGAACTACGAGGTCATCTGGCCCTCTTAACACAGATTAAGGAATACAGATTTGAAATTGAATTTAAAATTTTGAGGTGGACACCTAAATTTAAAAATACCAAAAATTCATAAAACAAAAACAAAACAAAAATAAAAAGAAAAATTATAAAAATAAACAAAAATACGGAAAAACTAAAAATTATCATTCAAAAACGAACAAGTCGTTGAGTCAATTTATACTGGAAAATTTAGATTGCTGTTCCTCACCCACTCTCACTTATAAAGCGGATAACGCGATCAGCAGCCACCGCGTCATCGGCTAATATAACTTTGAGTGTCATCTGCAAACCAAGGTTTCTTCGTAAGTCGGCAAGATCCACACACTCGTTTAAAATGTGGGCCACGTTGAAAACGGCTCCACAGGTACAAATTGGGGGGTCTTCCCTTCTCATTAGGTACGAGTGGGTGGAACTTGTATGACCTATCCTTAGCCTACACAATGTGACGGACTCTCTCCGTGACCTGAAAGACCTCCGCCACACGCGAATAGTTCCCTCGATCGCTCTCAGCTTACTGGGCAGTGGGTCAGCTTGCCACTGACTCTCCCAAAATGCCAGAACTTGTAGGCGTAACTGAGAGCGAATATCTTTAGCGGGTACCTCCATTGGTCGAGGTGGAAGTGATACCGCCTCTTTTGCAGCTTGATCCGCTATCTCATTTCCCACAATTCCCATGTGGCTTGGAAGCCACAGAAAGGTGGTTCGAGTGTCAGCGTGGCACAGCCCGGCTAGTAGGTCGTGGATTCGCTGCACTAGGGAGTGTTGCGGGAAACATGTAGCAATTGATTACAACGAACTCAAAGAGTCGGTACACACGAGAAAGTGGATTCGTGCATCCTGTAGTGCAAACTGCAGAGCTTCATAGATGGCAACGAGCTCCGCAGTAAACACACTACAGGCCTCAGGCAAAGATATCTTGGTATTTGCACCATCAATAACGTAAGTACAACCCACTTTCTCGTTTACCTTCGAACCATCCGTGTAGAGAATGCCAGCGTCCGGAAATTGGTGAACTATGCTGTGGAACTGCCTCCGGTAAACGGAGGCATCCGTGTTCATCTTAGGACCTCGGTGCAGATCTAACCGAATTTCCAGACGCAGGACTTGCCACGGAGGCACCTCGCTAGGTGTCCGGATCATACAGGGACCTACAGCCACTCCTATTTCAGTACACGAGCTATGAAGTCTAATACCAACTGGCCGAGTGGCATGAAGCTGGTTGGCGTTACCCTGGTGGTTTTGGGTACTGAAGAGAGCTAGATAGCTCGGGTGTTGCGGCATTTGACGCACATTGGCAGCATATGCTAAAAGCATATGTTGGCGTCTATAATTTAAAGGTGGAACACCCGATTCGGCGAGTAGGCTGGGTATTGGGCTGGTCCGGAAGGCACCGGTAGCCAGCCCAACGCCACTATGGTGGATACCGTCCAGCATTTTCAAGGTTGCCGGCCTTGCTGAACCGAATGCCGCAGAACCATAGTCTAGCGGGGACAGGACGAGGGCTTGGTAGAACCGTAGCAGCACCGCACGGTCAGCCCCCCACGTAGTGCCACTAAGAAACTTGAGCATGTTCAGTTTCCTGAGACACGTCATTTTCAGTTGCCCTATATGGTGCTGCCACGTTAATTTGCTGTCAAAATGGTGCCCCAGGAAGCGATAAGTGTCAACCAACGGCAAGGCAGCATCCCTGAGATGTAGTTCAGGGAAAGAGTCGGACAGAAATGAAATTCCAAATGAAAGTCGGAGTCCCCAATTCGGAAGGGTGGAAAGGATCCCGAAGCGCCATGTGGTGCCGTAGGCTTTCTCGAGGTCAAAGAAAACCGTGACTACTAGTGGTGCTTTCGGAGAAATGCCTCCTGTATGGCGCTCTCAAGTCGCACCAGATGGTCAGTGGTGGACCTATGAGAGCGAAATTCACACTGGTACTCAGACAGGAGACCTCTCTCCTCCAAGAACCACACCAGTCGACGGTTCATCATCTTCTCCAGCAGCTTACACAGGCCATTTGTCTGACAAATGGGCCTATATCTGCTTACAAGCCTGGTATCCTTTTCAGCCTTGGGGATCGGTATCACGAACCCCCCTCACCATTGAGATGGAAACTCCCCTTCAATCCATATTATACGATTGGAGAGGATCAACAGTTGTTTTTTACTGGATTCGCACAGATGTTGTAACATTTGATTATGTATGTTATCTGATCCAGGAGCCGTATCCCTGCACAGTGCAAGCGCACTGCGCAGTTCCCATTCAGGAATTGTAGGAATCCGAAGCAGCAGTGGCAAGGGACAAGGGGTGAGTTTCTGCCTCCAGCTTCAGAGTCAGAAATGTAGGATCGTAACTCCCAGAGCAGGATACATTGGAGAAGTGCGATCCAATACTGTTGGCAACGGCGAGATGGTCCGTGATAAAGTCTCATTGATAGATACCCCGGGTATCGACAATGATGTCGGGAGTCCGGAGATCCGACGAAGCTTAGTCCACACTTGAGATGAAGGAGTATGCGGCGTCATAGACGACACATACTTTTCCCACGTCGTTTTCTCACTTTCCCGAATCAGATATCGGCCTCTAGCACGCATCCTTTTGAAGGTGATAAGGTTGGCCGTAGTGTTTTGCCTCTGATAGCATTTGAAGGCACTTAAACGATCTTTAATGGCTGCTGCAATGTCGGCTGTCCACCAAGGGACAAGCTTCCGGCGTGAGTTGCCGGATAAGGAAGGTATTGTTTCCTCAGCAGCAGCCAAAATACCATTCGTTATGTGAATGGTATGATCGTCGACACTCTCAAAGGTATCTTTGGCGAACACCTCATGTGCCGTGAAAGTTGGCCAATCTGCCCGACGGAGAAGCAATCGACTCGGTAACTCGACCACTCTCTGTTTCGGAAGAGTAACGATAATCGGGAAATGCTCGCTATTACAAAGTTCGTCGTGTACACCCCACTGTAGCAGGGGAACCAGCGCACGACTGCACAAGGTGATATCGACCATTGAATATTTGCCATGTGCAATAGAGAAATGCGTAGGTTCCCCTGTGTTCAACAAACACAGGTCCAGCCGCCTGATCAGGCTCTCAAAATCACTCCCTCTACCGCTAGTGGTAGCGGAGCCCCAGATGGGGTTGTGGGCATTAACATCTCCCAGAAGGAGAAAAGGAGGGGGGAGCTGAGAGACTAGATCCACCAGCTGGTTATAATCCAGTTGAGAATCAGGCGGGATGTACACGTTACATACTGTTGCCATTACTGGCAACGAAGTACGACCTGCAACTGTTTCTAGCTGAGTATGCAATGGCACCTCTTCACTAAAGAGGCTAGAGTGGATGTGAGTGCAGACGCCACTGGCGGCCACAGATCCATCCACCCGGTCTTTAGAGAAGAGTTTGATGTTTAGCATTGTTGTCTCATTTCCACGACGAAACCTGGATTTCTGAAGACAGACAATGGTTGCTGAAAACGAAGATATTAATTGACGTAACTCAGCGAGATGAGTAGAAGTGGGACTTCGACTTATGCTTGACCGTTTGCCACCCTTCCCCATCTCTAGTTGGAGATGATGGGGCAGGAGAGCACACCTCAATCTCCACATCTCCGTCCGAAGACGAAGAAAATGGAGCGGGTGCTCTCTTGGGTTGCGCGCGGTCCTCGTTGGACCTAGCTATTCTCTCTCTTGGGGAAGAGCGAGAGTGGTGTCGAGGGACCCTCTCCCTGTCTGAAGACTGGGTGTCTGTCCCCGACACGTCCCGAGCATTCATCTTTCTCGACGGACGCTGACGTCTATTCGGGGAAGTACGTGGTCCCTTCCCCACTAACATCAGTTCCTTGTAAAACGAGGCTGCTCCAGCTGGCAGCGCTCCTTTGGTGATGGTAGGAGCGGAATGACCAGTAGATGGCTGAGCAGCCTTTTCTGCAGTAGAGGCAGAGATACGGCGCTGAACCGCTTCTCTCTTCTCCTCCGGTGATTATTCTTCCTATAGTGGAGTTCTTCCACTCTAATGGGTTTGGCTTCTACCGGCATCACTCCCTTGATGGTCGAGGGAGCGGAAGGGCCAGCAGATGCAGGAGACATCCCATCAGCCGGAGGGCGAGAGAGACGGCACCGCACCGTCCCCCTCTTTTCCACTATCTTTTTCGTATCGGGGCATCCAGCCCCGGTCGCAGAAGTCTTCTTTGCCCCCTTATCAGGAGAAGACTTCTTCTCCGACCATTGCGCCGCTTTAGATGGTATAAACGGCGCCTTTTTCACAATGTCCGAAGAAGGTTGTGCGACCTCCTTCGGGCTGACAGGTCTCGTTTGGACAGCGAGGGGAGATTTTACGATCTCAGAGTAGTTCGTCGTCGAGGGTACAGCACGGGGAACGAACGTGGCAGGGGTGATAGATGGCGTCACCTTAGCCGCGAAAGATACCGGAAATTCGGGTGCAGTCATATCACGCTATCTCTTTCGAGCGTCGTGATATGAAAGCCGATTCAATGTTCTGATTTCTTGGATCTTTGCTTCTTTGCAGAACTCAGGGCACTACTTCGATCGCGGAGAGTGACTTCCTTGGCAGTTAGGACACGTCGGGGGAGGCTTACACCTCTCACCGCCATGTATCCCCTTGCTACACTCTCTACACACGGCCTTGGCAGTGCACCTGGCAGAAACATGACCGAATTTCTGGCAATTGTAGCAGCTGATAGGTGGAGGGATGTACGGTCTAACATCGCAATGGTGCGACGTGACCTTCACCTGCTTAGGCACTACACCCTCAAAGTGAAGAATGAAAGCGCCAGTATCGACGCTGACATTTCCAATTTTCAGGGTGATGCGCCTAATCCTGGTGACGCCTTGTTTCCCCAGATCCCGCATCAATTCCGCCTCGCTGTTTAAAATGAGGTCGCGATGGAATATAACTCCACGGAGCTCATTCAGCGTATCGTGCTTCTCAACCTTAACGGGAATTTTGCCGAAATGCGTGCATGTCAGCAAAGCTTCGGTTTGCTGCCGATCAACGGTATGCAGCAGGAGCTGCCCGTTCCTGAGCTTAGAAATCCCGTTAAGGTCGCGATATTTCCCCTCGATTTCCTCCAAAAATAAGATCGATTTTACCTGTTTAAAATCTTTCTGTCTGTCCTGGTAGCTACCAGGTAGCGAGGAGACCTGTCAACAGGGAACTTCTTATTAAATGCCTCATCCCAAGGCGTATACACCTTGGGATTCGGTCGATACTCCAGAGACGGCTTTTTAAGGGGGGCACCCTGCATACACAGTGATATGTTTGGCGCAAGTATTCGGCCGTGCAGGGGCCTCTGTTGTGAGGCGGATACTACTGCAAGGGTACATGGCGCATCCACCTGACGTGATTGGGAGTACCGTCCAGGCTTTCTGGCCAGATGGTCAAGTTGGTGGCCCTTCCCCAGGCAGCATGCACGTTTATTTCAAAGGGCCAAACCAAAAACGGGACCGGAAGTCGAAAAAGACCTAAATAAGACCCCCCTATTAGTCGCCTTTTACGACAGGTAGGGGATACGGTGGATGAATTCTGCCCTCCTCATCCACAGGGGTCTTCCAAATCAAAGTCAGTCATGTCAGTCGGTCTTGTTGGCCCTATTGGTCACCTCCTACGACAGGTAGAGCATACCGTGGGTGTATTCTAACCCGCAACCCACACGTGGCTGCCTGGTGGGGAGGATGGTGGGAGCGGCTCTTAGGAATGGTAAAAGCTCCGCTCGGGTGCAATCTGGGGAGAGCGAGGTTAGCTGTACACCATTCTCACCAAATGTGAAGCAATAATCCACCCAAGACCACTCACATGTGAGCGAAGAGCCAGGTGAACACTCCCGAGAAGCATTGCTAATCATGAGGTTAGTGATCTCGATGCTGTTGATGAGAAGAGTATGAATAGGAGGTGGCGTTACTTGCAACATGTAAGAAAAAGGTGAAAGAGAGGTTCAGACATGAATATTTGGGTATGCGCTTCAGTAGGGGACAAAGGATGTTGGTGATATTGCTATCATACACTGGTACAATGTGAAGAGGATTAGCTGGCCTCTGGGACTTGTGGTCGAGATGTTTCAGGGACCAGATGGAGTAACAAGAGTAGCGCGATTGAAAACTTCCAAGGGAGAGATCACTCTTCCACTCGAGCTTACCAGTCTACCGGAAAGAATGATGGCTCTCGGGTCAACCCAATGGAGGCCATGCCGAAGGAGAAAATAATAACGAAGACTGGACGATGTGTTAATGTACCACAACGTCTGGATTTTCAGAAAACAACACATTGGTGTTTGTACTTTCAGTCAAATTGTGTTTTTTCTTTTATAGATCAAGTTGAATTTTATTAATACTCAGCAATTTTTTCTAGGTTTATGACATGGCACATACCTAGAAAGATTTTAATTCACTGGCCGTGAAAGCCAATATACCAGCTTTTTGAATTTCATTGTTTGCAATTAATTGCAACTTTGAGCATGCAATAGGATAGAGAGGTCGCTGCCAGCGGGACATGGGGCCAGAATAAAATCAGCTGATGTTGGTATAACATGGCGCCTAAGCCCGAGCTGTCAGCGAGAGCGGGAAGACTATACATAATTATCATCGTTATTCGAGATAATTTTTGTAGTATAATATATTACAAACTTTATAAAATAGGCTACGTATTTTAAATCGTTAAATCGTGCACCATGCTCGGATATCGCAGTTTCGAATCCCGGCGCTGACAGTGGCTATCATGAGTGTGGTTTTTCCTCAGGTTTTTCCACACTCCCTCCAGGCAAATGCCGGAATAGCACTTTAGTTCAAGTCCCGGGGCACATTCCTCATCCCTATCCCTAATAAAGTTACCCACATTACTACAGTCATCAAATCAAAACAGGTTATCGGTATCAGACAAGTTTAACTCACACTCAACTACACGGGGCCGATGACCAAGATTACTCAAATTAAATGAATTAACAGCAACCAATACAGCTACACACACTACTGCAGCCATCACAGAAATATAAGTTATCAGATAAGTGCAACACATACTCAAGTACACGGGGCTGATGACCCGGAAGTTCCTAGCCACCACAAATAAATTTACTAAATATTGAGGGGAAGGGGGATAACATTAGGATATTTTTGTAAGATTTACCTGTATTGCTCTAGAGGATGAAAATTGGGAGTGGAGATAACATTGTTATTTTTAAGATTCAGTGCAGGATATCATTTGGTAAGCATTGGCATCACCATTAAGCGTGGATTAGCCACAGTTGTTTGGCGAGCCTATACGTTATGGCTCCTTGTCTTCCTTTATATTGTTATGGATATTTTGCTGTCTTGTACTACTCATTAGGCTCCATTAACACTTTTATTATAGTTTGATATAGTCTGAACATTTAGAAGTGTTAAACAATTTGTGACGAGTGTGTGATAGTGATAGATAATTAGGTCATTTGTTCTCTGGCGTTTATAATAGTTTCATAGATGTAGATGTAAGGCCCCTTAAAACAATCATCATGATCATTCATAACTAAAGTATATACATTCATACTGTATAAACTAAATGTGCAGGCCTGTGCAATTTATAACTTAAGTGTAATGGTGGTTCTTATTGGAGCGGACCACAAAGGTTATCAGCTGCATAAAATGTCGGTGTTTTCAAATTTTCATTGATGATAGTTATAATTAGGATAATGCATCCGATCGGGTGATTATCGGCCAACTTTCTTGATTAATAAAGCATAACCAGCATAATAGAGGCATACATGATTCTTTTTCGGGTTTATTATTTTAGATATGTAAAAACCAAGTCAGACAATTATTACGGTTCAAAATTATACGTAAAATATTTTGTTCACCGTCTAACCATCTACTCACGTCACCGTATGCATTCCAACACCCATATGTCAACACACCAAAATATCGCATATAGCGATGATACTTCACAGTTTTCATACAACAAATAACAGCAATATTCAGAAGGAATTGTAGTTATTGCCACCTTCAACAGAAATAGTCGGTTAATCACAAGGAATACGCTTGAATCGGGATTAAAATTGAAGGTTCAGTGAAAGACATTCTCCATTATAAAACCCGATGCTGAATGAGAAATTATTTCCAAAGCTCACGACGGCATGTTATGTCTGTTCACAAGATTTGACTCTTGGTACCTGGTATTATCAAAGCTAATGACGGCATATTATGTCTGTTCACAAGATTTGACTCTTGGTACTTGGTATTTCCAAAGCTCTTGAGGGTAAGTTATGTCTGTTCAGAAAATGTGGCTCATGGTACTCGATGATCCAAAGTTTATGAGGATAACTTACGACTGTTCACGATATAAAATCTTGGTAATTGGATTCATAAAGATCGTCATTGTTCATCTTATTTGAATCTGTTAGTAGAAACTGTTAACGCGAGTGTAGATTGGGCGGTGAATCACAAACAATTTCCTAGTGGCTGTGACAAATACAAGGTAACTCCCAGCCCAATCTACACTCGCGTTCATCGACTGAAAATCATCCACTAATAGTTACTCAGAAAACACTGAAAAACGGCTTCTACTACTACTACTACTACTACTACTACTACTACTACTAGTATCGTGCATTCCCTGTTAAGAGAGCGTGTGAACAATGACAACCCAGTCTTGCGGCGACGTTCTGCTCAAATCCTCTTCATTCGTGCACTATGTTCTTTCTTCCGTTCGTCCGTCCACTTTTTTCCTGGCATCTTTGGTAGCAGTTCTTTATCAAATTTATGTCTCATTATGTTTTTTTAAATGTTGTAATAGTGTAGAACTAATCATGATTTGTGATCAAATTTATTATTATTGTAAATATGTTATATCATTTCATTTTCATCAATCATTCGTATCATAAGATGGAAGTTACATTTAGAGAGATTTAGGCGGGCTATTATATGTATATAGGTCTTACCTATGGGTGTCGTTTTGTGGTTAAATTTGACTGTTTTCTTCAAAAGGAGTTTATTACTGTCTATCTGTGGAAGAAGGATAATTTATACAAGATGGCTGATTCGATAGATGGCACTACTGGTGTGAAGAGGATGGTGTACATTGATACTGTCGCAAGAAATAATGATCCATGGAATATATAAGTAAAGGATTAGCAGGCAGTGGACTGTTGAAGAGATTATGAGAGTTGTTGGCACATTGTCATGATTGTGAAAGGAAAATTGAGAAAAGAAGAAACAAAGTTTTCAGTAACGCATTAAATCAAATGGTCTCCAATTGTCCTATGATACAGCATATATAGGTATCGGTAATAGATTGAAAGGAAGACAAAAGGAGATTATTACTGTCTATCTGTGGAAGAAAGATAATGTGTACAAGTAATAAGTTGAAGGAAGATTATCTATATAGAAGGATGATCCATTTCGAGGTTATCTATATGGAGAATGCAAATGGATTAATAAAGTTTCCCACTATAATTTATAAATATGCCCATATAAATGGATTGCGTCAGTTAAGTCAGATATGGAACAACTAGATATCCCACTGGAACAAACTCGTGACCATCTGCTGTTCCGTCAGGTCATCCGACAGGGCGTTTTCCCAACGTCCCTTACAAGTAAGAAGACTACAGGAGCTAAGTGGACATAAGAAAGAAGACTGATTCACAGTCAGAAAATGAGGGACTATTGGAAGAAGAAGAAAGCAACAACTTTACCGAAGAGTAGATACGAGCCCCGTGGTCCTAAGTAGGCCTAAACGATAAAGAAGAAAAAAAATATATGCCCATAATACAACCGTTCAAATGGTAAGCTCCAATCTATTTATTAGGTTATTATTTGAAGTAACTTCCATTTATTATTAACTCATGCTCGTATCACTTTAATCTTAATAAACACCAAGTTAGCACTACCGATACTTGTTTTTTTATATGTATAATAATTCGTGTCTGGTCAGAAATCGTAAGCTATCAGCTGTGTTTCATCACCTTACAACCCACGATAAAAGATTTTCTGTGCTCATAAAATATAATTATTTCCAAAACTATATGGAAATATAGACAAAATTAAAGCAGCAAATAAAGACATAAAACGTTACAATGTAACCCGATCATTCATATCGTGTATCGTAATGTTTAGCTGCTTGAGGTCTTCTTCAGTTTCCTGTATCTATTTGGATTTGTTTTTAATGTTGAAAATTTGTTTTGTAATTCTGTGCTGGTCCATTCTGTATTTGAGACCAAAATATTTAGCTCGTCTCTTTCTGAAAGTGTCGGTCATAGTTTCTATGGTTCTGATGACGGTCTCTTAATCCATACTCCCTCTTTATTCACTGGTCCAAAACAATTTCGGAGGATTTTACGTTCTTGTTTTTCTATTTCTTTAAATTTTGAGTGTCCATGAATTAGTGTTGTTTCTGCGACATAAAGTACCAGGAAGAACTACTGTTTTGTAGTGTCTTAGCTTTGCATTAACTGAGATCGATCTTTTGTTGTAATGATTCCAGGTAAGTCTGTACGCTCTCTGTAGTCTTCTCACTCGTTCTTGATTTGCTATTATGTTTAGACCTGAAGGTTGGGTGATTTCACCTAAGTATTTAAAATGGGAAACTCTTGATGTTGAAACATATCGCGTCTTCATGGGTAGATTATCGGACGGGGATCGTTCTATTTACTGAGAGTTTTCATAAGACATCAGGAGACCAGCCTTTTTTGAAATTTCGTATAATTTTTCAATTGCATGCTATGCTTCTTGTCTGGTATTCGTTAATATGGCAATGTCATCAGCAAACGCTTAACATTTGATATTAGCTCTATACTCTCATCTTTTACCAATGCGTATTCCCTAAACATCTCTTTCCAAAGTTCTGATAATTTTCACCAGGACCACATTAAAAAGGATGGGCGAAAGTCCATCTCCTTGGCGAACATCAGTGTGTATTTCAATAGGTTGGGAAATTTCTCCACCAAACTTAACCTTAGATGTAGATCAATGAGCATTTGTTGAATTATTGCCCTGGTTTTCTTATCAGCTTTGAACTCTTCCAGAATGCTGAAGAGAGTTGGTTTGTCGACAAAGTCGTAGGCATTGTTGAAATTAACGAATGTAACCAGGGTGTTTCAACAAGACCGTATTCGCAAGATTGTCTTTTGATTCCAAATTTGTTCCGTGCAAGAGTGACCCGTACTGAAACTTGCTTGATATTCTCCTACCTGTCTATACAAGAGAACTTTTGAAATAATTTTGTACGCTACTGGGAGGAGGAGAAGGCCTCTATACCGGTAGTTGTTCGGGTCCACATTATCACCCTTTTTGTGAAGCGGGTGTATAAGTGCACATTTCCATGCTGTGGGGATTTGTTCGGTCTTCCAAATATCGGATATTATGTTTTGTATCCTGTGAATGAGGTTGACGTTAGCCAGTTTCCATCTTCCCCAGGAGCTAAGCCATTTTTCAATGTATGGTGTACCGGTAGGTTATCTCCTGGAAGGAATGCGGCAAGTAATCTGGATTGTATTTAGATTGTTCAAAATGAAACTTGCTGGATGGGGGGTCACAGTTGAGAATATTGTTGAAATACTCAGCTAAAAATTGACAATTCGCATTGGTGTTTGTTTCTATCGAGGCATCAGATCGACGAAAGCGAGTGATGGGTGGTCGGTATCCTTTTAGGTTTTCTTTAAAAATCTTGTAAAAATTCCCGGTATTATTCTTTGTAATGCCTTGTTCTATTTCCTCTAGTTGTTTTTTAAATCATATTACTTTTTCCTTTTCTAATTAATTTTGTTGATTCGTTTCTGATTGTGTTGAAACTCCTGCCATTTTTTTGGTGTTTTGTTGCTATTAAAATTTTTCCAAGCTTTCAGTCTGCCTTCTATTGCTTGGTCGCATATATCGTACTGTTCCACCATCTGTGCTTACGTTTACGTGGGGGTTGGCCTATTGTCATAGCGTTCCTTAGAACATCCGATAATTCTTTCCAGTTTGATGTGCTTGCTTGTGAGATTCCTTACAAAATAATTTTCCTGTTTAATTTTAAATATCCAGGGTCAGGCTTAAAAATTCTTGGTTGTTGTGGTGTTCTCCTGTTGGGTTGGAATATAATTTTAATTTGTAACAAATAGTGATCACATTCGAAGTCACCTTTTCTCAGTTTTACATTAAGGGGCTCCTTTCGATTTGAAATTCCCTCATATTGATGTTAGGTGTCCCCCAAGTTGCAAGCTTATGTCAGTCTTTCACCTGCTTGATGTGTAACATCTTTCCACTCGATTGCTGGATATTTTTGTGGGAGTGATTTTGAAAATGGGACGGAAATGTGTAAGAGGAAACATCGCATACGGTTTACTTCAAGGTTTGGAGGCCCCATTAAAGATGTTCCTACAATTAATCATTGGTACCACGACGTACCTCGTGCATGCGCACCGGTCAGGATTTGGCACTGGAGTTTTACAAGTACTTATTTCAATGACCAACAGAGTTCACTGTTAACAAGGGATTTGCGCTCCTGGCAAAACTAATAGGTCATCGGCGTTTTAATACCTCACGAACCAATAATGCTAGGGACTTGTATGAGGTGTCCTAAGACTCGGGGTGATACCCCCGTTTTCCTATAGCCCCCTTAATTCAACCAAAGGACCCAAAACTAATAGAACATCGGCTTATTAATATTTCGCGAACCAATATTGCTGTATGATGTGTTGTAGGACTCGGGGTGACGCCCCCTTTTTTTTCATGATTTTGTGATTTGGAGAGATGGGTAAATCCAGAGCAGAATATATGCGAAATTATCGACAAAAGAAACGGAGAAGAAATAAAAAACTGGAGGAGTATAGCCGAAAAACTTGACTTACATATATTTCATCTTAATTTCATAGTAGGATAACATGTCAGACTAGCAGGTACCCGCGGCTTCGCTCGCGTCATAGTCGTGTCATATTGTTATTCAATGAAATGCAGGTTTAACCTCGATAACACCCCTTTAGAACCTGAATATCCAAAAATCCCTCCTTAGTAGACGTTTTCGACACACAACAAACATATCCCCAAAATATCATTCTTCTAACTTTAATAGTTTTGGTTGGTCGATGAGAGTGAATATCCAAAAATCCTTCCTTAATGGACGTTTTTCTTCCAGAATATAACCCCTCCCCATGGGCCCATTAAATTGGATTTATGAAAAAAAAACGGTCAAACCCCTATTTACTTATTTTTAAGCTGATGTTTCCCCCTGAGTTTCATACGATATGCCTCTGTCATTTAAGAGATACTTGCTCCGATAGGAATCCTTCAATCCCCACTTTTCACATATACACCTCATAATATACACTACATCGAAAAACCCTCAGACATGTGCTTCTTATTCTTAATGATGAGTTTATATGCCGAGTATCGCATCCCCCAAGGAAACCAATCGGGAGATATTGTTATTCAATTAAATACAGGTCTACCCCCTTAACACCCCTTTAGAACCTGAATATCCAAAACTCCTTCCTTTGGGGACGTTTTCGACATACAACGAACATAACCCCAAATTTTCATGTTTCTAACTTCAATGATTTTGGCTAGGCGATGATGAGTGAGTAAGTTAAGACATTTTCTTTCATTTATTTTTCAGAATTTCACCCCTCTCATGAACCCCTTAAATTGGATTTATGAAAAGAAAAAACGGTCGAACACTTATTTACTTATTTTTAAGCTGTTCTTCCCCCCTGAGTTTGGTGAGTGAGTGAG
This sequence comes from Meconema thalassinum, assembly GCA_946902985.2. Taxonomy (NCBI): domain Eukaryota; kingdom Metazoa; phylum Arthropoda; class Insecta; order Orthoptera; family Tettigoniidae; genus Meconema; species Meconema thalassinum. The sequence goes on along the minus strand of OX336394.1, from coordinate 426,308,477 downwards.
TTTATCAGTTAGAACACTTTCTTTCCTGTTTTTATCCCCAGAATTTCACTCCTCTCCAAGGGCCCCTAAAATTGGATTTATGAAAAAACGGTCGAACACCTATTTACTTATATTTTAAGCTGTTGTTTTCCCGCTGAATTTCAAACTTCTCGCCTATGTCGATTAAGATATACACGCTCCGTTAAGAATCCTTCAACCCCCAATTTTCACCCCTTTCACATCATAATATACACCACATCGATAAACCCTTAGACATATGTCTGCTTATTTTAATGATTAGTTTATACGCCGAATATCACATCCCCAAAGAAACAACTCATGAGATATCGTTATTCAAAGAAATGCACGTTTACCCCCCTTAACACCTCTTCAGAACCCGAATAAACAAAAAGCCTTCCTTAGTTGACGTTTTCGACATACAGCGAACATATTCCCAAAATTTAATGTTTCCAACTTCAATAGTTTTCGCTGGGCGATGATGAGTGAGTGAGTCAGTCAGGTCATTTTCTTTCAATTATTTTTACCATAATTTTACTCCTCCCTATGGGCCTCTTAAATTGGATTTATGAAGAAACTCTTGAACACCTATTAACTTATTTTTTAAGCTGTCGTTTCCCCCTGAGTTTGATGAGTGAGTTAGTCAGTCAGAACTCTTTCTCTCCTTCTTTTCCCAGAATTTCACCCCACCCCATTGGCCCCTTAAATTGAATTTATGAAAAAAAAAACCGGTCGAACACCGATTTACTATTTTTTAAGCTGATTTTTTCCGCTGAGTTTCAAACTTCTCGCCTATGTCGTTTAAGAGATACGCTCCGTTAGGAATCTTTCAACCCCCACTTTTCACCCTTTTCACCCCTTTCACCTTATAATACACACCACATCGAAAAACCCTCAGACACCTCTTCTTATTTTTAACGATGAGTATATATGAAGAGTATCACATCCCCCAATGAAACCAATCGGGAGTTATTGTTATTCAATGAAATGCAGGTTTAACCCCTTTAAGACCCCTTTAGAACTTGAATATCCGAAAATCCTCTCTTAGTGTACTGTTTTGACATACAACGAACATATCCCCAAAATGTCATGTTTCTAACTTCAATAATTTTGGCTGGGCGATGATGAGTGAGTGAGTGAGTGAGTCAGGACATATTCTTTAATTCTTTTTTCTTTTCAGAATTTCACCCCTCCCCATGAACCCCTTAAATTTGATTTATGAAAAAAGATTGTCGAACACTTATTTACTTATTTTTAAGCAGTTTTCTCTTCCTGAGTTTGAAGAGTGAGTGAGTCAGTCAATCAGTTAGGACACTTTCTTACCTGTCCCCCCCCCCCCTCCCAGAATTTCACCCCTCCCCATGAGTCCCTTAAATTGGATTTACAAAAGAAAATGGTCGAACACCTATTTACTTATCTTTTAAGCTGATTTTCTTCCGCTGAGTTTCAAACTCCTCGCCTATGTCGTTTAAGAGATATACGCTCCGTTAGGAATCCTTCAACCACTACTTTTCACCCCTTTCACCTCAAATATACACCACATCGAAAAACCCTCAGACACCTCTTCTTATTTTTAACGATGAGTTTATATACAGAGTATCACATCCCCCAATGAAACAAATCGGGAGTTATTGTTATTCAATGAAATGCAGGTTTAACCCCTTTAAGACTCCTTTAGAACCTGAATATCCGAAAATCCTCCCTTAGTGGACGGTTTTGACACACAATGATCATATCCCCAAAATGTCATGTTTCTAACTTCAATAATTTTGGCTGGGCGATTGTGAGTGAGTCAGGATCTTTTTTTCAATTTTCTTTTTTCAGAATTTCACCCCTCCGCATGAACCCCTTAAATTGGGCTTATGAAAAAAAACCTGTCGAACAGCTATTTACTTATTTCTAAGCAGTTTTTCCCCCCTGAGTTTGATTAGTGAGTCAGTCAGTCAATCAGTTAAGACACTTTCTTTTCTGTTTCCCCCCCCCCCCCCAGAATTTCACCCCTCACCATGGGCCCCTTAAATTGGATTTATGAAAAAAAAAAAACGGTCAAACACCTATTAACTTATTTTTTTAAGCTGATTTGTTTCCGCTGAGTTTTAAACTCCTCGCCTATGTTGTTTAAGAGGTAGGCCTACACGCTCCGTTAGAAATCCTTCAACCCCCACTTTTCACCCCTTTCACCTCATAATATACACTACATCGAATAACCCTCAGACACGTGTCTTCTTATTTTTAGCCTACTTTTCACATTTTGAAAAAATGAGGAAAAAGTAGACTTATGAGATCGGGCAAATGTGTGTCTGTCTGTCTGTCCGTCTGTCTGTCTGTCTGTCTGTCCTTCTCTCTGTCTGTCTGTCTGGCTGTGTATGTGTCCCCCCTATCAACTCCTAAACGGCTGCAGCAATCGAAACAAAATTTGGTAGGAGTAAAGATCCATACCTGAATATCACGCGGCCATATTTGAAAATGATGTCAGTGCTACCAACTGCTGAAAAATCGCAATTGAAATTTGAGCTCCATGTTGGATATCTTGGAAGGTATGAATGGGAGCTATTTCAAAATTGGAACACGTATAGATAATAATACTGCAGTTTAATTTCCAGGAGGCCATACTTGGCAGTGTTGCCAAAATGATTATAAGCCTGCTGATAGGTCCAAATTTTAAGTACATATAACATCTACACTATCAATTGTATTTCATCCCAATATTGTATGTACAATGTGTACATAAACAGATATGACTGAGCGTATTCTTAAGAGCCACCAGGGCTGCCAACTGTTAATAAATGTTCTCAATTCTATTAATACAAATACCCATATATCAGAAAGTATGCAAGCCGACAGCTTTAAACTTTGCACACCTACAGTACCTGACATTCTATATTAATTTGGAGTAATTTATATACGTCAGTGCTGCCAACATGATTCTAAGCCTGCTGATAGGTCCAATTTTTAAATGCATGTAACTTCTATACTAACTAATGGATTTCATTCAAAATTGGCACAACAATAGATCATATTATTTCAGATTATTTCTGACCAATACATGCATGACATTGTTGCCAACATGATTTTACGCGCGCTGTTAGATCCAATGTTGAACTGCATGTAACGTCCATGCTATTCATTGGACTTCAACCAAATTTTGTATTTTGTACCTTAAGAGATGGAACTAAGAATATATTCAGTCATCAGGGCTGCCAACTGTAGTGCTCTATTAGGCTACATTATGCCAGGTATACAGTATTTCGAACTAATTGGAAATTTCGATATTAGCAACTTAATTTCGTCATTATTCTAGATAGGTTCATATACTGTAGAATAATCATTGGCATGAAAAGTAGGCTCTTTAGTTCATCACGGAACTTCTTGTTTAGCCTCAAATGGCCCAAATTCCTAAAAGCCGCAAAAAATGCTGATTCAATTCAGGAATTTTTTAAAATAATGTTGCTGTTTGGAGATATAATAGACATTCTGTACTATATGTCGCACGTGAAATTGCATGAAAAAATTCTAGGTTACCCCTTGACCCCCTTAATTGCATAGACGAATTATACAGTCTACGTTGGTTCCGTGATAACCTTATAGCCATTTGCAAACTTTCATATGGCCTCGAGTGCCGAGTGCAAGCTTCGTAATTTGACACCCAGAGGGTAGCTTGCATGTCGAAATTTCGTTCTTCCTTGAATCACTATGAAGGTCAATGAGGGTAGATATCTAAGCTCCTTGAACACTATAGCGCTTTCTAGTAGAGAAATGAGAAACTTTGTGTTGGCGGAAACTCCTGAGATTAATTTTGCTATTAAGAACACGGCCTACTGAATTCAAATGGGTTCTTTGACATGCCAACATCGTATGACATGCGAGTCGTATTTTTGCCGCCTTTCAAAAATCACTTACCACGGCCAGGAGTGAACCTGCAATCTTGGGGTTAGTAGACCGACACCCTATCCACTCACCCACCGTGGCAAGGTATAAATGGAGTGGCATTGCTTCTTACAGAAATAGATGGAAAGTTGGATGCCACCCCTTGAGATAATGTTGTCATGGTTACCGATTTCCAATCCTTCATTAGTTTGTTAAATTAAATTAAATTAGTTTTCTGGGAATATTTCAGATACTGTTGGTTTTAGAGAATTATAATGTAGTTTTCGAAGACCCTTTGGGGCCCCCAAGTTTTGTTTCTGGCACCGAGGGGCTTTGTCTCCTCGTTGTACGCCATAATATAATATTAATAATAATAATATAATATAGGGATAGGAATATAATAGACCTGCCGTACCACACCCGCAGGTGTAAATCGCGTGAAAAAATTCTAGTGTACCCCTTGACCCCCCTTAAGCGCATTATACGTATTGATGAATTTTACAGCTTAATTTGGTTCCGTGATAACCTTCTAGCCGTTTGCAAACTTTCACACCAATGTAATTAATGGAATTGCATTGCGTCTTACAGCAATAGATGGACCTCTGAGAATCTGTTGCCATGGTTACCGGCTTGTATTCGTTCATTAGTTTATTAATAAAATTAGTTTTCTGGGAATATCTCAAAAACGGTTGGTTTTAGGGCCTTAAAATGTGGCTTTCGGGGACCCTTTAGAGCCCCCGAGTTTTGTCTCTCACATTGAGGGGCTGAAAATGATCTTTGTCTCGTCCTTCTACTCCTATTTCAGCATGTATTTTAAGGGGGTAGGCCCTCTTTTATGAGAGGTACAGCGAAGGGTTACATCAATGATTAGTGTCGTGCCTCTTGTGGATATCTGTACCAAATTTTACGTTGATACACCCAGCCGTTCTCGAGTTATAAGGGAACAAAGTTGTCCACAGACAAACAAACAAACAAACAAAAAGACAGACAGACCAAAAAATTATTTTCGAGCGCATCCATAATAAAACAGTCTGAAACGGGTAAATGACTGAAATTTCCGTAGAAATTGCGAAAAAAAAACATAACTTTAATTTTTATGTATGTAGAGATATACTGCACCGCTCGGTGTTGACCGTGTTTTATTGCACAAATTTAGGTTTTACTCGCTAACCAATGGAGATACACGAAAAGTGATAGAAAATTAATTGTTAAAGATCGTGTATGCATCATAAGTTTGCTATTTTTAGCGTTCTCTTTTTATTTGAAATGGAACTATGAAATTTTGAAACCAAAGGGTGTAGTGACGTCACATATGTGGGTTTTACTCGCTAACCGTTGGAGATACACGAAAAGGGATAAGGACCTTTCGGATAGGAAATTAAATTTTGAAGCTCGCATGTGCCATCAAAAGTTTGCTATTTCTTAGCGTTCTCTTTTTATTCGATATGGAAATATGAAATTTTGAAACCAAAGGGTGTAGTGACGTCACTAAAATGGTCGCCATTTTTAATGGTGCATTATATCGAAATTAAATGTATCCTATATGTATTTCATTTAAATCGGACTAGTGGTTCTTGCGTTATTGAGTAACACACAGACAGATAGACACACACCATCTCATTTTTATATATTAGTACAATAATCCAAGTTAATTAAACGGGCTAGAATGTGACATCCTTGGTTTTGTTGAATATGAATAATTAGCATATTTAAAGAGAGCAAATATTGCCTAAAAGTGTGAAGTTCGCTGTGATAATTTGATAAATGTAAAATACTTACGCTCTCGTTGAAATCAGATTTTCTTCTAACAATTCATTAATATTAAGGTTTGTGCAGTTTGCCAACTTATGCTACACTTTAAACATAAAAACCTATCAATTCAATGTCTAAAGGCACTGCCTTGTCGATTCAATCATTGTCTTCTGTCTTCAGCTTGTCTTTTCATCTCACAGTAAGAAACACCTAAAAAATCTTGCCACGGCGGGTAAGTGGTTATCGTGTCAGACTACCAACCCCAAGCTTGCAGGTTCGCTCCTGGTCGTGGTAAGTGGTTTTTGAAGGGCGACAAATATCACGACACGCATGTAGCTTCGACGAAGATTGATAGAAGAGTAATTTTATGGATCCAAGAATTTTTGACGGGTCGTTCTCAGAAAGTGAAAGTCGAAGGCATATTCTCGGATGAAATTACCGTAACGTCGGGTATCCCTCAGGGCAGCGTAATCAGAACTTTGTTATTTTTGGCGTTTATAAATGACTTACCAAATGGGATTCGCAGTGACTGTCGATTGTTTGCGGATGATTGTGTAATATATCGAAAGATACATGACTCACAAGACAATGCAGTGCTTCAAGAGGACCTGAACCTGGTCTATAAGTGGGCGATTGTAAATAAAATGAAAATAAACACAAGAAAATGTAGTCTCTTAAAAATAGGGAAAGTGCGAAGGCAGGATTTTCAATATAACATTGGCTCGGAAATACTTGTAGAAGAAGATTCTTGCAAATATTTGGGCGTTCACGTAAGGAATGATATGAAATGGAGTAGTCATGTAGGATGTGTAGTTTCAAAAGCTTACAAATCCCTGCACTTTGTAATGAGGGTATTAAAAGGAAGTAGTACCTCTGCTAAAGAATTAGGCTATTTGTCACTTGTAAGACCTATTCTGGAATATGCCTCGGCGGTTTGGGATCCATATCAAGTAGGGCTCATCAATGAGTTGGAAATGGTACAAAGAAAGGCCGCTAGATTTGTGCTCAGTGACTTTAATCCCAGGAGCAGTGTGAGCCGTATGTTAAAGAAACTTGGGTGGGAATCACTGGAGGCTAGGAGGATGAAATCTAGACTCTGCGCTATGTACAACACGTATACAAATCAACCAGCATGGGGTGAGCTTAGCAAACGTTTGGGAAAGCCCACTTACATGGGTAGGAGCGATCATCCTTTCAAAGTTAAGGGCCGACCACAGCGATCAAATTATGGTAAATATTCTTTTGTAAACCGTGCCATTGATAACTGGAACTCTCTACCTGCCGCAGTCTTAGAGCCTTTTCCCAAACATATAGGTGTGTTTAAGAAACGACTGACTATTTGTGTAAATACTCCAGTTTAATTGTTGTATAATTGTTATTGAATTGTTATGTATAATTATTTATTTGTTATGTATATACAATTTACCACCGGGGGACACACCCCCCATTGCAAATAAATGAATGAATATGAATATATACGTTGTTGGCATGTTAAAGAAACCTTTTGAATTCAGTAGGCCGTGTTCTTAATAGCAAAATGAATCTCGGGATTTTCCGCCTACACAAATTTCCTTCATTCTTTACTAGAAAGGAGCTTAGATATCTATCCTCCATGACTGTCATAGCGCTCCAAGGAACAAAAAATTCGACAAGCAAGATGTCCTCTGGGCGTCAAATATCAAAGCTTGCACCCGGCACCCGAGGCTATAAGATATTATTATTATTTACCTAAGATAACTATTTTAGGTTCTTGAAACCCTAAAATAACCTAGTGATAACTTTGTTGGTGCTAATCCCTATTGAATGTTCTCTTCAAGCTGCTCGGCATCCCCATCGTGGACAACGACACCCAGAGGGTCATGCACAATGTGGTGCAACAGTCAGTGGCGCATCGCTTGAAGAGCAAGGAACAGCGACCCGACGTCATCCAGCAACTAATAGAAGTCATAGAAGAGGATGAGTCAAGTACGTATGGGTTCTGAGACCACGTATCCGAGGTCTAGGGTGTCTTTCATTTCCCTGCGTTTTTCATGAATCTTCTTTTGTCACTGGTCATCATCATCTTAATTTCCCCTTTTCCAGCTGGCACTGGGTGGGGGCAAATATGGTTCCTATCCACTTTCTTCTGTCGTTCCACCATTCCTCTTCCGACCCGGTGTTCCAATCCAGGTTCTGTTTTCCAATGCTATAATTCACCGAGTCCATCCAACGCATTTTTGGTCTTCCTCGTCCTCTCTTCCCTGTCATCCGTCGTTCCAGTGCTCGTCTTGTTAGCCTTACTTCATTCTTCCGTCTGACATGTCCAAACCATCTCAATCTGTTTTGCTCCAGTTTGTCATTTAGTTTCTGTACTCCCAGTTCTTTCCGCATATCTTCATTTCTTACTCTGTCTCTCGTCGTTTTCTGGACCATACTTCTCAGGAATCCCATCTCAGCTGCCTGTACTCTGCTCTTATTCCTCTTAGTCATTGTCCAAGTTTCCGCTGCATATGTCATTACAGGAACATAATATGCTTTGTACATAAATTCTTTAGCCTTAATCGTATATCCCTGTTCCATACTAGTCCCCGTGCCTGTTGGTCGAAAGCACTCCCGAGATGTATTCTTCTGCTAATATCCAAATCTAGTCTTCCATCGTCAGTCAGTTCACGTCCCAATTATTTGAAGTGTTTCACCACCTCCAATTCATTATCTCCGACTTTGATTTCTCCTTTTCCTCCTTTCTCACTGACACACCCCTTCTGAGCAGAACCGCCAGACCCATTTGCGATAAAACCCTGATGAATGTTTAGAGATTACAGCACTAAATGTAGGCTTAGAAATGATACACTTTTTCACTTTTAGGTAACAACTTCTATTCACAAACATTTAAGTTTACACATTTACATAATACCAAAACAACAAAGACAACGTTAAAAACAAGATATGGAAACATCATTAACCCCAAAGGTACTCGCCTTATTACGAACAGTCCGTCACATTGATAGTAATCCAGCACCAACCCAGTTGACAATAACATACACTCATCAAGATAATTTCTTCACGTTACTTCGACTCGTATTTTCTTCACTTCTTAAATATTACCAATAGATTCCGTACGAAGCTCAATCACGTCTTAAATACTTATCAAGAAGTCAGGATACATTATTTCCTTAAATAATCCAAGACCTTTCCAAAGCAACTTTTCAAATCCATCGACCGTCGTTATAGCTCTTGAAGTCTCCAATATTACTAAATGTTACCGCTCGATACATATACATCTCTTAGTACATGTCCAGATGTCAGAATCCATTTCTTCATAAAACAATTCATGACTATTCCCTCAGCAAACTTAATAAGACGTGCGCTCTCTATCAAGCCGACTCGTATACTCTTCCAAACGAACCAATCGTTACTGCTTTAATACACATACATGTCTTAGTACATGTCAAGATGCCAGAATCCTTTTGTTCCTTACAATAATTCATGACTATTCCCGCAGTAAACCTCTAGACGTCTTCTTCCTGTTATGGCTCCCAGAGCTCTCTTTCTTTTTACAATCAGCTGACGCACGACCAATGTTATAGTACGCCAACAGAAGATTCAATAAAACAAAACACAAGCTAACATAAACCCAACACGACTTACGATACAAACTCTCTACTCTTAGGCCTGTCCATGCCATTCACGGCGACCACAATTCTTACAAGACAAAATAAATATAACATCTAAATGTTAATGCTCCTTCCCAGGCCACTTGGATTCCTAAACGGGACTCACAGCCAAACTCTTCAACGGAATCTTCCCACGGAGATCCAATTCAAACCTTTATATTACAAGTTCCAAGCATCCCTCATACTTGACTATCAGATAGCAACTAAACAACGATGATCATCTCGGCGTTCGCTCTCTGGGCCAGGACACCAATAACATTCAGTAGAAAAGACGAACACAAGAACTTACCTTACGGTGCAGCTGTCTAGCGGGACACAGAGAACTGAAGATGTCAAAGCAGGCAGCAATTACTTACACAAGGGCCAAGAAGCTGTTAAGGTAAAATGAGACGAAATATCGGCTCACTCACCTCTACTCGTCACCACTCTTTTACTCTTCTCCACATTTATCTTCAATCTCCTTGCTCAATCTTTTCATTTATTACGTCTAACTGTTCTGACACCTCCATATGATCTTCGCCCCAGATCACAACATCGACTGCAAACAACATTACCTTCATCTTTGCCCTACAATTAAGAACAATAAGGGTGATAACACAATTCCTTGTTTTATTCCAGTGTCAATTTTAAACCATTCCTACTTATGTTAATTGCCACTATCAACATACAAATTTTCAGTTCGATTGCTGTAATATATTCGTAGATATTGAGAACCGTCTAAATATTTCGGATGGTCACCTTGTTGGATTTTTAAAATAGGCTTATGAATTATGTACTATTACATGAAGATTATTGTGTAGGTGTTTTATTTAAACTTCAATTGCATGATTACGACACAAGAAATAAAAGCGAGATTTTATAATTTCGTTCTGCCGCCATATTGTGGTTATGAAAATAATTGAAATGAATTAGATGCCAGTGCATTAATATTTTATATAAGCATATACCGTAACAAGTTTCACTGCGCTCTGATGCTTAAATCGAGAGAAACGTCAATTTGAACATTTTAATTTCGCGTCGCGGCCACAAATGCTCACCTGGTTATTGAACGTCCCATAGGTGAACGTATAATTATAGTCTCTTTACAGATACAATATCTCAGTTTTATTGCTGTTATAAATAATAGATATTGAGAACCGTCTTAAGGTTTCAGATGGTCACCATGTTGGATTCTAATGTATGTAGGCCATAGAGTTATGTACTATTAGATGGCGATTATTGTGTACGTTCATTATTCAAACGTTGATTTCGATCGCATGCTTCGAACAAAATAAATAAAAACTTAGCCCTAATTTTAAAATTTTGCACATCCACCAACTTGAGGTAATGTAAACAATTGAACTAAATTAGATATCAATGTATTTCAATGTGTATAGACATTTTCTGCACCAAGTATCACTGCGATCGGTTGGTTAAATCGTGAGAAACGTCTATTTAAATGTTTCAACTTCGTTTAGCCGCCAAGTTTCTGAAGGTCACATCGGTAAACGTCTTGTAGTGCTCTTTATCTCCGTACAAAATTTCAGGGTGTTATGAGTAATAGTTTCGGAGATATAGAATGCCGCCATGTTGGATTGGTGAGACGTAATAAAATTTGAAGGGCACGTTCGGGATCGGCCAAAATATTACTAGGACCTTACCGAGTTTCATTGAAATCGCTCCAGCCGCTTAGATGATATCGTGGGGGTGGGTTGGGGGGGGGGTCGGACACACATACACATATACACACACACACATGGACAAAAGGTGATCTCATAAGCCAATTTTTTCATAAATGAGAATAGACTAATAACGTACTAAGAACAGATTGTGGAATTGTATGATTGTAATATTGTTGTTCAGTGTATCAGAGGAAACACTTGAATCGCGGAACTTGGAGGTTCTAGTTTCCAGTTGGTCCACCTTTATCTCGGTTTAGGGGAGCATATATTCGATTACAAATGTTTGAATCAATCATATGAATAGTTCCACTAATCGAATTGTTATAATATTGCAATTTCCAACCTATTTTCATTAGTGAAATGACCCCTCTATTTAGTCAATGATCGGATGATTTGACGAACAAGTCGAATCATTGAAATGTTGGAATCTATTATATAACTAGCTGTACCCGGCATGCGTTGCAATGCCATTCAGAGAAAGTGTTGGCATTGTAACTTTGTATGTTGAAGTGCATTTGGATTCCCAATATTGTTTTTCTTTTTCCGTTAACCACCTCCAAACTATTGTAAAATTGATTTACTGTCTCAAAAAAATCATGGGAGCTCAACAAGACACCAAATTTTTATCGCAATGAAATGAATGGTATATGAACGCATACGGGACTTCGTTGAAACGATTCGAGCGCCATCACCCATTTGTTGAATATACTCGTACGCTACCTATTGTAAAATGAATTTACTAAGTGAAAACCTTCCTTGGCGTGTACACAACAACTCATGAAAGTTTCATCGCAATCGGATGAATGGCATATGAACGCATGCGGGTTTTTGCTTAAACAATTCGCGTGACGACACTCATTTCTTGAATCTACTTCTGCGCCACCCATTGAAAAACGGATTTACTAATTCATACACCTTCGCAGGACTGTGCTCGACTCCCCAAAGTTTTATGATAATCGAATGAATGTTATATGAACGCATACGGGACTTGGTTGAAACGATTCACGCGCTGTCGCCCATTAATTGAATCTACTCGTGCGCTACCTATTATAACATGGATTTACTAAGCCAGACACCTTTCCTGTAGTGTACACAACCTCTCACCAAAGTTTCATCGCTATCGGACGAATGGTATGTGAACGCATACAGGACTTTGTTGAAACGCTTCGGTCGTCGTCGCTCATTTGTTGAATCTACTCGTGCGCTACCTATTGTAAAAAGGATTTACTAAGTTAGAAACCTTTCCTGGAGTGTGCAAAAAAATACAACCAAAGTTTCATAGCAATCGGATGAATGGTATATGAACGCATACGGGACTTTTTTTTAAGCGATTCGCGTGCCGTCATTCATTTGTTGAATCTACTCGTGCGCTACAACTTTCATATTTATTCACCTTTTAAACCTTCTCTGGACTTCCGCAAATAATTCAAGACCAAAATTAGCCAAATCGGTCCAGCCGTTCTCGAGTTTTAGCGAGACTAACGAACAGCAATTCATTTTTATATATATAGATACTCTAAGTTCATCCAACAAAAATCTCAAGCTCCGGAACCAGAGGGAGTTAGAAGGTGCGTTTTGTGCTAAAATCTCCCAAATCATCTCAATAATACAGGAAAAATCTTGCATTTCATGAAAAGTCAACGGAAATATATTTATTTGTTTAGAAAGTGTGTTACACAAATAATCAAGACGATAGCCCCTGGCAGAATTGTGACGCGTCTAGCCCGCATAACACGAGGGCTGAGCGGGTAGTCTGTACACATGGGGCGCACACAGCCCATTGTGCAATCAGCAGCAGTGACGAATTGCACTCTCATTTCATAATTAAGCTATCGACAATTTGTTTAAAAAGTGCGTTTAAAGAAATAAAAAATTATACGAGCCTTACAGTAGTCGGATATGAATGATGTGTAACATGTGACATGTTATCCTACTATGTGTATGCCGGGAGCACAAATCCCATGTTAACAGTGAACTCTGTTGGTCATTGATATAACTACTTGTAAATCTCCAGTGCCAAATCCTGACCGTAATAAATCGTAGTTTTTATTTGCTAAGACGTTGTATCTTAATCGATTGATAACATATTGTGCATTTTGCAATGGAAAATTAGTTGTGTATATTGTAATATTATAGTGCAGAAGTGGCTTTAAAAAGCTGAGCCGTCTCGGTTACAGACAAGATGGCAGCTGATCTCTCGTTCTGACCTTATTTCACTAATTTGAGTATGTTGCATGCAATATATTCTACAGATATAAATAATAGGAACTTTGTATGAAATATACTCCAGTCAAGAAATCGTTTAGTCAAAGTCATTATTGGCTAAGACGTTGTATCTAAATCGATTGATAACATTCAGTTTGGGAGGACTGTGGTTACAGCGTTGGTCTCTCAACCGGCCGGCTGGGGTTCTAATCCCAACAGAGTTGTATTTTTTGCTTGGTTATTTTTATATTTATTGTTTCTTGAATACTGAGGTGTTTTCACAATTGAGTATATTGAGCATTTTGCAATGGAAAATATATATTTAATTAAAACAAAGTTCTCCAATGGATCTGCAGTAGTGACATCTACCTTCAACTAGTCGAACTATGGTATGCGGGAGCAATCCACTGCCTACTTGATGCTAGCTGCGCTCTATACCGGACCGTTAGTGAACCCATGCCAACGATGTTATTGAAAAATAACCTCTTTTTGCGGATAGAGCGCACTGCCAAGTATCTCTGCCGAAGAGAGGGAAGTAAGATCTCAACGGATGAGGCAATACTGGTTTAAAAGGAAAGCTCAAAACAATAAAAAGGGATTGAACTCATGTACCCCAAAGTTGAGTGAAACAAATAAAGAAGTAGAAAACGAATTCGCAAGAAAATGTAAAGATTCACTAACGGGCCATCATTGCTTACGGGGCCCTATTCTCCCCCCCCCCCTCCTCCCCCCATTTTCCGCTGTTGTCCTCGCTAGAGGCAATTAACATAAGTAGGATATATGAACATAGGTTGTATAGTTCTTCGCGGAACTACTTGTTATGATCTGTGATTGTTCCGCACTAGCATTGTGCTGCTGAGATAACAGAACGAGGTGACAAGGAGCACATCCAAGGTCGATCAGGCAGCACACTGACTTCTCTTCCTCGGTTACTTTGTTAATAAATGTAAAATAAAAATATTGGAATGCAGCCGAAATAAATCAGAAACCCCAACGGATGTCAAATTGGCAGGTGAAAAGCTGAAGGAAGTAAGAGACTTGTGTTACTTAGGAACCAGTGATGGACGATATAAAAATTAGGATAGCACAGGCAAGGAATCTGTTGACATCGAATATATATTTCGGTATTAGGAACTCATTCTTGAAGGCTCTTGTCTGGAGCGTGGCGCTCTATGGAAGTGAAACTTGGACTGTTGGTGCAGCAGAAAAGAGGAGAATTGATGCGTTTGAAATTTGGAGTTTCAGGAGAATGATGAAGATCAGTTGGGTAGACAGGGTAACAAATGAAGAGGTATTAAGACGAGTGGGAGAGGAGAGCAATATCCAGGGTGCACCATAAGTGGTGGGGCGGGGTACTTACACCCTGCCTCCTAGAGGGCCTTGTAAAGGAGGCAGGAGATAATATGAAAAGAAAAAGAAGGCTGACCCCTCGAAGAAGGAGGGTATCAGGAAAGATGAGGTAAGGGCCAGTTAAGGCGGAAAAGTGAAAGACTCCCTAGGCCTCGGATACCCTGATACCGTCGGGGTCGGAAGAGAACAAGAGACGACCACGAGAGGTCGACATGAAAGAAGACGGAGAGAGAGCCCGGCACAAGCAAGTGGAAGCATTGCCGTACTCAGCTGGAGTCCCGTGGTCGCCAACCCACGTCCCACTAGACGTGAGCCCCTGGAGGTAGAATGAAAGGATCAACTCCGTCTATGAGTGGAGGAATATTGGACTAATTTTAAAGCTAAAAGGAATCAGTTGAAATTACGTGATCGTTGTGGGCAAAATAATAATAATAATAATATTAATAATAATAATCTAAATAAGTAAACGAATATTACAGAATAAGCAAACTAATATAGGGGAGAGTCGGTCAAAACGGGGTACTTAATAAACAAAGTGGCCTATCTCATGAACTTGTTGTATTAATGTGTTAAATGTTTAATGACTAGCTGTATAATATATCTACTTACACATGGCAATGAAGGAAATAATTTAAAGAAGGGTAACCGTAAATTGTTGATTTATATAAATGTTTGTCCATTACCCCGTTTTATCAGACGAGTTGGATAAAGCATGGTACTAGATTATAGTGAACATTACAAAATAGGAATACATTTTACAAACATTGAATTTCACTTCATGCACAAAAATCTCATTTATACAGTTCACCATCTTCATCATCAATGCCGGCACACTGTTCACGAGCCCATTCACCACACTTGTAACACTTGATCCAGACTTCTTCAGATTTTGAGAATAGTTCATTAGAATAAATGAAAGTTGCGTTATTATGTTCTCCTTCCTCTTCTGACGAGCTGTTATATTCCTGCACTTTTCAAACATTCTTCGATTTCTGCTTTACAACATGTGTGTCGTCAGAAGGGCTAAATCTGGGAGATTGTGACTCCGTTTGAAGTTTCCTTTTGGGAGTCGTCCCCTTTTTCATAGAAGAAGTTAATTCTTCCTTGTATGGGGAACTTGTCAGACTAGGTGTCTTTCCTCTTCGTCTATTGGCTATTCCTTCCTTTCTTTCTGCTCTCGGCACTGCCTTTATGTCTTTCGGGAAGACTTGGAAAGCTGAAGTCCAAGGCTTAGGCCTAACTGACTGAGAAGACCCGGATGTGAATGGAACTGGTCTATCTGACTGGTAAGACCGGGATGTGTTTAGAGCAGATCATTTTCCGTTTGATGGCTCAGGAGGATATCACCATTCTCCAATGGTGGCTCTGATAAAACGGGGTACTACCCTGTTCTATCCAACTTAGTGGTACCCTGTTTTATCCAACACCACCATGTTAGGAGCAAGTGGAATTCTATAGAACTTAAACCGGTCATTCATTTTGAAACACCTACAATTATGCAGTGCAAACAATGTTTAATGTATATCATCCTTACCTTACAGTCTCCAGAATAGGGTCTTGGATATATAAGCACACAATTTACAAGCGGATATTACAACACAACACTGTAAAAATAGATTTTACCCCCGTGAGAACGCACGCTTGCACCCTACAGATTGAAACTGCTCTAAGAATGAAGGGCATCAAGTGACAAAGAGGTTACTATGTTTACCGGAAGATGTCACCACATACCAGACGAGGAAACTATGGTACCCCGTTTCATCAGACTGCCCTGTTTTATCAGACTTTCCCCTACTTATAGAATCAACTCCTAAAGTCTGTTGGGGAAAAGAAAATAATATCACATTTAGGATAATTACAACTGTTTTGCAAGTAGGCCTAACTAGTTCAGTGCTGCTGCTGGTCAAAACGTTGCTTTGAACTTGTAGAAGGAGCAGGGCCATGAAAGGCATGCAGTACATGTGAAATAACGCCTGTTATTTTGTTGCAGTCACTGACAAGGAACTAGCGGCAATTGCGACTACATTTTTTGCGGCGAGTTTTGAGACTGTATCAACTCTCATGTTCGTGCTCTGTCACTCGCTGGCTCTCCATCCTGAGGTGCAGCACCGTTTGCAGAAAGAGGTGGACCAACAGCTAGGGGATGGTAAAGATGGCTGGACATATGACAACCTCAAAGAGTTAACGTATATGGATATGGTGATCTCAGGTAAATACGCTTTCTCCCCTTATAGCTCACACTTTACTCCGTGCTCTGTAAGCATTCACCATTTCTCTCTCTTCCTTTCCTTCTTCCTTTCTTTTTTTCTGTCTTTCTCATAAACCATACCCTGGTCCATACAAGTCCCACAGTAGGGATATCGACTGTAATGTTTAATGGGCGCCTCCTATATTACTTTAGATCTTTGAATACCAGTTTGATTTTAGGAGAAATGTAGGAGCAAGGGAAGCTGTTCTAAGTCTCAGGCTGATTTGGAAGGTAGAATAAAGAAAGATAAGAGAACGTTCATGGCATTTGTAGACTTAGAAAAGGCTTCTGATAACGTTTATTGGACTAAATTGTTTGGCATTTTGAAAACGATTGGAATAAAGTACAGGGGTAGGAGGGTGATCTACAATCTATACAGAAACCGGACAGCAGTCATTCGAGCTGAAGGACATGAGAGAGAAGCTGGTATTCAGAAAGGTGTAAGGCAAGGCTGCAACTTATCACCCATACTTTTCAATCTTTACATTGAGCAAGCAATGAAGGAAATTGGAGAAAAGTTTAATGTGGGAGTGAAGATTCAAGGATAAATAATTTCAATTCTGAGATTTGCCGATGACATCGTCATCTTGGCCGACACGCCAAGGAATTGAATGACGTTTTGAATGGTATGGAATCCCTCATGAGGAAAGATTTAATGATGAACATTAATAAATGTAAAACAAAAATATTGGAATGCAGCCGAAATAAAAAAGAAACCTCTATGGACATCAAATTGGCAGGTGAAAAATTAAAGGAAGTAGGAGACTTCAATTACTTAGAAAGCAAAATAACCACTGATGGACGAAGCAAAGAGGATATAAAAAGTAGGCTGACTTAGGCAAGGAAAGCATTTCTACAGAAAAGGAATCTGTTGACATCGAATATAGATTTAGGCATAAAGAATTAATTCTTGAAGGCCTTTGTCTGGAGAGTAGCGCTCTATGGAAGTGAAACTTGGACTGTTGGTGCAGCAGAAAAGAGGAGAATTGAAGCATTTGAAATGTGGTGTTACAGGAGAAAGATGAAGATCAGATGGGTAGATAGGGTTACAAACGAAGAGGTATTAAGACTAGTGGGAGAGGAGAGATTTTTCTGGCGACTGCTAATGAGGAGAAGAGATAGGTTGGTAGGGCACTTAGCCTAATAAGACACCCACAAATAGCAATCTTAGTTATGGAAGGAAGGGTCGAGGGCAAGAACTGCAGGGGTAAACCAAGGTTAGAATATATTAAACAGATTGCCTCAGATGTAGGGTGTGGTAAATATGTACAGATAAACGATTAGCTCAGGACAGGGAGGCATGGAGAGCTGCATCAAACCAGTCAAAAGACTGAAGACTCAAACAACAACTATAGGAGATGATCTAGAAGGAATAGTTTTGTTGGCCATTTCATTCGTCATTCTGACTGGTGCACCACACACTTCGAAGGGAATCGAGATGGAAAGAGGAGTCGAGGAATACCAAGGACTCAATTTATAGACAGCATTAAAGGCCAACACACGTATTGCCATTTGAAACTACAGGCCAGAGAAATAAGACGTTTTGGAATACATGCATGTTGAGGAGAAGAAGATGATGATGATGATGATGATCTATTTATGTTGCCTGGCCCTTACTGGTAGAGAGCACTCGAACCTAATCTACAGATGAGCGGTGATATTTCAATAGGGATGTAGCTGGAGAAAGTTCGCGCCAGATAGCGCGCGTGTAGTACTGGGTAAGCGCAAGGCAATCGTCTTATGTTTCTCCCAGTCAGCTGCGAGGGATGTATAAATTCTGACCGAGTTTTCTAAGCTAAAGTAAATTATATCTTCTCTAATTTTACTCCAAGACTATATTAATTAATTCTATGTGTACATCTCCTAATATATTATGGACGATTTTCAGCGTTTAAGCGTTTAACAGCTGCAAAATGAGCTACGGACCAGAGGCGCTAAAAAACTAGCGGGAGGAAGGAAGAATTAATACAGCGGTTATAACAAGTTTTTAACACGCTTTATTATTCAAATAAAGATTATGAGTCAGCATGCTTTCTCCTAAAGATTGCAATTACTTGAGTATTGTAGGCCTATATTGATAAATATATCTCCATAAGACTTAAATCATTAATAGAGATTTAAATATTCAATTGCTCCCCTTGCTTATAGATCTTCGATTCTTTTTTTTAGGTTGATAGCTTGCATGAAACTGTCGTGTTTTAAGGTAAACATAATCAAAGAAAGTTGATACCGGTATTGTACCGGTATACCTCGAAAATGCATCGCAACGTTTGGTTCTTATGTAATTTTGTCAATTTCTCAATAAGAACCGTTCCCCTACCCCTGGGGAAGGACTTGGGGGTACAATTTTTTAAGAGTTTGAGAATCCCTGCTTTAGGGCCTCGAACTGTTTTCATCTGACTATGTCTCAAAAATGTAGAAGTCAGTCGCTACCGGTACCACATTCTCGACGGGCAGATGTAAGTTAACGATTAATTCTGATTTCAAGGAACCAACCATAATACGTTTGTGACTGTTAATGTTGCGACATTTATTCGTGAAGAATTTGTCCGAGTATAGATGTCTTTGAAAATGGGAGTCAGAAATGTTACATTGACTTCTTCGTGTAGGCCAATATTGACGATTTCTTCCCGTACTTCAATGGATATGATTCCTGCAGATTCCGATATTGTAGGCTTATCGTGATAATCCGGCAATTTTCTTGTGTATGGCCTCTTCCTTATTTATGTCGTATTCGTGATCATCGGAAAAAGCGATGGAACAGCACCCTGTTTTAATCTTGCTCTCTCACCTTCAAATACAAACGCAAAAATTCAGTGGTTGTTATCGAAATGTCTAATCAGTTTATAGGTACAAAATAAGGATTATTTCCCTTTGTAAATCACACTTATTCAACACAGTTTTCGTCAAGTCATCGGGTTGTAAATGATGGGAACACACTTTAATATATTCGGTCAGATTTTTTCTCACCGAAAGTTTTCCTTCTAATAGCACGTAGCCATTTCTTCCTCATTTCTTTATTCTGTGGGAATTGGTGAAACGAAAACGGGCTTCCCTGATTTTTGCAAAGAGGAACACTGCAAAACGTTGGCATAGTCACGAAAATAACAATTTAAACAACTTAAATTCGTATATATTAGCTGCATGAGAACACAGGAGACAAATGAAGAGCGCCTTGCGCTTACCCAGTACAACAGCAGTGCGCTCTATCGGTGCTAGTTCTATACATCCCTATTGTCAGAACAGCTGCTTGTTAATGAAATCAAATAGACAATATTTCCTTTATAAAACTCCCATCCATGTCTACATACATACAATTGAATTGCTATTCGTTAGTCTCGCTAAAACTCGAGAACGACTGGACCGATTTGGCTAATTTTGCTCTTGAATTATTTGTGGAAGTCCAGAGAAGGTTTAAAAGGTGAATAAATATGAAAGTTGTAGCGCACGAGTAGATTCAACAAATGAGTGAGGGCACGCGAATCGCTTAAACTAAGTCCCGTATGCGTTCATATACCATTCATCCGATTGCTATGAAACTTTGGTGAGTTGTTGTGCATACACCAGGAGAAGCTATAGGCATAGTAAATCCAATGCACAATAGATGGCGCGCGAGTTACTTCAACAAAATGGCGTGCGTTTGTTTCAACGAAGTCCCATATGCGTTAATATTCCATTCACCCCATTGCCATGAAACTTGGGTGAGATGTTGTGTACACTTCAGGGAAGGTGTCTGGCTTAGTAAATCCACTTAACAATAGGTAGCGCTCGAGTAGATTCTACAAATGAGCGACGACACGCAAAGCGTTTCAACAAAGTCCCGTATGCGTTCATATACCATTCGTCCGATAGCGATGAAACTTGGGTAAGAGGATGTGTACACTCCAGGCAAGATTTCTGGCTTAGTAAATCCATGTTACAATAGGTAGCGCACGAGTGGATTCAACAAATGAGCGACGACGCGCGAATTGTTTCAACAAAGTCCCTTATGCGTTCATATAATATTCGTCCGATAGCCATGAAACTTGGAAGAGATGTTGTGTACACTTCAGGGTAGATTTCTGCCTTAGTAAATCCATTTTACAATAGGTATCGCACAAGTAGATTAAACAAATGAGCGACGACGCGCGAAGTGTTTCGACAAAGACCCGTATGCGTTCATATACCATCGACCGATGAAACTTGGGTGAGTTGTTGTTTACACTCCAGAGAAGGTTTCAGGCTTAGTAAATCCATTTTACAATAGGCAGCGCACGAGTAGATTCAACAAATGAGCGAAGACGCGCCAAGCGCGTCAACAAAGTCCCCTATGCGTTCATATACCATTTGTCCGATTGCGACGAAACTTTAATGAATTGTTGTGTACACCCGAGGAAAGGTTTCTGACTTAGTAAATACATTTTACAATAGGTAGCGCTCGAGTAGATTCATTAAATGGGCAACGGTGCGCGTATCGTTTAAACGAAATTCCGTACGCGTTCATATACCATTCATGCGATTTCATTGAAATTTGGTGAAATGTTGTTTCCACTCCCGCGAAGGTTTCTGATTTAGTAATTCCATTTTACAATTGGTAGCGCGCGAGTAGATTTAACTAATAAGCGACAGCGCGTGAATCGTTCCAACAAAGTCCCATATGCGTTCATATACCTTCCATCCGATTGTGATACAACTCTGGTGAACTGAGTACTGTCCTGCGAAGGTTTATGAATTAGTAAATCCTTTTTTCAATGGGTGGCGCACAAGAAGGTTCAACAAATAAGTGACGGCGCGCGAATCGTTTAAACAAATCCCGAATGCGTTCATATGCCATTCATCCGATTGCGATGAAACTTTGATGAGTTGTTGTGTACAGGCCAGGAAATGTTTTCGACAGTAAATCCAGTTTACAATAGGTAGCGTACGAGTATATTCAACAAATGGGTGACGGCGCTCGAATCGTTTCAACAAAGTCCCGTATGCGTTCATATACCAATCATTTCATTGCGATGAAACTTTGGTGAGTTGTTGAGCACGCTCCCTTGATTGTTTCTGAGATATAAATCAATTTTACAATAGTTTAGAGGTGGTTAACGAAAAAAGAAGAAAATATTGGGAATCCAAAAGCACTTCAACTAACAAAGTCACAACGCCAACACATTCTTTGATTGGCATTGCAACGCATGCCGGGTACAGCTAGTACTTAATAAAGAACAAAAACATTAATGTACACGCCTGTGAGAATTGGCTTATAGGTTTGATATGACATTTGATCTAACGTGATGATTACTTCCGTTACCTAAGCACTTGTAGAAGAAAAAATAAACTCTTCTCCATTCTTCTCACCAGTGAGAGAAAATCAAAGTTTGGTTGGTTGGATTCTCAGTTTAGGGGCTGCGACCACACGGTCATGTAGCTCCGTGTACTTTGGGTGTGTGTAGAATCTGTCTGATAGCCGGGGTTAATTGTGATGACTGTATTACTATGTGTTATCTGTTTTTAATTCAAGTAAGTACTGAATACATTGCATTTTCATTTAGTTCATAATTTTGCCGCCAAACGCCACCGTCAACGACTAGACTACTACTGCAGATCTTGGTTACTAGACGCCACCGCAGTCGGCTCCTGGCGACGAACGTTGGAACCTAAGAGCTTTGTTCAAATTTTAATCTATAATTTAGGTGTAATTAGTGGAAGGTTCTTTAACATGCCATAAATCAATGACATGGGCCCACCGGCTTTACTTCCCCTCCGAAGGAAGGCATACTGATGGATTTTAACGCTCTTAAGGGGGCCGGTAAACCACCTTCAAATGTGGACATTTTAAATAATTCTTATCTCAGCTCCTAGTCTAATATATGTACAGCACTAGTAAGCACATATCTCAGAATTGATTTTAGCATTATCAAACTCGCTAATTAATTATTCAAAATGGCGGCTGTTTGCGTGTCGTTGCTCAGCGTTTTATTCATAGCCGGACCATTTATCAATATATTAGTGTTCTGCTTTTTTAAATGTTCTGTTAAAGGTTACAGCTACAAATCTGACCACTGTCAGAATTATAGGTTCAAAATTAGTATTTTTAATTTTGTGTTACTTAAAAATGACATATTTTGGTCAATTTTTGGGATGTAAATAGTTTTTATCCCAATAATTATCAACCTTGGAACATGAGTTTGGTGAGTCTCTGACACTTAGAACATTAGAGAAAAGTATCGTTTAGGAGTTACAAGGAAAACGGATTTGAAAACCGCAAAGTACCGCAGAGCCTGTGCAATGTCTAGCATTTTAAATCATAACTCCTAAACTATTGCAGATATTTAAATAATTCTTTCACCAAAATGAACTAGACGAGTGACGCTGTACATTAAAAAAATACATTGAAAAATTGAAATTTTGAAGGTGGTTTCCTGTATCGATCCCCTTAAGTAATCCGACGACTTCGGTCGGGTTTGATCCCACGATCTTGGGCTTAGAAGCTCAGCTGACATGCCGTAAGGTAGGCCTACTCAACACTTGACGAAGAGTAAAAACTTCAAATCAACCACTGTAATGAACACATGGTTACAGTTGCCGGTGTTATGACGTAATGTGATATATACATTCACGTTGCTGCAACTATTATAAACTGGTAGCCTTACTGGCGTGCCAGCAACACGACACCTCTCAACCTATATACATGTATACGGGCACAATCAACCAATATTCGTGGGCAAACTTGCGGCCAATCAGATGTAAGCGTCGTCTCACTTCGCGCCTTTCGAAGGCGAGCGATGTTTCCCAAGCGACAAAGATATCGTCAAACATCTCCGAGCCAATGTTCGTAATTTCACGCTATTCCCGAAGATTCTCCGAGCCCTCACGAAGGTAGCCATTTTAGCGCGCAATTCAGAGTTCAAGGGCCTCGTAGCTTAGCTTCATACACAAATAACTCAGCTGACGAAATACTTAAGCTTTCCGTCTGACTGTGGAAATCCTACCCTCTGTTCCATTACAGATTTCTTCAGAGCACATTAATGTGTTATATCCTATTTCGTATGCTACTGTATTTTAAAATATAATAGAAGGCATTTTTATTGCAATAACCACGTGCTTTTGGATTATCCGTGCCATTAGCCCAGTCATTATCCCGGATAATCGAGAGTATACCGATACTAATTGTGCTTATGTTATTTATGTAGCCTGTACAAAGAAGAGGCCTTAGGATGTAAATTTGTGAGCATCCTTCTTAACCTATCCTTATAATCTCTCTCGTACTCTAAGTAGGCTTCTTGCTGTATCAACTGAAGCATTCCCAAAATGTACGTTGTCAAATCCGTTAATCCCATTTGTTGTTAAACAATTCATTTAATTTACCTCATCGTCAACACCTCCAGGGGCCGATAACCTAGATGTTAGGCCCCTTAAAACAACAATTATCATCATCATCTTCATCATCATCATCATCAACACCTCCAACTTGCTCTTGGCAGGAAAATCCTTTTCGACCAAGTCTGGATTTGTAATTTCAGCTGGATAGTTCTTAAGGAGAAAGGCTTCCACACACCGGAGCGATCAAGATGGCAGTGGCGGTTAAATACTTCCTGCAGAATTAAAAAGAGGCTTTCAGACAGGCAGCGTTCTAGTAGGCTACGCGGTGGCGATCAGAGCAACTCATTGGAGAAGTGAAATTGCATAACATATTATTTGTCGCATCCTGACTATAAGCATATAGTCCAGTAGATCATCAAAGCATTCCATTGGCATACGAAAGTAAATGTAGAATCGTTCTTCATGTTGTCGCAGTTGCCGGTATAAGTGTGATTTCTCCTTGATGCTCACGAAGCAGATTCAGGTCGTGAATCCACATTCTCTTACGTCTTTTTCTGAAAAATATATTATTGAATTAATTATTTGTGATTTGTATGATTTGTAAATACTTGTCACCTTTCTCTAATTGTACATTGAAAGGAATAATTACCTTGCTTGCTGCTGCTCCTCATCATCAACTACGGCTGCCAACAGTAACGCCTCTTCCTCCAGTTGAGAGAGCCGATGCATCATCCTCTACGTACACGATTTTACAAACTGACCGCTGGGTGTGAAAAGACCTGGTCGCCATCGCGATCACTTCGCTGTGTGGGAGCCGGAAAGCTGCAACCCTTCTAGACTGCGTTGGTGAAATGTTTCCTAAAGAAGTACAGTTACCAGGGCTGGATTTACCAATAGGCCCCCAGCTGAGAGGCGCAAAACTAATCCGCATTTTTTTTTGGTCAGGAAATGTTATAGACTACACCTCTATGTCCAACAAATGTTTTGCAACAGCAGCTTTTTCGACTTCAGCTTTAGAACAGGAATGTTTTACGATTTATTAGGAGAAAATCATTATTAATATCAGTTTATAAATAATTCATGTTCTTTGGGCTAATGCCGTGTGTATTTCAATTAGAACCATACGTTTCAGAGAAACCTTGCCTCCTTCTTCAGTGGAATCAAACAATGTGGCCAAAGAATTTTTTTTATCAATGAGATTACAAAAAATTACAAAAAAATATAGATAAATTCCTCTGTTCGTCACCAGAGAGCAGCTGCCAGAAATTACTCTATGGATCATGGTAGAACGGCGGACAGAGTAGTAAGTAAGGAGAAGGTAAAGGGGGCGGGGTGAAAATAAAGAGACTCCTCGAAGAATGAGGATGTCCAATAGAAAAAAAAGGAGGGGAGGGGGGGGAGGGTTAGATGGATATAAGGAAATATAAACAAAAGGGAAGTGTATCTGAACGATACCTAACGTCATTCAGGCAACGGCGAGAAAACAGATGGAAACTCCTCCAGTGACGAACAAAGGAGATCAAATCCAGGGTCTGTAGCCATAGAGGAAAATAGTACAATTTGAAATAGGTGAAGAACAGAGAGACTGAGAGGAACTAGCTTACTAGATCCTTAATAACTGGTAGCCAAGTGTCACTTAGTAATCCGCGCCGTGAAAGCCTTAATATAAATATCAGTCTAATTTGAATAATTCGTTATGGATACTTGTAGGTTGCATGATGTAGTGTATATGTATATCTGTAAGTGTATAGAGAGTCTTAAATGGTTTAAACTTATTTTAATATCTCGTTGGCCTATTTATTTATAGTTTACTAGCAAACCGACCCGGCTTCGCCCGGGAACAGTTATGAATGCATTACGTGATAAGCGCTTTTTTTTTTCAATGTTAATGAACAACGACTAATATCCGTTTTACGTCTCGGCATGATGGGTTAAAATCACTGCCTGGACTATTAATTATATTATCATGGAGATGCATGTGCAACAAATTCTTGTCAGACGTAATTTAAGAATGGCGAGGTGCATGAAACACAAATCCCCCTTCCGTCCAATCTTAACTTGACTGTGAATTTTGCGGAACGAAACGTTCACAGGCGAAATGAAGAAAAGCTGAGTTGCACATCCAGGGAAACTCCAAACACAACCACTCTTCTCTAAAGTCTTTAACTCAACACGACTCGACAGTTTGCTGCTGGCTGTATCTGGGGCAATAAGCTCGTTCGGTAGCTAAGCTGTAGCTGGGGTGATTGACTTGCCCCTAGCTAGCTCGTAAACTGTCGCCTCAGTAACTGAATGGAGATTGTTGGAAGAAATGAAAACGTAACAACACTTATAGTAGGCA
Source organism: Meconema thalassinum (assembly GCA_946902985.2). NCBI lineage: Eukaryota > Metazoa > Arthropoda > Insecta > Orthoptera > Tettigoniidae > Meconema > Meconema thalassinum. Next base: position 426,282,113 of record OX336394.1, on the reverse strand, counting down.
ATGTATTGAAGAGAGATATGCTCTCCCGGGCTTTCGTTGTAGAACTTTTCATGCTGATCAATTCTTACACTCATAGTATACAGATATTTTTAGCGGTTTGCCCAGCGTAAGCTTAAAAAGCGCACGGTCGCCAGTTTGTCTTCGACCTTTTCACTGAAATCGCTAGTGCTTGACATCCTTTGGTCATAAATAAATTATTTTCTACAGAAACCTTCCTCGAGACATCCTTTACAGAATGGTGAAAACCGCATCAAAATCCATTCAGTGGTTCTCGAGATTACCCGTGATATCCAAGAATCGGGGTCTTTGTTTTATACTAAGTAGAGATTACACGCCAATCAGTATAATTTCATATAATATATTCCCCCTTCCGTCCAATCTTAACTAGACTGTGTTTCACAGGCGAAATTAAGAAAACCCGAGTTGCACTTCCAGGGAAACTCCAAACACAACCACCCTTCTCAGAAGTTTTAACTCAACACGACTCAACGGTTTGCTGCTGGCTGTATCTGGGGCAATAAGTTCGCCCGCTAGCTAGGCTGTAACAGGGATGATAGACTCGCTCTTAGCTAGCTCGTAAACTGTCGCCTCAGTAGTTGAATGGACATGGTTGGAAGAAATTGAAACGATGTTTTGAAGATAGACATATGCTCTCCGGACTTTTTTGTAGAACTTTTCATGCTGAACAATTCTTACACTCATAGTATACAGATATTTTTAGCGGTTTGCCCAGCGTAAGCTTACAAAGCGCTCGGACGCCAGTTCTTTTCGACCTTTCCACTAAAATCGTTACTGCTCGACTTCCTTTGATCATAAATAAATTATTTTCTACATAAATCATCTTCGAGATATTCTTTACAGAATGGTGAAAACCGCATCAAAATCCATCCAGTGGTTCGCGAGTTTACCCGTAACATCCAAGAATCGGGGTCTTTGTATACTAAGTAGAGATATCTCGTTCGCCTATTTATGTATAGTTTATATATACAAATTTAGAAACATTTGATTCTCTCATTATTTCAATTTATTTAATTGATTTTACTTCTCGATACATTAGAATAAAATAAAAGTAACCTTCCCAAAGACCTTCTGAGGTCTAAATTCTCCCCCCTTCACGATGGTATGAAGAGGGGGTGACAAAAGTCCACGGGCCTAGGAGCGCATAAAATCTAAATCCGGCCCTGGTTACTTGTCTGTTTCAGAGTGCCTACGCTTGTACCCAACGTTGATAACCATCGACCGAGTTTGCGAGAAACCCTGCAAGATCCCCGTGTCCCCCTCAGAGCCCCCTCTCACTGTCAAGCCTGGAGATGTGCTCATGATCCCCATCTACGCTCTGCATCATGATCCAGAATACTTCCCGGACCCCTCAAAGTTTGACCCTGAACGCTTCAGTGAGGAGAACATCAAGAACATTAAACCCAACACGTACATTCCGTTCGGGTTTGGACCGCGGAAATGTATAGGTGAGTAAATCCAGGATCTTGAAAGAAAGCTAAGTAGAAAATTCAGTTTTATTTCTATTCATCTTAAGTTGGTAATTTATTTATTATTTAATCGAATAGCACTTTTACAGAGCACGAAAAATCAATACTTCAAACATTGCCACATGTATGTTTTTTCTGTGCCCACATTCGCTTCATCCTCTCTGATCTCTGCTTCCGGAGCTATTCAATGTTACGTGGCTGATTTCGTTGTCTTTCTCGTTCCTCCCTGAAGATCACTTTTTGAATTTTGTCCGGAAATAAATTCCTATTATACGTATCTGTAATGTCATTGTCGGCTTTCTTAAGATCCTTTAATGTCTGTGTAAACCACGCTGGTTGAACTTAAAATTATAAAATTTTATTACAAATTTGTTTTGTTAACCTGTCATTATTCATTCTACTTAAATGTCCAAAAAATGACATTCGTCGTTTGCGCATGGTGTGAATTATGTTCTCCACCTGGGTGTATATTTCCTTGTTAGGTCATGGTCTGTTATAGTTCATTTCTGGTTTCCTTGGGCCAAGGATGCATCAAACCAATATTCTTCCCATGAGCATGATTTTTTTTATGTCACCTTTCCGCATTAACTTTAATGTTTCAGCTCCAAAGAGTTCTTCAGGTCTCACCACAGAATTGTAATGTTTAATTTTAGTGTCCATGATAATGCCTTCTTTTTGTATACATTTCTGGTGATCTGAAATGGTACGTTCATTTTCTTTGCTCGGACCTCTAAGCTGTTATTTTTTTCATTGTTGCTGATACTTATCCATTCACCTAAATACTTAAATGAGTTAACTTAACTTGTTATATTGATAGAACTGGAGTGAATATCCTGTAAAAAGAACCCGTGGTACTATCACATATCTTACCGCTTGCTTGCTATGTGAGCTACTATGACTCTTGACCTGGAAGGCGCACTTCCCAGTCTATACAATACCTGCTCTCGGTCTGTGCGTGCACGGAAGTACATGTTCTGCGTATCTGTGCTCGTTTTACGGGTTCACTCTAGGTTCCCATACTGAAATGATAGTGGCGATCACGATTTCTGCTGTCTTCTAGCCCGTAAACACACATCTAGTTATATTACCCCAGTTTAGGGAGCGGGACCGATGTCTTACAGAATTGTAGTACATGTGACGGGGTGCATCCAACTGGATCGCAAGGGGCTGGCGGACCACCCGGTATAGGTTATAACACGTTAAGGTGAATTGTATTTTTCACAAAACTCAAGCTCTTGGCTTGCAGCAAAATCTTCCAAATTGTCTCATTAGCACAGGAAAAATCTTTCATTTCTTGTAAAGTCCACGGTAATATATTCAATTGTTTAAAAACTGCGTTAAAACAAATAAACAAAACAATAGCCCTGTCAGAACTGTCGACCCCGTATAGCAATAGCACAGGGAGGGTGGTCTATACACATGGGGCGCTCACAAGTAACCGATCCTGCATTCGAAAGAAAGACAATTACTCCCAGCATCGAAAAATTACACTGATTTCGTAAATATCAACAAATTGTTTAAAAAGTGCGTTTAAACAAGTAAACAAGAAGAGAGCATAACATTAAAGCCGGATGGGTGGTTTATGCACAGGTCCCATTGTTATTATTATTGCTTTTATTCTTCTTCTTGTTTCGTATAGGCCATTTAAGGACCACGGCATTCAACTATTGATGTCTGCCAAGTAGTTACGCATCCTCTGGCTGTGTTGTTCCCTCCTCTCCCGTGTCCAGAGGGCACCTGTCTTCATTCTTGGTGGTTTGTCCTGGAACCTCATTTGCTGAAGCCTCTTCCTAAGAGATGTCCTGTCTTTTACTGTAAGACTCTTTCCGTCCCTCCAAGTTCTTGCAGATCTTTGCTCACTTCCCACAACCATGGTGACTTGGTCTTCCGATTTTGCCAGTAACCGAGGAGCTGGTTGGTCAACCTGGTAGGATGCATCCTGTAGACGTGTCCATAAAATGCTAGACGTCGTTTCCTAGCAACAACCGTGATTCTTTCACAGTACGTGTTAAAACATTCTTTGGTATCTAAAGCTTCTCCAACCAACTTCAAACTCGTGTTCTGAACGGTTTGAGATGACGCTAGTCTGAGGATTACCAGAACATCTCAATACCGTGTGTAAACCTCAAACCGATCAAAACAATCGTTTGAAAATTCCAGCTGCATTTGCTGGAGTAACATCAATTTCATGAACAGCTGTTCTGAAGATTCATCACGTGGCCATGAAAGCCTGCACTAGTATATTATGCATTCATTTCGTATCGGCCGTCTATGGACCGCGTCATCCCAACTGTCTCATTCTTCGGGCTTTGATGTTTGTCCAGTACACCCACATTCGTCCTTGGTGGTTTTCCTTCCTTTGCTGGGTCCAAATCTTTCCCGTTTTCAGCCTCGGTTTTTCTTGGGAACGGTAGCTCGCTGTCTTCAGTGGGGCGCACTTCTCTATCCAGTTCAATCAACCAGGCCCTTTTGGGCTTCCTCTCCTGAAAGTAAGTAATCAAGTCTGTCTCGCTAGGCTCATTTGCTTCACTTGTCCATAAAATGTAATCCTTATTTCCCGGATGGTATCGGTTATCTTCTCCACACAACATGTTAAGTAATAGGTACGTTCAGATCTACTCTGATAATGACAAAAGTAGAGTATTTACACGAAATGATGGTCTCCCACAAGGATCTGTCCTGGATCCCCTCCTTATACACTCACGACATACCGGAAACATCTTCAAGGAAATTCATTTATGCTGATGATATTTGTTTGGTGTCTCAACGTTCTACCTTTTTGGACGCAGAAACTATTTTATCCTCTGATCTGGAAACCTTGGCTGTATACTTCGTGAAATGGTGCCCCCACTTAAATCCCAAGAAAACAGTCATATCGGCATTCCATCTACGCAACATGCAGTCTAATTATAAACCAGAAGTCAGGGCCAGAGGCCTTTTATTGACATACAGTAGATCACCTAAATATTTGGGATTAACATTGGATACATCCCTGACCTTCAAACATCATCTCTCAAATATGGCAGCTAAAATCAAAACTAGAAATAATATCCTGCAGAAACTTGCTGTCACATCATGGGGAGCTAACGCTCAAATCCTAAGAACCACTGCTTATCCATATCGTATTCTGTTGCTGAATACAGCTGTTCAACCTGGATTAACAGCGCTCACACAAGGAAAATAGATGTCCAGCTCAACCAAGCAATGCGTATAATTACAGAATTTATTCGGAGCACGAACGCACTTTGGCTGCCTGTCATCTGCAACATTCTTCCTCCAGCCTTGAGGAGATCAGAGGCACTCATAAAAACACGGAAGAAAATCCAGCAGGATCACTATTTGCCCACTCATCAAGATATTGCACGAATAGTACACCAACGTTTGAAGTCAAGGAAACCACCATGGCGCACAGCAGTTAGCCTTGAAGGATCATCCTTTAATGTGAATGACTCTTGGAAGGTCCAGTGGGAGCGTTCTTCAGTAACCAACAAACATCTAGTTGGGAACCCTTTTGAACGGGTACATGGATTTTATCTTCCCAGACGCCAATGGAGGATCTTAAATCGGATACGCACAGGACAAGTCAGATGAGCGTGTTCACAGCATAAATGGGGCTGGTCTAGCTCTGCAGTTTGTGACTGTGGTGCCTCCTTACAGTCAATCCATCACATTGTCGCTGACTGCCCTCTCCGAGCTTTCCATGGAACGTTGACGGATGTCCATCAAGTATCAGTTGAAGCCGTTGAATGGGTCAGGGATCCCTTGAACTGTGAGATTATATGAACTTGTTTGTGCACATTTTCTTTGTATATATTGCACAAAATATATTCATCATACGATAAATAAATCCATACAAGTAAACAGTTCGTGGTTGTGCCTCCAGTTTCTCGAATAATCCTTTTTCGTTCATCGTGAGGCATTCGGAAGCGTACAGGTACAGGACGTCCGGACTGATGACACTGCGGTAACGATTTAGCTTTGCCTTCATGGATATTGGCCGTTTGTTGTGGACGCGCTAGGTCTACATTTTTATACAGGGTGTATCTTAATTATGCCGACAAAAAATCAGGGACGCTCTGCGTGTTATGTAAAAGACGATGCCGCAATCGGATTGGCGGAGAAAATTTTTCCCTTCAAGAAAATGAGGTTACTTTGTTACTTCCGGGCGCGCGATTTAAATTGACGGGCACGCCTATTTGCTGAGCCAGAAAGCAAGCCGAGGCGAACGAGGAAACTTGCGCATTTCCGCCAGCATGTCTCTGTCTCCTTCTATCACACTCCGTTCCGTTGCCTGCAGCACAGCAGCGGCCAGCGGCTTGCTTTCAGGCTCTGCAAATACGGCGAGTTCGAAGATTTGAATCGCGCGCCCGGATGTAACAAAGTAACCTCATTTTCTCGAAGAGAAAAATTTCTCCGCCAATCCGATTGCGGCATTGTCTTTTATATAACACGCAGAGCGTCCCTGATTTTTTTTTGTCGCCATAATTAAGATACACCCTGTATACAGAACATATATTCGCTAGGGCCATCAAGGACCACGTTAAATCTTGTTGCATTTGACACTGAACTTGGCCTTCTTCGAGCCCAGATTTCCCTCATTCTTACGCTCCTCTGTCCAAGGGGCACAGGGTCTTCTCTTCGGTTGCTCGTCTCGGTTTAGCCCGTTCGTCAATACTTTCTTGTGGAAGAGATTTCTGTTAAGGGCGTCTTTAGCTGAGATATGTAGCATTTTCAGGTCTTCTTTGGTATTACTAAACCAGAGAATTTTGGTTTGGGGCTTGACTCAGAAAAGTGAAAGATCTCAGTAGTTAACTTACTTTCGTCCATTGTTTTCAGGTGACCGTAAAATCGTGCCCGTCTTTTTCGGATTGTGTCGGCAATTCCCTCTATTTTGCTGTAGACTTCCTCGTTGGATCTCTTTTGATGAATTGCATTTTTAGCCTATTTTCGTTTATGAAGAAATAGGCTTATGAGATCACCTTTTCTTCGTGTGTGTGTGTGTGTGTGTCCCTAATAACTTCTAAACGACTGGAGCGAATTTAATGAACCTCGGTAAGTTCATAGCATCATTTTGACCGACCCCGACCGTGCCCTTAGAATTTTGTTACGTCTCACCAATCCAACATGGCGACCGTGGGAAATATTTCACTGGTATTCTATGTCTCCGAAACTATTACCGATATCACCCTGAAATTTTTTTACGGTGATAAAGGACACGCACCTACGAGACTCTCAGAAACTTGTTAACTACAAAAGAACAACAAGATAAGTTGACACATTTTAAATATAGATTTCTCGCGATTTAAACTTGGTGGAGCTAATGTTTAATACCTCTACATATTGTAATGCACTGGCATCTGTAGTTTAATTGTTTACATAACCTCAAGATGGCGGCTGTGCGAAATGTTTCACCGGTTTCTATATCTCCAACGCTATTACTGATATCACCCTGAAATTTTGTATGGTGATATACGGCACTACTACAAGTTCACCTTTGCAACTTTCAAAAACCTGAAAAGAATAAAACGAACATTGCGGCCAAGCGAATTTGAAATATTGTAATAAACTTTTCTCAAGATTTAACCATCTGAGCGCAGTGAAATATGGCACAGTAAATGTTTATACACATTGTAATGTATTGGCATCTAATTTAGTTATATTGTTTACATAACCTCACCATGGCGGATGTGCGAAATTTTAAAACTAATTTTCTATTTCTTGTGTCACAATCATACGATCGAAGAGAAAGTTTGAATTATGAACGTACGCAATGATTTTCATTCAATGGAACATAACTCTATTGCCTATACATGTAAAAATCCAACATGGCGGCCATCCGATAATTTTAGACGTTTCTAAATATCTACGAATCTATTACAGCAATCAAACTGAATATTTTTATGTTCATAGAGGATATGAATATATGTTCACCTATGGGAGTTTCAATAACTTGGTGTGCACAAATCCAACATGGCGGTGACGCGAAATATAAATATTTAAAGGGACGTTTCTCGCGATTTAACCATCCGAGTGCAGGGAAACTTGGTACGGTAAATGCTTATACAAATGTTAACCCCCTGGAATCTCATTCAATTATTTTCATAACCACAAAATTGCAGCTGTGCGAAATTTTAAAATCTTCTTTTTATTTCGTGTGTCCTAATAATGGGATTGAATTTTGAATACTACACCTACACCATAATTTTCATTTAATACTACTTAACTCTAAGACCGACATATATACCAATCCAACATGGCGACCATCCGAAATATTAGACGGTTCTCAATATCTACGAATCTATTACAGCAATCAAACTGAAAATTTGTATGTTGATAGAGGCAATGAACATGAGTAGGATATTTGAAAATAGGCTGTATAGTTCTTCACGGAACTACTTGTTGTACTTTGATCCTAAGATTCCTCTTACAATTTTGCGCTCTTTCATTATTATTATTATTATTATTATTATTATTATGAATATTAATATTATTATTCATTAAGATTCTACGCAGCTCACATGCGAGACTCCAAACCAAAATATCAGGGCATAGGGAAGGGTGTTCTCCACTGAACAAAGGATGTTGACATCTGAGATGAAGAGATATTGGAGACATAGAAAAGGAAAATTGTCTTTGTATATTTGATTTAGTGGTGCCATGTTCGCTACCAAGCAGCCGACCAGGTCAGCACCATTCTCCGACTAAACCGATGAAACCGATGATCCACCTGCCATCAAGCCGTCAAACATCGTTATCCATCGTTACCACCAAGCTAACCCATCTGCCAAACGCCAATAATCCATTCCCGCTTCCCTAATTCAAACTATAATACTCCCGTCATAACCGTTATCCATTGTTGAACACTCTACCTTAAACCAAGCATACAGTTCATACCCCACCTTCAAATCTTCCAATTCAAGAAATTCCCATCACCCCGAGTCGCCGCCAAGCTAACTCACTCCCTTAATTATTAATTATTAAACTCTTCGAAAACCAGCTCGCACGATTGTCCGGCTCCAACCGATCAACTGGTAACCTTCTGCGACTGGTTCAACTTCTTGGACGAGGCCAAACACATTTTTTAAGGATCTGCTAAAGGCATTTGACGACCCCCTTCATTCATCCCTATTCCTCACTCACTAAGCACACACGAATTCTTCACGCAGGCATAGCCCTGAAGAGTATAATCCAGCCGACACGGTTTGGGACACCTTCAGGGACACACCACAAACATCTAGCTGTTCAAACTGGATCGAAGAAATAGACATATCTGAACAGCTTTATGCTACCGCACCAAAAAACCAGTTCCACAATGGAACATTATGGTTTTGATCCACCCTCCTCGTAATCTGCATCCCACTACACTCAGACAGGCCATATGCCATGACTTGACCCACATTCTAAAATCACAACATTATGTTACAGCCATCCCAACGCATGACAGACATCTAAACACCCTGGTCAGAGCGCTCCAGAAACACGCAGCCATTGCCCGGCTCATATGCTTTAGTCAATACCCTGCAGACGTACAAGATACGCACACCCATCTCCAGCAGACCAGCGAGGAGCAATCACAAACCATTCCAATCCCACCACCTATACCCAAGTTGACTTCAAACACGCCCAGACATGCACCACAGAAATGCTAAAAGAACATTCGCAAATAGTCCCTCACACCGCTAAGAGGTGGTCGCAAACATCTCGCACACATCAGACCCAAGGGCAAACATAAAAACACACAAATTACCAGCCCTATAAATCTTACTAACACAAACACTCAAACTGACTCCATGCAAACCACTCTGTCAACCGAACAAGAACATGAAGGATCCCAAACAACACCAAACTAAGCTAGGGGTCTTCGGTACGGAAAATTTGGGTTCGGTACGGTTCGGTTCGGTAAAAACAAATGTACTTCAGTTCTCGGTACAAAATCTGTTCGGTACAGCTCGGCTCATTTTCACACGCTAAACTAGTGTAATCTGTAAACCATTAACAAAAAGTAACACATGACTTCTAAAGATTATAAAGTAAACCAAATATTTGCCAAATAGCGCAATTTATATTTAAAATACAGAAAGAATGTATAGCTAATAATCTCATACAATGTTCCATTAACTTCCAAATTTGCCCTTTTAGTGTGGAGTAAGCCAATTGATGCATACATTAAATAGACATTAGGCTCACACTGGAACACTTAAGTCCATAATTTAAAATTTTATTTATCAGAATACTTTTTGTGCTCTAGTATTTAAATAACTATTGAAGTAAAACATTGATGATACTCAATACTTTCGATGTCTAAAAAAAAGTTTTTCTTACATCACAAGTGAAAAAAAAACACACAAAACACATATTCACCTTATAGAACCAGCTAAAGCATTAAAAAGATAGAAGGTCAAATCACAAATGTTGTCAATAAGAGGAATCTTAAATAGCCAAGATTTTCAGTTTATAAAATTATACCTATAACAACAATATACCTTGCAAATTACCGTAGGCCTACTAAAATAAACCAACCATTTGAAATGGATCAATGTAGCACCATTGAGGTACCCTAGGGGTAAAAATAAACAAAACACTTTAAATACACATAGGCCTATTTATTTATTTAATAAGTAAATACCTTATTTATTAAATAAATGAATAAATTGAGTTACTCTTGGAGTAAAAAACAACAATTAAAATATACATAGCCCTTTTAATCAATCAAACAAATTTAACACTTTTAGGGTAGATGTGTCTAGTAACAAAACATACTTATTACACTGCAGGTCTAATAAAAAACTCTAAGAAAAAAGTAAAAAACACCCAATCATGTTTAATCAAAAAACTATGATAAAAAATTAAAAACACAACAAAATCAGTCCTACAGTATATACAGACTATAGGCCCTAATTTTTTTCTGAAATTTATAGGAAAATGTAAAGGAAAATTCACAAAATATCACAAATAGGAAAATAATTGCACTGTAACCTAGACGTATTTTAAGTTGTGATTTAGAAAGACAAGTTTTTCTACGTTTTCTGGAAAGAGTTTATGGCGGAGATTCATCACAACATTTCCAGCTGAAGAGAACACCCTTTCAGAAGAAACTTCTGTGGCTGGAATTCCCAAATACTTTTTTACTAAGGGTGTCATTAATGGGTATTTGTAAAAGTTTTCTTGCCACGACATAAAAGGGACATCGAGAAGGTCTATGCATCCTTCATAAAAATACGCATCTACTTGAAGCTCCCCTGAAAAAGCCAAAAACTTAAGATTAGACCAGGCTGCTACAATAATAAAGCTTCACGTAGGCCGAAAAGTTGTAAAATTAAATTGCTTTATTTTTCCTATCAATAGACCTCTCCCTACTCATAATAAAAATAGTAACTTCATTTTACCAAAGTTAACACGAAATGTTGTTTGCAGCAGTATTTAAGTTTTTGTTATTACAATCTGCCATATTGAACAATCTTGTCAGCAGGCAAACTTCATTTTTCTCATTTGTAATGTTCTGGAGTCATTTACTGTAGTACTCACCTTTGCTGTTTTTAATCCTCGTATCTGTAGATGCATCTCTGTTGGTTGCTGCTTTTACATACGATGTCCACACTGATGACAGGTTAGTAGGCCTACTACTAGGCCTATTATTAGAGCTGGTTGAAGAACTCTAATTTGCATCGAGAGGGGCTTTGTCAACCTTGGTTACATCCAGCTTAAGTGTCATTTTGGTGGTCGGTATTTCTGGGATTCCCCAGATCACTACGGTATTTATGTCTCTTGTTCCAAACCGAACTTTTTACCGAGTTCTTTATCGTCTCGAGCCGAGTTCTGTAATTTCCGTTGTACCGTACCGTATCCGAAAACTCGGTGCACCGTCGACCCCTAAACTCAGCTCCCTCACAAGCAGTCGCTTCTTCCTCAAAGAGCGACGCTACACCTGATGCCTAGCCCCCCTGCTCCCCAACCTACACCCACAAAAACACAGGCGTCGCGACGCCCACCACCAAGACCACATCCAATGCTTCAATTGCCAACGCTTGCACCATACAGCAGGAGACTGCAAGAAGGAAGCCCAGTGCAATCGGTGTGGCGGTTCACAGCGTCATACTGAGTGCACGGTGCCAAAGGACTCCCCCGCATGCGTTAATTACGGAGGCAAGCACGCGGCTTCCTTTCCAGGGTGCAAGTACTTAAAAACCGCCATCAAACACCGGCAATTGTAATACAAACAGCAAACCAAACATATCCCCTCCCTACTTTCTCTACAGCTAAGCTCCCCCCCGCCTCATGCACCACACGCCACTGAACTTACACAGCTACTGAGTTTGCTCCAGCCATCACCATGAAGGCACACCCAACTTCACGGGTGACGAACCACGGACCAGGGAACACCAATTACACCCAACTGTAGTGAACCATAGCAAACTCGAACCCGGTACATAACAGGAAGCCCGGACGAGCGCGGTCAGCCTCTGATGACTGACCTGCGTTTCGACCGGTTTATAGACCAATAATTACACTCTGCTCGCCCAAAAACCAGTGAAATTCATCCAAATTAGACCCAATTAACAATAAACACTTATAAAACAACAACTTTTCCACTCTCAAGTACATTTAAACACATACAAACCAGCCAGGCACTGCCAGGCTCTGATTGGCTGCTCCAGACCTGAGCGGCCAATCAGAGCAGAGCACATACAAATTCAAACTCCCGGCTACAGAATCATACTTTACACATCATTTACACTGTCCACAAACACATTACATTGTTTATCGTTGGCCACGGCCGACTTATTCGGGATGGTACCCTGTGGGTCGTGGGTTCAGTGGAAATATTACAATTCATTTTCACGTCATCATATCCCAAATATCTACAGCGAGGCTTATCAAATCAACTATTATTTCAATCAAATACCTACTACAGGTCTATTATTATTCTTTCATACTACCAAAACCAACCCACTAGAGGCCTCTCTATCTTCCTATAACGTAAATTCTTAACAATTCAATTTTTATTTTTACTAAAGTTATGAAATGTCTGAAGCTGCAGCTGCAACAACAACTATCTCAACACCTTGTCCCTCAGTAAATGGACGGTCTACCTTGCCTCGTATGTCCAGGAGCTGAGGGGCGAAGCCATGGTGAAGTGTGCATAGGGAGATAAATCAGATAATCATATTTCATCTTAAATAAATTAAAATCAAACAAACAAAAAATATCAATCATACATTGTATGTATTAAAATAAACAAGTAGTTCCGTGAAGAACTATACAGCCTATTTTCATATATCCTACTCATGTTACTTGATTCTATCAACATACAAAATTTCAGTTTGAAGGTTGTGATAGACTCGTAGATATTGAGAACCGCCTAAATATTTCAGATGATTCGCAGGTTGGATTTTTATTTATGTACTATTACATGAAGATTATTGTGTACGTGTGATATTCAAACTTCAATCGAATGATTAGAACACAAGAAGTAAAAACGAGATTTTAAAATTTCGCACAGCTCCCATCTTGTGGTTATGAAAACAATTAAAATAAATAAGATGCCAGTGGATTAATATTTGTATAAGCATCTAACGTGAAAAGTTTCACTGCACACGGATGGTTAAATCGCGAGAAACGTGTATTTAAATATGTATACTTCGCGTCGCCGCCATGTTGGATTTGTGCTCACCAGGTTACTGAAAGTCCTATAGGTGAACTTATGTTCATAGCCTCTATGAACATAAGAAATTCAGTTTAATTGCTGTAAACATTCGTAGATATTGAGAACCGTCAATATATTTCGGATGCTCGCCATTTTGGATTGTTATATGCCATAGAGTTATGTACCATTAAAGGAAAATTATTGAGTAGGTTCATTATTCAAACTTCCACTTCGATCGCATGATTACGACACAAGAAATAAAAACTTAATTTAAAAATTTTGCACAGCCACCATCTTGAGGTTATGTAAGCAATTAAACTAAATTAGATGCCAGTGCATTGCAATGTGCTGTACCAAGTTTAATTACGTTTGGATGGTTAAATCACGAGAAAAGTCTTTTTAAAAGTCTCCAATTCGCTTGGCCACCATGTTGGTTTTGTAGTTACCATGTTTTTGAAAGTCTCATAGGCGAACTTCTAGTAGTGCTCTTTATCACCGTACACAGTTTCAGGGTGATATCGGTAATAGTTTTGGTGATACTGAATGCTGGTGAAATATTTCGCACAGCCGCCATGTTGGATTGGTGAGAGACAATAACATTTGAAGTGTACGGTCGGGATCTGCCAGAATGGTGCTGTGATCTTACCGAGTTTCATTGAAATCGCTCCAGTCGTTTAGAAGTTATTAGGGGGACACACACACACACACACACCAACACACACGCACACACACACGGGCAAAAGGTGATTTCCTAAGCCTATTTTTTCATTAAATTAAAATAGGCTAAAAATGTACTAAAAAACTATATCAAAAACAAAAATTACATTTAATTAAGGGGCATAAAGAGCTCACTGAGGCCACCAGATTCCCGCATTTTCAAAGGCATACATTATATGCCTACAAGCTTGATTATATCTGTTGGCCATAACATTTGAAATAAAACTATTCCACCAAATATTTTCCCCTCCCCTCTCTACCAAAACAATGTTTGTAATGAATGGACTGTTCTACAGGTCAGAGGTTCGGCCAGGTGGAGACGAAGCTGATTTTGGCCACGCTGCTGAGAAAATTCACCTTCTGTGTCACCGAGTCCACTGCCATACCCTTGATTATCAAGAAGAGGAACTTGATGTGGGTCCCAGAAGCAGGCTACAACCTGGGGATGACCTGGAGGAACTAAGCAATAAGATGCTCTGAGAATCCTTGCTTACGAGATATCTAAAGGCCTTCGCATGGAAGTAGTTCCATAGTTTCCATAGGTGGCAGGCATTTTATCTAGTTTGACGTCATGAGAAACACGTGTATCTGTGGTACAATGCTCTTTGCTTGCTTAGGGTGTCCTCTCTGATGTTAGTTCAGGTGTCTGCCAAGCGCTAGCAAGGCCAACTAATTCTATATCATGTCAAAGCATAGGCCTACATGTATTCCTTTCTTGTCCATGCTAAATTAGTTGTTAAGTGGCGCTCCATGCGGTCAAATATTGAACGGAGGGCGGATAGTTAAAAACCATGAAAGTGTGTAAACGTAGTAGGTCTGTTAAGTATATTCATGTCTAAATCAGACATATAATACATGTAGCTGATGTCAGAGGCATTGCATAAAACAACAACTGTACAAAAAATCCATCGAGTTCTCTTTACTCTAAGGTCTAATCCAGAAGAAACGCCTGACACCCAAAGGCAGATTTGGAACTGGGATCACTGACGGAAGGTCGTCATGCTGAGGCCTTTTGAAATATATCACGTATTCAACGCATTTTTTAAATATCTTATGTACCTTGAACCTAATTCCCTCTCAGAAGGAAGACATCTTTCAAAATAAAAGAAAGACGTTAGGTACTGTACCCGTTTAAACCATTAAAGCTGCTTATCATATCCGAAGATCAGCTGGATTTCAGAATCTTGAGGTTCCCGGCTAAATAAACCTGAAAATCCTATCAACAAGAGCTAAATGGGGGATGCACAAGTCCTACGATTATGTTTTGGTAAAATTATAAGTGGATGGATAAACTAAATAAAAGGAGAGTACGAGAACTTGTCATTCTCGATCAAATGGGCGCAACTAGTGGCTCAACTAAACCTTAAATGCACCAAAACATAACCTGTTTTCATTATCTAAATAAATCATTCAAGACATGTTTATAAAACGAACGAATTAAATTTATTAAAGAAGAATTTAAATTAAAAAAATCAATCATCAAATAATTATATAAATTCCACATATGATCCGTAAAATGATTGTTAAATTAGTAATAGGAAAAATAATAATCAACGTCCTCCGAAGTTAGAAATACACAACTTCTCAAGTATGAACACACATCATATGTGTCTACAATCACACTTAAATCACTGTTAATTTGAAATTATAAATTCTGAACAGGTACTACTGTCGCCTCAATAAATGCCTTCCTTAAACATTCCTTCTTTCAATAAACATGTATTTCTAACAATACTGCAAATAATTAAACGTTGATCTATCAAAAGATCACTTCTCAATATTGTTTAACATCCTCGATGTTACAAATGAACAACGTCATGTTCCTCCAACTTCTCTCTCTCTCATCTTTAAGTTGTTCACATCTATTATATATTTGTCAAATACCACTCACTCATTCATTCGTCACGAAATCTCAGAAACCACTGAACGGATTGGAATGAAATTTGGTATGCAGCTTCCCCCAGAGCCGTAGGTGCTCGCTAAGAAAGGTTTTCAAAAAATTCGCTCAGGATCACGGTTAGACCGCGAAAACCGCGATTTCTACTATATATTTGTCAAATACCACTCACACACTCATCACGAAATCTCAGAAACCACCGAACGGATTGGAATGAAATTTGGCATGCAGCTTCCTCAAGGGCCGTAGGTGCTCGCTAAGAATGGTTTTCAAAAACTTCACTCGGGATAATGGTCAAACCGTGAAAGCCGTGATTTCTATTAGGTATATATGTCAAATACCACTCACTCATTCATCACGAAATCTCAGAAACCACCAAACGGCTTTGAATGAAATTTGGTATGCAGCTTCCCCAAGGGCTGTAGGTGCTCGCTAAAAAGGTTTTCAAAAATTCACTCCGGATCATGGTCAAACCGCGAAAACCGCAATTATAAGAACAGCTTCAATAATGCCGAAGTCTATTGTTCCCAGGTTATGCGGGCTGCATCACGTCGCCCCTACCAGTGTTCTGGTGCTTTGCAGGCAGTGAACTGTCTGGCAATCCTCAATGTGTTCTTTACCGTCATAACGTGCACGTCATTGTTGTCTGCGCTCCCGACCTTTACCCACGCTCTCTCTGATCAAACAGTACTCCTCTGTAATTTCTGTTTGTACTTTGTACTTTCACCATCACTTCATAATCATTTTAGCCTTTAGTTGAAGTAACTGTAGGGTTCATTTCTGTTTGTACTTCGTACTTTCACCATCACTTCATAATCATCATATGGCAGTTCATTTCTGTTTGTACTTCGTACTTTTACCATCACTTCATAATCATCATATTGCATTATATATTAGCATTTAGTTGAAGTAACTATAGAGTTCCTTTGTTTGTTGGATTAGGTTTGGCGTTTTTCATCATTTCTCTACCAACGTTAGTTTTGTTAAGTTAGGCTAGGTCTATTCCATTTATCAGGTTTTTTTAAAGTAGAGATTTGTTCTTACGTTCGGTGTATTCCATTTTTATTACTCAAGAGAGGGTATTTTTTGTATTTGCTGTTCATTGATTGTTTTCACGAGGACTGCAGTAGACATGTTAGAGGTAGATAGCACCCAAGATCCCCACCAAGTCTATAAAATTCCCGGAGATGGTGCCTGTCTCTTCTCTGCTTTATCTTACGCAATGTATGGCAACATATCACACGCACGTACAGTGCGCGCTGACATTGTCAGACACGCCTCTAACAACTGGGAAAGACTACAGGTGTATTCTATGACACGAGATTGCCAGCCTTACATAAACAAGGGTGAATATGTATCTGTTATGTCTATGCCTTAAACATACGGTACATCATTCGAATTTCAAGCAGCGGCAGAGATTTATCCTTTCCAATTCCAGGTCTACTGTTCGGGTACTCCGAACTGGAAATACGTATGGTGCTGCAGCTTCTGTTAAAAGGTTTAGGTTTACGGGAGTGTTCACGTAGGGACATTTTGATGTTTACGAGCCATTCACGCCTACAATTTTACAATGTGAATAACCGCCTCTCATTCAGACTTCTTCGTTAGCATCTTCTCCTTCTACCGCGAAAATCCTCCTCGAGTCAGTGCCTCAAACTAAATCAAATAGAGGTTCAAAACGTAAAAAACTATTTACTAACAACATCCGTAAAACAATTAAATAAAGCTGTAAACAAATACGCGAAAGAACAGGCTGCAGTATAAATGTTAGAGATAGATGGCACCCAAGTTCCCCACCAAGTCTATAAAATTCCCGGAGATGGTGCCTGTCTCTTCTCTGCTCTATCTTACGCAATGCATGGCAACATATCACATGCACGTACAGTGCGTGCTGACAGTGTCAGACACGCCTCTAACAACTGGGAAAGACTACAGGTGTATTCTATGACACGAGATTGCCAGCCTTACATAAACAAGGCAGAATATGTATCTGTTATGTGTATGCCTTTCGACATGCAAGCTACCCTCTGGGTGTCAAATAACAAAGCTTGCACCCGGCACCCGGGGCCATACGATATTATTATTATTATGGGTATGCCTTACACATACGGTACATCATTCGAATCGCAAGTAGTGGCAGAGAGTTATCCTTTAGAATTCCAGGTCTACTGTAATCGTGTACTCCGAACTGGAAATACGTATGGTCCTGCTGATTTAGGTTTACGGGAGAGTTCACGCAGGGACATTTTTATGCTTACGAGCCTTTCATGCCTACAATTTTACAATGTGAATACCCGCTTCTCATTCAGCCATCTTCATTAACATCTTCTCTTTCTACCGCGAAAATCCTCCTCGAGCCTGTGCCTCAAACTAAATCAAATAGAGGTTCAAAACTTAGAAAACGATTTACTAACAACATCCTTAAAAACAATTAAATAAATTTGTAAACAAATACGTGAAAGAACATCCTGAAGTAAACCTTAGGGCAGTTAAGAAGTACGTTGAAAGCGATAAGAAAGTCAATAGGGATGCAGTGGCCAAATATACAAAGAGCCAACCAGAAGTAAATAGGGATGCAGTGGCCAAATATATAAAGAGCCACCCTGAAGTGAATAGAAAGGCTGTTGTTACACATAATTTTAAAAGAGCTCAAGTCAAGATTCTTCCATGGACAGTACTAAAAATGTCCGGCTTTCAATATAATCCACAAATTGATTATTCTGTCAACAAAACATTGAATATTGGCTCTCAGGTGGTTTGTACATTTTGCAAAGTCAAGAAATGGAAGAATGAATCTCCTGGAATGTGTAGCAGTAATAGAAAAACACAGCTTTCCCCGATCGAACAATATCCTGAACCCTTGCGCAGCCTCCTTAACCATCAGCACCCAGAGTCAGAACACTTCCTGTCTAATGCACGTAAATATAATAGTTGTTTTCAAATGACATCTTTTGGTGCAAAGGAAGTAAAAGAAGGCAATTTCATGCCAACTTTTAAAGTGCAAGGGTAGGTTTACCATCGAATCAGGATCTTATTACCATCATCTGAACAGCAGCCTCAATTTCAACAAATTTACTTTGTTGGAGATGACGACATAGAAAAAACACCTGATGTGGCATCTTCCCTGACGTTAAACCTCAGATAGTTCTCCAATTGCAGGATCTGTTACACAAGCATAATAGATACATTCAGGGTTTTATAACAGCAATGGAATCAGTTCCTGATGGCAATCAAGACTTCCGGATGGTTATCAAAGCTGACAAAAGAGCTCTTGACGAGCACAAAGGCCTCTTTAACGCCCCTAGCACTAAGGAAGTGGCTGTTTTAATTGTTGGTCAGGAGTTTGAGGAAAGGGATATTGTACTCCACGGCAAAGATAGCAGGTTGCTTCGTATTAGTGAAACACATCGCGCGTATGATGCTCTGCAATATCCGCTTATGTTCTGCCGTGGAGAAGATGGCTACTGAATTAATATCCCTCAACGTCACAACAGCACTCAAGCACCTTTGAAGAAGACCGTGTCTGCCGTTAACTTTTACAGCTTAAGAATATTTGAGCGTGAGGGTGATAATTCTTATCTTTTGTTATTTCGCAATCTTCTCAATCAGTTTCTGGTTGATATGTATGCAAAGATTGAGACAGAGAGACTACTTTGGATTCGTATCAATCAGAAAAAGTTGAGAAGTGAGGAATATGTGCACCTGAAGGATGCAATGAGTAAAGCTGACAGACGTTTGTCAGATATTGGTAAAATGGTCATGTTGCCGTAGACTTTCACTGGAGGCCCGCGCTATATGCATGAACGCACTCAGGATGCTATGACTTACGTGCTTCATTTTGGACGTCCTGATCTTTTTTATAACATTCACCTGCAATCCAAAATGGTCCGAAGTAGTCGAGCACCTGAAAGAAGGTCAACAACCTCAAGGTAGGCATGATTTGGTAGCGCGGGTATTCTGTTTGAAAGTTAAGCACATGATAAGACTTCTTACTAAGGGTTGTATATCTGGTCCTTCAAGGATTACCTCACGTTCACATACTTATGTGGCTGGAAGAAAAGCTAAGGCCTGAACACATCGACAAGGTGATCAGTGCTGAGATTCCAAACCCAAATCTAGACCCTGATCTCCATGAAATTGTCAAGGCAACCATGATCCACAGTCCATGTGGAGTTCTCAACAGGAGTTCGTCGTGCATGGAGGAAGGAGTTTCCACCAAGAAGTACCCGAGACCACTCATCAAGGGAACCCAAACGGGGGAAGATGGGTATACCAAATATCGCAGGCTGCCCACTTCGGAGGGTGGGGTTTCTATTATTAAAAAGGGAGTAGAAATTGACAATAGCTGGGTGGTACCCTATAACCCCGTCCTAGTTCGCACATTCTCAGCTCATATCATTGTTGAGTACTGCAACTCTGTAAAGTCAATAAAATACATTTGCAAGTATGTTAACAAAGGTTCCGACCAAGCTACTTTTAGCATCGGAGAGTTTGAGGAAGTTGCGAGATATGAATCAGGACGCTACATCAGCAGCTCAGAGGCGGCTTGGCGCATATTCTGCTTCCTGATACATGAACGCTATCCTTCGGTCATGCAACTTGCCGTCCACCTCGAGAACGGCCAGCGGGTTTACTTTAACGAAGACGACGTTCGTGACCAGTTTAACAGCCATCCAAACACAACTCTTCTTGCTTTCTTCGAACTACGCCGATCCGATAAATTTGCTTCAACACTTTTATATTGTGAAGCTCCATCTTATTTCGTTTGGAAAGGTAAGAAGTTCTGTAGAAGGAAACAAGGAAAGGCAGTCCCAGGTTATCCTGGTTTGAATAAAGAGTTTACACCGTTCACCCTGGTAATGCCGAGTGCTATTACCTCCACCTCCTTTTACATAAAATCCCTGGCCCTCAGTCTTTAATGACCTCAAAACCGTGGCAGGGGTGGTTCAACCAACATTTCAAGTGGCATGTAAAGCACTTGGCTTGCCAGAGGATGATGAGCACTGGGACCGCACACAAGAGGAAGCGTCCTACTCCGACTCTTCCCACAAGATACGCGAGCTGTTTGCCATCTTACGGTGTTTTGTCGAGTGAGTGATCCCATCACGCTCTGGAAAAAACACAAAGACAGCCTCGCGGAAGATGTGGTGAAAGAGGTTCAGAGGCAGTGTGCTGATGTCAACCTGATCAAGGGCGTTATCTACAACAGGTGCCTGGTGGTTCTTGAGGATTTAGTATTAAAAATGTCTGTTCAACAACTAGAACGCTTTCGACTTTCTTCGTTGTTCACCGAGAATATGTAAGTGAACTATCTTACGACACAATTAAGTTGTCCAAAGTGGTTGCTGATAAGTTTCTAAAACTGAACAACGAGCAGAGATTGGCCTATGACGAAATAAATCAAAGTGTTGTTTCAGAATGTGGTCAGCTTTTTTTTTTCTAGATGCACCAGGCGGAACTGGCAAAACCTGCCTGATCAATCTCCTGCTCAGTACATTTAGAAGTCGACAGAACATTGCCATCGCAGTCGCCTCCTCTGGTATTGCAGCAACCCTACTGGAAGGTGGACGAACAGCGCATTCTGCCTTCAAGCTCCCTCTTAACCTCAGTCACGCTGCATCTGCCCTTTGTAACATCTCTGTTACGTCTTACGTTATGTCTTATATATATATATATATATATAGTACGTGGACCATTCAAAGCCAACATGTCCGTCTAACAATCTTTTATTATTTTACTCTCCAAAACTCTTATATAACAAGGAGGTTATATACAGGAAAACAAGGAGGTTATATACAGGGAACTCGCTACATCAGTCCTTCAGTTCTCCACATCCTCCCCACCCTGGTCTATCTCGAGAGGGAAGACCAGCTGTACGGGCCGAGTTATCTTGGTCCCATTGGCCATCTGAAGGATGATGGTTCGCACCTTGCTGTCCCTGCCGGGGCGCCTTTCAGTTATTCGCGCCTTCTGCCACATATGTTTAGGTCGCAGGTCGTCCTGCAGGAGTACTATGTCTCCTACTCGGCACTCCTTCGTTTGTCCATTTGGGCGGCGTACTTCGTGATAGCTTCTCAGATCGACAAGATACTCATTCCTCCATCTCTTGAGGAAGTCCTCCTGCATTTTCTCTCTAAGTCTCCTCTCCTTCCTCAGGTCTATTAGGGTCGTGGGTTTGGAGACGTTGGGCAGGGTAGTCAGCCGTGGACCAGTCAGGAAATGACTTGGAGTCAGTGTCTCCGAGCCATCTTGGATTCTGGGACGGGGGTTAATGGCGGCGTCTACCTCCACCAACAGGGTTCGGAGTGCGTCCTCACTAATCAGAGCCTTTCCCAATACCTTTCTTAGACATCTTTTCGTCGTACCCACCATTCTCTCCCACTAACCTCCCCACCAAGCCGCCCGTGAGGCTATAAATTTCCACTGAACTCCGTTATGGGCGAAGTGCTGGCTCGTTCGTGAGTCAGTGAGTACTTGGCTGAGTTGTGTCATTTCTTTGTGTGTCTACCCAGAAGAGAGAGTATTGTCATACTTTCAAATCGTATCAACGCAGAAAAACCCTTCAGTTCCTTACAGAAGAAATTTGAGAGAAATCATGAATTTCGCGATATGTACCATTCCGAAATGATGAATTATATTAAGAATGGACACGTCAAAACAATACATTTTGAGGAATCAACTAATATCGTATTTTATCTGCCCCATCACGCCATCAAGAAAGAGAAAAATGGCACAGAGAAATGGAGGATCGTCTTTGACGCATCATCCCACGAGAGAAACGCACCGTCCCTCAATGATAGTCTAGAAACAGGCCCTAATCTGTTACCAGAGATACTGTCCACATTGATCCGCTTCCGGACTTACCGCCAAGCCATAGTAGGAGATGGAACTCAAGCTTTCCTTCAATTATACCAGGATACTGCAGACCGAGATTTAACAAGATTCTTCTGGTTCAATGTCGAGAAGGACGAACTTGGAAAATGGCAAGCAAGAGATGATATAGCCATCCATAGATTCACTCCTCTACCATTCGGCCTTGCAAGCAGTCCCTTTCTTCTGTCTGCAACTCTCCGTGAACTAGCAACGAGATTCGAGGATCAATTTCCGTCAGCAGAGCACTTATGGATCAAGGCACTTTCATGGATGACTTTGTTGCGGGAACTGGAGATGACAACAGAGTTAACACCTTATATTACGAGGTGACAGGTCTACTACGACAGATACGGATGCCGATGGCAAAATGGGCAACAAATTCTGGACCATTGGAAGGTATATGGAGCGCCGAAGGACGTGAAACGGAAAGGAAAACCGGAGTACTAGGTGTACGATAGGACACAGAATCGGATTCACTACTCTTCGACCATACAGACATCACTGACAACCTTTCGCAGGGTCCAGGAACAAAACGAAAACCATTGAAAACGACCGCAAAGTTCTACGACCCTCTTGGATTACTTTCACCGGTGTCCATAGTCGGAAAAGTTCTCTTCCAAGACACCTGGTGTAGGGGCATAGAATGGGACGAAATACTTCCACATGACATGGCATTGCGATGGCAACTGCGGATAACCAGCCTCACGGATCTGGCAAGTGTGGTCATTCCAAGATGGTTTATCAAGGTCAACATCGGAGACTTCACATGTCCACGGATTCTGAGAGGCGTCGGAGCGGGCTTTCGGAGCTGCACTGTATGTTCGAACGTCTACCGACGTAAACACTTACATACACCTGGTCTGCACTAAAAATAGACTGTCTCCAGTCAAGAAGGTTACACTCCCACGACTAGAATTACTGGCCATCGTAGTGGGTTGCCGTCTTCTGAGGTATTTCTGCCTAGCAACAGACTTTAATGTCACCACGAACTGAAGGATTGATGTAGCGAGTTCCCTGTATATAACCTCCTTGTTATATAAGAGTTTTAGAGAGTAAAATAATAGAAGATTGTTAGACTGACATGTTGTCTTTGAATGGTCCACGTACTATATATATATATATATATATATATATATATATAAGACGTAACGTATGACGTAACATTTTGGTGCCGAAACCCGGGAACGAACCAGGGACCTTTAGATGCAATTGCAATTTAACAAGGTCTTAAAACATTTCGGTAGAAAGTACGTAAGTAGTGTTTCATGACGTAATGGACAATGCCACTAGTTCACATAACCCAACGGCTTTAGGACAGTTCACGACTCACGATAAGTACTACAGTTTTTCATTCTGTGATATGACAAACTAATTCAGTAGCATCCTATAAGCGAATATTCACTACTATTGATTTGTTGAGGTTATTTATTCTGCTGCATAACTAAACCCACGAACGATTGTCTCACAAGTGGTGCCATCTACAGACCATTCACGTAACTCTCTGCTAAACTTTGCATTGCAAAGACATTAATCCCGTTACCCAATAAGATAGTTCACTCATCCCTTCATAATGACTGAAAGAAGACAACTTAACGTTCTAAAAAGGAAACGCACGACACAACGCTCCAATGTCACTCGCTTTGTTAATTTTATACAATCATACAAAATGATAGTGCAACAGATCATGATGAAATAGAACACAACCTAAAAAGACTCCAGACAATTTTAGAATCATTGCTCTCTACTGACGATCTGATACATAGCCTGCTAGATGGCACAGAATACGCCGTAGATGTCCGGTCTTGTGAAGAATACACTGACAGTGCAACACGCGCCATCCACAAAGCACAAAAAATACTCGCAAGGAAACGAGAAGAAACCAATATACCTACGGTCACTCTTAGCCCAAACCAACATATTCAGCCCACACGTATCCCAGACGTCAAACTACCGACAATACGTATAGAACCATTTTCAGGAGACATAGAATCCTGGTCTCGATTCTGGGAACAATTTCAAGCATCAGTTGTTAATAATACCACTCCACATCCCCCGGGATTAATGTCTTTGCAATGCAAAGTTTAGCAGAGAGTTACGCGAATGATCTGTAGATGGCACCACTTGTGAGACAATCGTTCGTGGGTTTAGTTATGCAGCAGAATAAATAACCTCAACAAATCAATAGTAATGTATATTCGCTTATAGGATGCTACTGAATTAGTTGGTCATATCACAGAATGAAAAACTGTAGTACTTATCGTGAGTCGTGAACTGTTCTAAAGCCGTTGGGTTATGTGAACTAGTGGCATTGTCCATTACGTCATGAAACCCTACTTACGTACTTTCTTCCGAAATGTCTTAAGACCTTGTTAAATTGCAATTAGCGTACCTGGGTTTTCGGCACCAAAATGTTACGTCTTACGTTACGTCTTATATATATTGTCCCCTTGTAGAAGCGCACAAGAGACTAATATTCGGGGGTGTTCAGTCCATGTCGCAAGGTTGGATAATTAGTACTTTTGCTTCTATAAACACAAGGTAACATAGGGAGAATATAACTACAAAGAAAAGATGACCCAAATTTTAACAGATAAACAACTTTAATACACCGATAAATAGTCACCATAACAACCAAATAACCCAAATGACACCCTTATTTAATCACCAAATATAAAATCAATCAAACAAACAGTTACATTGAATAAAATTACAGCTTCCAATGCTGTCCAAACTAAGAAATACGTGGACCAAGTCCTTACTTCTCTCATTCTTGTGTCTTTGCGTGCGACGTGTTTAGATAAAGCTTAGCCTAGGACGAGTACGCTTGGTCATATGATATGCCTCCATAGAACGAAGTCGTAGGTTGCATATCCATGAGCGCTTACACCACACCTTGATATCGGGTTCCACACTAAATGGCTAACACGTAAATAATAATTAACCAGCTACGCTACCCTTAACTATAATACAAAATACTTCCGAGTGAAGTCTAATGTAAGTGCTAAACGCACACACAAACAAACTGCCTCAAATATAGGTCTTATATACACATATCGTGAACCCTCAGTCGTGGTCATCAGCAGCTATCACTTGGGAACAGCCGCCGTCTCCCTGACACAACAAGATTACAAATATCACACAAACTGTGCTTCAAACACGACAACAAAACTAATGAGACAGTAGCTAAACAAGAAAACAAAATAAATATCAACAAAATTCCTGAACTGAATTTTTGATATGAAGAACTGCCAAATTTAACCATACAAGTAGCTTCTGATCATACAGGCTTCAAAACTGATCGTTATCTTATATGCACACCGAACACGGAACTAATTGCCTCAGCTATCTCTATCTGGGATCTGAGCTTGTAGTACGGACTCCAGTCGCCCTGTCAATGTGTCGAAATACCATGCAAGTCATGTCTCAAGCCACAGCTTTGAGAACCGTAGAAATTCAGCATTCACCAACTGAAATAAAACACACAATCGCAGATCCGTCCCCAAAAATTGCAACCCGCAACTTAGGACTGTATAACAATTATCAGTAGCCACTCCCTTGAGCGCTCTGATATCGAAGACTCGCAGTACGACAGGTATGTGACCTAGCCACATCCTGCACATTCAATAATACCTTGCCATGGTTCAACACTTCTCATTCATGAAAATGCATCAGATCTCAGACAATACCTCACAGAAATGTGTTCCAACAACACAATAATTAAGTGTGCTCACGAAATTCAAAATAATTACCACAGAAGCATACGGCATCTTGCTATAAAAATATGCAATATCGCATAACATTACAGCCTGTGTAATCCGAAACCGTCACTAATAAAATTCATATTTTCCCCCCAATGCTATACTTACACTAGCTAACCAAAGCTTCATTTGTTTCAACTATTCAGTTCATTCACGTGTTGTATATGCCAAAAATACGCACACTGTACACGCGAGTACAATTTAACCTACTGTCCCGCACAAATCTTACATACAGTAAAATAAAACAAATAACCACGATGAGTTCCACATTTAAAATAGTAGCTGGTTACAACAAAACACACACAACAAGAAAGAAATACACAAAAATTACAAGGTTATATACAAGGATTTCCCGATACCAAAGCTAGGCTACATAATGAAATAAATCATTTTGTACTCATCCTAAATGGCTTCCTTCAGAACTGATGCATCTCGTCATGACCCCTTCATGGTTTTTAGCAAGCAACCATCGTCATGGTAGTTGATTCCAGCATGGTCTTCCTTCCTCCAGATGTCGTCACCATGTCTTCCATCGCTGACGCTGCTCGAATGAAATGTTTATCAGATTACCATAATATTCCTCACACTATTTTTCCTACTTAAATTGCTCGAGTAGACTGCTATATCCGTCTACAAGTCCTATTGAGCAATATAAATCGTCGACTGGCCCTAAATCTTATAGCAGTGTGCTATGTCTATAACACTTCACACGCAAAACACTCAAAACAATATACACACGAGATGAATTTGAATACATCTCCTGTCAGCCATGATTAAGTTCAAAGTCTAAGTCTTTACTCGTAGTTGACATCAAAACTCGCTAAGTCCGTAGACATGGAACATTTTCAAATAACGTAGAACAAAAGTGCGTAGCTTGCGCCTTCAAAGTGTACCTTCAAATAGTGCTTCGAATAGTGCCCCGAGTGAACTCCTCACATCGTATTTATACTTTATCTGCCCAAAAGTGGGGTTGGTACTAGATAAATATCTATCTTTTAAAGCAGACGTCGTACCGACATGTAACTTGTATCAAAGAACTCGCCTTGGTGTGAACCGTACTCCTCTTGCGTGCGGATCTGATTTCGATCGGTGGATTAATCGCAATCGAGTTCCCTCCGTAAATCCAGGCGATAGCGTGCTTTCAAAATAGCGCGAACAAGTCCGCGTCTCCTCCTCTCATTCGTGGGTTCAAGTTACCACTTTGCACTTTATTTCAAGGCTCCGCCCCAGTGGGTGTAGACGACAGCATATTTTTTCTATGGTTCACTGGCCTTTTTCAACTGCTCCCTTGCTCACAAAGACATTTTTCAAGGTGATCCAAACGTTCTTCGCGCCAACTCGGTTCTTGACCTCGGTTCTAACGGTGGTCAGGCTATTTCTTTGTCTCAGGCTGCATACCACTACGACCCTTCCTTCATTGTTCTAGCAGGAAGTTAGGCGCCTTGTTTTCCCCAGGTAGAATCTCATTTCAACCTATATTTTCCAGCAGTGACTTCAAATAATTTCCAACATATAATTTCACATTGAGCAAAAATATGAACACTAATATCATGATAATAATATTCAGTGTTCAATATATATAGTACGTGGACCATTCAAAGACAACATGTCCGTCTAACAATCTTCTATTATTTTACTCTCCAAAACTCTTATATAACAAGGAGGTTATATACAGGAAAACAAGGAGGTTATATACAGGGAACTCGCTACATCAGTCCTTCAGTTCTCCACAATCTCTAAGTAAAGTGGCACAGCTGAGAGAGACAACCCCCATTGTTTGTGATGAATGCACGATGGCGCACAAAGGAGGAGTCGGGGCATTGGACAGAACACTTGGGGACATTAGGGGTAACAACCAACTTGTGGGTGGAGTCACAGAACTTCTTGCCGGTGACTTTAGACAGACCCTCCCTATTATACCCCGTGGAGCACGGGCTGACGAAGTAAATGCCTATCTAAAATCGTCTTACATATGGCCCAAAGTCAAATCAATTCCCTTGACTCTAAACATGCGCGTAAACCTCCATGGTGATTATATGGCTGAGGAGTTTCCCGTCTCCTTCTAAGCATTGTCGATAGAAAGTTGGAGGAAAATGACGGAAAAATAACTATTCCAGCTCAACTGTGCGATGTTGTTGACAGTTTAGAGAATTTGATCGTAAAGATCTATCCTCAAGTGTTTGTAAATTCCAACCTTGATAATTCATGGATGGATGAAACAGCTATTCTTACCCCAACAAATGACTCTGCAGATAGTATAAATATCACCATCCTGAAGAAGTTATCAACAACAAAAATGGTATACGAATCAGTAGACTCAGTTGTAGATGTTGAAGATGCAGTTCATTATCCTGTGGAGTTTTAAACACTCTCAACCCGCCCGGAATACCGCCTCATGTCCTGATCCTCGAGGTTGGTGCCCCTGTCATGTTATTGCGCAATCTAAACCCTCCTAAACTCTGCAATGGAGCCAGGCTGCAAGTTAAAGCTCTGCATATATTTTTGATTGAAGCGACCATTTTTACAGGTGTCGGCCAAGGCGAAACTGTCTTCATACCCCACATTCCTCTAATCCCATCAGACTACCATTTTCAATTCAAACGTTTGCAGTTTCCTTTTAAAGTGTGCTACGCCATGACAATTAACAAGGCTCAGGGGCAGAGTTTAAAAGTTGCTTGTATGGATCTGATAAGTGACTGTTTCGCACATGGTCAACTGTACGTGGCATGCTCCAGAGTCAGTTCTTCTGGTGGCTTAATCATTCTGCAGCCTGAGAGAAAGACCAGAAATATAGTTTACCGAGAAGTGTTTAGGCGTTAAAACACTCTCGATATACATGGCAGTAGGCTAGGTGACCTGCCTTAAATCAAAGCTCCCCGTCGTATATTGCACGCGATTTTCAATTTCAACGCTCCATGTTCCCGCCATTATCTTCCACTAGAGGAAAAATATATATAACTAATGTTATAACGGGATTCCAAATGTTATTGCGGGCGAAGCCGCGAATAACAGCTAGTATTCCATAAATTTATAATAAAATAGTTAAACGTTAAATAAAAAAATCCCTATAATAATATTAAATAATAATGGAAATTATTATTAAAACTAAATAATGAAAATGAAAATCCACAGCCTGCTTCCAGTCTCCGACCGGGTCAGGAATGGAATGAATGAAGCCCCCATCTAGCGGCGAGGATGGGAACTGTGCCGGCTGCCGAGGCCTGACGCACTCCTCTGGGGCAATGATTAAATGAATGACAGATGAAATGAAATGATAGTGGAGAGTGTTGCTGGAATGAAAGATTGACAGGGAAAACCGGAGTACCCGGAGAAAAACCTGTCTGCCTGCGTTTTGTCCAGCACAGATCTCACATGGAGTGACCGGGATTTGAACCACGGACCCAGCTGTGAGAGGCCGCCTAAGCCACGGAGGCTCTTATTAAAACTAAATAATAATGAGTGTTAATATCATTCAGACATTAACTAAATTCACGAATTATCTAAATTTTCTTAATAATTATTAATTATTAAAATTGTTAAATGCACATATTATTTCAAAACATAAATAATATAATTATTATTCATTATAATCAGCTGTTGATTTGGTTAACTCCGTTAAGTTATTTAGTTATGTTAAGTTTCATATTTAAATATTATTTACATATTATTTACAACGTTTAGAGCAATTTTCAGTGCAATTGCTTTCTTAGTTCCACTTCTTTACAATTCTTACTCTCATTACATAGCATCAACTTATATCTTGTTATCACATAACTCTTTATTATAATGTAATTATACTTTATCGTGTTAAAATATGGCTTATAAGGCCGAAAGATTAAGTTGCGCTCATACGCTTCTGTCATAATTTATATAAAAATATAACATTTATTAACAATGTTATTATTTTCAATTTTTTCCCAAGTATTTTCCGCCAATTAACTTTCAATTCAACTGTAAATCGATTTACATTAAATGTACACCAATGATCTCTCTTAGATCCATACTGTAATATTAATACATTTCTGTTGTGCGTTCACAATGCATATAATAGCTTTCTATTAACATAAATGCCTTAAAAACATCCACTTCGTTATCTTCAAACTAATATTCTTTCAATAATACGTGCAAAAACCGTATTATGACTCCATATACTTGCTATTAAATAAGTATTGACGTCCGAAACGGGGGAGGAGCTTACGGTCAGCTGTTTGCAATATGGCGGCGAGATAGTGACGAGAAGTAAGCAAGACAGTGATAGGGTGTGCGTTTGTTATGGCTTCTAATTATGATGGCAAAATACTACATATTTTCTTTCATTGATAGAAATATTTTTATAATAAATTTAAATGCAGTGCTTAATTACTAGACTACCAGTTAAAAATACTACCCACCTGTCGATAGTTAATTTACTGTGTGCTGTTACATATATGAAGCCTGTACTTGGGAGCCTAGCGGTATCGATGCTTTTATTAATTTCACAATATATATATACAGGGCCAGATTTGTGACGGTACGCACCGGTACGCCGTACCGAAACCTCTGCTCTGGGGAATGTTAAATCAAAATTAGATTGCTATTTTGTCCACTGATTAAATTTTAAAGGTGTTCAGAAATGCGTAAAAATATCGTTTTTTGAACCCCAGCCACCACCACACTCTAGCCCACAGTACCGGAACCTCTCTTTTTTTTTACAAATCAAGCACTGTATATATATCAAATAACACAAAGGACGACTCCCTGATAATAAATTGAATCCAGCAACCCTGAATTTGCATGAATGTTTTGGGTTCAAAGAAGCATTATTTGGGATGCTCAAATCATACTTCAATATTGCTAATATTGACCTACATACTTGCTGTTCAAAGGCAAGAATATGTAAATATATTAATCTTTTGCCACAGGCAAGTTAAAATGGAGGCATCCACTTTATCAATATATTTAATTAAATATTTAAAATACAGATATTTAACAAAGCTGGAGTCTCCATTTGAACATACATATCATAAGCAAACGGAACAGATCAAAAACTACACTTTAAGTCAAATCAAATTCACTCCTCAGCTCGACATAAACCATAATACCAATTAAAACCTATAAAAAACATACTCTCCTTACTGTTGTACAACTTTCAAACCAACTATTCGCACTCAAAACTGAAAAACCATGAAATGGGAACTAATTAAAGTTAGAATAGCCTAGGCCGATCAGGTTTTCTGCTACATTACCGCATATGTATACTTAACATCACTATTACTTCTAAATTACGGCTAAGTGACCTATCTGCCTGAGTAGTATAGGTGTTACCGGCCTGCCTGGGATGATGGGTCACCAAACCGGTACTTAAAACTAAGATTTTACACATTAATTAACTAAATTCAACAGTAAGGAGATCATAGCCAAAAACACAATTTAAGCCAAATCATACTTAAAATATTGCAAATATTGAGCTACATATTTGCTGTTCAAAGGCAAGAATATAAATTCTCTGGCAAATTTAGGCTAGGAACAGCATTTTTCTTAAGTTTTCTAACTATTTGACTATTGCCAATCGGAAGAACCTCTAAAATAAGTTTACGAAGAGCGGATTACATTCGGTTCAATGTACGGCACATAAGTATTAGGCTACAAGTTTATCAGTATTTTTGATGTAGCTAAATCCTTGTGAATACAAAATAGAGACAATAACTATCAATAATCAACAGTACCGGTGCTTACGCTGTGGAAAGAAGTCGTCTTCACAAAAAATGCAGACTGCACACTCATGTAACGTGTAACACGTTTTCCAATTGACAGCGCCGAAGCCCATCTTTTTCTCGGAACTTTTTGTACCTGAATGTAGTGAGGAGATTTCGTACCCATTTTATACGATTTGCAACCGTATACAGAGCAGTACCTCCTCGAATTTGACAAATTCCTCTCTGTTTCCATCACGACATCAATGCTTCACCATGAAAATAAACCTCACTAGTCACAATGTTACAGCTTCATCATTCAACCGCGTGGCTGCGCCATCCAACTTTTCTGACGTCAATAGCTTCAATATTCCTTTCTCTCATAAAAGTGAACAATATTCTTCGTTACCATATATAAGGTGCGTTCAAAAAGTAACGAGCCGGAGGCATAATTACAGAAGCCAGTACCTGTATGTTAGAAGTATTGGCCCTGGCTGTTGAGGCACTTGTCCCACTGTGACACGAGGCGGTGAATGGCTGTCTCATAAAATTCCCTGGGCTGCGATGTGAACCAGTTCCGCACGTACAGCTGGACGTCGGCGTCCGAGCTGAATCGTTGGCCCCGCAGAGCCCTTTTCAGGGGACCAAACATGGTGTAATCTCAGGTAGAGAGGTCTGGACTGTATGGAGGGTGGCCGAGAACCTCCCAGTAGTGGTTTTGTAACAGTTCTATATCCACCTCCACCTCCCCACCTCACAAGATGGCGGCAGTGCGATATCTCTCGAACGTATGGTCGGATTTTGACGAATGAGGTGTCATTGAACTCGGGCTGATACCCCCTTTCCTATGGACAACATATTTCAACCCCAAAAATAAAACCTACCCCTACTAGGGGGTGAAATTGTATTTTTTTAGAGAATCTCTCTTTCCAATTGCAACATGTGAGAGTTTGAATTCTAATATGGAATGAAAAGTTGTTCTACACAAGAGACAAGTGTGCGTTGGAAAGCCACTATGAATTAGCATGCCCACTCATGGCTTTTGTAAGAGGGCGGGCTTTTTAAAAGATGACGGCTGTAGTGTAACCTAACCTAACCCAACCCACGAGTGGTGATCAAAAAGTATTTTAAGTGACGCTTGTCGATTGGCAAACCAATAATCAAAGAGGGATATGTCAGGCCTTGAGGTGATAGCCCCTTTTGATTGATCCCTGTTGATTGATCTCTGTTGATTTGTCCCTTTGGACTGGTCTCTGTTGACTAGCCCCTTTTGGACGGACCCTTTTTGACAGGGGGTCATTTTTGATGGATCCTTTTTGACAGGTGCTTTTCGACGGGTCCCTGTTGACGAGTCATTGCTGACGGATCCTTGTTGATGAGTCCCTGTGGACGGGTCATTGTTGACGGGTCCCTATTGACAGGTCATTGTTGACAGGTCATTGTTGACGAGTCATTGTTGACGGGTCCTTGTTGACGAGTCCTTGTGGACAAGTCCTTGTGGACGAGTCCTTGTCCCTTTGGACTGATCCCTTTTGGACCGGTCCCTTTGGCCTGGTCCCTATGGACTGGCTCATGAATTTATTTAAATTATGTCAAAGGGCCTAACTACATTTGTGTGTGTTGAACTGACGTTGTTCACCAACCCCCACTACTATAATGTGATAATGATATGAAAGGAAAGAGATGAAATACATGTGAACACGTGTGAGATGTCATTATTAGCATTCTCCTTGTGAAACAAGTCACATCCTGTTTTGATTCATACGTGAGAAAATGCGAGTTCATTTGTAATATGATCTAACACACAGGTGTTCACATGTGCACGTGCACGATAAGAGCTAACAAGTCACAACCTGTTTTGGCAGTGGTGGGAATAAGGCTAGAGACATGTACGAGTAGTCAAATTACTCCGGCAGACAACCCCTTTCCTATGGATAGCTTATTTCCACTCAAAAATAAAATCTACCCCTACTAGGGGGTGAAATAATAATTTTTAGGTAAAAGTCGCTTTCCATGTGCAACATGTGGGAGTTTGTATACCAATATGAAATTAAACTCGTTCCACATAAAGTGCATGCATACAACTGAATACCGCTATGATTTATCATTTTTGTTTTTTGTTTTACGAATGCGCAATTGTTTTTTTTGTAAGAGGGCGGGCTTTTTGAATAATGATTTATAGATACGTTTTTTTTTTTTACAAATTAACCAAAGATCCAAAAACTAATAGGTCATCGGCTTTTTATTATCTTATGAACTAAGAAAGCCTGTTTTTGAATGTATTATTCATTTTTTGTCAAAAGGGCCTAACTGCACTTTCGTTAATATCTCGCTAACTAATAATCACAGAGGGTCGAGTGAGGTGTCATAGGACTTAAAATGGCCAACCCCCCCCCCCCATGACCAATGAATTTACCAAAAAAAAAAAAAAAACAGCAAGGTCATTAACCTAAGATTGTATCAACTAATAATCAGAGAGGGACAAGTGAGGTGTCACAAGACTCAGGATGGCCAACCCTTTTCCATGACCAACGAATTTACCCAAAATACCCAAAACAGCAAAGTCATTGACCTAAGATTTTATAAACTTATCAGTAGAGAGGGTCAAGTGAGGTGTCATAGGACTACGAATGGTTAACCCTTTCCCATGACCAATGAATTTACCTCAAAAAATTCAAAACAGCAAGGTCATTGACCTGAGATTTTATAAACTAATAATCGGATATCAATATGTGAGGTGTCATAGGACTTCTAGCTCTAAGGCCTAGAACGAATCAAACTTAGAAAAAAGGGTATGGTGACGCAGTGGTTAAACTGTTAGCCTTTCACTAAGGTAGACTAGGGTTTGATTTTTGGTTAATATGCATGTCATAAACAATCAAATAAAAGCAGAGATAATGTTTAAAACTGATTACACTTGTCTCTTTTCAAATTATTACTTAGATTACAAATACAAACGTGGACTGGGTTTGACATACAGTTAATGCTTCCTATCACATACCAGACTGCAAGAAAGCCAAACAAGCAAAAGCAGTGGTAAAATCGCTATGTGTAGAGAAATACCTAACGGTTTTATGAACTGGCAAAGGAATGTCGCATAAACAGTGCAGGATACAATCCAGCAACCATAATTTTTATCTCGTGGACAAGAGAAAACATATATATAGAGAGAGATAGAAAGCTTATGTGTGTGTGTGGGTAGCATTGGTTGTTTGACCAGAGAAAATACGGTGAGGTAGGGTGGGGAGAGGGAGAATTAGCACTTATATATGAATGGAAAATAGATTTTTTTCAATCGTTTTGTTTTTCAAATGTAACTGTCAGGTTGACCGAGTGGTTATGGTGTTTGACTTAAGTTCAAATTTTCTGTACAAGAAAGCAAGGGTTCGAATACCTTACCTGATATAACTATTGCCTCAACATGACTTGACCACACTGTATTATTGTGTACTCGGTACACAAACCATAGATAGAGTGTATTGTTTAAGGTCACTCTCTTTGCGAACATAGTCAGAGACTGTTGATGGTTAACAATTGCATTAATAGTGGGACATAGGGATAGCAATGAAGAAAAACAGACAATACCCATACACTTTTTTATTTATTTAAAGTAAGTACTTGTACAATAAAACTCAGCAATTCTTCTAGGTTTGTGCCGTGTCTTGTGTGGGGTTTCGCCTAGGACACCAAGCTAGGCTCATCGGCGGGCTCTTGGTGTCCCCGCCCGGACCCCCACAGGAGTGACGAACTGCGCGCCACCTCCCTTTATATAAGGTGCAACTGCACCACTTGACTACGAGAACTAAAAGCTCAAGCAGCCTTAACCTCCCTCTGAAGGCTTCCAAAAAGATGGTATATTGGCTTTCACGGCCGGTGAATTAAAACTCAGCAATTCTTCTAGGTTTGTGCCGTGTCTTGTGTGGGGTTTCGCCTAGGACACCAAGCTAGGCTCATCGGCGGGCTCTTGGTGTCCCCGCCCGGACCCCCACAGGAGTGACGAACTGCGCGCCACCTCCCTTTATATAAGGTGTAACTGCACAACTTGACTACGAGAACTAAAAGCTCAAGCAGCCTTAACCTCCCTATGAAGGCTTCCAAAAAGATGGTATATTGGCTTTCACGGCCGGTGAATTAAAACTCAGCAATTCTTCTAGGTTTGTGCCGTGTCTTGTGTGGGGTTTCGCCTAGGACACCAAGCTAGGCTCATCGGCGGGCTCTTGGTGTCCCCGCCCGGACCCCCACAGGAGTGACGAACTGCGCGCCACCTCCCTTTATATAAGGTGCAACTGCACCACTTGACTACGAGAACTAAAAGCTCAAGCAGCCTTAACCTCCCTATGAAGGCTTCCAAAAAGATGGTATATTGGCTTTCACGGCCGGTGAATTAAAACTCAGCAATTCTTCTAGGTTTGTGCCGTGTCTTGTGTGGGGTTTCGCCTAGGACACCAAGCTAGGCTCATCGGCGGGCTCTTGGTGTCCCCGCCCGGACCCCCACAGGAGTGACGAACTGCGCGCCACCTCCCTTTATATAAGGTGCAACTGCACCACTTGACTACGAGAACTAAAAGCTCAAGCAGCCTTAACCTCCCTATGAAGGCTTCCAAAAAGATGGTATATTGGCTTTCACGGCCGGTGAATTAAAACTCAGCAATTCTTCTAGGTTTGTGCCGTGTCTTGTGTGGGGTTTCGCCTAGGACACCAAGCTAGGCTCATCGGCGGGCTCTTGGTGTCCCCGCCCGGACCCCCACAGGAGTGACGAACTGCGCGCCACCTCCCTTTATATAAGGTGCAACTGCACCACTTGACTACGAGAACTAAAAGCTCAAGCAGCCTTAACCTCCCTATGAAGGCTTCCAAAAAGATGGTATATTGGCTTTCACGGCCGGTGAATTAAAACTCAGCAATTCTTCTAGGTTTGTGCCGTGTCTTGTGTGGGGTTTCGCCTAGGACACCAAGCTAGGCTCATCGGCGGGCTCTTGGTGTCCCCGCCCGGACCCCCACAGGAGTGACGAACTGCGCGCCACCTCCCTTTATATAAGGTGCAACTGCACCACTTGACTACGAGAACTAAAAGCTCAAGCAGCCTTAACCTCCCTATGAAGGCTTCCAAAAAGATGGTATATTGGCTTTCACGGCCGGTGAATTAAAACTCAGCAATTCTTCTAGGTTTGTGCCGTGTCTTGTGTGGGGCTTCGCCTAGGACACCAAGCTAGGCTCATCGGCGGGCTCTTGGGGTCCCCGCCCGGACCCCCACAGGAGTGACGAACTGCGCGCCACCTCCCTTTATATAAGGTGCAACTGCACCACTTGACTACGAGAACTAAAAGCTCAAGCAGCCTTAACCTCCCTATGAAGGCTTCCAAAAAGATGGTATATTGGCTTTCACGGCCGGTGAATTAAAACTCAGCAATTCTTCTAGGTTTGTGCCGTGTCTTGTGTGGGGTTTCGCCTAGGACACCAAGCTAGGCTCATCGGCGGGCTCTTGGTGTCCCCGCCCGGACCCCCACAGGAGTGACGAACTGCGCGCCACCTCCCTTTATATAAGGTGCAACTGCACCACTTGACTACGAGAACTAAAAGCTCAAGCAGCCTTAACCTCCCTATGAAGGCTTCCAAAAAGATGGTATATTGGCTTTCACGGCCGGTGAATTAAAACTCAGCAATTCTTCTAGGTTTGTGCCGTGTCTTGTGTGGGGTTTCGCCTAGGACACCAAGCTAGGCTCATCGGCGGGCTCTTGGTGTCCCCGCCCGGACCCCCACAGGAGTGACGAACTGCGCGCCACCTCCCTTTATATAAGGTGCAACTGCACCACTTGACTACGAGAACTAAAAGCTCAAGCAGCCTTAACCTCCCTATGAAGGCTTCCAAAAAGATGGTATATTGGCTTTCACGGCCGGTGAATTAAAACTCAGCAATTCTTCTAGGTTTGTGCCGTGTCTTGTGTGGGGTTTCGCCTAGGACACCAAGCTAGGCTCATCGGCGGGCTCTTGGTGTCCCCGCCCGGACCCCCACAGGAGTGACGAACTGCGCGCCACCTCCCTTTATATAAGGTGCAACTGCACCACTTGACTACGAGAACTAAAAGCTCAAGCAGCCTTAACCTCCCTATGAAGGCTTCCAAAAAGATGGTATATTGGCTTTCACGGCCGGTGAATTAAAACTCAGCAATTCTTCTAGGTTTGTGCCGTGTCTTGTGTGGGGTTTCGCCTAGGACACCAAGCTAGGCTCATCGGCGGGCTCTTGGTGTCCCCGCCCGGACCCCCACAGGAGTGACGAACTGCGCGCCACCTCCCTTTATATAAGGTGCAACTGCACCACTTGACTACGAGTACTAAAAGCTCAAGCAGCCTTAACCTCCCTATGAAGGCTTCCAAAAAGATGGTATATTGGCTTTCACGGCCGGTGAATTAAAACTCAGCAATTCTTCTAGGTTTGTGCCGTGTCTTGTATGGGGTTTCGCCTAGGACACCAAGCTAGGCTCATCGGCGGGCTCTTGGTGTCCCCGCCCGGACCCCCACAGGAGTGACGAACTGCGCGCCACCTCCCTTTATATAAGGTGCAACTGCACCACTTGACTACGAGAACTAAAAGCTCAAGCAGCCTTAACCTCCCTATGAAGGCTTCCAAAAAGATGGTATATTGGCTTTCACGGCCGGTGAATTAAAACTCAGCAATTCTTCTAGGTTTGTGCCGTGTCTTGTGTGGGGTTTCGCCTAGGACACCAAGCTAGGCTCATCGGCGGGCTCTTGGTGTCCCCGCCCGGACCCCCACAGGAGTGACGAACTGCGCGCCACCTCCCTTTATATAAGGTGCAACTGCACCACTTGACTACGAGAACTAAAAGCTCAAGCAGCCTTAACCTCCCTATGAAGGCTTCCAAAAAGATGGTATATTGGCTTTCACGGCCGGTGAATTAAAACTCAGCAATTCTTCTAGGTTTGTGCCGTGTCTTGTGTGGGGTTTCGCCTAGGACACCACGCTAGGCTCATCGGCGGGCTCTTGGTGTCCCCGCCCGGACCCCCACAGGAGTGACGAACTGCGCGCCACCTCCCTTTATATAAGGTGCAACTGCACCACTTGACTACGAGAACTAAAAGCTCAAGCAGCCTTAACCTCCCTATGAAGGCTTCCAAAAAGATGGTATATTGGCTTTCACGGCCGGTGAATTAAAACTCAGCAATTCTTCTAGGTTTGTGCCGTGTCTTGTGTGGGGTTTCGCCTAGGACACCAAGCTAGGCTCATCGGCGGGCTCTTGGTGTCCCCGCCCGGACCCCCACAGGAGTGACGAACTGCGCGCCACCTCCCTTTATATAAGGTGCAACTGCACCACTTGACTACGAGAACTAAAAGCTCAAGCAGCCTTAACCTCCCTATGAAGGCTTCCAAAAAGATGGTATATTGGCTTTCACGGCCGGTGAATTAAAACTCAGCAATTCTTCTAGGTTTGTGCCGTGTCTTGTGTGGGGTTTCGCCTAGGACACCAAGCTAGGCTCATCGGCGGGCTCTTGGTATCCCCGCCCGGACCCCCACAGGAGTGACGAACTGCGCGCCACCTCCCTTTATATAAGGTGCAACTGCACCACTTGACTACGAGAACTAAAAGCTCAAGCAGCCTTAACCTCCCTATGAAGGCTTCCAAAAAGATGGTATATTGGCTTTCACGGCCGGTGAATTAAAACTCAGCAATTCTTCTAGGTTTGTGCCGTGTCTTGTGTGGGGTTTCGCCTAGGACACCAAGCTAGGCTCATCGGCGGGCTCTTGGTGTCCCCGCCCGGACCCCCACAGGAGTGACGAACTGCGCGCCACCTCCCTTTATATAAGGTGCAACTGCACCACTTGACTACGAGAACTAAAAGCTCAAGCAGCCTTAACCTCCCTATGAAGGCTTCCAAAAAGATGGTATATTGGCTTTCACGGCCGGTGAATTAAAACTCAGCAATTCTTCTAGGTTTGTGCCGTGTCTTGTGTGGGGTTTCGCCTAGGACACCAAGCTAGGCTCATCGGCGGGCTCTTGGTGTCCCCGCCCGGACCCCCACAGGAGTGACGAACTGCGCGCCACCTCCCTTTATATAAGGTGCAACTGCACCACTTGACTACGAGAACTAAAAGCTCAAGCAGCCTTAACCTCCCTATGAAGGCTTCCAAAAAGATGGTATATTGGCTTTCACGGCCGGTGAATTAAAACTCAGCAATTCTTCTAGGTTTGTGCCGTGTCTTGTGTGGGGTTTCGCCTAGGACACCAAGCTAGGCTCATCGGCGGGCTCTTGGTGTCCCCGCCCGGACCCCCACAGGAGTGACGAACTGCGCGCCACCTCCCTTTATATAAGGTGCAACTGCACCACTTGACTACGAGAACTAAAAGATCAAGCAGCCTTAACCTCCCTATGAAGGCTTCCAAAAAGATGGTATATTGGCTTTCACGGCCGGTGAATTAAAACTCAGCAATTCTTCTAGGTTTGTGCCGTGTCTTGTGTGGGGTTTCGCCTAGGACACCAAGCTAGGCTCATCGGCGGGCTCTTGGTGTCCCCGCCCGGACCCCCACAGGAGTGACGAACTGCGCGCCACCTCCCTTTATATAAGGTGCAACTGCACCACTTGACTACGAGAACTAAAAGCTCAAGCAGCCTTAACCTCCCTATGAAGGCTTCCAAAAAGATGGTATATTGGCTTTCACGGC
This sequence comes from Meconema thalassinum, assembly GCA_946902985.2. NCBI lineage: Eukaryota > Metazoa > Arthropoda > Insecta > Orthoptera > Tettigoniidae > Meconema > Meconema thalassinum. Next base: position 426,241,387 of record OX336394.1, on the reverse strand, counting down.
CGGTGAATTAAAACTCAGCAATTCTTCGAGGTTTGTGCCGTGTCTTGTGTGGGGTTTCGCCTAGGACACCAAGCTAGGCTCATCGGCGGGCTCTTGGTGTCCCCGCCCGGACCCCCACAGGAGTGACGAACTGCGCGCCACCTCCCTTTATATTAGGTGCAACTGCACCACTTGACTACGAGAACTAAAAGCTCAAGCAGCCTTAACCTCCCTATGAAGGCTTCCAAAAAGATGGTATATTGGCTTTCACGGCCGGTGAATTAAAACTCAGCAATTCTTCTAGGTTTGTGCCGTGTCTTGTGTGGGGTTTCGCCTAGGACACCAAGCTAGGCTCATCGGCGGGCTCTTGGTGTCCCCGCCCGGACCCCCACAGGAGTGACGAACTGCGCGCCACCTCCCTTTATATAAGGTGCAACTGCACCACTTGACTACGAGAACTAAAAGCTCAAGCAGCCTTAACCTCCCTATGAAGGCTTCCAAAAAGATGGTATATTGGCTTTCACGGCCGGTGAATTAAAACTCAGCAATTCTTCTAGGTTTGTGCCGTGTCTTGTGTGGGGTTTCGCCTAGGACACCAAGCTAGGCTCATCGGCGGGCTCTTGGTGTCCCCGCCCGGACCCCCACAGGAGTGACGAACTGCGCGCCACCTCCCTTTATATAAGGTGCAACTGCACCACTTGACTACGAGAACTAAAAGCTCAAGCAGCCTTAACCTCCCTATGAAGGCTTCCAAAAAGATGGTATATTGGCTTTCACGGCCGGTGAATTAAAACTCAGCAATTCTTCTAGGTTTGTGCCGTGTCTTGTGTGGGGCTTCGCCTAGGACACCAAGCTAGGCTCATCGGCGGGCTCTTGGGGTCCCCGCCCGGACCACCACAGGAGTGACGAACTGCGCGCCACCTCCCTTTATATAAGGTGCAACTGCACCACTTGACTACGAGAACTAAAAGCTCAAGCAGCCTTAACCTCCCTATGAAGGCTTCCAAAAAGATGGTATATTGGCTTTCACGGCCGGTGAATTAAAACTCAGCAATTCTTCTAGGTTTGTGCCGTGTCTTGTGTGGGGTTTCGCCTAGGACACCAAGCTAGGCTCATCGGCGGGCTCTTGGTGTCCCCGCCCGGACCCCCACAGGAGTGACGAACTGCGCGCCACCTCCCTTTATATAAGGTGCAACTGCACCACTTGACTACGAGAACTAAAAGCTCAAGCAGCCTTAACCTCCCTATGAAGGCTTCCAAAAAGATGGTATATTGGCTTTCACGGCCGGTGAATTAAAACTCAGCAATTCTTCTAGGTTTGTGCCGTGTCTTGTGTGGGGTTTCGCCTAGGACACCAAGCTAGGCTCATCGGCGGGCTCTTGGTGTCCCCGCCCGGACCCCCACAGGAGTGACGAACTGCGCGCCACCTCCCTTTATATAAGGTGCAACTGCACCACTTGACTACGAGAACTAAAAGCTCAAGCAGCCTTAACCTCCCTATGAAGGCTTCCAAAAAGATGGTATATTGGCTTTCACGGCCGGTGAATTAAAACTCAGCAATTCTTCTAGGTTTGTGCCGTGTCTTGTGTGGGGTTTCGCCTAGGACACCAAGCTAGGCTCATCGGCGGGCTCTTGGTGTCCCCGCCCGGACCCCCACAGGAGTGACGAACTGCGCGCCACCTCCCTTTATATAAGGTGCAACTGCACCACTTGACTACGAGAACTAAAAGCTCAAGCAGCCTTAACCTCCCTATGAAGGCTTCCAAAAGGATGGTATATTGGCTTTCACGGCCGGTGAATTAAAACTCAGCAATTCTTCTAGGTTTGTGCCGTGTCTTGTGTGGGGTTTCGCCTAGGACACCAAGCTAGGCTCATCGGCGGGCTCTTGGTGTCCCCGCCCGGACCCCCACAGGAGTGACGAACTGCGCGCCACCTCCCTTTATATAAGGTGCAACTGCACCACTTGACTACGAGTACTAAAAGCTCAAGCAGCCTTAACCTCCCTATGAAGGCTTCCAAAAAGATGGTATATTGGCTTTCACGGCCGGTGAATTAAAACTCAGCAATTCTTCTAGGTTTGTGCCGTGTCTTGTATGGGGTTTCGCCTAGGACACCAAGCTAGGCTCATCGGCGGGCTCTTGGTGTCCCCGCCCGGACCCCCACAGGAGTGACGAACTGCGCGCCACCTCCCTTTATATAAGGTGCAACTGCACCACTTGACTACGAGAACTAAAAGCTCAAGCAGCCTTAACCTCCCTATGAAGGCTTCCAAAAAGATGGTATATTGGCTTTCACGGCCGGTGAATTAAAACTCAGCAATTCTTCTAGGTTTGTGCCGTGTCTTGTGTGGGGTTTCGCCTAGGACACCAAGCTAGGCTCATCGGCGGGCTCTTGGTGTCCCCGCCCGGACCCCCACAGGAGTGACGAACTGCGCGCCACCTCCCTTTATATAAGGTGCAACTGCACCACTTGACTACGAGAACTAAAAGCTCAAGCAGCCTTAACCTCCCTATGAAGGCTTCCAAAAAGATGGTATATTGGCTTTCACGGCCGGTGAATTAAAACTCAGCAATTCTTCTAGGTTTGTGCCGTGTCTTGTGTGGGGTTTCGCCTAGGACACCACGCTAGGCTCATCGGCGGGCTCTTGGTGTCCCCGCCCGGACCCCCACAGGAGTGACGAACTGCGCGCCACCTCCCTTTATATAAGGTGCAACTGCACCACTTGACTACGAGAACTAAAAGCTCAAGCAGCCTTAACCTCCCTATGAAGGCTTCCAAAAAGATGGTATATTGGCTTTCACGGCCGGTGAATTAAAACTCAGCAATTCTTCTAGGTTTGTGCCGTGTCTTGTGTGGGGTTTCGCCTAGGACACCAAGCTAGGCTCATCGGCGGGCTCTTGGTGTCCCCGCCCGGACCCCCACAGGAGTGACGAACTGCGCGCCACCTCCCTTTATATAAGGTGCAACTGCACCACTTGACTACGAGAACTAAAAGCTCAAGCAGCCTTAACCTCCCTATGAAGGCTTCCAAAAAGATGGTATATTGGCTTTCACGGCCGGTGAATTAAAACTCAGCAATTCTTCTAGGTTTGTGCCGTGTCTTGTGTGGGGTTTCGCCTAGGACACCAAGCTAGGCTCATCGGCGGGCTCTTGGTATCCCCGCCCGGACCCCCACAGGAGTGACGAACTGCGCGCCACCTCCCTTTATATAAGGTGCAACTGCACCACTTGACTACGAGAACTAAAAGCTCAAGCAGCCTTAACCTCCCTATGAAGGCTTCCAAAAAGATGGTATATTGGCTTTCACGGCCGGTGAATTAAAACTCAGCAATTCTTCTAGGTTTGTGCCGTGTCTTGTGTGGGGTTTCGCCTAGGACACCAAGCTAGGCTCATCGGCGGGCTCTTGGTGTCCCCGCCCGGACCCCCACAGGAGTGACGAACTGCGCGCCACCTCCCTTTATATAAGGTGCAACTGCACCACTTGACTACGAGAACTAAAAGCTCAAGCAGCCTTAACCTCCCTATGAAGGCTTCCAAAAAGATGGTATATTGGCTTTCACGGCCGGTGAATTAAAACTCAGCAATTCTTCTAGGTTTGTGCCGTGTCTTGTGTGGGGTTTCGCCTAGGACACCAAGCTAGGCTCATCGGCGGGCTCTTGGTGTCCCCGCCCGGACCCCCACAGGAGTGACGAACTGCGCGCCACCTCCCTTTATATAAGGTGCAACTGCACCACTTGACTACGAGAACTAAAAGCTCAAGCAGCCTTAACCTCCCTATGAAGGCTTCCAAAAAGATGGTATATTGGCTTTCACGGCCGGTGAATTAAAACTCAGCAATTCTTCTAGGTTTGTGCCGTGTCTTGTGTGGGGTTTCGCCTAGGACACCAAGCTAGGCTCATCGGCGGGCTCTTGGTGTCCCCGCCCGGACCCCCACAGGAGTGACGAACTGCGCGCCACCTCCCTTTATATAAGGTGCAACTGCACCACTTGACTACGAGAACTAAAAGCTCAAGCAGCCTTAACCTCCCTATGAAGGCTTCCAAAAAGATGGTATATTGGCTTTCACGGCCGGTGAATTAAAACTCAGCAATTCTTCTAGGTTTGTGCCGTGTCTTGTGTGGGGTTTCGCCTAGGACACCAAGCTAGGCTCATCGGCGGGCTCTTGGTGTCCCCGCCCGGACCCCCACAGGAGTGACGAACTGCGCGCCACCTCCCTTTATATAAGGTGCAACTGCACCACTTGACTACGAGAACTAAAAGCTCAAGCAGCCTTAACCTCCCTATGAAGGCTTCCAAAAAGATGGTATATTGGCTTTCACGGCCGGTGAATTAAAACTCAGCAATTCTTCGAGGTTTGTGCCGTGTCTTGTGTGGGGTTTCGCCTAGGACACCAAGCTAGGCTCATCGGCGGGCTCTTGGTGTCCCCGCCCGGACCCCCACAGGAGTGACGAACTGCGCGCCACCTCCCTTTATATTAGGTGCAACTGCACCACTTGACTACGAGAACTAAAAGCTCAAGCAGCCTTAACCTCCCTATGAAGGCTTCCAAAAAGATGGTATATTGGCTTTCACGGCCGGTGAATTAAAACTCAGCAATTCTTCTAGGTTTGTGCCGTGTCTTGTGTGGGGTTTCGCCTAGGACACCAAGCTAGGCTCATCGGCGGGCTCTTGGTGTCCCCGCCCGGACCCCCACAGGAGTGACGAACTGCGCGCCACCTCCCTTTATATAAGGTGCAACTGCACCACTTGACTACGAGAACTAAAAGCTCAAGCAGCCTTAACCTCCCTATGAAGGCTTCCAAAAAGATGGTATATTGGCTTTCACGGCCGGTGAATTAAAACTCAGCAATTCTTCTAGGTTTGTGCCGTGTCTTGTGTGGGGTTTCGCCTAGGACACCAAGCTAGGCTCATCGGCGGGCTCTTGGTGTCCCCGCCCGGACCCCCACAGGAGTGACGAACTGCGCGCCACCTCCCTTTATATTAGGTGCAACTGCACCACTTGACTACGAGGACTAAAAGCTCAAGCAGCCTTAACCTCCCTATGAAGGCTTCCAAAAAGATGGTATATTGGCTTTCACGGCCGGTGAATTAAAACTCAGCAATTCTTCTAGGTTTGTGCCGTGTCTTGTGTGGGGTTTCGCCTAGGACACCAAGCTAGGCTCATCGGCGGGCTCTTGGTGTCCCCGCCCGGACCCCCACAGGAGTGACGAACTGCGCGCCACCTCCCTTTATATAAGGTGCAACTGCACCACTTGACTACGAGAACTAAAAGCTCAAGCAGCCTTAACCTCCCTATGAAGGCTTCCAAAAAGATGGTATATTGGCTTTCACGGCCGGTGAATTAAAACTCAGCAATTCTTCTAGGTTTGTGCCGTGTCTTGTGTGGGGTTTCGCCTAGGACACCAAGCTAGGCTCATCGGCGGGCTCTTGGTGTCCCCGCCCGGACCCCCACAGGAGTGACGAACTGCGCGCCACCTCCCTTTATATAAGGTGCAACTGCACCACTTGACTACGAGAACTAAAAGCTCAAGCAGCCTTAACCTCCCTATGAAGGCTTCCAAAAAGATGGTATATTGGCTTTCACGGCCGGTGAATTAAAACTCAGCAATTCTTCTAGGTTTGTGCCGTGTCTTGTGTGGGGTTTCACCTAGGACACCAAGCTAGGCTCATCGGCGGGCTCTTGGTGTCCCCGCCCGGACCCCCACAGGAGTGACGAACTGCGCGCCACCTCCCTTTATATAAGGTGCAACTGCACCACTTGACTACGAGAACTAAAAGCTCAAGCAGCCTTAACCTCCCTATGAAGGCTTCCAAAAAGATAGTATATTGGCTTTCACGGCCGGTGAATTAAAACTCAGCAATTCTTCTAGGTTTGTGCCGTGTCTTGTGTGGGGTTTCGCCTAGGACACCAAGCTAGGCTCATCGGCGGGCTCTTGGTGTCCCCGCCCGGACCCCCACAGGAGTGACGAACTGCGCGCCACCTCCCTTTATATAAGGTGCAACTGCACCACTTGACTACGAGAACTAAAAGCTCAAGCAGCCTTAACCTCCCTATGAAGGCTTCCAAAAAGATGGTATATTGGCTTTCACGGCCGGTGAATTAAAACTCAGCAATTCTTCTAGGTTTGTGCCGTGTCTTGTGTGGGGTTTCGCCTAGGACACCAAGCTAGGCTCATCGGCGGGCTCTTGGTGTCCCCGCCCGGACCCCCACAGGAGTGACGAACTGCGCGCCACCTCCCTTTATATAAGGTGCAACTGCACCACTTGACTACGAGAACTAAAAGCTCAAGCAGCCTTAACCTCCCTATGAAGGCTTCCAAAAAGATGGTATATTGGCTTTCACGGCCGGTGAATTAAAACTCAGCAAATCTTCTAGGTTTGTGCCGTGTCTTGTATGGGGTTTCGCCTAGGACACCAAGCTAGGCTCATCGGCGGGCTCTTGGTGTCCCCGCCCGGACCCCCACAGGAGTGACGAACTGCGCGCCACCTCCCTTTATATAAGGTGCAACTGCACCACTTGACTACGAGAACTAAAAGCTCAAGCAGCCTTAACCTCCCTATGAAGGCTTCCAAAAAGATGGTATATTGGCTTTCACGGCCGGTGAATTAAAACTCAGCAATTCTTCTAGGTTTGTGCCGTGTCTTGTGTGGGGTTTCGCCTAGGACACCAAGCTAGGCTCATCGGCGGGCTCTTGGTGTCCCCGCCCGGACCCCCACAGGAGTGACGAACTGCGCGCCACCTCCCTTTATATAAGGTGCAACTGCACCACTTGACTACGAGAACTAAAAGCTCAAGCAGCCTTAACCTCCCTATGAAGGCTTCCAAAAAGATGGTATATTGGCTTTCACGGCCGGTGAATTAAAACTCAGCAATTCTTCTAGGTTTGTGCCGTGTCTTGTGTGGGGTTTCGCCTAGGACACCAAGCTAGGCTCATCGGCGGGCTCTTGGTGTCCCCGCCCGGACCCCCACAGGAGTGACGAACTGCGCGCCACCTCCCTTTATATAAGGTGCAACTGCACCACTTGACTACGAGAACTAAAAGCTCAAGCAGCCTTAACCTCCCTATGAAGGCTTCCAAAAAGATGGTATATTGGCTTTCACGGCCGGTGAATTAAAACTCAGCAATTCTTCTAGGTTTGTGCCGTGTCTTGTGTGGGGTTTCGCCTAGGACACCAAGCTAGGCTCATCGGCGGGCTCTTGGTGTCCCCGCCCGGACCCCCACAGGAGTGACGAACTGCGCGCCACCTCCCTTTATATAAGGTGCAACTGAACCACTTGACTACGAGAACTAAAAGCTCAAGCAGCCTTAACCTCCCTATGAAGGCTTCCAAAAAGATGGTATATTGGCTTTCACGGCCGGTGAATTAAAACTCAGCAATTCTTCTAGGTTTGTGCCGTGTCTTGTGTGGGGTTTCGCCTAGGACACCAAGCTAGGCTCATCGGCGGGCTCTTGGTGTCCCCGCCCGGACCCCCACAGGAGTGACGAACTGCGCGCCACCTCCCTTTATATAAGGTGCAACTGCACCACTTGACTACGAGAACTAAAAGCTCAAGCAGCCTTAACCTCCCTATGAAGGCTTCCAAAAAGATGGTATATTGGCTTTCACGGCCGGTGAATTAAAACTCAGCAATTCTTCTAGGTTTGTGCCGTGTCTTGTGTGGGGTTTCGCCTAGGACACCAAGCTAGGCTCATTGGCGGGCTCTTGGTGTCCCCGCCCGGACCCCCACAGGAGTGACGAACTGCGCGCCACCTCCCTTTATATAAGGTGCAACTGCACCACTTGACTACGAGAACTAAAAGCTCAAGCAGCCTTAACCTCCCTATGAAGGCTTCCAAAAAGATGGTATATTGGCTTTCACGGCCGGTGAATTAAAACTCAGCAATTCTTCTAGGTTTGTGCCGTGTCTTGTGTGGGGTTTCGCCTAGGACACCAAGCTAGGCTCATCGGCGGGCTCTTGGTGTCCCCGCCCGGACCCCCACAGGAGTGACGAACTGCGCGCCACCTCCCTTTATATAAGGTGCAACTGCACCACTTGACTACGAGAACTAAAAGCTCAAGCAGCCTTAACCTCCCTATGAAGGCTTCCAAAAAGATGGTATACTGGCTTTCACGGCCGGTGAATTAAAACTCAGCAATTCTTCTAGGTTTGTGCCGTGTGTTGTGTGGGGTTTCGCCTAGGACACCAAGCTAGGCTCATCGGCGGGCTCTTGGTGTCCCCGCCCGGACCCCCACAGGAGTGACGAACTGCGCGCCACCTCCCTTTATATAAGGTGCAACTGCACCACTTGACTACGAGAACTAAAAGCTCAAGCAGCCTTAACCTCCCTATGAAGGCTTCCAAAAAGATGGTATATTGGCTTTCACGGCCGGTGAATTAAAACTCAGCAATTCTTCTAGGTTTGTGCCGTGTCTTGTGTGGGGTTTCGCCTAGGACACCAAGCTAGGCTCATCGGCGGGCTCTTGGTGTCCCCGCCCGGACCCCCACAGGAGTGACGAACTGCGCGCCACCTCCCTTTATATAAGGTGCAACTGCACCACTTGACTACGAGAACCAAAAGCTCAAGCAGCCTTAACCTCCCTATGAAGGCTTCCAAAAAGATGGTATATTGGCTTTCACGGCCGGTGAATTAAAACTCAGCAATTCTTCTAGGTTTGTGCCGTGTCTTGTGTGGGGTTTCGCCTAGGACACCAAGCTAGGCTCATCGGCGGGCTCTTGGTGTCCCCGCCCGGACCCCCACAGGAGTGACGAACTGCGCGCCACCTCCCTTTATATAAGGTGCAACTGCACCACTTGACTACGAGAACTAAAAGCTCAAGCAGCCTTAACCTCCCTATGAAGGCTTCCAAAAAGATGGTATATTGGCTTTCACGGCCGGTGAATTAAAACTCAGCAATTCTTCTAGGTTTGTGCCGTGTCTTGTGTGGGGTTTCGCCTAGGACACCAAGCTAGGCTCATCGGCGGGCTCTTGGTGTCCCCGCCCGGACCCCCACAGGAGTGACGAACTGCGCGCCACCTCCCTTTATATAAGGTGCAACTGCACCACTTGACTACGAGAACTAAAAGCTCAAGCAGCCTTAACCTCCCTATGAAGGCTTCCAAAAAGATGGTATATTGGCTTTCACGGCCGGTGAATTAAAACTCAGCAATTCTTCTAGGTTTGTGCCGTGTCTTGTGTGGGGTTTCGCCTAGGACACCAAGCTAGGCTCATCGGCGGGCTCTTGGTGTCCCCGCCCGGACCCCCACAGGAGTGACGAACTGCGCGCCACCTCCCTTTATATAAGGTGCAACTGCACCACTTGACTACGAGAACTAAAAGCTCAAGCAGCCTTAACCTCCCTATGAAGGCTTCCAAAAAGATGGTATATTGGCTTTCACGGCCGGTGAATTAAAACTCAGCAATTCTTCTAGGTTTGTGCCGTGTCTTGTGTGGGGTTTCGCCTAGGACACCAAGCTAGGCTCATCGGCGGGCTCTTGGTGTCCCCGCCCGGACCCCCACAGGAGTGACGAACTGCGCGCCACCTCCCTTTATATAAGGTGCAACTGCACCACTTGACTACGAGAACTAAAAGCTCAAGCAGCCTTAACCTCCCTATGAAGGCTTCCAAAAAGATGGTATATTGGCTTTCACGGCCGGTGAATTAAAACTCAGCAATTCTTCTAGGTTTGTGCCGTGTCTTGTGTGGGGTTTCGCCTAGGACACCAAGCTAGGCTCATCGGCGGGCTCTTGGTGTCCCCGCCCGGACCCCCACAGGAGTGACGAACTGCGCGCCACCTCCCTTTATATAAGGTGCAACTGCACCACTTGACTACGAGAACCAAAAGCTCAAGCAGCCTTAACCTCCCTATGAAGGCTTCCAAAAAGATGGTATATTGGCTTTCACGGCCGGTGAATTAAAACTCAGCAATTCTTCTAGGTTTGTGCCGTGTCTTGTGTGGGGTTTCGCCTAGGACACCAAGCTAGGCTCATCGGCGGGCTCTTGGTGTCCCCGCCCGGACCCCCACAGGAGTGACGAACTGCGCGCCACCTCCCTTTATATAAGGTGCAACTGCACCACTTGACTACGAGAACTAAAAGCTCAAGCAGCCTTAACCTCCCTATGAAGGCTTCCAAAAAGATGGTATATTGGCTTTCACGGCCGGTGAATTAAAACTCAGCAATTCTTCTAGGTTTGTGCCGTGTCTTGTGTGGGGTTTCGCCTAGGACACCAAGCTAGGCTCATCGGCGGGCTCTTGGTGTCCCCGCCCGGACCCCCACAGGAGTGACGAACTGCGCGCCACCTCCCTTTATATAAGGTGCAACTGCACCACTTGACTACGAGAACTAAAAGCTCAAGCAGCCTTAACCTCCCTATGAAGGCTTCCAAAAAGATGGTATATTGGCTTTCACGGCCGGTGAATTAAAACTCAGCAATTCTTCTAGGTTTGTGCCGTGTCTTGTGTGGGGTTTCGCCTAGGACACCAAGCTAGGCTCATCGGCGGGCTCTTGGTGTCCCCGCCCGGACCCCCACAGGAGTGACGAACTGCGCGCCACCTCCCTTTATATAAGGTGCAACTGCACCACTTGACTACGAGAACTAAAAGCTCAAGCAGCCTTAACCTCCCTATGAAGGCTTCCAAAAAGATGGTATATTGGCTTTCACGGCCGGTGAATTAAAACTCAGCAATTCTTCTAGGTTTGTGCCGTGTCTTGTGTGGGGTTTCGCCTAGGACACCAAGCTAGGCTCATCGGCGGGCTCTTGGTGTCCCCGCCCGGACCCCCACAGGAGTGACGAACTGCGCGCCACCTCCCTTTATATAAGGTGCAACTGCACCACTTGACTACGAGAACTAAAAGCTCAAGCAGCCTTAACCTCCCTATGAAGGCTTCCAAAAAGATGGTATATTGGCTTTCACGGCCGGTGAATTAAAACTCAGCAATTCTTCTAGGTTTGTGCCGTGTCTTGTGTGGGGTTTCGCCTAGGACACCAAGCTAGGCTCATCGGCGGGCTCTTGGTGTCCCCGCCCGGACCCCCACAGGAGTGACGAACTGCGCGCCACCTCCCTTTATATAAGGTGCAACTGCACCACTTGACTACGAGAACTAAAAGCTCAAGCAGCCTTAACCTCCCTATGAAGGCTTCCAAAAAGATGGTATATTGGCTTTCACGGCCGGTGAATTAAAACTCAGCAATTCTTCTAGGTTTGTGCCGTGTCTTGTGTGGGGTTTCGCCTAGGACACCAAGCTAGGCTCATCGGCGGGCTCTTGGTGTCCCCGCCCGGACCCCCACAGGAGTGACGAACTGCGCGCCACCTCCCTTTATATAAGGTGCAACTGCACCACTTGACTACGAGAACTAAAAGCTCAAGCAGCCTTAACCTCCCTATGAAGGCTTCCAAAAAGATGGTATATTGGCTTTCACGGCCGGTGAATTAAAACTCAGCAATTCTTCTAGGTTTGTGCCGTGTCTTGTATGGGGTTTCGCCTAGGACACCAAGCTAGGCTCATCGGCGGGCTCTTGGTGTCCCCGCCCGGACCCCCACAGGAGTGACGAACTGCGCGCCACCTCCCTTTATATAAGGTGCAACTGCACCACTTGACTACGAGAACTAAAAGCTCAAGCAGCCTTAACCTCCCTATGAAGGCTTCCAAAAAGATGGTATATTGGCTTTCACGGCCGGTGAATTAAAACTCAGCAATTCTTCTAGGTTTGTGCCGTGTCTTGTGTGGGGTTTCGCCTAGGACACCAAGCTAGGCTCATCGGCGGGCTCTTGGTGTCCCCGCCCGGACCCCCACAGGAGTGACGAACTGCGCGCCACCTCCCTTTATATAAGGTGCAACTGCACCACTTGACTACGAGAACTAAAAGCTCAAGCAGCCTTAACCTTAACATAATTTGGATAATTGCATGGGCCAGTCCATAGGTACCAGTCCAAAGGGACCGGTCCAAAGGGATCAGCCAAAAGGACCTGTCCACAGGGACCCGTCAAAAATGACTCCATTCAAAAAGGGCCCTTCCAAAGGGGCTAGTCAACAGGGACCAGTCCAAAGGGACAAATCAACAGGGATCAATGAAAAGGGGGAAGCGCATCATGTAAGTCGTTGCGCACCGCCGCCGTGGGAACATAGGTGTTTATCAGCAGTCTCCGGCAATGTTCGGGAGAGTAACCTTGAAAAGTAGCTGAAACTCGGTAGTCGAAAGCATAGCTTGACCCGTTTCTTACCTATATGACAAGGTTAGGTTAGGTAAATTTAGGTTATGTTAGGTGAGCAGAGGTTAAGTCTTAAAATATTCCCTCTCTTATGTGTTCAAAGGCGATTCACTCTGAACAGTCAGCCAAAACTTTAAATATGTATTTATCATTACATAACGAATTAAAGCAAACTTAATTAATTATGATTGGCGTTTTTTGTTACTGTTCAATGTAGACAGAATATATGCTTTAAATGATAGACTCAAGACAAAATGTTTTGATTGTTGACTTGCGTTATTGATAAATTGGTTTAATGTTAGGGGCAGTGCACACTTTCCATGTCGATAATTTATATAGGCTAGAAGGATGGTGTTGCAAACTTCTAATGTGTATTTCCAAATTTCATGCATAGTCTATTTCATAGAATTTTCCTCTAACTTAAAAGTTCATGCTGATTTTGTCTTTGTGTTTGACATTGCAACTACAATGGTTGATTGGATATTCTTTGTCAACTTTCAAATCATGTATTTCATGTCAGATATGTTGGAATTTTTTTTCATGTGTGAAGCTATCAAGTACCGATACCTAATTGGTTACACACAGCTGTTTCATAATGAAAATCTGATGTCAGATATGTTGGAATTTTTGTTCATGTGTGAAGCTATCAAGTACCGATACCTAATTGGTTACACACAACTGTTCCATAATGAAAATCTTGATCTCTGATTCATTGGAGAACTGTTTACGCTTGTCTGAACCAAGACTAACTGACTACTCACTGCTAAGGTTTAGAAATTACATTTACTCAAATCACATTCTGGTAAAAAAGATCATGACTACTATAAACTGCTACCACTCTTCCACTACTTTGTTAACACTTTTCTACCATTTGACTCTCACTTTTGCTCTTACTTTAAACTGCACATACTACAAACTATCATTTTTATTATCGAGTTAACTTTACTAGAGATTAGTTTATGCTCAACAGTCGACATGGATGTATCAACGACTAGCTATGGTAAGCCATGTGCTTACTATAAAGGATATGCATATATTGTAAAACGAACTAATAAAAATGGAACTGTTATTTGGTGCTGTTCGAAACAACGATCTAAAAAGTGTCGAGGAATGATTAAAACAAAAGGCTCCAACATACTTATTTCAATCGATCATCATTGTAAATCTCAAAATAATACTCATTTAAATGGACAAAATACTCTAACCAACGTCAAAAAGCAAGACCAAGAAAAAATAGTGTGGCTCAAGATAGTGCTTTGTTTGTTAAAGAGCATTTATTATCTCCTGAAAAAGACATGTTAGGACAGTCATTAACGTCTAAGAAACCTCTAAAACTATCAAAGACAACACAAACTATGCCAAAGGTTGTTGCATTGCAAGATGAACAAAAAGGATTAGATAGTAATAGTGATGATGATTATATTGATGATAATTATATTGATGATGATAACCATGATGATGATGATGATTATGATGATGATGATGATGAGGATGATAATGGTTTACACCCAAAAAAATCATTTGTTAAATTTGTTTACTGGAACAATCCCAATAAGCTAATCCAGCGGCTTCAGTACTTGCATACCTGTATACAGGCTGGTCATACTAAAAATGAGGAAGAACTTTTGGATATAGAAAATGAGCTTCGTGATGCTAAAATTATAGTGTAATGAATCCATGTAACCGCTTAAACTATTTCTTAACAATACATGTAATATTTTCTACCACTTTGCTACCACTTTTCTAGTTTGCTACCACTTTTCTACCACTTTGCTACCACTTTTCTACTACTTTTCTATCACTTTTCTACCACTTTTCTAGTTTGCTACCACTTTTCTACCACTTTGCTACCACTTTTCTACCACTTTGCTACCACTTTTCTACTACTTTTCTACCACTTTTCTATCACTTTGCTACCACATTGCTACCACTTTTCTACCACTATGTTACCAATTGTCTACCACTTGTCTACCACTTTGCTACCACGTTTCTACCACTTTTCTATCACTTTTAACTGTACATATTAAATATAAAAGCCAACGCTAAATAATTCTATTACCAGAACAGAGATAACCTTTGTAGTGTGCAAATCATACTAACAGGTTAGTTACTACTATGGAACTTACTACAACTAATCGAGGTAAACAACGTGTACTCTATAAAGGCTACTCTTATAACTATAGACGACAAAATGTAAAAGGAATAATATTCTGGCGATGCTCAAAACAGAGGTCAACAAGATGTCGAGGCAATATGAAAAGTAGAAATGGTGTGGTTTTAAGTGTGAGTGATCATCAATGTAGTGCTCCAGACAAAACACTGATGGTGTTGGCAAAAAATCATCAGAATGCTAATAAGTTAGTACAAGAGAAAGATGTTGCTACTCAAAATAGTGCATTGATTGTTGAGCAACGTTTAACCCCTGTTGTAAAAGTTATGTTGTATCCATCTTCCACGCCTCAAGAGACATCAACATCACAGACTATGCAAGAGGTAGTGTTGTTGTTGTTTTAAGGGGCTGAACTACAAAGTAATCTGCCTTGTTATGCAAGTGGATCGAAAAGGACTAGATAGTATTAGACAAAAGAGAGTTGTAGTTTGTATATAACTATTGTACAAGTACTTACATTAAATAAATAAAAAAGTGTATGGGTATTGTCTGTTTTTCTTCATTGCTATCCCTATGTCCCACTATTAATGCAATTGTTAACCATCAACAGTCTCTGACTATGTTCGCAAAGAGAGTGACCTTAAACAATACACTCTATCTATGGTTTGTGTACCGAGTACACAATAATACAGTGTGGTCAAGTCATGTTGAGGCAATAGTTATATCAGGTAAGGTATTCGAACCCTTGCTTTCTTGTACAGAAAATTTGAACTTAAGTCAAACACCATAACCACTCGGTCAACCTGACAGTTACATTTGAAAAACAAAACGATTGAAAAAAATCTATTTTCCATTCATATATAAGTGCTAATTCTCCCTCTCCCCACCCTACCTCACCGTATTTTCTCTGGTCAAACAACCAATGCTACCCACACACACACATAAGCTTTCTATCTCTCTCTATATATATGTTTTCTCTTGTCCACGAGATAAAAATTATGGTTGCTGGATTGTATCCTGCACTGTTTATGCGACATTCCTTTGCCAGTTCATAAAACCGTTAGGTATTTCTCTACACATAGCGATTTTACCACTGCTTTTGCTTGTTTGGCTTTCTTGCAGTCTGGTATGTGATAGGAAGCATTAACTGTATGTCAAACCCAGTCCACGTTTGTATTTGTAATCTAAGTAATAATTTGAAAAGAGACAAGTGTAATCAGTTTTAAACATTATCTCTGCTTTTATTTGATTGTTTATGACATGCATATTAACCAAAAATCAAACCCTAGTCTACCTTAGTGAAAGGCTAACAGTTTAACCACTGCGTCACCATACCCTTTTTTCTAAGTTTGATTCGTTCTAGGCCTTAGAGCTAGAAATCGAGTTAAGATCTCCAGTGAAAGAGGCACATGTGCTCACCACTATAGCACGTAATGTTTAGCTGATAACATTAGACAACCGAAAATGATTGTATTTCTGTTAGCCAAGCATTTCTGTCATTTACCTACTGTGTGAGCTCTGCCAGCAAGACAGTTTAGTTTAGAACAAGTGTGTGTGAGTGTGTGTATAGATTATTAGCCTCAGGTATTTAAAGCTTGTTGTGTGTAGCGACCATCTTGTCCCAGTAACCACTGAGCAAGTTTTAACAGTCAACCCATAATAACTGCATAGGATGGTTGTGTGTGGTTCATGTACTTGTGTGTGTGTGTGTGCATTAGCATCATGCACTAGCTTTACCTTATCCTCTATAGGTAGAGCGTTATCCCTTTCCTTTCTGGCATTACCAATGCCCACATTCAACCACAAGTTTTACACTTAAACCATTGGCTTGTTTTTGATTAAGTTTGGTTCGGTTTGGTTGGATTTGATTCAGCTTGGTTCAGTTTAGTTCAATGTAGTCACCATTTTGGATTTTAGCTATCCTATTTAACCAATCAATTAAAGATTGACTACTCTTATTTCTTGAATCGATTAATCAGATTTTGTATACATCATTTGTCATTTATTATCCCATACCTACAACCTATACTCTCTCTGTACTGCAGTTTGATCTGAAAACAAGTTCCAATGGTGAAAGATTTGTCAGTCACCATACATGTAGCCTACAATAATTCTTTCACTACCTAGCTATGTTTCATCACTCACTGTAAACATTTCACATGTTCATATCCGATTATAAGTTTATAAAATCTCAGGTCGATGACCTTGATGTATTGGGTATTTTTGGGTAAATTCATTAGCCATGGGAAAGGGTTGACCATTCCAAGTCCTATGACACCTCACATATTGATATCCGATTATTAGTTTATAAAATCTCAGGTCAATGACCTTGCTGTTTTGAATTTTTTGAGGTAAATTCATTGGTCATGGGAAAGGGTTAACCATTCGTAGTCCTATGACACCTCACTTGACCCTCTCTACTGATAAGTTTATAAAATCTTAGGTCAATGACTTTGCTGTTTTGGGTATTTTGGGTAAATTCGTTGGTCATGGAAAAGGGTTGGCCATCCTGAGTCTTGTGACACCTCACTTGTCCCTCTCTGATTATTAGTTGATACAATCTTAGGTTAATGACCTTGCTGTTGTTTTTTTTTTTTGTAAATTCATTGGTCATGGGGGGGGGGGGCCATTTTAAGTCCTATGACACCTCACTCGACCCTCTGTGATTATTAGTTAGCGAGATATTAACGAAAGTGCAGTTAGGCCCTTTTGACAAAAAATGAATAATACATTCAAAAACAGGCTTTCTTAGTTCATAAGATATTAAAAAGCCGATGACCTATTAGTTTTTGGATCTTTGGTTAATTTGTAAAAAAAACGTATCTATAAATCATTATTCAAAAAGCCCGCCCTCTTACAAAAAAAAACAATTGCGCATTCGTAAAACAAAAAACAAAAATGATAAATCATAGCGGTATTCAGTTGTATGCATGCACTTTATGTGGAACGAGTTTAATTTCATATTGGTATACAAACTCCCACATGTTGCACATGGAAAGCGACTTTTACCTAAAAATTATTATTTCACCCCCTAGTAGGGGTAGATTTTATTTTTGAGTGGAAATAAGCTATCCATAGGAAAGGGGTTGTCTGCCGGAGTAATTTGACTACTCGTACATGTCTCTAGCCTTATTCCCACCACTGCCAAAACAGGTTGTGACTTGTTAGCTCTTATCGTGCACGTGCACATGTGAACACCTGTGTGTTAGATCATATTACAAATGAACTCGCATTTTCTCACGTATGAATCAAAACAGGATGTGACTTGTTTCACAAGGAGAATGCTAATAATGACATCTCACACGTGTTCACATGTATTTCATCTCTTTCCTTTCATATCATTATCACATTATAGTAGTGGGGGTTGGTGAACAACGTCAGTTCAACACACACAAATGTAGTTAGGCCCTTTGACATAATTTAAATAAATTCATGAGCCAGTCCATAGGGACCAGGCCAAAGGGACCGGTCCAAAAGGGATCAGTCCAAAGGGACAAGGACTCGTCCACAAGGACTTGTCCACAAGGACTCGTCAACAAGGACCCGTCAACAATGACTCGTCAACAATGACCTGTCAACAATGACCTGTCAATAGGGACCCGTCAACAATGACCCGTCCACAGGGACTCATCAACAAGGATCCGTCAGCAATGACTCGTCAACAGGGACCCGTCGAAAAGCACCTGTCAAAAAGGATCCATCAAAAATGACCCCCTGTCAAAAAGGGTCCGTCCAATAGGGGCTAGTCAACAGAGACCAGTCCAAAGGGACAAATCAACAGAGATCAATCAACAGGGATCAATCAAAAGGGGCTATCACCTCAAGGCCTGACATATCCCTCTTTGATTATTGGTTTGCCAATCGACAAGCGTCACTTAAAATACTTTTTGATCACCACTCGTGGGTTGGGTTAGGTTAGGTTACACTACAGCCGTCATCTTTTAAAAAGCCCGCCCTCTTACAAAAGCCATGAGTGGGCATGCTAATTCATAGTGGCTTTCCAACGCATACTTGTCTCTTGTGTAGAACAACTTTTCATTCCATATTAGAATTCAAACTCTCACATGTTGCAATTGGAAAGAGAGATTCTCTAAATAAAATACAATTTCACCCCCTAGTAGGGGTAGGTTTTATTTTTGGGGTTGAAATATGTTGTCCATAGGAAAGGGGGTATCAGCCCGAGTTCAATGACACCTCATTCGTCAAAATCCGACCATAAGTTCGAGAGGTATCGCACTGCCGCCATCTTGTGAGGTGGGGAGGTGGAGGTGGATATAGAACTGTTACAAAACCACTACTCCTCCCATTTGAATTTCTGCAGAAGTGCAGCGACTGTGTTGGCCGTATGAGGTCGTGCATTGTCGTGGAGCAACCACGGCGGCTATGGCGTTCACTGTCCCTTGGCGGTCCTGGGTAATAAGTGCATCAACCAGCTGGACGTTGTCATCGGTAATTCAGGGGGGTGCCCCAGACCGGGCATCATCGGCTAACGACACCCGTCCTTCCCTGAAGCGCTTGTGCCACGCCTTGACCCTTGCAAGGGACATGCAGTGTTCGCTGTACACTTGTGACATTCGGCGATGAATGTCCATTCCCCCTAGTCCTTCCGTTGTCAGAAACTGAACAACACTCTTTGCTCTTCGATTGACGCCTCCATGTCACTGTTTGCAATACGACTGGCAGCATTGGACGATTGATGCATGCTGCTGCTCGCTTTATATCGTCACGTGACGTGCACGCGTGCCCTCTAGCAACGAGCTGTGACCTTCCACGCTCTGGTTGGAACCACACCTCGTTACACACGCCACGATTAGCCGATGTATTCACCGGTTTGCGCATTCCAGCCTCCGGCTCGTTGCCTGGATCAAGCTGGAAGCTGGAGCCAAGTCCTTGTGACACCCTGCCTGGATCACGCTGGAAGCTGGAGCCAAGCCATTGTGACCACCCTGCCTTGATCATGCTAGACGCTGGAGCCAAGCCATTGTGACCACCCTGCCTTGATCACGCTGGAAGCTGGAAGCTGGAGCCAAGCCATTGTGACCACCCAGCCTGGATCTCGCTGGAAGCAGGAGCCAAGCCATTGTGACCACCCAGCCTGGATCACGCTGGAAGCTGGAAGCTGGAGCCAAGCCATTGTGACCATCCTGCCTTGATCGCACTGGAAGCTGGAGCCAAGCCATTGGGACCACCCTGCCTGGATCACGCTGGAAGCTGGAAGCTGGAAGCTGGAGCCAAGCAATTGGGACCACCCTGCCTTTGATCACGCTGGAAGCTGGAAGCTGGAGCCAAGCCATTGTGACCACTCTGCCTTGATCACGCTGGAAGCTGGAGCTAAGCCATTGTGACCACCCTGCCTGGATCACGCAGGAAGCTGGAGCCAAGCCATTGTGACCACCCCGCCTGGATCACGCTGGAAGCTGGAGCTATGCCCTTGTGACCACCCTGCCTTGATCACGCTGGAAACCGGAGCCTAGCCATTGTGACCACCCTGACTGGATCACGCTGGAAGCTGGAGCGAAGCCATTGTGACCACTCTGCCTTGATTACGCTGGAAGCTGGAGCTAAGCCATTGTGACCACCCTGCCTTGATCATGCTGGAAGCTGGAAGCTGGAGCCAAGTCATTGTGACCACCCTGCCTGGATCACGCTGGAAGCTGGAGCCAAGTCATTGTGACCACCCTGCCTTGATCACGCTGGAAGCTGGAGCCAAGCCATTGTGACCACCCTGCCTTGATCATGCTGGAAGCTGGAAGCTGGAGCCAAGCCATTGTGACCACCCTGCCTGGATCACGCTGGAAGCTGGAACTATGCCATTGTGACCACCCTATAATGTGGGGATGATGATGTAGAGGGTTTAAGGTTCAGCTACCCCTGCTGGACTAGTCCGTGAACTGCGTATTGCTCCACTAGTTCGCGTTCGGCCGTGGGGGTGCGTTCAGTATGTTAATTCCCCTATAATGTAGAGGTGATGATGTATGAATGATGGTTTTGAGTTAGGGGTGGCGAATAAAGGAAGGTTTACTCGCGAAGTTTCCTTTCATTGTTTTCAGGTTTCCTATGAAGTTTAAAATTGTTTTAAAGTTTACTGGTGAAAGAGGTGCTTTTGCAGTTCACAATGTGTATAATTGGCTTGTGTGTTTAAATAATACGTCTAACCTGCCTATTGACAGCTTTATATGTTACTAGGTCGTTGCTTTCTGTCTTCCGTTTCGAACGTCGTCGTCTTCCTCTTGTTCCACAGTCAGCCTGTCTTCACCTTGTCGTCACGTGCTACTGTGGGGGAGTACAGGAATTGTCATCTTAGTTATGTTCTGGAATCAGAAAGTAGTATTAATGTCTGCGCGTATTAGGTAAACATGTGTTCCTGTACTTTTCCTCTTTGGTTTCGTATTGCGAGCGATAGGCTATTATTAATAAATGTCTGCCATTTAACATATATAGCCTACTAATATTTCTTATATACTAATTCTTGACGTATGTTTCTTCATATATCTATATTCATCATGATTCTTTATTCTTCCTTCCTATATTCGTATTCTCCCTGACACTCTATTCTTAATTATTATTATCTCTGCTCTTCTTCATTTAAGCGATGTACCCGCTTCCTTCCTTCTTTAATGTAGAAATTGTGTTAATAAAAAAATCGCAGTACGTGCTATTCATAGTTGTGACGATTTAAGTGAATTTAAGGTTGTGACTGTGTAATTGTGAGGTATTGGCGATTCTATTGCCTCTAGGTGCTAAATCTGTAATGTGTCAATTTATATGTAGCGTAAATAGTTTGCCTTGTAGTAAGTCTTATATCTATCGTGTGACTGTATATGCCTTTGTAAATTGTGGAATAATATGTCGACACTCCTGAAAAAAATATCATGATTATCCACATGTACATTCGATACCCTTGTTGCATGACACGTTAAATGGAAAGAATGGGATAATGCCGATAGTTGGGGTTTGGGGTAGGTTTGGGGGGGGGGGGGGGGTTATCAGTACTTAATGCTAGTTTCTAATGCTAAATCTAAGATTAGTTGAATTTCCCTTAATAGCTGTGATATCTACATTACCGTAATTACTGAATGAAATGGTTCGTTAATGGGGGTGCTTTAAATTTAGTTGTCGCTAATGTGCTGTGTGCACTTTAAAGAAAAATTATGGACGAAAGGAAACTTTGGTAAGGGTTGGACGTCCTTTGGGGGCATAAATAAATAGGAAAACTAATACTAATCCCGCAATGCCAATTTTAATGGCATGCAATTATCGGATTGCTCAGCAGTTAACGCTGAGTCCGCTTGCAATGCTTAGGTCTAAGGATTTCTATGCTACCTCTTATATCTAAGCTTAAGGGTGAAGAAAATGGTGGGTGATATATACATAGGTGTGTGTGGCTTGTGTGTCGGGGGTGGATAGTTAGTGTATAACGATAGACGCGGTTGGTGATAAAAGTTTCTTAGGGTCTATAAATAAATGTCTCTAATGGAGGTATCAACACTTAAAATTAATTAGAAACATCTGTGAATTCCCTTGAGTCCATCCGCGATAATGGTTAATATGTTTAGAACAGTTGATAAGACATGTTTTGAAATGGTTATTAGCGCTTTTAGGTTGCGCCTTATATGTCTCATTATTAGCCTACTTTTCACATTTTGCAAAAATGAGGAAAAAGTAGACTTATGAGATCGAGCAAATGTGTGACTGTCTGTCTGTCTGTCCTTCTGTCTGTCTGTCTATCTGGCTGTGTGTGTGCCCCCCCCCCCCTATCAACTCCTAGACGGCTGCAGCAATCGAAACAAAATTTGGTAGGAGTAAACATCTATACCTGAATATCTCACGGCCATATTTGAAAATTATGTCAGTGCTACCAACTGCTGAAAAATCGCAATTGAAATTTGAGCTCCACGTTGGATATCTTGGAAGGTATGAATGGGAGCTATTTCAAAATTGGCACACGTATAGATAATAATATTGCAGTTTAATTTCCAGGAGGCCATACATGGCAGTGTTGCTAAAATGACTATAAGCCTGCTGATAGGTCCAAATTTTAAATGCATATAACTTCTACACTATCAATTGGTTTTTAAACCAAATTTCGTATGTGCTATGTGTACATAAACAGATATGATTGAGGGAATTCTTAAGAGCCACCAGGGCTGCCAACTGTTAATAAATGCTCTCAATATTTTTTATCCAATTACCCATATATCAGAAAGTATGCAAGCCGACAGCTTTAAACTATGCTCACGTATAGTACCTGATATTCTATATTAATTTGTAGTAACTTATGTACGTCAGTGCTACCAACATGATTCTAAGCCGTCTGAGAGGTCCAACTTTAAATACATATAACTTCTATACTATCTTTTGGATTTCAACCAAATTTCGTGTGTGCTACGTGTACCATAACAGATATTACTATGCCGATTCTTAAGAGTAACCAGGGCTGCCAACTGTTAATAAATACTGTCTCTCTTTTTGTTACCCTAATATCAATATATCAGAAAGTATGCAAGCCAATAGCTCTAAACTTTGCACACGTATAGTACCTGGCATTCTAGATAAATTTGGAGTAACTAATATAGGCCTACGCCAGCGCTGCCAACATGATTCTAAGCCTGCTGATAGGTCCAATTTGAAAATGCATGTAACTTCTATACTAACTAATGGATTTCATTCAAAATTGACACAACAGTAGATCATATTATTTCAGATTATTTTTGACCAATACATGTATGTCATTGCTGCCAACATGATTTTACACGCGCTGTTAGATGCAATGTTTAACTGTGTAACGTTCATGCTGTCCATTGGACTTCAAACAAATTTTGTGTTCTGTACCTTAAGAGATGGAACTAAGAATATATTCAGTCACCAGGGCTGCCAACTGTAGTTCTCTATTAGGCTACATTATGCCAGGTATAGGCTACAGTATTTCGAACTAATTAGAAATTTCGAAATTACCAACTTAATTTCGTCATTATTCTAGATAGATACATATAGGTTAATCATTGGCATGAGTCTTAAATTTTAAGAAAAGTAGGCTCTTTAGTTCGTCACGGAACTTCTTGTTTTGTATGAAATACCGATAATTGACAAATTGTCAGCATCGCTCTTATAAGACAAATAAGTGGTTTTCCTTTTTGGGCAGCTCAAAGTATGGTTGGATAGAGTTCCCTATTGATTTTATTGTTCCCTCTAAAATTGTGAATTAATTACGGTATTATATGCAGCGTCTGTCCCGCAGCGGGCGGCTGCTAACGACGTCTGATCCCCATGTTAGGGGCGGTTGAAATCATATCCTGGCCGTAGGTATAAAAGGCACACCATCATCATGATGAGACCAAATAAGAAAAGTGGAAATAAAAGGCCGCTACCCGAGGAGCGTCGGGGCACACTTGGAGCCATCGCTGGGGGTGACAGCATACACGCCGGTGGTGATCAGTAGCTGAACAGGCGGGCCCTGATCGGGGAACACCCCGAACATGTTACAGCCGATGTTGATAGTAGCATCCTAACAGCATTCAACGCTACATTTGCTCCTAGTGTTTCTTCTGATAATCAAGAGACCACAAGAGCAGGCAAACCGAGAAAGCGCATGAAATGGCCAAATGAAATGATTATGTACATCATGCGTTCATATTATCAGATAACGAATATGGAAACTGACACTACTGCATATAGACAGAAGTTGCACGCTGCATTCTGCCAGAAATTCCCTGATATTAATGTTACGGAACAGAGAATAGCAGATCAGCGCCGTGCTACAGTTTTGAAGAAACTTATCCCAGAACATCACCTCAAGCTGCTAATGGTTGACGTAGCTGCCGACAATACTCATACCTCTGTAGACGAATCCATAGATCAGGAGAGTACACGTCTGGTCAATGAACAAAGGCACTCCGATCTTCCTTCAGATGACGAAGATGTAACAATATCGCTGGAAGCACTCGGAGAACCAGTGCGGAAACAACTCGAAGATGAATTTGGGAAGGCTCTCATAGAATTTGAAGGGACTGATCCAATAGAGCGGCCCATGATCACGAACCAACATTGCTCAAAGGAACTTGCTACCGCTGTTGTAACAATGAACGACATTCTCTCTCAGTATCTGTCCCAGAAATCATATTGTTTCAACCGTGTTCAGACTGCAATTTACGCTGGAGCGATAGCTGTGATACGAGTGACAGGAGGTAGATTATGGCGACCTAAATATACCTCAGGTCGACAGTAGAAGATGCCAGCTTGGGAGATACGTTTACGAAAGTCTGTTGATGAACTGAGAGTAAATATCGGAAGAATGCATCAGTATGTTGCAGGCAATAGAAGTAAGAAGGTTGTTCAATGTGTTAAAATGTTGAGCCATACGAAGAGTAAACATGCAAAGTATAATCCTCCGAACTGTAGCCCCCTTGAGATCCTAGACACATTAAAGCAACAACTTGAGGCAAAGGCACAGAGATTACGTCGATATAGAGAATCGAACGAACGAAAGCAACAGAACAAGCTATTTGTTACCAATGAGAAACGTTTCTATAGGAATCTTGACGATCCTGGAACACAAATGGGCAGTTCACCGCAAAAAGAAGAGGTAGAGAATTTCTGGTCATCCCTATGGTCAAATGCTGGAGATTATAACCGCAGCGCTAAATGCATTACGGACGAGGAGGAAAGAGTGTCAGAAATTGACACGATATCAACTGAAGATGTGACCCGTGTGGTTAAGGAGACCCAAAATTGGAAAGCGGTAGGACCAGACAACATCCACAACTTTTGGATCAAACGTTTCACTTGTACTCATGAGCATCTTGCCCGCTGCTACACAGATTTCATCCCAAATCCACAGCTTATCCCCTCTTACTTGATGCGAGGTAAAACATACCTTCTGCCAGAAGGTCATAAAACCAACGAGCCTTCCAAATATCGACCTATCACCTGTCTGTGCACACAGTATAAGATATTTACATCTTGCATTGCACGTAAGATTTGTGAACACATAAATCTTCATAACATCCTGGCTGAGGAGCAGAAGGGGTGCATGAAGAAGTCTCAAGGTTGCAAAGAGCAACTTGTAATCGATGCAGTTACTATGGAACAAGCAGGAAAGATGATGCGTAACCTCTACATGACCTTTATTGATTACAAGAAAGCTTTTGATTCCGTACCACATTCCTGGTTAATCCAAACCCTGAGGATATATAAAGTTGATCCTGCCATCATTATAAGTCTGCAACATATGATGTCCCATTGGGGGACCAATTTATTAATGTCTAATGGAGACACATGTATGGAATCGGGATTTATTCAAATTAAAAGAGGTATCTTTCAGGGTGACAGCTTGAGCCCTGTATGGTTCTGTTTGGCGCTCAATCCGCTATCATCATTGCTGAACAATGCAAAGTGTGGGTTTCCAATTAAGCATCATGCTATAGTGAAATACAAAATTTCTCATTTGATGTGTATGGATGACATTAAACTATATGCATCCTCTGAGAAACACATCGACAATCTAATTGCAATAACTGCTTCATTTTCTTCTGATATTGGAATGTCCTTCGGATTAGATAAGTGTCGCACCCTCACCATTTGGCTTGGAAAATTAGAGGCCCGAGCATTTCAACTTGATGACGGTTGTTTCATAAAGCCTATGGAAGGTAATGAGACCTACAAATATCTTGGTCTCCTGCAATCTAATCGAATTGATCATAAAGGTATTAAAGATTGAACCGTAGCTATCTACAATAAACGCCTTAACAAGATTTTAAAATCAAAGTTCAATAGAAAGAACACCTTGAAGTCTATTAATACCTATGCTTTTCCTGCTCTGACATACACTTTCGGTATTATGAAATGGACGCAGACTGACTTGGAGAACATCCTAATTAGGACACGTACCATCTTAACAAAATACAGATGTCTCCACCCTAAGTCAGCTGTTGAGAGATTGACAATCCCGCGTTAAAGAGGTGGACGAGGGCTCACGGATATTATACAATTGCATGCAAGGCAAGTGAGGAACCTTCAGAGATATTTTCTGGGAAGACATGACTCTCACATACATCAAGCCGCTGTGAAGGCAGATGACAAGTGCACACCGCTGGATCTTCTTCACGTAAGGGATATACAGTTAGCCACTGATGAGGAATGTTCAGCCATCAAGCTTCAGCAGTGGACGCAGAAAGCTCTGCACGGTCGTCATCCATATGATCTCAACCAGAAACATGTCGACATTGATGCGTCGAACAGCTGGTTGACTCATGCGGACCTATTCACTGAGACTGAAGGATTCATGGTTGCAATCCAGGATCAAGTTGTGGCTACCGAAAACTATCTTAAATATATAGTTAAGGCAAGTAGTGGGGTAGTGACAGTTCTAACGCACAGTCTGTTCCAAAAGTAAGTACACACTTTTTGTTTATTAATATTTCTCGAACGCATGGTCCGATTTTGACAAATGAGGTGTCGTTGGACTCGGATTGACGCCCTCTTTCCAATGGACCACTCATTTCAACCCCTAAATAAAACTTACTCCTACTAGGGGGTGAAATTATAATTTGTTTAGTGAAAGTCTCTTTTCAAATGCGACATGTATAAGGTGCGCTGCTAAAATGAACATAAACGTTGTTGCTCATATAGCGCATGCGTTTTTCTGGCTGCCACTATGGATCAACATTTTTGTTTTTGTTTTTTACGCATGCGCACTTGGGATTTTTGTAAGAGGGCGAGCTCATTGAAAAAAAAAAGATTGATAAGAAGGGGTTTTGGTGGTGAGGAGAGAACCAGATAGTCGCCTACTTTCCTGCGAAGTTTGCCGATATCTCTCGAACGCAAGGTCGGATTTGGACGTGTGGCGTGTCAAATCGCTTGTCTCGAAGCCCTATACATGTTATTAATAGGTTAAAGTTTTGAGAATGAGGGAAACAGGCTTTTTGGGGGTAAAACCATGATTTTAGACTTTTTACAATATTGCACGAATGCCTGGTCGGATTTGGTCCTATGACGTGTCACATGGCTTGTCTCGAAACCCTTTTTATTTTGGTAATAGGTTAAAGTTTTTGAGAATGAGGGAAACACAATTTTTTGGGGGGTAAAACCGTGATTTTAAACGTTTTGCTATATCTCGCGAACCAATCATGCTAGAGGCGTGTACGACGGGTCCAAGGACTAGGGCTGACGTCCTCTTTGCTATGGACCACTCGTTATATTTTAAAAAAATGTTGGAAACTCGATTTTGGGGTAAACACGTGTTTTTTGTGATTTTTGCCGATATCTCACGAACCAATAACGCTAGAGACGTGTACGAGGTGTCCTAGGACTCGGGCTAACGCCCCCCTTTCAAATGTGGTAGATATGTCTTTCCAAAAAATAATTCACAAAGGGCCTAATGCCATACATGTTGAAAAAACTTTTTTCTTTTTCTTTACCTGTTTATAATGTTTATGAAGCGTGGTGGTTGAGAGAGACGATACGGCTGGGTGTGTGTGTGTGTTTCAACGAACCTGTCGCTAACCACAAGGACCATGCTTAATAGAACAATCGCTATTTCGGTGGGTCGATGTATGACAGAGCGAGGGTGCGTTTTTTCACACATTTTACCTTTAACGTGTAAACGGTGATGAGAACTTGGTTCTATGTTGGTCGAAGCGAGTAGAGAAAACAAACTTGCCGAGGAACAGGAGGTGAATGTCATTTGAGATTATTGGAAGGCGTTGATCTGACTTGACAATAGGTGCAATGAAAAAAAAATGACAATGACGCTTGAAGGTGAAATAATCTGACCATCGTGGTGGCAGGAAAGAGCGAAAGGCATGTGAACATGTGTGAAACCACATGTACGCTAAACCAGTGACATCCTGTCTTGCTTCGTACGTGACAAAATGCAAGTCCAGGTGGAATTTGATCTACCCCAGGTGTTCACCTGGGACGTTAGCTGTCCACGTGCGCGATAACTGTTAACAAGTTACATCCTGTTTTGCTTCGTACGTGACAAAATGCAAGTTCATGTGAAATTTGATCTAGCGCAGGTGTTCGCCTGGGACGTTAGCTATCCACGTGCCTGATAACAGAATGTTCAAAGCGTGGGAAAAAAGATTATACATGCAACGTAACATATATAAAGACATGTCGTTATCATTTCCACTCTCACTTAGGTGACTACCTTTGAACACACTGCGTTGCATGAAACCCCTGGTCTTGTTTAACAGTTTTGGTGTTGGTGGAAAATACTTAACCTTGTTGTGGGGTAGGTATATATTTATTCATTTATATATTTATTGATTTTATATAAATACATGCAATTATTTATTGATTAGGTAATTAATGATTTTATTTATTTATTTATTTGTTTGTTTGCAGATAACATGTATAGCCTACCTGTTGTATGAGTGTGTGTGAGAACGATATTAAAGAAAGAGAGAAAGCCAGCTAGAGAAGGAAACCATTTCCACACTAGCCCACGAGACGGGAATATAGCAAAGCATTACACGTTAAGGTGAGATTTGTTTTATTATATAATATAACCTGTTTGATTTTGTTTTGTTTATGAAATGCATAAACTATATGGAATGGATATACATGGTGGTTTATTTTATTTCTTTTTAGATATTTGGAAAAAAAGGGTTTACCGCTACAACAAATACAGTTGAAAACCAAGTGGCTTTAGAGTGGAACCATTGTCAAGCAGTCTACAGTTGAAAACTCAGGTGAGAGTGTTCTTTCCAAATAATGTCTTTTACTGCTGTGGATACGTTAACTTGGGAGCCCCTTGAGTCTTGTTTCAAATCGCGTGTGTGCTCTGGTCGTGTGGTCAATGTTAGAAAAAGTTTGATTCCCAAAGAATTTTTAGAATCTTGTTTTGAAATTTTTAAAATTGAAATTTGCACAGCGCAAAGGTTGCATACGGCTTTAAAGGTGAATACAGAACTGGTGTGCGATTTCATACATAAAAAGAAGGACGTAGAACATAAAGGGACATTCTATATTTGCAGTAAAATGCAAGAGCTTTTGATTGCCCATAATTTGGAACAGTGGTATCAAAGCCATGTGATGAATGCCTTGCTCTCAAAATTTGATAAACTGCAACAAGGACTCAGTGGTTTAGCGTTAGACAAAATTCATCATTTGCAAATCAACATTTGTCAATTCCACCCGTTGAATGCTGGGTCTAGCTATATTAAAACACCACCAGCAATAGCATTGAAAAAGGCTGTGGTGAATATTGAAAATGTTGATGATGATTGCTTTCTGTGGTCTGTGGCTGCGTTTTTGCAACCAGCACAACGTGACAGTTGTCGACCAGGAAAGTACAAGGCCAAGTTTAATGAATTGAAACAAACTTTAAATTTAACTAGAGTGTCGTTCCCTATGGACTTAACCGAGATCCGTAGGTTTGAACAAGACAACCAGGACTTTTCGTTCATGGTGTATGGCCTTGATGATGATGAGATTGTGGGTCCTCTTTATGCCACAAAAGAACCGAAACGACATCACAGTCATCTTTTATAATTATCTGTATTATGGAGAAGTGACTCACTATTGCCTGATTAAAAGCTTGAGTAGATTGCTAAGCAGTCAAATGTCCAAACATGATGGTAAGAAGCACATTTGTCATCGATGCTTGCAATATTTTACCACTCTTACGCTTTTGGAACGTCATAGGGTAGATTGTGTTACTCAGGAAGCGGTGAGATTGATATTGCCACAAGGGGACAAGGCTGTGTTAAAGTTTAAGGACATTCATAAGCGTGACACTGTTCCCTATGTGGTATATGCAGATTTCGAAGCTCTCACTACACCCATGGCGGGATGTGAACCAGATCCCACCATCAGCTCAACCACACCCATTCAAAAACATGAACCCTTTGCCATAGGATTTAATGTGGTGTGTGCCTATGACCCCACACAATCCGTTTACAAATACCGCGAGGGGCCAGATTGTGCCAAATGGTTCTTGGATGAACTTGTCAAGTTGGCTCATGATGTACAGGAATTACTGGACCACCCAGTACCCATGAGTCTATCTCCAGAACAGCAGCAACAGTATGAGCATGCCACGACATGCCATATTTGCGAAAAGCCTATTTTAAGTGGAGAGGAAAAAGTCAGAGACCACTCGCACTTTACAGGGGAGTTTCGTGGAGCTGCGTATAGTAATTGTAACTTGAACTTTTCAGCTCCTCGTTTCATCAGTGTCTTTTCCACAATCTGGCAAATTATGACATTCAGTTTTTGATTCGTGAATTGGGCCATGTCAACAAGGGCTCGTTTACCATTATTCTCCAAAACCATGAGCGTTTTACAGCCCTGACATGGAGGTTGGGCGACTTTAGCATTCGACTTTTGGATTCCTTTAAGTTTATGGCATCCTCGCTAGACAGCCTTGTGAATGGCTTGAATGAGGAGGAATTAAAAATTCTAGAATGCATTTTAATGATCCTGAGCAATTTCAATTGTGCATTCGAAAAGGTATATTCCCGTATGATTTCTGCAACATCTGGGACATGTTAAAGCAAAGAAAACTCCCACCACAAGATAAATTTTACTCGAAACTAACACGCAGTACCGTTTCCGATGAAGACTATGCACATGCATGCCAAGTTTGGCGAGTGTTTGGCATGAACACGCTAAGTGAATATGCTTTGCATTACCTAAAACTGGATGTATTGCTGCTCACCGATGTGTTTCAAAAATTCCGTAACTTGTGTCAACACATTTACGGTCTTGACCCGGCTCACTATTATACGAGTCCTGGGCTCTCGTTCGATGCCGCTTTGAAATACACTCAAGTGGAATTGGATTTACTCACTGATGTAGACATGGTTCTATTTTTTGAAAAGGGCATTCGTGGCGGCTTTGTGTCACTTAACCAGCGCCATGCCGAAGCGAACAATGTCTACATGCCTGATTATTCACTGGACAAACCAGAATAGTACTTAATGTACTATGAAGTGAATAATTTGTACGGTTACGCCATGAGTTAGCCTTTTCCCTATGGGAAGTTTGCTTGGCTGACAGACAAACAAGTGTCAGAATTTGATGTGAACATAGCTAGCCAAGAAACAGGCCGTGGATATGTGCTAGAAGTGGATATTGAATATCCCTCATCCTTGTATGATGAACATGCCGATTTCCCATTTTGCCTTGAGCAAATGGTTCCCCCTGACAGTAAAGTGAAAATTGAAAAACTCATGGGCACACTTTACAACAAAAATCGGTATGTGCTACATATCCAAATGTTGGTGCAATGCCTCGCCCAAGGCTTGGTGTTGAAGAAAATCCACAGGGGTATTTCTTTTGCTCAAAAAGCATGGCTTGAGCCATACATGCGACTCAACACAGAACACCGACAAATGGCAACACAGCAGTTTGAAATTATTTTTTTAAAATTAATGAACAACTGCATCTATGGCAAGTCTATGGAGAATGTCCGCAAATACCGTGACATTAAATTGGTGAATGTCTGGGAGGGGCGGTGGGGTGCCCGGCGGTACATTGCCAAGCCAAATTTCAAATCGATCAAAATTATCGATGAGGATTTGGCTACTATTGAAATGAGTAAGACCAGCGTGAACATGGATAAACCCATTTACTTGGGTCAAGTCATTTTAGACTTTTCTAAATCGGTCATGTATCGATTTCACTATGAGTTTGCGAAACGCCATTTTGAGGACGTCTCTCTTTTGTATATGGATACGGACTCATTCATTTACCACATTCGCCACTGCAACACCTATGACGTCATGAGGCAACATAGTGACTGGTTCGACACCTCTTGCTATAGCGCTGACAACGTGTTTCAGCTGCCCATAAAAACAAGAAGGAAATGGGCGTTTTAAAAGATGAATGCGGTGATTCCATTATGACGGAATTCGTAGGTTTGGCCTCAAAAATGTATGCTTACCGCACACTCGACTGTAAGGAAGCCAAAAGAGCAAAAGGTGTAGGTAGAGCAGTGGTAAAATCGCTACGTGTAGACGATTACTTAGCGGTTTTACGCACGGGCAAAGCTATGCCTCATACACAGTGCAGGATACAATCCAGCAACCATCATCTGTATCTTGTGGAACAGAGAAAACCCACCCTCGCATCCATGGATAACAAACGTGTGTGGGATGATGACCTGCTCACCAGCCTGCCCTGGGGTTATGATCGCAAGGAGGAGGAGGTGTGATTTCATTGTTTAATCGTTTATGGGACATGGCTTTTTGTAACTTGTAGATTTAGAATTTTGTAAATATTGGTTTCTGTCATTGTAAATAGTAGATTTTGTAAATAGTGACAACCCACTTGGACCTTTTGCTCTTTAAAAAGTTCAATGCAACCTCTCTTTATTTTTATTTTTGATTGGTAAATAGTTTGATTATTTTAACGCTGTACAAAGTTGAGTTTTTTGTAAATATGAAATAAGTAAGATTTTTAGTAACTTTAATAACTAGTATTTAATTATTTTTCGTAATGTAAATGATAAACTAAAAAGTTCTTTTGGGATGAGTGTGCATGTCGAGAATGTGCTTTTGGGAATAAATAAAGTGGTAGTGTTTGTTCCCAAAGACAGGTGTGAATGTATGAGTGGAGAGAGAAAGCTGATGTGTATGGTTGACCAGAGCAAACATGGTGAGGTAGGGTGGGTGTGTGGGGAGGGAGTAAATGGTCACTTATATACTCATTTTGTTTTCAATAGTTTTGTTTTTTCATTGAAATGTGGCAGCCAAAAGACATTATTTTTGTAAAAACAGTCTTACCTGCAGTAGTCGTAGACCTCGACGTTTCTCCAAACACGCATCAGCACATTGCAGTATTATCAAGGTCAAACACTCGCATCAACATCATTGTCAAATCTCAACTTTCGACATACATCAAATGGAAAAATGTGAAAACAGCAAAATGGAAAATCTATGTTTTCATATCACCAAAAACGCAAAACTTAAAAGGGACATTTTTAAAAACTGGAAATGGCCATATGTGAAATATGAACATTCAAAAACTTCAAACGGACATTGTTTAAAAAGTGTCATCAGCAAAATGGAAAAATCCATATCATCAAAAACGTTAAACTTGAAACGAACGTTTTCAAAATCTGTAAATTGCAAAATGACAAATGGCAGCGTGTGAATTCATCATGTGTGAAATGTGTAAAATGAAAAATCAGCCATCAACATCACGATTTCTTAAAATTAAAAATAACAAAACATCGTGCTCTGGTAAACCTTTGTTTTTATTTCATAGTCATAGCGAATTGACAAAAGAAAAATAGAATACAAACAAATCCCAATTCCTCACTCCTCAATGTTTATGTCCATGCATCATCAACTTTCCTTTCATAGCATTCATGACAATCAGGGCTGGCATCCTTTCACCCACTGAGGCATCACTGAATGTGAAACGTTGTTTAGCTTTCTTCAATAACAATTTATCGGCCACATGTCTTAAACCAGGATGACTATGGCGATAAGAAAGGTCATGTTCCTTGCATGCTTGATTCAAAAGATTAATGGGTACATCACCACGTTGTAAACGTTTTTCAAGATGAGTTCCAGGGCCGCAAAAACGATAACCTGGAAGATGGATTTCGAAAGGTAAGTATTGAATCACTTTGTCAATGACGCCATTGCCAGTACAGGTCTGGCAAATCCTTTTCCATCGATGGTAAAAAGGTTTGGTCTTCCTCCTCCTCTGTGGACGATGTTTGTGTTTGTTGTTGTTGTTGCTTTTTCTCGCCATGACACCCGTGGAATGATTCAACAAAGTCTTTACATGGACTTTTATGACCGTGATACAGTTTCACTAGCTGGCAAGTCGCACACTGACGCATAGACGGTATTTTTACCATGGCCACTTGCTTATGGTGATCGTAATCCGTACAGGGTTGCAATTCACTCAATACAGGGTCTTGAGTCCATGATTTTGGTACATGTTGCCAGATTTCTTTGACCGCGTTGGCGGCCACATAATAAATGAACGACTTGGGCAGCGCCAAGAGTTCCTCTTTGGTAAAACTGTCTAGTTTCTTTTTGCACACAAAGAACTTGCCGATGGATTTGTCCGTAGCATTCCCTTTCTCCATGGTAACACGTGCTGTAGATGTTTACACGTCGCTTGTAGAAATCTCACTGGCGTCATTCACAGGTAAATCTTGAGTTATAATTTTGTTTAACAACTCCCAGCAGGCATGGGTGGTTAACCAATGAAGAAGATGCCACGCATGCGATAAGGCTGTATGGGTAATGTTGCCACAGGAACAAGTATCCATGAGCGTTTGCAGGGAGGGGCAGCCCAACTCCATGAGGTCGATACATTGGCAGTAAGACGCCAAAAATGGTTGCAACCATTGACGTTTTTCATTACCTTTCATAAATACCACATTGGCCGAGGACAAGTGTGCTTTCATGACCACGTCTAAATATTTATAGGAAGTGGTTCCCTGATTCCAGTCTAGTTGCCTATGATTTTCAATCCACTGGGTTTGTTTACGGTCTTTTTCACACAACAAATCAAAAGCATGGGGTGGTTTAAATAGCAAATGCGTAGCTTGCGATATCCAAAACGTGGTACAATCGATCATGGCCACTTGTTTAAATATAAATTTGTTGTCACCAATTTTAAACCCTTGGCAATCCACAATGAGTGTGCGCAACATGTTGACGCTTGCCTGGACCAAGTTCAACTGATGACTGACTGACGATTAGGTGTGATCATGTCATGAAATTACCTGCCATGCTAGATTGGATAACAAAATGAGGTTAGGGTCGGACAGAGGGACATGCAAAAATTAGAATTTAAGAATTACATCATTTTATTATCATAACACGTCTTACAGGCTTTTCTCATTTTGGGATAAGGACGATAGCAACTGATACAACAATATAGTCTCTTGTGTTTGTAACGTCCATAACACCGATGATGTCCCAATGTCTCTAAACTAGGCGTTTTTGATGGTGAGCTGCTCACCGAAGCACCATGGATACCATACGGTCCACACGTATCGTAACTTGTTTTTTTTTCATCACCCAGGGACACAAGTGAGGGATAGCTTGAATGACAGTGTATATTTCCCACTTCCATTCTACACAGGTAGGGGCAGGTGGGTGACCAGCGCTGATGTTCCTGCATGGGTTCATTGCCCTCCTGCCATTGGTCTATGATGATGGGACAAAAGGCACATTTCACTTCATCTCTTGTTTCTAAATAGTAGAATCCAGCGGCCGCCAAGGCTTGAGGGTTTATGAAAGGCACCGGCCACGTGGCAAAAGTCTTGAAACGTTGTTCCTCAGAGTTTAAATTCATGGATGTGACGTCTCTTGAGGCTTTAAAGCAAGACATGACTGAGCGGCTTGACGTGGGTTGACCAGTCATTTATACACTCGTCACTTGGTTGGACAGTGGATAATAGTTGACTTGTTTGTGATGAATAATCAAACAGTCGGCCGTGGTATTGGCTGGTACATTGTCATACGTTTCAAAATCTAGTCGAATGTCAATATTGGATGGCTTGACTGACTCTTCCAGGTAAGAACAGTCAAAGACAATCAGTGGCGCTCTTGCCTTATACACTTGGGGTAGCAGCATGGGGCCGTTCTCTTTTTGATAATACGACCATCGAAATTTAGAAAACATGTCGTACAGGGGGCCAAATTTATTTTTTGAAAAATCCAGATCCAGTCCTTCATAGGGAAACACAGCTCCGTTGAGGAAAAGACGTGCATTTCTCAATTGCAGGTGATCAAATTGCGTGGCATCTTTGGTTTGTTGATACTTACGATTCGTTTGAAAACCCACGATCAGGTAGAGAGGTCTCTCTGTATAGCGAGATGTTTTTACAGACCAACTGTGTGTGTTGGTAGTGGGCAATAGCGGATACTCATGGAGTGCCCAGCTTCTAAATTCCATGGGAAGCGGCATATCTCTCTTTACCATTTTGAGTATGTCCAGTTTCTTGCTATCTTCAAGGGTCTCATGAGGCACTTTCCATAGCAAGCGTTTGTAGTTGAATTTTTGAATCGATGGGGGCATTGTCGGCTCCCTTGAGTGCATTATTATCACTCCTGTCTCTCACTAGATAAAGCACTTGCCTTGCGTTGACCACAATGCGTTGGTGATCTTCGGCAAAGCCTAAAATCAGTTTAAGAGGTAAATACCCAGTAAAGGTCCCATCGGTGTGTACCATCCAGTCATTGGTCGAGTCAGGGCACCAACCTGCCATGCAAAGTGTTTTACCTTCTTCCTCACTATAAGAGGGGTATAGTTTCATGACACAGGAAATGCCCACATTTCGAGTGCTGTCCACCACGATATCGTTAATGACATACCGCACTTCAGAAAATAGAAAGGCCAAACCATGGTTGGCCAACTTGGATGTCGTGGGTGTAGAGCCATCGGCTTTCGTGAGCCGACCTTCAATCAGAATGTCACTTTCATGCGGTGGGGTGTAAATATCTTGGTTGTTGATAACAAATTGAATTTCATCATTGTTATTGAGTCCAGGTGTTTGAGCTTGATAGGAATGGAGATCAATTCTTACCACTCCTGGTTGCTCCTCGATGCGGTTCGCTATCTCTAGGATAGAATTCATTAAGAGGGTTGACGTGGTAACCCAAATGCTGTAAAATCTGCTTGCCTTGAGATGTTAACGTGTATTCACGTGGCAAACAACTAACACCATTCCTAGACGGTGTTGTTGCTTTATACACAAACTTCATAGTGGATTTAGCACCAACTTGTAAGTCACTGGTGTGGTAGAATCTAGATCAATGAGTTGTTGATCTCTATTGATCAGTCTTAATGTTATATTACTAATACTATCGACAGCCACAGAATGAAAAAGCACCACTGGAGGGTTTTCACGAATAATATACCCATTGGGCGATGTCACAATAAAGTCATAAAGCGAATGCGATGGTTCTTGATTGGTGTACACTTGGCTAATAATATTACATGTCACCGACACATGATGGTCCTCAATGAATTTCACTTCATGGTCTGATTCATGTTTTTGTTGGGCTCCAACACACGTGGTTTAAATCCTAGTAATGGGCCAATGGAATAGGGGTGTGTTTTAAAGTCAATGTTGAATGTGGAGAAAATACTGCAGCGATGAGTGTTGGTATTTCCTACAAGTTCAAACTTGTGCGTTCCATCGAGAAATGACTTTAAACCATATTGATTGATCAACACCACATAAATGTGTTCATAAATATCATCGATCGTGTATCCACCAGAGTTCAGGGTGAGCACAGAATCATCATAGTAAAACTTGTTGTTCACATTTTCACGTATGTTGTATATTCGATTGTACGTTTCAAGAGAAACAAGTCCTAAACCATAGGGTTTTTCACTCAATTCGATAGGCGGGTAAAAGTCTAGGCTGACTTCAGGTTCACGTCCATGCAGTGTAAACGTTTTACTTTCTGCCGACATACTGGTGGCGTTTTTGCTTATGCTGCGTCTTATATAAAAAAAAAACACAAACGTCCACACTGTTGGCTGTTGAACGTTTGCTCTCGTTTCACATTATAATATATCTTGATCCTGTTTCCAAAATAGGTCACTAGTTCCATTGGCGGAGGCAAATTCCAAAAACTGTCAAAGTACCATACGATGGATCCCTCTTTGACATAAGCTACATAATGCGTTCCTGGTCCTCGGTGATCATCCAAATTGACAACAGCACATTCCTGTTTCCAGGGTCGTGGGGGGTAATTGGTTTCGCATAAACACACCTCGAAAATGAGAAAGCTTTAGTTGTTTAGCATAGCTTTCCACTTGTAGATGCGTCAGGGCATGTCTTGCTATGGCTGAGGTTAATTTTTTTTTAATTATTCGAAATGGTGAAATCCCAAATCCTTGTTGATAAAAGGCTGGCTTTAAATTGGCATTTCTAGCCCCCATGGCAATCGCTTCCATCGTTTCATTGTGTCGCTGACTTTCTTTGAGTTGTTGCTTGCCCTGCTGCGCGGCTTTAATGGTTTTCGCCACTGCACTGGCACCGCCCAAAAGTGAACCCAGAGCAGCCAAACCGGCAAATAATGCAGGTAAAAATCCCGCTCGTTTGGGGACGGGAATCACTCGTCCTTGGTTTGAAACCTGTCGCCGACGTTTTGGAATAACAGGTCTCTGTGCTGCTCGAAAGGCTTTCCATATGGTCAATACATTAATTTTTCTTTTTTCTTTCGCAAGGGCTTGTCCACGAATGTCTTAAGCCCAGGCTTTGCCAAGGACAAGGTCCTTTTTGTTAGTCTTTCTCACTGCATACCTTTGTTTCACCATAATGATAATGACCAACAACCTTTCACAAGAAAGTTTAAATCACAACTAACGTCAGATGGTTATTTCATGGCTGTATATTCCAATTCCACATAAAGTGGGAAATCGTTTATGGTTTTTCCCGCTTGCTTTTCATCCCATGTCAACATGAGATGAGAGGATAATTCGTCACCTGCATTGACCATTTCATGGTTATGGACCAACATCCTATGACCATTTATCATTATTTGTAAATGGTTCTCATCAGGTATGGCATATTTGATGTGAATGGTTCCATCATAGTGTAATCGATAGTGGCTTAAACCCGAAGCATGCACATAGGTCAAGTGCTGATCATGGACTAGCGGTAAATGGTTTCTCTCATTCAAAGATTTTTCATTTGTCAGATACACTAAAAATACAGATGGGATAAATTTATAAAGCCTTTTCATTTCATAGGTCATGTAACGCTTGGTACAGACATTGTCTTCGTCTTGTGGGTCTTCCACGTGAATAATCCGATGGTGATTAGCGCTATAGCCATTCACCGTAAGCTGGGGCACTTTTCTCATAAAACTCATACACTTTGTTATCGACATACTTTTTCGTAGTAACGTCTGTAGACACTTGAGGATGTTTTACATGGGTTAACCACTTTCCCTTAAAGTCATAATCTCCCTGTTTTGTGCGTGGCACTACTGACCTATCCACATAGTGTTTATTAGCAGGATCTGTTTCCTGTTTAGGATCATGTATGGGGACAGGCCTAGCTTTGGCCATCAACGCACGTCCAAAGACATCCATCGTCAACCTGTAGTACCAGTCTACTGTTTCTATGACAAGATTCGGTGTCCTGTATATAGACAGCCTGCTAGCCTGTCTAAGCCTTAGTTGAAATGAAGATTATTAAGCAGCGAGTCATTCCCCGTGGGGGACATGGTTTCCCATCTCTGTCCCACATCACGTGAACAACGCCATGGTTCACTGTTTCCATCTTCCATTCGCTGCATCATTGTGGGGCCTTCCGGCTGTGGAAAGACTAATCTTTTGCTAACGCTCATTACAGCGCCCAATGGTCTGCGTTTTCAAAATATCTATATTTTTGCAAAATCTCTCTACCAACCCCTCTACGTGTTTCTGGATCAAGTCATGTCTGGATTACAAAAAGAGAATATGGGTTATTTTACATTTTCCATGCAAGAAAATGTGATTTCACCGGATGAAGTAAAGCCTGATTCACTCATGATTTTCGATGATGTATCCACTGTACTTCAAGGCATCATTCAAAGCTATTTCAGCATGGGTCGTCACAAACATATCGATTGCTTCTATCTTGGGCAAACGTATTCTAAAATGTCCAAACAGTTGATTCGTGACAATGCCAATGTCATTGTTTTATTTCGTCAGGACGAGAGAATCAGTCGTCACATTTATAATGAACATGTGAATCCTGATATGACCTTTCAAATGTTTACAGAATTGGGTGCCAAGTGCTGGAACACTCAACGTCATGCCTGTTTAGTGATTGACAAACAAAGTGAACTCAACCAAGGATGGTATCGCTTAGGGTTTGATCATTTTATTGCTATTTAAGGCCCTGTCTCATTCCCCGGCAAGTCATTTGTCAAGACACCATGGCGTTAGCAGAGAGTCAATTGAAAAAGCATATTATTAGAGCAAAAAATACTATTCGCCAAAAGTTTCGTCAATTGAAACATTCACGTGCAAATCATGCTTTGTTTATTCAGCAACATTTAGCACCTCCGCTAAAAGCCATGTTGAAACCCTCTTTCAAGCCATCTGAAACGCTACCCACCGTTTCAGAAGCCACGCAGACGCTGCACGAGGACCCTGAGGAAGAGGAAGAGGAACAGGAAGATTTGACTAGTGTTAGTGAAGTTGAGGATGAGGAGGAACAAGTGTTTACGCCTCAAAAAAAGGCCGCACCCCTTGCAGAGTTTTTGAGAAAAAAGAAATCCTTGGCCATGGTCGATACACCTTGCCCTTCCAGGGCGTCTCCGTTTTCACAACTCTTGGCCACCCCTCAACATAAAGCACAACTGAAAACCATTTTAATAAAATATTATGGATCAACATTGGAACCCTATTTCACCGATCTATTTATTGGAAACACAGATACCACGTATGGTGTTCGCTATGAGGATGATAGTTTTAAAATTGGCGATTCATCCATTAAATTTGCTCGTACTAAAGCTGTCATTAAAAATATCAACTATAAATTAACGCCAGGACTGTTAAAGCTGCCCTTTTCTCGGACCCCCTCTTCCCATGATTATATGTCAGAGGACCTTGACAAATATAAATCCATTTTATAGGATACCCATGCTCACAAAAGACAGTATGATCCCACGCAACAAGTGAATGCCAATATATCTCAAAAATATAAAACCATCATTGCAAAAATGTTTCCCACTAGTCAAAGTACTCGTCGTAAAGTGTCCGCTTCGGGAGGGACATTTAAATCATTAAAACCCCTTGTGGATGTTACCTACTGGCACAATCCCAATAAGCTCGTCCAGCGGCTACAGTTGTTGCATGCCTCACGTCAAGCTGGACATACCGGTCACGATTGGGAAATTCAAGAAATTGAACAAGAACTTCGAAATGCCAAAATTATTGTTTAAGCCCTCACCCATTAAAATGGGTATTGCTCACGAGTTGCATCGCCCAGCTAGGCGTCACTATCCATGACTCAAGGTGATTTCACGAGGTGTTGATGAACTTTGGCAGGCTGACATGGTTGAAATGATACCCTATGCTGGCGTTAACGACGTTGTACGCTATATGTTGACCGTCATTGATGTCTATTCCAAAATGGCCTTTGTTGAACCTGTGCGTCGCAAGTCTGGCCCACTAGTCACCACGGCCTTTCAACATATTATTCAACACTCCAAACCTCAACCTCAGCTGCTACAAACTGACCAGGGGAAAGAATTTTTCAACAAGGATTTCTCCAGTTTTCTCAAATCTAAGGATATTCACCATTACACCACGTACAGCAACCTCAAAGCCGGTGTGGTCGAGCGGTTCAACCGAACATTGAAAACCCATATGTGGAAAGCGTTTACCGCTCAGGGCACGTATCGCTGGTTGGACATGTTACCAGAGCTAGTATCGCGTTACAATGACACCAAACATAGAACCATTGGGACCAAGCCACGCCTGGTGACCAAAAATATTCAGCGATTGGATAAACTGTTTAACCCCATAAAAACAGCCGATCCTAAACTTCACCGACTGAAAATTGGGGATTTTGTTCGTGTGAGCAAATTTAAGTCTGCCTTCAATAAGGGCTACACGCCTCAGTGGGGGACTGAACTATTTCGAATTCATCAAGTCAACTTGGACAGTCCAGTCACCTATTTACTCGAGGACCTCAACCGTCAACCCATAAAAGGTAGATTTTATCTCCATGAACTTCAGAAAACAGCATTTCCTCAGCATTATCTTGTGGAAATAGTGTTGAAACAAAAAGGAAATAAACTCTATGTCAAATGGTTAGGGTTTAACTCTACGTTTAATTCTTGGATCAATAAATTACATGTTGTGTGAACCAGTGCAATTTTTAATTTATTCACACATGTTGTACACCACCTATAGCTCTATGTGTACAGTCCTCAGCTCCACATATTTCTTTCTCTTTCCACCTGTGTTCTCTCTTACATTACCCATCCCCCTTTCCCTCCCTTCACCTCCCACCACTGCTGTTCGCAGCTCTTGCCTATCTATTGGTTGTGACATCATTCCGACAAGTTGCATCATACTTTTTACTGATTCAGCGATTCCCACGCTTTGAATATTCTCTTATCGTGCACGTGGACACCTAACGTCCAACGTGAACACCTGTGGCAGATCAAATTTCACGTCAACTTGCATTTTGTCACGTACGAAGCAAAACAGGATGTAACTTGTTAACAGTTATCGTGCACGTGGACAGATAACGTCCAAGGTGAACACCTGGGGTAGATCAAATTTCACCTGGACTTGCATTTTGTCACGTACGAAGCAAGACAGGATGTCACTGGTTTAGCGTACATGTGGTTTCACACATGTTCACATGCCTTTCGCTCTTCCCTGCCACCACGATGGTCAGATTATTTCACCTTCAAGCGTCATTGTCATTTTTTTTTCATTGCACCTATTGTCAAGTCAGATCAACGCCTTCCAATAATCTCAAATGACATTCACCTCCTGCTCCTCGGCAAGTTTGTTTTCTCTACTCGCTTCGACCAACATAGAACCAAGTTCTCATCACCGTTTACACGTTAAAGGTAAAATATCAGAAAACGCACCCTCGCTCTGTCAAAAACCGGCCCGTCGAAGTATCGATTGATCTATTGAGCACAGCCACCGTGGTCAGCGACAGGTTCGTTGACACACACACACACCCAGCAGTATCGTCTCTCTCAACCACCACGCTTCATGGACGTTATAAACAGGTAAAGAAAAAGAAAAAGTTTTTTCAACATGTATGGCGTTAGGCCCTTTGTGAATTATTTTTTGGAAAAAAATATCTGCCACATTTGAAAGGGGGCGTTAGCCCGAGTCCTAGGACACCTCGTACACGTCTCTAGCGTTATTGGTTCGTGATATCGGCAAAAATCACAAAAAACACGTTTCCATTTTTTTTTTAAATATAACGAGTGGTCCATAGCAAAGAGGACGTCAGCCCGAGTCCTTGGACCCCTCGTACACGCCTCTAGCATGATTGGTTCGCGAGATATAGCAAAACGTTTAAAATCACGGTTTTACCCCCAAAAAATTGTGTTTCCCTCATTCTCAAAAACTTTAACCTATTACCAAAATAAACAGGGTTTCGAGACAAGCCATTTGACACGTCATAGGACCAAATCCGACCAGGCATTCGTGCAATATCGGAAAAAGTCTAAAATCACGGTTTTTCTTCCAAAAAGCCTGTTTCCCTCATTCTCAAAACTTTAACCTATTAATAACATGTATAGGGCTTCGAGACAAGCGATTTGACACGTCACACGTCCAAATCCGACCTTGCGTTCAAGAGATATCGGCAAACTTCGTAAGAAAGTAGGCGACTATCTGGTTCTCTCCTCGGCCATCAGGAGCGATCGTGGAGCCAAGATACTTGAATCTCGTTACTCGCGGTAGATCCTCGCCGATTGCTTGTGTGTCGGATGTCATATATTCGGGTTTCTTCTTATTGAGGCGCAGGCAGTATTGCGCCAGCCGATTGTTCCATTGCTGGGTTTGACGTTGCAGATCAACCTGGGTCTCAGAGGCCAACATAACATCGTCTGCATACAGGAGCGTCCATGGCAAAGGATGGTGAAGGTCTGCTGTTACAGTGTCCATTACTAGAATGTACAAAAGCGGTGACAGCGCTGAACCCTGGTGAACGCCGACGGTGATGGGAAAGTCACGGGAGGCTCCTGCGGCAGCCTGAACATAGCTCCGTGGATCCACTTAAAGCGGCTGAACCCAGTTGACAAGATATTCCGCTATGCCATGCCCTCGCAGTGCTAGCCATATGAGGTCATGAGGTACACGATCAAAGGCCTTCTCAAGGTCCAGGAAAGCTCGGCTTCT
Source organism: Meconema thalassinum (assembly GCA_946902985.2). Classification (NCBI taxonomy): domain Eukaryota; kingdom Metazoa; phylum Arthropoda; class Insecta; order Orthoptera; family Tettigoniidae; genus Meconema; species Meconema thalassinum. The sequence goes on along the minus strand of OX336394.1, from coordinate 426,197,294 downwards.
TCTTCTCACAATGCTTTTCAATCAAGAACCGTGCAGCGTGGATTGCATCGCTTGGGCCGCAATTCTTCACAAATCCAGCTTGGTTTTTGGAAATCTCGACAATCTTACGTATCCTGTTATCAAGAACACGTTCGAATATCTTCATCGCATGACACACAAGTCGGATCGGCCGGTAATCATCACATTCAGCTGGACTCCCCTCCTTCTAAAAAAATGGGTACGTTGATACTCCGCTGCCAATCCCTCGGTGATCCACCCTCCTTAATGATCTGCTGAAATAGGCGTGTTAACCATCCTGCCGCATCCCACTGTTGAGAATTCCAGAGTTCTGCTGGAATATCGTCTGGGGCAGTAGCTTTCCCCGGTTTCATTTCTTTCAAAGCAGCCTTGACTTCTTCGACATCAATGTCTCTGACAGGTCCTTCCACAACAGCACGGACTGAGATTGGTGGATGGGGAATTCCTCAGTCGAGATCTTCTCGTAGTAGCTCCGCCAACGTTCTCTTTCCTTCGTCCAATCGACCAATAAGTTTACCATTTCATCATTAATACCATAGAAGCGCTGAATATCCTGTGTTTTGCGATGCCTCGCTTTGGTGAGTCGATATAATTCCCGCTCATCACCGCGCGTGTCAAGTTGTGTAAAGATCTGCATAATGCGCACTTTTTGTTGTGGCAATGATCTTCTTTGCATCACTACGGGATATCTTGTAGGCAGCCCATAAAACGCTGTCTTGTCGGCAAGAAACTCACGGTAAAGCCGCTTCTTCTTTCTTACTGCATCTCGAACTTCATCACTCCAGAGCCATGTTTCTTTGTCAATTTTCCGCCATTGTGGTTTCATTGTACCTAGAACAGTACCTGCAGTATCATGGGCAGCCTCCTTTAGTTTAATCCAGCTCTCTTCGACTGTAGTAATTGGTGGCAGTGATATTCTTGTGACAACCTCGGCCTCCTGTTCCTTGAGGCGCCACCAATTGATTCTTGCAGGTCCCGTACGAAAGGTGTGTTCGGAATTCGGCGATTTGATACGCAACTTGCAGATGACTGGTCGATGTTGCGTCGCGACAATTTCAAATGGTACAGCCTTTGTGTCCAAAACGTCTTTAAGGTCCCGACGCCTGACGAGGATGTAATCGATCTGCGTTTCCTGTGTACCGCTGTAATAAGTTATTAAATGCGAATCGCTCTTTTTGAACCATGTGTTTGTGATGACCAGATTATGGGCTTCAGCATAATCGAGGATTCGTTGGCCATCGTCGTTCTTTTCCCCAAAACCATGACCACCGTGGGCTGCATGATCCTCCTTTCTGCAACCGACGTGTCCATTTAGATCACCGGCGATAATGAGGTAGTTCTCCAGGGGTACTGCTGCCGTCTTCTCTTCAAGCATCTCCGAAAAGGCATCCTTTGTTGTTCTAGGCAAACATGTCTGTGGGGCGTATGCGCTGAAAAATTGGACCTTTCGTCCATCTGCGATGTAGATAATCTTCATCAGAAGGTCATCGTAACGCTGCACATCAGAGATACAGCTGTCGAACTTTGCTGATACAACAATACCTACGCCACTGGTTGTTCCACGGGTAGCAGTGTATATCTGTTTGTGCCCGCATCCGATGTCGTATGATTTTTGTCCACTCCACCGCGTTTCCTGCACCGCACAGACATCGATCCGTCTCCTTGGAAAAGCCTTTGACAGTTCGCTGTGCCGCCCAGACAAAATGCCGACGTTAAGTGAAGCAAGACGTGTTGTATGGGCTAGCTTGTTTAGCGGTCACCGCCCGTGCGACGGTAACCCTTGCATATTTCTCACAATGACCGGGCCATGCCAACGCGCGTCGCCTACGGGGGACGCCCTAGCCGTGGTACTAAATCCGATAGACATCATTCCATGAGATTGTGACTGAGGGGTTTTACGGCCGGCTTGTCACAGAGCTTGTCACCAAGCATTTTAAAGCTACTGCCAGCATCAATGCCAATTATGGATATTTATCAGCCGCCCTTAACATAGGAAACAGACGCTGTTTGTAACTGCCTCTCTGAGGCACAGACGCTACGACTGATATCTGTCCCTATCTAGAGGACAGATAATAATACAAATATAATAATTATTAATGCCTGGTGCCCATGCCGTAATTGCGATATAGTCTTACAATTTCTGTGCGTTTATTGGCAGATTTATTCGCTTTTAACTGGCCGTTCCTGTGTCCTTTATGACTGTGTAAGGGAACGCTTCCTCAAGGTACCGCCGCAGGGCCGTGGAGAGCGAGTAGGGGCCCTAGGGCTAGGACTCTATATTTGTTCGTCCCGTCACATCGTGTAAATATCAAATTTGCTTTTTTATTTTTAAAGCCCCCTAAAAAATTTGTAATTTTTTAATTTGCTTTTCTTGGGAACGTACTTTTTGTTCATTGCAAATTTTACTCTCTCACGTTCAACGCCTTTCACAATCGTATGTGCTAAAATTCCAACTTTGCGAAGGTTCATAAATGTAGCTCAGCAGCTATTAGGTTAGCGGCTTCGGTGGCGTAGTCGGTACCATGCTGAACTGCTATGCCCAAGATAGTGGGTTCAAACCCGGCCGAAGTCGTCGGATTTTTTAAGAGCGTTAAACATCCTTCAGTATGTCTTCCTTCGGAGGGGAAGTGAAGCCGGCGGTCCCATGTCATAGATTTATGGCATGTAAAAGATCCTTTCACAGACTAAACTTGTGTAAAGCAAAATTTGTTAGGTTAGATTTCGTCAAAACGCTCTATGAAAGTTCCAACGTTCGCCACTAGGTATCATTGATATCTGGTGGCGAAAGTTGGAACTACTTGAAATTGAACGGAACTTGTAGCTCACCCTTTAGGGTGTCCGCTGGAAGCAGCTACAGACTCAGGCGAGCCGAACATGTCCTCGGACACTCCCGGCACTAAAAGCCATACGATAAATAAATAAATAAATAAATAAATAAATAAATAAATAAATAAATAAATAAATAAGCTATTAGGTTGAGTTGAAATGTATAGAATCTTTCCTCCCTGTAAACAGTGGAAACTTAACTATTTCTCTGGCTGCGAAGATATGAAGATAATGGTTACATTCATGTTCTCTTAGTAGTATTTTGTAGCATATTCAATTGATTCAGATACATTGAATATCCTATAATATCAAATTTGTTGGCAAATACGTAAAATCGGGTAAATTTGTCTACTCTGGGTTTTTTCTACTTTCGCGGGCCCCTCAGCAAGACCGGGCCCCAGGGCTACATCCCCTTTTGCCCCTCCCTCTCATCGGGCCTGGGTACCGGTACTAAATTGTTGTTACATGAGATGTACTTCTAAAAAATAACGCTATGATAATTGCGCACTTTAGGGGGCATCTCTGAATGCCTTTTAAAGACTCTCTTGTGATTTCACGCTTCTTAATATGTCGAGGGATGTGTTTATGAATGGCAGATCTGTATAGGCTATTCCAGAGTGTCATTTGCTTGCGTCAGGTGACGAAACTGCGTTATCTGACTTCCGCTAGTACGAATGTTTCGCTGAGTTGTTCGGCGGGTTGAATATCCTTGCGTGCTGGACGGCTGCCTCTTCCTTCCCTGAATGTGTTTATAAACATTTCTTTAAGGTAGCTTTGGAACTGAGTGAAGCGCAATGTTCCTTGACGTATGAGTGTGGAGAAAGAATAAATGGTGGCGCCTTTCTGTGTTGGCGAATGATGTATGTATGTATGTCGTCCTGCGTAGTGGAGGTCATGTATGAATGTGTGAGTGTTAGGTTTGCCTGTGGATCTTGTCTACACAAATTGTCGTTGTTGCTTTTCACTGGGTCACGCAAATGTTTCCAAAATAATTGATGGGGTACAAAAAATATATATAATATAATTGCACTGCTGGAAAAAATCACTTGGTTATTTGCTTACATCATAAATTGGAGCACTGTATTTTATATTAGGGGTTGTCACCGTCTTGATGCCATTATAGTAATTGTTGACCTTCTAGGGGGTATACATTTGCTTTGGCGAAGAGGTGCCTGTGGTCAGCATTACTCTTGGTACTGTACCCGTTTCACTATGGTATGCGATGACCCAGCTAACATAGCATCGCATATCAAGTGTCCCGAAACAGAGAAGTACTGAAAAAAATAATTAAATAAGGAATGTGTCGGAGATCCAGTTGGAATTAAAACAAAATCAGCCATGGTTAGTACGAGACAGAGTGTCTCTGGGTCGCTTACGGGCGAAAAGAAAAGGGCGCCATCAATCTGGATTCCTAACAAACTACATCCTTCCTGGTGAAGCCTTAATATGACACAGGAAAAGGACTGGGGAAAAGACATCATCACGAGATTATTTAAAAACAAACAAAAGAAAATTTATTAAAACATTGGCGAGACAAGACATTAAATAGCAAAATCCTGCCTAGGATAATGGTAGATAATTAGTTAGGTTGTGAGAGTTCATGTTCAAGTCTAACCATTTCCATCATGACTAATATTTTTTTGTTCACATGATAAAAAGAAAGCAACTAAAAGTTTATCTTGGTTTCTCAGTGTCACCGAAGCACTTTATCGCACGTCGCTTAATCAGATGTGAACCCTGAGACCTATCATTATTTACACATTAACATCATGCATGCGAACGTTTAGGATCTATAATATTTACACTAAATCATATTAAGCATTCATAAAATGAGAGAATGTCTTGTTTTTCCAATATCATTGGAATCAATAAAGTTTGCAATCATTTATCATAAATTCAAAATTATCTGATCCTCTTATTCAGAAAAATGTATTTATAATCAATTCAAATTATCATGAATTCATCTGTCATCCTAATCACTTAATCATATTAATCATTAATCATAATTAATTCACTCATCATATTAATTGTTTAATCATTTTTAATCAAATATGACTTTAATCATTCGTTATTTTAATTATTTAATCATCAATAATCATTTTAATCATCCTATCAAAAACCATTTATAATGATCTGGCGTTTCAAGAGTATTGAAAATTGTTAATAAATGGTCATATCAGCTATTACTCAATCAGTTGTTCACTTGACTTCAGTAAATTATCATCAGGTCAGATCAGCTGTTCCAATATCATTCAGAGTAATTTTAACCATTTACCGTAAAAGCAGCTTGGATTACTTTAAATATCCAGAATAACAACTAGGATCAATTAGAGGTGTCGTCAGATTCTATAATACTGACTAGAAAGTATTGCCAGACTTTATTATACGTATATAATTTGAGGGTTATGCCTATATTGCACTCAGTTTTCATTCAAAAATTATTATTGCCATAAATTCTTCACATCGGATATTATTATCCAATAATAACCACTTGGAATCAATACTTATCAAAGACCACTTCATTAATTCGCAATTGAACATCATCAATTCACCATAAATTCACCACATATCCCCATAAATTATTCAGCGCATAACATGAATTAAGAACAAGACTGGGTTTGCACTAACCTTCAGTCAACAACATATATATCACAGTGGTAACCTCACAAACTGTGGCAATCTCTACACAACACACTTGGCAAAATACCTCAAGACAATGTATTTAATAATCACCATCAAACTGTAAAACTAGCTTCAGACCTCAATAAAATTGACCCATCCAAAATTAGGGTCGCAACGACTACGTTGGGCAACCTCTTAAATAACGTGTAAATCATTGAAATAATTATTTATAAAATCCAAGTGTTAATAAACCTAATCGGTGGTAATACCAAAATTTACTATTAATTGCTGTCTTATTTCTGCCTGTGATATATTTCTGATATAGTCAATGCATGTTAGAAGAATTAACCACGTCAAAATCCTTGGCCAAGGTAAGAATTAACCATTAGACAAATATAAATTTACTGTCCTCAAAGATGGAACATCACCACAAAATCTCTTGAATCTATCACAAAAATCACGAATGTGACTCTGATTTCATTTATTTTTACCATATTTAATAAAGATCAACCAATATGTGACTTGTCAATTGTTGTTTATTTCGCTTACGATACATATAGCATTCTGATGATAGTATGAGTATCCTGGTACAGGTTAGACGGTTAACGCCACACAATTGCTCTAGGCAAACGGCCCTGTAACGATGGCTAGATGATATTTCCCTAGTACATGTTAGACGGTTAACGCCACACAATTGCTCTATTCAAAAGGCCCTGCAACGATGGCTGGATGGTAGAATGCATAGGACTGGAATCAGCAACAACTGTACTGTTGTTCCAGCCCCAGCCCTTATACAAGGGCTGTGCCTTTACCTACATAAATGCTAATTAAAAGTAACTACGTAAAAGACGGGAATAACGACATAGCAACACGACTGCGAAGTAAGCGGCAGGTCATAGCCCTAAGGTCTAACAGCAAGTAGATTAGACAGGACACAGCGGGCATTACACTCCAAAGGTACTGTTGAGTAAACTGACAATGCACATTTTGCCTATAAGTAGAAGGTACGGACACGCGCCGCGCTCTCTTATTTGGCCACTCTCTATCTCTTGGACTTGGCAGCCTTCTCTTACAGTCTTACACTCTATCGGAGTTGTGCTACGACGGACCGGTATGGGGGATGCCCCGTATCGGGTCCCAACGCCACCAACATCATGACAGACCGGGATCTTTGGTGGGGTGAGTGAACACGTGTCTGCTAGACTCCTTTTCCCCCTAGTTTATTATTTCACTCCTCCCCTCTTTTCATCGCCACTAGTACTCAATAAACCCCCTTTTTGAACAGTCCATTCATTATCTCTTTATTTCGCTTGGATTAAGAAGCCCGTCCCTTTAGATTAGAACCTAGTTTAAGATCTCCACCGAACGCTGCCCAGCAGGAGGCGGTGCACAGCAAGCGTGCGGCCTACTAAGCCACCTTAAGGTAAGCAAGGTGAGTATTCCTCCCCACGGTTCCCCTGTACGTCAATTGCTCTCTAGACGTGTCCGCAGTAATTCATGAAATACCAAACACTTTAAACCCGAGTTCTACACAAAAGTAGAACAATTGGGGGACCGGTGCCGGGTTAAACTCAGTAGATACCGATAACGCCGTCCAGCCCATTCACAACAACAGTTCCACACAAAAGTAGAACAAATGTAAGAGGCTCGGAGGGGGTAGTTCTACACAAAAGTAGAACCAATGGTAGGATGCGGGATAAGCCCTACAAACGGATCCACTCATCCCTCCTGCCAAACACTTTAAAATAGTTCCACACACAAAAGTAGAACACTGTCAAACATTAATGACACAGGTTCGTTAAAGCGACGTAAATGCAACAGTTCAAATGATCCAATAAAAAAAAGAATGTGGAAAATCAAACACCAGTTTGCAGGCATCAAGTCCCGGAAATACTCGATCAAGAAAAACTAACAAAACATACCATAACTCGACGTGAAGAAGATCAAAATCTAAACTTAATAAGCACGGTGCATTGCAAAGCTCAGTGAAATGCTGTCATAAATTCTCATGATATCCATCATATGCCTGCGAATTCATATCGATAATACTCAAAATATTGTTAACGATGCTCAAAAATTCATAAATATACCAGTGTGCTCATGACCACGCAAATTCATAACATAAAACTCAAGTAATCGCTCACGTTATCTTAATCATATTCCAGATGAGCTGAATATCCATTCTTGAGATCGACGAAAATCCTGATATCCGTGAATAATTCTCGAAAGATCGACGATTTCTTCCTTCTTCATCCTGGATCCTGGATCAGTATTCTTCTCTCCCCAATGTAGATCTCGGGATCGTCACTCTCCTGGATAGAACTCGGAACCGTCACTCTCCTGGGTAGAAATCGGGACCGTCATTCTCCTCGGCCATCCTGTCTCTTCTATACTTAGCACCCCATATTAATGCGGAATGTGTTCATCTCGAATGTAGTCTCCAAAACGTCCCAAGAATCTACTGGGTTTTGTAAAATAAATGATATCCCCATTATACCTTCGGTGGTAGCACGCCACTGTTCCATAAATTGTCGCTTAATTCACTAATAATATCTCCATGTGTAATCGTTGGGTTGCTTGAATACAAAATTTTACATTGCAAGATCAAAGTTTTACACACCATGTAGTCTGAATAACAGGTGATACGCACGACTACGGATTTGTGCATTTTCTCAAATGTCTAATTATACTGTCGGCTGATAATCACTTCGTCACTGAGAAATAAATGTAATGCCGTTTCCACTTGACTAGTTGAATGTTCCTTCATGAATTAGGAGCCCCGTGGTAACCAAAGTTCCAATGTAATAATCATATCAGCTGTGCCTGGAAATGTACTGTTAAGGACGTGTAAAAGTCTTGCTTGCTTATGGTCACGCATACTCGATGCATTAAAGTTTGAAATAAATTAAGTTTAGTCTATATGTCGTAGTCAGATAGTGAAATCCGTCCGACGCGCAGCTCGCCCACGGGCGTCGAATAGAAAGACCTGCACTCGGCCTCTGAGGAGGCCACACGACAAAAAAAAAGAGAAATCCGTCATTTCATGAAAATCCTAGGCACTTCATGAAAAGCCGGCATATGATATAAAAAGGTACAGTTGCACTATCTGACGCGTGGTTTCATGAAATGACTAAATTTCGCCGTCACATAGAGTAATTCATTTTGTACATCATCTGACGGGAAATCCAGGCCGTCACTTCATGGAGTAGCGGCAGCGGTGATCACGTGTGAGGGAAGTAAGATATCCAAGAATTAATCGGTTGAAAATGTGGACACTAAAGGGCTGTTATTTCCTCCGAAAGTGAACACTGTGACGTATGGTACAAATGTCTAATCAATGGCATGGACTTGATTTATCCCCAATTCCCTCCCCAGCACCTTGGCCTTGCGCCTAGAAGGAATATTATGCTGCCGTACTGTGAACGGAAGAAGAAAGTCGTTCAGATCAATTTTGTTTTTAAATCATAGGAGATAACCGATAGTATAATATGAATCTTGGTTTCGCTGTTCCATCCTTTAAAACAACTAGAACTACTGTAACTCAGTTACGGACGCGCAATAAAGGGATCTTGTACAGCTCATAGCAGCCGATTCTACGAGTAGGGTTGTAGTCTCTTTGTATGGTGTTAGCTTCCCGATTACTACGTAGTGAGTTCGACTCCACTGAGGGGGGGGGGGGTTGCCAAGTAACTATTACAGTATTTTTTTGTTCAATCTGCTCATTTTAATATAGTTCAGTTGTTGCCTCGTTTTATAGTTCTTGTTTTTTTGTATATTTATTTTAAGAGCTGGGGACATCTTGGTCTTCAGCCCAGTGTATTTGGGTGGGTGTTTTCTGATAACCTGTGCTTGCGTGACGACTGAAGTAGTTTGTATAGCTGTAATGGGTAAATAATTTGCGAAGGTATCTCGAGACTTGAAATAAAGAACCATCCCAGCATTTTCCGAGAGGGTGTGTGGAAATACCTGGGGTAAAACGCCACAGTCAGCCACGGGATTCGAATCAGCATATACAGTACTCGTTAAGTAGACTTATGAAATCAACTGTGGTTACCAGGGATAGGAACTTAATTATGGTCTGAGGGCTGAATTGGGGTACACTCAGCCTCGGGAGGCAAAGCTGAGAAGAGGTGGGTTCCATTCATACCTTAGCCATCCAATATTAAGGCATACAGGCATAAGCCCGATTATGTTTCTTCTTGACATATCAAGTTCAAAAATACAACTTGCATCAATGAAGGAAGGAGAGAAAAGAGAATACACAATTGAAGAACAAAAATGAAAGTACGCATTACTGATTAGAAAAAAAATATACTGTACAAATAAAAAAATGTAAAAATAAAAATACAAACTTCTACAAAAGAAAAGAGAGATAGAGAGTGAAGAGTAACCGGTATTCCACGATTAGATTTAGGTTTTTATACGAACATTTATTTCGAAAACCGTAATAAACAAGCATTAATTTATTTCTTGGAATAGAACAATTAAAAGAATTAATGTACGGCTTCATTGCGACAGTCATTTCATGAAGTGCCGAATCAACAAACACCGGATCTTCATGAAGTGCCTCGGCTGATAACGTAAAATCATTTCTTACACCACCTGCCTAAATCGGTCCGTCACTTCATGAAGAAGCGCGTCAGATGGTGTAACTATCCCTTTTTACATCATATGCCGGCTCTTCATGAAGTGCCTAGGATCTTCATGACATGACGGATTTCACTATCTGACTACGACATATACATGCACATCGCATCACAGCAGTAGAAAATGTTAATACTCTCACTGACAACTTGCATTGGAATGCATCTCCCTGGCTCGTCAAAATGTCTGCTATGTTAGCTGCAATATGTTCTTGGCTAACGACAGCATGGTTACAATACAGTGCTGTAACAAGTCGCACTAGAAATTCACTATGTGTTAACATGTCCTGAAAATGCCTGCTAATATCACGGCTGAATTGTACTGCGTAGAATGTTCCGATTAAATAACCATGAAAGTCAAGTGCATTGCTGTAGTTCAGGCTGAAACTGTTCGCTACTTCTCATCGTATGAGAACGCACTTTATAAACCGAACATAAGATGTTGGCCGTGTCTGACCGTACTGAACTGCACGCTATGACTTGGGACCTTGCCCTATCGTATCCGAACTTGCAAGTCATTACGCTCGACCGTAATGTTATAATACTGCGTTTCGACCGCACTTTTACTGTATCTAAAGAATGCTTCAACTTGTAGTGAACTGTTCGAAGATGAAGAACATAATAATAATCTTCTGCTCGCAACACATCACCGATGCCTGGCTGCTTGCTCGTCACATGACCCAGTTCCTCCCCCCTTGGAGTGGTGTAGTCATTTCGTCCCAATTCTGACGTCATACACCCTGTTTAAGATCAATATTCATACATTATATTTATCCAATCCTTTTTAAGGGGTTTTCAACCATCACAAAGGGTGATAAAATATTTTTCCATAACAATTTCTTCTTTCTGGACATGTGATGAGGTCGTAATTATGAAATAACAAATACTCTTGTACATTCCTCCCATCATGCACGTCGTTCAAGAGGCGGCCATCACTCCTTCCTGTCAACCATACGTCACATTCCCACAAAGCAACAGTCGCGATGCTGGCGCATCCTTTTCCTTCCAATAAATATTGTCCAAACTAACCAGCGTAGCCAATCGTCTCAACTACATATTGGGTACAGTACTGACAATTGTTTACTGCCTCAAGGTGGCAGGGGTTGGCCACCTTTTATCACTTGAATTAATCTCAGGGGGTGGTGAGCTGTTTTATATAAAGTGGGGTACTTCTATACCGGGTGGGTTTGGGAGGTTTTCTAATACTTGCTATAGGTTAATTTTCGCTTAGCTAGTGGGGTATGAAGCTTGCTTTACTTTAAGGGGTAGGGAGGGTGGGTATTTAATTTATCTCACTCACTTGGCTAATTAGAGGTTCTTAGATTTATTAAGGTTTAATGCTGTGGTCCCTCTTGTCAATTTACGTGATTTTTTTCGGGAGGGTGGGGGGTATTTGATTTTGTCACTCGCTTGGCTAATAGAAGTAGTACAGGATAGTTGTTGCTAGACTTGTTGTATAAGCCTTGGACTACAACTACCTGGCATCTCCACCTTTTGTTATGGTTTGAAAGACCTTAACAATGTGTTACGGGTTTACCCGGTGGCTTTACCAATTTTGTTATGGTTTGAAAGTGTTCCCGGCGCCTCAACCATTTTTGTTATGGTTTGAAAAAGGACCATAACTATGACTACTCGCGCGTCCACCATGTGTTAGGTTTGGATTCTAAGGGGTGAGATGTTATGGGGAGATATAGGGGCATCTATGGAGGAGTTAATGTAAGGGGGTGAGGAGTGACTACAGGAGGGATACTTGGGGGCTTAGCACGCTTGTCACCTGCCAGTACAGAGACACGTGGGTGTCCGTGCAATCTTCATAGCACTTCCTGACAGCATGCGGCAGCGATAAACAGTGGACCTTAACCTAAGCTACGAACTAGGGGGGAAGGATTTACGCTAACGAAGTGAAATAAAAATAGAGATCCCTTGACTGTGAAATAAGGGGTTTATTACAGTAAATAAAGGGGATGGCGAAAGTGTAGATTAGGGGGTAGAGGAGGAATAAAGGATAGACGACACACTTACCCTGAAACGTCTAGAATTTTAGAAGGCGTCTATGCTGAGTCGTCGTTGGGACTGCCACATCAGGGCGCATCCCTGCCACCGTTGGTCACGTCGCACTGTTAGACTGTCAGAATGAGTCCCAGAGAGAAGAAAGAGGCCCAGCGCGGAGGTGTCTTCTCTATTTGAAGGCTTAATTGGGTCACGCTGGTCTGCGGTATTTAGAGTCGTACACTTGCTTTCGTTTCTGTTACATAACACTGCAAGCTTGCGTTTGTAATGTTTATGAATGTGGGGCAATGTTAGCTTGCTTCAACTGTACGTCCGTAATCCTGTAGCTCTTTCTTGTATTACCAATTAATTATGTATAGTTGTAGTCACAACCCCTGTGAAAGAGTTGGGGCTATAACTATATTGAGACAGTTAATATTTCGTCAAACCATTGATTCTAGCCTTCAATTAAAGAAACTAATGCTAGCTGTAGTGTCACTCGACGTTATTTGATCGCGGCGATATGTAGCGTAACGTTTGATTATGGCTGTTTGTTTGATTTTTTCTTGTAGCAGGTTTCAAGAATTTACAAATCTTTGATCTACTTTTTATTTGTTCGTCAAGCCATTTGCAATGTAGCACTCGACTTAGGGATATTTTAACTCTGTGAAAAATCTGCCTGATTTCTATTCAAAAGGTCCGCCTCGTTGCGTAGTGGCTAGCACTCTTGGCTGTCATCGAGGAGGCCTGGGTTCGATTCTCGGCTCTGCCAAGAAATGTAATTCTGGTCTGAGGGATGGAACCGGGTACACTCAGCCTCGTAATGCAAAAGTGGAGAGAGGCGGGTTCAATTCCCACCTCGGCCATCTTGGAAATGGTTTTCCATTTCAACTTAAGGCGAATGCCTGGATGGTTCTAACTTAAGGCCAATGCCACCTCCTTCCCAATCCTCATTTGAATTACAAATACACACACTAATACAGCCATCACAATAACACAGGTTATCATACAAATTTCACACAATATAACCTGCATGTTTCGGACAGCCAACGCATTGGACAAACAGTTTATTTGTTTACAATACGTCCGGTGTGAAGGCGATCCCAACTTGAGAGGCTGAAGCCAGCCTGCAGGCAACCGGAGTAGCACAGCTGGCACGCCGAGCGTGCGAACACTGGCCGCCCCTGGTCTAAAACCTCAGCCAAAACATACCACCGAATTAGTTGATTGGAACATGGAAAGAAATCAACGAGTAGATATCAGAACATACAGACATTACTGCACGTAAGGAGCTCGATAATACGTTACAATTTAATCTATTAGGCCCTGACCGTTCGCTTTTTCTATTTGAAATAGATGTACGCTAAAGTAGCTTGACAAGCGGCCTCCACCTCGCAATATGAGCACATAAGTATTGACATGGTACTCATAACGCTTTACCCCTCACATCATAACACAAGTTAACTTGCAAGCTGTAAACATGACATAACACGATTGATTTCTCCGTTTGGCACAGGGGAAACATCTTCCTTATCACTGTCTTTATTATTTGGCGTTATTTATTTATATCGTATGGCAAAACAAGGATACATTATAAATAAATACTGTATATCTTACAATTATATATACAATTATTTACAGGTCAACATTCAAAACTTAGTGTCGAGACTTTTCAGCCAGTCCACTGCCTCTGTAAAGGCACTATGTAGTTCTTGAACAGATCCATTGAATCTTCTCTTTGGGCAGTCCATAACAACGTGCTGGATGGTCTGGGGCACATTATCACAGTCGTAGAGTGGGTTTTCAGACCTTCCCCACTTGTGAAGACAGAATTTACACCTGTTATGATTTGTCCTGATTCTGTTTAGAGATGTCCATTCCCTTCTCGTTAAGTTCAAACCAGGAGGAGCTCTGCTAGGATGATGGATTAAACCCGGGCGGCCAGAGGTCCAATCTTTATCAGCATCAAAATTGTGTTTCCAGGAGCTTCTCACCTAGCTTCCACGATGGGTTTCTGGACTTTAACCTCTTCGGTTTCTGAGGGTTGCAGTCCTGATTTAAGGGCAGCTGAAGGTTGCTATGACACTTCTGCCATTCTCTTACAAGAGCCAGTTATCTTCGTATATGAGGGGAATGGATGTAGGATAAAACGGGTAGCCATTTTAGCGGTGTCGATTTGATGGTGCCAGATATTGTCCTCATGGTGTCATTCAGTTGGGTATCAAGGTTTGAAGTATGTACACTCTTAAGCCACACAGGGCAGCAGTATATCGCAACTGGGGAGACCAAAGCAAGAGCTGATGTCCGCAGTACTGTCGCGTTTGCTCCCCAGCCTGTTCCACTGATCTTGTGTTGTTTTTATCTTGGCTGCAGTGTTACAGAGATGTTACTTGTATGAAAGCGTCCGGTCCGTTGTGACGCCCAGATACTTTGGATAGGGGTTGCACTTGAGTTGTTAGCCTTTGAATTCGACATGAGGTACGTAGTTGGCTTTTTGGTTATCTAGATGGAAGCAACTAACTTCAGCTTTGTTCAAATTAGATTTAAGTCACTATGTGCTAAAATATTTGTTCTAGTTATATAAGGCAGTGTGGATCATCTGCCAGAGTGGTAAGGATTTACGGAGGAACATGTTGCTGATAGCGTTAACGGTTTGTTATGTCTTCACTTCATACACATAAGCTCAACACTACTGAAGTGTACAAGGCTATTATTATATATTGTCATTAGCTAGAAAATCTTTGCGATATACAGTATAAATTGAACCACTTTTATTAATGCTTTAGCCTTAGATACTTCAACATCTGCAGTTAATGACACAATGTCATCGGTCGACTGAAATCATCAGCCAAACAAACCGTTCCATAATACGCGCATTATCATTTATATACGATTGCAGTACATTAAAGTGAACTGGACTATACAAACACACTGTACACACTCAGAACTACAGGTGAGCGACAGTTTATCCCAACTTACATCAAACGAGGCTGAGCCACAGTATAGATATCATAATACAGTATGGACACATCAGGCCTTTACCATGTAATTTTTTCCTCATGTTTTTTAAACGGCATTCACCGGATGTACCGCTTGCACGCACGCATGACGGCACTACTTCACCATGTATCCGCGAGAGAGCAGCCTACCCACATTCATTGGCTGTAGCTTGTCGATTTTGTTTCAAGAAAATATTGGGTGAAATTATTAAAAACAATACTGTGATTTAATTTTGGAATTTAACCAACTTATTGGTCGTGACAAGGTTAGGTCTGATTGGGGTTAAGTAACGGTTAGAGTGAGTGCTTTACTTGATTGATTGGCGACACCATTGTAAATAGTGTTTTTACCAGTTAGCACGAAGCCTCCGTGGCTTAGGCGGCAGCACGCCGGCCTCTCACCGCTGGGTCCGTGGTTCAACTCCCGGTCACTCCATGTGAGATCTGTGCTGGACAAAACGGAGGCAGACAGGTTTTTCTCCGGGTACTCCGGTTTTCCCTGTCAAAATTTCATTCCAGCAACACTCTCCACTATCATTTCATTTCATCTGTCATTCATTTAATCATTGCCCCAGAGGAGTGCGTCAGGCCTCGGCAGCCGGCACAGTTCATATCCTCGCCGCTAGATGGGGGCTTCATTCATTCCATTCCTGACCCGGTCGGAGACTGGAAGCAGGCTGTGGATTTTCACCAGTTAGCACATTCACTAGCAGAGCAAACTTGTAGCTTCATGTGGCTCTCGTGATCTTAAGCCACAGAACCATTCTTTTCTTTTTACTTGGTATTTGGATCACTGGACCGCAAAATTTACGAAACTAAAACCACATTTCCCCAAACTTTTCAATGAACCATGTGTTAAATTAATAATTTCAAACATATCATAGCCTTTCATCGTTACGATGCAATCACAATGCGACACTACAGGTCTGGAGGAATGTGGTGAATTGAAATCCACAGCCTGCTTCCAGTCAACCGACCGGGCCAGGGATGGAATGAATGAAGCCCCATCTAGCGGCGAGGATATGAACTGTGCCGGCTGCCGAAGCCTGTCGCACTCCTCTGAGGCAATGATTAAATGAATGACAGATGACATGAAATGATAGTGGAGAGTGTTGCTGGAATGAAATTTTGACAGAAATTACTGGAGTACCTGGTGGAAAGCCTGTCTGCCTCCGTTTTGTCCAGCACAGATCTCACATGGAGTGACCGGGATTTGAACCACGGAACCAGCGGTGAGAGTTCGGCGTGCTGCCGACAAGCCACGGAGGCTTCACTGGAGGAATGTGGTGTTAAACATTAAATTCCACACTTCTTAGAAATAAAACTCGGCAATATTAACAATTTCTATTTTCTTCTTATTATTATTTTCTTAAAATATCTGATTACAAAGAGAGCTAGTGTGTTGAAATCGAATCAAATAAATTACGTAAAATATACATTCAGCACCCACCTGTTTATCATGTGAGTAGTGCTAGAATGGCGTCGCTCCTCCATTTCTTTTTGATCCCTCCTCGTATCGGCCCCGAACCTGATATCTCGCTAACCAATAATGGGCTTTGAACATACAGGGTGTCCTAGAACTTGTAGTAATGCTCCCTCTTTTCTTATAGCCTCTGTTATTTAATTAAAGAACCCAAAAACTAATAGGTCATCCGCTTTTTAGTATCTTGCTATCCAATAATCGGATTTAATAAAATATTTATTGCAGCTAATAGCCAAAAGAAAATAATTGGATTTAAACATATGGGGTGTCGTAGGACTCGTGGTGAACCCCCTCCCCCCTTTGCCATGGACGACGTATTTCCACCCCAAAATAAAAAAATACCCTTACTGGGGATGAAGTAGTGATTTTTTATGCATGCGCAATTGGAGGGTTTTTGTAAGAGAGCGGGCTTTATAAGTGACTAGCTGAAGTACCCGTGCTTCGCTACGCGTCATAAATAATTTAATATGTGGAGGTGACAGTTAAAACAGGGGATAGGCGAGGTGCTGCGCAGAGGGAGATTAAGGATGGAACATTTTGTCCAACTACACCGCTCGGCGTTGACCGTGTTTTATAGCACAAATTTAGATTTTACTCGCTAACCGTTGGAGATACCTCTCGGATAGAAAATGTAATTTTAAACCTCGTATATGCCATCAAAAGTTTGCTATTTCTTAGCGTTCTCTTTTTATTTGAAATGGAAATATGAAAATTTGAAACCAAAGGGTGTAGTGACGTCACTAAAATCGTCGCCATCTTTAAATAGTGGAAAGTATTAAAATCAAAAGTAGCCTATATGTTAACCAGGAAATTCATCTACTTCCATGTAAAATTCATGTAAATCTGACCAGTGGTACTTGCGTGATTGAGTAATACACAGACACACACCATCTTCTTTTTAGCCTCGCTTCGCTCACGTCATAGTCGTGTCATATTGTTATTCAATGAAATGCAGGTTTAACCCCGTTAACACCCCTTTAGAACCTGAAAATCCAAAAATCCCTCCTTAGTAGACGTTTTCGACACACAACAAACATATCCCCAAAATATAATTCTTCTAACTATAATAGTTTTGGTTGGTCGATGAAAGTGAACATCCAAAAATCCTTCCTTAGTGGACGTTTTTCTTCCAGAATTTCATCCCTCCCCATAGGTCCCTTAAATTGGATTTATGAAAAAAAAACGGTCGAACACCTATTTATTTTAATTATTTATTTATTCAGTTATTTATTTATTTATTTTTAAGCTGATTGATTTCCTCCGAGTTTCAAACTCCTTGCCTATGTCGTTTAAGAGATACACGCTCCGTTAGGAATCTTTAAACCTCCCCACTTTTCATCCCGTTCACCTCATAATATACACCACATCCAAAAACCATTAGACATGTGTCAGCTTATTTTTAATGATTAGTAAATATGCCAAGTATCACATCCCCAAATGAAACCACTCGTGAGATATTGTTATTCAATGAAATGCACGTTTACCCCCTTAAGACCACTTTAGAACCTGAATATCCAAAACTCTTTCCTTAGTGGACGTTATCGACATACAACGAACATATCCCCAAAATTTCATGTGTCTAACTTCAATAATTTTGGCTGGGCGATGATGAGTGAATGAGTCAGTCAGGACATTTTCTTTCATTTATTTTTGATAATTTCACCCCTCCCCATGAACCCCTTAAATTTGATTTATGAAGAAAACGGTCGAACACCTATTTACTTATTTTAAGCTGATTTTCCCCCTGAGTTTGATGAGTGAGTAAGTGAGTCAGTTAGGACACTTTCTTTCCTCTTTTTCCCCCAGAATTTCACCCCTCCCCATGGGCCCCTTAAATTGTATTTATGAAGAAACGGTCGAACACCTATTTACTTATTTTTTAAGCTGCTTTTTCCGCTGAATTTCAAACTTATCGCCTATGTTAAATAAGAGATACAGTACATGCTCCGTTAAGAATCCTTCAACCCCCAATTTTCACCCCTTTCACCTCATAATATACACCGTATCGATAAACCCTTAGACATATGTCTGCTTATTTTGAATGATTAGTTTATATGCCGAATATCACATCCCCAAATGAAACAACTCGTGAGATATTGTTATTCAATGAAATGCAAGTTTAACCCCCTCAACACCCCTTCAGACCATGAATATCCAAAAATCCATCCACAGAGTACTTTTTCGACAGACAACGAACATATCCCCAAAATTTCGAGTTTCTAACTGAAATAGGTTTGCAGGGGGATGATGAGTGAAAATCCAAAAATCCTTCCTTAGTGGACTTCTTTCCTCAGAATTTTACCCCTCCCCATGGGCCCCTTCAATTGCATTTATGAAAAAACGATCGAACACTTATTTACTACTTTTTCAAGCTGATTTTTCTCCCTGAGATTCATACTTTTTGCCTCTGTCTTTTAAGAGATACTTGCTCCGTTTGGAAACCTTCAACCCCCATTTTTCACACATACACCTCATAATATACACCACATCGAAAAACCCTCAGACATGTGTCTTCTTATTCTTAATGATGAGTATATATGCCGAGTATCCCATCCCCAAGGAAACCAATCGGGAGATATTGTTATTCAATTAAATGCAAGTCTACCCCATTAACACCCCTTTAGAACCTGAATAACCAAAAAATCCTTCCTTAGTGGACGTTTTCGACATACAACGAACATAGCCCTAAAATGTCATGTTTCTAACTACAATAATTTTGGCTGGACGATGATGAGTGAGTGAGTAAGTCAGGACATTTTCTTTCATAAATTTTTCAGAATTTCTCCCCTCTCATGAACACCTTAAATTGGATTTACGAAAAAAAAAGTCGAACACCTATTTATTTATTTATTTATTTATTTATTTTTGAAATTTTCTTCCCCCCTGAGTTTGATGAGTGAGTGAGTTAGGACACTTTCTTTCCTGTTTTCCACGCCAGAATTTCACCCCTCTCCAAGGGCCCCTTAAATTGGATTTATGAAAAAACGGTCGAACACCTATTTACTTATATTTTAAGCTGTTTTTTTTCGCCGAATTTCCAACTTCTCGCCTATGTCGTTTAAGAGATACACGCTCCGTTAAGAATCCCTCAACCCCCAATTTTCACCCCTTTCACATCATAATATACACCACATCGATAAACCCTTAGACATATGTCTGAATATTTTTAATGATTAGTTTATATACTGAATATCACATCCACAAATAAACAACTCATGAGATATCGTTATTCAATGAAATGCACGTTTACCTCCACTTAACACCCCTTTAAAACCCGAATAAACAGAAATCATTCATTAGTTTACGTTTTCGACATACAGCCAACATATTCCCAACATTTCATGTTTCCAACTTTAATAGATTTCGCTGGGCGTGATGAGCGAGTGAGTCAGACAGGACATTTTCTTTCAATAATTTTTTACGAGAATTTCACCCCTCCCCATGGGCCCCTTAAATTGGATTGATGAAAAAAACACTTGAACACCTATTAACTTATTTTTTTTATCTGTCTTTTTCTCCTGAGTTTGATGAGTGAGTGAGTTAGTCAGTCAGTTAGGACACTTTCTCTCCTTTTTCCCCCCGAATTTCACCCCACCCCATTGGCCCTTTAAATTAATTTATGAAAAAAACGGTCGAACACCGAATGACATATTTTTTAAGCTGATTTTCATTCGCTGAGTTTCAAATTTATCGCCAATGTCGTTTAAGAGATAGGCCTACACGCTCCGTTAAGAATCCTTCAACCCCCACTTTTCACCCCTTTCACCTCATAATAATACACCACATCGAAAAACCCTTAGACACATGTATGCTTATTTTTAATGATTAGTTTATATGCCGAGAATCACATCCACAAATGAAACCACTCGTGAGATATTGTTATTCAATGAAATGCAGGTAGTAGGGAAGCTGGGGGGGGGTTTGACTCAAATACCGTTATTTATGCAAATTAGGGGGCGTGGCAAGGTCAATGACCTTGAGGTAGGTCATGATCAATGACCTTGAGGTAGGTCATTGACCCCCAAGGTCGCCGGGACCCCGGAAGGTAAACAAACCTTGGAGGGTCCAGGAACCGGTTTGAGGGGGTGTGGGTGGAGGGGAGGAGTGGGAGGGGGGAGGGGGAGTGGGGGTGGGGAGGGGGAGGGGGTGTTGGCGAGGGTGGAGGATGAGGGGGAAGGATGGAAGAGGCTCTGCACGAGACCCTCCTCGACCCAGTCTCCCTGTTGGACTGAGCGCCTTCTCTGATATTATCCTGGGCTATATAGCTTTGCTTTGAGCCCGATGAGATCCGAGTGTTGCCGAAGGTTTCCGAATCCTTGGTTGTGAATGAATTGTCAGAGAATTGAACGGTCAACTGGTGTGTGTGTGTGTGTGACGTCACAGCAGATTACGGGATGTGAGGTAGGTCATGAACGGGAGTGTTTTGAATGGAAAACATGAATGGCGGTGGATGGCGGTGGTTGTTGAACCCTGACGTGGTAGGTTGGTTAGGTGTGAATGGGTCGGAGAGACAAACAAGATGGGGTTGAAAGCGCTCAATGGTAAACAAACATCGATGCGTGGGTGGATGTTTAATGAACATAGGTTGGTGTGTGAATGAATAAACAGATTTGAACGGTTAACCTGTGTGTGACGTCACATGGGATGACTAATCCTGAGATTGACAACGGGTTGTATGGTAGGTCATGTCTGGGAATGACCTTACGGTGATTGAGAGGGTGCGGGACAAATGATGAGGTAAACGTGTCTGAATCATGAATGGAGATGGATGGTGGGTGTTGAACTCTGGCATGCTTGGTAGGGTGAATGTAAAACAAATAAAACCAGAAGTAAAAAAAGTAAAATTATGTTTTATTTTGACTCTTCATCTTCCTCTTCATCATCATCATCATCATCTTCTTCTTCTTCATCTTCTTCTTCTCTCCCACGTCCTTCCATCGCTGACATTAACTCCGTAAAAAACTCCACCAAAACTGGATCATTTCCAAAGCTAAAAAAAATTTATACAATAAAGAGTACAACAAAATTGTTTTATAACGCTTGTTTATCTAAATATTGTATTGTGAATTGCTGGGAGTGTGTGAGAGCGAGTACAGTTCACCAAAGTCTGCAGCAGCTTCCAGCGGACGCCCTTAGGGTGAGCTACAAGTTCTGTTCATTTTAAGTAGTTTCAAAATTTTGCTACTAGATATTAATGATACCTAGTGGTGAATGTTGGAACTTGAGTATGGGTTTCAGTGCTGGCAGTGTTCACGAACATGTGTGACTCACTTGAGTATGTAGCTGCTTCCAGCGAACGCCTTTAGGGTGAGCTACAAGTTCCAAGTTTTTTGTTACCAGATAATAATGCCATCTAGTGGTAAATGTTGGAACTTGTTTTGACAAAATCTAACCTGTCAATTTAGCTTCACACAAGTTTAGTCTGTGGACGGATCTTTTACATGTCATAAAGTGAGAACATGTAACCACTGGCTTTACTCCCCCTCCAAAGGAAGGCATACTGAAGGATTTTAACACACTAAAAAAATCTGACTTCCTTCCCAATCCTTTTTTTTATTCATCGCAATAACACGGGTTATCAGACAAATTCTACTTGGAACTTGAGTATGGGTTTCAGTGCTGGCAGTGTTCACGAACATGTGTGACTCACTTGAGTATGTAGCTCCTTCCAGCGAACGCCTTTAGGGTGAGCTACAAGTTCCAAGTTTTTTGTTACCAGATAATAATGCCATCTAGTGGTAAATGTTGGAACTTGTTTTGACAAAATCTAACCTGTCAATTTAGCTTCACACAAGTTTAGTCTGTGGACGGATCTTTTACATGTCATAAAGTGAGAACATGTAACCACTGGCTTTACTCCCCCTCCAAAGGAAGGCATACTGAAGGATTTTAACACACTTAAAAAAATCTGACTTCCTTCCCAATCCTTTTTTTATTCATCGCAATAACACGGGTTATCAGACAAATTCTACTCACACCCAAGTAAACATGGGCTACAAAGGCGGTAACTACGCTCAGTATTTCTAATCATTTTGAAGAAGAAAAAAAAACACCGCTTGCTTCCAGTATTTGACCAGATCAGGAATGGAATGAATTAAACTCCATCTAGCGGCGAGAAAGATCTGTGTTGGCTGCCAAAGCCTGTCTCACTTTTGTCAGTCAATGTTTAAATGAATGACAGATAAAAAGAAATGATAGTGGAGGGTGTTGCCGGAAGAAAATTTTGACAGGGAAAACTGGTGTTCCCAGAGAAAAACCTGTCTGCTTTTGGTTTGCCCAGCACAGATCTAACATAAAGTGACTGGAATTGAACCACGCACCCAGCCGTGAGAGACTGGCGTGCTGCTACATAAGGCTTTAGTAAATAAATAATACTTACATTAACAGATCAAGCGTCAACTCCTCATGGTTTTCTTCTTCTTCCAGCCCCATGTCTTCATTGATCTTGTTGCCAGACATTGCAGCGAATGATATGTTGTGAAAAGGAACATCCTCTTTATATACTGTGTGTTTTCTGGTGAAAGGCGGATTAATTAGGAGTGTTTAAGGTAGTTGTACAGGGTTATACAGTGTGGAGCTATTTCTGGTGAAAGGAAGGTCAGTAACGATTCCTGTATTAATGCAGGGTAATGCCGTATGGAGGTCATGTTTGTGTGAAAAGAACGGTAATCCAGGGGCGTTTCCTGTAATCGGAGGGGTATAAATAGTCGAGCAGAATTGAAATGAAAGTAGAGTTAACTACGAGCTTACAGCATTCACACCAGATTGCAATTGGATCCTTGTCTATCAGGTAATATTCAACATACTTAAGTATATAACTTTAAAGTATATCCTAGTGTATATATTTGACTATGTGCTACTGGGAGACTAACTCAGCCAAATGGTTTACAAAATAAGTGATTGTACTGTACAGAAAAGAGGAGAATTGAAGCATTTGAAATGTGGTGTTACAGGAGAATGATGAAGATCAGATGGGTAGAGAGAGTAACAAATAAAGAGGTATTAAGACGAGTGGGAGAGGAGAGATGTTTCTGGCGACTGCTAATGAAGAGAAGAGATAGATTGGTAGGACACATATTAAGACACCAGGAATAGCAAGCTAAGTTATGGAAGGAAGGGTCGAGGACAAAAACTGTAGGGGTAGACCAAGGTTAGAATATGTTAAACAGATTGTGTCGGGTGTAGGGTGTCGGAGCTATGTAGAGATGAAACGATTAGCTCAGGACAGGGAGGCATGGAGGGCTGCATCAAACCAGTCAAAAGACTGAAGACTCAAACAACAACTGTACATTACAGTACTTGTAAATGCTGAGATGGTAGGTTTAAATCCACATGAAGATGTTTAGAATTTTAATAGTATAATGGCCTATTGACAAAGCTGGTTTAAAAGTTAGACGGTATGAATCAGACAAGCAATAATTACTTCAAGTATGAAACGAGCAGAATTCATAGCATGTAATAAGATTGGTTTTAACGTGACTTGCATCTTAAACCACTAGCTGCCTGGGATATATAAAATGAATGCAGCTCAATTATATATAATTACTGTTATTATCCAATTAAATGTTGCCGATTTCACTGCATTGCCCGCGAGATAATTACAGTGCTCGAGGCAGTCATGGAATAGATAATGATCTCTTATGTATTGCAAAGGTGAAGGATTTATGTAACATTAGCACCGAGACATGCATTCACTTCTATACATCAGTTCCAGGTCAAGTAACCTATTTAGTTAAGGACATTTAAATCATCACCTCCCGACCAATGTAGCCCCCCATGCACTTGGGTGTATTGAACAGATAAATTATTTAAGCAACCTGCCCCGGCTTCACCCGGGAACAGATATAATATACAAACAACCCGACCCGGCTTCGCCCGGGAACAGTTATGTTATACCAGAAACCCAACCCGGCTTCGCCCGGGAACAGTTATATTATACCAAAAGCATGCACCGACTTCGCTCGAGAACAGTTAAATTATACAAGCAATCTGCCCCGGCTTTGTCCGGGAACAGTTAAATTATACAAACAATCCGCCCCGGCTTCGCCCGGGAACAGTTATATATTATACTAGAAACCCGCTCCGGCTTCGCTCGGGGGATAGTTAAATTATACAAGCAATCCACCCCGGCTTCACCCGGGATCAGATATATATATATTATACTAGAAACCAGCTCCAGCTTCACCCGGGGGACAGTTAAATTATACAAAAAATATCCGCCTCGGCTTCACCCGAGAACAGTTAAATTATACATGCAATCTGCCCAGCTTCGCCCGGAAACAGTTAAATTATACAAGCAATCTGCCCCAGCTTCGCTCGGAAACAGTTATAGATTATACTAGAAAACCGCTCTGGCTTCTCCCGGGAACAGTTAAATTATACAAGCAATCTGCCCCAGCTTCGCCCGGAAACAGTTATAGATTATACTAGAAAACCGCTCCGGCTTCGCCCGGGAACAGTTATATATTATTCTAGAAACCCGCTCTGGCTTCTCCCGGGAACAGTTAAATTATAGAAGCAATCTGCTCCGGCTTCACCCGTGAACAGTTATATATTATACTAAAAACCCGCTCCGGCTTCACCCGGGGGACAGTTAAATTATACAAAAAATATCCGCCTCGGCTTCACCCGAGAACAGTTAAATTATACAAGCAATCTGCCCCAGCTTCGCCCGGAAACAGTTATAGATAATACTAGAAAACCGCTCCGGCTTCGCCCGGGAACAGTTATATATTATTCTAGAAACCCGCTCTGGCTTCTCCCGGGAACAGTTAAATTATAGAAGCAATCAGCTCCGGCTTCACCCGTGAACAGTTATATATTATACTAGAAACCCGCTCCGGCTTCGCCCGGGGGACTGTTAAATTATACAAGCAATCTGCTTCGGCTTCGCCTGGGAAACAGTTATATATTATACTAGAAACCTGCTCCGGCTTCGCCCGGGAACAGTTATACATTATACTAGAAACCTGCTCCGGCTTCGCCCGGGAACAGTTATATATTATTCTAGAAACCCGCTCCAGCTTTGCCCGGGAACAGTTAAATTATACAAGCAATCTGCTCCGGCTTCACCCGTGAACAGATATATATTATACTAGAAACCCGCTCCAGCTTCACCCGTGAGACAGTTAAATTATACAAGCAATCTGCCCTGGCTTCACCCAAGTACAGTTATATATTATACTAGAAACCCGCTCCGGCTTCGCCCGGGAGACAGTTAAATGATATAAGTAATCTTCCCCGGCTTCGCCCGTAAACAGTTATATATTATACTAAAAACCCGCTCCGGCTTCGTCTGGGAACAGTTAAATTATACAAGCAATCTGCCCGGCTTCACCCGGGAACATTTATATATTATACTAGAAACCCGCTCCGGCTTCACCCGGTGGACAGTTAAACTATACAAGCAATCCGCCCTGGCTTCGCCCGGGAACAGTTAAATTATACAGGCAATCTGCCATGGCTTCACCCGGGAACAGTCATATATTATACTAAAAACCCGCTCCGGCTTCGCCCGGGAACAGTTAAATTATACAAGAAATTCACCCCGGCTTCACCCGGGAACAGTTATATATTATACTAGTAACCCGCTCCGGCTTCGCCTGGGGGACAGTTAAATTACACAAGCAGTTTGCCCCGGCTTTGCCCGGGAACATTTAAATTATACAAGCAATCTGACCCGACTTCACCAAAGTACAGTCATGGCCAGCTCCTGACCATGTAGCACCTGGGTGTATAACTTGTTTGATAACCTGTGTTCTTGTAATGGATTGAGGAGAAGTAGGAAAATGGTGAACGCAAGCTGCTGACAATTAAATTAGTGGCTAGCGATAATGGGTGTGTAGAAGGGTTTTGATAACTTTTGTGTGTATATACATATTTGCTAATGGCTTAGGTATACTAAAACACTATTATAGATATCAAATTCGATTTCAGAATGTCGGCAATAAAAAATGCGAATTCCATAGGGAAAGATGCTGGACCAGAGACTAAACGACTACAGGATCTGCAGGTAAACGAGTCTTATTTGGTAACTGCTGTTCGTCGAGTCAGGACCAAATTTGGGGAACGTATTCTTTGTGAACTGGAGGACTTTGCAGTATTTCTACCGTCGAGATTCAAGGAACTCAGCGAGGAAGATGTAGCCGATCTCAACAAAGGGACCATCTATTTAAAATACTTGGGACTGGAAAACAAAAGATGTCTTGTGGAATTCATAGAAGAAAAAAATAAAATTTAAAATTAGTTTATGTAAAAACGGAATTTGCAGGGAAAATAAACTTTGGTTCACTCTCTCTGCAAACCGTTCAGTTTTTGTAATTGTTAAGTACTAAGGGACATCATGTCGCCACCGATACAAAGTTGGCAAGATGTGGATAGTTGTTTCAATAACAATATCTGTTGCACTAAAGTCAATAATGATGCAAACATTTTAAATCTCGATGAATATTTAAACACTAGTTACAACATTTTTCAAAACAAAATACAAGACTGTTTAAGAGAACATGTAGCGTTAAAGGTTAACGCTGAATTATTATGTGACTTTGCTATTTTGAAACAAGGTGTGGAAATCATTCAGCCAATCTATTTACACACACACATGACTAAATTATACCGCACTGATAATATACACAGTTGGTATAGTAAAAACATTGTTGATAAACTCACAACACGCTTTGCTGAGTTTCAAGAATTAGAAAGCGGCAAATCGCTGGAAGCTATCAATCATCTTAAAATTAATGTATGCACCTTTGATCCCATAAATAGTGGGTCATCTCATGTTAATTTGCCTAAACAGTTGGAAAACCGTCACGCAGTTATCAATGTGGATAATAATGATGTTTTCTGCTTTATTTGGTCCCTGGCTGCTGGGTTATGTTCTGCAAGTAAAAATGTTCACAGAATGGGCAAATATCACCAGAAATTTATGGAATTAATGATCAGTCTAAATTTAGCAGACATAGAATTCCCAATGGACCTCAACGCCATTTCTCGTTTTGAATCTAAAAATCTGCTTTACTCCATTAATGTATACGGAGTTGAAGGGGACAAAGTTATTGGGCCACTCTATGTGACAAAGGAAAAAAAAGAAAAGCATTTTAATTTATTGTACATTGAAGGGGAATTGTGCAACCATTATTGTTATATCAAAGATCTTTCCAGATTAGTTCGTTCACAAGTTACAAAGAGTAAAAATAGGGTATATATATGTGATCGCTGTTTGCAATATTTTACTAGCAATCAAAAGTTGACAGCCCATACTATTGATTGCATTACACAACCAGCTGTAAAAATTACATTCCCAGAAAAGGATAAAGCCAGTATGAAATTTCAAAATGTGTCTCGTCAAGAACCGCTTCCATTTACAGTATATGCAGATTTTGAATGTTTAACCACACCCATTGACACATGTAACCCGGATCCAGCACGCCCGTACACTCAACAAGTACAGCAACATGTGCCATTCAGTTGTGCTCTAAACGTGATTTGCTCATATGACCCTTCGCTTTCTTACTTCAAATCTTATCGCGATGCAAATGCTGCTGCTTGGTTTTTAAATGAATTGGACGCCTTGGCAGATCGGGTGTACAATATCCTGGAAAACCCAATTCCGCTTCAAATGTTGGATGCAGACGAGGTGGCTTTTGCAACAGCAACCACTTGCCACATTTGTCAAAAACCAATAGCAACTTGTGACACGCCAGTGAGGGACCATAATCGGTACACTGGCAAATTTAGAGGAGCGGCTCATAGTGCATGTAATTTGGCCTATAAAAGAGCACGCTATATTTCTTGTTTCTTGCACAACATGTCTCGGTATGATAGTCATCTAATTATTAAGGAATTTGTTAACCTTGAAAACCAAAAGTTTTCTTTAATTCCACAAAATCATGAAAATTTTATTTCGTTTACAAAATGGCGAAATGGAATTAGTATACGATTTTTAGATTCGTATAGATTCCTCGCATCATCATTGGATGCGCTGGTTCAAGGGCTTCACCCAAACAATTTGAATTCTGTACGTCAAAACTTTACTGGTGACGAACAATTTGAATTATGCATTCGAAAAGGGGTGTTTCCCTATAATCATGTAAACAATTGGGCATGTTTGCAGGAAACTGCACTCCCTTCAAAGGATAAATTTTACAATGACTTAACAAAGAGTCATATTTCTGAAGAAGACTATTTACACGCCCAAAAAGTATGGGACGTGTTCAAGATATCAACTTTGGGCGAGTATGCTGATTTATACCTCAAAATTGATACACTACTTTTGACAGACGTGTTTGAACACTTTCGCAAACTGTGTCTTGAAATCTACAATCTAGATCCAGCCCATTACTACACCCTTGCCGGATACAGTTGGGACTGTATGTTGAAGGTGACTGAAATAGAACTGGAACTATTAACTGACATCGACATGTTGCTCTTTTTTGAACGCGGGATACGTGGCGGGCTTGTATCGCTTGTGCAAAAGCATGCCAAAGCAAATAATCCATATATGGATACATACAAACCAAAGCAACCTACAACATACCTCACCTACCTGGATTGTAACAATTTATACGGATATGCTATGGAAAAACCGCTTCCGTATCAAAATTTTCGATGGCTGACTTCAGATGAAGTTTCAAATTTTAATTTACAGGACGCGTTGAGCAATAACACACGTGGCTATGTTCTAGAAGTTGACATATTATATCCCCGCGAGATACACAATGATCATTCTGATCTACCATTTTGTGTTGAAAAACTACAACCTCCCAGTTCACGTTCCAATAATAAAAAGTTGCTGGCAACGTTAAATCCGAAAAATCGCTACGTCATACACATCGAAAATTTAATGCAATGTTTGAAACACGGTTTGAAGCTACAAACCATTCACCGCATTATTTGTTTTGACCAGAAACCATGGTTACAGCCGTACATGCAATTAAATACTCATTATCGGCAGCACGCCAAGACTACATTCGAGTCAAATTTTTATAAATTAATGAACAATGCATGCTACGGTAAATCTATGGAAAATATTAGAAAGCAAAGAACTATTCATTTGGTAAACCACTGGGATGGTCGATATGGCGCACGAAAATATATTGCTATGCCCAATTTCCATTCAGTACGAGTTATTGAAACTGATTTAGTAACCATTGAATTGTCAAAGACAGAAATCATGTATAACAAACCAATTTACTTAGGAATGGTAATACTTGACTATTCAAAATTTGTAATGTATCAATTTCATTATGAGTTTGCCAAACAAAAGTTTGGAGATGTAAAATTACTGTATATGGATACAGACAGTCTTATTTATCAAACCAATAAGACGGATATTTACTCTGTGATGAGAGAACATCCAAGTTACTTTGATACCTCAAACTATGAGGTTAACAATATGTTTTGCATAATTCCCATGAATAAAAAACACATTGGTCTATTTAAGGATGAGTGTGCTGGTGATGTTATGACGGAATTTGTGGCTTTGGCGCCGAAAATGTACGCATTTTCAACACAAAAGAATGAAGGTCAATGCAAAGCGAAGGGTGTTCTTCGTAGCGTCACACAATTCCTCAATGTTGAGGAATATCGATGTGTACTCTACACAAACACCTCTCGCTTGTACCAGCAAACACGCATTCTTTCAAAGAACCATAATATATTTACAGTAAATCAAAATAAAACATCGCTGTCTACATATGACAATAAACGGTTGTGGGATGGTGTAAATAGCTTGCCTTTTGGACATTTCCACACCTAGTAAATAAGAACACACTTTAATTTTTCAATTCTTTTTTATTACAATTGTATGTTTTTACAAGAAGAAACCAAAACATCTTTTGTGAATGCTGTAATCTGGTGGACTGACTCTCAAATAAATACTTAACAATATTTGATTCAAGGTTATTTCTTTGTCCTTTTCCTCGCTAATCCACAACCACCACCAATCATTAGCTTTGACTTCATAGCTCCTGCCACGATCAAGGCTGCAATCTTTTCACCAATGGAAGCAGTAGATGATGTCACGCGCTGCACAGCCTTTCTTAGAAGAATGTGGTCTGCAACTCGACGTACTTCTGCATTCTTGTCGCTGTAAGCAATGTCATGATCTCTACACGCAGCATCCAATTTGTTGATTCCAGAATTACCTTGTGCTAGACGTTGGTTTAGTTTAGTCCCAGGTCCACAAAATTGATAGCCGGGAATATGCAGTTCAATGGGAAGTACATCAATGGCCTTGTTAACTAGACCATGACCAGCAAAGGTCAGATATATCTTTTTCAATCGTTGTCTTACTTTTTGGTGCTGGCGATACTGCCGCTGCTGTCTCTTCTTCCTCTTCTTCATCGCAACCATGGAATGATGAAGCAAAGTCTTTACAGGACGGTATATTTGTATGGCCGTGGTACAATTTGATGAGCTGACACGTTCCACACTGTCTAATGGATGGCATTTTAGTAATAGACACTTGCTGGTGATGACTAAAGTCAGTGCATGGTTGTAGTTCACGCAGACCAGGATCTCTGCTCCATTCACTAGGTACACTGTGCCAAATATTTTTCACCGCGTTTGAAGCAACATAAAAAAGGAACGCCTTGGGCAAAGCGTTCAATTCCTCATCTGTGAAACTGTCAAGCTTTTTTTTACAGGCAAAAAACTTGACAATAGCTCGCTCTGTGGGGTTTGCGTCCAAACCTTCAATTGCTGCCATATTACTACACGTCCACACTGATCACTGGTATGTCTCACACTGAAGCTGACGTTACAACGCTTTGCACTCAACATGCAAGTTTTGACATGCTCTGCGAGCTAGCCAATCAAAAAGCTTCCAAACATTTTGAAGTGTTTTATTTTGTAGAGGTTCATCAGGCACGGACAGGTTGTACAGTGCAGGACATCCCAGATCATGAAGGTCAACAAGTTGACATGTTGAATTAACATACTGACGCAACCATTCCTTTTTTTCACTTCCCTTTACAAATGCAAGGTCAGCACCAAACAAGTGAGCTTTCAGAACAAGTGATAGATGCTGGTAAGGAATGTCGCCTTCTTTCCAGACTAGTCCCAAATTGCGTTGCAACCACTCTGTTTGTCTTCTGTCCTCGTCTGACTGCAAATGCAATGGAAACGGTGGTTCAAAGACAAAACTGGTTACTCTTGGTGCCCACATGGTTGTGCAGTCAATAATTCCTACTTCTTTAAATACAAACTTGTTTCCGTTCACCTTGAAACCCTGCACGTCGACAATCAATGTTTTCGGCATGGCGACGGATATCACACCTTCCACCACCGCTGCTTCTTAACAACTAACTGATTGGATAGGAGCGGGAAAATAATATACACACAAAGAATCAATTACACAATTTTATTCATAAAGTTATCAGTACATCGCTTACAATTTTTTATCATAGGATTTGGACCATCCCAATCACAGTGAGAATCTCCTCGATGCATAAGGTGTCTACGACAAGGACGGCAGGCTGCAACATCCGCCGACATACGGAGGTGTAATGGTAGCTTATCCCAATTAAGGTCAATGTCGTGTGCACCGTACGCGGTCAGAAATCCAGCTGGTAAATAGGCAATCAGATGCTGCGGCATTTCACGAAGAAATTGTGCTTTATGGTAGGCGCGTATTGCTAAACTCACCAGGGTGCGATAAATCTCAAATGCTGCATCAGCGTCTCGACTTGTTGAGCAACGATCGCAATTGCAGTCCATACAATCTACCCGCTCTCCAACATGACAAGATGAAGCTTTGGCAACGCCATCGTCCACATTATTTGTTTGATTAGCGATGGGCTTGTTGTTGTAGCCTCTGTCATGAATACCAAACGTAGACATGAATCCATCTGGTAAATAGTGAACCAGATGCGGCGGCATTCTAAGCACAGTATGATTCTTGTGATAGGCAGTTATAGCTTCACTCACTAGGGCGCGATAAATGGTAAACCTTGAATCTTCATCTGAACCTGGTGAATCACTTTCACATTTGCAGACCCACCTCGCAGAGGGGGTTGTGACTTCATCGTAGCTTTCCATGACTGTGAAGGGCAATACAGGAAGACATGCTATTTATACTCTGGTCACCATATTGGACAGCGGTTGATAAAACACTTGCGCCTCGTGAACAATAAGGCAATAGGCTGTTGTTTTTTCTGGAATAACTGTCGATGTTTCAAATTCTAGTCTGATATCAATTGTTGTTTCCTTCATCGACTCCTCCAAATACGAACAGTCCATCACCACCAGAGGCGCCTTGGACTTGAAGTCTTGTGGTGATAATAGCGGACATGCCTCTTTCTGATAATAGGAAGACTGAAAGTTTACAAACATGTCATAGAGCTTACCATATTTGTTCTTGTTAAAGTTTAAATCCATTCCCTCATAGGGAAAGGTAACTCCGTTCAAAAAGAGTCGTATATTTCGTAATTGGATGTGGTCAAATTTTGATGCATCTTTATTCTGTTGATATTTGCGATCTGTTTGAAATCCAACCAGGACGTAGAGTGGCCGCTCTGTATACCGTGAGGTTTTTATAGACCAAGTATGTGTATCGGAGAGTGGTAATACCGGGTATTCATGCAGCTCCCAGCTTCTAAATTGAATGGGTAAAGCTGTATCCTTCTCCACAATCTTGAGCAGACTCAATTTTTTCTGATCTGATAGAGTAACGTGCGGTACTTTCCATAGAATTCGTTGCAGTAGAATTTTTGTATCTATTGGCGCTGTATCAGCTCCCTTTAGCGCATTATAATCACTCCTGTCTCGTACAAGAATCAGATCCTGTCTTGCGTTCACAACAATGCGCTTATGATCCTCTGCAAAGCCTAGTATTAATTTTAGAGGTAAATGTCCAGTAAATGTACCATCATCGTTAATCATCCAGTCGTTGGTTGAGTTGGGACACCAACCAGCCATACAAAAAGCTTTACTCTCTTCGCTTCCGTACGAGGGATAAAGTTTCATGACACTTGTTATGCCAACATTTCGAGTAGTATCCACTTCAATACCGTTGATCACGTAGCGAACCTCAGAAAACAAAAAGGCCAAAGCATTGTTGGCCAACTTTGACGTTGTTGGAATGGTACCATCCAATTTGGTGAGTTTCCCTTCAATCTGGATGTAACTTTCATGTGGAAGCGTGTAGATATCTTGTTGGTTAATAGTAATTCGAATCTCATCATTATTATTTAGTCCCTGAGTATACGGTTGGTAGGAATGGTGTTCAATTCTTACAATACCCTCCTGAACTTCGACAGGGTTTGTCACGTCTAGAATCGAATTCATGACGTAAGATGTAACCAAGTTGTTGTAGGATCTGCTTGTTGACACGTGTTAACCTGTACACGCGTTGAGCACAACTAACACCTGCTCTTGACAGCGTTGCCGCTTTATACAGTTGTTTCATGCTGGCTTCAAATACAGTTTGTAGGTCACAGGTGTATGAGGGTCTAACCGGATGAGACGTTGGTTTCTATTCACCAGTCTTAAGGTAATATTCCTGATGTTGGTCACACTCACAGGATGATAGAGCACCACCGACGGGTTTTCGCGGATGATATAACCACCAGGTGAAGTAACAATAAAATCATAAAGCGAATGCGAGGGATCTTGATTGGTGTAGACGTCTGTAATAATATTACACGTGACAGATATGTGATGATCTTCAATTATTTTCACCGGTTGGGCAGACTTGTGTATCACGTTTGGTACTAACACTTGTGGTGAATAGCCTAACAATGACCCAATCGAATCTGGTTGAGATTTAAAATCAATCCTAAAAGAAGAAAGAATACTGCAGCGATGTGTCACGTTGTTGGCTATGAGTTCAAACTTGCGTGTCCCGTCCAGAAATGCTTTTAGACTAAATTCTTTGGTGAGAGTTGTGTAGATGTGATCGTGAATATCATCTACGGTGTAGCTGCCAGACGGTAGAGTTAACACATAGTCATCGTAGTAGAACTTATCATTGACGTCTTCAATTATGTTGCAGATTCTATTATAGCCTTCAAACGAAACAAGTCCCAGCACGTAGGGTCGTCGTCCCAATTCAATAGGAGGATAAAAGTCAACAGTTACTTCCGCACCTTGTCCGTGCACTGTAAACGTTCTACTTTCTGTTGTCATAATGACCACGTCACCCGCCGTGCTCGGTCTTATATAGAAAAGTCAAACATAGACGACCGCACTGTTGCGTGTTAAAATTTTGCACTCGTTTCACATTATAGTGTATTGTTGCACTGCTTCCAAAATAGCGAACAAGCTCTGTCGGAGGAGGAAGATCTCCAAAACTGTCAAAGTACCACACGGTTCGCCCATGCTTTATGTAGGCCACATAATGCGTTCCCGGTCCATGACTGTCATCCAAATTGACAACTGCACTTTCATGGCTCCGTGGTCGAGACGGTAGTTGGTTGCGCATAAACACGCCTCGAAAGTGGGAGATCTTAAGCTGTTTTGCATATCTTATAACTTCCTCATGCGTCATGGCTCGTCGTGGCAGTGCATCGATTAACCGTTTTTTGGCGACATGTAAATGCCGAGTCCTTTCTTGTAGGGTGCTAGCTTCATGTTCACACCTTTGCCGCGCAGTGCTATGGCCTCCATAGTTTTATTATGCCTTTCACTTTCCTTCAACTGTTGCTTCGCCTCCTCAACAGCTTTCACCGTTCGTGCTACCGCACTTGCTCCTCCAAGAAGTGAACCCAGGGCTGCTAGTCCAGCAAACAGTGCAGGTAAAAATCCACCACGTTTCGGCACAGGAATAACTCGGGCACGTTTTCTAAAACGTAGTTTACTTTTGGGATTCGCATGCAATCGTGCTGCTCGGAGTGCTTTCTTAATAGCCAACTCACTATTTGTTTCTCCGCGCGAAGCTTGACGTGCCGCATGAAGAATAGCTTTAAAACCTCCCTTTCTGGACAACTTCTTCCTCTTCTTCACCACATATCTCTGTTTCACCATCGAGACCAAAGAACAAGACAACCTCACACCGCAAAGTATAGAACACAACTAACACTCCTCAGGAAGGGAACCTGTAGTTATTTATTCAATGGTGGCTGTATATTCAAGTTCTATATACAGAGGAAAATCGTTCATCGTTTTCCCCGCCTCTTTTTCTTCAGACGAGAGTTTCAAGTGAAAGAATAATTTGTCTCCGGCTTTCACCGGTTGATCAATAAGTGGTTGAACACTACCGTTTAATCGTACCTCTAAATGTTTCAAATCTGGTGCATACTCAATTACACGAATGGCACCATCATACATTAAACGGTAATTGTCATACCCCGAACGTAGTATGTAGGCGAGGTTATTGGGATCTTTTACCGGTTGTTGGTTTACAATGTGAAGCAGAAATATAGAGGGTATTGATTTAATAAAAAGCGATAACCGTTGTTCCAAAAATCGTTTGGTCGTCACGTCGTGAGGTTGCACAGGATCAGCAACTTCGGCTATTCGTCTTCGCTTCATCTGTAGAGCGTTCTCCTTAATTTCCCACACCTTTTCCATTTCAGAGTTTAAAAACCGTTTTGTACAAACATCTTGATCATCTTCAGGATCGGCCACATGCACAAGGCGTGCATTATTTGCTGTATAGCCCTTTACAGTTAGGGTGGGCACAATACTGAGCACCTGTTTCACCTTGTTATCTACATAGTCCTTTCGAGCAGCGTCCGTGTTGTCTGTTGGAAGAGCCAGCTGAGTGATTCGACGTTGGTGTACGTCATAGTCCTTTGCTTCTGTTAACACCACAGCATTGGTTAACACATAGGCTTTGGTGCACACATCTTGATCGTTCACAGGATCTGCAACGCCCGTAATACGTTTATTCTGAGCCTCATAATCTCCTTTGATACGTCGTAATCGGTAATAATCTACATACTTTTTTGAACATGCGTCCGAGGGTAATACGGGTTCTGTTATATTGGTCAATCGCTTTCCATTAAAGTTGTAATTGCCATCTGTAGTGCGTGACAATACATTAGCATCGACATATCGTTTAGTAGCCGGATCTGTATCATGTTTTGGATCGTTTGTCAAAGCAAATCGTTAATTTGTTTTGAGAGTTCTTCCAAAGGCGTCCATGGTTACACTGGAACTGAAACACCCGTTTGCCTCATGTATATAGAGACCAGCTCTTCCCCTTTCACATTTAGTTGATATGCAGATTATTAAGCAACAACATTCACTTCCGGTGGGAGACTTGGTTTCACACCTCTTCTCATCATCGTCCGAACAACGTCATGGATCACTCTTCCCATCCTCCATTCGCTGTCTTATCGCCGGCCCGTCGGGATGTGGAAAAACCAATCTTCTGCTTACCCTCATCACCTCCTTAAACGGAGTGCGCTTTCAAAATATCTATATTTTTGCCAAATCGCTGTATCAACCGCTGTATGTGTTCTTGGAACAGGTCATGTCAGGTCTGCGCAACATGGGCTACTTCACATTCGCAGCGCACGAAGATGTCATTTCTCCAGACAATGTTCGCCCCCATTCGCTTATGATTTTTGACGATGTGGCCACAGAACGACAGGGCATTATTCAGGCTTACTTTAGCATGGGACGTCATAAATATATTGATTGTTTTTATCTCGCTCAAACCTATTCGCGAATACCAAAACAGTTGATTCGTGACAATGCCAACGTGATTGTTCTCTTCCGTCAGGATGAGCGCAACATGCATCACGTCTACGATGATCACGTGAACCCAGACATGACCTTTCAAGCCTTTACACAGTTGTGTGCCATGTGTTGGAACGCTCATCACCACAGTTGTCTTGTTATTGATAAGCAGAGCAACATCAACAATGGACGCTACCGCATGGGATTTGATCATTTCATTCGTATTTAAGTAGCTGCATCGCTTTTCTGAACATCATTAGTCCAGATGTCATGGCGACAACAGGGAGTCAATTAAAAAAGCACATAATCCGTGCGCGAAATAGCATTCGACAAAAGTTTCGCTATCTAAAACGTGCACATGCCGACAGTGAACTGTTTGTCGAAAAACATTTGAAATCACCTCTGGAAGCTGTGTTGAAAGGAACAACAAAGCCTAGTACACGCTCAAAAGAAACACAAACAATTGAAGAGGATGAGGAGGAAGAAAATGATGAAGAACCTGAGGATGTTTTTTCTCCATTGCTTCCGTCTTCTGGCTCCAAAGAATCACCGCTGCCCCAGTTTTTGAAAACATCAATAATTGCTGAAACACCCACTAGAGCCAAAGAAAAGCAGCCTACTCTTAAAGAAATATTGAATACGCCCGAACAATATGTGCGGTTAAAATCCATTTTACTACAAAATTATGGTGCGTTGGTTACCCCCTTCCTTGAAGATCTTTTTACTAAGAAAACTGATACTACCTATGGTGTTCGCTATGAAAACAATAGATTTCGAATTGGCGATTCAGCAATCAAGATAAGTGACAATGTTTTGATTGTTAAAACAGTTCGTTACAAATTGACGCCAGGTCTTTTAGAACTTTTATTTTCACGTACACCTTCTACCGAGGACTATGATAAAGAAGATCTTGAAAAGTATAAAGACATCTTGATGGTTACAAATGGTTTTAGACGTAATTATAAACGTTCTGAAGCAATAAATGCTAATAAGGGCTTCAAATATAAAACCATCATATCAAAATTGTTTCCCACCTATGCAAGTGTTCGCCGTGCAAATTCAGCGTCCGGTATCACGTTTAATACTTTGAAACCATTCATCGATTTCGCCTATTGGAACAATCCAAATAAGTTGGTTAAACGTCTGCAACTGTTGCGTGCATCGGAACAGGCCGGTCATACCGGACACGAGGCGGAAGTTTTAGAAATAGAAGAGGAGCTTCGTCATGCTGGCATTATTGTCTAATGAGTCAACGTGTTCATACACCCTCGCCTGTTAAGGCTGCCATTGCTCGCGAGTTGCATAGACCAGCTCGTCGTCTCTACCATCGTCGTCATGTCATCACACGGGGCGTTGACGATCTTTGGCAAGCTGATCTGGTTGAAATGATTCCCTATGCCAAAGCTAACAACGGGGTCAACTATCTGCTCACCGTCATCGACGTTTATTCCAAAATGGCCTTTGTTGAACCTGTTCGGAATAAATCTGCACAACTGGTCACCGCTGCATTCAAGACCATCGTTCAGCGGTCAAGATGACAACCTCGTTTGCTTCAAACAGATCAAGGCAAAGAATTTTTCAACAAGACTTTTCCCTCTTATCTCAAATCACTTGACATCCATCACTATTCCACTTTTAGCAATCTAAAGGCAAGTGTTGTAGAACGTTTCAACCGCACACTCAAGACGCGCATGTGGGAACAATTTACAGCAAGAGGATCCTATCGCTGGCTTGAACTTGTAGGCGACCTGGTGACACGTTACAACAACACTAAACATAGAACCATCAAAATGAAACCACGCCTTGTAACCAAGAACATTGCGCAATTGGATCGCATTCATCACAAAATCAAAACAGTAGATCCACGACGTCATCAATTACGTATTGGTGATTATGTGCGCATCAGTAAACATAAAACAATCTTCGCCAAAGGATACACACCAAACTGGAGCACAGAAATATTTCGTATTCGCAAGGTAAAACTTTCTAATCCAGTTGTTTATTTACTTGATGACCTCAACAAGCAGCCAATCCAAGGAGGATTCTACATGGAGGAACTGCAAAGGACGCAATATCCCAAGCATTATCTTGTTGAAAAAATTGTACAAAAACGTGGCAATAAACTTTTTGTTAAGTGGCTAGGTTTTAATGCCACATATAATTCATGGATTAATAAATCAGATCTGGTGTACACCTTCTTGTTTTTATTTCATGTCGAGCTGGCCGACTCAACATGCCATGCGATTTGTATCCTACCCCCACCCTACCATTTACAGGAAATACTACTCCAGATTCATTGATGTTTGTTTACCATTGAGCACATTCAACAACCAGTTCATTCCCCCACTCTCTCAATTCCATTCACTACTCCCGATACCATTGATGTTTGTTTACCATTGAGCGCTTTCAACCCCATCTTGTTTGTCTCTCAGACCCATTCACACCTAACCAACCTACCACGTCAGGGTTCAACAACCACCGCCATCCACCGCCATTCATGTTTTCCATTCAAAACACTCCCGTTCATGACCTACCCCACATCCCGTAATCTGCTGTGACGTCACACACACACACACACCAGTTACACTAATGTTTTCCATTCAAAACACTCCCGTTCATGACCTACCTCACATCCCGTAATCTGCTGTGACGTCACACACACACACACACCAGTTGACCGTTCAATTCTCTGACAATTCATTCACAACCAAGGATTCGGAAACCTTCGGCAACACTCGGATCTCATTGGGCTCAAAGCAAAGCTATATAGCCCAGGATAATATCAGAGAAGGCGCTCAGTCCAACAGGGAGACTGGGTCGAGGAGGGTCTCGTGCAGAGCCTCTTCCATCCTTCCCCCTCATCCTCCACCCTCGCCACCACCCCCTCACCCTCCCCACCCCCACTCCCCCCCCCCCACTCCTCCCCTCCACCCACACCCCCTCAAACCGGTTCCTGGACCCTCCAAGGTTTGTTTACCTTCCGGGGTCCCGGCGACCT
The DNA here is from genome assembly GCA_946902985.2 of Meconema thalassinum. Lineage (NCBI taxonomy): Eukaryota > Metazoa > Arthropoda > Insecta > Orthoptera > Tettigoniidae > Meconema > Meconema thalassinum. The sequence continues at coordinate 426,157,088 of OX336394.1, read as the reverse complement.
TGGGGGTCAATGACCTACCTCAAGGTCATTGATCATGACCTACCTCAAGGTCATTGATCATGACCTACCTCAAGGTCATTGACCTTGCCACGCCCCCTAATTTGCATAAATAACGGTATTTGAGTCAAAACCCCCCCAGCCTCCCTACTGCAGGTTTAACCCCCTTATGACCCCTTTAGAACCCGAATATCCAAAAATTCTCCCTTAGTGTACGGTTTTGACATACAACGAACATATCCTCAAAATGCCATGTTTCCAACTTTAATACTTTTGGCTGGGCGATGATGAGTGAGTGAGTTAGGACATTTTCTTTCAATTTTTTTTCTTCAGAATTTCACCCCTCCCGATGAACCCCTTAAATTTGATTTATCAAAAAAAATGTCGAACACATTGTTAAGCAGCTTTTCCCCCTGAGTTTGAAGAGTGAGTGAGTCAATCGGTTAGGACACTATTTCCTGTTTTTTTCCCCCAGAATTTCACCCCTCCCCAGGGGCCCCTTAAATTGGATTTATGGAAAAACGGTCGAACATCTATTTACTTAATTTTTAAGCTGATTTTTTTTCCGCTGAGTTTCAAATTCCTCTCCTATGTCGTTAAAGAGATACACGCTCCGTTAAGAATCCTTAAACCCCCACCTTTCACCCCTTTAACCTCATAATATACCCCACATCGAAAAACCCTCAGACACATGTCTTCTTATTTTTTAATGATGAGTTAATATGCCGTGTATCACATCCCCCAATGAAACCAATCAGGAGATATTGTTATTCAATGAAATGCAGGTTTAACCCCCTTAAGACCCCTTTAGAACCTGAATATCCGAAAATCCTCCCATAGTAGACGGTTCTGACATACAATGAACATATCCCCAAACTGCCATGTTTCTAACTTCAATAATTTTGGCTGGGCGATGATGAGTGATTGAGTGAGTGAGTCAGGACATTTTCTTTCAATTTACTTTTTTCAGAATTTCACCCTTCCCCATGAACCCCTTATATTGGATTTATGAAAAAAAAACTGTCGAACAGCTATTTACATACTTTAGAGCAGTCTTTCCCCCTGAGTTTGATGAGTGAGTGAGTCAGTCAATCAGTCAGAACACTTTCTCTCCTGTTTTTTTCCTCCAGAATTTCACCCCTCCCCATGGGCTCCTTACATTGGATTTATGAAAAAACGGTCAAACACCTATTTACTTATTTTTCATGCTGATATTTTTCCGCTGAGATTCAAACTCCTCGCCTATGTCGTTTATGAGATACACGCTCCGTTAGGAATCTTTCAACCCCCACTTTTCACCCCCTTTCACCTCATAATATACACCACATCGAAAAACCCTTCAGACACATGTCTTCTTATTTTTTAATGATGAGTTAATATGCCGTGTATCAAATCCCCCAATGAAACCACTCGGGAGATATTGTTATTCAATGAAATGCAGGTTTAACCCCCTTAAGACCCCTTTAGAACCTGAATATCCGAAAATCCTCCCATAGTAGACGGTTCTGACATACAATGAACATATCCCCAAACTGCCATGTTTCTAACTTCAATAATTTTGGCTGGGCGATGATGAGTGATTGAGTGAGTGAGTCAGGACATTTTCTTTCAATTTACTTTTTTCAGAATTTCACCCTTCCCCATGAACCCCTTATATTTGATTTATGAAAAAAAAAACCTGTCGAACAGCTATTTACATACTTTAGAGCAGTCTTTCCCCCTGAGTTTGATGAGTGAGTGAGTCATTCAATCAGTCAGGACACTTTCTCTCCTGTTTTTTTCCTCCAGAATTTCACCCCTCCCCATGGGCCCCTTACATTGGATTTATGAAAAAACGGTCAAACACCTATTTACTTATTTTTCATGCTGATATTTTTCCGCTGAGATTCAAACTCCTCGTCTATGTCGTTTATGAGATACACGCTCCGTTAGGAATCTTTCAACCCCCACTTTTCACCCCCTTTCACCTCATAATATACACCACATCGAAAAACCCTTCAGACACATGTCTTCTTATTTTTTAATGATGAGTTAATATGCCGTGTATCAAATCCCCCAATGAAACCAATCGGGAGATATTGTTATTCAATGAAATGCAGGTTTAACCCCCTTAAGACCCCTTCAGAACCTGAATATCCGAAAATCCTCCCATAGTAGACGGTTCTGACATACAATGATCATATCCCCAAACTGTCATGTTTCTAACTTCAATAATTTTGGCTGGGCGATGATGAGTGAGTGAGTGAGTGAGTCAGGACATTTTCTTTCAATTTCCTTTTTTCAGAATTTCACCCTTCCCCATGAACCCCTTATATTTGATTTATGAAAAAAAACTGTCGAACAGCTATTTACATACTTTAAAGCAGTCTTTCCCCCTGAGTTTGATGAGTGAGTGAGTCAGTCAATCAGTTAGGACACTTTCTCTCCTGTTTTTTCCCTCCAGAATTTCACCCCTCCCCATGGGCCCCTTACATTGGATTTATGAAAAAAAAACGGTCAAAGACCTATTTACTTATTTTTCATGCTGATTTTTTTCCGCTGAGTTTCAAACTCCTCGCCTATGTCGTTTATGAGATACACGCTCCGTTAGGAATCTTTCATCCCCCACTTTTCACCCCTTTCACCTCATAATATACACCACATCGAAAAACCCTCAGACACATGTCTTCTTATTTTTAATGATGAGTTTATATGCCGACTATCACATCCCCCAATGAAACCAATCGGGAGTTATTACTATTCAATGAAATGCAGGTCTACCCCCTTAAAACCCCTTTAAAACCTGAATATCCAAAAATCCTTTCTCAGTGGGCGTTTGCGGCCCGTGAGGAAGCTGCATACCAAATTTCATTTCAATCCGTTCGGTGGTTTCTGAGATTTCATGATGAATGAATTAGTGAGAGAATGAGAGAGTGAGTTGTATTTGACAAATACTGTATATAGTAGATAGTGTCAAATCTTTGTTATGTTATACTCGGTTGACAGTGCTGTGTGAGCAGTTGAGTAACTAACGGGATTTCAAGTAAAGAACCTCATTTTCTCTACCTGTAGTGGCGAGTGCAACTCGCTTCCAGTCGGCCGTGTCTCGACTTGAGCTATGTTGCCATGGAAACGTCCTGCCTTGCCGTTCCTTCATGAGTTAATTTTATGATTTGATTATCCTGTGCTTGAGTGCAAAAGGGCAAATCTGAAGAATGAGAAAGACTATCGAAAATGCATGTAGCCAGCGGTTCCTTCTAGGTCCTAAACTATGTGAATGCAAAATTTGGTTGAGATTGGTGGAACGGTGTAGGTTTGTATACGGAACAGACCCACCCACGCACATACATACAGACTTTCACTTTTATATATAAGATTATATTTTATAGATGATTTTTTTTAAATATTTATTAAAGAACCAAAAAACTAATAGGTCATCCGCTTTTTAGTGTCTCGCTAACCAATAATGCGATTTAAACATATGGGGTGTCGTAGGACGACGTATTTCCACCCCAAAATAAAAACTACCCTTACCCGGGGGTGAAGGAGTGATTATTTTTTTGTATGCATGCGCACTTGGAGGGATTTTGTAAGAGAGCGGGATTGATAAATGATTATTTATAGATGAGTTATTTTAAAAAATAATTAAAGAATCCAAAAAAAATAATAGATCATCCGCTTTTTAGTATCTCGCTAACCAATAATGTGATTTAAACATATGGGGTGTCGTAGTACTCGTGGTGAACTCCCCTTTTCTATGGACGAGGTATGTCCATCCCAAAATAAAAACTACCCTTACCCTGGGGTTATTTTTTTTGTATGTATGCACACCGGCGGCTTTTGTCAAAAGGGCCTAACTACACTTTTGTTAATATTTTCTGAACCCCTGATGGGATTTTGCCATAGGCACTTGGGGTGACGCCCCGTTTTTGAATGAATGATTCATTTTTGTCAAAATGGCCTAACTCTTGGACCAGACGTTTTGCGAGATCCTGTCTTGTTATTTTCATATCTACTGCAACTTGAACGTATAACTTCCCTAATCCTTGTATAGATACCTCACCCAATGGTCCTCTTAACTCACTAAGGATTTTAGCTACTCTATCTTTCAGGATATTCTGCATTTGCTCGTCAATTTCCTTCAGTTCTTTAGGCCCTAATTCTAAATGCAATTTCCCGAAATTCTTTACCGTTTCATTATATCCCTGGCGTACCTTTCCGATCATTTCTCTATATCTCTCCACCTCATTTAGGGTAGCTATTTTTACCTTCTCCTGATTTTGAATACTGAGACTATAATTATTTTCGCATTCTACTTCAGATACTAACTGAATCTGCGTTGCTGGGAAAGTGTTTACAGTTTCATCATTGACAATTTTACCTTGCGCAGAGTCGATTTTAAGACGAATTACCTTGTACAGTGCATGTATTAGAATTATTTTCGAGCTCCGTAGGCTCAACAATTTCCTGGTTTTCTAAAGGCATGTTACCATCTCTTCGTGTAACTCTGTCTTGAGAATCATGCATACATTTTATAACATTTTCGTTGCCTTTACTTGGCACCCATTTATCATCACCCTCTTTAACATCTGCTAGATCACTCCCAAATAATGTTACAAATAATTGAGTCAACTTTTCAGACATTTTGTTGCTCACAACATTTACTTCATTCGTTTGAATGTCTAAAACATCCATACATATCTCATGAGTTTCTACTCTCTCCCTCTCCTTATTCATATACTGTATTCTGATATTTAGTGGGCTACTTCGGCCTTTTCACTGGGAAATGCTTATAAGATGATATTTTAAACTCATTTGTGTTCCTTTTACCTATTATTTCAGCACGGGTATGTACTAAGTCGTACCCGTCTGTTATGTTAATTCAATAATAACATCATGTTATTTGTTGTTGTTTGAGTCTTCAGTCTTTTGACTGGTTTGATGCAGCGCTCCATGCCTCCCTGTCCTGAGCCAATCGTTTCATCTCTACATAGCTACCACACCCTACATCCAAGGCTATCTGTTTAACATATTCTAACCTTGGTCTACCCCTACAGTTCTTGTCCTCGACCCTTCTTTCCATAACTAAGCTTGCTATTCCTGGGTGTCTTAGTATGTGTCCTACCAACCTATCTCTTCTCTTCATTAGCAGTCGCCAGAAACATCTCTCCTCTCCCACTCGCCTTAATACCTCTTCGTTTGTAACCCTATCTACCCATCTGATCTTCATCATTCTCCTGTAACACCACATTTCAAATGCTTCAATTCTCCTCTTTTCTGCTGCACCAATAGTCCAAGTTTCACTTCCATAGAGTGCTACGCTCCAGACAAAGGCTTTCAAAAATGACTTCCTAATACCTAAATCTATATTCGATGTCAATAGATTCCTTTTTTGTAGAAAGGCTTTCCTTGCCTGAGCCAACCTACTTTTTATATCCACTTTGCTTCGTCCATCACTGGTTATTCTGCTTCCTAAGTAACAGAAGTCTCCTACTTCCTTCAGCTTTTCACCTGCCAATTTGATCTCCATAGAGGTTTCTGATTTATTTCGGCTGCATTCCAGTATTTTTGTTTTACATTTATTAATTTTCATCATGAATTCCTTCCGTAAGACGGAATCCATACCATTCAAAAACTCATTCAAATCCTCAGGCTTGTCAGCCAAGATGACGATGTCATCAGCAAATCTCAGAGTTGAAATTATTTCTCCTTGAATCTTCACTCCCACTTTAAAATTTTCTCCAATTTCCTTCATTGCTTGTTCAATGTAAAGATTGAAAAGTATGGGTGATAAGTTGCAGCCTTGCCTTACACCTTTCTGAAATGATTTTCAAAATTTAAAATTTTTGGGAACCCATAATTTTTCAAAAATGAAAAGTCTGTTTTTTTAATAAAACTCGGGTTTTCCCACGGAAAACTCATCCCCTAAGTTTACGGGCGCCATTTTAATAATAATAATTTTGTGCTACACAGGGTATGCACATATGGTCACCCCACGCGAGACAACAGCGAAAGTACAAGTTTTTGAAAAACCATTCCGGGGGTGGTTTTTACTGCCGATTTCCCCACGCTGGGCGCCATTTTAATAATAAGATGGGGGTTTGTTATCGGGGCTTGCTCGGATGAGTTGCGAGGTCCCAATGTGGTCAGTACTAATTATGTTATAGCTTAGCCTATCATTATATTTTTACGTTAATCTCTTATGACCGACTTATAGTGTTTCCACAACTTAGATCCTGGCACAGTATTTATATATCCCCCCTGTGCCCTTGCGAACAAGAAATATGCAAATCACAGTCTGCTAGCTCAATAGGACATTCGAGGCATGGTATGTTCTCCCACTGTATGATTCACATATTTAGGATCAAGCATAGGATAATACTCCAATGAATATCAAATTCAAAATATAAAAATTATTTAATGAATATCAAAAATTAGGCACTACAACTATTTAATTTACAACAAAATGTTCACACTTGCCTTAAACTAGACCAGGAATCAATAAAACTAAACCACAAAAATCAATAAGGAAGGTTCCAAACGAACCTGACAAAAATCAACAAAACTCTCACTTCCATAAAGCAGGTTCTTTAAATTGCAAATATGAGCATCTCATGGCTCTAAGATTATGTTTACACAGTTATTCCTCATCAAAATAAATCACTCTTAACTCCCATTTGGAGTTTTTATTTGAGTAGTGCTAATTTGTTTATAATAATTACCTTTCTTCAGGTTCACTTGAGTTTCAAAATAATCATCCCTCTTCAAACAATTCTACAAACTTGGTGTCGTTGGGAAAAGAATTCGTGCATTCCTTTGAGTATAGGAAAAATACTGAATAATTCCAATTAAGAAAGCCTCCCTGGACAATCTTAAAATTTCCATTTTTTCTCTGGAGTAACATTTATATTGTTATTAACAATAAGGGATTTTACATTGGTCCATGACTAATTATTTAAGCTTATACGGTTTCTGAACGACTCCTGGCCAGAAATAATAACATTTAGTTCACGGTACTGATGACCGGCTGATCTCAAAAGATTTAATTTCCACCGCACATGGGCGGGTTGTCCCAGTCCTACCACAAGTCAATTAGTATTCTCCTTTAGTGCTTGTCAAAAGTGTTTCACGCTTATTTACGAGCAGGGATCAGGAGGGCTCCCAGCTCAGGCAGACGGGCTGCCCTTCAATCTCGCCAACTGGCTCTTATATGAATCACTTCCAAAACTCGAAAACACACACACTAGATCCATTCATCATTTACATTACGCGGACATAGTTATCCGCTTGTATTGGCACAGGTGAACTTATTGATTGTGAGGTATTATCATTGGCGGGCCTAACATTCATATATCAATAATGACGGGGCTTTCGACGTGGATGAACCTGGGTTCATAAAAATGAGCCTGCCCCCTAGGTAGTATTCCATTTTGGGAGGTCTTACCGACATGACACAGGAGTTGGACCATTTAACACCAAATCTCCTTAAATTAGCGACTTTTGAGCGACCATAATGCATTGTCCTCTGCGCTTATACAAATATATATAGCACCCATATTCAAATTTGCTTAACTGCAAACACATTCAATTCCATAGAACCGCGCCCAACTACACCTGGCGATCAACTTAAAACCTGGCACGAAATCACAGCAATATTTAGCGTGAAAAGTCAAATAAGCTATCCTAGCTTTTGTTACAATAATATTTGTGTGGTATTTCGAGTAAGACATTTACTGCTTCTACTTCAGTTGAGCTCCGTCTCATTACATAATTAGCACTTTAAAAATTTGCCGGGCATAAAAGTTAATTCACTCTTTTGACATTACATTCATTAGAACATTATTGTTCAACAATTAATTATACTTATCATTATTTATTCATGGAACCTCAACGGCTTCCAACCTTATTACATTTAAATAATCAACAATTACTTTATATATTTTATTTCTTGCTTTTAAGACGTATATTACTTTTACGTTAAATCACCATATGACGTGATTTCAAAAGAGTACAACTCCACTGAGCATTTATATTGAACACTATTTAATTAGTTAATTAATTTATCGTTCAGAAAAACCGTACGCTTCATTTTATACAGTTAATTTTTATTATCCCTGTTTGTATGTGAATACCTTCTCATATATTAGTTTGCACGAATTATTTCCCTCCAAAACAACACATAATCAAATTGTTCTACTTACATGATCATTCCTCGAGCTGCTGGCTCCAGGCTCCAATAAATTAGCCTCAAAGCCCACATCTTTGGGATTTAAGCCTTCATTTTACACTTCACAAAACTCGCGGTATACACTAATTCCTTCCTAATTTTTAACATTTTAACTACACTAATATCCTCTACTTGAGGTATAAAAATCATATTTCTATTAACACTTTATAACACTAAACAACACTGGAAAATTATAGTTAACACTTGACAAATATTATATACAAAATACACTTTATAACACTGTGGTTACACTTATTTCTTCGCACGTTTTTGACACTTTCCTTTCTCCCTATTCCCAAAGGTGCAGTTACTAGCTATTTCCCCTAGATCTGACTCCTAGCTGGGTCGATTGAAAGTCTCTTTCTCAGCATTCGCTTGACTGGTAAGGATACTCCTATCCTACTCCGGTCTTCCTATAGTAATCGGCACTTGGTCAGTCTATTGCACGCTACTACACTCGTTCAGATTGCCGATTAATATCTTGCATAAAGTCTTTACTTGGTTCGGCCCTAGAGTCTCTATATCTTCAGTTACAATGCGCTCTAATAATGTTTCTCTTTCGTCCACGTTTGGACCTTATTTTATGAACACCACCGTATTCTATTCGTGTAACGATTTATGAAGTTTTTACACATTTTCCTAGGCAGCTACTGTCCTGCTTTTGATGTTTTTAACCTGACGTCACTTAAGCGCTAATCTCCTAAGCACAGGAAGAATAGGTTATTATCCTACGTTTGACCCTGGTACGGTTCTTTAACGCACTGGATAAAGTTTAGGGTTTCACTACTCTTTAAAAGTTGTCGTTTCACCGTCGAGATAATTCGGTGTTTCTTCGATAACTGATATTGTACTTGAGGCTTTACACGCCTCCGTCGGCTGAAGATATTTTTCTTGGCCTATAATACTGTACTTTGGCAAAATTCAAAATTGATTCTGACTGTTCGCAGCACGACGATAGTTTCTTTTAACAAAGACTACGAAGATTTGCTGTACGATGATACTGTATGACCACTCATGGTCCAGCGTAGACTGTATGATTACGACTTAGTAAAGCAGTGCTTCCCGCTAAATGATAATTGACGCAGCAACTCTCCCAAGGAGTACTCGTAGACTGCATGTACGTGAAATAGTATGTTCCCCTCAGAGGGACACCAAGACTGAATTGTCGTGAAACAGCGTCACGTCCTCCTAGGGCTGACTGAGACTGAATGTTTTTGATCCAGCGTGCAGCGCTTCTGCGCTCACTGTTGACTGAATGATTTCCTTTGTGCTCGGTGGGTTTATATTTGTTTCGGCTAAAAATAAATTAGTTCCGTTCCTTCTAAAAATTATTTTCCAAAGTAAGCGTCGCACGTTCTCAAAAAAAATCCTCCTTGGAGCTCACAAACTCAACGTCTCAACGATACTAAAAATTTCGAAAATCGATCGTCAGAAGTTCGAATAAAAAATTAAAATAGCTCCTGTATTAGGTGGGCGTACAACTAATTTTTTCCCTCACTCCCGGCTACCGGTTAGGTGAACCACATATGACGTAGCGCTGACCTTGCATTTCTAAACTGTTCAATAATTATAAGATTTTATAACTCTACAATTCTTAATTTCCAGGATGACTAACATTGCCGGTGAAATCCTTTAAGATTATTGCATATTTCTTGCTAATTTTAATAATTTGCCATTGCTTCTGATCCCGCCTACCAAACAGTGTTGTCATTTTCTAGCTGACTAAGGACTTCTCAGTGAGTCTTCCCTCTCGCTCTTCCCAATGGAAAATTTTTCTCGGCGATTGCCTCCTTCGATGCAAGCATTATTCGACCTCATGGGCCGATGATCTCATATGCAGCTGTGTGCATTGACTCAACTATTGCGCAACCGTTCATGTGTCACACAGAGGTGATCTCACATAGCCCTCGTGCTATGCTAAAACTGTACTGAATTCTTCTAAAGTTGACTTTCTTTCCAAACTAAAAAATCATGAATTTGAATCTTGTGCACCCCACAAGGGCACAATACAAGTCACTGACGATGTAGTTATAAACCTATTTGGTAATGCTTCAAGAAACCCTGACTTTATATTGTAGTGTAAGTTGTAAATCAAAACAGTAATGTTCATTCTTTCCATGTAAAGACTATCAAGTGAGCAAGATAATTGTATTAACAAAAAGTAACATAAAATGGTCTTAGTTGTGGTGGCATTAGCATATCATAAAACATCACAACAAATTGGTTGAAAAAGCGATGACAGATAACCTTTAAACTCACCATTTTGCACCAAATTGTACAGAAGTTTCCCGGGGAGGTGCCCCGGACCTTCTCTTCTTTGGGGCCACTTCCATATCCACTAACCCCCCCCCCCCCGTTAGGCACCCCCGAAAATAAAATCTATATTGAGCCCGTTAGAGAAGGTTATCCGGGTACCATCCACCGAAAGAAATGGTACGTCGAATGACCCCGTCATTCGAACCCACGACCTGAGAGGATCGCATGCATTTCATTAAGGGTGTGTGTAGCACGAGCGCCTTGGTCCCAGAGATCGGGTCCAATTTCACGGATTATGTCAAAGACGCCCAACGAAATACACCCGCAAGACACAAAGCTAACAATAAAGTGATCCAGTCTTAAGTAAAATTTCATCAATGTTTTATTCAACAATGAAACCCCTATCCTACTCCGGAGGGTTCAGAATTGGCTATTCCGCAAATCTAGTTACAATGGTGAGTCAAACCCTAAGTGAAATTTACTAACCCTCGCGAAAGTCCTTATTACAAGAAAGCAAAAGCAACAACTAATCTAGGCGCGTGGCGCAGGACAAAATCTAACGTGAAGCAAAGTTACAAGCAAATGAATCGGTATAATTTACATTTAACAGCAAAGCAACTCCAATCCCTGAGTTAGGATTGTACCACGTTCATATTTACAGTTACATTTTATATCTATCTAAATCCTGACATGAATGAAAATATTACCACGTGACACTTCCTAATCAAAAAATTAAAACAAAGTTAATGATAGCAGACCACAGATTATAAAAAAGTACAGAAAAATACACTCTTATAACTAACAGGGATACAATTCAGGTTATTCACTCGGAATAATCCAACACACAAGTACACAAAAGCCTGCATACTCAGATTAGGAAAGCTTTTTGCCCTCAAACGTCATATCAAGAGTGTGAGTTAGGTTGGTAATAGCGTAATCATCATTACGGCTTACATCGCTTTAGAATCACGCGGACCATGATTTACGAACTTCTGGTTCCAGCGATTCTTAATCATCGAAAAATCAAGTAGTGTCAGCTCATTTAAGGTTTCACTTCCAAATGGAAATGAAGCACATCATGGCTTCGGAGTAGGACAACAAAACAATGTTACCAAAATTATGATGCTCAAATTATAAGTTATTTATCACGTCGGTTTAATTCAGTGAGAAATATGCTTTATATTCAGGTTTATCGAGTAGGTTTAAGGTCCTTAAGATAGTTTAGATATAAGACACCAGTCGCAGGCTGCATAAATCTCCTCGAAGACATGACCCTAGCGGTCAGCGTAACTCTCTAAGCTAACAATGGCTCAGGCACAATGACACAAGTTTGTGTGGTGCGGCTTACACAGTTTGCACGCAAGAAACTCATCGGTCGATCTGGCTTTAAGGCTCAATATCACCGGAATACACCAATAAAGAAGAGGATATACATTCCATCCAGCCTTCACAAAATCTGTGTTTTAAGACGTAACAAATACATGAGTTAACTAGCCTTAAACAATTACTGGGTCATTAGCGTGACAATAAGACAATCCTACACATGAGTCGTCCTCGCTCTGCATAGCGGTAAAATACAGGTGTACGCAGCGATCAGCTGCTCGCTCAAAGCTTATGCCATCCTCCTATAAACAAGGCTTTCAACATTCCACAAATGTTTGGTAACGTCAAAGTCTACAAAAAATAATCAATACTGTCGGGTCTCGCATTGAATGCTGGGATAAAAATAACCAGTTTCGCTGGTCTGCCTAGCCTTGAGGCATGTCACCTCCCACTCATTCACTGACAAGAGCGCGTGGCTCGTCCACATTACTGTTATCAAAACTGTGCACTTTTATCATACGGAAATCACATGCTTAAGTCCTATTAGTGATCCGTAGTTTGCTAAACATTGTTCATTATTCAATAAAAGTGTCTATCAGAATAACCTGCCCTGCCTAATGGTATAACTTTTATCAATTATCAAATACACGTAAAACGTAGGCTGTACACATGCAGTTTCAACTGCTTTGAAATGGAAGATGTTTCACTCGCTTCCTACTCATTCTAACTTCATGTTGTCGTGCTTACAGCTTAGCACACTATCAAAATTATAAAACAACACCTAAATCCTTCTGTGTTATGAACTGAAACGATGATATCCCTAGGTTCATGACCAGGTTAAGTTATTATTATAATAAATGTGTTAGTTCCCACTCTGATCCCTTGTGGAAAAGTGCGTCCACAAATAACGTTAAATAAACCATACAAATACGGCAGTAACTCTCGAACCGTCCAACTGATACGAAAAGCTCAAAATCAAAGTAACAAAGGGGTCCTAAACAGGGTGTCCCCTAAAATATGACGAATCTCGTCTCCATAGTGAAGATATAAGTTGACTGATGTAAGAAATTCAGCTCTCACAATGGCTGAGGTTTATACACTGAAAATAACAAGCTATACATGGAGCACCACCGTAAAAATATGGCACATGGTGGCGCACAAAGATTGTCCCAGTTCCAAAGAAGAAAGACATTATAATATAACAGCCCTGCCTTTGTGGTCGCTATCAGTTTCGGCTAAATCTACTCAAATTATATCTACCTGGACAAACCTTGTTCATAAATGAGGGTACAGGACTCACAGTGACATGAATACGTTGTTCACCTACCTGTTTCCAGGCTGAGAGGGGTAATTCATCTCCATTCCAATGGAGGGATTAATAAGCTCCAAAAGCAAGACCAAAGGTCCTGGGCCTATCTTCCTCGTCCTCGATCTCATACATGGCTTGTCCGTGGCAGTTCTGGTGGACTTTCCTCCTCATGATTTAATTATCTCGAAGGCTCTTCCCTCATCATGGGGAATTTACTCCATAATGGATATCACGTGTAATAAGTAGAATATGTCGAACACGTGGTACGTTTCACACAGCATGGTGATAAATTTGACGAATATCACTGAAGTTATAATGTTACTGATTCTACACTGGTGCAGGTAATAGGAAAAGTGGCTCTAGATTTTCCTATCACAGAATCTACGACACAACAGGTGGCATCTTTCACTGAATCTACTTACTACTGCAAAACAAAGAAAATCACACAAAATATCGGCAATCACGATGAAATGTACATGAAGCGTGACATTGCCGGTGATTATTTTGACGATAGCGTTCGATGAGCTGTAATAGACGTGGTCCCAATATTTTTGAGCCTCGTTGCACACAGAAGATGACTTGCTCTCAACAGCGTGGTCACAAGATTCAAATATAAGTCTTCCACGTGGTGAAGTACAAAAAATGGTGATTTCACTCAAAAACAAACTTTCCTTTCAAATAACGTAGCACAGGCCTTGCGTGGCCTCAAAGTAAACTATTCTGTTGGATAATACAGTGCGTTCAGCATGATTGCTGTAGATAATGGTCCAACACATATTGGTGCACTTCGCACAAAAACGTGGTCTTCGTCGATTCGACGGACTATATGAAAAACACGTCCAGCCTCAGCGGACTATCAAAACGGTGTGTCGTAGTCAGGAACTCCTCCCTGGGTTCCAAGGAACTTGTAAGTCGTTGAGTGTTCAATTACATAAATTCCGCATATCCGCGGTGTAAATACCTTTACCATAATTATGATTTACCAATTCCAAAGGCATAATAAAATTGTAAATAAAACAGAATTACATGTTGTACGTTCCTGAGATATGCCGTAGCAAAATTTTGTATAAAATATATCCAGGAAGAAGATAAGCTGTCCTCGTCGAAGTCAAAATAGCATTATAATCATGAGGAAGCCTCCGAGTGTGTTCTGACAAGTGAGCACAAAGAGTAAGCATGCTCTCAGAGAAATATTGAGGACATGAGCGGATACGAGCTCAGTATACGCCTCTGGGATCCAGAATTGTTCTACACCAGGCTTGCTCAAACAGGGCATTTCGCCAAGTGGGCGCCCGTTGGGTACTGTACTCGGGCTGCGGATGGGCAGAATGGCGGTACCTCCAAACCTTCAAGTAAACCATATGTAATATACATTCCACATAGCTAAATAACCGACAGTACATCGTGGTACAAATCTCCACCACCACGCGCGCTCATTGTTTGTGTTGCATTTCTGTCTCATTACTAGAACTGTACTCACTGGTCAATAACCAGCATAGTGGCCAAGGTGTTTCCCTGGTTGGTAACTCATGTTTGGTTAGTCAATTCTTATTGCAAGGCCAGTCAAGACCTAAAAAATTAGTCTTAACGTGTATATCAATCATCAACACCATATCATTAAACAAATCAAACCATCTAAAGGTATTTATTAAATTTAATTGCATTTTAGGAACGTTGCAAGCATCTTGCAACCTTGAAGAGGAAAGTATAGCCAGGAATTGTGAAAATGAAACCGTTCAATCATTCAATGTAGTTAGTGTTATGAACCTCAGCGTAGAGGTTATGAAAGTCTATGTGAGTGTGTGGTTTTTACGGCTGGATGTCTTTTCTCAAATCCAGCACAGACAGCAGCATATGGGAGATGAAACTAAACTATGATGTTGAATGTACATGTCCTAACCTAGGACAATGTCATGTTGAGGTATTTGCCAGACAGTGCTGTAAACGAAACAAAAAAAAGCATACATGTAAAGGGAATATTATGGAATTTTCGAGTATATGTAGTCAATTTAAAAAAATTGGTTAAATTTCATGGTTAGTCACACGCTTCAAGGGCACTTGTATCTGTTCCAGGTAGGTTCTTAAGGGCGAAGGCACTGGAGAGTAATAACAGGTTATGTTGTTACACATAAGATCAGACCAAACTGATTGTCACACTGTTTACATCGCTCTACCATCACCTCGCTTTGCAACGTTGCCATACGTCACTTAGTAACAATAGTACAGGATAAGTATATTGGTTTTAATGTTTTAATTCATAAGAAAATATATGTGACAAAATTTGGGGGGGGGGGACCCTCCCGGGCATCCCCTTTACATACGCCCCTGCTGAAACTGCAAACTCTTCCACAATGATCACAAACATATATTTGAAAAAAATCGCTGAGGATTCCATTGTGCGGCCAATCGTTCCTTCCTTGTCTGTCGCATATCCACTGCATGTCTTCGACGTTCGTGTTCGAAGTGTTGTGGACCTCCGTGAACAAACCGACGCCATGCTTGTCGGTTAGAAGCTGTGGCCTACAAGTTTTTGTTGTTCGTCATAAATACCTGCATGTTAGATTTCAGGGCATCTTTTGAGCCCGTCAGAAGAGCTGTCAGAGTTGCCACTAACCGAAATGACTTCCCAGACAACTCACCCGCCGACGCATAAGCCGAAAAGGATTGGATGCACTTCTTATAGGTCGAAACGCACGAGAATCGTGATCACGGGGGGATCTGGGCAGACATGGTATTTGTCAAAGACAACCCAAGAAGCACATCGCAGAAAAACTTAAACTACAAAATAAGAACATCCAGACTAAAGTAAACTCATAATAAATTTATTTTAAAAGACAACAAGTTTGTCTTGGGCTATTCCCGCAATCTAATTAAAAAAGGGGGTAAGAATTCTAGACGAAATGAAGTTAAAAACCCTCTCAAAAGATCTAATACACAAAGAAAACAACAAAAACAACAAAGCTAGGGTAGTGGCACGGAAAAGTAGACCCTAAACAGATGAAATTGGTTACTATGAAAAGCAGAAACTAAGTTAACAAATCAACAAGCAAGTGAAAGTTATGGTGGTACCACTCCCGAATTTACATTTACATTTATTGAATCTAGCTAAGTCCTGACATTATTGAAAGCATTTACGGCGAATGACGTCCGTAATAACAAACATTACAGAAAAAGCTACATGATAACCAGCACAAAAAACACATTAGATTTACTCCTTAAACTAAAGTGTTCATCAACACTATAGGCCCATGAGGATTACATATTATTTACACTTGAATAAATAAAACACAGCATTCACTTAATCCTCACTGCTCATTTGGAATAATCTTTGTATCCTAAGGTCATCTAATAATGTGTAATTTATGGGGGCAACCGCGTGGTGAAAACCACGACTTAGGTCGCATGAGCCTCGCGCGCCACCAGGTGTGAACTACTGGTTAATACGCTGTTCCGTCGTCTCAAAATAGTGTAATCTGTCTAAAGTCATTTCCGGATGGAAATGGTAACATCCACATGGCATCAGTCAGCTGGCACAACATTGGGAAATCAAGTTTAGGTTCAAGGTAATGAATTAATTAGCAATTGTTTATAATAATTATTCTTCGTGATTATTAGGAGTGTAGATTAGATTTATCGATGGTTTATGACGATTGACTGATGATCCATGACACATAGTCTGAACAAAGTGAAGTCTTCCATAAGATCAATCACTTCCAAAACATCGACTCTTTAGTCGGCAACAATAACACGAGTTGACAAAAGTCGGACACAACAATATAACAGTCAGAGGCGCACAGCTCTTCTTAAAATAGTCTCGGGCTAATCCCAGAGAATATGGTCGCAGATTTAACTCTGTACGACAGTGCACTCCGTGCACTCAAAATATAACATCAATAGCCTCTAACAGGGTGTCAACATAACCAATAATAATGGACAAAACCTAGCTTCCTATAAATATACTATACCCGGATCGTTCATACGTCAGTGACATTGTTGACATTCTTATTTTGGAAAGAGGAGTTGTTAGTTGAAGAGGTTGAAGGAATGGATGATTTGAATAACGCGCGGAGGAGACTCAAGAGTGCTGAGGGAAGCATAAATCGCAGGGGCGAGTGACACGAGATTATGACGTGGAGCCTGAATATGTCATGAGAAATAATTTTTTAGAATTACCTTAAGGAGAAGAGATGGACGCTAGGAAATTAGCACACTTTTCTGACTATAACAAGAGGAGGATTTTGAGCTATCAAGCATTAAAATCGGTCCAGTAGAAGCCGAGATACGAGATGGAATGTTCTCGAACAATTTCTCGCTGAACTATAAAAGGCCACGTTGCTGAGCAGAGAGTCATCATATCTTCAGAGCATTTGCTCATGTTCGGATCTACGCTACGTGAATGTGACAGTATTCACGCCGAGATTCTGACGGTCGGAGGACTTAGTCTCCGTACCAGTGGTCAGCACGACTTAGTTTTTGTTCAAGTGAACGAACTTAACTTTTGGCAGCGAATGGACTTAGAATATTCACTGACTTTCAGGTCGCTTATTCTATAGTCAGGTGATGGTAGTGTCGAAACTATTCACAGACATTAGCCGACAGAACGATATATTTCTTGTGGTGACTATACATCAGGTACTTCGAATTCATCAGGAGAAGTTTATTTCATTTTGTTGGAACATGAGATTTATTCTCGAATCTACAGGAGTACTGTACCAGTCTATGACTGAGCAACTTTTTGTCATGTTACACGGTACTAGTGATAACGGGAGTTATTTCGAACGGATGACTGCGAACATCATCATGCGCCGCTAAAACTACTCGTAGGACTGGAAGGACATGGAGACGAACGAGGTGTTTGGATACGGCAGATGGCCATGGGAAGACACTGTGGGAATAGTGTACACCGCAGGACACGCCCGTCATCTACATCAAGAATGAAGTAAGACAACCTTTTCATGTAATATCCACTAACCAGTAGTATTAGAGAAGTCCATATTATTGAACAGTCACGATCAGAAATCAACACACATTTTTCACCATAGCTAGATATTAGCTAGATCTTCGATTGTATTTGTCTGGATGACAAATGGAACTGCTGTCTGACAATTTATTTTTCGATCTAAGATTTTTGTTAGGACAGGCACATGAAATATTTCGATTATTCCAAGGGATATAAATATTTTTCGTTAATTCTGATTATGAGAACAGAAGTAATTGAGGCTTGGATTATTTAAATAATTTGATTTATTTAATAACAATAATAATAGAGTGTGAAGTGAATAAGTTAATAATAATATAATTATAATAATCAAGTGTGAAGTGAATAAGTTAATAATATTTATAAATAATAACAACGCTATTTAAAGTTATAAATAATTAGGGAGTGATAATACCGAACATTAGGAATTAAATTAAATTTTGTTAATTGTTTATTGTGATTAAATAATTAATGCATTAAATAAAAATTAATAGGAGACGTTGATAATAATAATTCACAGATGAGACTTAAATATTTATTTATTTATTTAAAAGAATAGGGCGATAATAATCATTTGACATATCATTTGAATATATTTTGTGGTGATAATAATAATTTGTGGATGAATTTAATTAGTTGGAAGGAATTAAATTAAATAAATTTGTTTGGAAGTTTAAATAAATATAAATGAGTTTATGGATGAAGAGAATGAAGTATTAGATTTTTGAGCTTAGATTTTTTTTTCAAAAGCACTTAAAAAAAGAAAGAAAAGAAAATATTCAGATAAAAAAGAAGGGAACGGCAGGTATTTAATGTATCAAATAGGGAGTATTTTAAATGGGAGGCAAGGAGATATTGACCAGAATTTATTTAATTGGTAAAATAATACTGAAGAACCACAGTCTAGTAATTGACAGAATATTACAAGAGAAAAATATAATATGTAAAAAAAATATATAATAGTAATAATATGATGCTGTGTGCAGAATATTCTGGTGATGATTTTAGTGTGCGTTTGGCGACACTAAAAGTTGTGGAGGCCTAGGGTTCATCCAAAAGTGGGTTTTATTCCCGTAGTTGTGGGCACAGAAGGATGTGCGGATGTTTGAAGGAGCCTGTGGGCTAAATTTGTAAAAGAAAGGTTAGGCGATGTGGACCGCCCCATATTCTTGTCAGATTTCACTATTCTGTTAATCCAAATAATATTTTTTTTTTCTGGATCAACTCAAAATTCAAATGGAATGCCTAAATAAATAATTGAAGAACTTGAATTTAGATTTGTTGAACCTGACCGAGGAGAAAAAAAAAGATGAAAAGTGCAAATGAATTAAAATAAATAATTAATGATTTTTATTTTTGAATAACAATAATAATAACATTGGAAATGAGCAAATAAAATATTCATCATGTGAGAGGTTGAGAAAACTTGTTATAAATAAAGTGAAGGGAAAGTTTGAGATTAATTAATTAATTAATAATAATAAATTTTTATTTATTAAATTTTTTTGTGAGATTATACGAAAAGTTTGGTGATAGAAAATTTTGTTAACAAAAAAATTTGGTGAAGAGTTAGATGATTTAATCCGCTGATGGTGGATAGAAATAACATCATTGTTTACAACAATTTTAGTGTAATGTTAATAACATATGAGAATAATTTAAAATCGTTTATGACATTTAAACAAATGTAAGTGATAAAAGAAGAAAGTTGAATTTTCATAATATTATGAAAGTTTTTGAACAAATTTTGTTTTTTTGAATTTGAAAATCTTTATGAACAATTATTAACATTCGACTTTATGTCAGTCGAGTATTGATATTGTTATGAAACAACGAATCAGTGATATGATAATTTTCCAAATAAGTTTAATTTTGGAATAACACCGAATGAATCAAGTGACTATTTATTTTGAGAATTTTTTGCTACGAATATTTGATAAAATCAAATTGCAATCTTTGTAGAGTGAACTACGAACGTGTAAGTAGTAGGGATCACTCAGAACTCTTTATTGAACAGTGATTACCGAGTGTAAATATTCTTTTTGATTTTTTTTGGATATCAGAATGGACTAATTATTTTTTTCTGATTATCACATCTACGACAATTCTAATAATATTATAGGGACCGTTGATTTCTTATGTGTGATGTGTTTTTATCTTTGTTGAGGGTTTTTACCAGTTGAATCATATTTTTTATTTATAAATAAATTGAGAATTTTAAGGAATGTGCTAGTTCAAAAATAATTTCTCACCTTACCTTACTTGTGAATTACCGAGATCAGAGATGCCAGATTAGACCCAAGTATTCTCCTAGGTAGACCCTGAGATATATTTTCTCGTGCTGATGAGATTTTGGTATTTTACAAAATGTGGTCGTTGGATCTCGGTCCAAACGGGCACAATACACTCTTAGAAATAGTGTCAGAATGATGTCGCTTCCCAACAGCGATCAAACTTGTAACAGGCTCGTCCTCATGACATAAGCAAAAACATGTGATTTCCACAAAATGGCCGCTGGGCTTTACCTAGAGAATGAAACAATTCTCCAACGTTAAAAATACGATGCATTGGCATCTGTCAAAAAGTAGCTCATATTAAGTCTTACATTATAGCGTAGCGCTTTCTGGGTAACAGAAATCTGTTCTCGCTGGCGTTTCACAAACACGCTAGCTCTACCGTTGCGTCTGGCATCTCGCAAACACATTATTTAGGCTGCAATTCACTTAATAAAGTCCTGAAGTGCATCGTGCTGGTACAAATATTAACATATAACAACAAATAATCACTCACAGTAGCTGTACCGCGTCGAAATACGGTGTACAAAGATAGGTCATGTATAAAGTTCCAAATAGTAGTTATTCACAGATATTCCATTCTCTCGGAGTGCTTTGGTTGACAAAGACGTGTCACTCGACTATTTACATTCCTTAAGACAAAACTTCATGTGTTCTCGACTTGACACAAATGAATAGAAAATATTGATGACAATATCACATCCGCTGAGATGTATAAAACTATACAATGAGTACCAGGGTTCGATGCTCTACTAGCATATTTAACTAGAATCCCTGTACGTTCTTTCTCCAGAACAAATGTGGCTTCTAAGCTTCACATTGACTGTTGTGACAAAATTTATGTGAATTTGATGATATCTGTCGATCATCAAACGATACGACCATCTTAAAAGAGCAGTGGCGTAACTAGAATGTAACTTAGAGGGGTCACTGCCAAAATAAGTCAAGGAATGGCTGTCCATCCCTCCTGTAACTAACCCATGCTAAGGGTTGACCAAAAATAGATCAAAAGACTCATGGTCGTGTCTAGCAAGTTGTAAGGACATCCTGTCCTACAGACATTCAACAGATAACACCAAACGGTGACTAACTCACACTGAAAAGAATAACATTGATGAGTGCTCTACCTAGGCTGGTCATCAAGGAGTTCAGTTAACTAGACTAAATTAATCCACCACAGCAAAACGCGTACAAGAAAGAGATACAGACTCACAGTACGATCACCTCCCCTCACTCTCATCAGAATTGAGGGGTAATAAATATCTGGACGGTTCACATGGTGATTCCAAAACCAGGCTTCTCAGATATAGCCTCTCCCAGTCCAGTTTTCTACTGCGTTCTCGCGTTCGTCTCGCGTTCAATATCTCCTCCATGCGGTCAGTCTTCGGGTTGATGGGCGTCTGGCCTCCATGTCCCGCGTGGTTGAAAGGTCCCTCTGGCATGATGAAGTCTCCTCTTCGAATATTCCCCTCCATCATGATCGCTTACTCCATATTACTCATGGGTAACTCTAGTAGGATGACGTTGCACATGTGGTTATCGTGATCACACTTTTTCAGTAATAAATTCCACACGTGAATATGCACAGAGATTAGTATTAGCGTTGTGGCAATTACCAAAAATATTTCACTGGCTCTACACAGTATTGTAGCAGACTTTGATACAAAAATGGCCTTCACTGTCTGCGTGCACTGATTTTATAAGACACATCTGGTGTCATTTTCACAGATTCTACTATTGGCAGGTATCACTTTGTATCGTCGCAATCTGACGTTGAAAATGGTTGCGCTTTGAGCGACAATGTAACTCGTAACAGTGGCGTGCTTCTCGCTCACGATAAATGTTATTTAACAAATATAGTCAGATATTTTGTGTCCCTCGTGGACTTCACTTTTCACTGACTCTCGTGATAAAAATGTGGTGTTCCCACGTGGTCTAAAAATGTTGAAAAATATTTCACTCTTTTACTAAATTCACCAATGATCGTAATCAAATGACCAATACTGTTAATATCACTTCATTGCACACTACACGGTGCTAAATAATACTCGATGATTTCCGATTTCACATCACCTCGTTGGTGGACTTATGTTCATCATCGTAACAGACGGACTTGACAACGCGTCCTACATGGATGGCTCTAAACGTGGTTGTGTAGCGCTGCACACTACGGGGCAAAATAATACTTCACAATAAACTGCAGATTATAATTATACTTCACTTCACCCTGTGGGGGAACTTGTATTCTTCGTCTTAAAGACGGACGTGACAACGCGTCCTACATGGACGGCTCTAAACGCGGTTGTGTCGAGCATAGCTTCCCCTTGCTGTGTCTAAGCGTATACTCGTGTCGTTGAGAGTCTATCGACATCCTCCCCGCCTATCTGCGGCGGAAATTGCCTTTACCAAAATTAAATTATAAGCATCACAATGTTTATTTTATGCTGCATGACGATGTGGTCAGTTCTGAGATATTTACAAACAAGAAGTAGAATAATGGGTGCTCAACAAAAATAACTAGGGTGAATGTCCAGAGTCGAAACAACATCCCTTCCTCGTGACAAGCCATGCGCTGCTTCCAGGGTGCGTTCGGTGATGAAGCATGGCATGTACATAAACATTCGTAGAAATATCACCGAGCAATGAGCTCAGGCGGGCTCACTTTGTACCTTTTGCGCTGTCCTCCATGCGTACGGTGTCCATTCAAAGTTGAACATACAAGGGGGTTTCAGAAAGGGACGATCATGTGCTGAGCACATTATGAATCTGAAGTCCATCCTTTCATATCTGAAACTCAGGAACAGGGAATTCGTGATGACCTTTGTTGATTTTAGGAAAGCGTACGACTCAATTGATCGAACCACCCTATTGCAAATCCTTGAAGAGTTTGGCTTAGATAATAAGACACAATCAGTTATCCAGCAAACCCTAACCAACACCACCTCCAAAGTGAAGTTCAGAGGAGAGATGTCTGATGCCTTTGAATTCAGGACAGGAGTGAGGCAAGGAGACGGACTATCACCTCTTGTCTTCAACTGTATTTTAGAAAAGGTCATCGGAGAATGGCGGAAGGAACTGAAAAATTCAAGGGTAGAAAATGGGGTAAGGCTAGGGTACAAGTATAAGAATCTTACAATCGACCGTCTGGCCTTTGCAGATGATCTAGTGATCTTTTCAGATTCCATTGATATGGCAGAAAAGCAACTTAACCAACTGAAAAAACAAGCACCGAAGGCTGGGCTCCAAATCTCCTTTGAGAAGACACAATTCATGACAAACATAAAATCAGCGCCCAGGGAACTGCAGGTCGGACTAGTAAAAGTTCAGAAGGCAGAAAAGTTCAAATACCTCGGTGAATGGATAGAGCCTAACCTATCAGAGAAAGAAGCCTTCGTGTCACGCATGAATAAAATGGAAATGGCATACAACCTGACTAAATATATCTACAATAAGAGATCGATATCCTTAAACGCCAAAATTAGACATTACTGCACTATTATTCGACCAGAGGCTCGGTATGCGGCAGAGACTTTAATAATGAACAAGAAAGGTCTAATGGAAAAACTAGAGATTTTGAGAAAAATCCTGGGTCCCATGAAAGAAAACAGCGAGTACAGAAGGCGTCACAACCACGAATTGTACAAGCACGTGGAGAAGATCAGTGACACGATTCGAAAAAGAAGGAATGCCTTTTATAGCCACGTGACACGAATGAGCCCAGGCAGGTTATCAAAACGGATATTGACGTACTGCCCCCGTAAATTGAATTATATTGAGACCACGATGGCTGTATTGGCATATATGAATAAAGTTATGGCTGTCATAGTTGTGACGTGTATATTCATGACGTAGGCACGGATGACGTAGACTTCATGCAAGTAGGCTGGTGGAGCTGAGATTCTTGGTGACGTCATGATTTTGTTCGAGAAAGATCTGAGATTTACGACGCAGTCGCAGGAAACAAGGTATTGTGCTAAGGAAGAAGTTACGCTATTGGAGGAAAGGCTCGAACCAATGAACGATAGTTTGGAAGGAAGACGGAGATTGCTGAAACTACCATATTTAATTAATTTTGGCATGCAGATTTGTGGAAATCTATTTTCAGTTATGGCATTGATTTGGAATTTTGAAGAAATTAATTTTGAGTTTTTGAAATTTGAAAATCCGTCAAGTATAGCCAAATTTAAAACTTCTAGCAATGACGGAGCAACAGGCTATGGAAGGGATGGATACGCCCCTTAAGAAGTTGATAAAAGGTCGTGCACAGGAGAGAGGAGCTCTCATATTCTCATATCTGATATCTCATACCGCATATATATTTCTGATGTCATATAGTCATTTTCGAGTGAATAAGTGAAGCAAGTCGTCTTTAGGGTGTGGTTAAAGCCCGGCGCATCGAACGAACACGGAGCAGTTCCATTTTACGGTGTTTGAAACTAGGCGAAGTTGAAACGCACACATTAACGTTTCCACCAGATAATATATCAAGAGTTGGCTTCTGCCTTTATTATAATTCAATTGGGCAGTACAACATTGAGGTGTGTAGAAGATTTGAACAATTTCACAGTTATAATTTGGAAGATATTGGCATTTTAAGACTGCAGACAAAAGTGATTTTCTCGCCACCTGAGAAGCACTTTTAAAATTCCACATTATACACTACGGCTGACACGTGTATTGCAACCGTGATATTGAAGAATACGTTTGGTGATACAACGATACAGTCTACTATGGAACATTATAATCTGGCAGTGCTTTCAATGATTATAACGGAAGTGAAGATGGAAGGCTAAGGCTTTAATGCAATTGGGACATATATCGATGGAGTGAAATAGCAGCATGGAACTTCGTTAATCGTCATTCTACAAAAGCGAGCATGTAGTGAACATCCAACTACACTCATGCATCGTGAATCCATCGCTGAATTATATCAAATGACAGTGGAAATATTTTCATACTCCACGATTATGAATATTTCTGCGGAAATAACTGCAATAAACTTCATGGCGAATTGCGACCAGAACTTCAAGGAACTTTCAAGAGAGGCCAGGGTGGACCCGGCTCACAAAGAAGAGTTTTGCCAGAAGGATGTCTTTCGTATACACGGAGCAGTGCAATTTCCGGAGGAGGAAGCAGTTCGATTCTCCGAGGGCGCTGATTCCAGGTTCGAGGTCGGAGCACATCTTTACGCTGGTGAAATGGAACCAACAGCAGTTTTCTTTGAAAACTTTCCTCTAGAACTTCAATCAACAGATAAGGTAGTCGTGAACGTTTCTTGTATTATTTGAGTCATGTAGCGATATCTGAGCAATCATTTTTCCCATATTTTCTGTCCTATATTTTGCCCCATTTTCTTGCTCGACATTTCTGTACTCAGTACACTTCGATGATTTATGCCTTTTTCTTCGATTTTTTGAGACATTGTTATGTCATTGGCATACTTAAATAATTTTGGATCAGTTGAGACTGATAATTTAGATTCTTTCAGTAATTTGCATATTTTTGTAGTCACGATTTGACTGTAAAGTTAACGATATGCTATGGCAGATTTGAATTCAGACAGCGTGTCATTTTATTAAAGTAATTCTATTCAGTAAATTACTTTGACCAATTTTCTGTCATCCTCAGGAAAGAAGAATGATTAAAAGATTTTAGAGCGTTAAAATCTATTACGTTATCGACGATCTTTGAAATACTAGTCGTCTTATGAACATGATTGCATTATAGACAATTTTATGAAATATGAACTTTGAATACGATTTATTGAATACACTATAGTAATGAACTTTTGATAGGAGTTTTTCCCAATTATAGATTGGAACAATAATGTTTGCATTCCACAGTCTAATTGTATTCTATTCGACTATTTATGCAGTTTAGATGAACTTGATTGAAGATAGTATTTTTATACTGCGTTACTTTGAAGATATTAATCTCAATTTTGATAGACCAGGGAGGAGTGTCTAAATCGTATTTGCTATTAAATTTATTTGTGATTGGCAAATTTTTACTTCATATCGATTCATGAATGGAACCCACGAAGGTTAAATAAAACAGTCATTAATACAATTGATGAATATAAGAATTTTTAAAGAGGAACAATGGATGTATAATCGTTAGTTCAGTGGACGTGTAAAAGTCGCTGATGAATAATGCCCTTGAATAAATGAAGGAGATTCCCACAGTAAGATGGATGATGTTGTTGAATTTATAAGTGGAGGTTTTTTGTATGTATTGTGGAAGATTTTGATGCCATATATATATATTGAGATATATGATGAATTCTGGGCCAATTGTTGTGCAATTTTGTGCGTTTTGAGCGAAGTATTTTTCCGCTGAATGTATTGTCCTGGTTCTTTGAAAGTTATTCATATGAAGATACTGTTAAAATTAACAAGAGTGTTAAATAATTTGAGATGAAGATGTTGAATGGAAGTTACCGTCACAAATAATAATAATTATTAAACCTTATTAAACCTGAATCTAACATTTAAATATAACTAACCTTCATTGGTCGATTATATCACCACGATTTGAGTAATTATCAACCGGATAAACGTGTGGTTTAATGTATTTCTTGTATAAATAATATAAACAATATAAATATTGTAAATAATTATGTAAATATCTTTAATAATAATTTGAAATGAAAGGGATTAATAGAGGCGTGTATAAAATTTTCAATTGTCGTTTGACAATGTTATAAACAATTTATTATTGTTATAAATAGTTAATGAACTTTTGTTATTAACATTAAGAGTTTTGTTATTATACTCTAAACAACGCTAGTTTAACAAGTGGATTGAACAATTAAACATGATTTGGGATTATTAGAGTAATCCATTGGTGTTTGAATGAAGCATTTAAAAGATTTGCGTGATAATATTTCAGTTGAGATGTGAACATTTAACGTGTTTTGAAGGAGAGCTAGGCTCTGATGTAACTCGCATATGCTGGGGTTGAACGGACAGGTGAGTCCACTTGACGATGCAGGTGTATCGCAGCTGGCCAGGAAACTGTATGATAGAGGCCAAGGACGTCTCCATAATAGCCTTGTGGCTATAAATAAAATGTGATGTGTATAAACACGCAAAACGATTGCTATATGTCTCGTCCCAAATCCCGTTTCCATTCCAAGTGCATATTATTTTTACGTTATTTTGAGCTTGAGAAAGCTGAAACATTGTATGTAGAGTATACAAGTCCTACAGGAGGACATGGTTATGTGGACAATGGCTTCTGATTGCCACGTGTATTTTGTTGTTTTATTTTTGTTAAATTCATTCTTTATGTGAAATAAATGATTGTGCAGTTTAAAGTTTCTCGTCTTCGTTATGGTTCATTTTAAATATCATGGTAGAGGTTATTGTGAGGGCATACTTTTAAGTGATCCAGTTGACAACCCAGTCCCCGAGATAAATTTAAAAGGTAAGTAAAGGTAAGTATGAACCCCCGTATATTTTGGTGTGTTCCACAATAATTTCGTGTTAACTACTGTGCTCTAATCTCGATAGTATCTGTCAGTGCCATTTTCATTGATGTAGCTGTGCCGGTGCGTTTGATTATTGGCAATCCGATTGAGGGGGCGGATATCTGACAGCCTACTATCCGGATATCGGGGACAGTACTTTTAAGATAAGAAAACCAAAGGGGCATGGTTTACGGAAGTTGAGAAAGATCTACGTGAAATGGAAATTTCCCCTAAAGATATTCAGGAGCGTGTTCCACTTCAGGAAAAACTACGTACGCACAAAGGTTTCCAGGAAAAGCCGAAGCTGAAGACAGGGAAGGCGTGGTCCCAAGAGAGAAAATAACAACACCGGTGACGAATGCGGGAACACTGGGCGGTAGTTAGAGCTCGGAAGAAGATACAGTTGAACGGACGTGATCCCTAGTTGGCTGAATCGAAGAAAGAAGACGAAGAAGAATAATATCGTATGACCTCGGGTGCCGGGTGCAAAGCGTTATTATTTGACACCTAGAGGGCAGCTTGCATGTCGAATTTTGTTGTTCCTTGGAGCACTATGAAAGTCAAGGAGGTTAGATATCTAAGCTCCTTGACACTACAGCGCTTTCTAGTGGAGAATGGAGGAACTTTGTGTTGGCGGAAAATCCCGAGATAAATTTTGCCATTATGAACACGGCCTACTGAATTCAAATGGGTTCTTTAACATGCCAACATTGTATGACATGCGTGTCGTGATTTGTTTCGTCTTTCAAAAATCACTTACCATGGCCAGGAGCGATCCTTCAGGCTTGGGGTTGGTAGTCCGACACGATAACCACTCACGCACCGTGCCAAGCAATTGAGCAGATAATAGAAATAATTAGGTTGTGCAATGAGATATTTAAAACAAGCACATGGCTGAATGATTTCATAGGAATAGTGATGATACCAATTAAAGAAAAACACGAAAAAGTGCGAAGAACACAGAACAATAAGTTTAATATCTCATGCAGCAAAAGTTTCATTGCGAACTATTCAAAAGAGGTTGTATGGAAAATTGGATGGTTTCATGGCCGAGGAGCAATACGAATTTCGAAAAGGAGTAGGAACAAGGGATGCTTATCGGTTTGTTAAGGATAATTGGGGAAAGATATTATACAGAAAAACAGAAAAGTATACGCAATATTCATAGATTTCAATCGTATGATATGGGAAAAATTATTGATAATACTAAAAAACTTGGAGTGAATTGGAATGAAAGAAACGTTATTGAGATCTTTACTTAAACCAAAAAGTAAGAGTTAAAATTGGCGAAGAAATTACAGAAGAAATAGGACTGGGGAAAGGAGTGAGTCAAGGATGTTGTTTATCACATATTCTATTTAATATATATTTATAATAAATTATTAACAAGAAGTTCCGTGACGAACTAAAGAGCCTACTTTTCTTAAAATTTAAGATTCATGCCAATGATTAATCTAAATTGATCTATCTAGAACAATGACGAAAATAAGTTGGTAATATCGAAATTTCTAATTAGTTCGAAATACAGTATACCAGGCATAATGTAGCCTAATAGAGCACTGCAGTTGACAGCCCTGGTGACTGAATATATTCTTAATTCCATCTCTTAAGGTACAGAATACAAAATTTGGTTGAAGTCCAATGGATAGCATGGACGTTACATGCAGTTAGACGCGTATAATCATGTTGGCAACAATGTCATGCATGTGTGGGTCAGAAATGCTGAAATAATATAATATATTTTTGTGCCAATTTAGAATGAAATCCAGTAGTTAGTATAGAAGTAACATGCATTTTAAAATGTGACCTATCAGCAGCTTAGAATCATGTTGGCAGCACTGACGTATATTAGTTACTCCAAATTAATCCAGAATACCAGGTACTATACGTGTGCAAGGTTTAGAGCTATTGGCTTGCATACTTTCTGATATATTGATATTAGGGTAACAAAAATAGAGGCAGCATTTATTAACAGTTGGCAGCCCTGGTTGCTCTTAAGAAGACTCATAGTCATATCTGTTATGGTACACATAGCACATACGAAATTTGGTTGAAATCCAGATGATAGTATAGGAGTTATATGTATTTAAAATTGGACTTATCAGCAGGCTTAGAATCATGTTGGTAGCACTGACGTATATTAGTTACTCCAAATTGATAGAGAATGTCAGGTACTATACGTGTGCATAGTTTAAAGCTGTCGGCTTGCACACTTTCTCATATATTGGTATTTTGATAAAAGAAATTGAGAGCATTTATTAACAGTTGGCAGCCCTGGTGGCTCTTAAGAATACGCTCAGTCATATCTGTTTATGTACACATAGTACATACGATGTTTGGTTAAATTCCAATTGATAGTGTAGAAGTTATAAGCAATTAAAAATTGGACCTATCAGCAGACATAGAATCATTTTTGGCAACACTGTCATATATGGCTTCGTGGAAATTTAACTGAAATATTATTATCTATACGTGTGCCAATTTTGAAATAGCTCCCATGCATACCTTCTAAGATATCCAACATGGAGCTCAAATTTCAATTGCGATTTTTCAGCAGTTGGTAGCACTGGCGTCATTTTCAAATACGGCATTGAGATACTCAGGTATATATCTTTACTCATACCAAATTTTGTTTCGATAGCTGCAGCCGTTTAGGAGTTGATAGGGGAGACACACACACAGACAGACAAATAGAAGGACCGAGAGACGGACAGACAGACACACATTTGCCTGGATCGATCTCATAAGTCTACTTTTTCCTAATTTTTGCAAAATGTGAAAAGTAGGATAAAAATGTTTTGATGAAAAAGGAGGTGCATGCTTAGGAGGTAAAAGATTTGAGTGTATTAGTTTTGCAGCTTATATTGTGGTTATGGGTCAGAGTGAAAGACACGCAACAAAGATGTTGAAAGACCTAGATCAAATTTGTAAAATATATGGGATGAAAATAAATAAGAAGGAAACAAAATGTATGTTCATAGGTAGAAAAAGTGAAAAAAAAATACAATAAAATTAGAAGTTGAAATTCAACAAGTAGATAGTTTTAAATACCTAGGAAGTTGGGTTGCACAAGAAATGACATGCACTAATGAAATAAAAGCAATAGTAAAAGAACCCTTCAGTAAGAAAAGAAAATTATTTTGTGGAGTAACGAAAGTAAGCCTAAGGAAGAGATTAGTGAAATGTTTTGTTAGGAGTTTCGCTATGTTTGGAGCGGAAACTTGGACGCTTAGGTAAGAAGACGAGAGAAGAATAGAGGCTTTCAAAATTTGGCTGTGGAGGAGAATGGAGACAATAAGTTGGAAGGACAAAGTGAGAAACGAGGAAGTATTAAAGAAAGTAGGAGAAGACAGAAGAGCCTCCGTGTCTTAGGCGGCAGCACGCCGGCCTCCACCACTGCGTCCATGGTTCAAATCCCGGTCATTCCACATGGGATTTGTGCTGGACAAAGCGGAGGGCGACAGGCTTTTCACCGGGTACTCCGATTTTCCCTGTCACAAATTTCATTCCAGCAACACTCTCCACTATCGTTTCATTTCAACTGTCATTCATTTAATCACTGCCTCAGGGGAGTGCGACAGGCTTCGGCAGTCGGCACAGTTCATATCCTCGCCGCTACAGTAAATGGGGGCTTCATTACATTCCCTGACCCGGTCGGTCGACTGGAAGCAGGCTGTGGATTTTCATTTTAGGTGAAGAAAGAATGATGATAAAGAAGATTAGGAAATTAAAAGGGAATTGGATCGGACACTGCATAAGATGAGATGATTTGGTGAAAAGTGCATTAGAAGGGACAGTTTAGGGAAAATCCGAAGAGGAAGAAGAAGGTTTCAGATGCTGGATTCCATCAAGATTGATAAATCTTATGAGCTGATGAAATGTGCTGCTGGAGACCGGATAAGGTGGAGAGACCGACCAGGAGGAAACCTGCAATCAGGCAGATAAACTAATGATGTGTCTCCTGTAGGTGGTCCAAGTTTCACAGCCGTAAGTAAGGTTTGGTATTACGATAGATTGGTATAAGTACAGCTTAGTTCGAGTGCTGATATTATGATTATCGAAGACCCTTTCTCGTAGACGACCGAAATCCGTGCTAGCACATTTGAGTCGATGCTGAATTTCAGCTTATAAATAAGTAAGCCAATAAGTAAATTAACAAATAAGTAAGTCAATATGTCATTCACTAACTAAGTCACTAAATCAGTAAGTACGTAATAAGTAAAAAGGTTAATACTTAAACGTCATAGTTAAGTTCGGTTTGAGAATAAATAGATATTGGATAATGTTGTAGGAAGGTACCAACCATATTTTGAGAGCCTTACACTGAGTGTTGAAGAACTAGGCGGGGTTTCTCCATAGCCTCGTCCACTATTACTGATAAGCATATGTCCTGTATAAAGCTGGTTCAGTCACTTGAAAGTCCAGTTCAACTCGACACGGTACGGTAGTACGGCTAAGACCACGGTAAGTGTTTCTACTCTTAATTCCGTGGCTGATGATCTACAAGTTTCAAGAACTTTTGCTTGATATTCGATCCCCGATAAAGTGCTGTTATAATGCATGTCCTCTATTAGGCAGATTTCCTCAGTCTGAAGAGCAGTCCAGCGAGGTACAGAAGTGTGACGAATCCACCCCAATAAATGTCTCTTGAGGCTGATGATCTACTAGTTTCAAGTCATAAGCTATTTTTGTTATAAGGGGTAGAACAGCGAGTTCATCAGCCCTCTAGTTTCAAGCGTTTAGAAAATATTTTGATTGAGTAGTTTAATTTCTAAATGACTCTTGTCCAACTCTGTAAATTTGTCTTGTTGTTGTTGTTGTTGTTGTTGTTGTTGGATTTAGGGGATATGTGACATCGGCAAGCCCCATTTACTTGGGTGTGTGTAGAATTTGTCGGATAACATTTGTTATTGTGATGTCTGTAGTATAGACCGTATTTGTAAGGAAGGAGGCGGCCGTGGCCTTAAATTGTTGTTTGTTTGAGTCTTCAGTCTTTTGACTGGTTTGATGCAGATCTCAATTCCTCCCTGTTCTGAGCTAATCGTTTCATCTCTAGATAGCTACCACACCCTACATCCGAAGCAATCTGTTTAACATATTCTAACGTACAGTTCTTGTCCTCGACCCTTCCTTCCATTACTAAGCTTGCTATTCATGGGTGTCCTAGTATGTGTCCTACCAACCTATCTCTTCCCTTCATTAGCAGTCGCCAGAAACATCCCTCCTCTCCCACTAGGCTTAATACCTCTTCGTTTGTAACCCTATCTACCCTTCTGATCTTCATCATTCTCTTGTAACACCACATTTGAAACGCTTCAACTCTGCTGCACCAATAGGAACCAACTAATGTAAGCTGAGGCACATAACCGAGTAGCTTTGAGCAATTATTTTCTCACTTGAGGATATAAAATATTATAAACACATTGAGTGCACATTTAGGTCAGTAAACATGAATACAGCAATAGCAACCAGCGGGTGATGTCAGAACTAACCACGTTAAATCAAACCTCCAATACCCCCCTTGCCCTTCAAATCTGCAATACCACACCTAACTTATCTCTTGGTAAATATGTCAGCAAGCTGTTGCTGCGTAGGTACATATTCTAGTCTTTTTCTGCCGTTTTTAGTGTCAGAAGTACTAACTTTACACACAAATATTTAAAAAAGAATATGAATAATAAATACAGGATACCATACAGGTCTATTATACAAACACATCACGTATTGAGTAACAAATATATACAGGTATATTATACAAACACATCACATATTGAGCAACACATATCTACAGGTCCATTATACGAACACATCACATATTGAGTAACACATATATACAGGCATATTATACAAACACATCACATATTGAGTAACATATATACACAGATCTATTATACAAACACATCACATATTGAGTAATACATATATACAGGTCTATCATACAAACACATCACATATTGAGTAATACATATTGAACCCTTGCAAAGAAGCATATGAGACTCAGATTCGGGGTGTAACGGGTCATATTCGTAAGTTGCTGTCAGGGCGCTTCGTTAACTTGCAGGGTAACATATAACAAAATAACATGCAGGAAAGAGTGAAGCCAGGGTTAAAAACAATTGAATTTAATAACAAATCACCATATTTACACATAAACAATTAACAACAAAAAAAAACTCCCAACTGACTCCCGCTTAATAAAAATGCCAAAAACTAGGCGATATCTCTGGAGAGATTAATTACTTGGACCAAGTGTCCTTAAATAAAAGATACAAAAGTGACCATATAAGTGCGTATGCCGTTCTACATGCATCACGATGTGTACTTGGAATGCGTGATTCGTTATCATCCAGAATGACCCTTCAGACAACGAATCCACATTTCATGAGCTAGACCGACACAAGGGAACACAACTACAATACTTAAATTAAACCGACACTTCCTAAATCTACTATAAACAAACACAAAATGTCCGTGTGAAATTGGACTCAAATTGCCGTAGCAACATTTACTGCCTAAAAACTTAGGACTTCTCACACAAATCAACACAAGTACATTAACACGTGACCAATAGAAAAATACTCAAATGACCGCTGTCAAAATTTACAAATACTCTACCACTACACCACACGGGTGTGACACACAAAATTACATGAATCGAGTCATCAACAAAGCAATAGGCAAACAGCCAACATTTACGTTAATCACAATATTTTACCCATACAAGGTACAACAATCCGTTACACACATGGCGAACTCCCCAATTAATTATGGCTTAAAAATTAACCATCACAATGAACAGGTTTGCTACATGAAAGCTTACAGGGGTCAGTCGGACAAATAGGACTGCCTATCAAAATAAGTCACAGGCAAAACGGGCGGTTTGTGGAACTCTGCATGTCTGTCAACCCACGTGTCAATAACCTCGACCTCCCAGAACATGGGGTCGAACCTCGAAGAAATGTGCCCCAAAGCACAATAATACATGTGTGTCAGAAAAACATATGGACAAGAATCAGCAGTCTCCCAAGAGCACTCTGTCTTTCCATCTAAAAATACAACAGCAGCAAAAAAATATATAAGGGCGGTAGGACAACTACCCCCTCCTCACGTAGAATCAACACACACTAGACACATCAACACACACTGAATCACACGTATGGGTTTTGACAGACCCTGAAATAAAAGACACAAATAATATCCACATGCTGGCGCCATCGTTCTATGCCGTGACTAGTCACCTGAAAAGGACTCAAGAAAAATCTATCAAAATTAGAACGAAGGTGTTCTACAATTACTTTTAAGTTGGTGCACTCGGCTACCCTAATATGAATAATAACCTGTCCAGCAAAATGTTTTACAATCATTTCCTCCCATTCCTATTTCAAATATTAACGTTAATAAAGCACCATTTATCGAATGTAACGGGTTCCGCAATTGCAAGGATAAAAATCACGCACGCACGCCGCGTACATTACACATGACTCAAGAAAAAAAACAAAATATCAACAAACACTTTGGCCACGCGCCAACGGACATTTAAACATATAGTGTCGGTACAAGAAAAGCTCTAAAACAACAAGAAAGAAAAACATGACTATTTACAAAGTTCCCCGGCCAAATCTAACTACATAATTGAAATAATCCAATTTTAGTACATCACCGCTTCTGCTTGTAGAACTAAGGACATCCTCCTCAACCCATTGCCCTATGGACAATTTAGCACTCCATAGTAGTCGTCTGCGTTGATTTCTTGAAGCTCATCCCAACTTCAAACCACGTGCTGATCATCTTGGTCTCGACTCCTTGGCAGAAAAGTTCAATGTTAAATATTTGCCTATCTATAATCGCTTGCAGGCTACTCAGTTCACCCACAATTGTCCTAATGCGATTAATAGCGAAGACTGGCCCTAATTATATCGCACACACGCACTATAAAAACACATATAAAATACACACAATTTATACATAAAATATACATCTCGAGTCCGCGCCACTGGCTCGTTAACAAGTTCAAAATCCTGGCTGCACTAGCAGTCGCTATCTCGTCCGGTATTTCCGTCCTGTACTGTGGACTTCGGCTCTGGTGAGCGCTAATTAGGGTGATACGATACTTCCCCCTTAAAGCTGAACTCGTCGTCTTTAAATGAATGTTACAGTTTATCACGCGCTGGCGTGAAATATTTAGCTCACACAATAATGCTGTTTTTAGAACAAAATGTATTCTAGCTTTCAAATTCGATACCGCAATCGCTGCGACTTTAGCTCCTCAGAGCTCACAAAATAAATTAGCTTCACTGATTTTAGAGCGTAAAAATCACAATTCAAACTGGCGTGGAGTATGCCTCTGAAGGCTCCACAAGAATAGACTTAGATAAATTCGAGCGTCAAAAATCACACTTCAAACTGGCGTGGAGTATGCCTCTGAAGGCTCCACACGAAAAGGCTTAGATTGGCGTCAGGCCAAACTATTTATGAGAAACTGACAAGGGGCGGTGGAGTGGGGCGGAGTCGGATAAAAACTTCCAGAGTTTTTGTCTCACAAAGATGTAGCTAGTGTCATTCTTCTCCAAATAAATCCAACGTCTCAAATTACTCGAGCGGAGATTAATCCGTTCGGCGGTTCCTTAGATATACACTTCCGCGGGCTTTTTACTACTGACGCCGTCCACCTCGTGGTCACGGCTTGGTCTCTTGCGATTGGCTGATTCAATCGTATGTTCGTTGAGAGGACCTCGTGATTCTTCCTTTATGTCTCCAATTTTGGTACAGTAGTTGCACAATTTGGCCTTGAACTCGACTAATTCTGGCCGTCCCCCAGGAATAGCTACCAGCTCAGCTTCTGTTGCAATCATTACGAAATGCTGGCCTCCCTAATATCCAAGTCGACTTCCTTATGTGCTGCCTGGGCCGTAGTAATAATAATAATAATAAATATGAATACTTATTTATCGAAGATCAATAAGGGTTCATTTATCCTCAGCAAGGTTTTGAAATTCGAAACAATTTATTGGTTTGGATTTCAAAAACAAAATCCACTGTAGTAACAACACATCTCTTTAAATCTCACTCAGCTGCTCGAGTGTATGCCCCTCTGACTCAATTAGTGTGCTCCCTTCTCGCTGGAATGTCATTCATATTTTCACTAGGTCTCCCCCTTCTCCTCAAGTAGCTGCCACTCCGGTCATCTCAGCTGCTCGTTGTTTACAAACAAAGTGCGTACTCACGCGCTCCCCGTAGATTTGAGTGTTGGCTCTCGAAAATAAATTTTTGCAATACAGATTCTGCACATATCATCTTTCCTAATCATCAAATGGTTCCCTTCTGTAGTACGGTTTCAAATTGGCGCTATTAAAAACAGATTTTGCACCAGTGCTCACTTCTTCTAATCTGTAGGCATTGTTACCCAGATTCTTAATTACCCGGAACGGGCCAATGAATTTTGGACAGAACTTGGCGAAGACTTTGTTCTTAGGGTCGGAGATCGGTGGTCTACGAACCAGCACTAATTCTTGTTCTTGCAACTCTCGGTGAAACTTCTTTCCTCGGTACCGTCTCAGCCTTCGGTCCGCTTGGTTCCTCATGTGCTCTCTCGTTCGCTGGATTCGCAAATCATGCGCTAATAATGGATCCCTTGGGCAAGGAATGATCTTGTCCCAAGTTCTTTCCGGCAATCTGTTGTGGTGTACAATCAGTGGGATTTGACCCGTCGACTCGTGCTTAGTAGTGTTCATGCACATCTCAATTTCCCCTACTTTGTCTACCCATTTATTGTGTTCGTTAGGAATCATTACTCTGTAGTATTTAGCGACACAGCGAATTGTTCTTTCGCTCGGATTTCCACAAGGATGACGAATACTTGAAAATATGTGTTTTATTCCTAGGCTCTCCAAACCTTGCCTAAAAACATTGCTTGTGAAATAGGTACCGTGATCTGATAGAATGGATTCCGGCTTCCCAAGCATCGGAATGACTTTGTTCTTAATTCGACTAAGGACTTGTCTTGATGTCGTCTTCTGAATAGGACATAGCACGACCATCTTCGAAAATACGTCGACACACACCAAGAGGTGTCGGCATCCACGCTTTCCTTTTACTAAAGGACCAAAGCAATCAATCGCGAGCATCTCGCATGGTTTCTGCGGTAATAGTGGTCTTGGAGGTTGTTTCAGAATAAAGTTGTTCGGCTTTGTGCGCTGACAAGCGTCACACGTTCTAATTACTTCAACAATGGTGAATCTCATCTTGGGCCAAGTAAAGGTCTCCCCTATCGTAGCTTCAGTCTTATCCGTGCCGATATGTGCTAGGCTCTCGTGAACATGCCAAGTTAATCCCCTCTGTAGTGATGCTGGAACTAAGATCCGCAGTTTAGTATGATGCTCATCCACGTACTTATGTAACAAGTTATTCAAGTAGTGAAATCTCGCTTGTTTAGCACTGGCTTCCCGGTACTCCGGTGAATTTGGTTGTAACTCCTTCCTATAGAATTTTATCATCATCATCCATGGGTCAGCTTCTTGCTCCTTCCGAATATCCTTCAATCTTGCCAAAAACTCACGAGCCTTAGGTGTCAAGGTAATATTGTGCACTTCCGCTGTTACTTCGTTTCCGTCCTCAGGGTTTCTACTCAAGGCATCTGGTATGACGTTCAATTTCCCAGGACAATGCTCTATTGTGATGTCAAACTGCTGTATGTAGATGGACCAGCGCATAACTCTCTCACTTGCTATTGTCGTCTTAAATAAAAATGTCAGTGCATGGTGGTCGGTTCTAACAATGATGGAATAACCATAGATCATCTTGCGCCACTGTTGGAGAGAATATAGAATTGCTAGTAGCTCAAATTCCGTAACTGTGTAGTTTCTCTCATGTTTCCGTAATTTACGACTCGTAAATGCCAAATAGGATTTCTTCTTGGGTTCTTCAGCGTCCTCTTGGTACAGCATAGCACCAATCCCAATTAACGAAGCATCTGCTTGAATGATAAATTGTTTCTCAAAATCCGGATATCCAAGTTTCACACAGTTTTCCAATAAATCCTTCGTTGCTTTAAAAGACCTGTCGCACTCCTCGTTCCACGACCATCGATTCGCTTTCTTCAACATCTCCTGCATAGGCGCTACTGTTTCTGTGTAACCAGGGCAATTTTCTTTGAAGAAACCTGTCACTCCCAAAAATGCTCTAACATGTTTGACTTTGGTAGGTGTGGGAAATTTCTTAATAGCATCAATCTTGGCTGGATTAGGCCGCACGCCCTCGACATCAATTATATGTCCCAAATATAAAATCTCGCTCTGGCAAAAATGTGACTTTTTTAAGTTGATCTTGAAGTTCATGGTTCTCAGGTTGTCCAGCAGTTTATTTAAATTTATCAAGTGTTCTTCCATTGTCTCAGAAGCGATTAATATGTCATCAACATATCTCGTGGTGAAGTTCTTGACCTCCTCAGTCAGATTTCTATCGAGTGCTCTAATGAGTGCACATCCCGCAGTTTTCACGCCAAAGGGCATTCGACACCAGATATAACTTTGATTATCGAATAAAAATCCCGTCAACAGTTGGGATTTTTCTTCAAGTTCAAGATGGTGGAAACTATTCGTCAAATCAACACTTGAGTATATCTTCTTCCCACGGAAGCCTTTCAAAACATCTTTGATCCTCGGTGCTTGGTCGTGCTCAACTAGCAGTTTACTATTTAAAACTCGCGCGTCTAGGCATAGCCTAATTGATCCGTTTGGCTTGGTCACGGCCAATATTGCGTTCAGATAAGGGGTTGCAGCTTTCCTTATCATGCCAGAATCTAATAAGTTAGTAATAATGTCCTTCACCTGAGAAAAGTGCTTCTCTGGGATCGGGTACAATTTACTTTTAAATGGGGTCCAATCTGTTACCTGCATCGCATATTGAAAATTTAAAACTTTCCCAGGTACGGTGTCAAAAGCTCCTTTATGTAATCTTAAAATTTCTTCCAATCTTCTTCTATCAGATTCCCCTACGATGGCTTCCTTAAGTCGCTCCTGAAGTAGAATTTCGAATTTGGTTCCGCCCATTTCTTCTTCCGCCAAATGCACCCAAAGTTCCTGCGAAATATCTCGGCTGTCAATTTCTAGCACTGCTGTCTGGTTAACTTGCTCTCCCCTCAATATCTTATCTCCGGCCTCATTAGTGCATTCCTCAACAACCCAAGTATTGGCCTCTCTCTCCAGCGGATTCTCTTCCATATTTAAACCCACATGATCCAATCCTTCTACTTGTTTGAAGCTTACAGTGTTGTTATGTAAATCAATTACAGCATGAAAATCGCAGATGAAGTTGGCTCCTAAAATTATATTGTAGTTCATCTTTGGAATAACAATGAATGTTTGTGAAAAAGTATGGTTCAATATTTCCAGATCTAGAAATGCTTGCTGTTTACAATTCATAGTTTTGTCAGGAATGACACCTCTGACTTTCATTAGCGGTACCGGTATAATAAGAACAGTCTGTTTTCTTGCTATTTCTTTTATCAAAATTTCAGTGACTAAGCTCACCTGGCTACCTGTATCAATCAAACATCTCACCCTCATGCCTCCAATATGCGCGTAAATAATTGGTAGCTGTCTGATAACATTTTCACGGTTCTTCACCACTTCCTCCAGGCAGTCGTCTGGGAATGCTACCCACTCTTCTATATTGGCCACTATCATCTCTCCTTGCTCCCTGGCGATCTCTGTTTTTAGCCTGTCTCCTTTCAGTTCATTTGGGTTTTTTTAAATCCCGGGCCCCATTAGATGTGTTTCGCCGGTTATCATTCTGTCGCTCCTGTTGCCTCAGTAAACTCTCTGCCCCCTCTCCTTGATGGTTGTCTGGGCTCTGTCTGTTCGCCATGGCACGCCCCCACTTATCCTTCTCCGCTTCTTCATTACTTAATTGATCCAAGTATTTACGGGATTCAATATATCGCTCGTCCCAGTTATTCCTATAATCTCCTCTGTTTTCTTGGCGATAGTCCCTGCCGTTACTCCATCTACCATCTCCTTTTCTTTGGTAAGGTCTACCTTGTCTCTGGTTTCCCCTCCAATTCGTGTACTCCCGCTGGTACGTCCACTGATTATTTTGATTTTGGTTATTCTGATGATATCTCCCGCGGTTATTCTGATAATTCTGATTGTTGTTATGGAACTGGTTTCGGCCGTCAAAATCTTGTCTTCTTGGCGTGAACTGTGTCCCTGTGGACTGTGTCTTACTTTGGTTCCCCTGGCCGTGGTTATTTTGGAGTCCCTGAACTACCTCTGCCGTGTTGACACATTCCAAATTCCTTCTTCCTGTCTGTGGGCTTACCATACTCGTCTCGTCTAAGTGTCTGAGTAATTCTTCGGCTTGGACTGCGGTCTGAATGTTTCCTGCGACTAATAATTGTTGGATGTGCATTGGGAGTTGTTTCCCGATGGTTAGAACCATATTCGATTCGCTAGGCGGGTCATCAAAATCTCTGAATTTTACCAATTGCTGATTGAAGAATTCTGAAAAACGGGTTGGATGTGTACTATGGTATTTGCGCGTGTACAGGTCCATTCTTAACCCCTGCTGTAACGAAGGACTCCAAAACTTCTTCAAAAACGCCTCGCGGAATTGAGCCATGTCTGTAAACGTGTACTTGAAACTTAAAAACCAGGTCAGGCTAGGTCCTTCTAAAAATTTCTCCACCAGTCTTAATTGTTTCTCAGGGCCGATGTGTTGGTCATTAAAGTAATCAGTTAATTGCCGTAGAAATGCTTTGGGAGTGGTTCCTGAATGTTCTTTAAACTTATCGGGCTTAAAATCATTACCCCGAATGACTTGGATGACTTGGGCTGGTGCCAAGTTCGGTTGCGGAGTTGAAGTCTCCCCCCTGTACTGCTGGAATGCATTAGTCGTTAGTCTGGGACTTTGACCCCGACTCGTGTCCTCAGCCAACTTTGAACCTGCCGGACTTCCAATACTTGTTTGCTTTTCCGGAATATTTTCGTTTGAAAATAATGTCGCATTCTCTAACGATCTAATCTCGTTTTTTATGATTAATTCTGAGTGTTCCTGTAATTTCGACTTCATAGTTTCCTCCAGTGCCTGCATTCGCTTTAAAACTGCCAGCCTGTCTTCCTTATTCGCATGAGCCTGCTGGTCCCAATCTCGCCGGATCCTACTTTTTAAGCTATTTATTTTCTCCTCGTTCCTCTCCTGATTTTTCTCTAGCTCTTCACGTATCTGTTCCTGCGTTTTTACTAGTTGTTCTTCCAAATTATAATGAGTTTTGACGAGCTGCTCCCCTACTTCTTGTCTTATGACCTCTTGTGTGTTTATTAGCTGGCCTTCCATCTCTTTTCTTATGATCTCTTGTGTTCTGCCTAATTGCTCCTCTAAATTCTCCCGCAAGTGTATCCGCTCAGTTTCAGCCTTAACTTCGACTTGATCTATTTCCTTTATTAATTCCAGCACGTTATTGTCTACCGAATTAATTTGCTGTTGTAGTTTCTCTTGGGTTTTCTTCACTCCCGCGGTGTTACTGACACATGCTGCCTCTATCTGCTTGAGTTTATCCGCCACCATCTCGTCAAATTGTACTAATTTGTTATCAAATTTCGCCTCCAATTTCTTCATTTCGCCTAACTGTCTGATATTGTTTTCCGCAACCTCGCCTGCCAGTTTCTCTACTTTTTGAACGCTCTGATTAATATCATTTGTGATTTTTCCTAACTGTTCGGTTTGTGTTACCGCCTGTTGTGACAATTTGTGGTTTAGTTCATTGAATTGTTTGTCAGTGTCTAATTTCTGGACTTCTAACTGGACCGAAATGTTACCGCTCATATCAAGTAATTGTTTTTCACAGTCTATCTTCTGCGCTTGTAACTGGACCGAAATATTATCGCTCATATCAAGTAATTGTTTTTCACAGTTCTTTAATTGTTTATCTAATTGTTCTTCCGTTTTCGCGGACATCTGTTCTAATTGTTTTTCACTATTCGCGGACATTTGGATCGACATCTGTTCTAACAGTGCCTTTATCTCATCAACACTCGCCATATCACACACAAAAATATATTCAGAGAAAAACAGGGTTATGGGCTAAGGTTTCAGCCCTATACGCACATACATGTCACACATTTAAATATTACTGGCTCTAATTTAATGAAAATTTCAGTAACAAAATTTACTGAATACAATGACACTTATTCCCAAACAACAAAATAACCCCTAGTGATCTGCTTTTAAATTCCTAACCAACAGAATTTACGAAACACCAATTAACCGAAGTCAATTAAATGTCAAATATAAGGCAACATCTTCCTGCTTTGACTGAGTTCATTAATAATGCAAATTTCTAATTTTAATGTGGGCGCCAGAACAAGTTTATAACAAATACAAAATCAAATTCTAACCTTGTTCAATATCTCTAACTTTAGGAACTCAGTGATTTTACTAATGCACATGGCGGTACAACATCGCCTCCATTTACTGAATTTACATGTCCGCTTGACCTGGCATCATTTCTCAACGAAATAAATATGAGATCAGCGAAGCAACAACAACAACAATCCCCACTTGGGCAGCCATTTTTGTTTTATGAACCCTTGCAAAGAAGCATATGAGACTCAGATTCGGGGTGTAACGGGTCATATTCGTAAGTTGCTGTCAGGGCGCTTCGTTAACTTGCAGGGTAACATATAACAAAATAACATGCAGGAAAGAGTGAAGCCAGGGTTAAAAACAATTGAATTTAATAACAAATCACCATATTTACACATAAACAATTAACAACAAAAAAAACTCCCAACTGACTCCCGCTTAATAAAAATGCCAAAAACTAGGCGATATCTCTGGAGAGATTAATTACCTGGACCAAGTGTCCTTAAATAAAAGATACAAAAGTGACCATATAAGTGCGTATGCCGTTCTACATGCATCACGATGTGTACTTGGAATGCGTGATTCGTTATCATCCAGAATGACCCTTCAGACAACGAATCCACATTTCATGAGCTAGACCGACACAAGGGAACACAACTACAATACTTAAATTAAACCGACACTTCCTAAATCTACTATAAACAAACACAAAATGTCCGTGTGAAATTGGACTCAAATTGCCGTAGCAACATTTACTGCCTAAAAACTTAGGACTTCTCACACAAATCAACACAAGTACATTAACACGTGACCAATAGAAAAATACTCAAATGACCGCTGTCAAAATTTACAAATACTCTACCACTACACCACACGGGTGTGACACACAAAATTACATGAATCGAGTCATCAACAAAGCAATAGGCAAACAGCCAACATTTACGTTAATCACAATATTTTACCCATACAAGGTACAACAATCCGTTACACACATGGCGAACTCCCCAATTAATTATGGCTTAAAAATTAACCATCACAATGAACAGGTTTGCTACATGAAAGCTTACAGGGGTCAGTCGGACAAATAGGACTGCCTATCAAAATAAGTCACAGGCAAA
Source organism: Meconema thalassinum (assembly GCA_946902985.2). NCBI lineage: Eukaryota > Metazoa > Arthropoda > Insecta > Orthoptera > Tettigoniidae > Meconema > Meconema thalassinum. The sequence continues at coordinate 426,112,776 of OX336394.1, read as the reverse complement.
ACGGGCGGTTTGTGGAACTCTGCATGTCTGTCAACCCACGTGTCAATAACCTCGACCTCCCAGAACATGGGGTCGAACCTCGAAGAAATGTGCCCCAAAGCACAATAATACATGTGTGTCAGAAAAACATATGGACAAGAATCAGCAGTCTCCCAAGAGCACTCTGTCTTTCCATCTAAAAATACAACAGCAGCAAAAAAATATATAAGGGCGGTAGGACAACTACCCCCTCCTCACGTAGAATCAACACACACTAGACACATCAACACACACTGAATCACACGTATGGGTTTTGACAGACCCTGAAATAAAAGACACAAATAATATCCACATGCTGGCGCCATCGTTCTATGCCGTGACTAGTCACCTGAAAAGGACTCAAGAAAAATCTATCAAAATTAGAACGAAGGTGTTCTACAATTACTTTTAAGTTGGTGCACTCGGCTACCCTAATATGAATAATAACCTGTCCAGCAAAATGTTTTACAATCATTTCCTCCCATTCCTATTCCAAATATTAACGTTAATAAAGCACCATTTATCGAATGTAACGGGTTCCGCAATTGCAAGGATAAAAATCACGCACGCACGCCGCGTACATTACACATGACTCAAGAAAAAAAACAAAATATCAACAAACACTTTGGCCACGCGCCAACGGACATTTAAACATATAGTGTCGGTACAAGAAAAGCTCTAAAACAACAAGAAAGAAAAACATGACTATTTACAAAGTTCCCCGGCCAAATCTAACTACATAATTGAAATAATCCAATTTTAGTACATCACCGCTTCTGCTTGTAGAACTAAGGACATCCTCCTCAACCCATTGCCCTATGGACAATTTAGCACTCCATAGTAGTCGTCTGCGTTGATTTCTTGAAGCTCATCCCAACTTCAAACCACGTGCTGATCATCTTGGTCTCGACTCCTTGGCAGAAAAGTTCAATGTTAAATATTTGCCTATCTATAATCGCTTGCAGGCTACTCAGTTCACCCACAATTGTCCTAATGCGATTAATAGCGAAGACTGGCCCTAATTATATCGCACACACGCACTATAAAAACACATATAAAATACACACAATTTATACATAAAATATACATCTCGAGTCCGCGCCACTGGCTCGTTAACAAGTTCAAAATCCTGGCTGCACTAGCAGTCGCTATCTCGTCCGGTATTTCCGTCCTGTACTGTGGACTTCGGCTCTGGTGAGCGCTAATTAGGGTGATACGATACTTCCCCCTTAAAGCTGAACTCGTCGTCTTTAAATGAATGTTACAGTTTATCACGCGCTGGCGTGAAATATTTAGCTCACACAATAATGCTGTTTTTAGAACAAAATGTATTCTAGCTTTCAAATTCGATACCGCAATCGCTGCGACTTTAGCTCCTCAGAGCTCACAAAATAAATTAGCTTCACTGATTTTAGAGCGTAAAAATCACAATTCAAACTGGCGTGGAGTATGCCTCTGAAGGCTCCACAAGAATAGACTTAGATAAATTCGAGCGTCAAAAATCACACTTCAAACTGGCGTGGAGTATGCCTCTGAAGGCTCCACACGAAAAGGCTTAGATTGGCGTCAGGCCAAACTATTTATGAGAAACTGACAAGGGGCGGTGGAGTGGGGCGGAGTCGGATAAAAACTTCCAGAGTTTTTGTCTCACAAAGATGTAGCTAGTGTCATTCTTCTCCAAATAAATCCAACGTCTCAAATTACTCGAGCGGAGATTAATCCGTTCGGCGGTTCCTTAGATACACACTTCCGCGGGCTTTTTACTACTGACGCCGTCCACCTCGTGGTCACGGCTTGGTCTCTTGCGATTGGCTGATTCAATCGTATGTTCGTTGAGAGGACCTCGTGATTCTTCCTTTATGTCTCCAATTTTGGTACAGTAGTTGCACAATTTGGCCTTGAACTCGACTAATTCTGGCCGTCCCCCAGGAATAGCTACCAGCTCAGCTTCTGTTGCAATCATTACGAAATGCTGGCCTCCCTAATATCCAAGTCGACTTCCTTATGTGCTGCCTGGGCCGTAGTAATAATAATAATAAATATGAATACTTATTTATCGAAGATCAATAAGGGTTCAATATATACAGGTCTATTATACAAACACATCACATATTGAGTAACACATATATACAGGTATATTATACAAACACATCACATATTGAGTAACACATATATACAGGTCTATTATACAAACGCATCACATATTGAGCAACACATATATACAGGTCTATTATACAAACACATCACACATTGAGCAACACATATATACAGGTCTATTATACAAACACATCACACATTGAGCAACACATATATACAGGTCCATTATACAAACACATCACATATTGAGCAACACATATATACAGGTCTATTATACAAACACATCACACACTGAGCAACACATATATACAGGTCTATTATACAAACACATCACACATTGAGCAACACATATATACAGGTCTATTATACAAACACATCACACATTGAGCAACACATATATACGGGTCTATTATACAAACACATCACACATTGAGCGACACTTATATACAGGTATATTATACAAACACATCACACATTGAGCAACACATATATACAGGTCTATTATACAAACACATCACACATTGAGCAACACATATATACAGGTCCATTATACAAACACATCACATATTGAGCAACACATATATACAGGTATATTATAAAAACACATCACACATTGAGCAACACATATATACAGGTCCATTATACAAACACATCACATATTGAGTAACAAATTTGAGAGCTAGATGATTTTCGCCCAGTATTGGGCGACCTCAATATCGCTGGAGGAGGCTGCAACCAAATCTTTCATAGTGCACTTTGAAGGGCATAAGTCACACTGACATAAGTGTTGGATTGTCAGCTGCTCTCCACAGTCACAGAGTGATGAGCCGCTTGAAAAACCCCTACTTCCGCAGATTTACTTATGTTCTGCCGACTCCTGTACGGAGTCTGTTAAGGGCTTTCCAAGTTGTCCACTTCTCCGGGTGTCCTTATGGAAGACCTTCCTTCGGATCCATCCAGTTGGAAAGGTAGTTAGTTCTTTCTTTCCACATCTCGATCCTAGCATTCTCTGCTTTCCCTTGAAACTTAACTGATGTGCGGAGAAAACACTTTCTAGATTTCAGCATCCGTGTGGCAGGATGGTATCCATAGAGGGGATGTGCTTCTGATGTAGATGATTGGAGGCTTTATTTCTAGTATTAAAATATATCTATTAATTACATGTGGTTAGAACGCTTGGCCTTAAGAGTTTGAGCCATTGTAATATAGGATTGGTTATCTATACTAATATAATAAAACTGAAGAGTTTGTGTGTTTGTGTGTTTAAGTGTTTAAACGCGCTAATCTCTGGAACTACCAGTCGGATTCGAAACATTATTTTTGTATATGATAGCCTGATTCAAGAGGAATAGTTGAGGCTATGTAGCATTAGGCTACACCTCTCAGGTAACCTTAAAGATTGATTTTTGTTCAGTAAGTCGGAAGAACAAGCGCTCCAGAACGGCTTCAATAATACCAAAGTCTTTTTTTGCCATGTAATGCGGGCCGCATCACGTCGTCCCTACCAATGTTCTGGTGCAGAATTATTGCGAGCTGCTTATAATTGCAGTCACGGGGAGTAATTAGTGCAAAAAGATTTCTTAAGCCCCTTAAAACCGTTATCATCATGACAATAGTATGTTTGCCTCTGTATAAGGGCGATGGTGCTGGTGCAGTATCCTGAGGTTATCAGCTGCAATAAGCGTTGGTGCTTTCAAATTTACTTTCATTTATTCCGATCTTTATCCTTGAATGCTCCAGTTCTGTAAAACAAATAAATCCACCGGGCGAAGCCGGGCACTACTGCTAGTCTTCCAATAGAGAATCAGCCATTTGCTTGTCTAAACTCTCCAACAAATTGCTAAACAAGCCCCCTGCTGTACACACAGACACATAAATATGCCTTTCAGAGCTAGAAAAAGCCACTACTGATTGTTTCAAAGATTTACAACATACAGGATTATGCTAATACATTTCCTATCCATTTCATTATTGGCATCAACAAAGGCTGTGATACCCATTCCACTATTATTAGACTTTGTAAACCACCAAGCTAAATTCTCAGTACCCTTTAGGTAGCGAAAAAACGTGTTTCATACATTTCCAATGTTCTAACGATCTAACCCAATGGGCTTAAGTAAGTAACCTCAAAACATGCGCCAGGTCGGGCGCCCAGCATATTGTACACGATACTACCTAACAATTATTTATAGAGCAATTTAGTGTCACGTTCAGTGTTATTTGACAAATTCAGTTTCCGTTGTATAGGTAGAGACGAACTTTTACAATCACTCATTCTAAATTACTTCACAATTTTCTGAATTAAACCTTCCTGAGAAATATACAAATTGTCATTTTCCCTTGAAACATAAAAAAACCAAAATTGTTAATTTATTTCGGTTAGACAAATCCTTCTTTTCGAATTCCTTTGACAATTTACATTAAAAAAATCAATTTTACCCTCCAGGTTGGCGGTTGCCACGGACTCGGCGAGGGAACTCACCACTACCGCCTTTCCAGGCAGTGTCCTAGAACTGGGAACACTTGGTTGGTTTGGATACAACTGGGGAGGTGTGATCAGCACTTCGCCCAGGCGGTCTCATCTGCAAAGCGAGTAGGGGCCTCGTGAGGGATGGGATGGGAAGGGAAGATTGGGATGGATAGGCAAGGAAGAGGGAAGGAGGCACCCGTGGCATTATAGTAGGTACTGTACCCGTAATCATGGTCTTACCTGTTGAATTTTCTGGAAAATCTGGATCGCAGAATCTGGAAGTACCCGGCTGAAATAACCCCCAAAAATTCTACCAACTAGGATCAACCAGGGATAAGGACATCTCAATATAAAAGAATGCGATAAGAAAATGCCAGTGGTGAAAGAACAAAAATAAAAATTAGCTCTAAATGAACTCGAAAACTCTTAAAATTATCTCGGGCGTTGGACTAAGCATTGACAAAAACTGCCCACTGGTTCTCCTAGCACATTCTGTTTCTAATATAAATCACCAAATCATTGTAGAATTAAAATTAAATAAGCAGTTTATTAACTGAAAAATACGGATTGTGGACCTACATGCACTCAACAAAAAGGTAGATTCTTATTCATAGTGGCATATTATAAAATAAATATGCACGTAGCCTACAGCTGGCTAGAATATACTGCAAAAGTTGCCGTATTAAATACTGTTCAAATCGTGAACGATGTAAGCATGGTTAATCATGTTACAAATTATTTTACAGAAATACCTTCAATATTATTTCATTAATTAATTATTTACAAGATTTACATTTAAATTCATTTACTGAATTTCGCCATGATTTCGTTCATTCCAAAGACTAGTATTTAGTTATTTCTCATTGGCAAAATATGTATAATTCGACGAACAATTAAGGCAATCGGATGTGTGGTCTATCCAATTAATATTTCATTTATCTTGAATTAATATTCCAATTATTATTGCAATAATTTTATCAATTATTCTTACGTTTTTCAGATCAGTTTCACACTAGATAAATGCGTCATTTTTAACAATCAAATTCAAGTGAATTGTTTTATACATTAATGAGATTTATAATGGTGGCTTTATTCAGTTACTTGACTTCTAGTTTCGATGTTCGTGACTATCTCACGTTTAAATACACTTCCATATAACACATTTCGACGATATCTCAATAGCTTGCACAATACTCAACATTCGTAATAAATACGATAATATCTCTTCACATGAGATTCCAAAAATACACCATAAATAATTTCAGACCATCCATTGATGTCGAAATATTCTTCAAAATGCTCCATTATAACACAACTGTTATATTATCAAAAATTTAAAGTAGCTCTCAATAGCTGTTAATAGTATTCCACACCTTTTCAAAAATGTATAAACGTGTCTTACAAACACCCAAATATAACTTATACAAGCATCGAAGTGTTAATTTACTTCCACAAAAACTGTATTAAATAATTATATTTATAATTATCCCAAAATGTAATTCTGATATATGACGGAATATAATTTTAAACAAAATTGAGCTTCATTCTCAACTACACTCCGTTTCGTCTTAATTTCAATGTTCACAAATATATATCACAAGATATCATAAATTATTACTGTGAAAGAATTAATTCAGATTCACATAAACAAATTCAGAAATGGGTCCTCTCTTTAAGAAATACGTATGAACTTCTAATGACTCCCAGAAAGGTTTGTGAATCATATATCTTCAATAATCTGCCTTGTAAATGTTGGAAAGCCAAAAGTAGCTGTTGTCAAGAATGAACATCAAATTTACTGTTTACTACCGCTTTATATTCTTTGAACGTTCCAGTCACCTCATACTTATTCCGTATTAAGGACACCACGTACTCTTGCATGATGAAAAAATCATTTTTTTTATTTTGGCGCCATAAAATTCTTTATTCTTTTCTGAATCCAAATATATATAGTTTGTTGGGGTTTTGATGTCTACAAGTACCTTAAATTCGGGTTTTAAAATTAGCGTCCCATTCTCTGAATAATAAACTTTTAGCATTGCCAGCTGTTTCCCGTTAATACTCATTTGTCATGTATAGGTACGAATAACTAGCAAATCATTTAAGATAGAGGGCTATTTTTTACATTAACTTGCCTAATGGAGTACTTGAATGTTAACCTATTTTCACTTCCAAAACATAGTAGGCATGGATTGGGAAGAGAAAAATTGATACATATTTTTGAATAAATTTAAAAAGAAAGAGTTCGGATTTTTTTCTTGCATTCTGTCCCAATAATAATGAAACAAAGTAGTTACTCATCTGCCATGATCCATTCCAAGTATGTGAACAAAATTTGAGAGTATTGGATTGAAAAACAACTGAGAAATGTGTACCTGAAGCAACTTATACAACATTTTTGTGGAAATGTATCTGTCCACATTTGTATCCATTACATACATCCTATAAAAGCAAAGTAGCACTACATGGTCAAAAACAGCTCAGAATATACCGCTTCTTATATGTTACAAGAACCATAGCTGTACCTTTAGCATAAACCCAGAAAATACTTAGTAAAGTGATGCCACAAAAATAGACTTTTTCATCGTGTAAGGGTGCGTGGTGTCCTTAAGTATACATACGTAAGATGCGAGTAATGGTGAGAGAAACTCACGTAATAATGATAGCCATCATATGGTTCCGGATTCAGTGGCCCTAAAACATCTGAGCTTACGACTTGCAGTATTCTGTTCGTTCTGCGCTCCTGACGTCGATGTGTACACTTACTTTGAGGTTGATTTCCACTCAAACATGTTTCACGTAAATGTATTGGTGTATACACTGATGAATGTTCCATTCTTCGATGCAACAAATTACTATCGATTGATTAGTTATATGCACACCGACACCCGGATCATAGATAGCCTATACAACGATCCTTGCCTTCCAATAACTTATTACGAATTAACACTTTCACTTCCTCGAAAACAACTTTATATCCTTTGTTTTCAATTTTACCAAATGACAGCAAGTTATAGTCAAGGACGCTACAAACCAATGCATCTTCAATGTTGGTTGGTTCCTTAGTTTAGTGGCTGCGACAACGCAGTCATGTAGCCCCGTGTACTTTGGGTGTGTGTAGAATCTGTCTGATAACCGGTGTTAATTGTGATGACTGTAATAGTGTGTGTTATCTGTTTTTAATTCAAGTAAGGACTGCAGACGATTATTTTTTCAAGTAGATCCTACTTTCGCTACGAAATGCAACCTTCCCGACACCTAGCTGTGAACTTGGATACTACTAGATGCCATCGCAACCAGCGCCCGGTGACGAACGTTGGAACTTATGAGCATTAATCAGACCTAACCTACAAATTTTGCTTCAGACAAGTTTAGTTAGTGGAAGGTTCTTTTACATACCATAAATGCCATAAATAAAGCCCGCCGGCTTCACTTTCCCTCCGAAGGAAGGCATACTCAGGGAGTTTTAATGCTCTTAAAGAATCCGACCACTTCGGCCGGATTTGAACCCGCGACCCTGGGCATGGAAGCTCAGAATACTACCAATTACGCCACGGAAGCCGCCCATCTTCAATGCATACTGGATTATTACGTCGAGTCCGTGAGTGCAAACTCCCCTTCTTCCTTGCTGCGATACTCTGTGCACGTTTGGCAACATTCCAATAAATACTGACCACATCTGATTTACAAAGATGCATTGTCGCACCCGATTCAAAAATAAAGTAATATAATCTTGTGTTTATGTGAGGTAACCATTACCTCTGCTGGATTGACACATTCACTGCCATCGTAATATCAAGACCAACTACAATTGCACGCTTCGTAATATGCACATTCGGCTCCCAAGTTCCCACCTCTTTGCACTTCATATACATAAAACAAACCATGTTTCCTGCAGTATAAACTTGTTTTCCTTCGATCATAAATCCTAGAGATGGCTGATGACGTCACAAGTTGAGAGCAACATCTCGATCAGCTGACTGTGGTGAACTGCGGTAGTTTGGAACACTGAAATACTACACGTGATGATAGAATCGAGCTATTTAAAGTGAGTCCTATTCATTACGAAGTCAGAATGGTGTATTACTGTGTCGTGTATGGATGTAAGGAGACGTTTAAAAAGGATGGGGCATTTCTTTCCATAGATAAGTTAATTCATTATAAAATAACCCTAAAATTCTTGACTTAACTGCTTGCATTTCTTTACGTTTCCTCTTACCTCTGAAACATGAGAGAACAAGTAGTTCCGTGAAGAACTAAAGCCTATTTTCATATTATCCTACTTATGTCAATTGCCTCTATCAACATACAAAATTTCAGTTTGATTGTAATAGATTCGTAGATATTGAGAACCGTCTAATATTTCGGATGGTCGCCATGTTGGATTTTAATATGTAGGTCTTAGAGTTATGTAGGCCTACTGTTGTCAAATGAAGATTGTTGTGTAGGTGTAGTATTCAAACTTCAATCGCACGATTAATACACAAGAAGTAAAAACGAGATTTTTAAATCTCGCACAGCTGCCATCTTCTGGTTACGAAAACAATGGAAATAAATTGTATGCCAGTGGATTAACATTTGCATAGCCTAAGCATTTACCGTACCGAATTTCACTGCACTCGGATAGTTAAATCGCGAGAAACGTCCATTTAAATATTTATATTTCGCGACGCCTCCATCTTAGATTAGTGCTCACTAGGTTATTGAAAGTCCTATAGGTGAACTTATGTTCATAGCCTCTAAGAACATCAAGAATTTCAGTTTGATTGCTGTAAAAGATTCGTAGATGTTGAGAACCGTCTAAATATTTCTGATGGTCGCCATGATGGATTGTTATATGTATAGGCCATAGAGTTATGTGCCATTCAATGAACATTATTGCGTAGGTTCTTTATTCAAACTTTCACATCCATCCCATGATTACGACACAAGAAATAAAAACATTATATTAAAATTTCACACAGCCGCCATCTTGAGGTTATGTAAACAATTCAACTAAATTACATGTCTGTGCATTACAGCGTGTATATACATTTGCTTTACCAAGTTTCATTGCGTTTGGATGGTTAAATCGCGAGAAAAGTCTATTTAAAAGTCTCAAATTCGCCTGGCCGCCATGTTGGCTTTGTTGTTAGCAGGTTTTTGAAAGTCTCATGCGTGAACTTGTAGTAGTGCCCTTTATCACCGTACAAAATTTCAGGGTGATATTAGTAATAGTTTCGGAGATATTGAGTGCTGGTGAAATAATTCGCACAGCCGCCACGTTGGATTGGTGAGGCGTAATAAAATTTGAAGGCCACGGTCGGGGTCGGCCAAAATGTTACTATGGCCTTACCGAGTTTCATTGAAATCGCCCCAGCCGTTTAAAAATTATTAAGGGGACACACACACACACACACACACAGATATACAGACACACACACATACACACAGATATACAGACACACACACAGATATACAGACACACACACATACACACAGATATACAGACACACACACACAGATATACAGACACACACATACACACAGATATACAGAAACACACACATACACACAGATATATAGACACACACACACAGATATACAGACACACACACATACACACAGATATACAGACACACACACACAGATATACAGACACACACAGATATACAGACACACACACATACACACAGATATACAGACACACACACATACACACAGATATACAGACAAACACACACACAGATATACAGACACACACACATACACACAGATATACAGACACACACACAGATATACAGACACACACACATACACACAGATATACAGACACACACACAGATATACAGACACACACACATACACACAGATATACAGACACACACACACACAGATATACAGACACACACACATACACACAGATATACAGACACACACACAGATATACAGACACACACACACAGATATACAGACACACACATACACACAGATATACAGACACACACACATACACAGAGATATACAGACACACACACAGATATACAGACACACACACATACACACAGATATACAGACACACACACAGATATACAGACACACACACATACACACAGATATACAGACACACACACACAGATATACAGACACACACACATACACACAGATATACAGACACACACACACAGATATACAGACACACACACATACACACAGATATACAGACACACACACACAGATATACAGACACACACACATACACACAGATATACAGACACACACACACATATATACAGACACACACACATACACACAGATATACAGACACACACACACACACAGATATACAGACACACACACATACACATAGCTATACAGACACACACACACCGATATACAGACACACACACATACACACAGATATACAGACACACACATACACACAGACACACACACATACACACAGATATACAGACACACACACAGATATACAGACACACACACACACATACACACAGATATACCGACACACACACACACAGATATACAGACACACACATACACACAGATATACAGACACACACACAGATATACAGACACACACACACAGATATACAGACACACACATACACACAGATATACACACACACACACATACACAGAGATATACAGACACACACACAGATATACAGACACACACACATACACACAGATATACAGACACGCACACACAGATATACAGACACACACACATACACACAGATATACAGACACACACACACACACATATACAGACACACACACATACACACAGATATACAGACACACACACACAGATATACAGACACACACACATACACACAGATATACAGACACACACACACAGATATACAGACACACACACATACACACAGATATACAGACACACACACACATATATACAGACACACACACATACACACAGATATACAGACACACACACACAGATATACAGACACACACACATACACATAGCTATACAGACACACACACACCGATATACAGACACACACACATACACACAGATATACAGACACACACATACACACAGACACACACACATACACACAGATATACAGACACACACACAGATATACAGACACACACACATACACACAGATATACAGACACACACACACATACACACAGACACACACACATACACACAGATATACAGACACACACACAGATATACAGACACACACACATACACACAGATATACAGACACACACACACAGATATACACGCACACACAGATATACAGACACACACACAGATATACAGACACACACACACATACACACAGATATACAGACACACACAGATGTACAGACACACACACATACGCACAGACACACACACATACACACAGATATACAGACACACACACAGATATACAGACACACACACATACACACAGATATACAGACACACACACACATACACACAGACACACACACATACACACAGACGACACACACACAGATATACAGACACACATACACACAGATATACAGACACACACACACAGATATACAGACACACACACATACACACAGATATACAGACACACACACACACATACACACAGACACACACACATACACACAGATATACAGACACACACACATACACACAGATATACAGACACACACACATACACATACACACACACACACATACACACAGATATACAGACACACACAGAGATATACAGACACACACACAGATATACAGACACACACGCACACAGACACACATACACAGAGACAAAAGGTGATCTCATAAGCCTATTTTCCTTTTCATAAAATGAAAATAGGATAAAATAATTAAACATGTAAGTGCTGATATTTAATATAATTTATTGTAATTTACCTTATCCCTGACTCCACTGACCAGGCCTGTATTTACGTTCGAGGGTATCAAGTATTTACAAGTCCATGGCCATTATTTTGGTGTTTTAATGAGACTGCTAGTAAATGCATCTGTGAACATAGAAATGCTTTATGTCCCTATGCTGAATTAAATGCAGTCGTCAAACATGTTCAGTGTCAAATTGCAGGTTATGCTACAGATGTGACGGTGTAGTCTTTGATACTAAATACGCTGAAGTAATATTAGTCATCTTATTTAACGTGTGGACAGTGCGTTTGTTTGAGGAAATTTTGAGATTCTTCTAGGATACATCGCACCCCTAAATTAGTCTACTTAATTCTTCGTAGAATTTCAAAGTTCTGGGTTATTTTTGTGAAGGTTTCTATGACTCATGGAGAATGGAATTTAATAGGAAACAGTTCATTGATTATAATATTTTCCTTTGTAGAAAATGTAATGCATAGTTGTTAAAAAGTAAAGCTTACTAAATCAATAGACTTCCTTATTTCCATTTGCCCATGTTGTGTTGTTGACTTTCGTAAAATACTAAAGTGGAAGGTGACGCTGAATGAGAGCTCATCGTACGATAAAATTTTCTAAATTACTGAAATTAGCCAAAATACATTTTCTACTGATGAAAGATAAATTACAAAATGATGTAGTAATAGATTGGACTTGCTGGGAGCCCTCGGGTGTTCAATCAAAAATGACCAGCCTCACAAAAACAATTCTGCTAAAAAATAAATAGGCCTAATTCAGAGTTGAATTTGCTATTAATTATTTACAAGAGGGGCTCCTGGATGTATGAGTATTACGGAACACGACAGTCACTTTTATCACCAAATACGTTACATTCTTACCTTTGCTCCCTTCCAGTACGTAAAGAAACATGCGATGCTTTTCCCAATGTCGTATAAATTACGAAAATGTGTGTGTTTAGTATTCTTAAGTCTGTTCTACGTTCAACGACGAAAACCATGTTTGAATGCGTAATACGTTAGGGTGGAATCGTCATATCTTTCCTCTGCATTTTGATTTTGTTTCTGTAAATAAAACCCTCATTAAAAAGCATTTCCCCACCTACTCCCATCAACTTCCATTACGAGTTCCTCTGTTTACACCACAGTCAGCTGATCGAGATGTTGCTCTCACGTCACAGTATAGGCGCAGTTTGGCAATGCGCACTCTATTGTATTTATGCTGGAAGTTGTTTTCTTTGCAAATTAGGACAACCTACTTTTTATGACCACTCTGGTTACAAGGCAATTGAAAGGAAAGAAATCTCTTCCCGCCAAACATTATTGTGTTGAAACGTTATTTCCAAACTTTCCACGGCCTCGATTAGAGCTTCTATTTGCATGAAATGAAACATTCTGACCAGAATTATTACCGTCCTCAACTGTCTGCTTTCTTCCTGGATTAGTTTTATATATTACGAACTGTGCAGTAGCAGGATTTTGCGAAACTAATTCTTGACAAACTATTCCAGGAATTCACTGAGTGTGCCTTTTGTAAACTTCATATATCCTAAATGGCATTTTAATTTCTCGCGTGCAGAAATTCCGTCTTCTACAAAATTATGTTTCCTTGAAGGCTTACCACAACCCTTCGCCGTTTGTTTATCTTGAATAGTCGATAACACGTTATCGCACACCCTAGTTGCAACAATGTCCATTATCTTCGTGTGCATTTCCTTGCACTTCTCATTACTTGCGTCGGACTTTTTATCCTTCAGTCGATAACACGTTATCGCACTCCCAAGTTGCAACAATGTCCATTATCTTCGTGTGCATTTCCTTGCACTTCTCATTACTTGCGTCGGCCTATTTATCTCTCAGAGTTTCTGAACACGTATTCAGTTCGAAGTGTAAACCTACTCTAAATTCCCAGTGATTGTATCCTGTGCCATCAAAATGTTTTATGCATGTCATTCCAGAGTCACATAGGTCACCATCTGCTCTAGATTCCCTATGTTTCCTAATCCTGGTTATCCTCCTATTATAACTTACAATTCCGCTTTATCGTTATGATGATGATGTTGTTGTTGATGATGATGATAATAATTGTTGTTTTAAGAGGCCTAACATCGAGGTTATCGGCCCCTAATGGTTTGGGTGATAGTGGAAACGAAAGATGATCAAATGAAACCTTTAACTAAAACTATCTACTCACAAACTAAAAGAGGGAATGGGAACTAAAAGGAGGAGAATGTAAATAAAAGACAGGAGGAAAGGAAAAATGCCCTCAACCCCCGAAGAATGAGAATTGAGGGACATGGAAGGAAGGAGAGCCATGAAAGGCAGAGAGGATAGGGAAAGAGGAGAGCGCCCGCCCAGAAGGCAATGGAAAAAGGGAAAAACGGACCCAGCTCAGGAATCCCTCAGCAACCATGAGCCCTTGAGGGTATAGCACTATCCAGTGGAGCTACACACATCCTACCTCCTTGAGGGCCTTGAGCAGAAGGCAGGAGATACGTGAAAGAACAAGAAGAGGTCTGAAGATTGAGGGATCAGGAAAGATAAGAGAAAGGCCAATTAAGGCGGGGTAGGAAGAGACTCCCTAGGCCTTGGATACCCTAATACTGTCGGGGTCGGAAGAGAACAAGAGTTGATCAAGAGAGGTCGACAGGAAAGATGACTGGGAGGGGCCCGGGACAAGTAAGTGGAAGCAATGCCGGACTCGGCTGGGGTCCCGTGGTCGCCAATCCACGTCCCACTAGATGTGAGCCCCTGGGGGGTTATCGTTTAGGTCTGGACTCATAACCTAATGTAAGTGAGGCATAGAGCAATTATTTATAGTATCACTTGAGAATACGAAGTCATTGAGCACCGGTACCCATTAAGACACCAGCATGACCTACTACTTCCCTTCCAGTAACTAAGTTACGAAAAACAAAATGTTCATGTACTGTACTTAGAAGTACAGCGCCCTGAACGAGTACACCTTCTTCCTTCATCCAAAGGCACACTTCTCGATGATGGTTGTGTTTGCTCTTCTCTCAAAGTCTCTTATTTATTTATTTATTTATTTATTTATTTATTTATTTATTTATTTATTTATCGTATGGCTTTTAGTGCCGGGGGTGTCCGAGGACATGTTCGGCTCGCCTGAGACTGTAGCTGCTTCCAGCGGACACCCTAAAGGGTGAGCTACAAGTTCCGTTCAATTTCAAGTAGTTCCAACTTTCGCCACCAGATATCAATGATACCTAGTGGTGAACGTTGGAACTTTGATAGAGCGTTACAACGAAATCTAAGAATGCAAATACATTTGCCATTGAAAACAAATGTTTTTAAATATCCGTATTGATGTTAGAATTAAACGTTTAAATTATACGCCAAATCAATACATAAACAAATATATATTTTATATATTAGTACATGTTTCGACCCACAGTGGGGTCATCCTCAGCCTAAAGAGAAAATCAATTAAGAATTGAAAAACTAAAATGGCATATGCGCCTTAAATCTAAATTAAAATGAAAAATTAATGATAATAATTGTAATAAATAAAATATAGTAATAAAATGGATATCCTTACAAAGTAGTATTAATTAAATAAATATAAGATTGGTCTTTTAACATTAATTTTAAAAAAGTAGTTAGAAATAAGAACTATTAACGGTGAGTGTAAGAATGTTAAGCTTTAATTTTTTTATCAAAATATACACAAAATAATTTAGAAAATCAATAAAATAATTCAGCTCGGCGCTTGAGTTAAATAAGTAGAATCCTCTTCAATACGGAGACTATTAACGATTTTCAAAAGATGCCAACCAGTATTATGATGACATGAAATAACCTAACAGGTAGGAAAATAAAACATGTCAGAAAAATGTATATAAATAAACGAAACATAATTAGCCAGCATATGAAACTGATAAAAATTTAAAGTGGAACTTCTGATACCGTAATTCCATTTCAAGAATCCCGGTTTCTCTTCTAAACGTTTTGGACATTTATTAGAATTGCCACATATCCATATTGGGCATTTCAATTCAAATTCTTGTACGAATTTCCGAATTTCTACATCCCATACAACGAGGTAGGTGATAATAAATCTTTTAAAGTGGTTATCGTGTCGGACTACCAACCGCAAGCTTGCAGGTCGCTCCTGGCCGTGATAAGTGATTTTTGTTTCTGGGAGCTGATTGGTTGAACATTGTAGAAGTTCAGTATTTCACTGGAGCCTCCCCTTGACAGGCGACAGAAATCACCACACGTATGTCTTACGTTGTTGGCATGTTAAAGAACCGATTTGGATTCATTAGGCCGTGTTCATAATGGCAACATATTAATCTCGGGATTTTCCGCCAACACAAAGTTCCTCCTTTCTCTACTAGAAAGCGCTATAGTGTCAAGGAGCTTAGATATCTAACCTCCTTGAATTTCATAGCACTCCAATGAACAACAAATTTGACATGCAAGCTGCCATCTGGGTGCAAATAACAAAGCTTGCACCCGGCACCTAAGGCCATAATTATTATAATTACTATTATTATTATTATCATGTACTATCCACTCATAAATAATACGCCATTAACAACCTACTCAATGGCATTGAAGAAACCCTAAGAAATTTCACGTAGTGTTTGTCTATTACGCGAAAGCCTTTGACTTGTTAAGCAGGTCGGTAATAAATGCGAATCTGGAAGCCATAATGGGCGAAAATATCAAGCTCACGACACTGAGAAGCAACATTCTGACCACAAATTATATACAAATTGTTGACCGTGTCGCAACTTTGAATTTGATAACACAAACCAACGATGTATTACAAGGAGACCCACTTAGCCCCCTACTGTTCACTATTGCAACGTACGATGTGATGACGGCAACTACGCTAGGATCGGAAAATGTTAAAACATACCTATACGCTGGTGATATGGTCATTGGTTCGAGTTCCGTACATGAAGTGCCAAAAGCCATAACAAATCTAGACAGTTGGGCAAAGATGAAAATTAACACAGAGAAAACAGTAAAAATGACGTTTCGGAAAGGTGGCAGAGAGGCCTCGGGAGACAGGATATACCTAGGATTGAATCCCCTCAAGACAGTAAATACATTCACATACTTAGGATTGACAATGCAAACAACAGCTAGAGCCTACAGAGTCCACATCAAGTCTCGTGCGACGGTGGCAACTAAAGCCATATATGACATTAAATCACTCACGAAGCTCTCTTTGGGAACCGCTATGAGATTATTTGACCCGAGAATAGTGCCCATCGCCACATACGGGATAGAAATCATCTGGGAGAAACTCACCCTGGTGGACTTGAGGACGCTCGAGGCAGTGAAGTCGCGCTTCCTAAAAGCAACCCTGGGATTATCGAAATATACTAAATCTAGACTAGTGTACGAACTTGCCAAGGAGAACTTTTTCATTGAGGACCTACGGATGAAGAGAGGACTACCATCTACGGACGCCTGGAATAGACTAATGCATGAGAGAGTGAAGAAGGGAGATGACATCAGGCTCGAATTTTACATAACGGAAGCCATGACGAATAGGGTGTGGACTGACACTAATCAAGACCTACGACACTTCGTTAACTCGATGGCGGTACATCGAGTACTTTCATGACATAGACGTATGCTGTATTTGTAAATTATGTGGCAAACAATGTAGTCAGTACCACATGTAAGAACCGGGGACCTTCCATTGTGATATTTTGTGAAGGTGGAAGGTGAAAACAGTCCTATGCACAATTTGTGCGTTGTGTTTTCAATAATAATTATTGATGTGTATCATCTTTCCACTCGGTTGCAGGATATATTTGTGGGAGTGATTTTGAGAAATGGGACGGAAGTGGATCGGACGGATGTGTGTAAGGCGCACTGCCAGTTGGATCGCATCCCTTCTGGCTGCTTTCGTCCATTAAAATAGTAATGAATTTATTTTTTCCAATATTCTAAGTAGAGAAAATTAGGTATTCGTATTTCAACATAGCTTATCTGACAACAAACTTGCATCCTAACGACTAATTATGTATGTGTTAAGTACTTGTTCCGCAAAAGCTTCAAAAATAAGAAACTGTGACACGAGGAGTTTTGTTGTGTTGCAAGGTAAAAGTAATCAAAGAACATATTATTATATAACTGAAAAATTAATTGGCCTATTTATCCCAAGGGCATATGTAAGTGGTTGTTAACGTTTGATACTGATTGGTTGAAAATTGTAGAAGTTCAGTATTTCACTGGAGTGTCCCCTTCATTTAGGGCCATAGGACATGTTAGTCATCAGCCCAGTGTGTCTGATATTACTGTATCTGTAAAAGGGGCTAGGATTGGAAATGGGGTGACAGTGGCTGGAATGAACGAGGAAAACTACCGAATAAAAATGGAGTTCGAACCGAGGCTGTCCTCAGTATGCATTCAGTTCCTTTATATCTTAGAGTAGGAATCCTAGACAAACTAGCATGTCGCTGGCCACGGTGGCAGTGCCCACTCTATATCTCCCGAAACAATAATCGTAGAGACTCTTGCTAGGTGTCAAATTAATCTGCTTGCCCTCACTACCATGGGCTACTTATTTTTAAAAAAATTGCCTACACGTTTTTATTTTTTTATTTAAGGTTTTATTATTTTATTTATATAATTTTTATTTATTATTTTCTAGATATTGCCAAAGACAAAACTACTAGGTCATCAACCTGAGAGTTTGAGAACCAATGATTGGAGAGACTTGTATGAGGGCTCATTTTATACCCGGAATTAGGCACTCTTACCCGTGGATTACTTATTTTCTCAAATTTTAGCAAACTACAAGGTCATCGACTTGAGATTTTGAGACCCCTAACCAAACCAAATCGAGGACCAGCCAAGGGCCTTAACCTTAGTTTAGGTTAGGCTAGGTTAAGTTAAGCTACGGCCACCATCTTGTTAGTTCAGGCTTGGTTAAGTTAAGCTACGGCCACCATCTTGTTAGGTTAGGCTAGGTTAAGTTAAGCTACGGCCGTCATCTTGTTAGTTCAGGCTAGGTTAAGTTAAGCTACGGCCGCCATCTTGTTAGTTCAGGCTTGGTTAAGTTAAGCTACGGCCGCCATCTTGTTAGTTCAGGCTTGGTTAAGTTAAGCTACGGCCGTCATCTTGTTAGTTCAGGCTAGGTTAAGTTAAGCTACGGCCACCATCTTGTTAGTTCAGGCTTGGTTAAGTTAAGCTGCGGCCACCATCTTGTTAGGTTAGGCTAGGTTAAGTTAAGCTACGGCCGTCATCTTGTTAGTTCAGGCTAGGTTAAGTTAAGCTACGGCCACCATCTTGTTAGGTAAGGCTAGGTTAAGTTAAGCTACGGCCGCCATCTTGTTAGGTTAGGCTAGGTTAAGTTAAGCTACGGCCGCCATCTTGTTAGTTCAGGCTTGGTTAAGTTAAGCTACGGCCGCCATCTTGTTAGTTCAGGCTTGGTTAAGTTAAGCTACGGCCGTCATCTTGTTAGTTCAGGCTAGGTTAAGTTAAGCTACGGCCACCATCTTGTTAGTTCAGGCTTGGTTAAGTTAAGCTGCGGCCGCCATCTTGTTAGGTTAGGCTATGTTAAGTTAAGCTACGGCCGCCATCTTGTTAGTTCAGGCTTGGTTAAGTTAAGCTACGGCCGCCATCTTGTTAGTTCAGGCTTGGTTAAGTTAAGCTACGGCCGTCATCTTGTTAGTTCAGGCTAGGTTAAGTTAAGCTACGGCCACCATCTTGTTAGTTCAGGCTTGGTTAAGTTAAGCTGCGGCCACCATCTTGTTAGGTTAGGCTAGGTTAAGTTAAGCTACGGCCGTCATCTTGTTAGTTCAGGCTAGGTTAAGTTAAGCTACGGCCACCATCTTGTTTGGTAAGGCTAGGTTAAGTTAAGCTACGGCCGCCATCTTGTTAGGTTAGGCTAGGTTAAGTTAAGCTACGGCCGCCATCTTGTTAGTTCAGGTTTGGCTAAGTTAAGCTACGGCCGTCATCTTGTTAGTTCAGGCTAGGTTAAGTTAAGCTACGGCCACCATCTTGTTAGTTCAGGCTTGGTTAAGTTAAGCTACGGCCACCATCTTGTTAGGTTAGGCTAGGTTAAGTGAAGCTACGGCCGTCATCTTGTTAGTTCAGGCTAGGTTAAGTTAAGCTACGGCCGCCATCTTGTTAGTTCAGGCTTGGTTAAGTTAAGCTACGGCCGCCATCTTGTTAGTTCAGGCTTGGTTAAGTTAAGCTACGGCCGTCATCTTGTTAGTTCAGGCTAGGTTAAGTTAAGCTACGGCCACCATCTTGTTAGTTCAGGCTTGGTTAAGTTAAGCTACGGCCACCATCTTGTTAGGTTAGGCTAGGTTAAGTTAAGCTACGGCCACCATATTGTTAGGTTAGGCTAGGTTAAGTTAAGCTACGGCCACCATCTTGTTAGGTTAGGCTAGGTTAAGTTAAGCTACGGCCACCATCTTGTTAGGTTAGGCTAGGTTAAGTTAAGCTACGGCCACCATCTTGTTAGGTAAGGCTAGGTTAAGTTAAGCTACGGCCACCATCTTGTTAGGTTAGGCTAGGTTAAGTTAAGCTACGGCCGCCGTCTTGGAGGAGGGCGCGAAGCCGCCACAAAACCACTACTTCTTAGAATCAATTCCTCTGAATGCAAGAGTGGAATTACAACGAAGCTAAATAAATGATGTGACTTATAGAGAGTACAATTCTTAATTTTCATCACAACAATATTGAATTATACAACTTGGAAAGGACAAAGAGTTATAACTCTCCCCACATATTTAAGAGAAAATAGGCTATGTGTTCTTTATTGAATTTAGCTTGTATTTAGTTAAACATGGTCAACAAAAGAAGGTAATCGTTTAGTTTTACGAGACCGTTAATCTCGCTATCATGAGCCACGGGACCGCCATTTTGACATGGAATCCAAACCACAGGACGAGATATTTCACTTGGAAAATCACACATGCATTGACCGAGAATCGAACACGCACCTTCGTCCAGCTTGACCACTGCACCATCACGGCCCCGTCGCTGTGTGGTCACAGTTCCCTCGTGTCTCACATACTTTGCTTGAGTGGAGAAGGGGCGCGGTGGCTCAGCGGTCTAGCTGTGTGCCTCTCACCAAGGCGGTCCGGGTTCGATTCCCGGTCAATGCATGTGAGATTTTCGAAGTGAAATGTCATGTCCTGTGGTTCGGATTCCACGTAAAAAGGAGGTCCCGTGGCTTATAATCACAAGATTCACGGTCACGTAAAACTACAATCTTCCTTCTTTTTGAGTGGAGAATACATGGTGCAATGCCCATAAAACACAATTCCATAATTTGTCTTAAATTAGCCCCTAATATTTGTTTATTGCACGAGATGCATGAGGTGGAAACGACTCCGTTGGTTATTTCTGGATATTTCTAGTCTGAATTGTTTTAGCAGTATAATTGCACTTGAAATATGTGCTGCACCACAGCAATGAAAGCTTACGTGTTCGAATCTTATCTACAATGCCCTCAGAGAAATTAACATAAACTGCTTTTAAAGCAACGTTGTTAGTAATCACCTGTTTGTGTTAAGCTTGGAAGGACTCATGTGTCATTAGTCTCATTCCCCTGAAGCAGGCTGGGCTAATTCATCTGCACATAGTCTTTCTGTGCTTTGATCATCGAATGATGATAATTGTTTTTTTAAGGGGCACAACATCTAGGTTGTCGGCCCCTAATGGTTTGGGTGATAGTGAAAGATGAGATGAGAATGAAATCTATAACTAATACTAACTACAGACTTACATACTAGAAGAAGAAATGGTAAACAAATAAAGGATAAGGCAAATAAAAAACAGGAAGGAAAGAAATGCCCTCAACCTTCAAAGAATGAGGATGGTGGGACTTGGAAGGAAGGAGAGCCATGAAAGGCAGATAGGAAAGGGAAAGAGGAGAGGGCCCGCCCCAAAGGCAGTGGAAAAAGGGGACAAAACGGACCCACCTCAGGAATCCCCCGGGGTCCCCAACTCCAAAACTCACAAGGCGTGAGCTCTTGGGGGTGTAGCACTATCCAGAGTGCACCTGAAGTGGTGGGGCCACATGCACCCTGCCTCCTTGAGGCCCTTGTGCAGAAGGCAGGAGATAACATGAAAAAAAAAGAAGGCTGACCTCTCGAAGAATGAGGGTGTCAGGAGAGATGAGACAAGGGCCAATTAAGGCGGGAAAGTGCAAGACTCCCTATGCCTCGGATACCCTAATACCGTCGGGGTCGGAAGAGAACAAGAGTTGACCAAGATAAGTCGATAGGAAAGGAGACGGAGAGGAGCGCAGGACAAGCAATTGGAAGCAATGCCGGACTCAGCTGCGGCGATCATCAAATGAACGTCATTGTTAATACAAATCTGTATCTGGTCTCACATCACATTTAAACAATTTACCGGCCACGGCGCCTGAGGCCATAAGATATTATTATTATTATCATGTACTATCCACTCATAAATAAGACGCTAGTACTGTACATAAGGCAGGGAAAATACAGTTTATAAATACCTCGAAGTCATCATTTCTGAATGTAAAAGCCCATACGAGCCCGTAGTAGCTCTGGACGGAGAATAGTAACATTGTCAAGCCAGTACAGGAACTACAAATTACACTTTAGTCCAAGCGGGGAGAGCTTTTAAAAGGGATGTAATATGGGGAATCTAAAACCCAATCTGTAATTATTGAAATGAGGAGAAATTATGGATTTTCGTGCAAACTAACTGTTGAGTGTAATGTTTGCGGTTATGTTAATGCTAGTGTATACAGTTCACACGTACTTACCACAGCGTAATTTTACAGGCGATAGTTTTTGTTGTTTTAAGGGGCGAAATTACGAGGTCATCTGCCCCTAGGCGATTGGGAAGAGTTCATGAAAGCATCAGCTCCAGCGCTTTCCTGGTTGAAGATATTCATTTCTAATTATTATGTACATGTTTGTCTGTTAATCATGTCGATCATTTGTAGCATACGAAAATAATAATAAACTGGACTTAAACAGACAAATTGACAGAGACCTCCTTTTCATGTAAATAGGCTAGATGAATGGTGTTTGAACTTCAATTGCTGTTTGCTCATTATTAGGCCTATTTTTTGCGTTTCATCATATGCCAAGTATTCCTTGCGCGTTCCTCTGAAACTTTCAGCATACCTTCCAGTGTGTAAGAATTAAAAGTTACTCTGCATTCTTATGTCAGTTTTTTGTCCATTAAAATAGCAATGATTTTCTTTTCAAATATTCTAAGTTAAAGAAAATTAAAAATTTGTGTTTACAACATATCTTGTCTGACAACAAAATTGCATACTGACAATTAATTATATGTGTGTTTAGTACTTGTTCTGCAAATTTCAACTGCAAAAACAAGAAACTGTGACGCAAGGAGTTTTTGTCGTGTTTCAAGGTAGAAGTAATGATGTTCATTTCCCGTTTGCAGCTTCCTGGGCCGGGTTGTGAATTAAAGACTTGTCTCTACAACTCCTCTCCTTTTATAAGTACATCTTCAGGTTTTCTTCTCCTCTCCAGACTGCATCCGTCCATCTCTTTCCGGGTCTTCCTCGTGGTCTCTTCCCTGTCATCTTTTCGCAAAAAGCTTTCTTTGGTGCTCTCTCCTGCATATGCAACAGGTTGAATATAGCACCGTGTTCCAAACAACACCCCTTACACTCGGAGAAAAATTGCTTGCATTTTGTATTCTTCCAATTTCCTCTTCTATCCTTCCATCCTCTGCGACCACACTTGCCAGATACTTGAAACTCTTAAAACCACATTTAAAGAACATATAACTCTAAAATTAAAGGGCCTATTTTCTCATAACTTTCTGTGATGATTCATACCAAGCGCATATGTAAGTAGTTGTTAACATTTGGAGCTGATTTGTTGGAAATTGTAGAAGTTCAGTATTTCACTGGAGCGTCCCCTTCATTTTAGGGCCATGTTAGTCATCAGCCCAGTGTGTCTGATTTTATCTATAAAGGTCCATCCACACATATCCGTGACGTGTCAGTGCCGTGAAGTGTCAGTTCCGTGATATCCGTCGTGTCTCAGTGATGGCTGTACACACCTATCAGTGTTGCTTCAGTTCAGTGATTGTCAAAATGGCTAAGTTTACGGAAGTGGAAAAGTATTGTGTAATACATTATCTGTAAAACTGGTTTGTTGATGATATGCACATAACCAATAAAATTAATAATGGATTGCCTGGTTTGCCTATTTCCTGTCATTTGGATTGTACGGCTAATGTTCGTAAATAATTACGGTATTACTACGTTGAAAAAAATGAAAACGAATACTGCAATTGATGCTCCTAAAGCGGGCATTTCCTTCTTAGTTAAAAAAAATAGTTGTTTTTCATTTAGTTTGGAAGACATAACGTATCTCTGATCTGACTCAGTGTCACAAACACAAAACTATGAAATCACTGCCGCTTAGCTTCTCATTGCGCTCTTTTTTTTACCGGTTGGTATCAGTGCGCATTAGATCGTTTATCACAACCGCGACGAGGAGCTGAAGCAAGTCCGAAGATCGTATGTTCGATTCGCGATGCTGACAACGGGTACCATGGGTTTGATTTTATCCAGGAGTTTTCAACACTCCCTGAAGACAAATGTCGCGATAGTACCTTGTTTCAAATCCCGGGGCACCTAATACATTCACGAATCTGATAATTCCAGTTGCCACACAAAACCACAAGTTGTTGGACAAATACATGGGGCTGATGGCCAAGATACCCCTAGCCCCTAGAGAGAGAGAGAGACGCTGTCGATGGGTGATCTCTTTAACCTATGTATTTCATATGATGAAGCATATGCATTCAGCAACATGCTGACGTGAGAGAACATAAGGCATTTGGACGGGTTTTGAGATAATATTTCAGATATCGCAGTTGTAATGGAAAAAGAGGATACTGGAAGGCTCTCAGGATGGCCGTTGTCATTGGTGGGACACTAGCCTTAGATCTCTGGACTTGCTGCAGCCCGCCATCACGGTCATGGTGCTGGAATAATGCGCACGATTGCGCCCTGGATCCATACGTAAGACGGCACTTTGGTGAAATCCATTTATTCCACACCAGGCTAAATCAAGTCTTTAACATGTATTTCATAAATTACGCTCAATGCGAGAAGAAAGCGAGTGAGTGGTGCTAAGATGTCAGAAATTACCACGTGATGTAGCGACTAGCATTCTTGGCTGTCGCCCCGGAGGTACGGGTTCGATTCCCGGCTCTGCCAAGAAATTGAATCTGGTCTGAGGGTTGGAACGCGGTAGACTTAGCTTCGTTAAAGAGAACTTACAAGATGCCATCCTGTTAGGTAGTTCGTTAGTAATTTAGTTAGTTATTACTGTTTTAAGGGGCCGTAGAGAGATGCCATCTGCTACTAGAGACCAACCTGGAATTGATTTTCCTCTTCTACTCTAGGCAAAAGCCAGGATGGTTTCTAACTTAAGGCCACGGTCGCCTCCTTCCCATTCCTCACCTGAATTATACAACCATAATAACACAGGTTATCAGACAGCATTAATTTGAACCAGTTGAATAAGTTGGCCGTCGTTCATTTTAGCCTATATTCACAAAAACGAACAAAATCACACCACAGCACGTCCGTGAAAACAGCAAAAATATCGTTGGCGACAATACTCAATATCACGTAACGGACACTGCACTGATACTGACACACAAATTACGGCACTGCGCCGGACAAGTGTGAACGCGTCAGAGAGATTCAATATAACGATATGAATCATCACTGACACTGATGCAATTTCACGGAACTGACACGTCACGGATATGTGTGAATGGGCCTTAATAGGGGCTAGGATTGGAAATGGGGTGACAGTGGCTGGAATGAACGAGGAAAACTTCCCAATGAAAATGGAGATCGAACCCAGGCTAACTTCACTAAGCATCCAGTGTACCCGCTTGGCGGAGGATGCTCAGTCAGTACTCGGCTTGGCTACTGCGGCATTGGGGCGAGTAACGGTCCCTCCACCACTGACTTAACATCTGATATGTAGGCACAATCAGGTTGACAAGATTTAGGTAAAACTCAACATTACAATTTAAAATAATTATTTATTCATGAAAAGAAAAATAAATTCACTCAATACATACCAAAATCACTTGGTATTGTCTCTTCAAGTGTCACTCATAAAATAAAAATCACCATTAAAAACCATAAAAATTCACTCTAATGTCATTTCATTGTTCCATGAAGTTTCGTGAATACTTTGACTTGCTTAAATTAAACTATTACCATTTTTTGTTTATTTCACTCAGGCGTCGAGCGCGCCTATCATTTAAATCATATAATTTCTCCAAGGCTTTGGACATTTACATTCATTTCATTTACACTTCAGGGTTTCTTTTATCCTTTATGTTTACTTAAATATTTATTTATTTATCATTTATTAAGTCCTTTGGATCTTAATAATATTTCTTCACAAAGCCTTAGATTTTAAACATAATACAATACTGTACAAAAACATGCCATGCCTGTGATCGAACCCGTAACTCTCCAGTTACTCTCCATGCATATTGCTGATTTGCTTTGTGCTGTACTGTGCACTGTACTGTTTATTGCCGTGGGATATTTATTTATAACAAATTCCATTATTTCTTAACCGGTTATTTATTTATTTATTCATGAAAGAAGGAATTTCTTTATCAACAATCTATTATTTGACAAATACGTCAAATTTGTGTATAGCATTTCAAACTTTGACTTGGGATGAAATTTTCATTCCCATAAAATAATTCTACAATTAGTTTTTGCTTGCACCTTTTGTTTTAAATTTTATAATTTTCTTGTAACAGTTTCTCTTTCCACCAGTCTCGGCAAAACCCTACTTGATGACCGGACTCATAAAGATGTTTCCTCTTTCTCCCCCACAAGGGCAAGGTCGCGTACACAAGCAGGCCCCTACTCCTATGGTACTTCACAACTAGATATACGATGGCTAGCCGACACTCCTTGCTTTCACGCTAGGGTAGCTTTTAAACATATGATTTCCAAGACTTAAAATTCATTTCACTACGGATATTTGTTCCGTTCTTATTTAATTATTATTATTTATCTTTCGCTCCCAGGATATTAGTATTTGATTCGGAGAGGCTGTACGGTAGTTTATTACTACAAATTTTTAAGACGCTCATAATGCCTCTGACAACAATACCTATATTTCAAGAATGCTTTTATCCAACAATATCTTCTAATAACAATACCTAGCTGGGATACCCATCCTGCAGCAGGATTTACATAACTTTCGACGCTTCATTAAACAATTGATTCGGTGGGAATTTTATTCATCCACAATACAACAATGCCTTTCACAACAATATCTTCATATATTCGACGCTTCATTTAACTACATTCGGTGGGAATCTATTCATCCACAATACTCAACAATACACAACGTTCCATTAGGCAAAAATATACGAGGCTTCTACATTTCAACAATATATTCGGTGGGAATTCACCTCCACGCATTTCGACGATTTTTACTACATTTCCATCTCACGAATAAATCTATCCTGGCTTAACGCATATTTATATTCAACTTGAAACTATACTTTATTATTTTTATTGGCCCTTACGGCAATGCAACTTGCTTGGATACTTTACGATATTCGCCTAATTTCGGCATTCCTACTATTTATTTCACAACCTTGGCACAGTAGCCTATAAGGTAATACATTCGTTCTTGGATGTTTTATTTCACCATTTACTTGGATATTTATCATTTATTTAATTTATTAACAGGTTATTTCTCGCTCTAATTTTCATTTTGAGTACCTAGACACGGATCTTTAAATATAACTTTCTTCTTTAACTTGATTATTATTATTTGCGTTCTTATTATTCCATATTTTAACTCATCTCATTATGAAGCTCTATTATTTTGGTATCTGTTATTTGGTATACAATTTAACCATTATTATTTAACTTATCCCTTCGATTTTTATAATTATATTATGGTGCGTATTTACTTCATAACCCGGCAACAATTTAAGCCGTTTAAGTCATTATTTTATTACTTCTTTCAAATTCATTTATTTATCATGTATGTCGTTATCGGGCTTCCATTTATTTATTTTTGCTGATCCCAACAATGCTTTATTTCCACCGAGGCAGTCCTCGTGATTAACCATCATGTTTTTCAATATTTCAATTATTTGCATAATTATTTCATCAATGAATCATTCGTCAAACTCCCTAGTCGGCGAATGGTTCTATTGATATTCGCGCACAGTACAACAACAAAGAAATACTAATAACGTTTCATCAACTCACCCATGCGATGATTCCATTCCTAGATAGGCTCACCCATCATGCTGCATATCTAATCTTCCATCACAACACTTTTCCCTGACATTTTTATATTACACTTATATATTATTACACTTACACGTAAAAACATAATATAACACTTTAACATTATAGCACTTTTCTTCTTCACACGCACCCCTATCTCAGAGCTTTGGCAATGATTTTTCGCATTGGATGATCCCTGACGATATCTCGCGTTTCTGCTTTGAACGTGCTAATTTGCTCCTTCCTCACTCATCGAAGTTCCTGATTTCCTGTCCTCCGTGAAAGTCTCTAAATCCGCGTTCCTGCTCACTCGCTCCTGCTGAATCCTGAATATAAATGTTTCTCGTGTTCACCCTCACTCGTTCCGTGATCTTTCTTCGCTTTAATGATATAGTTCCTAGCTTGGTCTCCAGTTCGAGAGCCTTAACTTGTCTAGCTCGTATTTTTGACGCTTTTTATCTTGAGTCTCGAACCCGCAGTCTTCTAGGTTCCTACTCATGTACTTCATGATTAATACTTGTTGATATTATTCCTTTCTAGGATTCGCTGCTTTATACTGTCTTTCTTTGACGCAATGTATTTATATTTCGTGTTCCTAAGACACCGATTTCTAATTTTTAAGTACTGTCTCTTCAAAACTTCAAGTTCCGTAACTATCACTCTTATTTCGCGTCTTTCTGTATACTTTCGACTTTGCGTATTTTATGTATACTAGCCCGCACTTTTTGACGGTATTAGTGTTCTTTTACTTGACGCGGCGTAACTTATTCTCGTCGCGAATCCTACTTGATCCAACGCCAAGCGTTACAGTGTTCAACTTTGAATAACGATACGATGACCCGTAGGTTCTGTTACTGTGAATATGATGTACTTAATATTCTCATGCTGCGATCCAGCATTCTTCCCAAATCGTGGGCTGAAATATGACGACCGACATCCGACCTCTCAAAGGTCCGTTGTAGAACTGAGTGACTGATTCTCGTTCGGCCTCATATTTCTACTAGTTTATCAAAACGTAGTTCCCTCACGCAAATGCGGAGTCTATTCTCCACGTCTGAGCCTCTATTGGCTTGAAACTTTATTTGCATATGTAAAATATGTTTACTTTGACGTTCATTTCGTGCGGAATCCCATTTAATCGTCTACTTATTTTTAATTAATTAAAAGGTTATTACGCTCCCTCCGTGGACAGAGGAATGGTACATCCAACCTCCGTATCCGTGTGTTTTAATTGACAATGACGCCACTGCTGACGTCGCGATTTAAACCTGTGTCAGCAACTAGGATTACCAACCTCTAAACAGACCTAGTCCCTGTGAATGTTTTAACGCATGATATCAATGTATAGTATTTTATCTTAGTTATGTTGTCCCCTAAGACTGATTCGCTACTGTCTGGGACATTTGTAACTTCGGTTTGATAATTTTATCGCGGCCTCAGCTCTAATTGGGGCCAGCCTGAATCATGCAATAGTCGTTAATCACTAGGTTCAATCCCATTAAATCCGTCAGTTATACCCTCATACCCTGATAAACATTGCTTGCCCAGAAGTTTTTCAATGATTCCTTGTTGATGCCTTAACAGCTCATGAGTTTGCAGAACTTCTCTTATCTGTTTACATTTTCTTGACACTTATCATTGACTAGCAGAAGTACCCATTCTTCGAACGGTCGTCGGTATTAATAACCAGACGTAATAAATTGAGCTACTGTTGCAATGGTTAGGGGCTTGGAACCTGTTTGTCGACAAAGATAAATGATTAGTTGAAATATGCTCTGAAACTAATTTACCTAACGTGTACTTCCTCACGTGAAAATAAAATTGAAAACCTCGTAGACGAAATGCAATTCACGTCACATAAAAACTGACCCTCACTGTTGTGTCAAGTGCGCATCCAGAGGAAGACCCCTTTAATAAATTATAAAGGCTTGTGGTGCATGAAAATCCAGGTTTCTTAGCCTCCAATGGCCCAAATTCCTAAAAGCAAAAAAATAAAATAAAAAATAAACTATTTCAATTCAGGAATTTTTGAAAATAATGTTGCTGTTTGAAGATATAATAGACCTTCTGTACGACACATCGCACGTTTAAGTCTTGTGAAAAAATCGAGGGTACCTCTTGACCCCCCTTAAGCGCATTAATGAATTTTACAGTTTTTGTTGGTTCCGTGATAACCTTACATCCATTTGCAAACTTTCACAGAAATTTAATAAATGGAGTGGCATTACTTCTTGCAGAAATAGATGGAAAGTTGGATGTACCTTTTTGAGACACTGTTGTCATGGTTACTGGCTTGCATTCCTACATTAGTTTATTAAATGAAATTAGTTTTCTGGGAATATCTCAGAAACTCTTGGTTTTAGAGCATTAAAATATAGTTTTCGGGGACTCTTTACGACTGTTTAGGGGCCCCGAGGTTTTTTCTGACACCAAGGGGCTGAAAATGAGCTTTGTCACTTCGTTGTAGGCCGTAGTATCATCATCATCATCCCCTTGCACAGTTTCCAGCCGTTGGCCGGGTCTGTTAGGAACTCAGGCCACTTCAACGTCTTCGGTCTTCCCACCATCTCTCAGCTTCCACCCCTGTTCAGTCTTCTCCTCTCTTCTTCACGCTTTCTTCCATCCCTTTCAGCCACCTGTCTCTCGGTCTTCCTCTCGGTCTTCCTCTCGGTCTTCCTCTCGGTCTCTTTCCTTCCCTCTTCGTCTCGTGTATCCTCATGGGTATCCTCTTATCCTCAATTCGTTTTACATGTCCATGCCATCCAAGTCTAGATTTCTCTATACCATCCCGTAATGGTTCCTCCTCTATTAATTCTCTGGTCCGCTCATTTCTTATTCTGTCCATCTTTGTACCTCCAATACTGCTTCTCAAGAACCTCATCTCACTGGCCTGTATTTTGCTCTTCTCCCTTCCTTTCATAGCCCAGGTCTCCGAGGCATTCGTCAGGATAGGGGCATAGTACGTCCGATGTATGATCTTTTTTCTGTTCAGAGGGACATCCTTGCTCCATAACATGCTTCTCACACTCCTCCGGAATGATTCTGCCTGTCTCCCCCGCTCATTTTTTCTCTATAGTTTCTTCCATTATCTTGTATCAGGCTTCCCAGATACTTGAAACTCACCACTTTCTTCAGATGTTCCCCACCAATTGTTATTCCCGTTGTGGTTCTTTCCTTCTTCCTTGTTGTGATCACCATCTCACTCTTATGTATGCTAAATTTCATCCCATATCCTTGTATTATTCCTTCCCACACGTCTAACTGTTCCTGTACCTCCTCCTCCTTGTTTCCCCAAATCATCAAATCATCCGCTAACACCATTGCTTTCATCTTTCTTTCCCCAATTACTTGTGCCACTCGGTTCATTATGTCATCCATCACCACAATGAAAAGTAACGGTGCCAGTGCACTTCCTTGTTTCAGGCCGTTCCTCTGTTCCACCCAGTCCGATCTCTCTCCTCCCACTTTCACACAGCTCAAGCTTCCCTTGTACATCTCCTTTATCCTCCTTATAGTCCATTTTCTACTCCTCTATCCTCCAGGGACTTCCATACTTTGTTTCTGCATACACTGTCATATGCTTTCTCAATGTCCAGGAAGGCCATCAGTAGATCTGTTCCATACTCACAGTGCTGTTCTTGTAACTGTCTTACAGCAAAAATCAAATCCACTGTGGACCTTCCTGCTCTGAAGCAATGTTGTTCTTCCCTCATCCCTCCTTCTATCCTTGTCCTAATTCTCCTTTCCAAAACTTTCTCAAACATCTTTGCACAATGACTCATCAGTTTTATTCCCCGATAGTTTCTGCATTCTGTTCTACTACCTTTCTTGAAGATCGGGACAATTATTCCCTTTTTCCAGTCTTCTGGGGTCTTCCTTTCCGTAGTGTAATAATAATGAAAAAATCCACAGCCTGCTTCCAGTCTCCGACCGGGTCAAGAATGGAATGAATGAAGCCCCCATCTAGCGGCAAGGATATTAACTGTGCCGGCTGCCGAGGCCTGACGCCCTCCTCTGGGGCAATGATTAAATGAATGACAGATGAAATGAAATGATAGTGGAGAGTGCTGCTGGAATGAAATTTTGACAGGGAAAACCGGAGTACCCGGAGAAAAACCTGTCTGCCTCCGTTTTGTCCAGCACAGATCTCACACGGAGTGACCGGGATTTGAACCACGGACCCAGCGGTGAGAGGCTGGCGTGCTGCCGCCTAAGCCACGGAGGCTTCTGTAATAATAATAATAATAATAATAATAATAATAATAATAATAATAATAATAATATAACAATATAGGGATAGGGATATAATTGACCTTCCGTAGCACACCAGCACGTGTAAATCGCGTGAAAAAAATCCAGAGTACCCCTTGACCCTCTTAAGCGCATTATACTGTATGTATTGATGAATTTTACAGCTTAGTTTGGTTCCGTTATAACCTTCTAGCCGTTTGCAAACTATCTCAGTAATGTAATAAATGGAATTGTATTGCGTCTTATATTACAGCAATAGATGGACCTGTGGATTTCTGTTGCCATGGTTACCGGCTAGCTTCCTTTCATTATTGTATTAAATGAAATTAATTTTCTGGGAATATCTCAAAAACTGTTGGTTTTAGGGCCTTAAAATGTGGTTTCGTTTCTCACATTGAGGGGCTGAAAATGAGCTTTGTCTCGCCCTTCTACGCCTATTTCAGCAAGTATTTTAAGGGGGTAGGCCCCTTTTTATGAGAGGTACAGAGAAGAGTTACATCAATGATTGGTGTCGTGCCTCTGAAGTATATCTGTACCAAATTTTACGTTGATCCACTCAGCCGTTCTCGAGTTATAAGGACACAAAAAATTGTCCACAGACAGACAAAAAAAAAATCGCGCGCATCCGTCATAAAACAGTCTGAAAACGCGTAAATAACGCAAATTTCCGTAGAAATTCAGAATAAACAGACAAACTTTCATTCGTATATACATAGAGATTACAATGTTTTATTGCTTCCTTAATTATTCCTAATTTCGCAGCTGGGTTATGTGAGTCACGCTTGGCTTGAATAACCTTTTACAATGTTCCTTCCTCGGCATGGCTTATGCCATCTTTTCATCTCATATATCCAGCGTTCGACCCTTGGACCAAACCTCAGTTGGGCACACCAGTTCCTTTATATCTTAGAGTAGGAATCCTAGACAAACTAGCATGTCGCTGGCCACGGTGGCAGTGCCCACTCTATATCTCCCGAAACAATAATCGTAGAGAGTCGCGCTAGGTGTCAAATTAAACCGCTTAATGCCCTCACTACCATGGGCTATTTATATTTAGCCTATTTTCATTTTATGAAAAAAAAAATAGGCTTATGGGATCACCTTTTGTCCGTGTGTCTGTGTGTGCGTGTGTGTGTGTTTCGTGTGTATGTCCCCCCTAATAACTTCTAAATGGCTACAGCGATTTCAATGAAATTTGGTAAGATCAAAGCACCATTCTAGCCGTCCCCGACCGTGCCCTTCAAATTTTATTGTGTCTCACCAATCCAACGTGGCGGCTGTGCGAAATATTTCACCAGCATTCAGTATCTCCGAAACTATTACAGATATCACCCTGGAATTGTGTACGGTGATAAAGGGCACTACTATAAATACACCAACGAGACATTCAAAAACCTGGTAACTACAAAGCCAATATGGCTGCCAAGCGAATTTGAGACTTGTAAATAGACTTTTCTCACGATTTAACCATCCAAACGTAATGAAACTTGGTTGATCAAATGTTTATACACATTGTAATTCATTGGCGTCTGATTTAGTTCAATTGTTTACATAACCTCAAAATGGCGGCTGTGCGAAATATTTCACTGGCAATCTATATTTCCGATGATATTACAGTATCACCGTGGAATTTTATAGGGTGATAAAGGGCACTGCAACAACTTTATCTATGTAACTTTTAAACACCTGTAAAGTACAAAACGAACATGGCGGCCAAGAAAAGTTGAAACATTTTAAAAGTGATTTAACCATCTGAGCGCAGTGAAATGTGGTACAGTAAATAAATATACATATGGCATCTAATTTAGTTCAATTGTTTACATAAACTCAAGATGGCGGTGGTGCGAAATTTTAAAATAAGTTTTTATTTCTAGTGTCGTAATCATGCGATCGAAGTGAAAGTTTGAATAATGAAGCTACGCAATAATTTTCCTTTAATGGCACATAACTCCATGGCCTATACGTATAACAATCCAAAATGGCGAGCATCCGAAATATTTTGACGGTAGCTATGTAGAGATGAAACGATTAGCTCAGGACAGGAAGACTCAAACAACAACAACAACAACAACAAACATGTTTTCAAAGTTAGTGGAATATTTTCCTTCTTGGTCTGAACTAGTGAAATAGTACAGAACCAATTTTCTAACTGATAATTACAAGATAGTATTGTCTTTAAACACAAAACATGGATTATATAAGTCATAGAGACATATTTATATTTCAGAAGAGACAAATATTTCACCTTTTAGTCTTTGCAGAGTTTCTTAGTCCTTACTCACTGTCCTCATCTTCAGGCTGACTAGTGGTAGCTTTAGACCATTGTACTATATTATCATGACGAATAGAAGGAGAAAGTGAGAAGACTCCTGAAGTTCAAGCGCGCCCCGCCGGGCAGCGCTCGAGTGGGTACGTTCCACACTGCCGGGGTCAGCTGGTCTTAAGAGATGGTGCTAAGGGAAACGAATTACTTTGTAACTGATACCTTTTTTAAAAGTAATTAGGGGTTCCAATTAAAATAGCATGGCAGGGCACACTGGAAAATATAATTCATAGAAATAAGAACTACGGTCTTCATTACATGTTACGGAACGCACAGATTCCTGGAGTATACAGACACAGATAAAAAAACATAATCCCCAGCATATTAAAACAAGCACACATAAACTATTTAAAGTAACACTCTACTTAACAATTTATTTTGTCGGCTACGGTACTGGACTTTCGAAAGCTTGCGTGAAGACTTGGCGGGTGTTCGAGATTGCAAATCTCGGCGGATTTCCTTCGTTCTGAAGAAGAATCGTCACCCAAAATAAACAAGTCTGGGGATAATATCCATGACACGCTGAAGACAGCAGCCAGCTCCTGAAGGATCAACTGAAATTGTTTCTTTGGAATCGATACAATCAAATATTTCGCTCCAGATCGATTTTGAGTTTAATTTTCCGGTAATTACTTCTCGGCCTGGAAAAGAATGCCACATACACTTCTCGACGGACGTGTTAGATACACTTCATTGTTCATCTTAGGGCACCTTTTTTAGTTTCTTTGTTGCTTTCTCTTAGCAATAATTTAGTCGTATTTCCGTTTATTCCTGACGAAGAAAGACATGGTTTCTTTCGAAACGCGTCGAGTTTGAATAAATAAAACACGGCATAAGCCCAAAATTCTACATTATGGATAAAATGGTATTAGTTGCGTTTGACATTAACCATACCGTACATAAAACATCACAATAAATTGGTTGAAAAACTGGATCCAGATAGCTTTAAAACTCATCATTTTGCACCATCTGTTTCCTCTGAATTTGGTTAATTAAAGCTTAATAATTGAGTTTAAACACCGGTTTGGTGACCCATCGTTCCAGGCAAGCCTGTAATACCTGTAACTACTCAGGCAGATAGGTCATTTAACCGTAATTTGGAAGTTATTGTGAAGTTATGAATGCATTAGCGGTAGCACTGCCGGAGACTTAATCGGGCTAGGCTATTGAGATTTTAAATTAGCTCCCGTTTCAGGGTTTTTAGGTTTTGAGTTCGAATAGTTCGTTAAATAGTTGTAAAACAGTAAGGAGAGTATGTTTTGTGTAGGTTTTAAGTTGAATTAAAGTTTATGTCGAGCTGAGAAGTGAATTTGGTTTCGCTTAAAGTGTAGTTTTCTGGTCTGTTCTGTAGCCTGGATTTATTAAATTTATTGTGCTGCTGGCGTGATTAAAAGCTGTAGGATTTGATGTAGTGCTAGGATTGCTTGGCGGAAGTGTTGGTGAGAGGGAGAGAAGTGAGGGGATGGTTTTATGGAGTTGTTGCTGTTGTTGCTTGTTTTTCAACTGCTGTTTCTTGATGGCGTGCTTGTAGTGCCTACAACCCTGGTACACGTTGTTGGACATTATCGCTTGCAGTGCTTGTAGCGGCGGGACCACAAACTACCGTGCTATAATGGCGGAGTCCTCACACTAGGTCCTTCTATTCGTCATGATATTATTATAAAACTATTTGTAAATATCAGGCACATAATCTATTATTTTTGCATTAACTTCAAAGTCTTCTCTTTAATGGCATTTATTTCCCTGAATGTTTGCCTTCTTAGTCTTAGTGAGATATTCACTGGGTTACTGGCGCATAGTTATTGTTGGAAAGTTTTCCTTTTTCAGCTCAACAGATGCGTATTAAAACGAAGAACAACAAGGCTATTTCAGCTCATTTTGTCAAACACATTTGCTGTTGATGTGTTGGGCTACCGCATTCTAAGTTCGCTAGCGGGCCCGTGCGAGAACTCTCGAATAATGGGCTGTGTGCGCCCCATGTGTACAGACTACCCGCTCGGCCCTAGTGCTATGCGGGCTGTACGTGAAACAGTTCTGCCAGGGGCTATCGTCTTGTTTATTTGTTTAGAAGCACTTTTAAAACAAATACGAATGTTTGAGTTAACGTTTCATGAAATGCAAGATTTTTTCTGTACTATTGAGACTATTTGGAGGATTTTGGTACAAACCACACCTTCTAACTCCCTCTGGTTTAGGAGCTTGAGTTTTGTGAAACATATACCTTAGCGTATTATATAATAGATTCTTCTTAAATCGTTTATTCTTAAAATTCGAATTAATTCCTAGAATATCCAAGGAAAAAACCTTGACCCTGATTCGGAAGTAAGGATCAGTTCAACACTCTAGAGATATCTGAAAGGTCGATTGCATATCGCAAGTTGTGATTCCCTCAAAGATCGGGATGACCGTACTTTCTTCTAACAAGGGTAGAGGTGGATTGTCCCCTGTAGGTCATAGCATATTATTTCAGTAGTATGGATCCCATTTGCGGCGCACAAGTAACCGCTCGTAATAATGACCCGGAACAGCGACGAATAGCACGCTCATTTCACAAATATCGACAATTTCTTTATACACAATTGTTTAAACAAATAAACAGGACTGTGATAGTTGTCCGAGGCTTATGCACTTCAATGATATTGAAATGTGAGATTTCTCGCATCGGTCACCTAGTGAAAATATGAGAATCCACAGCCTGCGTCCAGTCAACCGACCGGGTTAGGGACTGGAATGAATGAAGCCCCCATCTGACGGCGAGGATATGGACTGTGCCGGCCGCCTAAGCCACGGAGGCTCCGGGTCACCTAGTGTTCTCACAAAAAGGAAAATACAAAATGTCGGAATCTGCCTGCTTTCGTCGTGCACTGTACAACTCACAAGGCCACTGACGGCTCTGTTCCATTAATCATCATCATCATCATCATCATCATAATGTATTGCACGGGCCTTTAAGGCCTACAGCAGAAGAACAAAAGAAAGAAAATAAGAGAAAAAGTGATAACAAAGGAATCAGTCACGAAGGAGGAGATATCTATTGCAGATAGCTGCCGGTCCCTAGCTTCATCTTCCACCGCATTTGGCGCCACTTGCTGAAGTATTGTCAATACTCGATCCTTCTATCGCGTCCCATTGGGCGTCTTCCAGCAGGTTGTGGATGAACGACTCTTTTTTGGATGGATTCATCAGCTCGAAAGATGTGCCCAAACCACTGTAACCTCTTCTGTCCTAGTACTCGGCCAATTTGTGGTTTTCCAAACCACTGATACAAGTCATCCTTCGTCCTTCGTTCCCATTTACCTTTCATGTCATTGGAAATGGGTCCATAAATCTTTGGAAGTACCTTCCTCTCGAAGGCAAGGATGACTACTTCGGTTGTTGTTGACGTCGCCCAGGTTTCACAACCATACAAACGTACCGGCCGTTCTTGTGTCATGTATAGCTGAATCTTATTCTTCTGCGATAATAGACGAGATTTAAATAAGGTATTCAGACTACAGAACATTCGATTAGCGTATATTCTTCACTGAAGCGCTTCTATTAGTTAGTATGGATCCCAGGTACCTGAATTCTTGAACTCGTTCAAAAGTATGTCCGCTTTATTAATAGGTTGCATAAATACTAGAGTATTTGTCATTTAAGAACTTTTATGACGCATGAGTAGGGGAGCAGTGGGTGTTCTGCTTAGTGTCATGGCCACCGCGTGAGTCGAAGACGATATCTCCCGAACCCATGGTCGGAGTTTCATGATTGAGGTGTTGTTGGGCTCCAGCTGACTGGGGCTTTGCTATGGACTACTTATTATATTAAAAAGAATTTTTTTTGAAAGTAGGCAATAGTTTGAAAACCAAGCATGATATAACGTTGTGCAATGGTTCAATCGAATGGCCTCTATGACCTTTATTTTTTTATAATAAAACTTTCTTACTTTTTACATTGTTTTGAAAACAGTCCAATTTTGAAATTCTTATATTTTGGAAACTAGCAAGTTTACAAAAAAGTTTGTTTGACGTAAATGAATGGCCCTGGCCCCTTTTATTCCCAAAATACATTTTAAGTCTCTAGGACAAAAACTTGCAGTAGTGCTAGAAGGGAACTCCTGTCCCACAGCATACTTTCCTACCAACTTTGCCGATATCTTCCGAACGCATGATCGGATTTTAACGAACGAGGTTTTGTTGGCGTTGGGGTGACGTCTTCTTTGCTATGAATGTGTGTTGGTATTTTTTTTAAGTTGTTGTTTTTCATTTTGTGCTATTTTGGAAACGGTGAATTCTAGAAAAAATTTGTATGACATTAATGAAAGGTCCCTAGGCCCTCTAGGCAGACAGCAAGTTTTAAATGTGTAGGACGAAACAAAAAT
This sequence comes from Meconema thalassinum, assembly GCA_946902985.2. NCBI lineage: Eukaryota > Metazoa > Arthropoda > Insecta > Orthoptera > Tettigoniidae > Meconema > Meconema thalassinum. The sequence continues at coordinate 426,073,109 of OX336394.1, read as the reverse complement.
GATAGCCTACTTTCTCGCGAACATTGGAGACAATTCGCGAACGCATGGTCGGATTTTAACGAATGTGGTGTTGTTGGCGCAGGGATGACGTCCTCTTTGCTATGGACGACTTGTTATATTTTTTTTCAAAAATATTATCTTTGAAAGTAGGCGATAGTTTGAAAACCAAACATGATAGAAGTTGTACCATGGTTCAAACGAATGTTCTCCATGACTTTTATTTTTTATAATAACACTTTTTTATTTTTCATGGTTTTTTTTGAAACAGTCCAATTTTGAAATTCTTAAATTTTGGAAAATAGGAATTTAACAAAATAGTTTGTTTGACATAAATGAAAGGTCCCTATCACCTCTACCACCACAATAAGCATTAAGTCTCTAGGACAAACACTATGCATTTTAAAACTTTTTAAAACTTTTAAAATGAAACGTGCTCGTAGACAGAGAGACGATACCGCTGTGGTGTGTCTGGACGAGCCTATCGCCGGCCAGGGTGAATACAGGAAAAGGCTATTTCGAGGGGCGACAGAGCGAGGGGTCGCTTTTTCGATATTTTCAAATGACGAACGGATAAAGGCGAATATTTCGAAAATCCCTTAAGGCGATTTTTCTAAACATGTTAGTAAACGGGTCGTGATTAACCTGAAAAATTCATAATGGTATGAGGTGAATGAAAGCGGGGCGTTTGATAGTTGTCAACAACTTGAAGAACTTGCTTTGTATGTCTTGCTGGAAGCCTGAAACAGAAATTCTGCTCGGGGCCTGGCAGAGAGCTGGCTAGGAGACATGGTCATGTATTGAGGATGGCCGCTTACTATTGATTATTATTATTAGCAGTAGTAAAGTTAAATGTTTAAGACACACACACGTTTTCATTGCTAGCACACAGTCCTGCTCGCTGAAGACTGAATACTGTACCTAGCCAGAGGCCTTGTCAGACTTGCTGCTGCTGCTGCTGCTGCTGATAAGAAAGGAATGTCCGCGTGGGCAGAAAGTACAGTGTCAGGTTTCTTGGCTGGTGGCGGCGAACAGGTCTGGCGTTTAAACAGAGACCGCCATTTTGGTTCCTAGACAGCCGTACTACTGGTATATAAGAGGCAGCCATTTTGGTTCCTTATTAAAAACATGAAACTAGTATAAGGTAATGTGCCCTTTTATTTCACAGTGGAATAACAGCCAGAATCCCAGGATCTTGATGGATCGCAACAATTAACAGTAACCGGCTGAAATACCTACCTTTCACCGCTGGCATACCATTCACTGGAAATAAGGACCATATAAGGATCTAATCTACAATACATAAACGCTATAGTCCGTCACTACCTGATCAAACGGACTAAATCACAATAACACAACAAATTCTTCAATCTCGGGGCGATATAGAAACTATAAAGTGGGTAACTGGACTCGAGATTCAGGTGAACGACCAAAGCATTTACTTGTCACCACTTCCCTCCTAATCAGAACAACGAATTCTATAGAAACAACGACGAATAAAAATTTATTCATAAAAGCTGAATACAATTAAATATACTTAAAACAAATAAAACAGCAACATTCTGATCTCCAGGTTCACCGATCGTTAAATCTCCCGTAAATAATAAAATAAAATTTATAAAAATAAAGCATCATCACATCCAGCTTCGCACTAGATTTCAGGATCGAACAACGGTCGTTAACCTTCCGCACATCACGACCAAAACAAACTATTGGCGAAGGCCTTCTTGTTATTACAATACCAAATTATTACCCTATACAATGCGACCCTGAAATCCCTACTCTCACTATACTAAACATCTCAAAATGAACAACTGAATAAAATCATGAACAAACTGTACTAATCTAAATTCCATAAATATACACACTATCAGCTGGTTGCTGTACATTACTATCACTGCCGACGATTTCTGCATGGCGACATGACATTTACGCCCTATCTAATTGTTTATATAAATATATTTACATTGCAAATTATGAGTCTTCCGCTAACAATTATGCCAATTTTCGGTATCAAGACTTAATAGGACATCGTAGTTCAATCAATTAAGAAAAGACTACTCTTTATGTAACTTCCACTGGTTTCTTTCCATAATAGATCAATACTAATATCAATACAATAAGTTCTTTATGAATCACACCAATGACACTACGAGCGGGACAGCCTGTACTACAACACTACCCAGCTGATCACCTCCCCATCACGCCTAAGGGATCGAGCATCTCCACTAAGCATTGACAAACAACTATTTATAAAACGCAACACATACTGCTTGTCCTCCGAAAGCCCCCTCTCAGAGTAAAAATTACTCCGTTATAAAAGTACAGCCCTACCATTCACTGCTTCCGTGCTAGACCTGGTCTGCACAAGCTACGTTGCAACATCTCATTATATCGCGCACCACAAAATATCCTACAGATGATCTTCAAATCCAAACAAACTCACTTCAACACATTACTTGGAGCAAGGAGATGCTAGTCCAACAGTCAAGATCTTCCTTCGATGCCTCAATGATAATTGCGATCATCGCACACTCCAGTACAAATAACAATAACAGCGTTGCCAAACAAATTTTATCTCAGCTGAATTCTATATCAACTCGGTATTAGCTAGCGTCAATATCCATTGGTAGACTCAATAAATAATAATAATAATAATAACAAATACTTCAATAGCAATCCTAATGCAATAAGCCTCACTTCAATCACAACAACAGTGTCAACTCAACTAGGATCATAGTTCCACAATGAAATAATTCCAGAGTGGAATTCCTCAATAGCAAAATCAGCTGTTCGCAACCACAGCAGAACTATCTCACAAAACCATATATCTCGAATTTAAACATCTGGATCCTCAATACCAATTAGATTAATAGCAAATAAATCTCGGAAAACACATCCACTGAAATATTAAATTCCCCCAAGTAAACTCAAAATGTATCAAAAGTCGGATAAAATACCAACTATAATCTTAATCCAAAACGAAAATAAATAATCGGGTGTCCAAAAGCATCTCTAAATTTTGAAAACCAACAGTCAAATTCCAAAATTCTGAAAATTCAAAATAAAAAAATTGAAAATCCTGATCCTAAAATTCTAAAATTCAAAAATCCTGAAGTCAACGTTTAATTTAAAATTCTAAAAAGAATTTAATCCAAATCGAAAATAATTCCGATTTCCATTGCAAAATACCAAAATTTAATAACTGGAAATATCGTGAAAATCCTAAATGAAAATCCTAAATCAGGATCCATCAATCCTGACCATCCAATCCTACGAAGTGGTAATCCTAAACGAATGCAATAAAAATCTCAAGTGAAAATTCTCAATATGAAATTTGTGAAAATCTAAAATGCAAATTTATGAAAATCTTCCATCAGAATAAAAATATCCTTAAGTCGAGAAAAAAGGACGACGATGAAAATTCTTATTTAAAATCCCTAGGCAGAATGAAATTCAAAGTGCAAAAGCGTCGAACGCAGGACTCGAGTAGTCCCCTAATAACATTTAATCATCTTCAAACCAACCGAACAAAATCTAACTCCAATTTGAAATGCACTGCCTTCAATTTAAACATCAATCTACGATGACGGAGTGAATTTATCAAACACTGTTTCAAGTCATGCTACAAAATATCAACTAACAATTCAAAATAGGTCACAGTCACAGTCACAGTAGCACACGATTCTACAAATCGAACCACATATGGAACATCTCCCCTTACTTTGAGTAGATTTGAAGTTGTCGAACGATGAATTGGAACGCACGGCAATACGTTCCAGTAAGCTTGCCTCAAGAAACTCCCCGCTTCGCCTTGCTGTGAAACCCAGTCTTCGCATCGCTGCGCTGCCTCGATTCCGCCTCGCTGTTGTGGATCCCCGAGCTCGCTGTTTCTCCCGGCTTCCCCTGTCGACACGCTGGGCCTCCCGTCTTGACATCACTGGACCCTCAATCGAACCCAGGCTTCTCCCTTCTTTCTTGTTCTTCAGCTCGAACACTGGAAGATCTCGGCGTCGCTCGTTCATGCTTAATAGTTCTGATATGGATCAATTCGATTACTGTAGATCTTACTTCTTCCTTGTATCTCAATGAGCATCGCTTCTCCGGTTCGACTTCCGTCTACCCGTAGTCACGTGTAAGCATTCTTACAGCCATGATATTAGGCTACATTTCCCTATTCATATTTTAACACGCCTTCATACTCTTCAGTAGCAAATCATATGTCTGTTTATAATGCAATTCTGCGTGACTTTCCATATCGGCGCTGATATAACACTGGTCTTAACAAATTTTTACTTTCACTTTGAGTTTTTAACATAAACCCTATTCTTAGTTCCACAGTCTCCACAATATCCACAATGAGTTTCTTACTGTTCTTCACTCAATCTAATGCTCATTATAGACGCGACATGATACTAGGTTCGCTCTTTGTTCGTGGTGGCGTCAGTCTTCTTTAATGCTATAATTACCAGTCTCCTACTTCACTCATATCACTCGTGATTCTCACACTGTACTCACGTATTGCTCTGATATTACCTGCTTCCGTTTCTGTTCCATTTTAAACTAATTTCACCAATTACACAACATTTCGGTCGCTTCTGGGAGGACTCCACTGACACATCCAACCTCTTAAGAGTCTCCAAGCGAACTACTTGCTCCAAAATGGCTGACATAGCTTCTTCCTCTTTCCCCTTCCAAATTCTCTTTATAATAGCGCGTAAATTTGGTGTTCCTGAGCTTAATTATTAATTCTGCCGTTCTGACCAAATTTCTGTGGAAATCTCTTCATCATAAATATTTATATAATTCTCCTGAATTTATCCAGTCCATGAATGCTTTAAAAGTACTCAAATTAGCATAAATACTTTGGCGGTTAATATTCCTCGAATATTCTCATTGGTCATCGCCAAGCCCTTAGCAACAAGCGATCACCCTAGGATTAATAAATCCATCGGAAATGTGGTCTACCTCTCTGGACATCCAATCATATCTCATCTTTCTTAATATTTCCACTCGGCTATAGACTCGAGTCTTCAATGGGCAACACCTTTTATCCAAGAACTTTGCCGTCGAAACTGGTTTATTGTTCACTTTCCAGTTCTCAAACATTTCAAATCTTCATGGTTAAATTATGATCAGATCTCGGATCACTCAGAATCCAGATTCGGGGACAGTACGCGAATCTTATCGCGCTTGAGGAATGTGGGGAGGCGTGGGAAACGTGTGAGAGACAGAGATGAGTTGAAGGTCAAAACGCTGAGAAAATGCAACTCTCTCCGTTGCTAATCAGACTGATAAGGATTGCGTTAGTGATACACTTGCCGTTTTAGCAAACGGACGTATACAGTAGAGCTGAGAAAAAATACTTTAATTTTTGGTAAGTACCTATAAATGATTATTTTAATAATGTAATGCTAATGAACCTTAAATTTGTAGTTATTGATAAGGTAATTAATGATTTTTTATTTATTTGTTTGCAGATAACCGGTCACATGTCTGAGAGAGAAGAAAACATTGCACTTTTGAGCTCACTAGAAGGAAACAGCATGAAGACAGTACAAGTCAAGTGAGATTATTTTATTAACTAACTTGTTTCATTTTTGTTTGATATATTTTATTTTATTTTATGAAATGCATGTATTAACCTGAATTTAGGTATTTATAACGGTTTATTTTATTTATTTTTAGAAACATGGAAAGAAAAGCTTTACCGCTGTCGCAGTCGCTGAAAACCCGAGACGCACCAGAGTGCAACCATTGTTCCCAAGCAGTGAACTATTGAAAACTCAGGTAAGCCTAACTTAAAATGCTATCCCATTTTACCACTACTGAAAAACCCTAGACAAAAAATGCATGCAATGTACATGACTGGGACGATGATTGTCTTCTTGATTAATAGCTATGTATTGGCAACAGGTAGAAGACCATATTGGTTGTTGACCGGGAAAAGTACAAGACCATATTGGAATTTTTGAAAATAAAAATAAAAATTCAACTGATGGACTCAACTAATATCCACAGGTTTGAACAAGATAATCTGGACAAAACGACATGACATTCATTTTTGTTGTTGTTTATATATTCATTAAAGTCAAAGTTCTCCGTGGAGTGGACATTGATTCAGATCATTACATATCCAAAATAAAAATAAAGCTAACACCTAAGAGAAAGCGTAAGCCTGCCCAATCCAATAGGAAGAAAAATTATGACCCTACTTACTTAATGAACAATAAAGTATACTTGGAGAGATCTAAACCACAACTAAGTGATGACTTAGAGGTGATAATTAATAAATTGAAATCAGAAGCTGAAGAACTTGCTCCCATTAAAAGGAGGAAGAAACATGCTTGGTGGAACGAGGAGTGCGATAAGGCGATTCAAATGAGGCACAAAGCATGGTTAAATGATCAACAAAGAAAAACCGACGAATCCAGAACAGAACTAACTAATGCTAGAACACAAGCAGCTAAAGAAATTCGAAGAATTAAAAGGAATCATCAGAATGAAATGCTCAGAACAATAGATGAATCATTCAAGCAACATAAAACAAGTAATTATTACATGACGTTTAAACAGTATCAGTCTAAGTATACCCCACCTACACTTATGCTGAGAAATGAAAATGGGAAAATGGCACATAACAACCAAGACAATGCAAATATGTTGGCAGTCTACTTCTAAAAATTACTCAACTGCGAAGATCCAAGAGAAAATCTGGAGTTTGACCCCAAACCGAAAAACAAAACTCCACTAGAGAAGGTTATTCCACTAACATATGAGGAAGTGATCAAAGCCGTTAACTTGCTCAAGAACTATAAAGCAGCAGGAGAAAATCAGTTGGTTGCAGAATTATGGAAGAATGCAAATGATCAAACTCTCCGAAACTTACGTAAACTTATTATTGACATATGGAACTCTGAAAAAATGCATGTGGAATGGAACACAACAATAATCCACCCCCTACACAAGAAAGGTGATGATTATAGAGGAATATCCCTTGTTGATGTCACATATAAGATCTTTTAAAAATTCTTCACTCAAGAATACAGGAACAACTGGACCAAGAACTTGGAGAGTACCAAGGAGGATTTCGGCCAGGCAGATGTTGTCCAGATCAAATCATCAGTCTTAAGTGGATTATGAAGCATCACAGAGCTCGAAGAAAGAACCTAGTCATCACTTTTTTAGGACTTCCAAAAAGCTTATGACAGTATTCATCGGAAGTCATTACTGAATAATCTTCAAGAATTTGGTGTTCACAGGAAATTGATCAACCTTATTGGAATGACTCTCAAGAATACTAAAGCAAAACTTAAATTTAGAGGAGAATTGTTAAAACCATTTACAATCACAACCGGCCTTCAGCAGGGGGATGGTCTCTCGCCTATTTTGTTTGTGTACTGGAGAAGGTCATGAGAGAATGGAGAAAGAAATGCCAACCAAACGTCAAGATTGGTAGAAATATTAAACTAAACTGCCTGGCATTTGCAGACGATCTTGCACAACTAGCAAATGTTGTGGAAGAGGCTAAAGTCCAAATTGAACAACTGGAAAACATTGCAGCAAAAGTGGGATTACAAATTTCATTTGAAAAGACAGATTATGCCAACCTTCGAGGTGGACACCCCTGTCCTTCAACTAAATGATAACAAACAAATTAAGGTTGTAAAAAAGTTCAAGTATCTTGGGGAAACTATAACTTGCAACCTAAATGAGAAAGCCGCAATAGAGTACAGAACAACAAAACTGAGACAAGCACAGCGAGTCACATGGTCAACTTATAAGAAGAAATCTCTCTCGATGAACGCCAAATTCAAACATTATGGTTCAGTAGTTAAACCTGAAGCAACTTATGCAAGTGAAACCCTGTTTAAGATGAATACCAAAGCAACAACAGATAACATCCAAAAAATAGACAGAAGGATCATCAGGACAATCATCAATAAAAACATCAAGTAAATGGACAATGGAGACAGCTGCCTAATGAAATAGTCTATCGGGAAAATGAATCAATTGTGGATACAATGCGAAAAAGGAGAATTGCCTTTCTCAGCCACATAGTAAGACTACCAGACACCAGACTACTGAAACAATTATTCAATTTCTTTTGGAAAAGTAAAACCAAGAACAACTGGTTCGATGAGGTCCAGAATGATTTAGACGAGCTAAATATTACAATGAAACAAATTGCAGAGAGAAAAGAGAATAGGATTCTGAGAAGTAGGGATACAAGATTGAAATTAAAAACAGTCAAACGAAAACAGTACACCATTACAAATGAAGAGAGGGCGGCCAGGTCGGAGATATTAAAGAAGCTCTGGAAGGAGAAGAGGAAGTTGAGAAGCCATTACAACCAATATTTTAAAGACTGTAGTGTATATGGATTGATTTAAGTGCTCCAATGTGGGCGTTAACTATGTAAATAATACATAAAGGAGGATGTGAATGACTGCGGGTTTATAAAAAAAAATAGATGGGTTACTGTCCATGACAACATACTGTTTATTTTTAGCCTACTTTCGAATTTTGCAAAAATGAAAGTAGACTTATGAGACCTACACAGGGCCAAAAATTGTGTCTGTCTGTGTGTGTGAGAGTGTGACTGTGTCTGTGAGTGTGTGTGTTTACTCTGAATGTCTGTCCCCCCTTTCGATTAGAATACGGTGAAACCGAATTGAACGAAATTTGGTACAGAGGTAGCATTAGTAAAGGACACGTCAGTCACATATTTTATATCGCCGCCCTCTTGACGAAAACGTAATGGCGGTCACCCAAATGTTAAAAGCTTAAATCAAATTACGACCAAACTAATCATCTGATCTCTACCACATTTTGCAACATTTTACCTCTATGTATGGAGAATCCCTTGACCAAATTACAAGGTCATCAGCCCAATACTTTGCAGATGGCGGCCATGTATGTGTGCAAATTGATTGCCCCTATCTATTCAAACACAGTGAAACCGAATTGAACAATGTATCATACAGAGGTAGCACTAGCAAAGGGCAATCCAGTGTCATGTTTTATATCACTGCCATCTCGAGGAAACGTAATGGTGGCCACCCAAATGAAAAAGGCTTAAATCAAATTACGACCAACCTAATCATCTGAACTCTACTAAATTATGCAACAACATACCATTATGTGAGAAGCGTTCTTTGACCAAGGTGCAATGTTATCAGTCCAATAATTTGCGGATGGTGGCCATGTATGTGTGCAAATCGATTCCCCCTATCAATTCAAACACGGTAAAACTGAATTGAACGAAATTTGGTACAGAGGTAGCACTAGCAAAGGACACCTCAGTGTCATGTTTTATATCGCCGCCATCTTGACATAAACGGAATGGCGGCCACCCAAATGTTAAAAGCTTAAATCAAATTGCGCCAACCTAATCATTTGATCTCTACCAAATTTTGGAACAAAACACCTTTCTGTGGGAGGCATCTTTTGACTGAACTACAAGGTCATCAACCCAATAGTTTGCAGATAGCGGCCATGCATGTGTGCAAATCGATGCCCCATATCAATTCAAACTTGGTGAAACCGAATTGAATGAATTTTTTTACAGTGGTAGCACTAAGAAAGGGACCCTCATATTCACGTTTAATATCCGTATAGCACGTTGTATTTCACAAGCTACTACAACCAACATTCAATTATACTCCTGGAAAAGGAAAAAGAGTTATAAATAAAAATACCCATGCATTTACGAGAAAGTAGGCTAAATGTTCGTTACTGAATATCTTGCTTTAATGGTGTTTTGATGTTTTCAATACTTATTAACGTTACATTTTATTTACAGTATTGATTGATTGATTGAGTGATGGGTTATTTTGTTTGTTTTTAGGTGTGGTCATGCGCCATTAACGTAGTGAACAGACAGTGAACAAGCATACATTGTGCTTTAAAATTACTCCGTGCTCTTGTGCAACGTTAATAACTTACAATAAAAAAAGTTGTATTATACACACGACTTCAGTACCAAATATAACAAGTGAGCATGTCGATTTACCATGTGGGTTAAATTTAAAATCAGAAAACGATCATTGGTTAACATTTGAATCCTGGCCTGTAGGCGTTTCGTCAGCACATACACTTGCTGGAGCTGGTTTTTATTACTTGAACCGGGAAGATGTTGTGCATTGTGTGTTTTGTCATGTTGAACTTTCACACTGGGAAGAAGGGGATGATCCCTTTAGAGACCATTTGCGATGGTCTCCTGATTGTCGTGACATGCTTGGAAAACAAGTGGGTAACATACCAGTGTATCCATTTTGCCGCACCACAAGGCCATTCGCTACTACTTACGTTGCTGAATCACAAATAAATAATAATAATGATGTATTACTAGCCAACCGGTAGTGTCGATATATGTGGTCCATATGCAATAGACAGTGTAGAATTGGCATGAGCTTTTGAAAAATTGGGAGTTTGCAAGACTAAAGCACTAGCACACCTAGAGTACAGCTCTGTTGAAAAACGTTTAGAATCTCATAAAAATGTTTGGCCATTAATATTGAAACACCTTACAAAAGAGCTAAGTGTAGCTGGATTTTTTTATACTGGTGAAGAGGATAAAACAATGTTTTCATTGTGGATTTGCTTTAAAGGATTAGCTGATGACTGATGACCCTTTTGTGGAACACGCTCGTTTGTTACCTAACTGTAGATACATGGTGTTGCTTAACGGTCAGGAATTTGTGAACACTATTTGTGAACAAAACGTGATTGCAGAACGAGAGATAAAAGTTCCTTTAGAGTTAGAACACGTGGTACAAATACTTGAGGGTGAAAAAATATGTGTCTGACCAACAAATACAAAAGTGTGACCAGTAATTATGTAAAATTTGTTGTCAAGAAGAACTAGCATTAGCACTTAACACTTGTGCTATATGCAGAAAAGTAGTATCTGCTACAGTTAGGGCATTTGTTGCATGAATAGTATAATTTATTTGCAATGCATAGTGCAAAATACCTATATGCACAATATTATTATAAACTGTTGTAGTGTGTAATAGATATGTTTTTGTTTTGTTTACAGAATACTACAATGAATGTTTTGAATGCTGTGGGACAAGCATGTGGCTTAGAGACAAAGAAGCTCAGCGAATTGCCAACGCATATTCCATTCCGCATTATCAAGATTCTGAAATTGAAAACAGCATATGGTGATCGTGTACTTTGTGTATGTGAAAACTTCAAGACATTTCTGCCTATACGGTTTAATTATATGTCGGAGAGTGTTTCTGATGAAGTGAATAATGCTATACAACCAGTACACTAAATTTATGAAGGTTTTAAAAACAATAGGTGTATGGTACATTTTAATTAATTTAAAAAATGTGGAATAATAATGGAAAATATAAGTGATTACAGGAGAATGATGAAGATCAGATGGGTAGATAGGGTAACAAACGAAGAGGTATTAAGACAAGTAGGAGAAGAGAGATGTTTCTGGCGAATGCTAATAAAGAGAAGGGATAGGTTGGTAGGACACATAGTAAGACACCCAGGGATAGCAAGCTTAGTTATGGAAGGAAGCGTCGAGGACAAGAACTGTAGGGGTAGACCAAGATTAGAATATGTTAATCAGATTGCCTCGGATGTAAGGTGTCGTAGCTATGTAGAGATGACGCGATTAGCTCAGGACAGGGAGGCATGGAGCGCTGCATCAAACCAGTCAAAAGACAGAAGACTCAAACAACAACAACAACAAGTGATGACAATTGTCTGTAAGGGAAAAAATTGTGCATAGAATAATAATGTTTTAGTTTTTAGTATTTTCTTTAAAAATATTATCATGAAACCAAAAAAATGTCTATAAAGTTTGTAAATAAATGTAAATGATGGTACAATGTTGTTTTATTTTATACAAAGTTAGAATATTTAACATTGCAGAGTATACATTAATATGACAATAGATGCACACCGAATACAACTCTTTCTCTCTTTACGATAGTCTGTTATAATTTTTAAACGCAAGGCTTGTTGTAGATCTTTTATAGCAATGTCCATTCACTGTTGTTTTCAAAAACTGGAGAAGCCGCAATGGTTTTATAGGCATAAAAATCTTATTGTTATTACTATTTAGTCATTTTGATCCTCTTGCAATACTACCTTTTGCTTATCAAGAGCAGATGACCTAGCTGTTCCACTCCTTAAAAACAACAACACTACCTCTTGCATAGTTTGTGATGTTGATGGCTCTTGAGACGTGGAGGATGGATTAAACATAACTTTTAGAACAGGGGTTAAACGTTGCTCATTAAACAATCCACTATTTTAGTAGCAATATGGTTTTCTTGATTTTTTTGTCGACAGTAAATGTGTTTCACGCAGTAATAATAATATCGTATGACCTCGGGTGCCTGGTGCAAGCTTTGCTATTTGACATCAAGAGGGTAGCTTGCATGTCTCATTTCATTGTTCCTTGACTATGAAAGTCAAGGAGGTTAGATGTTAGATATCTATGCTCCTTGGGCACTATAGCGCTTTCTAGTAGAGAAAAGAGAAAGTTTGCGTTGGCGGAAACTCCCGAGATTAATTTTGCCATTATGAACTCGGCCTACTGAATTCAAAGGGTTCTTTGACATGCTAACATCGTATTACATGCGTATCGCATTGTTGCCGCCTTTCAAAAATCACTTACCACGGCCAGGAGCGAACCTGCAATCTTGGGGTTAGTCGACCCGACACGATATCCACTCACCCACCGTGGCAAGCTTTCACACAGTACACTACATTGATGATCACTGACACTTAAAACCTCATTATTTTACTTTTTAGGTCACCACGACGATGTCTGAAACGTTGTTTTGAACAACGCCAAATAACAAGTTCCATTATTGGTTCGTTTCACAATATATGAATATCCTTTATAGTATGCATAAGGCTTGCCATACCTAGTCACTGATACTTCCATGTCAACTGTCAAGCATTGACTAAGCTCTAGTAAACTTAACTTGGTAATAAGAATAATAGTTTAATGTGTGAGCAAATATGGTAAGCTGTTACGTAGACCCATTAAACAATAATTTCAACACGATAAAGCTCTTGTTCAATTTCTTTGATTTCCCAATCGTGACCGGTATGCCCAACTTGTTGTAAAGCATGCAAGTGCCGAAGCCGTTGAATTAGCTTACTGGCTTTGTTCCAGTATACAAATTTAACAAATCTTTTTTAGGTGTAAACAATGCATTACCATTATCATTGTCATTATCATTATCATCATCATGATCATCATCATCATTATCATTATCACCATCATCACTATTTCTATATAGTCCTTTTATATCCTCTTGCAATACCACTTTATTTATAGTCTGTGTTGACTTTGATAGTGTTGAAGGTTTCTTGGACGTTGACAACTGTCCTAACATGACGTTTTGACATGATAAGTGATTTTGAACTAACACGGCACTATTTTGAGCAACAATATCTTTATCTTGCACTTGCTTTTTTTTACCTTGGTAAGAGTATTTTGCCCATTTAGGTGTGTATTAATTAGAGATTCACAATGATGCTCGTATGAAGTAAGTACGTTAGAGACTTTTGTCTTAATCATTCCTGGACACTTTTTAGATCGTTGTTTTGAACATCGCCAAATAACAGTTCTATTTTTAACGGTTGTTTTTACAATATATGTATATCCTTTATAGTAGACACATGGCTTGCCATGGTTGGTTGTTGAGACTTCCATATTAACTAATACACATGAATTAAATTGCAGTAAAGTCACTTTAGTAATAATAACAGTAAAAGTAAATAAAGTGGATTGATATTTTTGAAAGATGGATTTTTTTAAAGTACCGGTACTGTAAAGAATATTTTTTTAGACTACAAGCGATTTACACACACTCCTCAATGTCAAGATTTATACTGAACACAAATTTATAGTGATTGACATTTTTAGTTTATTTTCCTTTATGAAAAAAGTACTGTAGGCTTATGAGATCACCTTTTGTCCGTGTGTCTGCCTGTGTGTGTGTGCGTGTGTGTGGGTGATGGTGTGTGTATGATGGTGTGGGTCCCCCTAATAACTTCTAAACGGCTGGAGCGATTGCAATGAAACTCAGTAAGTTCATAGCACTATTCCGGACGACCCCGACCGTGCCCTTCAAATTTATTTACGTCTCACCAATCCAAAATTGCGGCTGTGCGAATTATTTCACCAGCATTCGATATCTACGAAACTATTACCGATATCACCCTGGATTTTTTTTACGGTGATAATGGGAACTACTAGAAGTTCACCTATGTGACTTTTGAAAAACTGGTAACTACAAAACCAACATGGCGGCCACGCGAATTTGCGACTTTTAATAGACCTTTCTCGCGATTTAACCAACCAAACGCAATAAAACTCGGTACAGTATATGTTTATACACATTGTAATGCACCGACATCTAACTTCGTTCAATTGTTTACATAACCTCAAGATGGCTGCTGTGCAAATTATTTCACCGGCACTCTATATCTCTGAAACTATTGGCGATATCACCCTGAAATTTTGTACGGTGATAAAGAGCACTACTGGAAGTTTATCTATGAGACTTCCAAAAACCGGTTAACTACAAAACGAATATGGAAGCCAGGTGAATTTGAAAATTTTAAATAGACTTTTCTCGCGATTTAATGATCCAAACGTAATGACACTTGGTACAGGAAATGTTTATACACATTGTAATGCACTGGTATCTAATTTAGTTCAATTGTTTACATAACCTCAATATGGCGACTGTGCGATTTTTTAAATTAAGTTTTTATTTCTTGTGTTGTAATCATGCGATTGATGTGAAAGTTTGAATAATAAACCCTTGAAATAATTTTCTTTTAATGGTTTATGACTCTATGGCCTATACATATAACAATCCAACATGGCGACCGTCCAAATTATTTAGATGGATCTCAATATCTACTAATCTATTACAGCAATCAAACTGCATTTTTAATGTTCATAGGGGCTATGAACATAAATTCACCTATAGGACTTTTTATAACCTGGTGATCACAAATCCAACATGGCGGCGACGCGAATTATAAATATTCACATGGTCGTTTCTCGCAATTTAACCATCCGAAAGCAGTGACACTTGGTACAGTAAATCCTTCTACAAATCTTAATCCATAGCCATCTATTTTTTTCATTTGTTTCCATAACCACAAGATGGCAGCTGTGCGAAATTTTAAAATCTCGTTTTTACTTCTTGTGTCCTAATCATGCGATTGAAGTTTGAATACTACACGTACACAATACTCTTCATGTAACAGTACATAACTCTAAGACCTACAGATATAAAAATTCAACATGGCGACCATCCGCAATATTTAGCCGGTTCTCAATATCTGCGAATCTATTACAGCAATCAAACTGAACTTCTGTTTATTGAAAGAGGCAATTAACATAAGTAGGATATATGAAAATAGGCTGTATAGTTCTTCATGGAACTACTTGTTATTGACTGTGATTCATAGTAGCCACGGTTAGTAGGAGCGATTTATACTGGATGCGTTTTATAGCATGTTCAATTTATAGTAGGTACGATTAGTGGACGCGTTTGATGCTGGGGTGTGTTTTATACTGATGATTTATAGTCAGCGCTATTTTAACTGAAATCGATTTCACAGAGAGTAATTGATGAAAGACGCCATTTATACTCAATGCGATTGGTAGTAGGCGCGATTGGTACAAAGCGCGATTGGTAGTAGGTGCGATTTATACTGTGAGGGATTTATTGACATATACATATATATATATTATGTTTGCTTAGAACACACTAAGATTCCAACAAATTCTAAAGTACTTTATGGTTAATGATTGACTAAGAGTGTGATAATGGTAGTGTACCCTTCCGCGTTCTTCTAGGATGCCGACTCTTACTCGGGTAGTGCTCTGTTCGGGGTGGCTCTAACTTATTCTAAACATCCTAGGAATATAGTCACAGGATCACAGGAGGCTTATCATAAAATCAGTAGGTCAGAGAACTCCTAATATAAAATAATTTATTTCACAAAAACATCATCTCCCTTTTCTCCCAACCATAGAAAAATTAAAACAAAATCAACTCCCTTAAATTACTGAAATCAACAATATCAAAAAAATGCAAAATAATGTTTCACACTGGCTGAAACCAGGAATAGAAAACAGTCTATTTTACTGCAGTCCACTGCTTCAAGTCCAAGAGTTATTGTCAACAGACTTAATTGAAATAACTGTGGCTTAAATAAACCAGCCATTCTATCACAATAATATTGCGCACTCATTTTTATAACTTGCAAAACTTGTTCTTTGGGAAATCGGACATGTCTACTCGTACAATCATCATCTTTCCTCACAAGAGTCAGATAATGAAGGCAATAGATTTATTCTAGGCTACGGGCATGTGTGTTTTTATAACTTTAAAACCATTACTTTACTCAGAGCTATAACTCCGTTAATTATGGTAAAATAAACAAGTCAACATACATGAAGCATCAAATAAATACTTCGGCGGCCGGTGTGCCGTGATTATTAATAAACAACAACATAATGAATGCACTCCAAAAATAATGACAAATAGAATACATCGCTTCCTGAAGCGGTACACAAAAGAAACCCCGGGGAGTTGGACTACCTCCCTTCATAGAATACAATGCCAAACTCGACCTTGTGACAGACACACTTTCACCGTGCTTACCAGCAGGCCGGCACAACCTTCCTGGCTGCTTTGAGAATTCAGACGGCTAACCATATTTCTACCTGCTTCTTAAAGACTCCCTTTAACCTGCCTTGGGCTCGAGCAATGCAACACCTTTCCGACGGAGCTAAAGTGGACTCTCATCAGATAATGAATTCAATCATTTTACTTACCATTTATATATCGTCGAAGAATGCGGGAATATCACCTCCGCTATTATTTTCACTCACCATTATATCATCGAAGAACGCGGGAATATCACCTCCGCTTTAATTCTGCTCGACCCAGGATCGACTCTTAGCCTTACCTGAATATATCTCACAATACCCTCCAGCCATTCTTGTCTTACCATTTTGTACCTTCGCATGATAATCACTTACCATACTTATTACTCTCATAATTTCAGTGTCACTTACTGGTCTTATCACAATATCGAGCGGTCTTCCCCATTTAGCTTTTACAATCACATTGTGCATAAGCACTATCAAACAAATATTCCCTTGACTGTGCATTCAACAAGATTAATGATATCCCAAACAAAACCATATTTAAAATAACACTTTGATGCTCAGATACTTATTACATTATAAAACACACAAAAAATACTCATTACTGATAAACACACAAATCTACACAAACAGGCCCGGTACGCCTAAAACATCTATTTTTATCATAACTGCTTATGAACGAGATAGACTTATCCGACCCCAATAATGGGAAACATTATGGCCCACATGCCCCATACAATATTTACTTATCTCTCATATTTCCTGATGCGGTTCTGGTCCTTGATATCAGTCTTCTTCATTAGTTGGTTCATCTTGATAGGAGGATAATTTACACACGGTTTTTCTCAAAATTTCACCAAAACAAAGGTCCACTGTGAATTATTACCATTAACACAATGCACGGTTCTCGCACATGAAGCTCCTATCTCATATAGCTATCATCAACTTATTTAGTTCGGCCGACAGTTCATAGCTTCCTAGAATACTGGTCTAGCTATTAATAGCTCGGGCGGCTATACCTATCATTACAACTGCGTCATACTGTTATGATATGCACTGTTCTACTTCGCACTCGCGAATATTTAGCGATGTTCTATTTCGGAGATACTTGCTCCTACTTATAAACTTGTAAAAATGTTAATTATTCTTATGCCTCAAACGCAGGCTCTCGCCTCTACAGCGTGTATTAAGAACTTATAAAACTTGTAAAGGTCACGTTAATTTCCGAGGGCTCGAGGCACGGGCTTCCGCCTCTGACGTTGCCCCAAAGTAGACTTATAGAACTTGTAAAAATCATCGTACTTTCTGAAGCTCGAGGCACGGGCTTCCGCCTCTGACGATGCCCCAAAGTAGACTGACTTCGCTGTGTTTCAATCCATTATTTATACGATTTCTCTTAAAGGGACGTGGAGTAGGGGGTTCTCAGAATTTATTTCCAAAATAACACTCACATGAATATGCGAACTAGCTCCTTAGAACGTCCTCATTTCCAATGTCTCAATGACTCCTTTTTATTCAAAATCCGATCGTAGGATCGTTATATAATGAGCTCCGTAATTTGCTTCATTGTCCCTTAATTTCGGCGGGATTTGATCGCGTCTAGCGTCTCTCGCTGCCATTGGTCGTTTCAAATCCACCCCCTGATTTCATTTTAATTCTGGCAAAAATCACAGAATAATCCAATTTAAATTCTGACGATATTTCTGAGAGGCTGGGATAATCCCCTATACGATGGTATAATTCCTGTTTCTGTATTCTAATAACTGCTCTAATTCCTTTCAAATGGGCGGGGTTTATTTGGTAGGTGATCGTTGAGGTTTCTGCATTTACCCGCGTAGTGTAACGACCTCCGCGCGTTGTCTGGCGCATTTGGTGTCCAGATGTGGATTTTCTCTTTCCTGCTACCTTTGTCCGCGCTGGGAGAAAGCTTCTTCAAGTCACGTACGAACCATCCTGTTGTCCTTCTAGTTTCACAAGCAACTTCTATTCTCACATCGGCTTTGAGACATGAATTAAATTTTGTTGGAATAATATGTAGACTTTATGCTATCAGAGATGCAAAAAGGTCACAGTAGCTAACATCACCTAACCTAACCTCACCTAACCTCACCTAACCTAACCTCATGTAACTTGACCTAACCTAACCTCACCTAACCCTACATAACCTAACTTTGCATAACCTAACCTAATTTAACATAATTTTACCTAACCTAACTTCACCTAACCTAACCTAACTTAACCTAACCTAACTTCACAGAACCTAACCTAACCTTCCAAACCTCGGATCAAAATTACATTGTTGGCATAGTCGAGTTGGAACCAAACCTCAGGGGTAACAACCAAGTATACTAGCCACTACACCGCAAGATGAGCTAATTATCATGCATCACAACACAAAATAAAAGTTACCTCTAGTGTAACTGATTGGCTGAGAACCATAGTTGGGATTCAAACCTCAGGACTTTTGTTTTGAACATTATGAGAAATATTATTCCATATACCTTTTTAATTTTTGGTGGTTTATTTTGATGGCTAACCTTATGTATCAGGTACGAGTTCTATCACAAACACATGGCTCATTGTGTAAGATGCATGTGACAAGAACATGTTATTTGTAAAGTATATGTTTTTGCTACCAGACTATCATTTAAATTTTGTAAATATTGTCAATTCAAATTACAGTACAGTAAGTATGTAGTTAGTTTTAGTTGTAAGTATGAAGTTAATTTGTTTATTAGATATATGTCATTGTTCTATTAGACTGTGGTGTGTGAGTGTGTCTGGTGAGGGTGCATGTGAGTGGGCCTGGTGACAGACTGTTTTAGTGGTAGTATTTGTTTGTTGGTGAAACTTTAGTATTTTTTTCATTAGTAGAATTTTGGTATTTAATTGTTAGTAGAAGGTTAGTATTTTGTAGTAGAACTGCTCTTTACTTATTCTGAAAGGGAGTAGCAGCCTTTCAGAATAAATCAATTCTTTACTAGTCTAATAGACGGTTAAGATATTGATAATATAAGCCAACTAATGACTACACTGCGTTCTGCTGCACGGCTGAAAGCAACGGGAAACTACAGCCGTAATGCTATTCCCGAGGATATGCACCTCTCTATGCATAATTACATGTGATGATGGCCTCCTCCCTTGTAAAATTTCATTCCGGAGGTAAACTAGTCCCCCGTTCGGATCTCCGGGTGGGGACTACTCGAGAGGGGGTTAACATCACAGAAGTGACAAAGAGGAAATCTGACATTCTACGGATCGGAGCGTGGAATGTTAGAAGTCTGCTAGGAAGTGGAAAGTTAGAAAACTTAGAAAGGGAAATGGATAGGTTGAGGTTGGATTTGGTTGGGATTAGTGAAATGCGCTGGCAGGAAGAGCAGGACCTTTGGTCAGGAGACTATAGGAACATTAGCACTAAATCAAACAAAGGCCAAGCAGGGGTTGGTCTCATATTGAGTAGGAAACTTGGACAGCGGGTGGAATATTATGAGCAATACAGTGAACGGATTATTGTAGCAAAAATCAATACTAAACCTACGTGCACCACAGTGGTACAAGTCTATATGCCTACTAGTCAAGCTGATGATGAGGATGTTGAAAAGGTCTACGAAGAAATAGATGACATTCTGAGGTATATCAAAGGTGATGAAAATGTTATAGTAATGGGAGATTGGAATGCTGTGGTAGGAAAAGGGAGAGAAGGGAAGATAGTAGGAGATTTCGGATTAGGTGAAAGGAATGATCGAGGAAGCAGGCTGATGGAATTCTGCACCGAACATGAGTTGGTCATAGCTAACACCTTGTTCGATAACCACAATAGAAGAATATACACATGGATGAGACCAGGAGATACAGGGCGTTACCAAATCGACTTCATTATGGTCAAGCAGAGGTTTCGAAACCAGATTTTGGATTTTAAAACATATCCTGGTGCTGACATAAACTCTGACCACAATCTGGTTGTAATGAAATGCAGATTAAAGTTGAAGAAACTGAAGAAAACTCAAACGCCAAAAAGGTGGGCAATAGACAGACTGAAAGTGAAGGATGTAAACGAAAGATTCAAGAAGAGTATAAAGGAAGGACTAATCAAAAACCCTAAACAAACTTCAATTGCAGACGAATGGGTACTTTTGAAGAATGAAATAACAAAATCCGCAGAAGAAAACATTGGTAGGAAAGAAAGAATAGGTAGAAAACCGTGGATCACTCAGGATATACTAGAATTCATGGATGAAAGGCGGAAACACAAGAATCTAAGAGATGAAAAGGGGAAAGCAGAATACAGACGTCTGAGAAATGAGGTTAACAAGAAGTGCAAGGAAGCGAAAGAAGAATGGTTGAAAGAGAAATGTGCAGGTATAGAAAATTGTCTGAAATTAGGAAAAGTAGACACAGCTTATCGAAGGATTAAGAATACTTTTGGGGAAAAGAAGACTAAGTGCTGTAATATTAAGGACACAAATGGAAAGCCTCTAACAGATAGGGAAGAAAAGGTTGAGAGATGGAAAGCTTACATAGAGTGCTTGTATAAGGGAAAGAAGATTGAGAATCATGTAATGGAAAGGGAGGAGGAAATTGATGAGGATGCAAATGGAGATTTAATATTGAGATCAGAATTTGACAGAGCATTAGAGGACTTAGGCAGGAACAAAGCACCAGGCATAGATGATATACCGATTGAGTTGCTACGCTGCATAGGAGATGAAGGTCTGATCAGGTTATTTCACTTGGTGTGTAGGATTTATGAGACAGGTGAGGTACCCCCTGATTTCAAGAAGAATGTTATCATCCCTATACCAAAGAAAGTGGGAGCTGACAGATGTGAAGATTACCGTACAATCAGCTTGATTACTCATGCTTCAAAGATCCTGTCTAGAATAATTTACAAGAGGATTGAAAGCCAGATAGAAACGGAGTTGGGTGAAGACCAGTTTGGTTTCAGGAGAAATGTAGGAACAAGGGAAGCTGTACTAAGTCTTAGGCTGATTTTGGAAGGTAGAATAAGGAAAGATAAGAGAACGTTCATGGCATTTGTAGACTTAGAAAAGGCTTTTGATAACGTTGATTGGACTAAATTGTTTGACATTTTGAAATCTGTTGGAATAAAGTACAGGGATAGGAGGGTGATATACAATCTATACAGAAACCAGACAGCAGTCATTCGAGCTGAAGGACATGAGAGAGAAGCTGGTATTCAGAAAGGTGTAAGGCAAGGCTGCAACTTATCACCCATACTTTTCAATCTTTACATTGAACAAGCAATGAAGGAAATTGGAGAAAAATTTAAAGTGGGAGTGAAGATTCAAGGAGAAATAATTTCAACTCTGAGATTTGCTGATGACATCGTCATCTTGGCCGACAAGCCTGAGGATTTAAATGAGTTTTTGAATGGTATGGACTCCGTCTTACGGAAGGAATTCATGATGAAAATTAATAAATGTAAAACAAAAATACTGGAATGCAGCCGAAATAAATCAGAAACCTCTATGGAGATCAAATTGGCAGGTGAAAAGCTGAAGGAAGTAGGAGACTTCTGTTAATTAGAAAACAGAATAACCAGTGATGGACGAAGCAAAGAGGATATAAAAAGTAGGTTGGCTCAGGCAAGGAAAGCCTTTCTACAAAAAAGGAATCTGTTGACATCGAATATAGATTTAGGTATTAGGAAGTCATTTTTGAAAGCCTTTGTCTGGAGCGTAGCGCTCTATGGAAGTGAAACTTGGACTATTGGTGCAGCAGAAAAGAGGAGAATTGAAGCATTTGAAATGTGGTGTTACAGGAGAATGATGAAGATCAGATGGGTAGATAGGGTTACAAACGAAGAGGTATTAAGGCGAGTGGGAGAGGAGAGATGTTTCTGGCGACTGCTAATGAAGAGAAGAGATAGGTTGGTAGGACACATACTAAGACACCCAGGAATAGCAAGCTTAGTTATGGAAGGAAGGGTCGAGGACAAGAACTGTAGGGGTAGACCAAGGTTAGAATATGTTAAACAGATAGCCTCGGATGTAGGGTGTGGTAGCTATGTAGAGATGAAACGATTGGCTCAGGACAGGGAGGCATGGAGAGCTGCATCAAACCAGTCAATAGACTGAAGACTCAAACAACAACAACCTTACTTTACCTAACCTCACCTAACTTAACCTAATCTAACTTCACCTAACCTCAACCTACTTGACCTAACCTAACCTAACCTCAGCTCAATTCAGATATCACAAAGTTACAGTGTCTCAAATATGTTTTGTACTTGGTGCAAACATTGACACTGTAACTTTGTGATATCTGAGGTGAGCTGAGATAAGGTTAGGTTAGGTCAAGTTATGTGAGGTTAGGTGAAGTTGGGTTAGGTTAGATTAGGTGAGGTTAGGTAAAGTTAGGTCAGCCATCAAAATATACCACCAAAAATTAAAAATGTATATGGAATAATATTTCTCATAATGTTCAAAACGTAAGTCCTGAGGTTTGAATCCCAACTATGGTTCTCAGTCAATCAGTTATACTACAGGAAACTTTTATTTTGTGTTGTGTTGCATGATAATTTGCTCATCTCGCGGTGTAGTGGCTAGTATACTTGGTTGTTACCCCAGATCTCGGGTTCCAGCTTAACTATGCCAAGAATTTAATTTTGATCTGAGGGTTGGAAGGTTAGGTTATGTGAAGTTAGGTTAGGTTGGATTTGGTTAGGTGAAGTTACGTTAGGCAAAGTTAGGTTAAATTATGTAAAGTTAGGTAATTTAACGTTAGGCGAGGTTATTTTAGGTCAAGTTAGATGAGATTAGATTAGGTTAGGTTAGGTTAGGTGAGGTTAGCTACCATTATCACACTCTTAGTCAATCATTAACCATAAAACACTTTAGAATTTGTTGGAATTTTTGTGTGTTGTAACCCAACATAATATATATATTGAACCCTTTATCCTCTGATGGATAAATGATTCGATGTTTTATTTCTTCAATTAATAAATATTTCTACCAGCGTCATGAAAGAGCCAGACGGAGATGAGGAAATTTCAAGCATTTGTTGGAGACAATGGGGACATACCTGCAGCAGTTTGACAAAAGGCTAAATACTTAGGATTGTGAAAAGATAGACCCTAGCAATGTTTCAGAAGGACAGGTGGTGGCTACCTCAAAATAGAAGGGACGCGCAGTGAGACAGGCTTATGGTATGTTCATTGTAATACTCGCGCCTAGAAAAAATATGATGCAGTAACGTGAGTGGCTGATGAAAATACTAGACACTCCTACGAGGCCAAGGTCTGATAAAAACCGCCAAGTTATTGAAAATGTGGAACCAATGGGAGAAGAATGCTTACGAGCGCGGCAAGTCTAGCTTGGGCACGCGATGGCTAGCATTAACGCGGGAGATCGGCTAGACAACATCTCTACGATCGATTCTAGGATTAATGGGCATATTGTTGACCTGCGCAATTTTACGAGTTCAGTGATATTTATTTCATTTCTGTACCACTATTATTTTGAGAAATTTTTATTTAATTTCCCCCTCTATCAATACCTAGGGCCGGTTCATTTAAAAGCGGCATGAAGAGCCAAGACATGGCTATTATACTTTGGTGTGTCGAGGACACAGGCTATTATATTTTGTGTGTCGGTGGACACAGGCTATTACATTGTGTGTGTCGGAAGACACAAGTTTATCATTACATTTGTGTGTCGAGGACACAGGTTACTTTTACATTTTGCGCGTCTAAGGACGTAGACACTTTTACTTTTGCGTGTCATGAGGACACAGAAATTATTAATAAATGTGTTAAATTCAGTGATAGATAGTCACAGTACTATATTTTGTAGGGACAGTATCATCGAAAATTCGCCAACAGACTGTTCCGGGGAAAGTAGTACCTGAAACGGCGAATTTAGTAGTCAGATATCGAGTGTATAATAATCTAACTTTTTGAATCAGCACGAGAGATGACATCGCTTATCCTGGAAGAAGTTTGGAACTATCAACACTCCGTCCAGATGGTTGAGATGAGCTAAGAAGCATTCAGTTGGGAGATGGCAGCGGATGTCCTTTGACGGGTGGCTGGCCGAGGATGAGTACAAAATAATATTCTTATTATCTGATAAATTAACTTATGGTATATGGGACATATTTTTGTAAATAGTTTGCTAGTGTGATTAACGTAGTATATTTAGTTTTGGTCTGACACACCTTTTGCATGGTAACAGCTCGCATAAATGTTATTAGTCGAAGGTTCTTGTTTGTTTGTTGTTTTAACTAACGTAGCTATGTGGACGACCGTGTTTGCATATGTTACGCAATGCGGTTAAAAACGTCTCTCGGAGATATGTTGTGTTTCAGAAGTAGAACTGAATTAATATAATTATACAGTAGATTGGAGGGTAATTAATCTTTTTAAGGTTTATTATTGATCAGATTCAGTGAGATTATTGCCTTTGGAGCAATGTGATTTGTGACGAAGAGCAGTCAGCTCTATCGTAGGTTTTAATTTTTTTTAATAGTTTGTGAGCATCTATTCAGCCGACCTGTGTGAAAAACGTTATGTCATTCCCGGAAGTGTGAGTGTGTGTATTTTGTGGTCATTACAAGCGGGAATTTCAGCGTAGACTGATTTCTGTCAGCTTGGTGCCAAGTCCATATCGTTACCTTGCGAGGGCATATGTGGCTATTTTGATTAATGTCTGACCATATGTTTAGGTGGTTGAGATTTGTTGCTGTTGATTCTTTGAGATAACGGCACAGCTGGTCAGTTATTTTTACACACTGGAGTTGGGGCAATGACAAGTATTGAGGAAGGGGGAGCTGTTTCACAAGGCGGACTGAAGGTTGCAAGCGAGGTCATTAGTGGGGAGTGCTTGTTGGCTCCGTAATTACTTGAAATACAAAGTTAAGAACTGATCAATGATAAAAATTGTTTAAATAAATGGGAGTTGCCTACGAATCACTATAATCTCCGAAGCGTTAGCTTAACGTGCATTTTTGTTCATATAAAGTAATCTCAGCCGGTGAGGCTTTTTTGTTGTTGTTGGTTTCTGTCCATGTTTATATTCCATATCAGTGACCCGTGAAGTCACGTACGATGCTGTCTTTTCCTTGTTTGTGTATTGAGCAATTGGCCGGTGTTGGCAGCGCATTTTGTCAAGTGCGTCATCGCGCTAATGGAGGGTCTCGAGGGAGATTCCTGTAAATAATAGATTTTTAGTGTGTGTGTCAGCATTAAATTTTTAAGGGTTTTTATTAGTGTCATATCCCATATCCGTAAACGTTGATTTACGGGATGATTGTTCGTAAGCATCGTGGCTGTTAACCCGCTGTAAACGAACAGTCATCCAAGTACTCATTCCGCGTCATTACGCGTACATAAAATCCAAATGCAAGTTAGTGGAACCAGGATCCACATTTTGATAAAGGGGAGATCCGTCTGACTCCTCAACATTGATAGATATTCCTGTCATGGGAAAATTCAGGGAGGATTTTTTTATTATTGTTGTTTATATTCTTTTTATGCACTATTAGTCATTAAATCATGTTATTATTCTACGTCTTGTCACCTTTCTTTCTTAATTATAGTTTTAATCCTATGACCCTTACCTCAGTAGAGCATGTTGTTTGGCAAACGTAAACATCACACTAAGAACTCAGTGCGATCCCTTGATCAAGATTCTTGCATTAAACACTGCTATTCTGAAGGGTTCATAGGAGGTAAACTGGCGCGGCCAAGCGTGGGGCGGTTCACTGTGGTGTAACGGCAGAGAAATTGCACATGTCAATGTAAGCGTAGTTGGGTTTTCAAACTGACGCAACAATGAGGGTGTAATTTTGTTGCTGGTTCGCTGCTGGAACACATTTAGTTGGCGTATTTGAGTAAAACTGACAGGCCACAAGTGGAGGCAGATATGACAGTATTTTAATCACCGGAAAGTGATATTTTATTAAAAGTAATTGAGGCGAAGAGGATACCGCCAAATGTGTGAAATATAAATTAAAATCAGGAGTTTGCAATGTAAAATACGGTTCACGTTTTTGTCTATTGAATTAAAATAAATTAAAATACGTGATATCGGGCGCCCAATGATTAAAGTTAAAACTAGATTTGTTTAGAAAGTCAAACTCATGAAAATGTTAGGAGGCTGGTAGCCTTAAATGACAATTAATACTTTGTTAATTAGTCAGTGTTAATATCAGATCAGGATAACAATTTAATGACTGAATATGTGTTTGGGTTTAAATTAAATTGAGTAAAATTAGAACCACTCAGAGATGCAATCGACTAGTGGGATTAAATGTAAAAATAAATGAACTGAGTAGGGTAAAGAAATTAAATGTGCATTGGATTGTATGTGTGTGTCAAGGGGCATTGCTTTATGCCATTTCCCTAATGTCTCTTATAAAGTGTATAACATGGCAACGGTGGAACAGATTCAAGAAATCATTGAGAGTGCGGCTAGGAGAACACAGAAATTGTTGGACACTAAATTGGCAGAACAAAGTGAATCATTAAACACTAAACTATCCGAACAAAGTGAATCACTAAACACAAAATTATCTGAACAATTAAACACTAAACTATCAGAACAAAGTGAATCATTAAACACTAAACTATCAGAACAAAGTGAAGTATTAAACGCGAAGTTATCTGAACAAAGTGAATCACTAAACAATACTATGTTAGAACAAAGTGAGTCTATAAACAAATTGTCTGAGCAGAGTGAATCGCTAAAAACTAAACTATCTGAACAAAGTGAATCATTGCGGACACAATTAAATAACAGTAGGATTGAACAAAATGAATATCAGGCGGAACAAGCTAGATTATTAAAAAATGAAATTAATGACACTATAAATTCGCAGTTAGAGGCGCAGAACGTTAAAAACACGAACCAATTAGCTTCGTTAACCGCAGAGATGAAGGATCACACTAATCAACAGATGGTATTGCTGGCCCTAGATGTTAGTAAAAACAATGAAAAACAATTAGATCAGATTAAGAAAATGGAAAGTATTTTTGATCAAAAACTTAGCATTCTGGATGAAACGGTGTTAGCTAATTTAGAGCAAATTGAACTAGCATGCACTATGAATACAAGCGAGGTCAAGATAGCTCAGGAGAAGTTAGAAGGACGATTTAAGGAAATGGAAAAGAGCGGCAAGGTCATTCAACAACAATTATCAGCGGTACATGAAAATATATCCGGCATAATTAAAGATATGGACCGTCTCGAAATACAATCAGCGGAGCAATGGAAAAGCCTAAAAGTGGACCAGGATCAATTAAAGAATACCATCGAAGATAGGCTGAGCCAGATAGAAAGCAATCAGGATGACACTAAAAGCCAGATTGAGGAAAAAGTAAGCACAATTAAGGAGCATATAAGGAAAGATTGGCGAAAAATGAATATCGATTCTAAAGAGGAAAGATCAACCATCCTTAAGACAGTAGGCGAAAATCATACTCGTATTCAAGCATTAGAACAAGAAATTAAGAGTAAACTTAAAGAACAAACAGGCAGGATCATAAAAGCTGAACTGAGATCGATAGAAATATCCTCGATATTTAAAACAGGAACAATGAGAGATAGACACGATGACTCGAATAGCCCGGAGGAGGCAAGCACAGCAGGTAGTCAAGCTCAGACAGAGAGCCCATTAACGACAAACACCGAGGGGTTTCGCAAGAATATCGAAAGGAGTTCCACGCCACAAGACGGTCATCAGCCCACACAACTTATCCAAGTAATTCGCTCGAACGATTATAAACCGCAGAAGTACACGGAAAATTCAGGGGTGACACCTAAAGCCCTTATTAAAGAAATTGAAGATCATTACAATGACACGGGGGTACCTGAAGCACGTAGATTGAGGATGATGGAGAGATTTTTATCAGGAAATGTCCTTACATGGTTTTTAAGATTCAAATATACATTTGGAACTATGGCAGATTTCAAATTAGCGTTTCTGCGCAAGTACTGGTCGCCAGCATTACAACAGAGTCTAAGGATGGAGCTTTACTCTAGAAAATACCAAACTACCCAGCAAACGAAATACTCAGATTTCTTTAACATGCAAATGCTAAAATTTCGCGACCTTGATTACCCTTTAAATGAAGCGGATCTGGTGATGACTATAGTGCGGCAATTACCAGTCAACGTGCAGCAAGTACTAGTCGCAGCGAACGTTAGTACGGCCTTACATGCAGAGCAGATATTACGCCAGTTAGATGAGACTACATCTCATAATCATTATAGAGGAGGAAGACAGCTGGAGTTAGTCAATACGACAGAGGTCATAAAACCAAAACAGGCAAACACTAAAATGCAGTGTACTAATACAAGCACCTCCACACCTAGGCGTAATCAGGAAGAAGGAGAAAACAGACCATACCAGCGTAACGAGAATAACTATAACAATAGGTCATATCAAGGCAACAATAGATATCAACATAGAGGGTATCAGCAATGGCGTGAAAATCGAAGGAATGAAAGGCCTTATGGAAGATACGGTGATTACAATGCTAATCAAAGATGGAAAGGAAGAAGAGATCAAAATCAAGGAGAGGCACGTAATTATCGAAATGACTGGGATGATAGGCACGCTCAATCACAAAATTACCTAGAGGAATTACACGCTAGTCAAGGTGGAGAGCTAGGAAGATGGGAAAAAGCCATTGGGAACATGAAGAATCCAGACACACATACTGAGGAAGCTGGAAGACTACTGAGACAAGAGGAATATCAAGGGCATGGGCGACAAAAGGATGATGGGAGTCGCAATGGAGCTAAAAAAATGCTAAATTTGGATAAAGAAGACAGTCTACAAACGCAACAGTCGGAAGTTGAAGATGGATGGATAGTAGCGAACATACAAGAATGGATTGCTTTGCCAGAAGATTGCCTGGAGGAGACGGTGAAACCACGGAACGATGAAATTAGGCAGTTACCCTTTATTTACGCGAGGATTGGTGGAATTAATATAATATGTTTATTGGATACGGGGTCGCAGATCAGTCTGGTATCGGAGGCCTTGGTTCGAGAGTTGGGACGGAGTAAGAATATTCCTGTAATTCCCGTACTACAACTCAAAGTCAGGGGTGTTATTCCTGAACGCACAGTCACTTGTAAACGTCAGGTGTACTTAGAGCTGAACATATTGGAACATACTTTTGGACAAACATTCATTATCATGGCAAAGATGAATTTCAATATAATTCTTGGTGCAAATTTCATTTGTGACTATCAAGCAGTGATAGATTTGCACAAGAATACAGTCAGTTTTAGAGAGTATGATCAGCTGAAGAACGTGGGATTGCATATGGATGAAATCACTACCGGAAGAGATGTAAATTCTTGGGCATTGGAAGCAATATCGGAAGAGACGGAAGAGGAGATACGAAAGGCAGAAGATAACATCATAGAAGGAGCTGTTGTGGAACTAGATGAGGAGAGTGAATCTCAGGAGATATGGTCTCTATTATCGGAAGGAGATGACAGTGATGCACAATTTGAAGAGTTACTACAGGAGCGGCTCAATGGCATTCAACTTGGGGGTGAACATAGAAAACAATTGGAAGAGATTTTAAGGAAGCACAAAACAGTATTTGATACAGTACCTGGTAAAATATTAAATTTCAAATATTCAATGCAAGTCGAGGATTGGTCACCTTTCAAAAGTAGATTGTACCCAATTCCGGAAAAATATCGTGGTCAAGTTAAGGTCATTATAGATGAGATGTTACAAGCTGGAGTGATAAGGAAGACACCTACACCTTATCTAAATGCGATTTTGGCAGTCACAAAACCAAATGGATCTATTAGACTTTGTTTAGATGCCAGAAATCTCAACATGAGACTCATTTTTCCTGAGTACGACAGAGCGCCAATTATCAGAGACGTACTAAAATGCTTTAAAAACAAAAGCATTTATTCATCAGTTGACTTGACGTCCAGTTTTCACCATATTGAATTGGATGAGAAGTCACAGCTTCTAACTGGCTTCTTATTCGATAACCAAACGTTTTGCTTCGTCCGAATGCCTTTTGGAGTCAAAACAGCGGGCTGTGCTTTAATCCGAGCCCTGGACCGGAATCTAACCGAGGAAGTTAAGGAGATGACGGTACGCTACATTGATGACATTCTGCTGGCATCCGACAACATTGAAACTCACATGGAAAATTTAGATAAAGTATTAGGCAACCTTAATGCATCAAATTTCAAAGTAAACCTGAAGAAATCGCATTTCTTCAAGAGCGAGATCTTATATTTGGGCGACATCATTGACAAGGAGGGAGTGAAGCCGAATCCAGCTAAGATCGAAGCGATAAAGAATTTCCCTACACCAACGAGAGTCAAGCACATTCGGGCTTTCTTAGGCGTAACGGGATTCTTTAAAGAAAACTGTCCAGGTTACACGGAGACTGTAGCTCCAATGCAGGAAATGCTAAAAAAGAATAATTAATGGTTGTGGGATGCGGAGTGTGAGAAGGCGTTCCAAGCAACAAAACAGCTATTGGAAAACTGCATTAAGTTAGGATATCCAGATTTCAAGCACAAATTTATAATCCAAGCGGATGCTTCACTAATTGGTATAGGTGCTATGCTCTACCAAGAAGATCCAGCTAACCTGCAACATAAAACATATTTGGCATTTGTCAGCCGAAAATTGCGTAAGCACGAGCGCAATTATACTGTAACGGAACTAGAGTTGTTGGCCATACTTCATGCGCTCCAACAATGGAAAAGAATAATTTATGGATACCCCATTGTTGTCAGGACTGATCACAAGGCACTAACATTCTTGTTTAAGACGTCGATGGCAAGCGAACGTGTGACACGTTGGTCTATATATATTCAGCAGTTTAGCATTGAGATTGAACATTGCCCAGGGAAGATGAACGTGATTCCGGATGCACTCAGCAGGAACCCAGAGCCTGATAGTGAAGAAACAGCGATGGTACAACACTTGGAGTTAACACCGAAGGACCGGGAATTCTTGGAGG
Source organism: Meconema thalassinum (assembly GCA_946902985.2). NCBI lineage: Eukaryota > Metazoa > Arthropoda > Insecta > Orthoptera > Tettigoniidae > Meconema > Meconema thalassinum. Next base: position 426,041,445 of record OX336394.1, on the reverse strand, counting down.
AGTTACGTGAGATACAGCGAGAACAAGAAGCGGAATCATGGATGATGCTATTAATTCAATACTTCAGAAAGCAGCTACCTACAGGAACACCTGCATTTCGAGAAGCGAAAGCCAAAGAAGGAAGATATGTTTATGTCAACAATTTGCTGCACAAATGGGTAGATAATGACCACACCAAGTTACGCATATTAGTACCTGCATCCTTACAGCGAGGATTGACATGGCATACTCACGAAAGTTACGGACACGTCGGATTAGACAAGTGCGAAGCGACAATAGGAGAGACATTTACATGGCCACGTATGAGAACAACTATATGTGACGTCATTACGACTTGTGATCCTTGTCAGAGGACAAAGCCAAATAACTATTTAATGAGGCAGTATCCTAGACCATTGCTACCTCAGAAACCCTGCGAGCTACTGGCCCTGGAATGTTTCGGTCCGATTCCGAAAGGAAGGCGAGGTTGCCGTCACTTGCTAGTGTGCATTGATGTATTTTCTAAGTTTGTCGTATTATGCCCCATTCAGAAAACTACATCGAAACAAGTTCTCAGTCGTATTCGAAATAGAGTTATTCCAATCCTTGGAAAACCAGAATTTATATTGTCAGACCATGGCAGCTATTTTACAAGCGCCGAATTCAAGAAAGGTATGGAGGACATGGGTATAAAACACGTTTTAAGCAGTATCCGACATGCCCAAGCTAATCCAAGTGAAAGAGCAATAAAATGTGTGACATCATACTTGAGAATCTTCATTCCCAGAGAACATCATAAATGGGTGGATATAATTAAGGATGTAGAGACATGCATGAATTCTACCAGGCACGAGTCAACAGGACAGATCCCTATGGTCTTACACAAAAACGAGTATCCAGTGAGAACGTGGAAAAGCATCATTAACTGCCCACAAGATCCCATGATAGCACCTGACCTGCGAATTGAGAAAACGAGAGCCTACATGAGAAAACAAGCAGATCGCAGATTACGGCGAGTGACAAATAAGAGGTTTCACAGTGATCTAGAAATCAACCAGCTCGTTTTGGTGAAACGACCCGCTACATCGGATCCAGAGAAGAAGATCTTCAGCAAATTCTGCGAAAAGTTCATAGGACCCTATTCTATTGTAAAAAACCTAGGAAATAATGCATACAGAGTGAAAGAGATAAGCACAGGAACAATGTCGGTCTACAATGCAGCCAACTTAAAAAAGTATCGAAGAAGCGAACCATGGGAGCGCCAAAATAATGATGCAGTTTAAATATATGGACGTCCTATATCAACCAAGTGGACGGGGGGGCAGTTGAGTACGGCACGCGAGAACAGGAATTGGAATTGGTGTTGACAAACATTAACGAGACGAGCAGAGTGTTGCCTGAGGCACCAGCGCGTCATGCAAGCAGTTGAGAGGGTCATTACAAGCAGGAAATGAAACGAGTAAATGCCATTCAAGACAGGAGCGGCTAGACCAAGTAATAGAAAAGGGGTGATTCTGAAATAAAACAAATTGGCCTACGGAAGTCTTTTTAAAATTATCGACTTTCTCCTAAGTTCGAAATTTTGTGAGTGGAGGAGTTGTGAACCCTTTATCCTCTGATGGATAAATGATTCGATGTTTTATTTCTTCAATTAATAAATATTTCTACCAGCGTCATGAAAGAGCCAGACGGAGATGAGGAAATTTCAAGCATTTGTTGGAGACAATGGGGACATACCTGCAGCAGTTTGACAAAAGGCTAAATACTTAGGATTGTGAATAGATAGACCCTGATAATGTTTCAGAAGGACAGGTGGTGGCTACCTCAAAATAGAAGGGACGCGCAGTGAGACACGCTTATGGTATGTTCATTGTAATACTCGCACCTAGAAAAAATATGATGCAGTAACGTGAGTGGCTGATGAAAATACTAGACACTCCTACGAGGCCAAGGTCTGATAAAAACCGCCAAGTTATTGAAAATGTGGAACCAATGGGAGATGAATGCTTACGAGCTCGGCAAGTCTAGCTTGGGCACGCGATGGCTAGCATTAACGCGGGAGATCGGCTAGACAACATCTCTACGATCGATTCTAGGATTAAAGGGCATATTCTTGACCTGCGCAATTTTACGAGTTCAGTGATATTTATTTCATTCCTGTACCACTATTATTTTGAGAATTTTTTATATAATTTCCCCCTCTATCAATACCTAGGGCCGGTTCATTTATAAGTGGCATGAAGAGCCAAGACATGGCTATTATACTTTGGTGTGTCGAGGACACAGGCTATTATATTTTGTGTGTCGGTGGACACAGGCTATTACATTGTGTGTGTCGGAAGACACAAGTTTATCATTACATTTGTGTGTCGAGGACACAGGTTACTTTTACATTTTGCGCGTCTAAGGACGTAGACACTTTTACTTTTGCGTGTCATGAGGACACAGAAATTATTAATAAATGTGTTAAATTCAGTGATAGTCACAGTACTATATTTTGTAGGGACAGTATCATCGAAAATTCGCCAACAGACTGTTCCGGGGAAAGTAGTACCTGAAACGGCGAATTTAGTAGCCAGATATCGAGTGTATAATAATCTAACTTTTTGAATCAGCACGAGAGATGACATCGCTTATCCTGGAAGAAGTTTGGAACTATCAACACTCCGTCCAGATGGTTGAGATGAGCTAAGAAGCATTCAGTTGGGAGATGGCAGCGGATGTCCTTTGACGGGTGACTGGCCGAGGATGAGTACAAAATAATATTCTTATTATCTGATAAATTAACTTATGGTATATGGGACATATTTTTGTAAATATTTTGCTAGTGTGATTAACGTAGTATATTTAGTTTTGGTCTGACACACCTTTTGCATGGAAACAGCTCGCATAAATGTTATTAGTCGAAGGTTCTTGTTTGTTTGTTGTTTTAACTAACGTAGCTATGTGGACGACCGTGTTTGCATATGTTACGCAATGCGGTTAAAAACGTCTCTCGGAGATATGTTGGGTTTCAGAAGTAGAACTGAATTAATATAATTATACAGTAGATTGGAGGGTAATTAATCTTTTTAAGGTTTATTATTGATCAGATTCAGTGAGATTATTGCCTTTGGAGCAATGTGATTTGTGACGAAGAGCAGTCAGCTCTATCGTAGGTTTTAATTTTTTTTAAATAGTTTGTGAGCATCTATTCAGCCGACCTGTGTGAAAAACGTTATGTCATTCCCAGAAGTGTGAGTGTGTGTATTATGTGGTCATTACAAGCGGGAATTTCAGCGTAGACTGATTTCTGTCAGCTTGGTGCCAAGTCCATATCGTTACCTTGCGAGAGCATATGTGGCTATTTTGATTAATGTCTGACCATATGTTTAGGTGGTTGAGATTTGTTGCTGTTGATTCTTTGAGATAACGGCACAGCTGGTCAGTTATTTTTACACACTGGAGTTGGGGCAATGACAAGTATTGAGGAAGGGGGAGCTGTTTCACAAGGCGGACTGAAGGTTGCAAGCGAGGTCATTAGTGGGGAGTGCTTGTTGGCTCCGTAATTACTTGAAATACAAAGTTAAGAACTGATCAATGATAAAAATTGTTTAAATAAATGAGAGTTGCCTACGAATCACTATAATCACCGAAGCGTTAGCTTAACGTGCATTTTTGTTCATATAAAGTAATCTCAGCCGGTGAGGCTTTTTTTTGTTGTTGTTGGTTTCTGTCCATGTTTATATTCCATATCAGTGATCCGTGAAGTCACGTGCGATGCTGTCTTTTCCTTGTTTGTGTATTGAGCAATTGGCCGGTGTTGGCAGCTCATTTTATCAAGTGCGTTATCGCGCTAATGGAGGGTCTCGAGGGAGATTCCTGTAAATAATAGATTTTTAGTGTGTGTGTCAGCATTAAATTTTTAAGGGGTTTTATTAGTGTCATATCCCATATCCGTAAACGTTGATTTACGAGATGATTGTTCGTAAGCATCGTGGCTGTTAACCCGCTGTAAACGAACAGTCATCCAAGTACTCATTCCGCGTCATTACGCGTACATAAAATCCAAATGCAAGTTAGTGGAACCAGGATCCACATTTTTATAAAGGGGAGATCCGTCTGACTCCTCAACATTGATAGATATTCCTGTCATGGGAAAATTTAGGGAGGATTTTTTTATTATTGTTGTTTATATTCTTTTTATGCACTATTAGTCATTAAATCATGTTATTATTCTACGTCTTGTCACCTTTCTTTCTTAATTATAGTTTTAATCCTATGACCCTTACCTCAGTAGAGCATGTTGTTTGGCGAACGTAAACATCACACTAAGAACAGAGCGCGACCCCTTGATCAAGATTCTTGCATTAAACACTGCTATTCTGAAGGGTTCAATATGTCAATAAATCGCTCACAGTATTAATCGCGCCTACTACCAATCGTGCTTACTGGTAATCGCGCCTACTACCAATCGCGCCTTGTATTAATCGCGCCTACTAGGAATCGTGCCTACTACCAATCGCGCATACTAGCAATCGCGCCTACTACCAATGGCATTGAGTATAACTGGCGTCTTTTATCAATTACGCTCTGTGAAATCGCTTTCAGTAAAAATAGCGCTGAGTATAAATCATGATCGGTATAAAACACACCCCAGTATCAAACGCGTCTACTAATCGTACCTACTATAAATTGAATATGCTATAAAACGCACCCAGTATAAATCGCTCCTACTAACCGTGGCTACTGTGAATCAGCCAATAAAAATGACATTCACTATAAATTTGTTTTCAGTATAAAACTTGAAATTGAGGAGTGTGTATAAATCGCTTGTAGTCTAAAATATTATTTTTTACAGAACCGGTATTTTAAAAAAATTCCATCTTTCAAAAACATCAATCCACTTTAAAAAAAGGTGGTATATTGGCTTTCACGGCCGGTGAATTAAAACTCTGCAATTCTTCTAGGTTTGTGCCGTGTCTTTATTTATTTTTACTGTTATCATTACTAAAGTGACTTTACTAAAATGTAATTCATATGTATTAGTTAATATGGAAGTCTCAACAACCAGCCATGGTAAGCCATGTGTCTACTATAAAGGATATACATATATTGTAAAACAAACAATAAAAATGGAACTATTATTTGGTGATGTTCAAAAACAACGAGCATTATTGCGAATTTCAAACTAATACACATTTAAATGGGCAAAATACTCTAACCAAGGTTAAAAAAAAGCAAGTACAAGAAAATGATATTGTTGCTCAAAATAGTGCAGTGGTTGTTCAAAATCACTTATCATGTCCTGAAAAAGTCATGTTGGGACAATTGTGAACGTCCAAGAAACCTTCAACACTATCAAAGTCAACACAGACTATAGTTAAAGTGGTATTGCAAGAGGATCAAAAAGCACTATATATATAATAGTGATGATGGTGAAGAAGATAATGATGATTATGATAATGAAAATGATAATGATAATGATAATGACAATGATAATGGTAATGCTTTGTTTACACCTAAAAATCATTTTATAAATTTGTATACTGGAACAAAGCCAGTAAGCTAATTCAATGGCTTCGGCACTTGCATGCTTTACAACAAGCTGGGCATACCGGTCACGATTGGGAAATCAAATAAATTGAACAAGAGCTTTATCGTGTTGAAATTATTGTTTAATGGGTCTACGTAACAGCTTACCATATTTGCTCACACATTAAACTATTATTCTTATTACCAAGTTGACTTTATTAGAGCTTAGTCTATGCTTGACAGTTGACATGGAAGTGTCATTGACTAGGTGGCAAGCCTTATGCATATATTCATGTATTGTGACTCGAACCAATAAAAATGGAACTGTTATTTGGCATTGTTCAAAACAACGTTTCAAACATTGTCGTGGTGACCTAACAAGAAAAAAATAGTGAGGTTGTAAGTGTCAGTGATCATCAATGTAGTGTTCTGTGTGAAGCACAGTTGATGTAGACAAAAAATCAAGAAAACCATATTGCTACTCAAAATAGTGGATAGTTTAATGAGCAACGTTTAACCCCTGTTCTAAAAGTTATGAATAATCCTTCTTCCACGTCTAAAGAGCCATCAACATCACAAACTATGCAAAATGTAGTGTTGTTGTTGCTTTAAAGAGTACAACAGCTAGGTCATCTGCTCTTGATATTCAAAAGGTAGTATTGCAAGAGGATCAAAATGACTAAATAGTAATAACAATAAGATTTTTATGCCTATAAAACCATTGCAGCTTCCCCAGTTTTTGAAAACAACAGTAAATGGACATTGATATAAAAGATCTACAACAAGCCTTGTGTTTAAAAACTATAACAGACTATCGTAAAGAGAGAAAGAGTTTTATTCAGTATGCATCTATTGTCATATTAATGTATACTCTGCAATGTTAAACATTCTAACTTTGTATGAAATAAAACAACATTGTACCATCATTTACATTTATTTAAAAACTTAATATACATTTTTTGTATCATTATAATATTTGCAAATACAATACTAAAAACTAAAACATTATTTTCCATTCATAATTTTTCTTTTTTTTCAGTCTATTGTCATCACTTATATTTTCCATTATTATTGCACATTTTTTTAAATTAATTAAAATGGACAATACACCTATGGTTTTTAAACCTTCATAAATTTAGTGTACTGGTTGTATAGCATTATTTACTTCGTCAAAAACAAACTCCGACATATCATTAAACCGTGTAGGCAGAAATGTCTCGAAGTTTTCACATACACAAAGTACACGATCACCATATGCTGTTTTCAATTTCAGAATCTTGATAATGCGGAATGGAATATGCGTTGGCAATTCGCTGAGCTTCTTTGTCTCTAAGCCACATGCTTGTCCCACAGCATTCAAAACAATCATTGTAGTATTCTGTAAACAAAACAAAAACATATCTATTACACACTACAACAGTTTATAATAATATTGTGCATATAGGTATTTTGCACTATGCATTGCAAATAAATTATACTATTCATGCAACAAATGCCCTAACTGTAGCAGATACTACTTTTCTGCATATAGCACAAGTGTTAAGTGCTAATGCACACTTGACACTGGGTATCAACTGTTCCACAAGGCAAGAATACAACACCTAGTTCTTCTTGACAGCAAATTTTACATAATTACTGGTCACACTTTTGTATTTGTTGGTCAGACACATATTTTTTTCACCCTCATGTATTTGTACCACGTGTTCTAACTCTAAAGGAACTTTTATCTCTCGTTCTGCATTCACGTTTTGTTCACAAATAGTGTTCACAAATTCCTGACCGTTAAGCAACACCATGTATCTACAGTTAGGTAACAAACGAGCGTGTTCCACAAAAGGGTCATCAGTCATCAGCTAATCCTTTAAAGCAAATCCACAATGAAAACATTGTTTTATCCTCTTCACCAGTATAAAAAAATCCAGCTTCACTTAGCTCTTTTGTAAGGTGTTTCAATATTAATGGCCAAACATTTTTATGAGATTCTAAACGTTTTTCAACAGAGCTGTACTCTAGGTGTGCTAGTGCTTTAGTCTTGCAAACTCCCAATTTTTCGAAAGCATATGCCATTTCTACACTGTCTATTGCATGTGGACCACATATATCGACACTACCGGTTGGCTGGTAATACATCATTATTATTATTTATTTGTGATTCAGCAACGTAAGTAGTAGCGAATGGCCTTGTGGTGCGGCAAAATGGATACACTGGTATGTTACCCACTTGTTTTCCAAGCATGTCACGACAATCAGGAGACCATCGCAAATGGTCTCTAAAGGGATCATCCCCTTCTTCCCAGTGTGAAAGTTCAACATGACAAAACACACAACGCACAACATCTTCCCGGTTCAAGTAATAAAACCTAGCTCCAGCAAGTTTATGTGCTGACAAAAAACCTACAGGCCAGGATTCAAATGTTAACCATCGATCGTTTTCTGATTTTAAATTTAACCCACATTTTAAACCGACTTGCTCACTTGTTGTATTCGGTACTAAAACCATGTGTTATAATGAAACTTTTGTTATTGTAAGTTATTAACGTTGCACAAGAGCACAGAGTACTTTTAAAGCATAATGTATGCTTGTTCACTGTCTGTTCACTATGTTAATGGCGCATGACCACACCTAAAAACAAACAAAATAACCCATCACTCGATCTATCAATCAATCAATACTTGTACATACATTTTAGCGTTAATTAGCATTAAAAAGATCAAAACACCATTTAAAAAAATTGGACGTTGTCATGAACAGTAAAACATATACTTCATTTTTTTATAATGCTGCAGTCATTCACATCCCCCTTTAATGGATATATAAACAACATCAAAATGAATGTCATTTCTTTTTGTCCATATTATCTTGTTCAAACCTGAGGATATTAGTTGAGTCCATCGGGAACCACCCATCAGTTGAATTGAAATTTTCGTCGTCAAAAATTACAATATAGTGTTGTACTTTTCCCGGTCAACGATCAATATGGTCTTCTACCGGCTGCCATTACATAGCCATTAATCAAGAAAGAATCATCGTCCCAGTCATATAGAGGTAATGATTTTTTTGTCTAGGGGTTTTCAGTAGTGTTAAAATGGGATAGCATTTTAAGGTAGGCTTACCTGAGTTTTCAATAGTTCACTGCTTCGAACAATGGTTGCACTCTAGTGCGTCTTGGGTTTCCAGTGACTGCTACAGCGTTAATGCATGCATTTCATAAAATAATATAAAAAATCAAACAAAAATGAAACAAGTTATTTATAAAAAACTCACCTTGACCTGTACTGGCTTCTTTCTGTTTCCTTCTAGTGGGCATAAAGGTGCAATGGTTCCTTCCCTCTCAGACATGTGAAGTATACCGGTTATCTGCAAACAAATAAATTAAAAAAACATTAATTACCTTATCAATAACTACAAATTTAAGGTTCATTAGAATTACATTATTAAAATAATCAATAATAGGTACTTACCCAAAAATAAAAGGATTTTTCTTCCACAGCTCAACTGTATATGTCCATTTGCTAAAACGGCAAGTGTATCACTAACGCAATCCTTATCAGTCTGCTTATCAACAGAGAGAGTTGCATTTTCTCATCGTCTTGACCTTCAACTGATCTCAGTCTCTCATATGTTTCCCACGCCTCCCCACATTCCTCAAGCGCGATAAAATTCGCGTACCTAATACTATTTTCATGTTTTTAATAAGGAACCAAAATGGCTGCCTCTTATAGACCAGAAGTACGACTGTCTAGGAACCAAAATGCGGTCTCTGTTTAAACGCCAGTCCTGCTAGCCACCACCAGCCAAGTAACCTGACACTGTGCTTCCTGCCCACGTAGACATTCCTTTCTTATCAGCAGCAGCAGCAAGTCTGACAAGTCCTCTGGCTAGGTACAGTATTCAGTCTCCAGCGAGCAGGACTGTGTGCTAGCAATGAAAAGGTGTGTGTGTCTTAAACATTTTACTGTGATAATAATAATAATAATAATAATAATAACAATAAAAATAATAATAATCATAAAAGCGGTCATCCTCAATACATGACCATGTCTCATAGCCAGGCCCCGAGCAGATTTTCTGTTTGTCTTTCATGCTTCCAGCAAGACGTACAAAGCAAGTTCTTCAAGTTGTTGACAACTATAAAACGCCCCGCTTTCATTCACCTCATACCATTATGAATTTGTCAGGTTTCTCACGACCCGTTTACTAACATGTTTAAGAAAATCGCCTTGAGGGATTTTCGAAATATTCGCCTTTATCCGTTCGTCATTGGTAAATATCGAAAAAGCGACCCCTCGCTCTCCTTGAAATAGCCACTTCCTGTATTCACCCTGGCCGGCGACAGGCTCGTCCAGACACACCACAGCGGTATCGTCTCTCTGTCTACGAGCACGATTCATGTTAAAAATTTTGAAAATGTTTTAAAATGCACAGTTTGTGTTCTAGAGACTTGACATTTATTACGGGGGTAGAGCGGGTAGGGACCTTTCATTTATGTCAAACAAACTTTTTTGTTAAATTCCTAGTTTCCACAATATTAGAATTTCAAAACTGGACTGTTTTCAAAAGAACTCGAAGGATAAAAAAGTTTTATTTTAAAGCATAAAGGTCATAGGGAACATTCGTTTGAACCATGACACAACGTTCTATCTTGTTTGGTTTTTAAACTATCGCCTACTTCCAAAAACAATATATTTGAAAAATTTTTGAAAAATATAACAAGTCGACCATAGCAATGAGGACGTCATCCCAAAACCTACAACACCTCATTTGTTAAATTCCGACCATGCGTTCGCGAAATATCGCCAATGTTCGCGAGAAAGTAGGCTATCGTTTTTGTTTTGTCCTACGCACTTAAAGCTTGCTGTCTGCCTAGAGGGCCTACAGACCTTTCATTAACGTCAAACCATTTTTTCTAAAATTCACCATTTTCAAAATAGCGCCAATTTCAAAAATAACAATTTAAAAAAACTCTCATTCATAGCAAAGAGGAAATCACCCCAACGCCAACAACATCTCGTTCGTAAAAATCCGATCATGCGTTCTGGAGATATCGGCAAAGTTCGTAGGAAAGTATGGTGTGGGGCAGAACTTCCCTTACAGCACTACTACAAGTTTTTATCCTAGAGACTTAAGATGTATTTTCGGGGTAAAGGGGGGTCTGGACCATTCATTTGCGTCTGACAAACGTTTTTGTAAGCTTGCTAGTTTCCAAAATATAAGAATTTCAAAATTGGACTGTTTTCAAAAAAATGTAAAAATAATAAGAAAGTTTTATTATAAAATAAAGGTCATATAGGCCATTAGTTTGAACCATTGCACAACGTTCTATCATGTTTAGTTTTCAAACTATTGCCTACTTTCAAAAACAAAAATTTTCTTTTTTTGTCTTAATATAATAAGTGGTGCATAGCAAAGCCCCCGTCAACTCGAGTCCAATAACACCTCATTCATGAAACTCCGACCATGGGTTCGGGAGATTTCGCCTTGGACTCACGCGGCGGCCATGACACTAAGCAGAACACCCACTGCTCCCCTACTCATGTGGCATCACACTTGTAGCCTACTATTTAGATGCTCTAGAATAACGTGCCGTAAATGCCTCATTGTCACACACATCACATCAAGGCTAACAAAAATCAAACATAGAATGCGCCTCATGTACTCGTGTACGGTGCCTAGATACTGTTGTCTCGTTTCAGGAACACGATGTTCGAGTTGGCACCACTTGCCTGATGACTACTACTAAGTTCAATTTATTTATTTATTTACTTATTTATTTATTTATTTATTTATTTATTTTATGAGCACGATGTTTGGGTCTGCAGCTTTTGCTACATCGCTACAACGGTGTTGTCTGGTTTCAGAAACACGATGTTTGGGTTGGCTGCACTTGCTACAACTGTGATGTCTGGTTTCAGGAACACGATGTTTGAGTTGGCAGCACTTGCTACACCGCTACAACTGTGTTGTCTGGTTTCAGGAACACGATGTTTGAGTTGGCAGCACTTGCTACACGGCTACAACGGTGTTGTCTGGTTTCAGGAACACGATGTTCGGGTTGGCAGCACTTGCTACAACGGTGTTGTCTGGTTTCAGGGACACGATGTTTGAGTTGGCAGCACTTGCTACAACGGTGTTGTCTGGTTTCAGGAACACGATGTTCGGGTTGGCAGCACTTGCTACAACGGTGTTGTCTGGTTTCAGGAACACGATGTTTGATTTGGCAGCACTTGCTACACAGCTACAACTGTCATATCTGGTTTCAGGAACACGATGTTTGAGTTGGCAGCACTTGCTAAACGGCTACAACTGTGTTGTCTGGTTTCAGGAACACGATGTTTGAGTTGGCAGCACTTGCTACACAGCTACAACTGTCATGTCTGGTTCCAGGAACACGATGTTTGAGTTGGCAGCACTTGCTAAACGGCTACAACTCTGATGTCTGTTTTCAGGAACACGATGTTTGAGTTGGCAGCACTTGCTACACGGCTACAACGGATTTGTCAGGTTTCAGGAACACGATGTTTGAGTTGGCAGCACTTGCTACACCGCTACAACTGTGTTGTCTGGTTTCAGGAACACGATGTTTGAGTTGGCAGCACTTGCTACACCGCTACAACTGTGTTGTCTGGTTTCAGGAACACGATGTTTGAGTTGGCAGCACTTGCTACACGGCTACAACTGTGATGTCTGGTTTCAGGAACACGATGTTTGAGTTGGCAGCACTTGCTACACGGCTACAACTGTGTTGTCTGGTTTCAGGAACACGATGTTTGAGTTGGCAGCACTTGCTACACCGCTACAACTGTGTTGTCTGGTTTCAGGAACACAATGTTTGATTTGGCAGCACTTGCTACACCGCTACAACTGTATTGTCTGCTTACAATTACACGATGTTTGAGTTGGCAGCGCTTGCTACCCGGCTACAACTGTATTGTCTGCTTTCAGGAACACGATGTTTGTGTTGGCAGCACTTGCTACCCGGCTACAACTGTATTGTCTGCTTTCAGGAACACGATGTTTGTGTTGGCAGCGCTTGCTACCCGGCTACATCTGTGTTGTCTGGTTTCAGGAACACGATGTTTGAGTTGGCAGCCCTGTGGACCTGGTTGGCAGGATTGGTTACGCTGCTTCTACTCCTGTATATTTATGGTACTTGGACTTACGGTGAATTCCGGAGCCGTAGCATGCGCTATCTGTCCCCGGCGTGGCCTTTCTTGGGGAGTATAGGGCCAGTGTTCACGGGGGCGATGACCTATCCTGAGTTGATTTTGGACCTGTACGACAAGGCTGCTAGTTGGAAATACGTGGGCCTGTTTGAATTTCGAACACCTTTCGTCATGCTACGAGACCCAGATCTGATCAAGACCATAATGGTGAAGAATTTCGACAACTTCACTTCACATCGGGTGCTGGCGTCCAAAGAACTGGACCCCTTATTTACCAACAGCATATTCAGTCTCGGAGGTAACGTCTTGTCACTTCATCTGGAAACTCCTTATGAATGACAATCCACAGTCTGCTTCCAGTCTCCGACCGGGTCAGGAATGGAATGAATGAAGCCCCCATCTAGCGGCGAGGGTATGAACTGTGCCGACTGCCGAGGCCTGACGCACTCCTCTGGGGCAATGATTAAATGGATGACAGATGCAATGAAATGATAGTGGAGAGTGTTGCTGGAATGAAATTTAGACAGGGCAAACCGGAGTACCCGGAGAAAAACCTGTCTGCCTCCGTTTTGTCCAGCACAGATCTCACATGGAGTGACCGGGATTTGAACCACGTACCCAGCGGTGAGAGGCCGGCGTGCTGCCGCCTAAGCCACGGAGGCTTATCTGGAAACTCCTTATAATATGTCTTAATGATTTATTTGCGGCGTTGTGCTCATGAACCCTGTGATAACCTATGCTATTTTGACGGCTGTGAGGGTTATGTTTTGGGTACTTGGGGTTAGTATTTGCCTGGCGTAGAAGTGGGAAGCTACGGAACACCACTTCAAGGATGCCTGCGATATTAATAATAATATCGTATGACCTCGGGTGCCGGGTGCAAGCTTTTGTCATTTGACATCCAAAGGGCGGCTTGCATATCGAATTTACTTGCCCTTGGAACGCTATGAAAGTCAAGGAGGTTAGATCTTCAAGCTTTCGGGTTGGCGGAAAGTCCCGAGATTAATTTTGCCATTATGAACACGGATGTCTGTGATAAGTTCTGCCTCGCGAGGCTGAATAAACCCCGTTCGGCTTCAGTGGCGTAGTTGGTAACATGCCGAGCTTCTATGCCCAAGATCGCGGGTTCAAACCCGGCTGAAGTCGTCGGATTATTTTAAGAGCGCTAAAATCCTTCACCATGCCTTACTTCGGAGGGTAAGTAAAGCCGGCGCCTCATGTCATAGATTTATGGCATGTAAAAGAACCTTCCACTAATTAAACTTATTTTTATTTTATTTAGTCGATTTACCCTCTAGGTTGGTGGTTCCCACGGACTCAGCGAGGGAACTCATCACTACCGCACCTATGGGCAGTGTCCTGGAGCTTGGAACATCTGTACGTGGTAGATACAACTGGGGATGCGTGATCATAACTTCTCCCAGGCGGCCTCACCTGCAAGGCGAACAGGGGCCTCATGAGGGATGAGAAGGGAAGATTGGGATGGTTAGGCTAGGAAGAGGGAAGGAGGCGGCCGTGGCCTTTGAGTAGGTACTGCACCCGATATTTGAATGTTTCATGATGAAAACTATGATATTTTTCGAGCCCCATGATAAAATTTAACATTGCAATATAAATCCTGGAAGTTGGCTCAAGAGAGCTTTGTTAGCGAACGCAGACAGTGGGAGAAACCAGTCACGTGATCAGAGACGCCCCATAATATTCTCGATCATTGGAAAGTGCCTAGCAACAAGGCATTACCGCGCAATATTATCAGTTAATTGTTATAAAATATATCATTGGATATATGCTCATAGCCAATGAGAGGAGGGTTTATGGAAGCAGAAATGCATTTTTATCTAGTTAATGTGATTAACTATTCCATTTAAGCCGTATGTAACAATTGTATGCCATTGAAATTATCAAGAAAATTAAGAAAATATATTAATACAACTTTAAATGTCGAAAAAAGGAAGAAATTCACTGTAATAAGCTTTAATACAAGTGCGCTCCAATAACTACGCGCGACCAACTATGGCGCCGAATTTCAGGCAAGGAAGAGAGGGGACAGCTTGAAGAAGTGTTCTTCTCTCGACTGACTTGGAACGTACAAGACGTGTTACCCGGGGTAGTTCATTCCCGTAGACACGATGCCGAGTGCGGTCTTACGCTACTCGAGGGACGGTGCCGAGAGCGGCCGATAGTTAGTCAGAGCCTTGCTGAAACTTGGTGAAGTTTAGAGAAGTATTACAAGTCAATAGCGAACAAGTGTTCGACTTTTCTAAAAGCAAATTGTATACAGTTTATTCATCCAATTATAATGCTTCAATATAAGAAGATTTTAAGAAAATTCATCGAGAAATTCGACAGTTATAGGACAATTTGTTTTGCAAAAGAACGTTGCTTATCTCAACGCAGAGCGAGAAATATTTTAGTGCAACGAGACTTCAACATAGTCCACTCCACGTTGCAGAAATAAGTGAGTAAAGTGATATTGTATCAATATTGAGACTTTGTTTTTATTGGAACACTATGATGGCTACAAACATTTATAAAGTGGAATTGGTTTATAATACTTTGAGTATGAGTGAGATGATGGATTAAAACTATTACGCGATTGGCATATGTCGATTCAGAGTTGTGATTAGCAACATGGTACGACGTTAATGAACAACGAGAATATGTATAACATCTAGAATTATGCAACATCATACATTATGTACACTTCCATCCAGTACATTTAATGCACACTCATGTACATTAATTCTCGACTATGAGAAATTATAATCTTTCATTGACCAACCAAATGAACATTAACATCTACGATAGCGATTCGATGTACAACTTACAAATTTCATTGTATCGATGGAACTATTACGAATATATTGCTCGATAATGATGGAGGACTTTCGAGTGATGTCGGCGATTGAATAATCATCAACGGGAAGACAGAAGACAGAAGATACTAGGCCCGATGATTGTTCGAGCTGGAATCCATGTTCGAGGAACGAGGATCGACGTCCGGAGGAGACGAATATGCCAGGAAGGAAATCTTTCTGTTCCCGAGGTTGCAGTCCTTGTCAACTGGCGTTGAGCGGATTTGGTTTCAACAATTCATGCCTGGGAGATGATCCAGCCGGATATTTTCGAATACCTGATGATGAACATCAGTTGTCTAAAATACTAAGGTAGAAATGTTTTGCATTATTTAGTAGTTTGAGTATTTATCACGGCATTTGTGAACAAAAATTCTCCATATGTAATTCATGTATTATCACTTCGATGCTTATTGCGTTTTATTCTACAAGATCGTATAAGATGATGGTCATTGGTCATCTATACTTGGAAATATCTTATGATTCAGTTTCTGAACTGAAGACAGTTGTTTGAGAAATTTATTTTCCATAGGGAAAATCTGGTTTTTATTCAAGACTAGCATTACCCATCGCGGCTACGCCCGCGAATATTCTAGTTGTAAAGAGTACACTTAGCAAAATCTCAATCATGAATGCTATGACTGATGTATCCTTGGTATGAATAATCAGACTTTATCAATTCAGCTACTGGTGCAGTGGTTAGGGTTTTGTCATTCCTTCATAGGTATATCAGAGCGAAGTTAGTTTTCTGGGAATATCACAGACACTGTTAATTTAAGGGCCTTTAAATGTGGTTTTCGGAGACCCTTTATAGTCGGGGGAAAAAGACCTTTCGTAACTTACCACACTCACACGTGAAAATTGCGTGCAAAATTCTAGAGTGCTCCTTGACCCCCTTAAGCACATTATACTGTATGTATTGATGAATTTTACAGCTTAATTTGGTTCTGTGATAACCTTATAACCGTCTGGAAACTTTCACAGTAATGTAATAATTGGAATTGCATTGCGTCTTACAGAAATAGATGGACCTCTGAGATTCTGTTACCATGGTTACCGTGTTGCATTCTTTCATTGTAAATTATCTGTACCCGGCATGCGTTGCAATGCCAATCAAAGAAAGTGTTGGGGTTTTGACTTTGCTAGTTGTAGTGCTTTTGGATTCCCAATATTTTCTTCTTTTTCCGTTAACCACCTCTAAACTATTATAAAAAAATTACTATCTCAGAAACATTCACGGGAGCGTGATCAACAACTGACGAATGTTACATCGCAATGAAATGAATGGTATATGAACGCATACGGGACCGCTGAAACGATTAGAGCGCTGTCACCAATTTGTTGAATATACTCGTACGCTACCTATTGTAAAATGGATTCACTAACTCGAAAACCTTTCCTGGCGTGTACACAACAACTCATCAAAGTTCCATCGCAATCGGATGAATGGCATATGAACGCATAAGGGATTTGTTTTTAACGGTTCGCGCCGTCACTCATTTGTGGAATCTTCTTGTGCGCCACCCATTGAAAAACGGACTTACTAATTCATGAACCATCGCAGGACTGTACTCAGCTCTCCCAAATTTTATCACACTTGGATGAATGGTATATGATCGCATACGGGACTTAATTGAAACAATTCACGCGCTGTCGCTTATTAGTTAAATCTACCCGTTTGCTACCAATTGTAAAATGGATTTACTCAATCAGAAACCTTCCCTGGAGTGTACACAACATCTCACCCACGTTTCATCGCTATCGGACAAATTGTATATGAACGCATACGGGACTTTGTTGAAACAATTTGCGCGTCGTCGGTCATTTGTTGAATCTACTCGTGCGCTACCTCTTGTTAAGTGGATTTACTAAGCCAGAAACCTTCCCTGAGTTTATACAACATCTCACCCAAGTTTCATCGCATTGGGGTGAATGGTATATGAACGCATGTGGGACTTTGTTGAAACAAACGCACGCCATTTTGTTGAAGTTACTCGCGCGCCATCTATTGTTATTTGGATCTACGATGCCTATACCTTTTCCTGGCATATGCACAACAACTCACCGACATTTGATTGCAATCGGATGAATTGTATATGAACGCATCACCAACACTCATTTGTTTAAACTACTGGTGCGCTATCTATTGTTAATTAGATTAACTATGCCTATATCCATCCCGGAAGTGTGCCAAACAACCCACCAAAATTTGGTCGCAATCGGATGAATTGTAGGCTATATGAACGCATCGCCAACACTCATTTGTTTAAAATACTCGCGCGCTGTCCATTGTAAATTGGATTGACTATGCCAATAATGATTTCGGAAGTGTTCACAACAACTCACCAAAGTTTCATAGCAATCGGATAAATGGTATATGAACGCATACGGGACTTGTTTGAAACGATTCGCGTGCCGTCGCTCATTTGTTGAATCTACTTGTGCGATACCTATCGTAAAGTGGATGTACTAAGCCAGAAACCTTCCCTGGTAAGTACACAACATATTACCCAAGTTACATCGCTATCGGACGAATGGTATATGAACGCATACGGGACTTTCTTGAAACGCTTCGCGCAACTTCGCTCATTTGTTGAAACTACATGTGCACTACATATTGAAAAATGGATTTACTAAGCCTAAAACTTTCCCTGGAGTGTACACAACAACTCACCCAAGTTTAGTCGCTATCGGACGAATGGTATATGAACGCATACGGGACTTTGTTGAAACGCTTCGCGCATCGTCGCTCATTTGTTGAATCTACTCGTGCGCTACCTATTATAACATGGATTTACTAAGCCAGAAACCCTGCCTGTAGTGTACACAACCTCTCACCCAAGTTTCAACGCAATGGGATGAATGGTATATGAACACATGTGGGACTTTCTTGTAATAAACGCACGCAATTTTGTTGAAGCTACTCGCGCGCCATTTACTGTAAATTGGATTTACTACACCTATTACTTTTCCGGGACTGTGCACAATAACTCACCAAAATTTGATCGCAATCGGATGAATTGTATATGAACGCATCGCCATTACGCATTTGTTTAAACTACTCGCGCGCTATCTATTGTGAAATGGAATAACTATGCCTATGATCATCCCAGAATTGTTTACAACAACTCACCAAAATTTGATCGCAATTGGATGAATGGTTTATGAACGCATAAAAGACAAACACACAGACATTCCTATATATATAAATAAGATTTCAGGCATTTTGTCTTTGATATTTTAGTAAATTCGTTTTGTTTTAAATGAATTGGGCAACCTTTTGTAAGAAGAATTCATAGTTATGGGAATAGATCTACGCGTGATATATTGTGAAATATCACCAAATACTATAAACATTTCGTCGATCTGGCAAGTTATATTCGTTATGATTACGACGTGAAGTTAAACATTTATGAACATTCTTTGTATAGAATGAAGTGATATTCAGTCGATGATAAACCGAATTTGAGTTGAAGGAAGGCTTCGCCCTTCATTAAATGTAAATTATTTGAGACATATATATTGAAAGATAATTCATCCGACTATAGAAATGTTAGATAAAATCTCATCCGGTCGTGATTGACTCCTATTGAACGATGAAATAACACGAGTTGTTATAAATACACAAATGTAACACTACGTTATTTGTCAATGTAGTATTGCAGCTGTGTATATTTATAGAAATGACCAGTATGAAGAAACATATGTAATTATTTTTAATACATGTATAAAGACATGGTATTTTATACCGTAGTAACTTCGATTAGTAAACCTCAGAGGTCTAACATTATAATGGTTTGGGAACGATAAGTTGTAGTAGTAGAACAGAATGATATTGCTGTTCATGTGTAAGCAATGGATTGTAACAACAATAATATCAATGCTAGGAGGAAGTTATGCCAGTACTGTGGAGCAATTGTTGAGAACAATCGTGATGATGTCATGTAAGTTATATATTGTGATACACGAAGGTTTCTTGCCGTATATGGATGCTTGTGAAATACGAGGGTGATTCCGTAATAATTGTATTGAAGTACAGCAGTAGGAGTAATGAAAGCATTGTTGTATATTAGTAGAGTTAGAGAAATCCCTAAATGTGATTAGATCTGCGACACGAAAGTCGTTAGAAGCAAGGCCGCACTAGATAGACAGGCCATAGGGCTCCCCCTCCACTTTGATCGCTACGTCACACAAGTGGCAGGCCGCTTCACTTCTCGCCAGTGACTTGTAGGCTTTGTGAGCTGAACCTCGCAGTGAAGTTATCAATGGTATTTAATGATTGAAACGTGTGTGAACATAGTGAATTATGCCCACGTCGTGTTGTGTACCTGGTTGTAGAAGCAACTACAGTTCCAAACAGCCTAATATTTCAGTGTTTAAATTCCCTACTGACTTGGTTCGGAAACAAAAGTGGATCTTAGCGATCCATCGAACCGAATTTGTCCCTTCGGCAAGCTCTGTTGTGTGCATAAAACATTTCGACGAAAGGTTCAAAATTAGGGAGGATCCTCTTAAAAGACCCGAAGGGTCCATTTTAACTGTAAAACGTGACCATTAAACTCCCTAACGATACTATTCCTACTAAGTTTGGAAATGAGCCAGCCTATCTGTCGAAAAATCTTCCAACACCGAGGAAAACTGCCATTCAAAGACAAAAAGAAATTGAAAAACGGGAAGAAGAAAGAAAGAAAGAAAGAAAGAAAGCTGAGGAAGAATATGATAGGATAAAGAACTTCGACGACGTTATGGGTAATTTCAGTATTAAATGCTAATTAGATTTTGATGAAGTTTTTGTCAATTTTGACAACCAAAGACTCCGTATTTTCAAAATTTATATGTATGAGGAAAATATTCCGAAAATTGGTACTTCTTTAACATTAAACGAGACTCTTGATTTTAAAGCCGTAAAGCATGATATTTTGATCGAGGATAACCCTGATAAAAAAATGTAACTCTAAAACACGTTGAAAAAATAAAAAATAAAAAAATGATTTTAAAAGCACAGCTGTATTTTTAGAAATAATACTTCAGTGGTGGAAGATTGTTAATGTTAAGCATGCTTTCAAAGGCGATAGACTTAACGTCCGTCATTGTAACGCAATATTTTCAGTTCACGACGACAATGTTTTATTTCTGCCCAAGTTTTTAACCTGGTTAATTAGGTGGGATAATCTGCCTGTTCAAGGGGATATCACACAAAAAATAATGATTCGTCGTGGTACACATACTAATGAAACTCTAACAACCTTAGTTCACACTGTAGAAACTATTTTGGAGTTGGTAAATTTCATGAAAACAACTTTAGGATTTAAGTAACTTATGTATTGTTAGGGAAATTTCAGACTGATGAATTAGAAGTAAGATTTGGGCAGTACAAGTAAATGAGTGGTGCCTGCTACCATATTACAGTGCAGCAAGTCCCTGAGTCGGAACGAAAATTAATAGCCCTTACGGTAGCATACTCTGCTTAACACGCTGATATCCCTATTAGTGATATTTCATTAAGTAAGTACGTGGATTGCAAGAGCTAAGATTGTAAAAGCTTCAAAACTACAGAATTTTACATTTTGAAAGTGTGGAGGTTGAGTTTAATGATGTTATTGTATCTGAGAATATGTTGTTAGGTCTAGTTTATATGGGTGGATATATTTGTAAAATACTTATGAAAGACTGTACATGTAGAAGTTGTCAAGATGTTCTATTGTTAAATAATGATAACGTAACGTCAGATGTGTTAAAAGCCAGAAGAAAATTATAATTTGACATATCCATCAGATTTTATTGTTAACATTTTGATCACACCAATAAAATTATTTAATATACTTATAAATGATAAGTTATGCGAAAAAGGCGAATTGCCTTTTTTTTTGTCATATCTCACGCCTGCCGGATACCAGACAATTAAATGTATTATTTAATTATTTTTTCAAAAGTAAAACAAAGAACTCTTGGTTTATGGAAATTCAAAATGATCTGGATGAACTCGGCTTGACAATGTCCCAAATTGCTAACAAAGATGAGAAGAATATCTTGAAAAACAAGAACATCCGACTTCCCTTAAAAACCTTTAACCGCAAAACTTACACTATAAGCGATGCAGAGAGAGCGGCAAGGTCAACTAGAATGAAAATGTTTTGGGAAAAGAAGAAAAATAAAAAGCTGAATCTCTAATATTGTTTTTGAGATATGTATATACTTGTTTTGGTTAAGTGCTCCAATGCGGGCGTAACATATGTAAATAAATAAATAATTAAATGATAAGTATGAATCGATGATTTTACAGTACGACTCTCAAAGAAACATTCTGATTTTGATTGTAACCGTCGTGTTTGAAACTTGCAGTGATTGTGGAAGTAGTTTTAACATTATTGTTGAAAAATGTATACGCATATTTTGTAATATATTATTGAATAACTATAGTGAAGCCTTGCAAAGAAGCAGATGAGACTCAATTTCGGGGGTGTAACAGTCCATTCCGTAAAGTTGTTGTTAAGCGCTTCTTATAACATGCAGGGTACCATATAACAAAATAACATGCAGGAAAAAGTGAATACCAGGATTAAAACATATGAATTTAATAAACAGATCAACAAATTTACACTATTTACAACAACAACAACAACAAAAAACAAGGTCTCAAAATGACACCCACTTGAATTAATAAAATTGGCAAACTAGGCCTGATCTCATGAGAGATCGTAAACATATGGACCAAATGTCCCAAATTACTGCAATGACATGTGCGTGTGCGGCTCTTCTGCATGCGGTAAGATGTGTACAAATTAACGCGAGATCCGTTACCATCCAGTAAACCTTCAGGGGACGAATCTGCATTGTCTTAGAGCTAGACAGACACGAGGAACCAACAAAACACTAATTAAACTAATCCGACACTTCCTACACTAAATAAGGCAAAATAATTTCCGCATGAAATTGGAATCAAAGAACTGCCGTAGCAAACAACATTAACGCCTAAAATTAGGACTTTTCAAATCAACACAAGTAAATCAGCACGTGACCAATCAAGAAAAAAACACATGGTCGCTTGCCATTTTTACAAAATACACCCAACGGTGTCACAACAGACAAAATCTAACAATATAAACAAATGAAATGAGTCACAGAAATCACTAGGCTCAAAGTCAACATTTACATCATAAAAACAAATATTTCATTTCATACGATATGCGGTAATTCGTAACGAACATGGCGAAAATTATGATCCAACGATCATTGAAAGAACAGATTTGCTACAGATAGCTTACAGGGGTCAGTCAGCTGGACTGCCAAAACGATGAATCACCAAACATAGACGGGCGCAAAGTGGAATCTGCAACATCTGTCAACCCACGTGTCAATTACCTCGACCTGCCGTAGCAATGGCTCGAGTCTCGAAGAAGCGTGCTCCCAATAGCACATAATATACTTATGTATGTCAAAATATAAAATACCTTAGCATTTCCCAAGGAAATCCAAGAATCAGCACAGGACAAGGTACAGTAGCCTCGAAGAGCGCTCTGCCTTTCCATAAAAATACAACCACAATATTTGAGGGCATTCTACCCCTCATCACGATAATCAATACACACACCTTGACACAATACACACACCAGAATAACACGTATGGGTTTGACAGAAACCTGAAATAAAAGTCATAATATTTCCACCGACTTGCGTTCCCAATCTAGTCCGTGACTGGCGAGCCTGAAAAGGGATCTAAAAAAATCAAAAATATAGAACCAAGGTGTTCTACAGTGACATCTTAACTTGTTGCGCTCGGCAACCCTAGTATGAATGAAAACCTGTTTGTAAAACATCTAACAACTTTTACCCCCTTCTCCTACTAAAAATAAATTTGAATAAAAGCACCATTTATCGACCATGACGAATTTCGCATTCGCATGAATAAAATCAAAATACACGCGCCGTGCATACTAATAATGACTCATAAAAAAATGCAATCAAACAAATAATTTTGGCCACGTGCCAACGTACAATTAACAGATAACAGTGTCGGCACACAAAATCTAAATGCACAAGAAAAACCATGAATAAAATATTTACACGTTCCCGCGTCTACTCTTGCTACATATTGAATAAATCAATGGTTTGTACATCACCGTGCAGCTTGCAGAAATCAACCTCCATCCTAATGCATTCCCCCACGGGAAATCTACTCCTTCATCGTCGACATTCTGGTAGAGGCGTAGCACATCATTCCACCAATCGACCTTCCTGTAGACATCTTGGCGTGGCTTCTTGAAAAGAAATGTTCAAAATTAATATTCTACCTAGCTAGAATCGCTATGAGCTACTGACTTCCACTAAAAGGGTCCTGGGCGATTACTCAACGTTGAACTGGCCCTATCTAAGCATTTGCTTACTTCACACGCACATATACATCACACAAAAATATAACACAAAATTTACAGAAAATATTACAATCTTCGTCCACCACGCAACTGGCATCTAACAAGTCTCACAAATAACGTATGCCGAGTAGCGCTTATCACAAATAGAGATCTCCCACCGTTAGGCATGAACTCTGCTCCCAAGAACACAATAAAATGTTCGTTCGGACTGACTGACTGACTGACGCGAAGTATGCTCATCAGAGCCTGATAAAAATCGTCTCTCAAACTGGCGTGAACGAAGCTCCACAGAGCTCGATAAAGTTGTGTGTCAAACTGCTCATCATCGATCAATTTATTAGAAACTGACAGAAAGGAGTGGAGTGGGGGCAATCTGTGAAAATAATCTGTAATTTTCAACTCACAGACTTGGGACTAGTGTCAAACTTCTTCTTTTTATTTAAACGTCTCAATGCACTCACGCAGAATCCTATCGCTTCGGCGGTTCTTCATACACGTGTTTTTAGCGCCTTTTTTGGTACGCAAATCTCCGCGTGGTTTAGGCGTCCTCTCTCCTGATTCGATGATTCAATCGTGTATCGGTTGGAAATTCACTTCTGGCACGCCCATAATGACTTGGATGCGCGTTCATCCTGAATTTGTCCTTGAACTCGGCTTAGCTGGTCATCCCCAAGATTAACTACCACGCTACCTCTGTTGCAAGCGTTGCGACACACTACCTGTCTTCTGTTGTCAATCTCCAATATGCTCTGCCTGGATATCAGTAATAATAATAATAAAAATCATGAAGACTTATTGATCGGCAAATAAATAAGGGTTCATTTATCCTCAGCAAGGTTTTGAAATTCGAAGCAAGTGATTGATTTGGATTTTAAAAAACAATATCCACAGTAGTAAAGATAATATCACATAAGTACCTCACTCGTTTGCCTGAGTGTGCATTCCACAGTCCCAATTAGTGTGCGCGCTTCTCGCTGCAATGTGCCCCTCTGAGATGTCATTCACACGTCTCGCTAGACCTCCCCTCTCTTACTCACACAATTACAACTTCGGCCAGACCTGCCGTCTCGTTTACAAACAAAGCTCGCTCTCCCAGGTATCACGTCGCCACGTTCATTTGAGTGTGGGTTCTCAAATTAATTTTTGCAATTGGATTCTGCATTCCTTGTTCTTATTACTCATCAAATGGTTCCCTTCTGTAATATGGCTTGAGATTAGCACTATTGAAAACAGATTTAGCACCAGTGCTCAATTCTTCAAGTCGGTAAGCATTATTACCCAAATTTTTGATAATACGGAACGGGCCGATAAATTTTGCCAGAACTTGGCAAATACTTTGTTCTTAGGATCTGATGTCGGTGGTCTCCGAACAAGCACTAGTTCCTGTTCCTGAAGTTCACGATGAAATTTCCTCCCTCTGTATCTCCTCAATCTTCGGTCCGCTTGGCTCCTCATATGTTCTCTGGTTCTCTGAATTCGCAACTCATGTGTTAACAACGGGTCCCTTGGGCATGGAATAATCTTATCCCAAGATCTTTCAGGCATCCTGTTGTGGTGTACAACTAGTGGGACTTGACCTGTCGACTCGTGCTTCGTAGTATTCATGCACATCTCAATATCTCCTACTCTGTCGACCCACTTATTATGATCATTTGGAATCATGACGCGGTAATATTTTGCAACACAGCGAATCGTTCTTTCGCTCGGATTTCCACAAGGGTGGCGAATGCTAGGTAGAACATGCTTTATTCCTAAGTTATCTAGACCTGGTCTTAAAACATTGCTTGTAAAATATGTTCCATTGTCCGCTAAGATGAAATCCGGCTTCCCAAGCGTCGGAATGACTTTGTTCTGGATTCTGCTAAGGACTTGCTTTGATGTCGTCTTCTCGATCGGACATAACACCACCATCTTGGAAAATACATCGACACATACAAGAAGGTGTCGGCATCCTCGTTTTCCTTTAACTAGAGGACCAAAACAATCAATAGCGACCAGTTCGCACGGTTTCTGTGGTAATAAAGGTTTTGGAAGCTGTTTCAGTATGTAATTATTGGGCTTAGTACGCTGACACGCGTCACAACTCCTAATTACTTCAACAATGGTATATCGCATCTTTGGCCAAGTAAAAGTTTCTCCTATTGTTGCTTCAGTTTTATCAGTGCCGATATGTGCTAAGCTTTCATGGACATACCACGTCAGTCCTCTTTGTAACGATGCTGGAACTAGAATTCGAAGTTTGGTGTGATCATCATCCACGAACGTGTGAAGAAGATTATTGAGGTAATGGAATTTTGCTTCCTTTGCACGGGCTTCTCGATATTCAGGTGAATCTGGCTGTAGTTCCTTCTTGTAAAACTTGATCATCATCATCATCCACGGGTCCTTTTCTTGTTCCTTCTGAATTTCTTTCAACTTATCCAAAAATTCACGAGCCTTAGGTGTTAATGCTATGTGTTGTACATCTACTGCTGTCTTGTTCTCATTTTCAGGGTTCCTGCTTAAAGAATCTGGTATGATGTTCATCCTCCCAGGGCAGTGTTCTATGGTGATATCGAACCGCTGTATATAAATGGACCAACGCGTAACTCTTTCGCTTGCCATCGTTGTTTTGAATAAGAAGGTCAGCGCATGGTGGTCAGTTCTGACAACAATGTAGTACCCGAAGACCATCTTGCGCCATTGTTGCAACGCGTACAAAATTGCTAATAACTCAAGTTCTGTAACAGTGTAGTTTCTCTCGTGCTTCCTAAGTTTACGACTAGTGAATGCCAAATATGACCGATTCTTGGGTGCATCAGCGTCCTCTTGGTAAAGCATGGCGCCGATCCCAATCAACGAAGCGTCTGCCTGGATCACAAATTTCTTCGCGAAGTCTGGGTATCCTAACTTCACACAATTCTCCAGTAGGTCTTTCGTGGCTCTAAAGGACCTGTCGCACTCCTCATTCCATGACCATCGATTAGATTTCTTAAGCATCTTTTGCATCGGTGCTACTGTTTCCGTGTACCCAGGACAATTCTCCTTAAAGAAACCTGTCACCCCCAAAAATGCTCTAACATGTTTCACTTTAGTTGGTGTAGGGAATTTCTTAATTGCGTCTATTTTCGCCGGATTTGGTCTCACGCCTTCAACATCAATTATGTGACCCAAATACAGAATCTCGCTCTGGCGAAAGTGCGATTTCTTCAAATTAATTTTGAAATGCATGGTTCTCAAATTATCCAAAAGTTTGTTTATGTTTTCCAAATGTTCCTCCATTGTTTCTGATGCTATGAGTATGTCATCAACATATCTCGTAGTAAAGCTTTTGACCTCTTCAGTTAGATTCCTGTGTAGTCCTCTTATCAATGCACATCCTGCTGTTTTTACACCAAAGGGCATGCGAGACCAGATATAGCTTTGGTTATCAAATAAAAACCCCGTCAATAACTGGGATTTTTCCTCAAGTTCCAGATGGTGGAAACTGTTCGTTAAATCGACGCTAGAATATATCTTCTTTCCACAGAAGCTCTTCAATACATTCTTGACCCTTGGCGCTTGGTCGTGCTCGACTAACAGTTTGCTATTTAAAACCCATGCGTCTAGGCATAATCTGATTGATTCATTGGGTTTGGCCACAGCCAATATTGCATTTAAATATGTGGTTGCTGCTTTTCTAATCATTCCAGAATCTAATAGGTTAGTAATAATGTCCTTGACCTAAGCAAAAAGTTTCTCTGGGATCGGGTACAATTTACTCTTAAATGGGGTCCAATCGGTGATTTGCATGGAATACTGAAAATTTAATACGTATCCAGGGATTGTGACGAAAACTCCCTTTTGATGTCTCAAAATCTCCTCTAATTTGCCTGTGTCAAGTTCCCCTAATATTGCCTCCTTAAGTCGCTCCTGAAGTAAAATTTCAAATTTGGACCCGCCAATTTCTTCCTCCGCCAAATGAATCCAAAGTTCCTGCGAAATATCTGGACCGTCAATTTCAATAACTGCTGTCTCGCTTACTCGTCCCTCCGTCGAGTTCTTATCTTCAATCGCCTCATTAGTGCATTCTTCAATGACCCAAGTATTCGCCTCTCTCTCTAGTGGACTTTCCTCCATGTTCAGACCAACGTGACTCAGCCTCTCAACTTGTTTAAAACACACAGTGTCATTATGTAGGTCAATTATAGCGTGGAAATCACAAATGAAGTTGGCTCCCAGAATAACATTATAATTCATTCTTGGTATCACGATAATAATAATAATAATATCGTATGGCCTCGGTACCGGGTGCAAGCTTTGTAATTTGTCACCCAGAAGGTAGCTTGCATGTCGAATTTCGTTGTACCTTTACTATGCAAGTCAAGGAGGTTAGATGTTAGATATCTAAGCTCCTTGAACACTACAGCGCTTTCTAGTAGAGAAATGAGGAACTTTTTGCTGGCGGAAACTCCCGAGATTAATTTTGCCACTATGAACTCGGCCTACTGAATTCAAATGGGTTCTTTGACATGCCAACATCGTATGACATGCGAATCGTATTTTTTCCGCCTTTCAAAAATCACTTACCACGGCCAGGAGCGAACCTGCAATCTTGGGGTTAGTAGACCGACACGATATCCACTCACCCACCACGATATAAGTTTGTGAAAATGTGTGGTTTAATATATCCAGATCTAAATATGCTAGGTGCTTGCAAACTATGGTCTTGTCAGGAATGACCCCTCGGACTTTCATTAATGGTACAGGCATAACTGGAATGGTTTGTTTATTTCCAATTTCTTTCAATAATGCTTCCGTGACTAAACTCACTTAGCTACCCGTGTCGATAAGGCACATCACTCTAAGACCTCCAATATGAGCATACATAATTGGTAATTGTCTGATTACATTCTCTCGGTCCTTCACCACTTCCTCCGGGCAATCGTCCGGGAATGCTACCCACTCTTCAATATTCGCAACAATCAATTCCTCCCGTTCCCTGGTTTCCTCCGTTCTCAGGCTATCTGGTTTTGATGTGATCGAGATTTTTTTTATCCTGCGACCCATTTGTTGAGTTTCGCCGGTTGTCATCGTGTCTCTCCTGCTGACGTAATAAACTTTCCGCTCCCGCATCCTGGTGATTATCTGGACTTTTTCTATTTGCCATCGCACGCCCCCACTTCTCTTTCTCTGTTTCTTCTTCTGCATTTAGTTCGTCCAGATATTTTTGCGACTCAGCGTAACGCTCGTTCCAGTCATTACGATAATCTCCCTGGTTTTCTTGCCGATAATTCCTCTGATTATTCCATCTGCCGTCCCCGTTCCTTTGATATGGTCTACCCTGCCTTTGGTTTCCCCTCCAGTTAGTATATTCTCGCTGGTACGTCCTCTGATTGTGATAGTTGTTCTGATTGTTGTAATTATCACGGCGATTTTTGAAGTTCCTATTGTTATTATTATTGTATTGGTTTCAACCGTCAAATTCCTGCCGTCTGGGCGTAAATTGTGAGCTAGTGGACTGCGTCTTCGTCTGATTGCTCTGACTTTGACTGTTTTGACGTCCCTGAACTATTTCTGCAGTGTTCACGCATTCCATATTCCGTCTCCCGGTCTGCGGACTGATCATACTCGTTTCGTCCAAGTGGCGGAGTATCTCCTCGGCCTGAACTGCGGTTTTGATAGTTCCTGCCACTAAAAAATTCTGTATGTTCATCGGAAGCTGCTTGCCGAAAGTCAATACCATGTTTTCCCCTGGAGGCGGCTCGTCAAAATCCCGAAATTTTGCTAGCTGCTGACTAAAAAACTCAGAAAACCTTGTAGCGTGTGTACTATGGTATTTTCTGGTATATAAGTCCATCCTCAACCCCTGTTGCAGTGAAGGACTCCAAAACTTCCTCAAAAATGCTTCTTTAAACTGGGCCATGTCATTAAACGTATACTTGAAGCTTTGAAACCAGATTAAACTTGAGCCCCCTAAAAAGTTCTCCACTAGACCAAGCTGTTTTGCGGGACTGACGTGTTGGTCATTAAAATAATCATCCAGCTGGCGCAAGAATGCTTTTGGAGTAGATCCTGAATTTTCCCTGGATTTGTCTGGTTTAAAATCATTTCCCCTAATAACTTGTACGGCTTGGGCAGGTGTCACACCAGGTGGGGGAGTTGACGTCTCCCCTCTGTAATTGTGGAATGTGTCGCAAGTTATCTTTGGACTCTGACCTCGGCTCGTATCCTCAGCTAGCTTCGACCCCTCCGGACTTCCAATATTTCCGTGTTTCCCTACTGAATTTTCTGAAGAGAATAAAGTGGCATTCGCTAAAGATCTTATCTCATTTTTAACGATGAGGTCTGCGTGTTCTTGGAGCTTGGACTTGAACTTTCCTCCAGAGCCTGTATTCTAGAGTTATTCTCGCCTAGCCTCTTTAATATAGTCAGCCTATCCCCTTTAGTCTCATTCACCTGCTGTTCCCAATCTTTCCGGATTCTACTCTTCAAATGGTTAATTTTTTCTTCGTTGTTTTCCTGATTCTCCTCAAGCTGTCCCCCCCCCCTATTTGATCTTGTATCCGCTGCTGAGTTTTAATTAATTGTTCTCCTATCTCTTCTCGTATTCGCTCTTGATATTTACTTAACTGGTCTTCCAGGTTTTCGCGCAAGTGCATCCGTTCTTTCTCCGTTTTTATCTCCAGTTTGTCAAGTTCCTTTATCAATCCTAACACATTGTTGTCGACTGAATTAATCTGCTCTTGTATGTTAATATTCTTCGCCTCTATTCTGTTGAGTTGCCCTTGTAATTCGTCCTGCGTGCATTTAATCCCTGCCGTATTATTCACACATGCTGTCTCGATTTGATTCAGTTTGGCGGCTGCCATTCCATCTAACTGTACTAGTTTGTCGTCAAATTTGGATTCTAGTATCTTGATTTCGCCTAATTGTCTTGAATTATTCTCTGACACCTCCCCCGCCAGTTTCGCTAGTTCTACTTTAGTATGATTTATTTCAAGGGTTATCCTCTCTAATTGAACTGTTTGTAAGGTTGCCTGCTCCGATAACTTGTGGTTTAGTTCAAGTAACTGTTTATTATTATCATCACTCTGTTCACGTAATTGAGTAGTTATGTTATTTAATTGTTTATCGTTCTGTTCACGCAACTCGTGTAATTGTTTATCGCTATCCAATATCTGGATTTCCAATTGCACCGTAATGTTACTGTTCACGTCCTGTAATTGTTTATCACTCTGTTCACTCATGCTTTTTAACTGTTCCTCCGTCTTTGCAGATAATTGCACAGTCAACTGTGCGGACATCTGCTCCATCAACGCTTTAATCTCCTCGATGCTAGCCATCGCAAAACACACAAATAGATTCTGAGAAAATAGGGTCATACAATGGGATTTCAGTCGTACACACACACACATGTCTTGATATTTAAATATTACATTGATTCTATTTTAAATAAATGTTCAGTAATCAAAATCATACTGAATAATGACTCTTATTTCCAAACAACAAATAACTCCCTTGTGATGTGCTTTAAAATTCCTAACTAACAGAATTTACGAAAAAACACTTTAATTAACCGAAGTTAATTAAATGTAAAGTAAGGCAACACCTTCCTGCTTTTGACTGAGTTCACTAAATATGCAAATTTTCTAATTTTCAGCTGGGCGCCAGAACAAGTTATCAACAAACACAATATCAATTTCTAACCTTGTTCAACGTTTCTAACTTTAAGAACTCAGTGATTTTACTGATACACATGGCGGTACAACTTCGCCTCTATTTACTGAATTTACTTTGTTCCTGCTAACCTGGCATCATTTCTCAGCGAAATAAGGATGAGGTCAACAAAACAACAACAACAACAAACCCCACTTGGGCAGTCATTTTTTATATATGAACCCTTGCAAAGAAGCAGATGAGACTCAAT
Organism: Meconema thalassinum; assembly: GCA_946902985.2. Classification (NCBI taxonomy): domain Eukaryota; kingdom Metazoa; phylum Arthropoda; class Insecta; order Orthoptera; family Tettigoniidae; genus Meconema; species Meconema thalassinum. Next base: position 426,009,673 of record OX336394.1, on the reverse strand, counting down.
TTCGGGGGTGTAACAGTCCATTTCGTAAAGTTGTTGTTAAGCGCTTCTTATAACATGCAGGGTAACATATAACAAAATAACATAAAGGAAAAAGTGAATACCAGGATTAAAACATATGAATTTAATAAACAGATCAACGAATTTACACTATTTACAACAACAAAAACAAGGTCTCAAAGTGACACCCATTTGAACTAATAAAATTGCCAAACTAGGCCTGATCTCATGAGAGATCGTAAACATCTGGACCAAATGTCCCAAATTACTGCAATGACATGTGCGTTTGCGGCTTTCTACATGCGGTACGATGTGTACAAATTAACGCGAGATCCGTTACCATCCAGTAAACCTTCAGGGGACGAATCTGCATTGTCTTAGAGCTAGACAGACACGAGGAACCAACAAAACACTAATTAAACTAATCCGACACTTCCTACACTAAATAAGACGAAATAATTTCCGCATGAAATTGGAATCAAAGAACTGCCGTAGCAAACAACATTAACGCCTAAAATTAGGACTTTTCAAATCAACACAAGTAAATCAACACGTGACCAATCAAGAAAAAAACACATAGGCCGCTTGCCATTTTTACAAGAAAATACAAAATACACCCAACGTTGTCACAACAGACTAAATCCAACAATATAAACAAATGAAATGAGTCACAGAAATCACTAGGCTCAAAGCCAGCATTTACATCATAAAAACAAATATTTCATTTCATACGATATGCGGTAATTCGTAACGGACACGGCGAACTCCCAATTAAAATTATGATCCAACGATCATTAAAAGAACACGTTTGCTACAGATAGCTTACAGGGGTCAGTCGGTCAGCTGGACTGCCTAAACGATGAATCACCAAACATAGACGGGCACAAAGTGGAATCTGCAACATCTGTCAACCCACGTGTCAATTACCTCGACCTGCCGTAGCAATGGCTCGAGTCTCGAAGAAGCGTGCTCCCAATAGCACATAATATACGTGTGTGTGTCAAAATATAAAATACCTTAGCATTTCCTAAGAAAATATAAGAATCAGCACAGGACAAGGTACAGTAGCCTCGAAGAACGCTCTGCCTTTAAATAAAAATACAACCACAATATTTGAGGGCGGTAAACACATTCTACCCCTCATCACGAAGAAACAATACACACACCTTGACACAATACACACACCAGAATCACACGTATGGGTTTGGCAGAAACCTGAAATAAAAGACATAATATTTCCACCGACTTGCGCTCCCAATCTAGTCCGTGACTGGCGAACCTGAAAAGGGATCTAAAAAAATCAAAAATATAGAACTAAGGTGTTCTACAGTGACATCTTAACTTGTTGCGCTCGGCAACCCTAGTATGAATAAAATCCTGTTCGTAAAACATCTAACAACTTTTACCCCCTTCTCCTACTAAAAATGAATTTGAATAAAAGCACCATTTATCGACCATGACGAATTTCGCATTCGCATGAATATAATCAAAATACACGCGCCGTGCATACTAATAATGACTCATAAAAATACAATCAAACAAATAATTTTGGCCACGTGCCAACGTACATTTAACAGATAACAGTGTCTGCACACAAAATCTAAATGCACAAGAAAAACCATGAATAAAATATTTACACGTTCCCACGTCTACCCTAGCTACATATTGAATAAATCAATGGTTTGTACATCACCGTGCTGCTTGCAGAAATCAACCTCCATCCCAATGCAATCCCCCACGGGAAATCTACTCCTTCATCGTCGACATTCTGGAAGAGGCGTAACACATCATTTCACCAATCGACCTTCCTGTAGACATCTTGGCGTGGCTTCTTGAGAAGAAATGTTCAAAATTAATATTCTACCTAGCTAGAATCGCTATGAGCTACTGACTTTCACTCAAAGGGTCCTGGGCGATTACTCAACGTTGAACTGGCCCTATCTAAGCATTTGCTTACTTCAGACGCACATATACATCACACAAAAATATAACACAAAATTTACAGAAAATATTACAATCTTCGTCCACGACGCAACTGGCATTTAACAAGTCTCACAAATTACGTATGCCGAGTAGCGCTTATCTCAACTAGAGATCTCCCTCCGCTAGGCATGAACTCTGCTCCCAAGAGCACAATAAAATGTTCGTTCGGACTGACGTGAAGTATGCTCATCAGAGCCTGATAAAAATCGTCTCTCAAACTGGCGTGAACGAAGCTCCACAGAGCTCGATAAAGTTGTGTGTCAAACTGCTCATCACCGATCAATTTATTAGAAACTGACAGAAAGGAGTGGAGTGGGGGCAATCTGTGAAAATAATCTGTAACTTTCAACTCACAGACTTGGGACTAGTTTCAAACTCCTTCTTTTTATTTAAACGTCTCAATGCACTCATGCGGAATCCTATCGCATCGGCGGTTCTTCATACACGTGTTTTTAGCGCCTTTTTTTTGGAACGCAAATCTCCGCGTGGTTTAGGCGTCCTCTCTCCTGATTCGATGATTCAATCGAGTATCGGTTGGAAATTCACTTCTGGCACGCCCATAATGACGCCGACTTGGATGCGCGTTCACCCTGAATTTGTCCTTGAACTCGGCTTAGCTGCTCATCGCCAAGAATAACTACCACGCTACCTCTGTTGCAAGCGTTGCGACACACTAACTGTCTTCCGTTGTCAATCTCAAAATGCTCTGCCAGGATATCAGTAATAATAATAATAAAAATCATGAAGACTTATTGATCGGCAAATCAATAAGTGTTCAATAGAAAAGATTTTGAAGAGAAACTCATGGCTAAGAAGAAGAATTCCTCAAGTAAGGACACCCATAAATCGCCAAAGAAAAGAAAAAGTGATAAATTGAACCCTTAGGAATTGTTAGATACGTTTTAAGCAGAAGCCTAATTTTTAAGAAAGGTTCCATCCTATTATTGTGAATTGATATCATGTATTTCCTTAGAAACATTAAAACTATTTTTATGGGTATTATGGGTTTTAATCTTTTACATGAAACTGTGTTCCGTTACAAATGACAGTTGTCAGCTTTAATTTACGTAAGGAAATGTCTATTAAGGTAATATTGGTACATAAACCGCCCTGCCACTTTTCCCCCCGCATAAAACTCGCGTAGTACACAAGCCTAAATACAACCACAATTGAAGGCTTGTTTAGATACATCGATAAGATTCAATAAATAAACAATAACATGGTGACTGTGAGAGCGGGCCGTACACTGCCATGCTGAACGTGGGCCACTTTTGTGACGTTTTGCCGGAGGCTTGTGGCCTGTCTATCTAGTGCGGCCTTGTTAGAAGGCGGAAATTCTTTGGGAAAATATATACTATCCTTGTATATTATACCATTATTAAATTTATATTAAACCTGGAACTGTAACAACAATATAAACTAATCTTTACTGATCGGTCATATTTATACCGATGATGACTATTAACATGATTTTGACATTAATCGGTATAGCATTTGTAAATGAAAAGTATAGCAGAAGAGAACTATTCAGGGGAAAGCGTTAATAATTATATTAACGAAGTCATATGGTTAAAGAATGTTACTTTTGAAACGATAGACGTGTAAATAGTGTATATAAATATTTCCATTTGTTTAAATTGAGGGTTTTTATTATTTATAATCTATATATATAAAGCTCAATGTTTGTCTGTCTGTCTGTCTGTTATGTATACAAATCCACACCGTTTCACCGATCTGAACCAACATTTGTATACTTACCCTTCGGATCCCTGCGGGTAACCCTGTCCACTTGAAATTTCCGACAGACCACCCCATTCCCTGCATTTAGGCCCTTTGTCCCAAATCTACACCGTTTCACCGATCTCAACCAAAATTTGTATACTTACCCTATGTAAGTGAAACTTGGACTATTGGTGTAGCAGAAAAGAGGAGAATTGAAGCATTTGAAATGTGGTGTTACAGGAGAATGATGAAGATCAGATGGGTAGATAGGGTTACAAACAAAGAGGTATTAAGCCGAGTGGGAGAGGAGAGATGTTTCTGGCGACTGCTAATGAAGAGAAGAGATAGGTTGGTAGGACACATACTAAGACACCCAGGAATAGCAAGCTTAGTTATGGAAGGAAGGGTCGAGGACAAGAACTGTAGGGGTAGACCAAGGTTAGAATATGTTAAACAGATTGCCTCGGATGTGGGGTGTGGTAGCTATGTAGAGATGAAACGATTAGCTCAGGACAGGGAGGCGTGGAGAGCTGCATCAAACCAGTCAAAAGACTGAAGACTCAAACAACAACAACCCTATGTAACCCTGTAAATAACACTGTCCACTTAAAATTTCGGACAGACCACCCCATTTCCTGCATTTAGGCCCTTTGGCAAACTTCTACACCGTTTCACCGATCCAAACCAAAATTTGTATACTTACCCTTTGCAACCCTACGGGTAACCCTGTCCACTTGAAATTTCGGACAGACCAACCCAATCTCTGCATTTAGGCCCTTTGGTCCAAATCTACACCGTTTTACCGATCAGAACCAAAATGTGTATACTTACCCTTTGCAACACTGCGGGTAACCCTGTCCACTTGAAATTTCGGACAGTCCAACCCAATCTCTGCATTTAGGCCCTTTGGTCCAAATATACACCGTTTCACCGATCAGAACCAAAATTTGTATACTTACCCTTTGGTACCCTGCGAGTAACACTGTCTGCTTGAAATTGCGGGCAGACCACTCCATTCCCGGAAAGTGGACAGGGTCCGTCCCAAAGGCAATGGAAAAAAGGGGTAAAACCGGACCCGCTCAGGAAACCTTCAGGGTTGCCAGCTCCTGAACTCACCAGCTATGAGCCCTTGAGGATGTAGCACTATCCAGGGTGCACTAGGGCTACACACACCCTGCCTCCTTGAGGGTCTTGAGCAGAAGATATGAGATATTAAGAAAAGAATGAGGCTATCAGGAATGATTAGACAAGGGCCAATTAAGGCGGGAAAGTGAAAGAGTCGCTAGGCCTCGGATAATCTGATACCATCGGGGTCGGAAGAGAACAAGAGTTTGACCAAGGGAGGCTGACAGGAAAGAGAACTGAAAGGTGCCCGGCACCAGTAAGTAGAGGCAATGCCGGACTCAGCTGTGGTCCCGTGGTCGCAAACCCACGTCCCACAAGTTGTGACCCTGGTGGGTGGAGGGGGGAAGAGGTCAGAATAGCTTGCTCATTCATCGCTAGGTGACATGAGAAAAATGTCCAGACCCCGCCGTGTTACCTGTTATTGCTGACTATGCTGATGTTCATACAGGGTCTTTGCTCAAACCGCTGTAGTGTTACGAAAGAATGAGTGATTCACCGGTCAATGTGAATAGGACCGGGAACCCCCCCCCCCCCCGAACGTCTGTCATCATATATCGTCATCATCTGCGATATTCTCAGCTACGTGCAGCTTGGACCCGAGCAGTACTCGATAAGCTCTTTCACTACACGCATCGAGTATAGGCCTAAGCCAGAATATAACGTTCAGACTTTGGAAGACATCGAAGATAGTAATCTGAATTACCTATATCAGATTTAAAATTACACCATGTTCGTTTAGTAGTCATTTTTCATTACCTTATTATTATCATAAGGGCAAATGACCTAGATGTTACACCCTTTATACCACTAATCACCACACACAATAAGTCTTCATCGCCTGTGAATTTTGAAATATTTCTTTCTATCACGGTAGTTTGTAAGTTTGTCGTGTCAATTCAACAGTAGTTTTCATTACCATCCTCATCAAAAGGGCAAATGACCTAGATGTTACGTCCATTATACTACTAAGTAACACCACAGTCTTCATCGCCTGTGATTTTTAAAATGTGTATTTCCATTAGTTTGTAAGTTTGATATATCCGTTAAGTAGTAATCGTCTTCATTATCATCCTCATCAAAGGGCCAAATGACCTAGATGTTACGTCCATTATACTACTAAGCAACACCAGAGTCTACCTAGCTTGTGATTTTAAAAATGTGTATTTCCTTTAGTTTGTAAGTTTGATATACCCGTTCAGTAGTAATCGTCTTCATTATCATCCTCATCAAAGGGCCAAATGACCTAGATGTTACGTCCATTATACTACTAAGCAACACCAGAGTCTACCTAGCCTGTGATTTTAAAAATATGTATTTCCATTAGTTTGTAAGTTTGATATACCCGTTCAGTAGTAGTCGTCTTCATTATCATCCTCATCAAAGGGGCAAATGACCTAGATGTTACGTCCATTATACTACTAAGCAACACCAGAGTCTACCTAGCCTGTGATTTTAAAAATATGTATTTCCATTAGTTTGTAAGTTTGATATATCCGTTCAGTAGTAGTCGTCTTCATTATCATCCTCATCAAAGGGGCAAATGACCTAGATGTTACGTCCATTATACTACTAAGCAATACCAGAGTCTACCTAGCCTGTGATTTTAAAAATGTGTATTTCCTTTAGTTTGTAAGTTTGATATACCCGTTCAGTAGTAATCGTCTTCATTATCATCCTCATCAAAGGGCCAAATGACCTAGATGTTACGTCCATTATACTACTAAGCAACACCAGAGTCTACCTAGCCTGTGATTTTAAAAATATGTATTTCCATTAGTTTGTAAGTTTGATATACCCGTTCAGTAGTAGTCGTCTTCATTATCATCCTCATCAAAGGGGCAAATGACCTAGATGTTACGTCCATTATACTACTAAGCAACACCAGAGTCTACCTAGCCTGTGATTTTAAAAATACGTATTTCCATTAGTTTGTAAGTTTGATATACCCGTTCAGTAGTAGTAGTAGTAGTCTTCATTGTGATCCTCATCAAAAGGGCAAATGACCTCTCATTCCTTTAAAGTATCAATTATTCCCATTCGTTGATAAGTTACATGTGCCAGTAGTCGCTTCTATGTTCATCATCACTATGTAGAAGATGTTTTGCGTCAGAAGAAAAGACAACTGGATGCTCAGGAACGTTAATGATATATCGACTGCGAAATCTGGAAGCTTCTATTTTAGGAATTGCTTTAGACATTTATCGTTCAGTTTAAACCTTAACAAGACGAAACTTTTAACCAGATAGCGATCTAAGTGGGAGCTCTTCGGCAAAAAATAATCAAGTCTTACCCGAAATGTGAGTCCTAAAAATAACTTTTTCTATTATTTTCTAAGTTTCATATGTCAGTTATGTAGTAATTTTCAATAACATCCTGATCAGTAGGGCAAATTACCTAGATGTTACGCCCTCAACGTCATTTGGGGTAAATGACCTAGATTTTAAGTCCATTATATTTCTAATCACCACCACATAAAGTCTTCTACGACTGAGATGTCACGAATTCTGGGACCGCTAACGACATATCTCGACTCGGACTGAAGACAAATATCACGAGAATGATCATTATTTTACAGAGCCTTCCCATAGTGACTTAAGTATAAACATTGTCACTGGGTTTGATAATGTAAGAAATGAATACATCAATAAATATAATTTATGACGTTGAGTGTTAAGGAGACTGAAATATTATCATCTTTCCACCGGGCGAAGCCGGGTACTACTGCTAGTACTTAATAATATTTAAATGTTTTTGAGATAGATAATAGTTTGGAAGAGCGAATTTTTTTTATGTGAGTGTTTGATGTTAGCTATGATTATTGTATGTATGGAAGCTTTGTCAGTCATGAACGCCGGAAGCAAGTGTTAGCAAAAATGTTTTGTAGTATGGAGGCTTTTAAACGAGAAATGGTCTTAATAGAGGAAGCTTTGTAAATGTTATTGTTTGAAATACCAGAAACTCTAACGCATTTCATTTATACGTATTGTGTATGTCAAGAGGGTAGTCCTTGCAAGGCGGCAGACAAGCTCGCACCGTTATAAGCAAGGCTGAGCAACAAATGAGCCGATATATAATGCAGGTGTGTATGTAGAGGAATCTGACAGCTGACTCACAGCTATTATTTAATAACCAGTTCAGATATGCGGAAGGCACGCTCCTGAGAAATGTAAACGTTTGAAACGGAATGCCTGGCTCAATGCAAAGCCAGTAGAATGTTTTGATTATTTTAGAATTTTGTAGGAGTTATAATCTTTTATTTTTTTAACCAGTTATGTTAGTGTGGGTGTAAGAAGTTTTGCCAGCAGCAGTGGCGGGAATGAATGATTATATTAAGGTGTTATTTTGTTAATAAGTGTTATTTAGTTTTATTAATAAATGTATATTTTTATAAGCCTTGTCTCGTGTACCATGATTATTCTATAAAAGGAGACGTGTTATGGAACAGCCTAAAATAGATAGGATGTCTATTTCTTTCCAACAAAGCCCTGAAATATTAAGGTAACTTTTCACTCTACCGTATAAAGCTAGTTCGTTTTTTTTAATCCATAACATGTTCCAAGCCTATTGTGTATAATCCTGAAGAGCTCGTTGGTGTGATTGCGATAGTATATTAGCCGGGACTTTCACCTTTTATAATCCAGCTTTGCTTTGGATTGACCGACGAGTTCCTTCTCGATTTTACGGGTACAGTACTACCCCCGTAAATTGAATTATATTGAGACCACGATGGCTGTATTGGCAAATATGAATACAGTTATGGATGTCATAGTTGTGACGTGTATATTCATGACGTAGGCACGGATGACGCAGATTTCATGCAAGTAGGCTGGTTGAGCTGAGATTCTTGGTGACGTCATGATTTTGTTCGAGAAAGATCTTAGATTTACGACGCAGTCGCAGGAAACAAGGTATTGTGCTAAGGAAGAAGTTACCCTATTGGAGGAAAGGCTCGAACCAATGAACGATAGTTTGGAAGGAAGACGGAGATTACTGAAACTACCATATTTAATTACTTTTGGCATGCAGAATTGTGGAAAACTATTTTCAGTTATGGCATTGATTTGGAATTTTGAAGAAATTAATTTTGAGTTTTTGAAATTTGAAAATCCGTCAAGTATAGCCAAAGTTAAAACTTCTAGCAATGACGGAGCAACATGCTATGGAAGGGATGGATACGCCCCTTAAGAAGTTGATAACAGGTCGTGCACAGGAGAGAGGAGCTCTCATACTCTCATATCTGATGTCTCATACCGCATATATATTTCTGATGTCATATAGTCATTTTCGAGTGAATAAGTGAAGCAAGTCGTCTTTAGCGTGTGGTTAAAGCCCGGCGCATCGAACGAACACGGAGCAGTTCCATTTTACAGTGTTTGAAACTAGGCGAAGTTGAAACGCTCACATTAACGTTTCTACCTGATAATATATAAAGAGTTGGCTTCTGCCTTTATTATAATTCAATTGGGCAGTACAACATTGAGGTGTGTAGAAGATTTGAACAATTTCACAGTTATAATTTGGAAGATATTGGCATTTTAAGACTGCAGACAAAAGTGATTTTCTCGCCACCTGAGAAGCACTTTTAAATTACCACATTATACACTACGGCTGACACGTGTATTGCAACCGTGATATTGGAGAATACGTTTGGTGATACAACGATACATTCTACTATGGAACATTATAATCTGGCAGTGCTTTCAATCATTATAACGGAAGTGAAGATGGAAGGCTAAGGCTTTAATGCAATTGGGACATATATCGATGGAGTGAAATAACAGCATGGAACTTCGTTAATCGTCATTCTATAAAAGCGAGCATGTAGTGAACATCCAACTACACTCATGCATCGTGAATCCATCGCTGAATTATATCAAATGGCAGTGGAAATATATTCATACTCTACAATTATGAATATTTCTGCGGAAGTAACTGCAATAAACTTCATGGCGAATTGCGACCAGAACTTCAGGGATCTTTCAAGAGAGGCCAGGGTGGACCCGGCTCACAAAGAAGAGTTTTGCCAGAAGGATGTCTTTCGTATACACGGAGCAGTGCAATTTCCGGAGGAGGAAGCAGTTCGATTCTCCGAGGGCGCTGATTCCAGGTTCGAGGTCGGAGCACATCTTTACGCTGGTGAAATGGAACCAACAGCAGTTTTCTTTGAAAACTTTCCTCTAGAACTTCAATCAACAGATAAAGTAGTCGTGAACGTTTCTTGTATTATTTGAGTTATTTAGCGATATCTGAGCAACCATTTTTCCCATATTTTCTGTCCTATATTTTGCCCCATATTCTTGATTAATATTTCTGTACTCAGTACACTTCGATGATTTATGCCTTTTTCTTCGATTTATTGAGACATTATTATGTCATTGGCATAGTTAAATAATTTTGAATCAGTTAAGACTGATAATTAATATTCTTTCAGTAATTTGCATATTCTTGTAGTCACGATTTGACTGTAAAGTTAACGATTTGCTATGGCAAATTTGAATTCAGACAGCGTGTCATTTTATTAAAGTAATTCTTTCCAGTTAATTACTTTGACCAATTTTCTGTCATCCTCAAGAAAGAAGAATAATTAAAAGATTTTAGAGCGTTAAAATCTAATACGTTATCGACGATCTTTGAAATACTAGTCGTCTTATGAACATGATTGCAACATAGACATTTATCGTCAGTTATGAAACACCATTGCATTATAGACAATTTTATGAAAAATGAACTTTGATTACGATTTATTGAATACACTATAGTAATGAACATTTGATAGGAGTTTTTCTCAATTATAGATTGGAACAATAATGTTTGCATTCCACGGTCTAATTGTATTCTATTCGACTATTTATGCAGTTTAGATGAACTTTGATTGAAGATAGTATTTTTATACTGCGATACTTTGAAGATATTAATCTCAATTTTGATAGACCAGGGAGGAGTGTCTAATCGTATTTGCTATTAAATTTATTTGTGATTGGCAAATTTTTACTTCATATCGATTCATGAATGAAACCCACGAAGGTTAAATAATAACAGTCATTAATACAATTGATGAATATAAGAATTTTTAAAGAGGAACAATGGATGTATAATCGTTAGTTCAGTGGACGTGTAAAAGTCGCTGATGAATAATGCCCTTGAATAAATGAAGGAGATTCCCACAGTAAGATGGATGATGTTGTTGAATTTATAAGTGGAGGTTTTTTGTATGTATTGTGGAAGATTTTGATGCCATATATATATATTGAGATATATGATGAATTCTGGGCCAATTGTTGTGCAATTTTGTGCGTTTTGAGCGAAGTATTTTTCCGCTGAATGTATTGTCCTGGTTCTTTGAAAGTTATTCATATGAAGATACTGTTAAAATTAACAAGAGTGTTAAATAATTTGAGATGAAGATGTTGAATGGAGGTTACCGTCACAAATAATAATAATAATTATTAAACCTTATTAAACCTGAATCTAACATTTAAATATAACTAACCTTCATTGGTCGATTATATAACCACGATTTGAGTAATTATCAACCGGATAAACGTGTGGTTTAATGTATTTCTTGTATAAATAATATAAACAATATAATTAATATTGTAAATAATTATGTAAATATCTTTGATAATAATTTGAAATGAAAGGGATTAATAGAGGCGTGTATAAGTTTTTCAATTGTCGTTTGACATTGTTATAAACAATTTATTATTGTTATAAATAATTAATGAACCTTTGTTATTAACATTAAGAGTTTTGTTATTATACTCTAAACAACGCTAGTTAAGCAAGTGGATTGAACAATTAAACATGATTTGGGATTATTATAGTATTCCATTGGTGTTTGAATGGAGCATTTAAAAGATTTGCGTGATAATATTTCAGTTGAGAAGTGGACATTTAACGTGTTTTGAAAGGGAGCCAGGCTCTGATGTAACTCGCATATGCTAAGGTCCACTTGACGATGCAGGTGTATCGCAGCTGGCCAGGAAACTGTATGATAGAGGCCAAGGACGTCTCCATAATAGCCTTGTGGCTATAAATAAAATGTGATGTGTATAAACACGCAAAACAATTGCTATATGTGTCTCGTCCCAAATCCCGTTTCCATTCCAAATGCATTATAATTTTTACGTGATTTTTGAGCTTGAGAAAGCTGAAACATTGTATGTAGAGTATACAAGTCCTACAGGAGGACATGTATATGTGGACAATGGCTTCTGATTGCCACGTTTATTTTGTTGTTTTATTTTTGTTAAATTCATTCTTTATGTGAAATAAATTATTGTGCAGGTTAAGGTTTCTTGTCTTCGTTGTGGTTCATTTTAAATATCATGGTGGAGGTTATTGTGTGGGCATACTTTTAAGTGATCCAGTTGACAACCCAGTCCCCGAGATAAATGTAAAAGGTAAGTATGAACCCCCGTATATTTTGGTGTGTTCCACAATAATTTCTTGTTTACTACTGTGCTCTAATCTCGATAGTATCTGTCAGTGCCATTTTCATTGATGTAGCTGTGCCGGTGCGATTGATTATTGGCAATCCGAGTGAGGGGGCGGATATCTGACAGCCTACTATCCGGATATCGGGGACAGTACTGCCCCCGTAATTGAATTATGTAGAGACCACGGTGGCTATATTTGAAATTATGATTAGAGTTATGGCTGTCATAGTTATGACGTGGGTAGTCATGACGTAAGCACGGATGACGTATATGTTATGCCAGCAAGCTACTTGAGCTGAGATTCTCAGTGACGTCAGCATTTAGTCCAGAATGTTCCAAGATGTACGACGCAGTCGCAGGAAACGAGGAATTCTGCTGAGGAAGAAACTATGCTATTGGAGGAGAGGCATGAACCAATGAACGATAGTTTAAAGGAAGACGGAGATTGCTGAAACTATGGTATTTTTATGACTTTTTGAATGCAGAATTGTGGAAACCCATTTGCAGTAAAAGCATTGATTTGGAAATTTGGTGAAATTTATTTTCAGTTTTTGAATTTTTAAAATCCGTCATGAATTAACGAAGTTGGAAGTTCTAGCGATGACGTAGTATCACGCGTTGGAAGGGATGGTAACGCCCCTCGAGAAGGTAATAAAAGGGCTTGCGCAGAAGAGAGGAGCCTCTTCTCTTCTCTTCTCTTTCGTTCGCTGATCATTCTGAGATCTAATGCTCAGATCATCGAAGTTTTTGTGAAAGTCATTTTCTTATATATTCAATATAGTGAGACATCAAAGTGAACAGCAAGTGAAAAGAATCGTTTTTATAACGCGTGGCAAGGCCACTATGTTAACGAGATACAGGTCAAACTAGGTGAAGTTGGAACAGACCTTAGAAAGCTTATATGAGTTTAGCTTCAAACAGTTAGCGGTCTACGATAAGATAATTGTATTGTGCAGTACTACATGCAATTCTAGAGAAAAGCTGAACAATTTCGACCGAGTACTTCAAAAGATATTAGCTGTTTTATACGACTGGCAAAAGTGATTATCTCGCCACTAGAGAAACACTTTTGTATAAGCCAGAAACAACGCAAGGCTAACGCTGCGAGTGGAGTAGAAAGACTTCAGATTGCTTGCTTACAGAACGATACAGTATAATGGAGCATTTGAATACGGCAGTTTGTTCTTCTGACACTACAACTGAAGTGCAGATGGAAGGCTAAGAGGACTTATTGCAATTGGGACATACTTCATTGGAGTAAGATAGCGACATGGAACTTCGCTAATTGCTATTCCACACAAGCGAACATGCGGTGAATACCATCTACACCCATGTTTCGTAAGTAAAGGCTGAATACCATCGAACAGCCATAGAAACAATTTCATACTCTGAATATGAATAATTTCTTCGGAAATTTCTACAAAACGTCATGATGATTGTCTACTGGAACTTCAGGGAATTTTTCAAGAGAGGTCAGGGTAGTCCCGACTCACAATGAAGATTATTGCCGGAAGGATGTCTATTCGTTTTCGAGGAGCAGAGTGATTCACGGAGAAGGAAGCAGTTCGATTCTCCGAGGGTGCTATTTCCTATTTCGAGGATGGAGCTCAGCTTTAACGTGGTGAAATGGATCCATCAGCAGTCTTCTTTGGGGAATTTTCCTCTGGAACGTCAATCGGCAGATAAGGTAGTCGTGAACGTTTATTGTATTTGAGTAACCTAGTAATGTTTGAGCAACCATTTTCCCATATTTTTATCCCCATGTATTTTGCCTTATTTTCTTGTTGAGATTCTTATTCTCAGTACACCTTGTTGAGTTTTGCATTTTTCGACGATTTATTAAGACATTGTTATGTCATGGGCATAGTTAACGATTTTGAATCAGTTGAGACTGGTATTTAGATTTTTCAGTAATTAATATTTTTTTTGTAGTCACGATTTGACTGTAAGTTAATGATTTTTATGGCAGATTTAAATTCAGACAGCGTGTCATTTTATTAAAGTAATTCAACCCCAGTTTAATTACTTTGAACAATTTTCTGTCATCATCAAGAAGGAAGAACATTTAAATGATTTTAGAGCGTTAAAATCTCTTACGTTATCGACGATCTTGGAAATACTAGTCGTTATTTGTATTGATTGCAACACAGACATTTATCGTCAGTTATGAATGAACATTGCATCATAGACACTTTTGTGAAAGAGTAATGTTAATAATGAATTATTGAATGCATTAAAGTCAAGTACTTTTGTTAGGAGTTTTTCTCAATTAGAGATTTATATAACGATGTTTGCATTCCCCAGTCTAATTGGATTCTATTCGACTACTTTGCAGTTTAGTCGCACTTTATTTGAAGATAGTATTTTCATACTACAATTTCTTTTAAGATGTTAGTCTTAAATTTTGATAGACCAGATAGGCGTATATAAGCGTATTCACTATTAAATTTGTTTGTGATTGGCAAGTTTTGACTTCATTTCAGTTCATGAATGAAATCTACGAAGGTTAAATAGAAAAACAGTTTTGAAACAATTTATGATTATAAAATTTTTAAGTGGAACTATGAATGTATAATCGCTAGTGCAGCGCGTGTTGAAAGTCGCTGAGATATAATGCCCTTGAATATGAAGGAAGTTCCCACAGGAATAAATGTTAAAGAATTATTTGTGGAAGTTTTGTAAGTGATGTGAAAGTTGTAAATGCCATATAGATTAATATATGATGATTTTGGGCATATTTTTAATGCAGATTGTGCATTAACTTGTTAGCGAAGGATTTTCCGCTGGAGTAAGATTGTTATAGTTCGTTGAAAATTAATCAAGTGATTTACTGTTATAATTAACACGAGTTTTGAAAGAATTTGAGACAAGATGTTGAATGAAGGTTGCCGTCACAAATCATTATTAAGAACGTTATTAAACCAGATTGTGACATTAAAATGTATAACTAACCTTCATTGGTCGATTATATTAAACAGGATTATAAAATTACCAACCGAATGAACATGTGGCTAATGTATTTATTAAATTAATAATTTAAACAATTTAAATGTTAATATTGTAAATAATTGTTGTAAATATTTTTGAAAATAATATGAAACGAGAGTGATGTTAAAGGCGTGCTTATAATATTTTTATTGTCTTTGACAAATATTATAAACAATTTCTAATTGTTATAAATAATTTATGTGATTTTGTTATAAACATTTAAGAGCTAATTAAACATTTGGATTAAAGTTAACAAGTTTAAGAAATTTATGTAATGATCCATTAGGATGTGATCAAAGTACTTGAAAGATTTGCGTAAATATAATGTGAGTTGTCTTGTAAGACATTTAAAAGCTTGAGAGTGCAGGCTGGATTCTTACGTAACATAGCGTGTGAGAAGGGAGTGCATTTGACCAGTATGCGTCAGGCTGGAAGGTAGCCCGCAGCTGTGTCAACATATGGTTTTCAGAGAGTGAGGTCGTACACTCTGGCCTTGCGACTATAAATATCATTCTCTTGTTTATTAAAAGGAAACAAATGCTCTATATATATATGTCACACCCTGACGTCCTTTTCCAATCCAATAGTGTTATGAATATTACGGTATTTGGAGCTCTTGGGAGCTAAAATGTTTTATATATCATGTTGTATAATAATTTTGCAAGTCCTACTGGAGGACGTAATCAGATTGACTTGGGCTACTGATAGCCACGTATATTTTGTTGTGTTAGGAAAATCATACCCTTTATTAGAAATAAAGCTTTTGTACAGTTCAAAGTTCTCGTCTTCGTTTCTGGTTCATTTTTAAATGTCATGACGGAGATTATTGTGTGAACAGACTTTTAGTGATCCTGTTGTCAACTCAAACCCCGAGATAATTAAGAGGTAAGCAACGGTAAGTATAAACCCCCGTCTATTTTGGTGTGTTCCACAATGATTTCCAGTGAATTTCTGTGCTCTTATCTCGATAGTATCTGTCAGTGCCATTTTCATTGATGTAACTGTGCCGGTGCGATTGATAATTGGCAATCCGATTGAGGGGGCGGATATCTGACAGCCTACTATCCAGGTAAACGGGGACAGTACCTTCCCGGGATTTGCCCGAAGACGAAGTGGGAAACCTCGAAAAAGCACTTCGGGGATGGCTGAGGTGGGAATCGAACCCCCTCTACTCATTTGGACCACCCGAGGCTGAGTAGACCCCGTTCCAGTCCTCATACAACTTTTCAAATTTCGTGCAGAGCCGGGAATCGAACCCAGGACCTCCGGGGCGGCAGCTAACCATGCTGACAGCTACGCTACGGAAGCGACTAATTAAATTTGTGTGAAGCTAAATTTGCAGGTTAGATTTCGTTGAAACGATCTGAGAAAGTTCCAACGTTCACCACTAGGTATCAGTGAATCTGGTAGCGGAAGTTGGAACTACTCGACATTGAACTCAACTTGTAGCTCACCCCATGGGTGTACGCATTGAAGCAGCTACAGCCTCTGGTGAGCCGAACATATCCTCGGACACTCCCGGCATAAAAGTCATACGCTTGGCACTCGGCGGACGGAACTTGTGACCGCACTCCAAAAATTGTTTAGTTATTTATTTATTTATTTATGTTTGTTGGACCCAGCAAGACATTTCTTGGCTTTTTTAGATCAAATGGGGTCATTCTCTTGCTTTTGAAGTTTAAATATATATACTAGCAGTAGTACCCGGCTTCGCCCGGTGGAAAGATGATAATATTTCAGTCTCCTTAACACTCAACGTCATACATTTTATTTATTGATGTATTCATTTCTTACATTATCAAACCCAGTGACAATGTTTATACTTAAGTCACTATGGGAAGGCTCTGTAAAATAATGATCATTCTCGTGATATTTGTCTTCAGTCCGAGTCGAGATGTGTCGTTAGCGGTCCCAGAATTCGTGACATCTCAGTCGTAGAAGACTTTATGTGGTGGTGATTAGAAATATAATGGACTTAAAATCTAGGTCATATGCCCCAAATGACGTTGAGGGCGTAACATCTAGGTAATTTGCCCTACTGATCAGGATGATATTGAAAATTACTACATAACTGGCATATGAAACTTAGGAAATAATAGAAAAAGTTATTTTTAGGACTCACATTTCGGGAAAGACTTGATTATTTTTTGCCAAAGAGCTCCCACTTAGATCGCTATCTGGTTAAAAGTTTCGTCTTGTTAAGGTTTAAACTGAACGATAAATGTCTGAAGCAATTCCTAAAATAGAAGCTTCCAGATTTCGCAGTCGATATATCATTAACGTTCCTGAGCATCCAGTTGTCTTTTCTTCTGACGCAAAACATCTTCTACATAGTGATGATGAACATAGAAGCGACTACTGGCACATGTAACTTATCAACGAATGGGAATAATTGATACTTTAAAGGAATGAGAGGTCATTTGCCCTTTTGATGAGGATCACAATGAAGACTACTACTACTACTACTGAACGGGTATATCAAACTTACAAACTAATGGAAATACGTATTTTTAAAATCACAGGCTAGGTAGACTCTGGTGTTGCTTAGTAGTATAATGGACGTAACATCTAGGTCATTTGCCCCTTTGATGAGGATGATAATGAAGACGACTACTACTGAACGGGTATATCAAACTTACAAACTAATGGAAATACATATTTTTAAAATCACAGGCTAGGTAGACTCTGGTGTTGCTTAGTAGTATAATGGACGTAACATCTAGGTCATTTGGCCCTTTGATGAGGATGATAATGAAGACGATTACTACTGAACGGGTATATCAAACTTACAAACTAAAGGAAATACACATTTTTAAAATCACAGGCTAGGTAGACTCTGGTATTGCTTAGTAGTATAATGGACGTAACATCTAGGTCATTTGCCCCTTTGATGAGGATGATAATGAAGACGACTACTACTGAACGGATATATCAAACTTACAAACTAATGGAAATACACATTTTAAAAATCACAGGCGATGAAGACTGTGGTGTTACTTAGTAGTATAATGGACGTAACATCTAGGTCATTTGCCCTTTTGATGAGGATGGTAATGAAAACTACTGTTGAATTGACACGACAAACTTACAAACTACCGTGATAGAAATATTTCAAAATTCACAGGCGATGAAGACTTATTGTGTGTGGTGATTAGTGGTATAAAGGGTGTAACATCTAGGTCATTTGCCCTTATGATAATAATAAGGTAATGAAAAATGACTACTAAACGAACATGGTGTAATTTTAAATCTGATATAGGTAATTCAGATTACTACCTTCGATGTCTTCCAAAGTCTGAACGTTATATTCTGGCTTAGGCCTATACTCGATGCGTGTAGTGAAAGAGCTTATCGAGTACTGCTCGGGTCCAAGCTGCACATAGCTGAGAATATCGCAGATGATGACGATAAATGATGACAGACGTTCGGGGGGGTTCCCGGTCCTATTCACATTGACCGGTGAATCACTCATTCTTTCGTAACACTACAGCGGTTTGAGCAAAGACCCTGTATGAACATCAGCATAGTCAGCAATAACAGGTAACACGGCGAGGTCTGGACATTTTCCTCATGTCACCTCGCGATGAATGAGCAAGCTATTCTCACCCCTGCCCCCTCTACCCCCCTCCACCCACCAGGGTCACAACTTGTGGGACGTGGGTTTGCGACCACGGGACCCCAGCTGAGTCCGGCATTGCTTCAACTTACTGGTGCCGGGCACCTTTCAGTTCTCTTTCCTGTCAGCCTCCCTTGGTCAAACTCTTGTTCTCTTCCGACCCCGATGGTATCAGGTTATCCGAGGCCTAGCGACTCTTTCACTTTCCCGCCTTAATTGGCCCTTGTCTAATCATTCCTGATAGCCTCATTCTTTTCTTAATATCTCATATCTTCTGCTCAAGACCCTCAAGGAGGCAGGGTGTGTGTAGCCCTGGTGCACCCTGGATAGTGCTACATCGTCAAGGGCTCATGGCTGGTGAGTTCAGGAGCTGGCAACCCTGAAGGTTTCCTGAGCGGGTCCGGTTTTACCCCTTTTTTCCATTGCCTTTGGGACGGACCCTGTCCACTTTCCGGGAATGGAGTGGTCTGTCCGCAATTTCAAGCAGACAGTGTTACTCGCAGGGTACCAAAGGGTAAGTATACAAATTTTGGTTCTGATCGGTGAAACGGTGTAGATTTGGACCAAAGGGCCTAAATGCAGAGATTGGGTTGGACTGTCCGAAATTTCAAGTGGACAGGATTACCCGCAGGGTTGCAAAGGGTAAGTATACACATTTTGGTTCTGATCGGTAAAACGGTGTAGATTTGGAACAAAGGGCCTAAATGCAGAGATTGGGTTGGTCTGTCCGAAATTTCAAGTGGACAGGATTACCCGCAGGGTTGCAAAGGGTAAGTATACACATTTTGGTTCTGATCGGTAAAACGGTGTAGATTTGGACCAAAGGGCCTAAATGCAGAGATTGGGTTGGTCTGTCCTAAATTTCAAGTGGACGGGGTTACCCGCAGGGTTGCAAAGGGTAAGTATACAAATTTTGGTTCGGATCGGTGAAACGGTGTAGAAGTTTGCCAAAGGGCCTAAATGCAGGAAATGGGGTGGTCTGTCCGAAATTTTAAGTGGACAGTATAATTCACAGGGTTACATAGGGTAAGTATACAAATTTTGGTTGAGATCGGTGAAACGGTGTAGATTTGGGACAAAGGGCCTAAATGCAGGGAATGGGGTGGTCTGTCGGAAATTTCAAATGGACAGGGTTACCCGCAGGGATCCGAAGGGTAAGTATACAAATTTTGGTTCAGATCGGTGAAACGGTGTGGATTTGTATACATAACAGACAGACAGACAGACAGACAGACAAACATTGAGCTTTATATATATAGATACCTCAAATGACGAAAATTGTACCATCCTAGCTGATTAATTTAAGAATTTACTAAATTGCGATCAACCCAAAAATCCCACCAAGACCGAGGAACCCATTCGCAGATGTCCAGAACCATGGCTACTCAACAAAGACGAAATCAAGCGTCACATTGCTCGACTAAAAAACAACAAAGCGCCCGGGGAAGACTCTGTAGTTGCAGAATTTTGGAAATATGCTCCCGAAGAAGCAGTTGAAATCTTACAGAAGCAAATAGAACAAATTTAGAAAAGAGAAATTCTACCAGAAGATTAGAAAATGGCCTTGATCCATCCGTAACACAAGAAAGGCAGCATGAAAAACGTCAACAACTACAGAGGAATATTCCTCCTACCGGTAACATACAAAATTCTCTCCCTTGCTATCCTGGAGCGATTAGAAGCCGAAGTCAAGCATCAAATAGGAGAATACCAAGGGGGATTCAAAAAGGGTCGTTCAAGTGCCAAACAGATCCACAGCCTCAAAACGATCATTAGATATTGCAATCTCAGGTCCAGATCGTACGTATCAGTCTTTGTAGACTCTAAGAAGGCTTACGATTCGATAGCCCGCGTTGTTCTGTTGAACATCCGCAACGAATTCGTGGTTGACCTGAAACTGCTGGCATTAATTAGAGCCACCCTAACTGAAACTAAATCCAAAGTAAAGTTCCTGGGATGTCTGTCGGATTCCTTTGAGGTCAAAACGGGAGTCAGACAAGGTGACGGGCTCTCTCAAATGCTTTTCAACTGCGTTCTCGAAAAAGTCATTCGGACCTGGCGAACAAAATTATTAGAAACTGAGAATGGGAACAAAATCCAAGGGGATCATAGTCGACTGTCTAGCATTCGTTGATGACATCGCCATTCTGTCGCGACCTAGAAACTGCTAGGATATATATTTTAGCGTATGGCTTTTTTTAAGTGCCGGGAGTGTCCTAGGACATGTTTGGCTCGCGAGAGTATGTAGCTGCTTCTATGCGGACACCCATGGGGTGAGCTACAAGTACCGTCGCGTGTGGAGTGATGTCTGGGGAGGAATGTGTGATCGTAAGGACGAGGAATTGGAAGGTAGCGGCTGTGGTCTATAGTTAGGGAAGGAAGATGAGAAACCACAGAAGACCATCTTCAAGGTTGCCGACGCGGGGATTCGTACCTCCTCGCCACCCGGATGTGAGCGAATGCCTGCAGCCACGCCGTAACAACCACGGCTAACTCATCTTTAAATATGTTGATACTTAAGGACTTATTTTTAGAAATAACTCACATTCCTAGCAGTGAACGGCCACTTGGCTCTAACTCCTGGTTTGTTAATCATCAAATAGAAGCAGTGGCGTGGCGTGGGTAAAATCAAAGGGTGTAGGCTGACAGATTCTGAGTGTCTTATGATAAACATCTACACCATAAAGATGGTATATAGGCTTTCCCGGCCAGGGAATTAAAACTCAGCAATCCTTCTAGGTTTGTGCCGTGTCTTGTGTGGGGTTTCGGCTAGGACACCAAGCTGGCTCATCAGCGGGCTCTTGGTGTCCCCACCGGTACCCCCACCAGACACGGCACAAACCAAGAAGAATTGCTGAATTTTAATCCACTGGCCATGAAAGCCAATATACTCCACCCGAATCTCGCATAGTCATAGCCTGTGTCCGCCAAGATAGAAAAGGATTGTAGGGAGATCGATACCCAGCCAGATTTACCAACACTGCCCTACTAGGATAATGACTAGGGAACTCTCGATGCATACCGGTCATCCAACAACACTACCGATTAGTTACACATTTACATAGAAAATAAACTATCCTAAACACAAAATGGAAGGACGAGAATCTCCGTTCTCGGGTGTGAACGGACTAACTTGAACTCTAGTAACTAATTCGCAGTATTATCGCATGTCGATTGCCAGAATGAAATGATGATCAGATTTATAAAAACGAACAGGCAAACAAAAACTAGTGCCTGGGATTTATTTCCAAACAAATACAAATAAGAAAAAATAATCCCTATCGCCATGAATAACTAAACTGTTAAAATTAACTGTTACACACGTCAAACAATTCTACTATTTGTAGAATAAGTGTTCCTGAATATTCTCGTTACAGCAATGTAACGATATTAAGTTTCACAAAATGTTTATTTACAGTCACCCTGTGGCTGTGTCATTGAAATAAACTGATTAAAATCAGCTGTTCACTCATGAAAATGAAGTTAACATTACAAAACCCTACATAATACACGGGCGTGCGTAAAATGTAACTATCTACTCTACTAATATTGTTAGTAATTATATGTGGTATAAATATTTACATTATTTACAGATCTCGTGCTTCACACGGTTTAAACATTACCATTAACACTTTCAGTCGCGCTCTGACAGCTTCATGGTGTCTCTGTTACAAAAACAGTTCTTTTTACAATGCTTCTTCCAACGATCAAATTCTCAGATACTTCTAGTGGCAAATCATAATAAATACGCCTGAGTATTAAACAATTAAGTTAAATACAGCTTAGAATGCCGTGTCAATAAATAAAACAATAAGATAAAGGTAGCTAGTGGAGACTCCTAATGGATAGCTCCACTCAGGGAGTGGCGCCCCTGCCCAAGCAGCCCCAGGTCCCTCTGGCCCGGAGGGTAGCCCCTGGCAAGGGTGGGGTAGACAGGGCTCCTTAGCCACAGTGAAGGCAACCTGTCTAGGGGTGACAACCCCGAATAATAAGCCTCTCTAGCTAACAACTTGAGCAGTACCTTGGACAGTGACTCGTCGCTGCCCCATGAAGAATGATCTTCAACTGAGCATGGAGGAAAATTTCGCTAACTGCACTACCCCAGGTGGTAACCAATCCACCGTTGCCCTTGGCAACGTTAGCGGACCTTCGGATTCTGGGGAGTCCGCACTAACATGCTTTAAGGATGAGTCGGAGCATCCTGAAATTCCTGGACGTAAACTCAGATCAAGACGGCAAAGTTTCTTCGCAACATTTAACGCCAATTCACTGCTCAAAGTGGGTAAACTGAAACATCTGACAGACTCACTAACACGACATAACATAGTACTGACAGCAGTACAGGAAACCAGATTCACTGATGACCATGCCCTTGAATCCCAAGGGTACAGAATCCTCAAAGGAAAAGTGGGTCAGCGAGTAATGAAGAACGTACCCCACTTAGGTACAGGATTTATAATCAGCCATAAGATACTGGATTCAGTCATCGACTTTAGTTCTCCAAGCAGTCGTGTATCTATCCTCTCTCTCAAATGTGCTAACAAGGGCTACACTTTAGTCAATGTACACGCCCCAACCAACCAGGACAACAAACGCAACCCAGACAGAACTGACAAATTCTGGGAAGACCTAGAAGATATTCTCTCTAAACTCCCAGACCGACATACCACCATACTGCTTGGTGACTTCAATGCCCAGTTAGGAAGGGAGAAAAAATACAGAAACATAGTGGGCAACTATCCAGCGCATAAACGAACTAATCGCAATGGAGAACGATTGGTGGAACTGTGCAGGGCTTTCGACTTGGTTATGAAGTCTACAGCATTTAAACATCTGCCAAGAAAGCAAAAGACTTGGATCTCTCCTAACATCAACCTGGGTGAATTCCAGATAGATCATGTGGCCATCTCAAGAAATTCCCAAAAGGAAATACAAAACGTGAAGGTATTAAGAAGCGCCAATCTGGACTCAGACCACTACCTCTCAAAGATCAAACTGAGACTCCAACCTAGAAACAATAGATTACACAGAACCTCCAAGATGGTCAGATTTGATATAGAGCGACTTAAGAACAATCAAGAAGTCAGTCGAAGACTGAACAGTGCAGATCTTAACAACGGGGACCAACTGAAAGAAGCTCTTGTCAAGAAGGCTAGTGAACTTGCTCCCCTCACTAGAAGAAAGAAACATCCGTGGTGGACTGAAGACTGTGACAACACAATAGCTCAAAGACAGACAGCTTGGATGAAATGGAACTCTAAAAAGACTAAGGAAAATTGGGAGAACTACTTGGAACAAAGGAAGCTTACAACCAAGATAATCCGAGGAACCAAACGGGCCTTCACACGCAACCAACTAACCCAAATCGAAGAGAACTTCGCTAAAAATAACACCAGAGACTTTCACAAAACATTCAAGCAGTCATTCGGAAAATACACTCCACCAAGTCTCCACTTCAAAGACTCACTGGGCAAACTGGCTTTTAACGACAAGGACAACTGTCGCCTCTTAGCTCAGTACTTTAAGAACTTGCTCAACTGTGATCCACCCAGCGAAGACTTTGACTACATACAAACAACACCAAACCCGGACTCGCTGCCTCCTTCACTGGAAGAAGTTCGTGAAATCATTCAACTTCTTAAGAACAACAAGGCAGCTGGAGAGGACTCCATTGTTGGTGAACTCTGGAAATGTGCTGGAAGCAATGCTGTGTGCAAACTCACCGAGATCATACAGAACATCTGGGAAACAGAGAAATTACCACCTGACTGGACCTCAGCTCTGATCCATCCCCTCCACAAGAAAGGAGATTTTACTGACCTAAACAACTACCGTGGGATTTCTCTCGTCCCGGTAACATACAAGATTTTCTCCAAGGCATTACTAACACGGGCAGAAAGTCAACTGGACAGCCAACTCGGAGAATATCAGGGAGGCTTCAGGAAGGGCCGATCCTGTGCTGAACAGATCCTCAACCTGAAAACTGTACTTGCATACTTCAAATTGAGAAACCGCAAGGTGGTTGTCACCTTTGTTGATTTTAGGAAGGCCTACGACTCTGTTGATAGGGAAACACTTAATAGAATTCTCCAAGAACTAGGGTTAGACAACAAAACCCGCAAACTCATTCTAGAAACCTTGACCAATACCCATTCCAAGGTTAAATTTAGAGGCGAGGTCTCAGCAAGCTTCGAGATAAAAACAGGGGTGAGACAAGGAGATGGACTTTCTCCACTTCTTTTCAACTGTGTCCTTGAAAAGGTTGTGAGAGAATGGCGCAAGGAACTGACCAATATGGGTGTCCAGAGTGGGATATACCTGGGGCGTAGGAAGGAAGGACTGGTTGTAGATTGCCTGGCCTTTGCTGACGACATGGCACTTATTGCCGATTCTCTGGATACAGCAACAATGCAGGTCAATTGTCTCAAAAGACAGGCAGCCAAAGTGGGTCTTCAAGTGTCGCAGGAAAAAAAAGAATTCTTCACCAACATCAAAGAAGCTAACAGAGAGATGCTACTAGAACAGGGAAAAATCAAGAGGACTGAGAAATTTAAGTATCTCGGCGAATGGATTGAACCCAACTTATCAGAAAGAGCATCATTATCCATGAGAGTCAACAAGCTGGAACTGGCCTATCGACTGACAAAGAACATCTACAACAAGAAATGCCTGTCACGCAACCTGAAACTGAAGCACTACACCTCAGTCATACGACCAGAAGCCCTGTATGCCATGGAGTGTCTCTCATTGAATCGAAGAGGTCTGATGGAGAAAATGGAAGTCAGAGAGAGGAGAATTCTCAGGAAGATCCTAGGTCCGGTAAAGGAAGATGAGGAATACCGTAGGCGGCACAATTCCGAGCTCTACGAACATATAGAAAGACTCTCTGACTGTGCTAGGAAAAGGAGAGTAGCATTCTATGGTCATGTGGCAAGATTGCCTCCCAAAAGACTGACCAATCGGCTGTTCACTTTCTGGCAGAACAAGAAGGTTCGTACCACTTGGCTGACAGAAACTGAGAAAGACATTAATGAACTGGGAATATCAGATCTTCAAGACAGGCAATCTGTGAGACATGCCCTGAAGGAAGTCCATGGATTTCAGGAAAAACCCAGGAAGAAAGGTACCCCCTGGACAGATGAAAGGAAGGAGTTACACCGGCAGAAAATGCGTCAACACTGGGCAAAGATCAAAGCTCAACAGTTGAACAAGCGTGGTCCAAAGTAGGCCCATTCGAAACAAGAAGAATAATAAGAAGAAAACAATAAGATAAAGATCGATGCGAAACTACTTAAAGACTCTATATATCACGAGGATCATTCACAAATACTCTCAGACATAAACAATTCAAACATTAGCCTCAGTGTTAGCGCTTTTTACTCATCCTGTAACAATTCGTTGCTCCACATAGCAATATATTCCTTCCGCAATACAGTGAACAATACCTATCAAAGGCGTCATACTACGCTCCAAACATGTTATACTTCCTTTCCTCTCTATAAACAATCTTCACAACTCCGCACGGCATTACTTCCATAAAAAAAACATCTTGCTACACATTTGTAGAAGAATCAGTGATTTTACCAGATAACTACGCTAGATATGTTACCGTTCAGAATGCACTTCTAACTCTCAACTCCTGTCTAAATTATTAAGCCTCGTGCATCAAATTACAACAATTACATGTTCGTTCACATTAATACAATTCAGAAAATACTTCTTATTCCTTTCATTAGCGCTATTCGTTCTCTTTGATCCATAACAAACTTGTTCAACCACGTTACCAAACGTTAACAATGTTAATTTGTAGTTCGCTCGTCCTTTAGTTGTTAATAAAAATTGATTCATATCCTCTCGCTTTTGGTGTAAATTTAAATATATAAACAAATCGTATTTAAGTTGTTTTTAACATACAAGACCGCAGGTAGATTAACATATCTCCTGGTCTATTCATCTCAGTTAAACAATGTTTATACTTTAATTGTTAGTAATTATAGGCATCATTTGACCACAAGGCCTCCGTGGCTTAGGCGGCAGCACGCCGGCCTCTCACCGCTGGGTCCGTGGTTCAAATCCCGGGCACTCCATGTGAGATCTGTGCTGGACAAAACGGAGGCAGACAGGTTTTTCTCCGGGTACTCCGGTTTTCCCTGTCAAAATTTCATTCCAGCAACACTCTCCACTATCATTTCATTTCATCTGTCATTCATTTAATCATTGCCCCAGAGGAGTGCGTCAGGCCTCGGCAGCCGGCACAGTTCATATCCTCGCTGCTAGATGGGGGCTTCATTCATTCCATTCCTGACCCGGTCGGAGACTGGAGGCAGGCTGTGGATTTTCATTTTTCATTTTCATTTGACCACAATTGTCAATGCCATGATCCTAATTTATAGTGTATATTCGTAATATAATAGTCCAAGACTATTTAGTTGTCTGATAAGTTGTATTCCGCTATTGGAATTTTATAACATTCAAATTGTTATAAATAAATATATCAGATGTATATTAACATCGTAATGTTTGTTACATAGAATTATAGCATCTCACAATAATGCTTTACTTGATAACAATGCATTATAAACATATCAATGTATACTTTCACTGTTACGCATAGAGATTGTTAATAACAATTATAATGTTTAAATGTTCTTACAATTTGTCAAATTTACGCTCTTCTCCAAAATACAATGTAATCGAATAATCAACTAATCTCTTCGAGATATCAAATAATCAAATAGTCGATTAATCAAATAATCGAATTATCTAAGCATTATCGAAGCATTCCTTTTATAAAACGAGTATCGTTCAAAAGTGAGGGTCATACAACGTTTCCTTCAGAAATAAAAAATACGTGAAACGCAAATCTACGTTCAATACTCATGAAATAAAGTCTTAAACGACACACGAAGACGTATCAAAAATTACAATGAAACTCTAAAATTTAAGCTATTAAAAGACAAAGAATAAAGATAAGAATTACTACAAATGATGTTGGTCACTCCAAAAATGGATCTCTACTACTACAGCAAAACTAGATATATTAGATCAAACGGTTGTTCTACCTTGAGACATCTTCTACAGCCAGGGAATACCTCTATCAGCTGTCCTAGATGTTCCGTTGAAGCTGTTATCACTCGCCTCCAAGCGAAACCAGTTACTGCCAAGCTCGTGCAAATCAGCTGTGGGCGACCCCACTCACTCGGCCTGCCATCATTTGTTCTGCGTCACGGCTTGAGCTGCTAAAGGTAGATGTGTCATCTTCGCGGCCAGCGGCCTGGAAACTGCGTTCCTTGGTTCGATCGGCTGCAAACGGTCTTCTCCTTTTTTTTATCTCTGTCCTGCAGATTGGTCTCGACAATGTAGATCCGCAAGTCCTGAGTTGACATCTCGTCCTGGTGTTTTGGGACCTCTTGCTCGTAGTGCAGAAACTCATATTGGAATACTGCCAAGTTGTTGCGCAGTTGTAGCTCTGTCGATCCTTGAATTTCTAAGTCACTCTGACCTCCCTATCCATGGTATAGATTAACCTCCTTTCATTTTATTTAGTTCTCCATAATCTTCTCTTCAGTAGACGTAGAATAAACTTTTCCTCCCCTACTTAAAATCGCTGCCATCATGTAGACAGTAATGTAGATTGTGATGAAATACTACTGAATGTATAGTTGAAATCGTTGTAGCAATATCGTTGCTTGCAATAGATAATGCTATATGTTATTGCTTCTCTGTGAAGTGTTGGTTTATAATCGAAGTCTCGTTCTAATGCTGTAATACTATTTTAAACGCTGGTCTCTCCAATATTAATGTAAATGCGTTTCGCCCTCTTCCCAACTTCCTCGGCGATGCCTTAGTTGTTCGATGGTACAACGGTGCCTATCGACCGGGCTTATGTTGTGTGCAATAACTGCTTCTCTGCTGTGCGTGTGCGTCAGACGCGTCTGCTCGTGTCCAGTCGCTGTGAGAGAGTATCCGCCACGCTTCTTCTCCCCGCGGCGCGTGTCACTGCTGGCCTAGCTTCGCTAGCCTCAAACACATATATTAATAGAAATATACTCATATTCGCTCTATTATTTAATAATTTATATTTCTTTTCAACCAAATAAATTTCATATTGCATTCTACACCTGTAGATGTGCTTATTTCTCTTTATATCTGCCAAATTTATATAAAAGCGATTCCCACAAAAATTATGTGCTATTATTGGATTGGTTGTTGAAATATTCTGAAAAAGGCTCCTGTG
This sequence comes from Meconema thalassinum, assembly GCA_946902985.2. Lineage (NCBI taxonomy): Eukaryota > Metazoa > Arthropoda > Insecta > Orthoptera > Tettigoniidae > Meconema > Meconema thalassinum. The sequence goes on along the minus strand of OX336394.1, from coordinate 425,980,566 downwards.
TCTAGCCTCTTCTGCACGGGTCGTGTGCATTGCTTTGTTATGATCGCCTTGCTAACCAAAACTGGTTTTCTAGTGCCAAATATGAAGCTTTGTACAATTTCCAGCTTCTAATAATCGAACCCTTCCTTAGTTAAAATCTCATTCACCAGAATATTTCCAAATAATAAATTCCTCAAAATGCTTCAAATTTCTCCAAAATACTTTCATTATGATTCATAATAGGCCTACTTCCTCTTCTTCTTATGCTTTTACGGCCTCATTGTACCACTTCAGTAAATCATTTCTTGGTTCTCTTCTTCAGTAAGTTTCCTTTCCGAGTCGCCCAGTAGCTCTTCATTCGCTCTGATCTTCTCAGGCGTTCCTCATCTGTAAATACCCTTTTTACTGTATGACGTTTGTCTATTTTAGCCTGAAATCTTATTTTTATATCTCTCGGTTTTTTAATTTTGCTGTTTTGTTTTGCAAGTTATCCAAGGTTATTTCCAATTCTTTCATATCTTCTCTAATTTCCTTAATCCATCCTACTTGTTGTATCATATTCCAAAGTTTCACTACAATTTTTCTAGATAACCTGGTTTCTGGTGTCCTCATGATGTGACCAAAGAAAGAAAGCCGTTTCTTCCGAATAGTATCAGTGATGGGCTCCAATTCTCTGTACACCACTTCATTGGGTACTATCCGCCACTGCCCATCTTTCTGATATTTTTTATTTATGCATGTTCTAGCTATTCTTCTTTCTACTTTTAAAATTTTGTCGATTCTGTTTTTATGAGTAACTTTAAAAAGTGTTTCACTTCCATAGGTCACCTCTGGTTGAACCACCCTCTTGTAATATTTCAATTTTGTTGCGATTGATAGACATTTTCTTTTATATGTAGACCATGTTAATTTTTGGGCTTTTATCATTTTATTAGTTCTTTCTTGCCACGCAGGTTTCTCATCCAAGTTGTAAGTTATAATTTCTCCTAGGTATTTAAATTGCTTCACTATTTTAACTTTCTTGTTATTTACTGTTATGTGATTAATTACAAGTGGATTTGCTACCATTATCTCTGTCTTTTCAAATGATATCTCAAGTCCAATTTTTTGTGCTATATTTTGTAGGCTTATTATTTGATTTCTGGCTTCTTGGATATTATTAGCCAGTAACGCTATGTTATCTGCGAATCCCAAGCAATTTAAGTCTATTTGATCTTTCTTCGTTCCAATTCTTATGTTCCTAGGATTTTCCCTGTACCATTCCCTCATTACATATTCCAAAGCACAATTGAAAAGTAGAGGCGATAAACCATCTCCTTGTCTTAATCCTGTTTTAATCGTAAACGGTTCAGATATTGCTCCTCTGAATTTTACTTTAGATTTGGTGTTTGTTAGAGTTAGTTTTATAATTTTTTATTAATTTGGGATGAAGTCTGAAATTCCTTAGTATTTTCAGCAATGAAGTTCTATATATACAATCATAAGCTTTTTTGAAGTCTACGAAGGTTATGACTTGCTGTTTTTGTCTACGTTTGTAGTATTCCATTACTAATTTTAAGGTGGTTATCGGTTCAGGGCAGCTTCGCCATGGCCGAAATCCACCTTGATATTCTCCTATTTCCAGTTCTAATTGATCTTTACGACGATTATATAGAATTCGTGACATGATTTTATATGTGATATTCAAAAGGGAAATTCCTCGATAGTTGTCAGGATTTGATTTTTCTCCTTTCTTGTGTAATGGATGTATTATAGCAGTAGTCCAATGGTATGACAGTTCTTCTTAGATCCAAATGTTCACTATGCATTGGTGTAATGAAATCTTTACTGGTTCTGCTGCATATTTCCACAATTCTGCAAATGTTTGATCTTCTCCATTCGCCTACATATATATTTATTAAATTATTTTAATTCCAAATTTCCAATTTTTCCTTCCAATGGTGCACAAGTCATTCGAACCTCGGCTCGGTCAAAGGTCCTAAGTTGGGCTGAATTCGAGTTCAATACCATATTTTGGAAGTTTTCATAGGGAGGTTATGGCTGCTTGAGCTTTTAGTTCTCGCAGTAAAGAGGCGCATGTACGCTTCATAAAGAGGGAGGTAGCGCGCAGTTCGCTACTCCAGTGGGGTCCGGGCGGGGACACCAAGAGCCCGCCGATGAACCTGCTTGGTGACGTAGTTGAAACCCCACAAGACATGGCACAAACCTAGAAAAATTGCTGAGATTTAATCAACACCTTAATTTCTATTCTTTATTAATTGATAATAGTTTAATTAATATTTAGACTCTTTGTTTAATAAATTATCGAAATTTAATGTTTTCAGTCGGTCCATACGATTATACCCAATTGTAATGGGTGGTTCCCTAATCCTGAAAAAAATACATGAGAATAATAAATACACTTGGATGAGCAGTTTCGATCATCAAGCGATCATCATCTGATCCTATTAAATCTATGTCTATAAGTATAACTTATGATATTTAAAATATATACCGGTACCCTTATTTATTTGCTGGGAAGTGAACTGACTGAAGATGGAAGACTAGATTTGGATATTAGAAGAATACAACTCGGGTGGTGCTTTCTACCAACAGGTACTGTGCCCGAATTTACCAATCAGCACCTATTATCCGCTAAGTTGGAAAGGATTGCAAGGACGTGGTTACCGAGCTCAATTTAACCACCATTCAATGCTAGGTGAAGAATTAGGAAATTCGTGGACTTGTACAGAACATAAGATAGTACTACCAAACTAGTTACATACTTAACTATCTTCTTCTTTTACTTTAGCGTTTGTCCCACCTCGTGGCAGGGTCCGCTATTTGAATCCGCTGTCTCCACTTTACTCGGTCATGGGCCATGTCCGGATGAAGGTTGACGCCTTTCAAATTTCTGTGCAGTGTTTCGGCCCATCGTCGTCTCAGTCGTCCCTTTGGTCTTTTCCCGGCACCTCCAGTGTGTAGCCCTGTTTTGCAATGGTGTCCGCTCCTGACCGTGGCACATGCCCAAACCATCGCAGACGACCCTCACGCATTTTGTTACTGATTGCTGCGATACCAAATCGTTCCCTTATTCTATCATTGGGGATGTGATCCAACCTAGTAATGCCAGCTGTCCATCTAAGCATCTTGGTCTCCATGACACTTAAGCCTGATTCACACTATCGGGTCGGTCACGGCACAGTCTCGGTACATTCACAGTCCAGTCAGATATTATTTAACTGATTTCATAGGAACTGTACACACCAGCAGTCGCGGTACGGTCAGAGTACAGGCACATGCAGGCAACGATCAATTCAGAGAATATTTGACCGGACCGCGACCGCACTGTCCCGTGACTAGCCTGGCAGAGTGAACATACCATACGTACAAGCAACGTGCAAGCAACAAGCTGAGCACGCGTTTTTCAGGCCCCATCCAGGGGCTCACATCTAGTGGGACGTGGGTTGGTGACCACGGGAGCCCAGCTGAGTCTGGCATTGCTTCCACCTACTTGTGCCGGGCTCCTCTCCGTCTTCTTTCCTGTAGACCTCTCATGGTCAACTCTTGTTCTCTTCCGACCCCGACGGTATTAGGGTATCCAAGGCCTAGGGAGTCTCTTCCTTTCCCGCCTTAATTGACCCTACTCTCATATTTCCTGATCACTCATTCTTCTAGGGATCAGCCTTCTTTTTCTTTTCATTATAGTTCCTTTTCTCTTTAAGATTCCTGTTTTTATGAATTGGCTCCCCGTGTCTCTAAATTACATTTTGTGAGTATTTTGAATCTCACCACATTTTTGTAAGCATTTTCAATCTACATTGCATTTTGTAAGTACAGTATTTTGAATCGCGGGCTTCCACATTTTGTGAGTATTTCGAATCTACATTGTGTTTTGTAAGTATTTTGAACCTACACTACATTTTGAGCGTACTTCTTCAATCTAAATTCATTTTGTGAGTATTTTCCTACTAAATTACCTGTTGTAAGTATTTCCTCTCTACATTTGGTGAGTCATTTCAATCTGAATTCCATTTTGTAAGTATTTTCAGTCCAGCTAAATTCTCGTTATGGTTTCCATTTCATTGTCATTTTCGCTATCACCCAGACCATTAGGGGACGATAACCTAGATGTTAGGCCCCTTAAAACAACAATTATCATCATCATCATCATCATCATCATCATCATCATCATAACTTCATCCTTTCATTTCATACCATTTCATTTAATGAGAGGCCTATAACCCAGATGTTAGGCCCCTTAAAACAAGGATGATCGCAATCGAGTTAATTGCTAACTCATTTTAGAGTCAACACCAGATATTGTGACCTACGCGCGGGCCTGATCTCAACTGTTCACTGATCAAAACTGGAGCTTCCCCGTTGTAGTGTGGATACTGATGCACTGTGACCGGATCGTGACTGTAGCGTGACGGTACCGTGACTGTACCGATAGTGTGAATCAAGCCTTAGCCGACGTTCTGCTTCCTTCGTGGTCGGCCAACATTCGGTACTATAAAGCGCTACGGGACGAATGACAGTGCGGTAAATCTTCGATTTTAGGTGGTCTTTCATCCGGCGATCGCCCATGACACCTGTCGTTGTTCGCCACTTCATCCACGCAGCATTAATTCTTATGTCGACCTCCTCGGTGAGACGACCTTCAGCAGTTATCGTAGAGCCAAGATACTTAAATTTTGACGTTCGAGGCAGATCATCGCCCTCGACTTGGATTGTTCCCATTTCTCCAGCATCCGTTGTCATATATTCTGTTTTAGCTTTGTTAAGCCTCAGGCCATATTGACTTAAACGATCACTCCATTCCTGGACCTGATGTTGGAGATACAGCTTGTTTTGAGCGGCCAACATAACGTCATCAGCGTACAGAATGGTCCAAGGTAACGGTTGTTGTAGATCTGCAGAAACCGTGTCCATGACCATAATGAACAGCAATGGTGACAGGGCTGAACCTTGATGAACACCAACTGTTACATGGAAGATTTCCGACGCTCCTGCGGCGGCTTGGACATAACTTCTTGGCTCCGCGTAGAGCAACTGTACCCAGTTTACAAGGTACTCTGGTATGCCATGTTGTCGGAGAGTCAACCAGATCAATTCGTGCGGCACACGATCAAACGCCTTTTCGAGATCTAAGAAAGCAAGGTGCAACGGCTTATTCTTTTCACGATGCTTTTCAACTAAAAGCCGTGTGGCGTGGATTGCATCTGTTGTGCTGCAATTTTCACAAATCCAGCTTGGTTTTTGGTCAGCTGGGTGATTGCACGTATCCTCTCATCAAGACTGCGCTCGAAGACCTTCGTGGTATGACAGAGGAGTCGAATTGGTCTGTAATTAGCACACTCGGCTGGACTTCCCTTCTTTTTGAAGATGGGTATCGTGATGCTATGTTGCCAATCAAGTGGGGTTCGTCCTTCTTTGACAATTTGGTTGAAGAGTCTTGCCAACCAATCCGCTGGATCCCACTTCTGAGAGCACAATAGCTCCGCCGCGATGTCATCTGGACCATTTGCCATCCCTGGTTTCATTTGTTTCAAGGCACCTGCAACCTCTAAGACATCAATAGGTTTGATAGGACCTTCGACAGCAGTAGCGACAGGTATCTGGTTGTGCTGGAATTCCTCAGTTGAGACATTGTAAAAGTAATTTCGCCAACGTTTTCTAGCCTTCTTCCAGTCGACTAGCAAAACGCCCTTATCGTCATTGATGCCATAGAAGCGTTGGATATCTTGAGATGTATGGTGCCTGGATTTGACGAGGCGATGGATGTCCCGCTCTCCCTTGCGTGTGTCCAGCTTCGCGAAGAGATCTGCGTACCGAGCCGATTTTGTCGTAGCATCGGTCTTCTTCGCTTCCGTGCGTGCTATTTTGTAATCATTCCAACGAGAAGGTGTTTTGTCTTCCAGAAACTCGTGGTAAAGCTGTTTCTTCTTGCGTACCGCAGTTTTGACTACGTCATTCCAAAGCCATTTGTCCTTATCAATCTGACATCTTCCTGGCTTCGTAAGTCCAAGAATGGCATGCGTGGCATCGTGAACAGCTTTTCTCATTTTTGCCCAGCTTTCTTCAACGGTTGTAATTGGCGGCAGCGTAAGAAATCTAATTACTTCTTCTTCATTCTCTTTAAATTGCCACCATCTGATTCTCGCCGGTCCTGTTCGTGCCTGTATGACCATTGGCGGCTTTACACGGAGATTGCAGATATGTGGTCGGTGTTGGGTCGCAACTGTTTCGTAAGGGACGACTTTAGTGTCCAACACGTCTTTAAGGTCTTTGCGCCTTACCAGAATGTGGTCTACTTGTGTTGTATTTGTGCCGCTGTAGTATGTGATTAGATGTGAATCACGTTTATTAAACCATGTGTTCGTAATGACTAGTTCATGGTAAAAATGTAGACTTTCACGACCGGCGTTGAAATAGGAATCTCTGTTTTTCGGGCTTATAGGTCGTGTTCCAAGGACATTTTGTCGTCCTGACGTTTCGCTGAATACTGCGTTCAGCATGTTCACAGGTTACATAAAGCGAGGTAAAACAAGTAAAGAGAAGTTATATAAAAAGTCAACAACCCACACATAGAGGCTACCATAGCAACGGCGTACCACATAAAAGTAATGCATCAAGGACAGGGCTGCTCGTCTGTTGCATCTTCTCGTCTACGACGGTCAATAAGAGCAGGCTTGAGGGGATTAAGGACTGGAAGCCAAGCTCTGTTCACACGTTCTGCTTCCTCCTTAAAATTGAAGCTGTTAGTATGCTTCAGGATTTCAATGGCCTCCCTTTGTAGCCTGGCATGATAAGACATCGTGGTGGACAGAACTTCGGTGTCTCCATATCTTATATCGTGACCTGCAAGTAGCGAGTGTGCTGCTACAGTGGATTTATCTGTTTGTCCCAGCCGGCTGTGTCGTTCGTGCTCCTTGAGGCGAGTGGCAATACTTCTTTTCGTTGTTCCAATATATACTTGGCCACAATCACACGGGATTTTATAAACCCCTGCCGCGGTATGAGGATGTCGCTTATCTTTAGCGGACCTAAACATGTCCTTAATTTTTCGTGTAGGCCTGTATATGGTCCTTATATCATGGGACTCGAGTAGCCTCCCTATTCTGTCCGTGACCTTTTTTATATATGGAAGAAAAGCTCTAGCCAGAGGCGGCTTGTCTCCAATTACCCTTGTAGTTGGACGTCTCGGATGGAGTGCTCGCTGGATATCTTTCTGGCTGTACCCATTCGCGCGTAAGGCCTCGTTGAGGTGTTCAATTTCTTGTTTTAGGCACTGCTTTTCACAAATTCTTTTAGCGCGGTCAGCCAGTGTTTTTATAACCCCGTATTTCTGTCGTGGGTGGTGGTTGGACGTCTTATGTTGATATCGGTCAGTATGGGTCGGCTTACGGTAAACTGTATGTCCCAAAGTTAGATCAGTGGTCTTCGTTACCATAACGTCAAGAAACGCGATTTTCAGTTCATTTTCTAACTCCATGGTAAACTGAATGTTCGAGTTCTGGCTGTTAAGATGTTGTAAAAACAGATTTAATTGATCTTTACCATGGCCCCATATTACAAAGGTATCGTCCACGTATCGTAGCCACACTTTAGGTTTCAAAGGTGCGGTCTCTAGTGCTATTTGTTCAAATTGTTCCATGAAGAAATTAGCGATCACCGGACTAAGGGGACTGCCCATGGCGACCCCATCAATTTGTTCATAGAAATCACCCTTCCACAGGAAATAGCTAGCGGTGAGGCAGTGGCGGAATAAGGCGGTGATATCATCAGGAAAAATCCGTGCGATGTACTCCAGGGCTACCTTTATAGGTACTTTCGTGAAAAGAGAGACCACGTCAAAACTTACTAGTAAGTCACCAGCTTCTAGTTGAATAGTTTTCAATTTTTCAATGAAATGGCCGGAATCTTTGACGAACGACTGTGTACCGCCGATATGTGGTTGAAGTAAGGTAGCTAAATGTTTGGCAATGCTATAAGTTGGTGATCCAATAGCACTCACGATAGGACGAAGAGGAACATTATCTTTGTGTATTTTAGGTAAAACATAAAGTCTTGGTGGTAAAGCTTCACTTCTGGTGGTTCCCTTCTTTACGTTTTCAGGTAGCGAAGATACCTTGATCAGGCCGTTTGTTTCACGAAGAATCCGGTTGGTAGGATCTCTCAGTAGTTTGCGGTAGGTACCCGGGTCTAAAAGTTCCAAAACCTTGGCAGTGTAGTCGTCCATGTCCAAGATAACCGTTGCGTTCCCTTTGTCTGCAGGAAGAATGATTATGCTCTCGTCCATGTTGAGAGTCTTTATAGCCTTTCTCTCCTGAGGTGTGAGGTTACTCTGCGGTGCCGGTGCCTTCTTGATTATACGTGAGGCTTCATGACGGATTTCATCTGCTTGTTCAGATGGTAGCTCACGGATTGCCGCTTCAATATTGGCGACAATGTCTTCCACGGGAATCGAAGGAGGGGTCACTGCGTAATTTCCTCCTTTCGCTAGTATAGAGATTTCCCACTCTGACAGGTGGCGATTGGTCAGGTTAACAATTGTCCGTGAGATGTCCAGCGTAGGCGCAGGTACCGGCGCGGGTTGGTCACTCTGTAACCGCTCAAACTTTTTCTTCTGCCGGATGCTAGACTGTTCAAATGTTGAACGCATAGAGTAGAAGGTGATACGATCTACATTTTCCCAGTCCTGATATGAGAGTGTGCTGCTGATGCGGTAGTGCAGCTGTAAGAGTGCCTGATCTGTAGTAGCGAGCCCCTTACGTGCAAAGCTTATGCGTTCACGTAATAGCGAACGTTCAGTTCGATCATATATTCTATGGGCTCTAGCTGAGGTTAGTGGTCTCCTCATTTTAATAAACTTGGGAATGATACCTGTGTCTCGGCATCGAAGAAGAAACGCGAGTGATGACAGAAGTTGTGACTTTTTCTTCCTTAACCTCTCAAAACGACGAACTAAGTGTGATATTTCCTCCCCGTAGAGGCGAATTAAGTAAAAATGTAGACTTTCACGACCGGCGTTGAAATAGGAATCTCTGTTTTTCGGGCTTATAGGTCGTGTTCCAAGGACATTTTGTCGTCCTGACGTTTCGCTGAATACTGCGTTCAGCATGTTCACAGGTTACATAAAGCGAGGTAAAACAAGTAAAGAGAAGTTATATAAAAAGTCAACAACCCACACATAGAGGCTACCATAGCAACGGCGTACCACATAAAAGTAATGCATCAAGGACAGGGCTGCTCGTCTGTTGCATCTTCTCGTCTACGACGGTCAATAAGAGCAGGCTTGAGGGGATTAAGGACTGGAAGCCAAGCTCTGTTCACACGTTCTGCTTCCTCCTTAAAATTGAAGCTGTTAGTATGCTTCAGGATTTCAATGGCCTCCCTTTGTAGCCTGGCATGATAAGACATCGTGGTGGACAGAACTTCGGTGTCTCCATATCTTATATCGTGACCTGCAAGTAGCGAGTGTGCTGCTACAGTGGATTTATCTGTTTGTCCCAGCCGGCTGTGTCGTTCGTGCTCCTTGAGGCGAGTGGCAATACTTCTTTTCGTTGTTCCAATATATACTTGGCCACAATCACACGGGATTTTATAAACCCCTGCCGCGGTATGAGGATGTCGCTTATCTTTAGCGGACCTAAACATGTCCTTAATTTTTCGTGTAGGCCTGTATATGGTCCTTATATCATGGGACTCGAGTAGCCTCCCTATTCTGTCCGTGACCTTTTTTATATATGGAAGAAAAGCTCTAGCCAGAGGCGGCTTGTCTCCAATTACCCTTGTAGTTGGACGTCTCGGATGGAGTGCTCGCTGGATATCTTTCTGGCTGTACCCATTCGCGCGTAAGGCCTCGTTGAGGTGTTCAATTTCTTGTTTTAGGCACTGCTTTTCACAAATTCTTTTAGCGCGGTCAGCCAGTGTTTTTATAACCCCGTATTTCTGTCGTGGGTGGTGGTTGGACGTCTTATGTTGATATCGGTCAGTATGGGTCGGCTTACGGTAAACTGTATGTCCCAAAGTTAGATCAGTGGTCTTCGTTACCATAACGTCAAGAAACGCGATTTTCAGTTCATTTTCTAACTCCATGGTAAACTGAATGTTCGAGTTCTGGCTGTTAAGATGTTGTAAAAACAGATTTAATTGATCTTTACCATGGCCCCATATTACAAAGGTATCGTCCACGTATCGTAGCCACACTTTAGGTTTCAAAGGTGCGGTCTCTAGTGCTATTTGTTCAAATTGTTCCATGAAGAAATTAGCGATCACCGGACTAAGGGGACTGCCCATGGCGACCCCATCAATTTGTTCATAGAAATCACCCTTCCACAGGAAATAGCTAGCGGTGAGGCAGTGGCGGAATAAGGCGGTGATATCATCAGGAAAAATCCGTGCGATGTACTCCAGGGCTACCTTTATAGGTACTTTCGTGAAAAGAGAGACCACGTCAAAACTTACTAGTAAGTCACCAGCTTCTAGTTGAATAGTTTTCAATTTTTCAATGAAATGGCCGGAATCTTTGACGAACGACTGTGTACCGCCGATATGTGGTTGAAGTAAGGTAGCTAAATGTTTGGCAATGCTATAAGTTGGTGATCCAATAGCACTCACGATAGGACGAAGAGGAACATTATCTTTGTGTATTTTAGGTAAAACATAAAGTCTTGGTGGTAAAGCTTCACTTCTGGTGGTTCCCTTCTTTACGTTTTCAGGTAGCGAAGATACCTTGATCAGGCCGTTTGTTTCACGAAGAATCCGGTTGGTAGGATCTCTCAGTAGTTTGCGGTAGGTACCCGGGCCTAAAAGTTCCAAAACCTTGGCAGTGTAGTCGTCCATGTCCAAGATAACCGTTGCGTTCCCTTTGTCTGCAGGAAGAATGATTATGCTCTCGTCCATGTTGAGAGTCTTTATAGTCTTTCTCTCCTGAGGTGTGAGGTTACTCTGCGGTGCCGGTGCCTTCTTGATTATACGTGAGGCTTCATGACGGATTTCATCTGCTTGTTCAGATGGTAGCTCACGGATTGCCGCTTCAATATTGGCGACAATGTCTTCCACGGGAATCGAAGGAGGGGTCACTGCGTAATTTCCTCCTTTCGCTAGTATAGAGATTTCCCACTCTGACAGGTGGCGATTGGTCAGGTTAACAATTGTCCGTGAGATGTCCAGCGTAGGCGCAGGTACCGGCGCGGGTTGGTCACTCTGTAACCGCTCAAACTTTTTCTTCTGCCGGATGCTAGACTATTCAAATGTTGAACGCATAGAGTAGAAGGTGATACGATCTACATTTTCCCAGTCCTGATATGAGAGTGTGCTGCTGATGCGGTAGTGCAGCTGTAAGAGTGCCTGATCTGTAGTAGCGAGCCCCTTACGTGCAAAGCTTATGCGTTCACGTAATAGCGAACGTTCAGTTCGATCATATATTCTATGGGCTCTAGCTGAGGTTAGTGGTCTCTTCATTTTAATAAACTTGGGAATGATACCTGTGTCTCGGCATCGAAGAAGAAACGCGAGTGATGACAGAAGTTGTGACTTTTTCTTCTTTAACCTCTCAAAACGACGAACTAAGTGTGATATTTCCTCCCCGTAGAGGCGAATTAAGTAAAAATGTAGACTTTCACGACCGGCGTTGAAATAGGAATCTCTGTTTTTCGGGCTTATAGGTCGTGTTCCAAGGACATTTTGTCGTCCTGACGTTTCGCTGAATACTGCGTTCAGCATGTTCACAGGTTACATAAAGCGAGGTAAAACAAGTAAAGAGAAGTTATATAAAAAGTCAACAACCCACACATAGAGGCTACCATAGCAACGGCGTACCACATAAAAGTAATGCATCAAGGACAGGGCTGCTCGTCTGTTGCATCTTCTCGTCTACGACGGTCAATAAGAGCAGGCTTGAGGGGATTAAGGACTGGAAGCCAAGCTCTGTTCACACATTCTGCTTCCTCCTTAAAATTGAAGCTGTTAGTATGCTTCAGGATTTCAATGGCCTCCCTTTGTAGCCTGGCATGATAAGACATCGTGGTGGACAGAACTTCGGTGTCTCCATATCTTATATCGTGACCTGCAAGTAGCGAGTGTGCTGCTACAGTGGATCTATCTGTTTGTCCCAGCCGGCTGTGTCGTTCGTGCTCCTTGAGGCGAGTGGCAATACTTCTTTTCGTTGTTCCAATATATACTTGGCCACAATCACACGGGATTTTATAAACCCCTGCCGCGGTCTGAGGATGTCGCTTATCTTTAGCGGACCTAAACATGTCCTTAATTTTTCGTGTAGGCCTGTATATGGTCCTTATATCATGGGACTCGAGTAGCCTCCCTATTCTGTCCGTGACCTTTTTTATATATGGAAGAAAAGCTCTAGCCAGAGGCGGCTTGTCTCCAATTACCCTTGTAGTTGGACGTCTCGGATGGAGTGCTCGCTGAATACCACGTCAAAACTTACTAGTAAGTCACTAGCTTCTAGTTGAATAGTTTTCAATTTTTCAATGAAATGGCCGGAATCTTTGACGAACGACTGTGTACCGCCGATATGTGGTTGAAGTAAGGTAGCTAAATGTTTGGCAATGCTATAAGTTGGTGATCCAATAGCACTCACCTCGCTTTATGTAACCTGTGAACATGCTGAACGCAGTATTCAGCGAAACGTCAGGACGACAAAATGTCCTTGGAACACGACCTATAAGCCCGAAAAACAGAGATTCCTATTTCAACGCCGGTCGTGAAAGTCTACATTTTTACTTAATTCGCTTCTACGGGGAGGAAATATCACACTTAGTTCGTCGTTTTGAGAGGTTAAAGAAGAAAAAGTCACAACTTCTGTCATCACTCGCGTTTCTTCTTCGATGCCGAGACACAGGTATCATTCCCAAGTTTATTAAAATGAAGAGACCACTAACCTCAGCTAGAGCCCATAGAATATATGATCGAACTGAACGTTCGCTATTACGTGAACGCATAAGCTTTGCACGTAAGGGGCTCGCTACTACAGATCAGGCACTCTTACAGCTGCACTACCGCATCAGCAGCACACTCTCATATCAGGACTGGGAAAATGTAGATCGTATCACCTTCTACTCTATGCGTTCAACATTTGAACAGTCTAGCATCCGGCAGAAGAAAAAGTTTGAGCGGTTACAGAGTGACCAACCCGCGCCGGTACCTGCGCCTACGCTGGACATCTCACGGACAATTGTTAACCTGACCAATCGCCACCTGTCAGAGTGGGAAATCTCTATACTAGCGAAAGGAGGAAATTACGCAGTGACCCCTCCTTCGATTCCCGTGGAAGACATTGTCGCCAATATTGAAGCGGCAATCCGTGAGCTACCATCTGAACAAGCAGATGAAATCCGTCATGAAGCCTCACGTATAATCAAGAAGGCACCGGCACCGCAGAGTAACCTCACACCTCAGGAGAGAAAGGCTATAAAGACTCTCAACATGGACGAGAGCATAATCATTCTTCCTGCAGACAAAGGGAACGCAACGGTTATCTTGGACATGGACGACTACACTGCCAAGGTTTTGGAACTTTTAGACCCGGGTACCTACCGCAAACTACTGAGAGATCCTACCAACCGGATTCTTCGTGAAACAAACGGCCTGATCAAGGTATCTTCGCTACCTGAAAACGTAAAGAAGGGAACCACCAGAAGTGAAGCTTTACCACCAAGACTTTATGTTTTACCTAAAATACACAAAGATAATGTTCCTCTTCGTCCTATCGTGAGTGCTATTGGATCACCAACTTATAGCATTGCCAAACATTTAGCTACCTTACTTCAACCACATATCGGCGGTACACAGTCGTTCGTCAAAGATTCCGGCCATTTCATTGAAAAATTGAAAACTATTCAACTAGAAGCTGGTGACTTACTAGTAAGTTTTGACGTGGTCTCTCTTTTCACGAAAGTACCTATAAAGGTAGCCCTGGAGTACATCGCACGGATTTTTCCTGATGATATCACCGCCTTATTCCGCCACTGCCTCACCGCTAGCTATTTCCTGTGGAAGGGTGATTTCTATGAACAAATTGATGGGGTCGCCATGGGCAGTCCCCTTAGTCCGGTGATCGCTAATTTCTTCATGGAACAATTTGAACAAATAGCACTAGAGACCGCACCTTTGAAACCTAAAGTGTGGCTACGATACGTGGACGATACCTTTGTAATATGGGGCCATGGTAAAGATCAATTAAATCTGTTTTTACAACATCTTAACAGCCAGAACTCGAACATTCAGTTTACCATGGAGTTAGAAAATGAACTGAAAATCGCGTTTCTTGACGTTATGGTAACGAAGACCACTGATCTAACTTTGGGACATACAGTTTACCGTAAGCCGACCCATACTGACCGATATCAACATAAGACGTCCAACCACCACCCACGACAGAAATACGGGGTTATAAAAACACTGGCTGACCGCGCTAAAAGAATTTGTGAAAAGCAGTGCCTAAAACAAGAAATTGAACACCTCAACGAGGCCTTACGCGCGAATGGGTACAGCCAGAAAGATATCCAGCGAGCACTCCATCCGAGACGTCCAACTACAAGGGTAATTGGAGACAAGCCGCCTCTGGCTAGAGCTTTTCTTCCATATATAAAAAAGGTCACGGACAGAATAGGGAGGCTACTCGAGTCCCATGATATAAGGACCATATACAGGCCTACACGAAAAATTAAGGACATGTTTAGGTCCGCTAAAGATAAGCGACATCCTCATACCGCGGCAGGGGTTTATAAAATCCCGTGTGATTGTGGCCAAGTATATATTGGAACAACGAAAAGAAGTATTGCCACTCGCCTCAAGGAGCACGAACGACACAGCCGGCTGGGACAAACAGATAAATCCACTGTAGCAGCACACTCGCTACTTGCAGGTCACGATATAAGATATGGAGACACCGAAGTTCTGTCCACCACGATGTCTTATCATGCCAGGCTACAAAGGGAGGCCATTGAAATCCTGAAGCATACTAACAGCTTCAATTTTAAGGAGGAAGCAGAACGTGTGAACAGAGCTTGGCTTCCAGTCCTTAATCCCCTCAAGCCTGCTCTTATTGACCGTCGTAGACGAGAAGATGCAACAGACGAGCAGCCCTGTCCTTGATGCATTACTTTTATGTGGTACGCCGTTGCTATGGTAGCCTCTATGTGTGGGTTGTTGACTTTTTATATAACTTCTCTTTACTTGTTTTACCTCGCTTTATGTAACCTGTGAACATGCTGAACGCAGTATTCAGCGAAACGTCAGGACGACAAAATGTCCTTGGAACACGACCTATAAGCCCGAAAAACAGAGATTCCTATTTCAACGCCGGTCGTGAAAGTCTACATTTTTACTTAATTCGCCTCTACGGGGAGGAAATATCACACTTAGTTCGTCGTTTTGAGAGGTTAAGGAAGAAAAAGTCACAACTTCTGTCATCACTCGCGTTTCTTCTTCGATGCCGAGACACAGGTATCATTCCCAAGTTTATTAAAATGAAGAGACCACTAACCTCAGCTAGAGCCCATAGAATATATGATCGAACTGAACGTTCGCTATTACGTGAACGCATAAGCTTTGCACGTAAGGGGCTCGCTACTACAGATCAGGCACTCTTACAGCTGCACTACCGCATCAGCAGCACACTCTCATATCAGGACTGGGAAAATGTAGATCGTATCACCTTCTACTCTATGCGTTCAACATTTGAACAGTCTAGCATCCGGCAGAAGAAAAAGTTTGAGCGGTTACAGAGTGACCAACCCGCGCCGGTACCTGCGCCTACGCTGGACATCTCACGGACAATTGTTAACCTGACCAATCGCCACCTGTCAGAGTGGGAAATCTCTATACTAGCGAAAGGAGGAAATTACGCAGTGACCCCTCCTTCGATTCCCGTGGAAGACATTGTCGCCAATATTGAAGCGGCAATCCGTGAGCTACCATCTGAACAAGCAGATGAAATCCGTCATGAAGCCTCACGTATAATCAAGAAGGCACCGGCACCGCAGAGTAACCTCACACCTCAGGAGAGAAAGGCTATAAAGACTCTCAACATGGACGAGAGCATAATCATTCTTCCTGCAGACAAAGGGAACGCAACGGTTATCTTGGACATGGACGACTACACTGCCAAGGTTTTGGAACTTTTAGACCCGGGTACCTACCGCAAACTACTGAGAGATCCTACCAACCGGATTCTTCGTGAAACAAACGGCCTGATCAAGGTATCTTCGCTACCTGAAAACGTAAAGAAGGGAACCACCAGAAGCGGAGCTTTACCACCAAGACTTTATGGTTTACCTAAAATACACAAAGATAATGTTCCTCTTCGTCCTATCGTGAGTGCTATTGGATCACCAACTTATAGCATTGCCAAACATTTAGCTACCTTACTTCAACCACATATCGGCGGTACACAGTCGTTCGTCAAAGATTCCGGCCATTTCATTGAAAAATTGAAAACTATTCAACTAGAAGCTGGTGACTTACTAGTAAGTTTTGACGTGGTCTCTCTTTTCACGAAAGTACCTATAAAGGTAGCCCTGGAGTACATCGCACGGATTTTTCCTGATGATATCACCGCCTTATTCCGCCACTGCCTCACCGCTAGCTATTTCCTGTGGAAGGGTGATTTCTATGAACAAATTGATGGGGTCGCCATGGGCAGTCCCCTTAGTCCGGTGATCGCTAATTTCTTCATGGAACAATTTGAACAAATAGCACTAGAGACCGCACCTTTGAAACCTAAAGTGTGGCTACGATACGTGGACGATACCTTTGTAATATGGGGCCATGGTAAAGATCAATTAAATCTGTTTTTACAACATCTTAACAGCCAGAACTCGAACATTCAGTTTACCATGGAGTTAGAAAATGAACTGAAAATCGCGTTTCTTGACGTTATGGTAACGAAGACCACTGATCTAACTTTGGGACATACAGTTTACCGTAAGCCGACCCATACTGACCGATATCTACATAAGACGTCCAACCACCACCCACGACAGAAATACGGGGTTATAAAAACACTGGCTGACCGCGCTAAAAGAATTTGTGAAAAGCAGTGCCTAAAACAAGAAATTCAACACCTCAACGAGGCCTTACGCGCGAATGGGTACAGCCAGAAAGATATCCAGCGAGCACTCCATCCGAGACGTCCAACTACAAGGGTAATTGGAGACAAGCCGCCTCTGGCTAGAGCTTTTCTTCCATATATAAAAACGGTCACGGACAGAATAGGGAGGCTACTCGAGTCCCATGATATAAGGACCATATACAGGCCTACACGAAAAATTAAGGACATGTTTAGGTCCGCTAAAGATAAGCGACATCCTCATACCGCGGCAGGGGTTTATAAAATCCCGTGTGATTGTGGCCAAGTATATATTGGAACGACGAAAAGAAGTATTGCCACTCGCCTCAAGGAGCACGAACGACACAGCCGGCTGGGACAAACAGATAAATCCACTGTAGCAGCACACTCGCTACTTGCAGGTCACGATATAAGATATGGAGACACCGAAGTTCTGTCCACCACGATGTCTTATCATGCCAGGCTACAAAGGGAGGCCATTGAAATCCTGAAGCATACTAACAGCTTCAATTTTAAGGAGGAAGCAGAACGTGTGAACAGAGCTTGGCTTCCAGTCCTTAATCCCCTCAAGCCTGCTCTTATTGACCGTCGTAGACGAGAAGATGCAACAGACGAGCAGCCCTGTCCTTGATGCATTACTTTTATGTGGTACGCCGTTGCTATGGTAGCCTCTATGTGTGGGTTGTTGACTTTTTATATAACTTCTCTTTACTTGTTTTACCTCGCTTTATGTAACCTGTGAACATGCTGAACGCAGTATTCAGCGAAACGTCAGGACGACAAAATGTCCTTGGAACACGACCTATAAGCCCGAAAAACAGAGATTACTAGTTCATGGGTTTCCGCATAATCTAGAATTCTCAGTCCGTCGTCGTTCCTCTCACCATATCCGAATATGCCATGGGCGGCATGGTCTTCTTTCAGGCGACCAACATGTCCATTTAGGTCGCCTGTAACTATGGGGTAGTCCTCTAAGGGCACTTCAGTGGTCTTTTCGTCAAGCAACGCCCAGAAGGCGTCTTTGATCGTTGCCGATAGGCCTGTCTGAGGAGCATAGGCGCTGAAGAGGTGGATTTTTCTTCCATCGGTGATGTAGACGATTTTCATCAGACGATCATCATACCGCTGCACTTCGGAGACTGAACCATCAAACTGTGCTGATACTGCAATTCCCACACCACTGGTAGTTCCACGTGTACCGTTATAATACAATTTGTATCCACACCCAATGTTGTACAACTTATCACCACTCCACCGTGTTTCCTGTACAGCACAGGCATCGATGCGCCTCATTTCTAGACCTTTCGCTAGCTCGTTGTAACTTCCAGACATAGTGCCGACATTAAGTGATGCAATTCGAGATGTAGGGGCTAGCTTGTATAGCCGTGCCGCCCGTGCGACGGTAACCCTTGCATACTTCTCGTGCCAACCGGGCCTCGTCGTCGCGCGTCGCTTCTGGGGGACGCCCTAGCCTTTAGTTCAGATCCTAGAGACAGCATGTCATGGGGATGTGACGAATCCTTTTTACAGCCGGCTTGTCACACAGCCTGTCGCCAAGCATTTTATAGCTGCTGCCAGCACATAATGAGGCCGCCCCTAACATGGAGAACAGACGCCTTTTGCTGCCGGCCCACTGGTACATACTTAACTATCATAAGTTAAAAGCAAAACGAGAAAACTCGCATCTCGAGGGGTGATGAGGTAAAAAGTAATTATAGAGGGCGCATGTATCTAACTAGTAGTACTATCCTACGCTGATTAGAAAATGAGTAGGCGTTCAGCTTCTTTAAAGTAAGGGCAAGCAATCTAAAAAGTGTTTGTGTAGATTTATTCAACTAGGACGATACAGAAATGTCCCTAACACACATAAATGAAAATCTTGTCCATTTGACACCGCAAGCAAAAGCGAAAAAAAAAACACTAGATGAAACTTTTATCTGTCCATCAAAATTATATCTGAGGAATTTGGCACTTCACTGAGCCGTCCTTCTCTCAACATGAAATTATATGTGAAAAACCTCACATAAAAAAAATTCAAACACTTTGTAGTTCCTCTGGACTATCAAATTATGCAAATTATGAAACGTGGGGGTCTACAATCATTTCCCTATTCTATACACAACGTTTCATTAACTTTGATCCATGGTTCCAAATCTATGTTGAAAATAGTGAAAAATGCTTAACACTAGATATTTACAAGAATGTATAACATTAACAATCAATATGTTCTTTCGCTCCTTTAAACCGTTAATCTCAAAATATGTTCATTTTATGAATCAAATTCTTTGAATATAATATGTATATCTTTATCATCAATACCTTATAAATTTATAAGTATTAACATACTTGTCGAATCCAAAAAGAACAAAAGTAACGAACGATAAAGTTAATTACTTCTCATAATTTTTCTCAATTTTATCATAAATTCCGATTGTGGGGTTTGAAGCCATTTTTCAGTGTTGCCTAAGTAAACAAAAGTTTGGTGCTTTTCAGTCGGTCAACACGAATGTACCCAAAAAGAGCTGGGTTATGCCCTAATCCTGAAACAAATTACATGGGATTAATAAATACACTAGGATGACCAGTTTCGATCGCCAAGCGATCATCATCAGATCCATTACACTTCGGCTATAACATCTATGTTTGAGAACACAGGTGAAAAATATTTACAATATGTACAATTGTTTAGTTGCAGTATTGGTAATGCAACTGTCGATGCAGTATATCTAATGTTGGGTGAAATGCTAAAATGGTGATAGAAATCCGGAGTGTGTCTGTTTGGGGTGATTATATGGTTGAAAAAAATCAATTATGGTTATACTGTAATAATAATACTGATACTTATCCGGTTGTCTTCCTGGCTGGAACTTCGAGCAGTTTCGTGTTCACTCTAGCACCAGTTGTGGTCGACTGAACCTGGGTTTAACTGGACGAAACTGTTTTTTCCTTTCTCCCGATTTTGTTCCTACGTTCTTTCTGAGGTCAGTGCAATGTTTATTTGTGTGACGTTGTCAAATCTAGATAAGAATGTATGTTATTGAATAAAGGAAGATCTACAACTATTAAAGACCGTGGAACTGTCTTCGCCACGGGTGGACTAAAATGTCATTCGAACTAAGCGCTGCCCAGTCTGTTGAAGACGTCCCGGCACCTTTAATACTTCCGCGCATACCGGTCTAGGTTTATTGCAGATAAAAGTTCATAGTACACCTGATCCAGATAACATTTACCTATTAACCACCGCTATTCCCCCCCCCCCTTAGCGATACAGCCAAGCTGTACTGCCTCAAACCGGTTATCAAGCCTCACTGCTCGTAATTTGTCAATGAACCTGGACATTGCCAAATGACATTTTCTCCATGTTAAAATAATCAGGGAGTTTCAACATCCTTCTGGCTACTAATAAATGTTCCTGCTTCCTTCCGTAACTCAGATATGCCTTCCTTAACATTAGATAATGCTTCAATATACACATTTCAATCCTTATAGAGCTTTTAATTTCACACATATGAACGTCATAATGATTACAGATACACATGCACACACATACACCCACATGGACAAAAGGTGATCTCTTAAGGCTATTTGTTTTTCATAATTGAAAATAGGCTAAAAGGATGCTGTTCCGGTTCGAATCTATCCTAAGTCATCTTCATTGTCACAAATAAATTCGGGTGCAATTCCCATTCGACTGTTTTATGAAAGTATAACATGTACTTTCTTTAACATTGTTTCTTTTTATACATTTCTTCAACTGAATTTATTTCCTTACTGGATCATGGGGTAAAAACTCTTCAGTTTCGAATGATTGAACTTACCTATCGTCCGGTCATCATTAATCCTTGCAAATAAGTAGCAGTTGTTCCCGTAGACTCTCTCTACTTTGAATGGGCTTCCTTCTTTCTCCGTTCCGATTCTTCGTTCCTATTTCGGGACCCCTTCTTCCTGTCAATTTCCATCGGTGGCGTTCTCAAGTCTAGGTAAGGTGATATACATTCCTCTTACTTCCTTTTTGAAAATTTCGTTTTTTCCTGTCTCCCTCCTAGGTCTTGATTACTGCTATCTCTGCTCGTGGAAGGCTTTGGTTCATAGTCTTCCTGGCCATTTTCCTGCGTTTGATTCTTGTTCTTGGCGTGTCTATAATCCCTCCTTCTGAGGTCCTTCAGGTACTGCTGAATTTCCCTTTACCGGTCGTCATAATACCTATTCACGTTTTCGTTGTTTCGCCATCCTCTGTTCTGAGATTGTTGTTGTCTTTTTTGTTGTTGTCTGGCGATATTTTCATCGTTCCAGTTCTTATATCACCTATAACCATATCCATTAGTCCTGCTGTCACTATTATACTGTAGTAGCTA
Source organism: Meconema thalassinum (assembly GCA_946902985.2). Classification (NCBI taxonomy): domain Eukaryota; kingdom Metazoa; phylum Arthropoda; class Insecta; order Orthoptera; family Tettigoniidae; genus Meconema; species Meconema thalassinum. The sequence goes on along the minus strand of OX336394.1, from coordinate 425,959,152 downwards.
TTCCTGCGATAATCATTATTTCGCTGGTGATAACTGTTTCTTAGCTGTTCATTATTCCACCTGACGTTCTGATACAGCCTTCCCTCTCTAGGTCTTCTGTACTCCGGTTCATACATATTCTGACCATATTAATTGGTTCTGGTAGGACCTACTCTGTCCTTCTTTGCTTCAGTCTGTTGAGGTTGATCAACATACACTGTATGGACTTCTCTGTTTCCGTTATTTCGGTTCTCGTTATTTTGGGACCCGGGATTATGATTGCCTCCTGAGGTGTTGGATACATTACTAGTATGGTCCAATCTCCTCAGAATTTCGGCCATACCCTCCAATGTTTTTACATTAGCTGAAATAAGATGTCTCCTCACTTCTGTCGGAAGTTGACACGAAATCGCGTGTACTAAGTCCTCTTCTGCCAACGGGGGTTGAAGATACTGTATGCGTGCTCATTGACTCGTGAAGAAATTCGCATACTTCGTGGGTACAGAGTACGCGTACCTTTTCGAGTATATCTCCGCTCGTATATCTTGTTGGAGTTCATTGCTCCAGAATCTTTTCTGTAAGGCGTCTGCGAATTCTTCGAAGTTTTGGTAAGTGTTTCGGAACGCACGATGCCAAATTAAAGCTTCAGACTCCAAATACTTCTCGACTCTCATTAGTCTTTCACGTTGTATTCGGTTGTCCTCAAAATAGCACCACATAACTCGTAGAATTTCTACGGCCGTGATATTCCCTAGACCACTAAACTTATTCGGTTTCTCATCATTTCCCTTGATGATGATTACGTTCGGGTTCGTTCTTCTGGAATACTGTTCATATTGTCCACCCGTACTCTCATTTTACCTTTGCATACGTTCCGTGTTGGACATAACATTCGGTCTTATGTATTGTTGACTATCCATACTTTCTCTATCCTCATCGATCCTGTCTGTTCTGGATTCAAGTTTGTTAAGTTCCTCCTTTAATTTTTCATCGCGTTCTCTGAAGAACTTTGCTAAATCTTGCCTGATATCTTCACGTACTTCCGTCCTCAGTGTAGACGTAAATTGAGGGTCTCCGATAGTAAGCGTTTTTAATCGTTCACCTATCTCAACTAACTCTTTATCCTGCTTTGACTTAATTTTGGCTAATGTCATATACAGTGCGCTTAATGTTATCGAGTTCTCTCGGATTATGTAAATCTGCTTTATTTACAATTTCGGTTAGAGTGGTAACGTTCGATGTTTGTAATTCGTCAATGCGTTTGGACAAATCCTCCCTTGATTTACTAACATTTATATTTAGACTTAATTCAACAGCTTTTACATCCTTAACAATTTTAGAATGCAGTTCACGAGCAAGTTCCCTATTATCGGTCAAGACCTCCTCCTTCAACTCTTTTACAGCTTTTACAATACATGCATTAATATCTACATTGATACCATCTTCAATCAGTTTTTTTCTGATCGGACAACTTGTTCTGTAGGTCACTTACAGTTACATTCAAGTTATCAAGTTGCTCCTTGAGTCTGTCCTGTGAACCTGAAATGATTTCATGGTGTTGTAAGTTTTCTACTTTTACTGCATCTATACTAGCTTGAAACTTATCCTGAAGTTCACTTATGTGGTCACTACTAGCTATTTTCGCTTCTAATACTTTCCCAATCATATCTGACTTAAGGGCACCTATTTCCGTCTTTGTAGAAAATACATCTTCTTTCACTTTTTCAAAAGCTACTTTTAACTCTTCTTGGGACTGTCGAACCTCGTTTTGTGTTTTACCTGCTTCCTCCTGAAATCTTTTGGCCTCTTCCTGATTTTTTCTAACCTCTTCTTGGGCTGCTCTTAACTCTGGCTGGATTTTCCTGTCTTCCTCTCGTGCCTTTTTCTAACTTAATCTGACTTCTTCTGGGGCCTTTTCTTGTGCTAATCTAATCTCTACTTGAATTCTCTTAGCTTCTTCTTGTGCCTTTCTATCTTCTTCTCATTCCTTTTTATTTTCTTCTCGTGCCTTCTCCAGCGCTAATCTAACCTCTTCTTGTGCTTTCTCCCGCGCTAATCTATCTTCTTCTCGAGCCTTCTCCTGCGCTCTCCTCCTGAGCTCTCTTACACTCGTCTTGGACGAGGGTTATACTGGATTGATTAAGGGCCTGAGCTACCGCTAATTCTGCCTTTACTTCTGATTTGACTGGAGCTGCTGATTTCTGAATATCTGTGTTAATTTGTTTATTGTTAGCGTGTGTCAATTTTTGTAACGCTTCTAAATCCTCAGTCAAAGACTTTTGACTCTCCTGCATGTTTTCCAACATGGCCTTAATAAAGGTCATGCCACTCGACGATATAATTTTCTTCTTTTCTTGAGACATGGGAAGTATCATCTACATCAACTACAAGTGGATCTCCAGAATTGACCAACATATATATCATTTTATACAAGAGTGTAATGCCTCAATAAATCCTATTTCTAAATATACTGTATATATAACCAATGACCTAAAGTCTGCATTCTTTCCTAAACATATTTTACGAGACTGACTCCACCTCATTTCATAATCCTTCCTAACTTCCAACTTAATTTATACTTTAAATTTACATTTCCATCAGAAGGTTCTATAAATATATCTCGCAACTATAATGTACTCCACAAATTGGTTCATGTCTCATTCATCTCAACAATCACCAAATTTGGGACTGGCATTTCAAAATTTCAACTAAACTATGTCCAAGTGACATAATCATGCCCACATCAGATGCTTGATTACGACTATATTCATCGTCATCCATGTTGAACCGCTTTAGAATATGCATCCTATTCGGCCTGAAACGTTGGTCACCCATAAAAATCCCATCCATATGTGCCCGTATTCACCAATCAGCCCCTATTATCCGCTAAGATGGAAAGGATTGCAAGGACGTGGTTACCCAGCTCAATTTAACCACCATTCCCTGCTAGGTGAAGGATTAGGAAATTCGTGGGCTCATCCAGAACATAAGATTGTACTACCAAACTAGTTACATACTTAACTATCATTTAAGTTAAAAGCAAAACGAGAAAACTTGCATCTCGAGGGGTGATAAAGTAAAAAAGTAACTATAGTGGGCGCCTGTATCTAACTAGTAGTACTATCCTACGCTGATTATAAAATGAGTAGGCGTTCAGCTTCTTTAAAATAAGGGCAAGCAATCTTAAAATTGCTTGTGTATATTTATTCTTCTAGGACGATACAGAAATGTCCCTAACACGCATAAATGAAAATCATGTCCATTTGACACCTTAAGCTAAAGCGAAAAGAAAATCACTAGACAAGACTTTCATTTGTCCATCAAAATTATACCTGAGGAATTCGGCACTTCACTGAGCCCTCCTTCTCTCAACATGGAATTATATGTGAAAAACCTCACAAAAAAGATGAAACAAAAAAAATATTCAAACACGTTGTAGTTCCTCTGAACTATCAAATTATGCAAATTATGAAACGTGGGGGTCTACAATAATTTCCCTATTCTATGCACAACGTTTTATTAACTTTGAACCGTGGTTTCAAATCTATGTTGAAAATAGTGAAAAATGTTTAACACTAGATATTTACAAGAATGTATAAAATGTACAATCAATATGATCTTTCGCTCCTTTAAACCGTAAATCTCAAAAGATTTTCATTTTCTGAATCAAATTCTTTGAATATAATATGTATATCTTTATCACCAATAACTTATAAGTTTATAAGTATTAACATACTAGTCGAATCCAAAAGGAAGAAAAGTAACGAACGATAAAGTTAATTACTGCTCATAATTTTTCACAATTTTATCATCAAGTCCGATATTGATGAATCTCAATGCTATACTCGTACTTACCACTTTTAACGTTAACAGACAAAAAAATTGGGTGCATGGCATTATCCTCATTCCACACCTTCGTCTATAAATTCACATGAATCATCTACTAACTTTCTTAACATCCTGTACAGGATATTGCTTCACTGCAATAAAACGATCTCACACTCTTTCTTTGTGAACAACTCTAAGAACGTCTCCCAAAACAACTTCTTTTATTAACAATCCACAAACTTTATTTACGCCTATGCACGGTATCTCCAAACATTCAAACCATTTTTAATGCATTCTAACCAATGTAAGAAATTAATTGATCCTATTCAACACTCACTAAAATGTGCAGTGAATATTCAAGTGACATAACATCAAACTCCTACTTCTTATACACAATTGCTCGTGCCGTATTATTTCATTTCACGTTCTGTTCACGATCCTTAAATAATTCTGTACAATTTCTTAAACACCTTGTGGTTTCAAATACTTTTCCAACTTTCGTAAATTCAACCTTTAATTTCATTAGCAACGTTTACGTAATTTTCTGAGTTTAGTCTGAAAGAATTCATTTTTAAAATACAAATAAAGACATACCCTCCCTTTCTTGATTACAAAACAATGAATATAATTCATATAAGCACGTCCTGACTTAATTTCGACAATAGGTCGGTTCGGAAAATTTCTCCGTGTCATTCATTCGTTTCCCATTACAATTTCTATAGAATGAACTTTCCAAGTTCTCAACATGAAATGTTTAATAACAATTTTTATTTGGATTTAATAACGCTCTAGTTATATTTTTCCAGTTAGCTTTAGTTATAGTTTTTCATAACTATCTGATTCAAAATGCATTTTTAACGTTGCATTAATTAATATTTCCATTACAATTACATAAGATCCTTTAGAAAGTATATCTGACGAAATATAAAGAAGTATATTTATTACACGAAGCAATTCTGTGTTTATTCGAAGCCTTTTAAACATTCTAAGATTTCGAAACACACTATGCTTTCGATCCATTTTACTGAACCTATCGAAATATTCCACTCTTTCATAAAACAGATTTAGCTAGAATCACAAGTTTACTCAAGTGAAAAACGTAGATCTAATAATATGAAATGTATAAGTTAACTCTGCCAAATGTCAAGAACGAAACTCGCTGACAAAGAAAAAATATATAAATAATAATTTGACAAAGATTACTATAAAATGGCAACACAATGGATTAGGTTATGAATAAATATCTCAACTTAAAATATATGTTACAAATAATCGAAGATATGTTGGTCAACCCTGAATCACACACAGAACATAGCTAAAACTACTAAATTTGAACAATCAGAAACGCTTATCTACCTTAGAGCTGAGAACATCACGTTTCAACTGGCAGCACCAAGCAATTAAGAGTGCCAGCATTCCATTGACACAGCTGGGAACAGGTTTGACGCAGGCCTTCCTTCTCCTCCATGCGTCTGCTGGCGATCGTTTGAACGAGGTCATCTCCGCACGGAACTAGACCACAGCTGACTGGCTCGGTACCGCTTGTCTCTTGCCTCCGTCCTTGCTGTTGCGTAAGTCTGCTGGGCGTCTTGTATCTTCGCGACATGACACTGTCTGGATTATGCGTCTCTTCTTGAATCAAAGATTCTGAAGTCGATCAATCCTATCGGCTGCTATCTGGTAGTTAATTTCCGAAAATCTCCGTCTATGGAAAATGTTCTTATGAGAATTCCTGGATAGACGTGGATTCTCATTGTAGCTTTCCATTTACTGTGAATTCAGTGTAATATGGATGTAGTTGGTGATGAAATCCATTCTTGCTGTTCATATTCTGGAACTCCTACTAATGCTGATGTAGACTAACTTCCCTCCTCGGTGAAAATTTAGAACATAATCACACCTTCAATAACCATGCTTTCTCCCCATCGACTGGGCTGAAGTAACATCCTGAATAATTTGAAGTATATTTGTAGTATATCTTATATATAAAAGTGAAAGTCTGTATGTAAGTGGGTATGTGGGTATGTATGTGGACTTGTTCCGTATACAAATCTACACCGTTCCACTAATCTCAACCAAATTTTGCATACACATAGTTTAGGACCCAGAAGGAACGGCTGGCTACTTGAATTTTCGATAGTCTTTCTCATTCTTCTGATTACGGCCTTTATGCACTTGAGCAAAGGGTTATTAAGTCAGTAAATAAGCTGATAAATCAATGGCAAGGCCGGCATCTCCGTGGCAGCAATAGCTCAAGACGGGACAACCAAGTTTCTATCTCGGTAAGAGGCCATGCTACACCCACTGCCAGTTAGATCACGTCCCTCCAAGCTGCTTTAAACTTCCTGTCCATTCAACACAAGATAGTTTGCTGCACCACGGCCGACTGAATGCGCTCATACCGGCCTAGACAATGAGACCTTTTTCATGAAATCTTGTTAGTTACTCAACTGTTCACACAGCGCTGTTCACCAAGCATTGCTCGACTAAGACTTATCTCTACTTAGCGTAAAACAAAGACCCCGATTCTTGGATATCACGGGTAATCTCGAGAACCACTGGATGGATTTTGATGCGGCTTTCACCATTCTGTACAGGTAATATCGAGGAAGATTTGTGTAGAAAATAATTTATTTATGATCAAAGGGAGCCAAGCACTAACGATTTTAGATTTCAGTGAATAGGTCGAAGAAAGAACTTGACATCCGTGCGCTTTTTAAGCTTACGCTGGACAAACCGTTAAAAATATCAATATACTATGAGTGTAAGAATTGTTCAGCATGAAAAATTCTACAAAAAAGTCCGCGTGAGCATATCTCTATCTTCGATACATCGCCCACTATAAGGGTTTTTAGTTTGGACGGGAGAGGGATTTGGCATGCACCTCGCCATTCTTAAATTACGTCTGACAGGAATTCCTTGCACATTCATAACTGTTCCCGGGCGAAGCCGGGGCGGGTTGCTAGTGACACTATTATATTATCATAATAATTCCCACAATATCAAAATGCAAATTATATCACAAAATAAAATAGCGTGCTAATAAATCTAAGAGAAATTAGACATACCTTGCATCTCGTTACAGTTGAATTCGATCAGAATCACTCGGTTTTCATTAAAGTTTATGCATTTTTTCTGCTGAACGGTTTGGAAGTTCGGCAACAGGAAACTAGGACTGTTATTTACTTAAAATATTCATTTTTGTATTTTTGTACTATTTGTGTTCATGATTTCATTACATTGTCAGAATTACCGACAGTAGTGGCTACGCTGGCTAAAGCGCAGCGTTAGGCCATGGGGCCAAGCTCTCTGCTGACTCGGTAGACGCGTGTGTTCGAGCCCCACCGTCGGCCGTCCTTGAAATGATTTTCCGTGGTTTCCCATTTTTCAACACCAGGCAAATGCTGGGACGGTACCTTCTAACAGGCCACGGCCGCTTCCTTCCACATCCTTGCCCAGTTTCATTCATCTTCATCCATTCCATCTCTCATCCTGACGCGCAGGTCGCCCACGGGCGTCGACTAGAAAGACCTGCACTCGGCCTCTCAGGAGGCCACACGAAAAAAAATATGTCAGAATTAATGCTTTAATTAGTAGGGTATACTATTCAGTGTACCTATTATAAATAAAAACCGTGAGGTTTCTCACCTCCCCATATTACGAAACCCGGTTGCCTAATACGGGGAAAGTGCACTTTTAAAGTTAACAATAATATCAGAGGGTATTACAACATCAAACGTGCCCATATTTGTAATATACATAGTATATCGTCTGAGGTTTACATTAGTGAGAAAACCAAAATTATTCCGTTCCTTCTTATGTCCAATGTGAGCCCTATAAAAAGACCTCCCCATATTTGGCGACTTTCCTCTACCCATTTTTAGAAGATACCTTATGCACTGGACAGCTGAATCCGTGATTAATTGTATAGGTAGCTTCGTAAGTCTCAGAACTCAGGAAGTCCTTTCTAGCAGCATTACTAGCAGCTTTCAAAGTTTCAAGGTAAGAAAGAAAATATTCCTCTAGCCAGTTTAGGCGACTGACATTTAATGAGAAAAAATGCCCTTTATCTGGATTTCTAGACTGAATATGATGATATGTGATGCTTACGTCATGCATAGCGAACCATTTATTAACGTTTTTCAAAAAAAAAATGGTTGCTTCTGCGTCCATGAATGTGTACGCTTCCGGGTGCATGCCTATATTTTCTTTCAGTGTACTAATGCCACCAATAACTTCTGACGAGAACACTTCCTTGGCACGCCAAACATTCATTTTTTCAAATTTAGTGGGTTCGATGTGTTTTTTAGTGAGGTGTCTGACCGGATTGACGATCTCACCCTTTTGCATTGTGTATAGTAATGACAAGTATTTCCCTGAAATTATTCCAGTACCATCAGTCATCTCTCGTTACAGAAACTGCGTTCTAATGTTTTTTTTTAGAATGTGACAATGATCAAAACTAGGGAATACATTCCTAGACTCGTCGTATGGGTGATTGACCATTGGTTGCAAATTCCCTCCCCCTAAATGCCTCATCATTGTAGTGTTAGTTTTGTGATTATCAGAGACAGTTATTATAATTATGAAACCGCATTGTTCAACCTCGAGAATAACGTCCAGCAGGAGTTTATGTAAGTCCCGTCCTGACAGCTGCTTCGTGAAAAAGAAGGCACACGGTATCTGATAATTTGTCGAAAGATCTCTTAGCACAAAACACAACACACGATTAGCTGCTACTTGTTCCCGGCTGTAATTTTGATCCTCTCTTTCCTTTTAATGAGACGGTGCTGGAGTAGTGTCCTTGTACCCGAAGAAGGTGCAAGGTATGTCTAATTTCTCTTAGATTTATTAGCACGCTATTTTATTTTGTGATATAATTTTAATTTTGATAATGCGAAAATTATAATGATAATAATTATGTAGTGTCACTAGCAACCCGCCACGGCTTCGCCCGGGAACAGTTATGAATGTGCAAGGAATTCCTGTCAGACGTAATTTAAGAATGGCGAGGTGCAAGCCAAATGCCCCTCCCGTCCAAACTAAAAACACTTATAGTGGGCGATGTATCGAAGATAGAGATATGCTCTCGCGGACTTTTTTGTAGAATTTCTCACGCTGAACAATTTTTACACTCATAATATAATGATATTTTTAACGGTTCGCCCAGCGTAAGCTTAAAAAGCGCACGGACGCCAGGCTATTTTTTTGACCTTTTCACTGAAATCGTTACTGCTTGGCTCCCTTTGGTCATAAATAAATTATTTTCTACACAAATCTTCCTCGAGATCACCTTTGCAGAATGGTGAAAGCAGCATCAAAATCCATCCAGTGGTTCTTGAGATTACACATTTAATATACGTACTGTACAGCTGATTCCTTATCGCGCCTATAATGGGAGGGGAGTGTGCTCTACCGGCAACGAGTAGAAACTTTCCAATTACATGTTATACATGGGTTCTGACTGGGAATGTCAAGGCCGGTATAGAGCGCAGCTCGTATTCAGTCGGCCGTGGCTGCACAAACCGACTGTGATCACCGCGGCATTTTCTCTGCCCGCTGGATCGCATCCATCCTAGCTGCTTAAAACTGCTTGCCCATTCAACACTCAGACACCGTTAGTGTTCGTCTAGGAGATGGACTGTTACCACTCCTCTTCAATATTATCCTAGATAAAGTAATTAGAGAATGGGAAAAGGAGCTGAAATACGAACAACGCTGGAAGCCCATTCAACTTGGACGAGCAAAATATGACATTAAGGTTACTTGCTTAGCTTTCGCAGACGACCTTGCGATACAAGTGGACAGTGAAATCACTGCAATCAAACAGATAGAAGTCCTCGAGGAATGTGCTGGAAAAATTGGTCCACACATCTCTTTTGAGAAAACTCAGTTCTTCTCTACTGGGTTAAACGTTCAGAAATTGAACAGCAAATATGGAAAAATCAATTGCGTCTCACACTTCAAGTACCTAGGGGAGATCTTGGAACCAACAGCTTTAGGAAAAGGCTACAGAAATTGAAGAGGGCGTATGGGAGAACGCGCGACATCTACAACAAAAAGTGTATGCCCACACATACAAAGATCAGACACTACAACACGGTGTTCAAACCAGAAGCTCTGTAAGCAAGTGAACCTCTAATACCCAATAGGAAGGGTGACTTGGAAAATATCCAAAAGGAAGAACGCAAGATCTTGAGGAAAATTCTTGGCCCAGAAAGTACAGAAGATGGATACAGGTTGAAATCTCGTAAAGCAACTGAGAAATGGTCTAATCTTGCGGCGGACATCAGAATGCGAAGATTGAAGTTTTATGGACATGTTCAAAGACTTGCACCGAGAAGTTGGTTCCTTAGTTTAGGGGCTGCGACAACGCGGTCATGTAGCCCCGTGTACTTTGGGTGTGTGTAGAATTTGTCTGATAACCGGTGTTAATTGTGATGACTGTATTAGTGTGTGTATCTGTTTTTTTAATTCAAGTAGGGACTGCAACTTTGAATTTTCAAATAGTTCCTACTTTTGCCGCCAAACGCCACCGTCAACGACTACTAGGCCTAGTTCAGAACTAGCTACTAGACGCCACCGCAGTCGGCTCTTGGCAACGAACGTAGCAACCTAAGAGCGTTGTTTACATTCTTAACCTATCCAATTTAGTTTCACACAGGTGTAATTAGTGGAAAGATCTTTAACATGCCATAAATCTATGACATGGGACCGCCGGCTTTACTTCCCCTCCGAAGGAAGGCATACTGAGGGATTTTTAACGCTCTTAAAAAATCCGACGGCTTCGGCCGGGTTTGAACCCGCTATCTTGCACCGAGAAGGCTTACACACAAGATCATGACCTACGCCGAATGACTGAAGAATATACCGTGGATTCAGCAAGTCAAACATGATTTGGAGAAGGCCCAAGGAACCTATTCCGATGTAGGGTAAATGGATGGAATGTAACACCAGAGAATGACGCTCCAAAGAGACCAAGAACCAAGTGGACTGAGGAAAGAAAGATGGCCCACGGAGAGAGATTGAGTGCTATATGGAAGATCAGAAAGGCGAATCATAAAAGTACTGCGTGATCCATCTGTGTCCATTCGCACATGATAATAATCATTCACCGTTAGGTTGCAGCGCCAACCTACCGTGGCTTTTTAAGGGGACGATACCTGAAACTGTGGAGGCTCAATATCGAGATTGAAGAAACGCGAAAACATGGCACTAAGTTAGTTCTTTTGTTATTCAATCAGCATAAAGTATATTATATTAATTCAGACACATACTTACGGGCAAATTTTCAGTTTATAGGATAGTGAAACATACATGGTGATGGAGGTGACTGTTTTCAAGGGGCGAAATGTCTACCTCACATGCCCGTAATTATACGGTATGGATGATAATTAAAATACAACTACTTCCTACTAATTTAAATCGAACTTATATACTAGACGAGATGAAAAGGAAAGAATAAGTTTATCTGTTCAGAGTAGCGCTCCATTCGTATTTACGTCTTTTTCCAGAATTAGCACTGACATTATTCCATTTCTCACTACCGTCTATTTGAGTTTTTTGACTTTGCTGCACCCATAAAATGTTAAACAAAAGACAAATCATTTTCTAAATGAAACATTGTCTTAAACTCAAGTAAGTTATCGTATTTATTAAATTTATATTCATTCAATGATATTTAAATTAGAATTGCATAATGATTTTAATATATTTTTTCATCTTAGTCACTTTTATAATTATATTTCTTTTTCCATTGCTTTCTTTTTAGACACCATATACTTTGAGCTAACCTCTTTACCAAGAGTTGTACTTTCCACCCCGTCGTGTTACTTGAAGCCGCTTTGATTAGAAAAGGCTTATGGATCTTTAAGCATACAGGCTCTTCATTAATTATACACAGATTGGTGAAGTATTGATACTCCAAGTCTGACATTTCAAGCTTTAGAACTTCTCAATACGGAACTATGAATGTAGTGTCTACTGTTTGTCATACATCTTCTTTAGCACCTGCAGGCTGATCACCGTCACCAACTACATTTAATTTCATTCTAATTTTTATAACCTAAATATATGGTGCACCATATTAGGTTTAATAACCTATCTTATTACAGTGCTACGTTTTATTTGAGTTTCAATATGTTTTTAGCCGATGAAGGGGATAAAATTTGATTAATCTCCGAAGCATGTACTAAGAACAAGTTCAATAATTAATTTTCTTTATAGTATTGATTCAGGTGGGTGTACAATTCTTATTAAGAACTATTCTAATAAAAGACAGGGAAAAGAAATGCCTCCGGCTGCCGAAGAATGGGATGTTGATTAATTTAGGGGCTTTGCAAAATCGTGCTCATGTGGCCCCGTGTACTTGGCTGTTTGTTGAATTTGTTTGATAACCCTGATGACTGCATTAGTGTGTGTATTGATAAGTCAAGTGAATCACGGATTATAAACACCTTGAACGCCGCTATAGCATTTTAGAGATCATTACGGTATGGGTTTAGAGAATATATTTCTTAACTTTCAAAATACTTTAAGGGCTAAAGAAGCCCAATGTGTTCTCAATAAATGCATCTTATTTGACATTATACTGGGATTATACGTTGCTGCATTTACTTTAACTAGGTGAGATAGTTTGGTAGGTTCCACTGTTTAGGGGCTGCGACAACGCGGTCATGTAGCCCCGTGTACTTTGGATGTGTGTAGAATCTGCCTGATAACCTGTGTTAATCGTGTGTTATCCGTAATTCAGGTAAGGACTGCTGACAGTCAGTTTTAAGTAGTTCCTACTGTTGCTACCAAATGCTACCGTCAACGACACCTAGCTGCAAACTTGGCTAAGGGATACCACCGCACGGTGAACGTTGGAACTTAATAACGTTAATCAAATTTAACCTACAAATTTTACATTCACACGAGTGTAGTTCTTGGAAGGTTCTTTTACATCACATAAATCTATGACATGGGCCCACCAGCTTTATTTCCCCTCCGAAGGAAGGCATACTGAGGGATTTTTACGCTCTTCAAAAATCCGATGACTTCGGACGGGTTTGAACCCGCGACCTTCGACATAGAAGCTCAGCATGCTACCAAATACGCAACCAAAGCCGCCCAATATGAGATAATAGGCATTTAAATACAGCAATACTATTCCCTAATATGCAGCTATAGTAGCCTACACAGTGGTTGCGTTCACGTTAGCAAACAGTTGATCAACTGTTGAAGAATGTACGCTGTGAACGCTGTGTGATGGAGCGCTCCCTAAACATGTTCCATGGAGCGACGCCATTTTATGGAGCGTAGAAAAACTTCGCTCCATCCACGGAACATGTTTGAATTCAACATGGCGTAGCATGAAGTAGATTTAAAATCAAATGTAAACATTGTGGAAATCGCTCAAAATAGTTCCTAAACTGATGAATACTGAAATAATAATGAAGAACACAACATCACGGTCCCTCTATTGCCTATAAAATGACCTGCAATGTGTTAAATTCGTGATATATCTTGATTCAGGTTTACGGACCGCAGTTGCGACAAATTTTAACCTATGTGTGAAACAACATAACCTGATATATCAGATGTTACATCCTTGCTTTTGATCCAAGTATTAAAAATTATATGAAATCAGGTGTGTGGTTTCCTTTTTAGTGGCAATGTGAATTTTTCAAGTTTTTAAATCGATGTTTCAGCGTTTTTTCATCACTTGTCTGGGGTAATTTGGTCTGAAAATACGATTTTATCCTATGATTTGGGCTAAATACTGTACCTCGATGAATATAGCCTATTATTGTGTAGGCAGTATAGAGAGAATCAAACTTCTAGGCTACCGATACCGGTACTGTATAAAACATATCTTTCATTTGGAGCAAGCATAGGCTACCGGTACAGTATAAAAAATACCTGCATTGTACTGGGCATAACCCAAATTCTGATAGGCTAAGACCTATTGTCAAGAGTCTTGACTCAAAAATAAATTATTTTAATACCGTAGGCTACCGGTACTTGTTGGGTTAAGGATTTTTATGCAATAGGATATAAGAATTACCGTAGGTCTGTCTGTGCCTGCATTATTAGGTGCGGTGATTCTTCCAATAGAAAACTGAGTGTTTGGCTGATCAGAATGTAATGACTAGGAAATACTAGTAGCCTATCAGTATTTTTCTTTTCATGGTATTATCAGACTTATCTTAACAGTTCTCTTGCTTCTTGAATGCTGTTTAGGTCTAGATTAGCCTACACATCCACATTCCTTTCAAGATTTACTAGGCCAATATTTTTTCTTGAAACAATCGTAAATGTTTCACCAAATTGTACGGTATTTTAAATTCACACAGCTCATTATCAGACCGCAAGACCTCCCTCCTCCCCCCCCCCCCCCCTCCCGGCTTTCAACTTGGACTGAATGAAGTTAATTTGGTCTTGTATAGGCCCTAGCCTATAAATATGTTTCTATGTTTGAAAGAAACCAGCTTCACTTGGTAAGCATTTCAAGTACCGGTAACCATTACTTTTCTTTTCATGGCATTAGCAGTCTTATCTTAACCGTTATCTTGCTTCTCGGTTGCTGTTCAGGTCTAGATTAAACATCCACATTCCTTTCAATGTAATGAATATTACCTACCGTACTGGTACCATTGGCTATAATTGGGCAAGCTCAATAGCCAATGTTCACTGCAGTAGACTACCAGTACTGTACGTCAAGAAGCTGGGAATGATTATGCACTGAAACTCAAGATATAATATATATATATATATATATATATATATATATATATATATATATATATATATACTGTTTATAAATTTCTTTTCTTACACAAGGAGAAAAAATTAAGTACTCTTCAACATAGCACTTACACAGTTGTCTTTATTTCCTTCACTTACGGTATCTCAACATGCCTGAGTATTAACATTTTGTGACAATTATTGTATGCACATACTGTATTTTGTCAGCATCGTGAGTTACAGTGAGCACGAAAACTGCGAGTAGCTCTAGTAAGGAAGACAACCAGATAAGTAGTTAGCCTATAATATTATAATTTAACCATAGTTGATTTTTACAACCATATAATCTCACCAAAGTACAAACTCCGGATATCTATCACCAGTTAGCATTTCACCTAACATCATATATACTGCATTTAGCATACACCGACAGTTGCAGTACCAATACTGCAACTAAATAATTGTATATATTGTAAATATTTTCATCTGTATTTCAAACATAGATTTTATAGCCTAAGTGTAATGCATCTGATGATGATCGCTTGACGATCGAAACTGGTCATCCTAGTGTATTTATTAAACTCATGTAAGTTATTTCAGGATTAGGGCATAACCCATCTCTTTTGGGTACATTCGTGTTGACCGACTGAAAAGCACTGAACTCTTGTTTACTAAGGCAACACTGAAAATATGGCTTCTAACACCACAATGTTTAATTATGTTCTTAATGTCGCTTGTTTTGAATAGAAATATAATTTTAAACTGACACTTCGTAGACTTCGTGGATGGAACATAAATAGCTATGTGTATTGCGCATTATGTGTTAGCTCCTGCCTAAAATCTATACATGTCTACTGTATTACTGTGACGGTAGTGCATGGGGATGATGACCACGATGCCCATAGAGAGGAAACAACAAGATTTGAAATGTATTATGTTTGTAACAGGTGACGAGTGGCGGAAGATAAAGCACCATATTACCCCTGTGTTCACCACGAGTAAGCTGAAAAACCAGTTCAATCTACTGAAGGAATGTGCGCAGTACACCTGTCAACATCTGGAAAAGCAGCTGAACCAGCATCAGGGAAGTAAGTAGGCTATCTCTGAAGTGACACTTGTTGTGTTGAGGGTAAATATCATAGAATGTATTTTTTCTGAGGATTTACAATGCTCAGTCCGTTGTGTGAACAAATTTTATAACAAGTCTTACTGTTTATGTGACTATTCAGCAAAAGAGGTTTAGAGTGTTACTCACACTAGTAGAAAAGCAAAGCGGTTTCTGGACTAATTTCAAGGTCATCCACTTACTCTCTGGCCCTTGATGGCAACGGGGGGAGGGGTGAGGTTGCTGGCTAGAGGGAGGGAAAGGGGAGGCGAAGAGGGGAGGGGAGGGTTTGGGGTTGACGGCAGGAGAGGGGGCTGTGGTGGGGGCTGGGGTGGGGGTCTGGCCTGAGCGGGGGGGGGGGGGGGGGGGGAGGGCAGCAGGCCAAGGTGTCGCTCGGCCTGTTCTGGCCGGCATACTGAAGGCGTTTTATAGTGTGAGGAGGCCATGGAAGTGGGGGAACCGGTTTGGGCCGCGAGTGAACCCGAGCGTTGCCGAGCGTAGCTGAACGATTTGAGGGACTGATTGGAGAATTGGGAGCGGTAGGCCTCAATGAATAATGACCTAATAATAATTATAATAAAATTTATAACTAATAATAAAGCCTCCGTGGCTTAGGCGGCAGCACGCCGGCCTCTCACCGCTGGGTCCGTGGTTCAAATCCCGGTCACTCCATGTGAGATCTGTGCTGGACCAAACGGAGGCAGACAGGTTTTTCTCCGGTTACTCCGGTTTTCCCTGTAAAAATTTCATTCCAGCAACACTCTCCACTATCATGTCATATCATCTGTCATTCATTTAATCATTGCCCCAGAGGAGTGCGTCAGGCCTCGGCAGCCGGCACAGTTCGTATCCTCGCCGCTAGATGGGGGCTTCATTCATTCCATTCCTGACCCGGTCGGACGACTGGAAGCAGGCTGTGGATTTTCATTTTTCAATACTAATAATAATAAATATTCCATTGATCAACGTTACACGGCCGGCCTCTCCCTGTGACGTCATCTACGGTCTCAGGGTGTGGCGGTCTTCTTGCGCCTTAGCCCCTGGCTCAGTAATCAATGAGCAGGGTGAATTCTAACACACTAACCTGTGTTGTTGTAGTGTCTGTACATGCACGTAACCCAACACTAGCTGATATCTTAGCTTGCCACGGAGGGTCAGTGGTTATAGTGTCGGACTACCAACCCAAGATTGCAGGTTCGCCCCTGGCCGTGGTAAGTGATTTTTGAAAGGCGAAAAAAATTACGATACTCATGTCATACGTTGTTGGCATGTTAAAGAACCCATTTGAATTCAGTAGGCCGAGTTCAATGGCAAAATTAATCTCGGGATTTTCCGCCAACACAAAGTTCCTCCATTCTCTACTTGAAAGCGCTGTAGTGTCAAGGAGTTTAGATATCTAACCTCCTTGACTTTCATAGCGTTCAAAGGAACGACGAAATTCGACATGCAAGCTACCATCTGGGTGTCAATTAACAAAGCTTGCACCAAGCACCCGAGGCCATACGATATTATTATTATTATTATTATTATTAGCTGATATCTTGCAAACCCATAGTTGGATTGGGGCATGTGGCATGTTCTGGGCCTAGGGGTGACGCCCCCTTTTCTACGGAGAACTTATCGCCACCCCAAAATAAAAACTACCCCTTCTTCGAAGTGAAATAGTTATTTTATATGGATGAGTACTTTTTTAAAAAATTAATTAAAGGACCCCAAAACTAATAGGCCATCGACTTTTTATTATCTTGCTAACCAATGATCGGATTTAGACATATGAGGTGTTGTATAACACGGGGCGATGCCACTTAATTTAAGTTATGGACCCGAAATTAATAGGTCATCAACTTTTTAAAATCGTGATGCCCCTCACTTAACTAAAGAACCCAAAACTAATAGCTCATCGACCTTTTAATATCTTGCTAACAAAAACACCTAAAATGAAAAATTAACCTATGATCTTTTGTTTTTTGATGAAAAATAGTACTTACTTACTTACTTCCTCGGCGCTACAGCCTGGGGTAGGCTTTGGCCTCTTTCACGATTCCTCGCCATTCGTCCCTTCTATGAGTTTTCTCCCACCATCTTCCAACACTCATAGTTCTCAGGTCTTCTCCTAAGTCTTGTAGCCATCTTTTGCGTGGTCGTCCACGTCTCCTCTTCCCTTCCATAGTTCCATGTAATATCTTCCTTGGTGTTCTTTCTTCACTCATCCTCTCTACATGACCAAGCCAATCCAGACGTCGGGACTTAATAAATTTCACAATATCTTCACCTTTGATTATCTCTTCAATTTCTTTGTTTGTCCTGATTCGCCACCCTTCATCCTCCCTTACCGGGCCATATATCTTTCTTAAAACTTTCCGTTCAAAAATTTTGAGATCATTCTCATCATTTGTTGACATTGTCCACGTCTCAGATCCATAGGTCACCACTGGTCTAATAAGGGTCTTGTAGAGTTTAACTTTCAAGTTCCTACATAACAGTTTTGATTTTAAGAGCTTAGTGTTAGCATAGTAAGTCCTGTTTCCATTCATGATCGGTTTATGAATCTCCTCTGATACAGAATTCTCACAATTTAGTATAGTACTAAGGTAACTGAAGCATTTTACATTCTCAAACTTATACTGACCAATTTCTACATTTTCTCTTGCTCTTCTATCTTTTCCCGCAGACATTTTCATAAATTTCGTTTTCCTTTCATTAATTCTCATTCCCATCTTTCCACTCTTCTCCTCCAGAATCTTGAACATTTCTTTAAGAGATTCCCAGTTCCGTGCCATCAACACAATGTCATCCGCATATACATACGCCTGCTTGGACTTGCTTATTATCGTCCCTCCCAAACCCAGTTCTTTCATAACTTCATTCAGTGTCAAGTTGAATAACACTGCAGACAATGAATCTCCTTGCCTCACTCCGGTATTCACCTCAAAATTCCTGCTAGTTTTGCCTCCTACATAAACCTTGGCCTGCGATCCTTCCATTGTCATTGCTACTAGACTGATCAACTTCTTTGGCACTCCACATGCTTCTAGGGCGTTCAACATCTTCGTTCTATCAATGCTATCAAACGCCTGTTGGAAATCAATGAATAGCAAATGCAGATCAACACCATATTCATAGCATTTCTCCATAGATTGTCTCATAACAAATATTTGTTCAGTAGTTCCCCTTCCTGGCCGGAATCCACACTGGTTCTCATCCAGTATTTCTTCAGCGTAGTCGCTCAGTCTCCTTTGCAATATACTTGAGAATATCTTATATACAACACTTAGTAATGTTATCCCTCTATAATTTCCACATTGTAACTTATCACCTTTCTTGAAGATGGGACAGATAAGGCCAACCTTCTAATCCTGAGGCATTATCTCTCTTTCCCATATCTCCCCAATCAGTTCATGTAGGTTCCTAACTATCCCTTGTCCTCCATTCTTTATTACCTCCGCTATGATCTGATCCTCTCCTGGTGCTCTTCCATTTCGTTGACGCTTCACTGCCTCCATAACTTCATCTATGGATGGTTTAGTGACCTGTGGCTCTACATTCATGTAGACCTGTCTCTCATTCATCTCGTCCTTACGTTCTATATTTAACGCATCTTTAAATTGCTCCGCCCATCTTTCAAGAACTCTCTCTTCCTCTCCAATTACTTTTCCATCTTTATCCTTACACGAGTCCTCCCGTGGTTGAAATTCCTTTGTCATTCGTTTCGTTGCTTGGTACAATTTCTTACTTTCATTCTGGCTGTTCAATTCTTCAATTCTTTCCATTTGTTTTCTTAGATACATTCTCTTCTTCCTTTTCAGAACTCTATTTGCTGTTCTTCTACTTTCTTTATATCTTTCACAATTCCATCTTGTCTCTCTTTGAATCATAATCAATCTGTCTGCATTCTTCTGCTCTATATATTTCCTACATTCATCATCAAACCATTCTTCATTCCTGTTCCTCTTCTTCTCCCCAATAGTTTCTTTCACAGTCTCTTCCAATGCTTTCTTTTTTCCAGTCCATCTCCTCTCTACAGTGTCATCCTCACTCATATTCTTTACTCTCTCTTCCAACTTCTTGTTCAGTGTGTCCTCATATTGCTTAACAATTTGTGTTTGCTGAAACTTTTCCACGTCCCACTGTATCCTCTTAATTCCTCTGTCACATTCTACATTCGCAATTCGTTCTCTAAACAGAGCTTTCACCAAAAAATGGTCCGAATCACAGTTGGGGCCCCTTGCAGATCTGACGTCAATCATTGAAGATGCATGTCTTCTTGAAATCAAGACATGGTCAATTTGGTTTACCACTCTGGTGCCTGGCATTTTCCAGGTTCCTTTGTGTATGTCCTTATGTTTAAAACAAGTACTTTTGATTACCATTCTATTACTTTCTGCAAATTGGCATAGAAGCTTCCCATTTTCACTAGTATTAGTATGTAAAGAATGTTTCCCTGCTACATACTGCAAGAAGTCCTCTCTACCTATTTTGGCATTGAAGTCCCCAAGAAGTATTATCACATCATATTTTGGTATTATACTACATTCCTTTTCCAACTGGTCATATAATGCATTTTTCTTCTCTTCACTATCGTCTTCTGTAGGTGCATACGCTGATATAAGTGTCAGATTCCTGAATCGTCCCTTTAGTCTCATTTTACACATTCTATCTCCTAGAGGCTGAAATCCAAGAAGACTTCTTTTTATCTTTGAACTAATGATAAAGCCTGTTCCACACTGACCAGTTCTTACTTCAGGACCACTGTATAACATTGTATAGTCCTTCTTGTCAATCCTACCGTTTCCCCTCCATCTCACTTCCTGTATCGCTACTATATCCATTCCATACTTCAAAACTTCCTCAGCTACTTCTGCCATTTTTCCTATCTGCAACATCGTTCGTACGTTCCATGTTGCCATTGTCAAAGTCATATCCTTTTTCCTTGTCATAAACATTTTCCAGGTTCATCATCGTTAATTCCGTCCAAATTCCGAGGCTTCGTTGAGAGTTTCGTAACTTTTGAGGTTTTAAAGTGTGAGGATGTTAGCCCCACGCCCAACCTGGAGGATCAGGGTACCGCTCTTAGTCTGGCTCATCACTTAAGACCTGTCCAGCTTGAGTGACCCTACCAGGAGCTTAAGCTCCCGCTGGCATAGCTCTGCAGATCATTTGAGCTCGCAAGCCCCCAAGACACCCGGCAATAACAAATTGCCTTCTTCAAGGTGGCAGTACCGGCGGGGGGATGAAAAATAGTAGGGGGTGAAAAACTACCCCAAAATTGAAAAATTAATACCTTGGAAACTAAGAACCCTAAAATTGAGTGTTATAGCTCTAACAATAGGTAATAAAATACTCTTTTACCATGATGGATCATTTCACCCCTAAACAGTGAATATAGATTTCACGGGAAAAATAGGTCTTAAACACCTAAAAATGATTAATTAACCTAAGATCTTTTGTTTTTGATGAACAATAGTTGAGGGGTGAAGACTAGAAAAATTGATACCTTGGAAACTAAGAACCCTAAAATTATGTGCTATAGCTCAAAATATAGGTAATTGATCATTTCACCCCTAAAGCAGAGAATATATATTTTACAGGGGAAATAGTTGTTAAACATGTAAAATTAATCTTTTGTTTTTGATGAAAAATAGTTGAGGGGTGAAAACTACCTCAAAATTGAAATATTGATACCTTGGAAACCAAGAACCCTAAAATTATGTGTTATAGCTCAAAAATAGGTAATCAAATACTCTTTTACCTTAATGAATCATTTCACCCCTAATACAGTCTAAATAGATGTTACTGGGGGAAAAAGGTCTTAAACACCTAAACATGACAAATTAACGTAAGATCTTTTGTTTTTGATGAAAAATAGGAGGGGGTGAACACTACCCCAAAATTGAAAAATTGATACCTTGGTAACTAAGAACCCTAAAATTATGTGTTATCAAATACTCTTTTACCTTGATTGATCATTTCACCCTTAGAACAGAGAATATATATTTTACAGGGGAAAAATCTGTTAAACATCTAAAAATGATAAATTAACCTACGATCTTGTGCTTTGATGAAAAATAGTTGAGCGGTGAAAACCACCCCCAAAATTGAAAATATGATACCTTGGAAACTAAGAACTAAGAACTTGTCAACTCATCGATGAGATGTCCTGCACTACACACCTTGTGGGAGCCTGCTGAACGTGTACAAAACACTCCTACATATAACGAAACTCTTTGATTGGCTAAGTCGCAATGCATGTCGGTACGTGGAAGACAAGTGTAAAACCTTGTACATGAATGCAGACCAGAACAGTGAGATAGAGACTTGGGTCTAGTACAGACGTGTCATGGCTACTATTGAAAGTTTAAAATCAAACCCTATAGAACGGGCTATTGTTAAGATTTTTGCTTGTAAGAAACTGCACACATTTACTGAAGAATAATTAAATGCTTTACCCAAAGCGTATCTCTATTATGTGGCGTCAAATGCTGTGAAGGAGATTTGGGATAGTGTACCGAGTGATTGGACACGGGATCCTGTGCTGTGTCAACTTCAACTGTGCACCAATTATGAACATCACCAATAAGTGTACGTTTCCAAAATGCCATTAGTTCAAAATTGTAGAAATTATCAGTTAATTAAACTGTATGGTGGGCATAAAACCTTATGCAGCGATTATGTGTCTTCATTCCACGGGTGTGATGGTGAGAAAGAAGCAACCTCCGCAGCAGCGGAAAAAAGAACCAACGTGTGCGTCATCAATTGAAAAAAATATGCCGGATCTGTACTGGTCATGATCTCATTGACAAAGTCATAGATCTTTTACCCTTTGAGTTACACTTGCCTAGTTATCAATACTGTGGACCCGGTACAAAGTAAGACATTCAACTGGCACGTGGTGATCCTGAAAATAATTCCTTAGACACCGCCTGCAAGAAACATGATCTAGCGTACAGAGCGTCAAAACATGAAAACAACATTTCTTAACTAAGACGTATCGCCGACCAGATACTTCTAAAAAAGGCTATGGAAAGAGTGACGTCAACTTCCGCATCTGTTGCAGAATAAATGACGGCCCTTGTGGTAGCAGGAGCTATGAAGGTGAAGCTTGTGTTGTGCGGCGGACGTTTACAAACAAAAGATGTGAAAGGAAGAAGACCAAAGCAAAAATAAACTCTACATTAGACTTACCGTATGTTAAACAAGTTGTAACATGTTTATGTGCAAATATAATAAACATATGAACTAAAATGTTTGTTTAATACCTACCAAGAAAGATTTGGGAAGGTGGCAGCCTACCTGGTACATCATTTATGATTGGCCAATAGATAGCAAGGTTTAAATGATTATATAGAACTCGAAAATAAAACAAAATGACTAAGTAAGTTCCATAGTAGTAACTGATCTGTCACTATGATTTGCACACTACAAAGATTACAACTGTTCTGGTGATGGAGTGACTTACCATAAGATTTTATATTGGCTTATGTGTTGGCTTATTTTGTTGGCCTATGTGTGTGTGTTTGCATGTATTGGCTTATACATTGGCTTATGTGTTGGCTTATGGGAATTGGTTATATATTGGCTTGTATATTAGCTTATGTGTTGGCTTATATATTGGTTAATGTGTGGGCTTATATATCTATTGGTTTATATGTTAGCATATATATTGCCTTATCAAGGTAAAAGAGTATTTGATTACAGTTTTTTTGAGCAATAACACATAATTTTAGGGTTCTTAGTTTACAAAGTATCGTTTTTTCATTTTGGGGTAGTTTTCACCCCTCAGCTATTATTCATCAAAAACAAAAGATAATTGGTTAATTTATCATTTTTAGATGTTTAACACATCTTTTCACAAAAATCACGATACTCATGTCATACGTTGTTAGCATGTTAAAGAACCCATTTGAATTCAGTAGGCCGTGTTCAATGGCAAAATTAATCTCGGGATTTTCCGCCAACACAAAGTTCCTCCATTCTCTACTTGAAAGCGCTGTAGTGTCAAGGAGATTAGATATCTAACCTCCTTGACTTTCATAGCGTTCAAAGGAACGACGAAATTCGACATCCAAGCTACCCTCTGGGTGTCAATTAACAAATCTTGCACCAGGCACCCGAGACCATACGATATTATTATTATTATTACCTTTTCCCCTGCAAAATCGATATTCACTGTTTTAGGGGTGAAATTATCTATCAAGGTAAAATAGTATTTTATTACCTTTTTGAGCTATAACACATAATTTTAGGGTTCTTAGTTTCCACGGCATCAATTTTTCAATTTTGGGGTAGTTTTCACCCTCTACAACGTTTCATCAAAAACACAAGACCTTAGGTTAATTTATCATTTTGAGATGTTTAACAACTTTTCCCCCTGTAAAATCGTTATATACTTTTTTAGGGGTGAAATGACCTATCAAGGTAAAAGAGTATTTGATTACCTATTTTTTGAGCTATAATACATAATTTTAGGGTTCATGGTTTCCAAGGTATCAATTTTTCAATTTCGGGGTAGTTTTCATCCCCCCTACTATTTTACATCAGAAACAAAAGATCTTAGGTTAATGTATCATTTTTAGATGTTTAACACCTTTTTCCCTGTAAAATCTATATTCCCTCTTTTAGGGGTGAATGATCCATTAAGGTAAAAGAGTATTTGATTACCTATTTTTAGAGCTATAAACACATAATTCTAGGGTTCTTAGTTTACAAGGTATAAATTTTTCAATTTTTGGTTGGTTTTCAACCCCCTACTATTTTTCATCAAAAACAAAAGATCTCGGGTAAATTTATCATTTTTAGGTGTTTAAGACCTATTTCCCCTGTAAAATCTATAGTCACTGTTTTAGGGGTGAAATGACCCTCAAGGTAAAAGAGTAATTCTTTACCTATTGTTTGAGCTATAACACATAATTTTAGGGTTCTTAGTTTCAAAGGTATCAATTTTACAATTTTGGGGTAGTTTTCACCGCCCTATTTTTTTTCATAAAAAACAAAAGATCTTAGGTTATTTTTAGCCTACTTTCGATTTTTGCAAAAAATGAAAGTAGACTTATGAGATCAACACAGGGCGAAAAAAGTGTGTCTGTCTGTGTGTGTGTATGTGTGTGTGTGAGTCTGTGTGTGTGTCTGTGTGTGTGTGTGTCTGTGTGTGTGTGTGAGTGTGTGTACTCTGAATGTCTGTCCCCCCCTATCAATTCGAAGACGGTGAATGCGAATTGAACGAAATTTGGTACAAAGGTAGCACTAGCAAAGGACACCTCAGTGTCATGTTTTATATCGCCGCCATCTTGACGGAAACGTAATGGCGGCCTCACAAATGTTCAAAGCTTAAATCAAATTACGACTAACCTAATCATCCGATCTCTACCAAATTTTGCAACAACATACCTTTATGGGGGGAGCATCCTTTGACCAAACCAATAGGTCATCAGCGTAATAGTTTACGGATGGCGGCCATCTTTGAGTGAAAATCGATTCCCCCTATTAATTCGAACACGGTGCAACCGAATGGAACGAAATTTGGTACGGAAGTAGTACTAACGAAAGGCACCTCAGTGCCATGTTTTATATCGCCGCCATCTTGATGGAAACGTAATGGCGGCCACACAAATGTTCAAAGCTTAAATCAAATTACGACTAACCTAATCATCCGTTCTCTACCAAATTTTGCAACAACATACTGAACCCGCTGAGCTATGGTTCATGTGATATTTTTTTTATGACAGAGCATTTATGATGGGATGATGTACTTTTGAACACACCCAGGAAGCCACGTGAAGCTGAGAGATCACGCGATACTTTGAAGTAGCGGTGAATCGCACTTTTGACTTTGGTGTAAACTGCTAATTATTATCTGAGGTCTTATTAATTATTTTTATCTTTCTTACGAGACTCAGAATATTCCATTTCGTCATGCTGCATTATTAAAACATTTTGGAGAATGTTTATTTTTACTTTAGGTAAGGTAATACCCTTGCAGATACGCAAAAAGGAACGTAAGTAGTCGCTCAACGTTTTCGTTTTGACGACCTACTTTCTAGAGACACCCAGTACCGGGGCACTGCGTCTTGAGAATCCGCCTTGTGTAGGCGTGGAATTACATTTGTCCTACGAGACGTAGAAGAATATCCGCTGTTTAGCGTTAAAAGTGATTATAAGGTGCCATCGAGCATGCAAATACTAATTCACTGTTGTTGAAGTCCAGTGAATTAAATAAGAAGCTTGGGAAATAATTATTGGCAAGTATAGTGTATTGCACAACATTGCTGTAACATCACATATTACCCACGCGTATGTGGAGGGCAGATGCCTAGTGGAAATATACAGGTAATAGTGTTACAATTATCCTGAATAAGTGTGATTATAATAGTATGAGATATTTAAATTGCCAAAGTGTAAATTTCATCTTTGAAACGTCGTATAATTCACGGATGCTGCGTGATACAAAAACAGCGTCACTAGCACGTACAGCATTATAAAATAGTGTTAGCTCACATGCTAATCCACATCTGCAAGATTAAGGCTGTGTTGCATTTTATAATTGAAGCCTATAATAGTCACGATGGACATTATAATTTTGGAAGTGAGAGGATGAATAATCACGCAACTTATTTCGCTACCCACGTGATTGGACTTTTCTTCACCATGGTTGAAGCAGTCACCATGGGCTAATACCATCCCGGTATGGGGGGTGACGTTTCTACAGGAACCAGCATGATGGTGGAACTTCCAGAACGATGAACGAGAGGGAAGGAGCCAAAATGCCATTTCCAGGCATATCCACGAAGATGTCGACAGGGACAAATCGAACCCTGGTCTTTGGGGGAGACCAGATGGGAATCCTGATGAGGAGGATACCGATCCAGAGAGCCAGAGAGGTTTTTGTACAACCCTTGTTGTGGACTAGAGAGCTGAGTGAGAGCTTCTCCATTTCGTGAGTTTTTGTCACACCCCTTCTTTGTTCTAGTTTCTGGTGGTATAGTAGTTTTAATGTAGTTTGTGAATCAACCACACTCAGTGTCAGCCATTTTTCTAGGTAGGGATGTAACTAGATTAGTTAGATGTCATTTATTTCAGTTTAGAGTGAGACACCCTTGGGGTCAGACATTTTGGTCAGCCCTGGTGCAGCTTGGTGAACGTCGTGGAACGTCAATGCCTACCCTTTTTGCTGAACCTGATCGTAGTCATTTTGAGGCTATTTTGTTCAACCCTACTTGGGGTAATTTTCAAGTCTTTGCTGACTGTAGTTATGGCAATCAGATGCCTTGGTTATTAATTGACTGCATTCTTCGCAGCCATCCTTTGTTACACCCCTGACTGTCGTTAGAACGGTCGTATCATTTAGGTAGTCGACAGTAACTACCAGTTTGGTAAATGCATTATATTTCATTTTGAATAAGCTCAGAAGCTATTCTTGGTCATGTTTGAACCTAACAACTAGAAGGAATGTTTCGTTGCCTAGCATCGAACGCGGTTCCCAACGTATCATTAAGCAGATCTAGTGTGTGAATCTGTGCCACATTTATCATATTTTTTTGCTAGTGTCGTGTGAGACACGTTTTTATTTGATGTTCTAGCAACAACTGAGTTGCATTTTTCAAGCAAAGAGCTTCAGTTATTGTAAGTTTACTTTCATTTAGACGTCTTTGGTAGAAAGACGGAATTGTATTACTATACTCAGATTTATAGCGTGCGTTTGATACACGGACTCTGTAGAGATCCGTAACCTATGGTAAAGTTTTTTATGATCCGGCCAGGTGCAGGTTTTGTATTGATTAAATCGCCGGCCTTGAATAAACTGGTTATGTAACCCAGTGACCTAGAGCACGCCTGCTTCATTGTGAGACAAAACTACTATAGACGAGGACAGAGTACAATTTGTATTCGCTTTTCCTTTCATTGCTATTTTGCTTATGGAAATCAGTTTCCACTCTTGTATTTGATCACTTGTTTTATGGATCGGTTTTTGTTAGTTTAACGCTCTGTTGCGTGTATTGTCGTATGACAGGTACAGTTATGTAAGGTTTTCTATAGGATGGTGAAGTCTACCCTGTTATAGCAGGATGTTATTGTATGCTTTGTCCGGGGATGATCCCGTTGACCAGATGTTATTGGAAGGTAACTGTTGTACAGGCCTATCCCAGAGTTATTGAACGCGAGCTTAGCGCCGCTGGTAACCCGTGTTATTGTGTGTCCGAGTTGTTATACTCGTTGATTATATTCCGACTGTTGAGTCGAGGCTTTTTGGTGGAGAATGATCTCAGTTGGAGACACTCCGTGCCCAGGCTATTGTCAAAGTTATTCGCCATAAACCTACGATAAACCTATAAACCGACATCCTAATAATAAGATGCATAATTATTGTAAAACAAGCCTAACTAACGATTCTTTCTATCTAACTTTGTTCTTTGCATTCTGGAGCTGTTGACATAGCCGTGCAGTTGAAGATAATTTCCTTGTGAGGAAATGACTAGGACAGTTGACATTTTTGTAGCGACCTGAAGCATGTGCGAACTTAGAGTTCGTAGCTTGTGGAGCTCAGGCCATGCGATGTCAGACGTGGTCTCAACTGCGCATTCGTCACCGTAACTATACACATTAGATGACTATGGTTTACAAAGAGTAAACCAAGGCGTAGGCAGGAATTTTAATAAAACTACTGTGTCTATTTCGTTATTAATTTATGATGTCAAGTGTATTAAACCCTACATGTTACTTTATTGTGTGCTGTTAGCACATAGCTATTGAGCATAATTAAATTGTTTGTTTTTTCATGGCTGTACACTTAGCTTTTGGATGTAATTGTTTTCTTTTACGGACGTCATCGCCGTAAATTTTGTTAATAGATAGGACTTAGCTAGATGAATTAATGTTAAATTTAAATGTCGAAATGGTACCATCCTAACCTAGGTTTGTTTTGCTACCCTGTTAAATGTAAATTCAGATATTAGCTTGATTTTGTAACTTGAACTAGGGACTTGCGTCGTGCCATATTCCTAGCGTTGCTGTTGTTGCTTTATCATTGTGAGTTAGATCTTTCGCGAGGGTTTTCAGTAACTTCTCAGGTAGGGGACCTGCTCTTTATCTTTGTTTATTTATTAATTTGCGGACTAGCCGATTATAACCCTCCGAACTAGGCTAGGGGCTTGTGAATTTTAATAAATTTTCACGGTGTTTTACATAAGTCTGGATGTTTATTTCCTCAGTCTAGTTTTAAGGTGAACCTTTCCTTAGGCGGTCTATGACCATCGTCACCATGTACCACGATCCCTGTGGACTACGGACTCTCGTGCCGCTTTAGCCTTTATGGAAGGTCACCTGATCCTCACGGTATTTTTTATTCGATTTATGTGTCGTTAGTTGAGTCATCGTGGTTGTTGACTCAACTAAACGGTCTCAATACCTTTATGGGGGGAGCATCCTTTGACCAAACTAATAGGTCATCAGAGTAATAGTTTGCAAATGGCGGCCATCTTTGTGTGAAAATCGATTCCCCCTATTAATTCGAACACGGTGCAACCGAATGGAACGAAATTTGGTACAGAGGTAGTACTAACAAAAGGCACCTCAGTGTCATGTTTTATATCGCCGCCATCTTGACGGAAACGTAATGGCGGCCACACAAATGTTCAAAGCTGAAATAAAATTACGATTAACCTAATCATCCGATCTCTACCAAATTTTGCAACAGCATACCCTTATAGAGGAAGCATCCTTTGACCAAATGAATAGGTCATTAGCCTAATAGTTTGCGAATGGCGGCCATCTTTGTGTGAAAATCAATTCCCCCTATTAATTCAAACACGGTGAAACCGAATGGAACGAAATTTGGTACAGAGGTAGCACTAGCAAAGGGCATCTCAGTGTCATGTTTTATATCGCCGCCATATTGACAGAAACGTAATGGCGGCCACACAAATGTTCAAAGCTTAAGTTAAATTACGACTAAGATAACCATCCGATCTCTACCAAACTTTGCAACAACTTACCTTTTTGGAGGGAGCATCCTTTGACCAATCTAATAGGTTATTAGCCTAATAGTTTGCGGATGGCGGCCATCTTTATGTCAAAATTGATTCCCCCTATTAATTCGAACACGGAGGAACCTAATGGAACGAAATTTGGTACAGAGGTAGCACTAGCAAAGGGCACCTCAGTGTCATGTTTTATATCGCCGCCGTCTTGACTGAAACGTAATGGCGGCCACACGAATGTTCAAAGCTTAAATCAAATTACGATTAATCTAATCATCCGATCTCAACCAAATTTTGCAACTACATACCTTTATGGAGGGAGCATCCTTTGACCAATCTAATAGGTCATTCGCCTAATAGTTTGCGGATGGCGGCCATCTTTGTGTCAGAATTGATTCCCCCTATTAATTCAAACACGGTGAAACAGAATGGAACGAAATTTGGTACAGAGATAGCACTAGCAAAGGGCATCTCAGTGTCATGATTAATATCGCCGCCATATTGACAGAAACGTAATAGCGGCCACACAAATGTTTAAAGCTTAAATCAAATTACGACTAACATAACCATTCGATCTCTACCAAACTTTGCAACAACATACCTTTATGGAGGGAGCATCCTTTGACCAATCTAATAGGTCATTAGCCTAATAGTTTGCGGATGGCGGCCATCTTTATGTCAAAATTGATTCCCCCTATTAATTCGAACACGGTGGAATCGAATGAACGAAATTTGGTACAGAGGTAGCACTAGCAAGAGGCACCTCAGTGTCATGTTTTATATCACCGCTATCTTGACGGAAACGTAATCGCGGCCACCCAAATGTTAAAAGCTAAAATGTAATTACGACCAACCTAATAATCTAGTCTCTACCAAATTTTGCAACACCATATCTTTATGTGGGAAACATATTCTGACCAAACTGCAAGAACATCAGCCCAATAGTTTGCAGATGGTGGCCAAGTATGTGTGCAAATCGATTCCCCCTATCAATTCAAACACGGTGAAACCGAATTGAACGAAATTTGGTACAGAGGTAGCACTAGCAAAGGGCACCTCATATTCATGTTTAATATCCCTATAGCACGTTGTATTTCAACAAGCTACTACAACCAACATTCAATCATACTCCTTGAAAAGGACAAAGAGTTATAACAATACCCATGCATTTAGGAGAAAGTAGGCTATATGTTCTTTACTGAACATCTTGTTTATTTGAGGTGTTTTGGTTATCAAGATATTATAAGGTCGATAACGTATTAGTTTTGGGGTCTTTGTTTAAATTAGGGGGGGCATCCCCATATTAAAAGGTTGATGACCTATTAATTTTGGATGCTTTGCGTAAACTATGGGGCATTACCCCGAGTTCTACAACACCTCATATGTCCAAATCCTATCATTGTTTACCAA
This sequence comes from Meconema thalassinum, assembly GCA_946902985.2. Classification (NCBI taxonomy): domain Eukaryota; kingdom Metazoa; phylum Arthropoda; class Insecta; order Orthoptera; family Tettigoniidae; genus Meconema; species Meconema thalassinum. Next base: position 425,928,132 of record OX336394.1, on the reverse strand, counting down.
GATATTAAAAAGCCGATGACCTATTAGTTTTGGGTCCTTTAATTAAATTTTAAAAAAACTTACTCAACCATAATTAATCATTTAAAAAGCTCGCTTTCTTCCAAAAGCTGCAAGTGTACATGTATGTAAAAACAATCACTATTTTACTCCCAAGTAGAGGTAGTTTTAAATTTGGGGGTGGAAATAAGTTCTCCCTAGGAAAGGGGGCGTCACCTCGAGTCCTAGAACATGTCACATACCCAATCCAACCATGGGTTCGCAAGATATCACCTAGAGTTGGGCCACGTGTGTGTTTACAGACAATATAACAACAAAGGTTGGTGCGTTAGAATTCTGCCTGCTCATCAACTACTGAGCCAGTAACAAAATGGCCGCCACACACTGAGACCGTAGATAACATTACAGGGAGAGGCCAGCCGTGTAATGTTGCTCTATGGAATATTTATTATTATTAATTATAAATCACATCGTTCAGCTACACTCGGCAACGCTCGGGTTCACTCGCTGGAGGCCGAACCGGTTCCCCCACTCCCAAGGCATCCTCACTATATACCAGGTGGACACCAGCCAGCTCCACCAGTATGCCGGCCAGCACCAAGGTAACTAGAATACTTGAATATTTCCATGAGATAAAACAATAGTAAAAGTGCTGGGCACTTCCGGGATTTGAACCCGGGACCTTTCGCACTTAAAGTAGGTACCATACCCCTAGACCAACAGTGCGTTGTGCATTGTGCAGAAAATGGAGGTAGTTCAATGTAATGTATTCTGAGAATATGATATGTTGAATATTACACTACAGTATTTTATATTTAGTAAAGTGTCGTAAATATAAATAAGTTCTGGCACAATCACATGATTTATTTTGAAACAGAGAGGATAATAAGCTTCTCACTTTGTAACCAATCGTAAAGCTACCATGTGGTGACGCGAAGTCAATCGTTTAACTTCGGCTTTCACTCGGAGCCCCGTTCCTAACTGTCTGTAACGTCAAGTGGCAACACCTGGCACTGCTCCCAGGCTAGACCCTCCTCCCCAGCCCCCTCCCCCACCTCTCCCCGCACCAAAGCTCCTACCCTCCCCCTAGCATTCACCCCAGCCCCCTTACCCCTCCCTCCCCCATCCCTATATCGTCCCCTCCCCCTAGACTTCACCCCAGCCCCTCTCCCCTTCCCCATTGCTCTCAGGGGCCCTCGTGACCACGGTGAAAAGTTGATGACCTTGAAATATATCCATGATTCACTTTGCTTATCTACTCACACTATTCTGATCATTAAAAATGTATGAATTTATATTGTAGGTCAACTTATAAGAAATTTGAAACATCCACCTTAATCAATACAGTGTGAACATGTTTCGGTCATTTATGAGACCTTCTTCAGCTCAAAAGCTAAAAGATTACGAGCATTAAATGAACATTAATAAAAGCCGAGTTGCACTTCCAGGGCAACTTCAAACACAACCACTCTTCGGTGAAATTTTAACTCAACATGACTCGACAGTTTGATGCTGGCTGTATCTGGGGTAATATGTTCGCCCGCTATCTAGGCTGTAACTAGGGTGATAGACTCGCCCCTAGCCAGCTCGTAAACTGTCGCCTCAGTATTTGAATGGAGATTGTTGGAAGACATGAAAAAGTACAAACACCTATAGTGGGCGATGTATTGCAGATAGAGATATTCTCTTGCGGACGTTTTGTAGAACTTTTCATGCTGAACAATTCTTACACTCATAGTATATAGATATTTTAACGGTTTGCCCAGCGTAAGCTTAAAATGCGCTCGGACGCCATGAGTTCTTTTACGACTTCTTCACTGAAATCGTTACTGCTCGGCTTACTTTGATCATAAATAAATTATTTTCTACAGAAATCTTCCTCGTTAAATCCTTTACAGAATGGTGAAAACCGCATCAAAATCCATTCAGAGGTTCACCCGTGACATTCAAAACCGACAGTAGCGACACTCGAGTGCTGCAACAGAAGAGAGAGCGAATGAGATAAAATGATATCATCATCTTTCACAGTAACACTTTTTCACGAACGTCTCTGTATTCCAACAATTGGTACCATTTTGTCCGACCCTGACCATGGCCTTCAAATTTTATTACGTCTCGCCAATCCAACATGGCGGCTGTACGAAATATTTCACCGGCATTCTATATCACCGAAACTATTACTGATATCACCTTGACATTTTGTACGGTGATAAAGGTCACTACTAGAAGTTTACCTTTGTAACTTTCAAACACCTGTTAAGTACAAAACGAACATGGTGGCCAAGCGAAGTTGAAAAATTTATATAGACTTTTCTATCGATTTAACCATCCGAGCGCAGTAAAACATGGCACAGCAAATGTTTTATCAAATTGTACTGCACTGGCATCTAATTTAGTTCAATTGTTTAAGATGGTGTACATATGATATAAAAATGCAACAGGCGACCATCCGAAATATTTAGACGGTTCTCAATATCTACTAATGTATGGCAGCAATCAAACTGAAATGTTGTATATGGATAAAGGCTAACAACGTAAGTTCACCTATGGAACTTTCAATAACCTGGTGAGCACAAATGCAACATGGCGGTGACGTGAAATTTAAATATTGAAAAGATCGTTTCTCGAGATTTAACCATCTGAGCTCACTGAAACTTTGTACGGTAAATGCTTGTACAAATTTTAATCCACTGACATCCAATTTAATTCAATTGTTTTCTTACCCTCATGATGGCGGCTGTGCAAAATTTCAAACACACTTAATGTACACAAGTCGTGATTTGGGAGCTATAGTAAATACATCGTAGTATTTATACGAAACTGCAGTCTTCTCATAAACACGTCAATAGGCTATGTTTGGGGAAAGGCTCTAAGACTGAGGCAGGTCATGAGTTCCAATTATCAATACCACGGTTAATGAAAGAATATTTCCCATAATTTGTACGCTACAAACCTTATGCGTATGATGTGCCCTGCCCAGGTATGTGGGATTAGTGTTAGTTCTCCCCATGAGGCCGATTAGTGTAAGTGTTAAACATAGCGTATAGTTTGGATTTCGTCTTTCTATCTTTCAGAGATTCCCACCCTAGTTTTTCTATCATTCGAGCTTCACTACTTCTAGGAGTATATCGTTGAGCACAAACCTAGCAGCCTTCCTTTGTACCTTCTCCAGCTCATTGATTGTACCGATCTTAAAACCAATGAAGGAAGTGTTACGAACACAAGCCAATTTTATGGTGACACATTTTAGGTTCGGATTAGGCTGAAATCCAGACGAATTAGAGGGCAAGTATATCGTCCTGCTCAATGAGGCTTCTTTATACCACAGCCATGTCTGTTGCGAAGTTAGTTATTTTCTTGGAAACCCCTATAGGGAGGAGAAAAGCTGTCGAACCTCTTGGAAGCACAGCCGTGTGCTATAAGTACCCTGCTACCCCAGTGGCGGTCTGGGCAGGATTTCAAGTTCGCACTGATGAGTCTGACTTGGAGCACCTAGGCAAAATCCCGTAATACACAGTACAAAATCCTGAAAGATACCTTCGATGGTCCTGAAAGCGAATCTGCCATTCTTTAACCCGCCAGTGGTCGCTACAAGGAAAGTTATGCGAATGGTCGCACGTTGAGCAAACTGCTCACACTCTGATAAGACATGTTTGTGTAATCCATAGCAACTGATTTCGTTCGTAAATGTATTCGCAGAATAAATGGATATTTCTGAAACAAATTTAAACATTTAAGACTAAGGTTTTTCAGCTTTTGTAAGCGGCAAAATGTTTTCGTTTCTTTTTATGAAAATCAAATACAGTTGAAACTTTCTTATTGTTATTGCTACCCGGGAATAATATTGTTACGTGCCACCCCCCCCCCCCTTTAGTGGCAACTTTGTTAACTGGATTACGGTGGGTATAAAGCACAACACCAATTACTGCTTAAAGAAATAATTAACTTTATTGTGGCCAGAAAATTACACTAATCAGCAAATACAAGCAATTAGGAGCCTTACTCCAGTTTCCTCAAGTCTCTTCCTTGAGCGCTCTTGGCCCTTCCACTTGTCAACAGACCACAGAAGTTAATCCGTCCTAATGAGTACAGTGGCCTTGACAGAAACTTCCTGCTCCTCTCCCTTACGTTCACCGACCACAATTACTTACGATCACTTGCTGCAGGCTATTTCGCTGTCCACAAGCTGGAGAAACAATGTCACTGGATTTCGTAACTCGCACAGCACTTCGTCACCACACTTCTGTCGCACAGGATAATCGCTCACACTAGCTCGTAAAACACAACAACGACAACTGCTAGACAGGTCGCACTTATATAGCAGGCCGGTGACTCAATAAATGCTTCTAGATCCATCCAGGGTTCACGGCTTCTCGAGGTTTCCATCGCTGGTCCAGTCACGAATATTCTGGACTACCCCTTTGTCCTAGTAGCCCTGTTGCATAAGGCACACGCAATACAGGATGCAGGCCACAACCCAGCCCTGGGGCAGTTGTGACTCATGCGGCGAGTGATGACACAAACTCACAGCCGTAACACCACCCCCTTCCTAAAAAGGCTGATCGTCCCGATCAATCATTGGTCCGTCTGTGTCCCTCCGTAGGCTGCCAGGCGATCTCGGTGCACGATCTTCATCTTTGTCCTCGGGCTCCGCTGGATCCTCTAGACGACATCGTTGATCCGTTTCACGACTCGGTACGGGCCCTCCCAGGAATTCTGCAGTTTGGGTGACAGGCCTTTCTTCCGTAATGGGTTGAAGAGCCAGACCCGGTCGTCCTCGTGGAATCCGCCGGCATCCGTCTGCTGGTCGTATCGGGTCTTCATTCGGTCGGTCTCGATCCGTAGTTTCCTCCTCGTGAACGCGTGTACGTCCTCCAGTTGGTCGACCAGTTCTTGACAATACTGGCTTACCGGGATCGGATCATTCCCAGGTCGGCCGAAGGCAAGATCGACAGGTAGACGGAGCTCCCTCCCAAACATGGCCCGGGCTGGTGTGCACCCGGTGGCTTCATGCACGGCGGCGCGGTAGGCCAGGAGAAATAGTGGAAGATGCTTGTCCCAATCCCTCTGGTGCTCGCTGACGACTATTCGGAGATGGTTCTCGATGGTGCGATTGAATCGCTCTACCATCCCGTCGGACTGAGGGTGTAGCGGCGTTGTCCTTGTCTTCCGGATTCCCAGCAGCTGGCATAGGTTCTGGAACACCTGCGACTCGAAGTTCCTCCCTTGGTCGGAGTGCAGCTCCAGGGGTACTCCATACCGGCTGACGAATTCCTTCACCAGGGTCTCTGCAATCGTCGCGGCTTCTTGGTTAGGGAGCGCATACGCCTCCGGCCATTTGGTAAAGTAGTCGCTGACGATTAGTATGTAGCGGTTCCCTGCCTCGCTTAACGGGAATGGCCCAGCAACATCGATGGTCACTCTCTCCATGGGGCGCCCACGTTGTAGGTCTTCAGTGGAACCCGTCGTCTTCGTCCAGGGCCCTTGCTGGCTGCGCAATCGTGGCACCTCGCGCAGAAGTTCTCCACGTCTGTTCGGCATCCGATCCAGTAGAACCGCTCTCTCAGCTTCTCCAGGGTCTTCTTTATCCCTAGGTGTCCACCAGATGATCCTCCATGAACTTCCTTCAGGACTTCCTTCAGGACTTCCTCCGTCATAGCCTTTGGAACGACGACTTGTTCCCGAGATGTCTTCCCGTCGGTGCTCTCCCAGGTACGGCAGATGAGGCCATCCCTTACAATCAGCGAGTCCCACTGCGCCCAGTAGGACTTAAACTTTGGGCTGCAGTCACTCACAATGTTCCACCCGGGTCTGGGGACACAGGCCCTCTTCCATTCGGCTATCAGTCCCAGGTCATCATCTTCTGCTTGTGCCCGCGTGAAAGATTCGCGGCTCCAGCTCCCTTGAAGTTCCACGGTAGTCCTTCGGCACTGTATCCCGGTGTTCTCCTCCCTCCTAGTACAGAAGGTGCAGTCTTCGGGGCACGGTCTTCGTGACAGGCCGTCGGCGTTAGAATGCAGTTGGCCTTTCCTGTGCTGAATCTCAAAGTTGTACTGTTGAAGCCTTTCTAACCACCGCGCGAGTTGACCCTCGGGCTGCTTGAAGTTCAGGAGCCACCGCAGGGATGCATGGTCGGTCCTGATGAGAAATTCTTGCCCGTACAGGTACTTGTGGAAGTGTTCAATGGTCTTCACGATGGCGAGCAGCTCCTTCCTGGTGACGCAGTAGTTCCTTTCTGGCTTTGACAAGGCTTTGCTGAAGTAGGCCTCTACTCTTTCCTCGCCGTCCACTACTTGCGACAGGATTCCCCCTATGCCAAAGTCGCTGGCATCGGTATCGACGATGAACCTTGTTCCAGGTCTGGGGTAGGCCAAAATAGGCGCGGTGCACAGAGCCTGCTTGAGTTGTTCGAAGGCACTGTGGCATTCTGCTGTCCACGTGAAGAGTTGGTCCTTCTCAGTCAGTCGATGTAAAGGTTTGGCGATGTCGGCGAATCCTCTCACGAAGCGACGGTAATAAGTGCAGAGTCCCAGGAAGCTTCGTAGTTGGGACTTGTCCTTCGGAACTGGCCACTCTTTCACAGCTGCGGTCTTCTCCGGGTCGGTGCGCACCCCTTCCTCGGAGACGATATGCCCAAGGTACTGGACCCGCTTCTGGAAGAGCTGACACTTCTTGGGGCTCAACTTCAGCTGGGCAGCCCGTAGCTTCAACAAGATCTCCTTCAGGTTGCTGTAGTGCTCCTCGAAGCTCCTCCCCAGAACGATGACGTCGTCTAGGTATACCAGGCAGGTCTTCCAGTGTAGTCCCCTCAGAATGGACTTCATTAGCCTTTCGAAGGTCGCAGGAGCGTTGCACAGACCGAAAGGCATGACGGTGAACTGCCAGAGCCCGCTGCCCAAAGAGAACGCCGTTTTCTCGCGGTCCTTAGGGTGGACCTCCACCTGCCAGTAGCCACTCTTCAAATCCAAGGTGGAGAACCATCTCGACCCTGATATGGTGTCCAGCGTGTCGTCGATCCGGGGTAGAGGGTAGCTGTCCTTCTTCGTGACGTCGTTCACCCGCCTGTAGTCCACGCAGAACCTGGTGGAACCGTCCTTCTTCTTCACAAGCACGACCGGAGAACTCCAAGGACTATGTGATGGCTCGATCACCCCTTGCTCCTTCATCTCTTCCACCATCCAGTCGACGTCGGCTTGCTTGGCGAGCGGGACTCGTCGGAATGGGGCCCTAATCGGTGTGCTGTCCCCAACGTCGATTCTGTGCTGGACCAAGCTTGTCCTGCCGAAGTCTTTGCTCCCCACGGAGAAGACGTCCTGGAATTCGCGTAGCAGGTCCTGAAGTTGGCGAGATTGTTCCTCGTCTAAATGGTCCTGGGATCCTTGGTACAGCTTCTGTAGTTCTTCTGGCAGTGTGCGTCTTCTTCGGTTGTCCGTCTGCAGGTGTCATCCGTCGTGTCGGTGATGCGGGCAATCCAGGTAACGCGCTCGCAGACTCCTAGGTTGGTGTCCCGGTGAACCGTAATGTCGTAGTCGTTCAGGTTGGACAGGCAGACGTACGGCCGAGACGTCGTGTTGATTAGGGTCTTGGCAACTAACAATCCTTTTGTCTGGATGTCCTCATATTTTGGCTCGATGACAGCCGCCACTCCCTCAGCAGTTCCGTCGACAATTACGGCGGCGCTGACCTCCGTCTTGGCAGGAACGATGACGTCCTCTCTCAGCCTTACTCGTCGTGTGGTGACGGCCTCGTGTGCTGGTTGCAAAGCAAGTTCCTCACCTCCGAAGTGCAGAGTGTTGGTACTCAGGTCCAAGATGATGTTGTTCTGGTCCAGGAAGTCCAGTCCGATGGACACTTCGTTTGATACGTCAGCCACAAGCACTGGATGCTTTATCACCCGTCGACCAATGACGAACTCCAGTGATGCTTCGCCATGTACCGGTGCGGTCTCTCCGGTCGCGGTTATTAGCTGGAGGTTCCTTTGTGTGGGTTGCACTCTCCACTTCGGGATCACGGTGGGATTGACGATGGTCCTCGACGCTCCCGTGTCGATGAGCATGGGCCAGCTCACTCCGTTGACGACTCCGTCGACCATCAGGCTGCTATTGTCCCTCCGTAACTTCGTCACACGCACTTGGACTGCTGGGGCTTGACGACTGTCACAAGCCAACCATTGCCCCCCAAGGCTGGCTGATACTTGCTTTCCTGGGCCGCGCGGTTTCCCTACGACTGACAGTCCCGACGGAAACCCTTGGCGGCGGCGATCACCGCAGTCCTTGCTCAGGTGGCCTCTCTTACGACAGGTCCAGCAGGTCGGTAGTCCTCTTCCGGGCCGCCTCTCCGGATGTCCTTCGGCTACGTTTTTGTTGGTGGTACTGCGATTCTTGAAGAAACGGCTTAGCGCCTCCATTAATTCGTCGGCTTGGTCTCGTTGGTTTTTACTGGTTCGTCGACGTCCACTCGACGCATACGCGCGTGCATTCTGGATGCCTGTTTTGCCGTCTCGAACTCAAGTGCGTGGCTCAGCGCATCTGCCAGGGTCTAATTGCGCGCGAGACGCAGCACCTGTTGAGTGTCCGGGTCCCGTAGCCCGTCGGTGAAAGTCTGCGTCGCTATCTGCTCCAGAAAGTCGGCCGGCGCTGTTGGGTAGGCGAGCCTTACGAGGCGTGCGATGTCCATCTCAAACTCCTGCAGGGTTTCCGCGTTCTTCTGTACCCGGGTCCGGAGCTGAATCTGGTAGGCCTGCTGAAGATGGCTGTCTCCATATCGGGACTCCATATGGGCGATCAGTGCAGCGTAGTCCTGGGATCCAGTCGGGATGGTCTGAAGGACGTTAAGGGCGTCGCCTCTCAGCCCTACAATGAGAGCTGTAGCCTTTTCTGTATTGTTCCAGTTATTTATGGAACAGGCTGCCTCGAACTGACGTAAGTAGGTGCTCCACGGGACCTTTCCATCGAAGGTTGGGGGCGTCACTCTGCTATGTCCCGTTCCTGATATTCCCGGTGTAACGGTGGGCGGGCGTTGGCGCAGCTCGGCAACTTCCTCTCGTAGATCGTTGAATTCCTCTTTCACCCCCGTCAGTGGGCGTTGGCGCAGCTCGGCAACTTCCTTTTGTAAGGCGTTGAATTTCTCTTCCACTGCTGCGACTTCCTCACGTAGGCCCTGTTCTAATTTCCTTTGGCTCTCCTCTAATTTCGTCAGCAGACACTCTTCCAGATTTTTCTGGCCATCCAGAAATTTGGCGGTTAGGTCCTCTGCTAACTTATTTTGGCTGTCCTTCAGGTCCTCTGCTAACTTCTTCTGGCCATCCTCCATCTTCTTCTGGCCGTCTTCCATTTTGGCAGTTAACTTTTCTAGCAATGCTGCCAATTGCGCCTCCATTTTAGTTGTTTGCCTTGTAAAGGGCATGCACTCACAGGCAAATTAGAGAAAATGACCTGCTCGGGTTTTGAAACCAGGACCGTCAGGTGTTGTGCTTGAGTTCGTAATCCGGCTTCTGACACCAGTTGTTACGTGCCACCCCCCCTAGTGGCACCTTTATTAACTGGATTACGGTGGGTATAAAGCACAACACCAATTACTGCTTAAAGAAATAATTAACTTTATTGTGGCCAGAAAATTACACTAATCAGCAAATACAAGCAATTAGGAGCCTTACTCCAGTTTCCTCAAGTCTCTTCCTTGAGCGCTCTTGGCCCTTCCACTTGTCAACAGACCACAGAAGTTAATCCGTCCTAATGAGTACAGTGGCCTTGACAGAAACTTCCTGCTCCTCTCCCTTACGTTCACCGACCACAATTACTTACGATCACTTGCTGCAGGCTATTTCGCTGTCCACAAGCTGGAGAAACAATGTCACTGGATTTCGTAACTCGCACAGCACTTCGTCACCACACTTCTGTCGCAAGGATAATCGCTCACACTAGCTCGTAAAACACAACAACGACAACTGCTAGACAGGTCGCACTTATATAGCAGGCCGGTGACTCAATAAATGCTTCTAGATCCATCCAGGGTTCACGGCTTCTCGAGGTTTCCATCGCTGGTCCAGTCACGAATATTCTGGACTACCCCTTTGTCCTAGTAGCCCTGTTGCATAAGGCACACGCAATACAGGAGGCAGGCCACAACCCAGCCCTGAGGCAGTTGTGACTCATGCGGCGAGTGATGACACAAACAAACAGCCGTAACACCATGGAGCACTGTAACTCTGGGATATTCATGCTCGACACGCGGAACATCTCTTATAGTTTACCTGCTTGAAATTCAGCAAATCTTGTAGGTTTTGACGAGTCTAAGTCAGGCTCACCAACCTGACAGTACAGTAAGTTAGGCTCACCAACCTGACAGTACAGCAAGTCAGGCTCACCAACATGACAGTACAGCAAGTCAGGCTCACCAACCTGACAGTACAGCAAGTCAGGCTCATCAACCTAACAGTACAGCAAGTCAGCCTCACCAACCTGACAGTACAGTAAGTCAGGCTCACCAACCTGACAGTACAGCAAGTCAAGCTCACCATCATGACAATACAGCAAGTCAGGCTCACCACCATGACAGTACAGCAAGTCAGGCTCACCAACCTGATAGTACACAAGTCAGGCTCACCAACATGACAGTTGAGAAAATCAGGCTCACCAACATGGCAGTACAGCAAGAAAGGCTCACCAACCTAACAGTACAGCTAGTCAGGCTCACCAACCTGACAGTACAGCAAGTCAGGCTCACCAACATGACAGTACAGCAAGTCAGGCTCATCAACCTAACAGTAGAGCAAGTCAGGCTCACCAACCTGACAGTACAGCTAGTCAGGCTCACCAACCTGACAATACAGCAAGGCAGGCTCACCAACCTGACAGTACACAAGTCAGGCTCACCAACATGACAATACAGCAAGGCAGGATCACCAACATGGCAGTACAACAAGTCAGGCTCACCAACCTAACAATACAGCAAATCAGGCTCACCAACTTGACAGTACAACTAGTCAGGCTCACCAACCTGACAGTACAGCAGGTCAGGCTCACCAACCTGACAGTACAGCAGGTCAGGCTCACCAACTTGACAGTACAGTAAGTCAGGCTCACCAACCTGACAGTACAGCAGTTCAGGCTCACCAACCTGACAGTACAGTAAGTCAGGCTCACCAACATGACAGTAGAGCAAGTCAGGCTCACCAACCTGATAGTACACAAGTCAGGCTCACCAACATGACAGTTGAGAAAATCAGGCTCACCAACATGGCAGTACAGCAAGTCAGGCTCACCAACCTAACAGTACAGATAGTAAGGCTCACCAACCTGACAGTACAGCAAGTCAGGCTCACCAACCTGACAGTACAGATAGTCAAGCTCACCAACCTGACAATACAGTAAGTCAGGCTCACCAACCTAACAGTACAGATAATCAGGCTCACCAACCCGACAGTACAGCAAGTCAGGCTCACCAACCTGACAGTACAGCTAGTCAGGCTCTCCAACCTGACAGTACAGCAAGTCAGACTCACCAACCTAACAGTACAGATAGTCAGGCTCACCAACCTGACAGTACAGATAGTCAGGCTCACCAACCTGACAATACAGCAAGGCAGGCTCACCAACCTGAAAGTACACAAGTCAGGCTCACCAACATGACAATACAGCAAGGCAGGATCACCAACATGGCAGTACAACAAGTCAGGCTCACCAACCAAACAATACAGCAAATCAGGCTCACCAACTTGACAGTACAACAAGTCAGGCTCACCAACCTGACTGTACAGCAGGTCAGGCTCACCAACCTGACAGTACAGTAAGTCAGGCTCACCAACCTGACAGTACAGTAAGTCAGGCTCACCAACCTGACAGTACAGCAGGTCAGGCTCACCAACCTGACAGTACAGCAGGTCAGGCTCACCAACCTGACAGTGCAGTAAGTCAGGCTCACCAACCTGACAGTACAGCAGGTCAGGCTCACCAACCTGACAGTACAGAAAGTCAGGCTCACCAACCTGACAGTACAGCAAGTCACGCTCACCAACCTGACAGTACAGCAGGGCAGGCTCACCAATTTGACAGTACAGTAAGTCAGGCTCACCAACTTGACAGTACTGCAGGTCAGGCTCACCAACCTGACAGTACAGTAAGTCAGGCTCACCAAATTGACAGTACAGCAGGTCAGGCTCACCAACCTGACAGTACAGCAAGTCAGGCTCACCAACTTGACAGTACAGTAAGTCAGGCTCACCAACCTGACAGTAAAGCAGTTCAGGCTCACCAACCTGACAGTACAGTAAGTCAGGCTCACCAACTTGACAGAACAGCAGGTCAGGCTCACCAACCTGACAGTACAGCAAGTCAGGCTCACCAACTTGACAGTACAGTATGTCAGGCTCACCAACCTGCCAGTACAGCAGGTCAGGCTCACCAACCTGACAGTACAGCAGGTCAGGCTCACCAACCTGACAGTACAGTAAGTCAGGCTCACCAACTTGACAGTACAGTAAGTCAGGCTCACCTACCTGACATTACACCAGTTCAGGCTCACCAACCTGACAGTACAGTAAGTAAGGCTCACCAACTTGACAGTACAGTAGGTCAGGCTCACCAACTTGACAGTACAGCAAGTCACGCTCACCAACCTGACAGTACAGCAGGTCAGGCTCACCAACTTGACAGTACAGTAAGTCAGGCTCACCAACCTGACAGTACAGCAGATCAGGCTCATCAACTTGACAGTACAGTAAGTCCGGCTCACCAACCTGACATTACAGCAAGTCAGGCTCACCAAATTGACAGTACAGTAGGTCAGGCTCACCAACCTGACAGTACAGCAAGTCACGCTCACCAACCTGATAGTACAGCAAGTCAGGCTCACCAACTTGACAGTACAGTAGGTCAGGCTCACCAACCTGACAGTACAGCAGGTCAGGCTCACCAACGTGACATTACAGTAAGTCAGGCTCACCAACCTGACAGTACAGCAAGTCAGGCTCACCAACCTGACAATACAGTAGGTCAGGCTCACCAACCTGACAGTACAGCAGATCAGGCTCACCAACTTGACAGTACAGTAAGTCAGGCTCACCAACCTGACAGTACAGCAAGTCAGGCTCACCAACCTGACAGTACAGTAGGTCAGGCTCACCAATTTCACAGTACAGTAAGTCAGGCTCACCAACCTGACAGTACAGCAGATCAGGCTCACCAACTTGACAGTAGAGTAAGTCCGGCTCACCAACCTGACAGTACAGCAAGTCAGGCTCACCAATTTCACAGTACAGTAAGTCAGGCTCACCAACCTGACAGTACAGCAGATCAGGCTCACCAACTTGACAGTAGAGTAAGTCCGGCTCACCAACCTGACAGTACAGCAAGTCAGGCTCACCAACTTGACAGTACAGTAGGTCAGGCTCACCAACCTGACAGTACAGCAAGTCAGGCTCACCAACTAGACAGTACAGTAAGTCAGGCTCACCAACCTGACAGTACAGCAGTTCAGGCTCACCAACCTGACAGTACAGTAAGTCAGGCTCACCAACTTGACAGTACAGCCGGTCAGGCTCACCAACCTGACAGTACAGCGAGTCAGGCTCACCAACTTGACAGTACAGTAAGTCAGGCTCACCAACCTGACAGTACAGCAGGTCAGGCTCACCAACCTGATAGTACAGTAAGTCAGGCTCACCAACCTGACAGTACAGCAGGTCAGGCTCACCAACCTGACAGTACAGTAGGTCAGGCTCACCAACCTGACAGTACAGCAAGTCAGGCTCACCAACTTGACAGTACAGTAAGTCAGGCTCACCAACCTGACAGTACAGCAGTTCAGGCTCACCAACCTGACAGTACAGTAAGTCAGGCTCACCAACTTGACAATACAGCAGGTCAGGCTCACCAACCTGACAGTACAGCAAGTCAGGCTCACCAACTTGACAGTACAGTAAGTCAGGCTCACCAAACTGACAGTACAGCAGGTCAGGCTCACCAACCTGATAGTACAGTAAGTCAGGCTCACCAACCTGACAGTACAGCGGGTCACGCTCACCAACCTGATAGTACAGCAAGTCAGGCTCACCAACTTGACAGTACAGTAAGTCAGGCTCACCAACCTGACAGTACAGCAGGTCAGGCTCACCAACTTGGCAGTACAGTAGGTCAGGCTCACCAACATGACAGTACAGCAAGTCAGGCTCACCAACCTGACAGTACAGCAGATCAGGCTCACCAACCTGACAGTACAGAGTCAGGCTCACCAATCTGACAGTACAGCAAGTCAGGCTCACCAACCTGACAGTACAGCAAGTCACGCTCACCACCTGACAGTACTGCAGGTCAGGCTTACCAACCTGACAGTACAGCAAGTCAGGCTTACCAACCTGACACCGATAGTAGTGGCTACGCGCGCTAAAGCGCGGCGTTAGGTCAAGGGGCCAAGCTCTCTGCTGACTCGGTAGACGCGTGGGTTCGAGCCCCACCGTCGGCTGTCCTTGAAATGGTGTCCGTGGTTTCCCATTTTCAACACCAGGCAAATGCTGGGACAGTACCTTCTGACAGGCCACGGCCGCTTCCTTCCATATCCGTGCCCAGTTTCATTCATCTTCATCCATTCCATCTCTCATCCCGACGTGCAGGTCGCCCACGGGCGTCGACTAGAAAGACCTGCACTCGGCCTCTCAGGAGGCTACACGAGAAAGAAAAAAAGAAAAAAAAGACCAACCTGTCAGTACAGCAGGTCAGGCTCACCAACCTGACAGTACAGCCAGTCACGCTCACCAACCTGACAGTACGGCAAGTCACGCTCACCAACCTGACAGTACAGCAAGTCAGGCTCACCAACCTGACAATACAGCAAGTCAGGCTCACCAACCTGACAGTACAGCAAGTCAGACTCACCAACCTGACAGTACAGCAAGTCACGCTCACCAACTTGACAGTACAGTAAGTCAGGCTCACCAACCTGACAGTACAGCAAGTCACGCTCACCAACCTGACAGTAGAGCAAGCCAGGCTCACCAACCTGACAATACAGCAAGTCAGGCTCACCAACCTGACAGTAGAGCAAGTCAGGCTCACCAACCTGACAATACAGCAAGTCAGGCTCACCAACCTGACAGTACAGCAAGTCAGACTCACCAACCTGACAGTACAGCAAGTCACGCTCACCAACTTGACAGTACAGTAAGTCAGGCTCACCAACCTGACAGTACAGCAAGTCACGCTCACCAACCTGACAGTAGAGCAAGCCAGGCTCACCAACCTGACAATACAGCAAGTCAGGCTCACCAACCTGACAGTAGAGCAAGTCAGGCTCACCAACCTGACAATACAGCTAGTCAGACTCACCAACCTGACAATACAGCAAGTCAGGCTCACCAACCTGACAATACAGTAAGTCAGGCTCACCAACCTGACAGTACAGCAAGTCAGACTCACCAACCTGTCAGTACTGCAGGTCAGGCTCACCAACCTGACAATACAGCAAGTCAGACTCACCAACCTGACAGTACAGCAGGTCAGGCTCACCAACTTGGCAGTACAGTAAGTCAGGCTCACCAACCTGACAGTACAGCAAGTCAGGCTCACCAACCTGACAGTACAGTAGGTCAGGCTCACCAATTTGACAGTACAGTAAGTCAGGCTCACCAACCTGACAGTACAGCAGATCAGTCTCACCAACTTGACAGTAGAGTAAGTCCGGCTCACCAACCTGACAGTACAGCAAGTCAGGCTCACCAACTTGACAGTACAGTAGGTCAGGCTCACCAACCTGACTGTACAGCAAGTCAGGCTCACCAACTTGACAGTACAGTAAGTCAGGCTCACCAACCTGACAGTACAGCAGTTCAGGCTCACCAACCTGGCAGTACAGTAAGTCAGGCTCACCAACTTGACAGTACAGCAGGTCAGGCTCACCAACCTGACAGTACAGCGAGTCAGGCTCACCAACTTGACAGTACAGTAAGTCAGGCTCACCAACCTGACAGTACAGCAGGTCAGGCTCACCAACCTGATAGTACAGTAAGTCCGGCTCACCAACCTGACAGTACAGCAGGTCAGGCTCACCAACCTGACAGTACAGTAGGTCAGGCTCACCAACCTGACAGTACAGCAAGTCAGGCTCACCAACTTAACAGTACAGTAAGTCAGGCTCACCAACCTGACAGTACAGCAGTTCAGGCTCACCAACCTGACAGTACAGTAAGTCAGGCTCACCAACTTGACAGTACAGCAGGTCAGGCTCACCAACCTGAGAGTACAGCAAGTCAGGCTCACCAACTTGACAGTACAGTAAGTCAGGCTCACCAAACTGACAGTACAGCAGGTCAGGCTCACCAACCTGATAGTACAGTAAGTCAGGCTCACCAACCTGACAGTACAGCAGGTCACGCTCACCAACCTGATAGTACAGCAAGTCAGGCTCACCAACTTGACAGTACAGTAAGTCAGGCTCACCAACCTGACAGTACAGCAGGTCAGGCTCACCAACTTGACAGTACAGTAGGTCAGGCTCACCAACATGACAATACAGCAAGTCAGGCTCACCAACTTGACAGTACAGCAAGTCAGGCTCACCAACCTGACAGTACAGCAAGTCAGGCTCACCAACCTGACAGTACAGCAGATCAGGCTCACCAACCTGACAGTACAGCAAGTCAGGCTCACCAACCTGACAGTACAGCAAGTCAGGCTCACCAACCTGACAGTACAGCAAGTCACGCTCACCACCTGACAGTACTGCAGGTCAGGCTTACCAACCTGACAGTACAGCAAGTCAGGCTTACCAACCTGACACCGATAGTAGTGGCTACGCGCGCTAAATTGCGGCGTTAGGTCAAGGGGCCAAGCTCTCTGCTGACTCGGTAGACGCGTGGGTTCGAGCCCCACCGTCGGCTGTCCTTGAAATGGTTTTCCGTGGTTTCCCATTTTCAACACCAGGCAAATGCTGGGACAGTACCTTCTGACAGGCCACGGCCGCTTCCTTCCACATCCGTGCCCAGTTTCATTCATCTTCATCCATTCCATCTCTCATCCCGACGCGCAGGTCGCCCACGGGCGTCGACTAGAAAGACCTGCACTCGGCCTCTCAGGAGGCTACACCAGAAAGAAAAAAAGAAAAAAAGACCAACCTGTCAGTACAGCAGGTCAGGCTCACCAACCTGACAGTACAGCAAGTCACGCTCACCAACCTGACAGTACAGCAAGTCACGCTCACCAACCTGACAGTACAGCAAGTCAGGCTCACCAACCTGACAATACAGCAAGTCAGGCTCACCAACCTGACAGTACAGCAAGTCAGACTCACCAACCTGACAGTGCAGTAAGTCCGGCTCACCAACCTGACAGTACAGCAAGTCAGACTCACCAACCTGACAGTACAGCAAGTCAGACTCACCAACCTGACAGTACAGCAAGTCAGACTCACCAACCTGACAATACAGCAAGTCAGACTCACCAACCTGACAGTACAGCAGGTCAGGCTCACCAACCTGACAGTAGAGCAAGTCAGGCTCACCAACCTGACAGTACAGCAAGTCAGGCTCACCAACCTGACAGTACAGCAAGTCAGGCTCACCAACCTGACAGTACAGCAAGTCAGGCTCACCAACTTGACAGTACAGCAAGTCACGCTCACCAACCTGTAATCTCTACTTGTTGTTGCAGAAAAGTCGTCCGGTAGTGTGATGGATGTCGATATGAAGGATGTCTGCGCGAAATACTCAATGAATGTGATAGCGTCCATTGCCTATGGCGTCACTGCCAATGCATACGAGAATCCTGATGGCGAACTGTACAAGGCCGGCAAATGTTTAGCTGCATTTGCGAACGAAGAAAATAGTCTCGTTGTTGGAGGGTATTTGCTGTTTCCAAAGATCATGAAGGTAAGGCATTGCTGTTCACAAGATTTGACTCTTGGTACTGTCCCCGTTTACCTGGATAGTAGGCTGTCAGATATCCGCCCCCTCAATCGGATTGCCAATTATCAATCGCACCGGCACAGTTACATCAATGAAAATGGCACTGACAGACACTATCGAGATAAGAGCACAGAAATTCACAGGAAATCATTGTGGAACACACCAAAATAGACGGGGGATTATACTTACCGTTGCTTACCTCTTAATTATCTCGGGGTTTGAGTTGACAACAGGATCACTAAAAGTCTGTTCACACAATAATCTCCGCCATGACATTTAAAAATGAACCAGAAACGAAGACGAGAACTTTGAACTGTACAAAAGCTTTATTTCTAATAAAGGGTCTGATTTTCCTAACACAACAAAATATACGTGGCTATCAGTAGCCCAAGTCAATCTGACTACGTCCTCCAGTAGGACTTGCAAAATTATTATACAACATGATATAAAACATTTTAGCTCCCAAGAGCTTCAAATAACGTAATATTTATAACACTATTGGATTGGAAAAGGACGTCAGGGTGTGACATATATATAGAGCATTTGTTTCCTTTTAATAAACAAGAGAATGATATTTATAGTCGCAAGGCCGGAGTGTACGACCTCACTCTCTGAAAACCATATGTTGACACAGCTGCGGGCTACCTTCCAGCCTGACGCATACTGGTCAAATGCACTCCCTTCTCACACGCTATGTTACGTAAGAATCCAGCCTGCACTCTCAAGCTTTTAAATGTCTTACAAGACAACTCACATTATATTTACGCAAATCTTTCAAGTACTTTGATCACATCCTATTGGATCATTACATAAATTTCTTAAACTTGATAACTTCAATCCAAATGTTTAATTAGCTCTTAAATGTTTATAACAAAATCACATAAATTATTTATAACAATTAGAAATTGTTTATAATATTTGTCAAAGACAATAAAAATATTATAAGCACGCCTTTAACATTACTCTCGTTTCATATTATTTTCAAACATATTTACAACAATTATTTACAATATTAACATTTAAATTGTTTAAATTATTAATTTAATAAATACATTAGCCACATGTTCATTCGGTTGGTAATTTTATAATCCTGTTTAATATAATCGACCAATGAAGGTTAGTTATACATGTTAATGTCACAATCCGGTTTAATAAAGTTTTTTAATAATGATTTGTGACGGCAACCTTCATTCAACATCTTGTCTCAAATTCTTTCAAAACTCGTGTTAATTATAACAGTAAATCACTTGATTAAATTTCAACGAACTATAACAATCTTACTCCAGCGGAAAATCCTTCGCTAACAAGTTAATGCACAATCTGCATTAAAAATATGCCCAAAATCATCATATATTATTCTATATGGCATTTAAAACTTTCACATCACTTACAAAACTTCCACAAATAATTCTTTAACATTTATTCCTGTGGGAACTTCCTTCATATTCAAGGGCATTATACTTCAGCGACTTTCAACACGCGCTGCACTAGCGATTATACATTCACAGTTCCACTTAAAAATTTTATAATCATAATAGTTTCAAAACTGTTTTTCTATTTAACCTTCGTAGATTTCATTCATGAACTGAAATGAAGTCAAAACTTGCCAATCACAAACAAATTTAATAGTGAATACGCTTATATACGCCTATCTGGTCTATCAAAATTTAAGATTAACATCTTAAAAGAAATTGTAGTATGAAAATACTATCTTCAAATAAAGTGCGACTAAACTGCAAAGTAGTCGAATAGAATCCAATTAGACTGGGGAATGCAAACATCGTTATATAATTCTCTAATTGAGAAAAACTCCTAACAAAAGTACTTGACTTGAATGCATTCAATAATTCATTATTAACATTACTCTTTCACAAAATTGTCTATGATGCAATGTTCATTCATAACTGACGATAAATGTCTGTGTTGCAATCAATTCAAATAACGACTAGTATTTCCAAGATCGTCGATAACGTAAGAGATTTTAACGCTCTAAAATCATTTAAATGTTCTTCCTTCTTGATGATGACAGAAAATTGTTCAAAGTAATTAAACTGGGGTAGAATTACTTTAATAAAGTGACACGCTGTCTGAATTTAAATCTGCCATAAAAATCATTAACTTACAGTCAAATCGTGACTACACAAAAATATTAATTACTGAAATATCCAAATATCAGTCTCAACTGATTCAAAATCGTTAACTATGCCCATGACATAACAATGTCTTAATAAATTGACGAAAAATGCAAAATACAACAAGGTGTACTGAGAATAAGAATCTCAACAAGAAAATAAGGCAAAATACATGAGGATTAAAAATATGGGAAAAATGGTTGCTCAAACATTACTAGGTTACTCAAATACAATAAACATTCACGACTACCTTATCTGCCGATTGACGTTCCAGAGGAAAATTCCCCAAAGAAGACTGCTGATGGATCCATTTCACCACGTTAAAGCTGAGCTCCATCCTCGAAATAGGAAATAGCACCCTCGGAGAATCGAACTGCTTCCTTCTCCGTGAATCGCTCTGCTCCTCGAATACGAATAGACATCCTTCCGGCAATAATCTTCTTTGTGAGTCGGGACTACCCTGACCTCTCTTGAAAAATTCCCTGAAGTTCCAGTAGACAATCATCATGACGTTTTGTAGAAATTTCCGAAGAAATTATTCATATTCAGAGTATGAAATTGTTTCTATGGCTGTTCGATGGTATTCAGCCTTTACTTACGAAACATGGGTGTAGATGGTATTCACCGCATGTTCGCTTATGTGGAATAGCAATTAGCGAAGTTCCATGTCGCTATCTTACTCCAATGAAGTATGTCCCAATTGCAATAAGCCTCTTAGCCTTCCATCTGCACTTCGGTTGTAGTGTCAGAAGAACAAACTGCCGTATTCAAATGCTCCATTATACTGTATCGTTCTGTAAGCAAGCAATCTGAAGTCTTTCTACTCCACTCGCAGCGTTAGCCTTGCGTTGATTCTGGCTTATACAAAAGTGTTTCTCTAGTGGTGAGATAATCACTTTTGCCAGTCGTATACAATTGCTAATATCTTTTGAAGTACTCGGTCGAAATTGTTCAGCTTTTCTCTATAATTGCATGTAGTACTGCACAATACAATTATGTTATCGGAGACCGCTAACTGTTTGAAGCTAAACTTTTATAAGCTTTCTAAGGTCCGTTTCAACTTCACCTAGTTTGACCTGGTTCTCGTTAACAAAGTGGCCTCGCCACGCGTTATAAAAACGATTCTTTTCACTTGCTGTTCACTTTGATGTCTCACTATATTGAATGTATAATAAAATGACTTTCACAAATACTTCGATGATCTGAGCATTAGATCTCAGAATGATCAGCGAACGAAAGAGAAGAGACTCCTCTCTTCTGCGCAAGCCCTTTTATTACCTTCTCGAGGGGCGTTACCATCCCTTCCAAAGCGTGATACTACGTCATCGCTAGAACTTCCAACTTCGTTAATACATGACGGATTTTCAAAATTCAAAAACTGAAAATAAATTTCATCAAAATTCCAAATCAATGCTTTTACTGCAAATGGATTTCCACAATTCTGCATTCAAAAAGTCATAAAAATACCATAGTTTCAGCAATCTCCGTCTTCCTTTAAACTATCGTTCATTGGTTCATGCCTCTCCTCCAATAGCATAGTTTCTTCCTCAGCAGAATTCCTCGTTTCCTGCGACTGCGTCGTACATCTTGGAACATTCTGGACAAAATGCTGACGTCACTGAGAATCTCAGCTCAAGTAGCTTGCTGGCATAACATATACGTCATCCGTGCTTACGTCATGACTACCCACGTCATAACTATGACAGCCATAACTCTAATCATAATTTCAAATATAGCCACCGTGGTCTCTACATAATTCAATTACGGGGGCAGTACCTCGTATTTCCAAAGCTCATGATGGTAAGTTATATATGTTCTTAGATTAGACTCTTGGTACTTGGTATTTGCCAGAAATTTTCAAGGAGGCTGTGGTATGCTGGCCGAAGTCTCTTTTTCTATTGTGTTCTTTGATTGTTGTTAGGTAGGGAGAAGATAAACATAACATGGAAGTAAGCTTATCATATTGATTGTACAAAATAATAGTTAAGGTTCAATAAAGTACAATCATTCTCCATTATAAAACCAGAACCTGAATAATATATACTGGCGACCGAGGACAAGGCCGGTTAAGACGCACGGAGTGGCGTGCAAAGTGCTCCAAGTTGAAACGGTAAACATTTACACTAGGTACTCCTTTCTATTAAACTACTGACATTAACCAAATTACCGGAATTAATAGTCGGGAAAATATCTGGAGATTATGTAGTAAGTTGATACGAAGGGTTGTCTGGATTCTACGCTTTTGTTGCAATTCATTGAACGGAAGAGAATCCTTAAGAGGAGAACTTACAGGGAAAGAAGTCAGGGAAGCTGAGGTCAGAAGGAATATGGAATTTTTTGCAGATGAAGAAAGTCTTCTACGGGTTTAATCTATCCTATTATAGACCGATTGATTTTATTCCACCATCTCCAAGCACACCATGTAGGAATTCAAGCTTTACTCAATATATGGAGGAAAGATTTTGGATCATTAAAGGTCGGAAAGCAGTCAGAATGGTGATAGGATAGTTCATCTCGTGCAGACGACACAACAGTAAACCTATAGAGGCACCCTTTGTCCCTTTGATCGAATAAATGATGCTAATGTATTTGAAGTTACTGGCATGGACCACGCAGGGCCACTGTTCCTTAGATCAGGAGGGAAATGCTGGCTTGCCCTTTTTACATGTGTGATATATAGAGCTGGTTGATTCCATGAGGACCAGTGCTTTTCGTTAGCTTGCCACGGTGGGTGAGTGGATAGCGTGTCGGTCTACTAACCCCAAGATTGCAGGTTCGCCCCTGACCGTGGTAAGTGATTTTTGAAAGGCGGCAAAAATACGATACGCATGTCATACGATGTTGGCATGTCAAAGAACCCATTTGAATTCAGTAGGCCGAGTTCATAATGGCAAAATTAATCTCGGGAGTTTCCGCCAGCACAAAGTTCCTCATTTCTCTACTAGAAAGCGCTATTGTGTTCAAGGAGATTAGATATCTAACATCTAACCTCCTTGACTTTCATAGTCAAGGAACTACGAAATTCGACATGCAAGCTACCCTCTGGGTGTCAAATAGCAAAGCTTGCACCAGGCACCCGAGGCCACACGATATTATTATTAGTGCTTTTCGTTTAGCTTGGAGACGTTTCATTGCTCGATGAGGACGTGTTTCAGTTGTCTATACAGATAATGGGTCACCTTTTTACGGGAGCATATAATGCATTGAAGGAAATTGAATGGGAAGAAATTAAAGGAGATTTCATTGAAATAAATTACGTGGAAATTCATCCCTGCCACACGTGGCTGCCTGGTGGGGAGGATGGTGGGAGCGGCTCTTAGGAATGGTAAAAGCTCCGCTCGGGTGCAATCTGGGGAGAGCGAGGTTAGCTGTACACAATTCTCACCGAATGTGAAGCAATAATCCACTCAAGACCACTCACATGTGAGCGAAGAGCCAGGTGAACACTCCTGAGAAGCATTGCTAGTCATGAGGTTAGTGATCTCGATGAGAAGAGTATGAATAGGAGATGGCGTTACTTGCAACATGTAAGAAAAAGGTGAAAGAGAGGTTCAGACATGAATATTTGGGTATGCGCTTCAGTAGGGGACAAAGGATGTTGGTGATATTGCTATCATACACTGATACAATGTGAAGAGGATTAGCTGGCCTCTGGGACTTGTGGTCGAGATATTTCAGGGACCAGATGGAGTAACAAGAGTAGCGCGATTGAAAACTTCCAAGGGAGAGATCACTCGTCCACTTGAGCTTACCAGTCTACGAGAAAGAATGTTGGATCTCGGGTCAACCCAATGGAGGCCATGTCGAAGGAGAAAATAATAACGAAGACTGGACGATGTGTTAATGTACCACAACGTCTGGATTTACAGAAAACAACACATTGGTGTTTGTACTTTCAGTCAAATTGTGTTTTTTCTTTTATAGATCAAGTTGAATTTTATTAATACTCAGCAATTTTCTCTAAGTTTATGACACTGCACAAACCTAGAAAGATTTTAATTCACTGGCCGTGAAAGCCAATATACCAGCTTTTTGAATTTCATTGTTTGGCAATTGCATGTATATAAGCAACTAGCAGTAGTGACCGGCTTCGCCCGGTGGATTTATATGTTTTATGGATGATAATGAATACTGCTACAGAACTGGCACATTATACATAAACTAACAGAAAAAACAAATGTAAAAATGTAACTTTTTGTGGTGGTAGAGGGGATGATACGTAGTACGGTATAATGGACTTATCATTCACGTCATTTCCCCGTAATAATAATAATGATATTAATGAATAAGAAAACGGCTATTTACTAACTACATCACTGACACATGTAATTTACAAACGAATTGAAAAATATAATTAGAAAGAGGAGTAAGTGAAATGAAAGACACTGGCTAGGGCCTATATCTCATTGGCTGTTAGAAAAGTAGAGACCAATAGTGTCGTCTGTTGTCGCATAGCGCTGTAGGAAAATAATCAGAGCGCTTTGGAAAACTTTGGCTGTCCCGAGTTCCTGAGGTAAACAACAGTGTCACTTAGCCCCACATAGCCCTGAAGGATAAGGATCGGAATAAATGAAAATAAATTTGAAAGCACCAACGCTTATTGCATCTGATCTACACCTCAATGTACTGCACCAACACCATCGCACTTATACAGAGGCATAATATTTTCATTGTGATAACTGTTTTCAGGGGTCTAAGAAATCCTTTTGTACTAATTACTCCCCGTGACTGCAATTTTTAAGCAGCGCAAGATGCAACTATTTTCGCAATTCTGCTCCAACTCGGGTAGGGGCGGCGTGATGCAGCCCGCGTTGTCAGTAAACAATAGTCTTATTAAAATATTCTTACAGTTACACTACTACGGACATGAATGGTTCTAGGGCCTTAAAAAGTGTTTCTCAAGTTCCTTTTGTCTATTATTCTAAATATGGAGAATGGAGAGAGTTGTCCAAAATATTAAATGGACATTGTTACTAGCAGGGTTTCAAACGGTATGTTAAATTCGTTGTAATTAGGTGAAACGGTTTAGATTTGTGCCAAAGGGCCTAAATGCAGGGAATGGAGTGGTCTGTCCGAAATGTCATGTAGACAGTGTTACTTGCAGGTTTCCAAAGTGTAAGTATACAAATTTTGGTTCAGATCAGTGAAACGGTGTAGATTTGTGCCAGAAGG
The DNA here is from genome assembly GCA_946902985.2 of Meconema thalassinum. Taxonomy (NCBI): domain Eukaryota; kingdom Metazoa; phylum Arthropoda; class Insecta; order Orthoptera; family Tettigoniidae; genus Meconema; species Meconema thalassinum. The sequence goes on along the minus strand of OX336394.1, from coordinate 425,902,938 downwards.
CCTGAATGCAGGGAATGGAATGGTCTGTCCAAAATTTCATGTTGACAAGTGTTACTCGCAGGGTTCCAAAGGGTAAGTATACAAAATTTGGTTCAGATCGGTGAAACAGCGTAGATTTGTGCCAAAGGGCCTAAAAGCAGGGAATGGAGTGTTCTGTCCGAAATTTCATGTAGACAGTGTTATTCACTGGGTTCCAAATGTAGGCATACACATTTTTGTTCAGATCGGTGAAACGGTGTAGATTTGTATAAATAACAGACTGACAAACCAACATTAAGTTTTATATATATAGATGGACATTGCAAAAGGTGGGAGGATGTCAGAAGTGATCAACGAGGCTGTGGTATGCAGGTCAAGGTTTCTTTTTCTTTTGTGTACTTTGATTGTTGTTAGGAACGGAGAAGACAAACATAATATGGAGAATTTGTTGAATTATTGCCCTGGTTTTCTTATCAACTTTGAACTCTTCCAGAAAGCTGAAGAAAATTGGTTTGTCGACGAAGTCATAGGCATTGTTGAAATCAACGAATGTAACCACGGTGTTTCTACAAGACCGTATTTGCAAGATTGTCTTTTGATTCCAAATTTGATCCGTGCAAGAGTGCCCCTTACGGAAACCTGCTTGATATTCTCCTACCTGTCTATACAAGAGAACTTTTGAAAGAATTGTGTACGCTACTGGGAGGAGGGAAGGGCCTCTATACTGGTAGTTGTTCGGATCCACATTATCACCCTTTTTTGTGAAACGGGTGTATATGTGCACATTTCCATTCGGTGGGGATTTGTTCGGTCTTCTAAATATCGGATATTATGTTGTGTATTCTGTGAATGAGGTTGACGTCAGCCAGTTTCCATCTTCCCCAGGGGCTTTGCCATTTTTCAATGTATGATGTGGCGGTAGGTTATCTCCGGGAAGTAAGGCACCATGGAATATGGATTGCATTGAGATTGTTCAAAATGAAAATTGCTGGATGGGGGGTCACAGTTGAGAATATTGTTGAAGTACTCAGCTAAAATTGACAATTCGCATTGGTGTTTGTTTCTATTGAGGCATCAGATCGACGAAAGCACACGCTGGATGGTCCCTTAAGGTTCCCTTTAAAAATCTTGTAAAAATTCCTGGCATTATTCTTTGTAAAGTCTTGTTCTATTTCTTCTAGGTGTTTTTAATCATAATTACGTTTTTCTTTTTTAATTAATTTTGATGTTTTGTTTCCGAATGTGCTGAAACTCCTGCTATTTTTTCTGGTGTTTTGTTGCTATTAAAATTTTTCCAAGCTTTCAGTCTGTCTTCTGTTGCTTGGTCGCATATATCGTACTGTTCCACCATCTGTGCTTACGTTTTTCGTGGGGGTTCGCCTATCCTCATAGCGTTCCTTAGAACATCCGATAATTCTTTCCTGTTTGATGTGCTTGTTTGTGAGACTTCTTGCAAAATACTTTCCCTGTTTATTTTTAAATATTCAGTCAGGCTTAAAAAATCTTGGTTGTTGTGGTGTTTTCCTGTTGGGTTGGAGTATAAATTTAATTTGTAACCAGTAGTGATCAGAATTGAAGAAACCTTTTTCGTTTTTACATTAAGGGCCTCCTTTCGATTTGAAATTTATCCATATTGTTATGATTTTAATCGGTCATAACGACATGTAACTAATGGGGTGAGTGTTTGAATTAATCTGGGGGTGTAAACTAATGTGAGAGGTTGGCGTTCCCTGTGTGTCTAGCAATTTCAGTACGTGTTGGGGAGTAGAGAGGTCCTTGTGGTTAAGTATTAAAATAAGAGGGGTTCCTCAAAAGAGTGTAGTGTTTAGCAAATAATAAGGAAGCGGCGTGGGGCCCGCTGATTAATAAAGTGCATGCAAAGCGACTTTGATTGATGCACACGCGTATAGCTTGGGCCGGCCGTGAAATGATAACGAGCAGCTTACTGTTATTGCCGATGCAGCAGAATCTAAATGTGAACTAGGAAATGAGGAATTGTGGTGGACGCTTCAATGAATGAGACAAGTAGCCAATTGTGAAGAAAGGTAGAGGTTTAATGTTATGGCGTTATCGCACTGAACAGGCTTCCCTAAAAAGGTTTTAGCGAGAGTCAATTTATAAGATGAGGTGAGTGCAATTCATTAGGTGAGGTTTGTGAAGGAATTAGCTTTGGGGAATTACACTGAGTACACACCAACCTTTGATCAGCAGTTTGGTGTCTGAGGGTCCTCGATGAGCCTTCGGGCAGCGGTATTGAAAGATAGATCCTCTCCTTAGGGTTAAGGATTAATTTATAGATGGTGGCTTTGCTGATTCAGCAGTTGCAAAACAGGTGCCCCACTTAGTACAGGTGGCCGATGCTTATCCGATGTGCCAATCCTGTCGTAATAATTATATAGGTTTACTGTACAAGTTTTGTGAGGAGGTAGTTGTTGCTGTTGCTTCTTGATGGTTTCATTTAGAGATTAGGGGCTGAAGTGTGTGTTGAATATGGGACAGATATGGGTGTTCGTGTTTATAGATAGTTGTAGATGTTGTAGATATTTGTAGGTAGCTGTGGATGTTGTAGATAGTTGTAGCTAGATGTAGATGTACCCTGTGGGGTATCTCAGGGTACAACAATACTGATGTTAGGTGTCCTCGAAGTGCCGGGCTTATGTCTGGGATTCCTAAACTTAGTTGCAAATTTTCACAAAACGTTATCAGTCTTTCACCTTTTTGATATGAAACATCTTTCCACTCGATAGCTGGATATTTTTGTGGGAGTGATTTTGGAAAAGGGGCGGAAATGAGTAAGAGGAAACATCTCATACGGTTTACTTCAAGGTTTGGAGGCCCCATTAAAGATATTCCTTCAATAAATCATTGGTACCACGACGTAGCTCGTGCATGCGCACCGGTCAGGATTTGGCACTGGAGTTTTACAAGTAGTTATTTCTATGACCAACAGAGTTCACTGTTGACAAGGGATTTTCGCTCCCGGCAAAACTAATAGGTCATCGGCTTTTTAATACCTCGCGAACCAATAATGCTAGGGACTTGTATGAGGTGTCCTAGGACTCGGGGTGACACCCGCCGTTTTCCTATAGCCCCCTTAATTTAGTCCTAGGACTCGGGGTGACACTCCGCGTTTTCCTCTAGCCCCCTTAATTTAGTCATAGGGCTCGGGGTGACACCCCCGTTTTCCTCTAACCCCTTAATTTAACCAAAGGACCCAAAACTAATTTTGTCATCGGCTTTTTAATATCTCGCGAACCAATCATGCTAGGGACTTGGACGAGGTGTTCTAGGAATCGGCGTGACGCCCCCTGTTTTCCTATAGCCCCCTTAATTTAACCAAACGAGCAAAACCTAAGAGGTCATCGGCTTTTTAATATCTCGGGAACCAATAATGCTAGGGACTTTTATTAGGTGTCCTAGGAGTCGGGGTGACGCCCCCCCCGTTTTCTATACCCCTTTTAATTTAACCAAAGGACACAAAACTAAAGGGTCGTCGGCTTTTTAATATTTCGCTAACCTATAATACAGTATGAGGTTTGTAATTTGCAGAGATGGGTAAATCCTGAACAGAATATATGCGAAATTATCGTCAACTTAAGGATCCAAAACAATACCTATTTTAATATTATTACTGTCATAAATCTTGTACAACATTTCCAAAGAAACACACACATGTTGCTATTAGAAGCAAAGTTAAACATTTTCAAAATTCCAAAGTAATTATTTTTATCCATTTTAGAATATTCGGTTATTGCTTTTTGTTGATCTTCTCCGTTTCCCTCCCACATTTATGGGAATTTTAGGATGTTTCTTTCTTTAAAGTGGATGGTAAACCCTGCGCTACAATATGAAACTCACTCCAACCTTTGTGGCTTTAATTATTCCTTTTGTGCGACGATACAAATATTTCTTGAGTTTGCTCAGAATAGAAATGAATTAATAACGCTTAATTAATGAATATTGTGGAAATTTGTGAGATTCATTTTCTAGCTGATGGATTAATACCCACGTTAGGATACGAAAAAAAATGAAAATCCACAGCCTGCTTCCAGTCTCCGACCGGGTCAGGAGTGGAATGAATGAAGCCCCCATCTAGCGGCGAGGATATGAACTGTGCCGGCTGCCGAAGACTGTCGCACTCCTCTGGGGCAATGATTGAATGAATGACAGATGAAATGAAATGATAGTGGAGAGTGTTGCTGGAATGAAATTGTGACAGGGAAAACCGGAGTACCCGGAGAAAAACCTGTCTGCCTCCGTTTTGTCCAGCACAAATCTCACATGGAGTGACCGGGATTTGAACCACGGACCCAGCGATGAGAGGCGTGCTGCCGCCTAAGCCACGGATCGGTCTTGTTTGGCTCCTTTCCCCTTAAAATCACCTAACAGAATCTTGTCGTGATGTGTTGGAATTTGGTTGGTGAACACTTCTAACTGTTCCCAGAATATCTTCTACTATTTCATCATCATCCTCCTTTCATGTGTAAGACCTAGAAGAACTGTTACGGTCTACACAAAAGATTTGAATATTCTCGCCATCTTTTCCTGGGGCGACCTAGAGATCTCTTCCCACCGGGGCAGTAGTTGACGACTGCTTTAGGGATCCTGCTTCTGTCAATCCTGTTGATGTGCCCTAGCCAATTTCTTTGGTATTGATGGATGTATTCCAATATAGGTTTGCTGTTTAGACCATTCAGCACTTCTGTGTTTCGTTTGTGATCCCAATTAGTGACCCCAGCTGTTCGTCGCATATATTTTATTTCGGCGGTAGTTATTCGTCTCTCATCGCATTTCATCAGGGTCCACGCTTCGCTACCATAACAAAGTACTGGTCATGCTAAGGTTTCGTGAATTCTAGTTCGGATGTGTTTCTGAACTAATGAAGGTCTGAAAACTTTATGGATGATTCCTAAACATCTGTTGAATTTAAGGATTTTCTCGGGTATGTCCATTTCTTCAAGGAAAGACAGTTTGTAACCAAGGTATTTAAAATCGTTTACTCTTTCAAAAATGATATTATCCAAGCAGATCTTACTTCTTACTGGTTCCGTGCCACAGGATGCCATTATCTTAGTTTTCTCTAGAGTTATTTCCATTGAGTAGTTTTCTGAGACTAGTTTCAGGTTATACATTGAACGCTGTAAATCATCTTCTGAGGTGGCAACCAGCACTAAGTCGTCTGCAAATAATCTTGGAATTTAGAGTTCGAAAGCTCAAGGCTAATTGTTATGACTAGGGACCGGATCTTATTCTTTCCTTACTTCTAAATACAACAATCTTAAGTACTGTTCCGAATCACACTCAAAATAGCCTTATTCATGAATTCTGTAGTACCTACAAAGAAACTAAATAATTTCTGAGTCGTGTGGCCTCGGGAGAGGACGCCTGCAGGTCTTCCCGGCCAACGTCCGTGGGCGACCTGCCCGCCGGGATGAGAAATGGAATGAATGAAGATGAATGAAACTGGGCAAGGATGTGAAAGGAAGTGGCCGAGGCCTGTCAGAAGGTACCGTCCCAGTATTTGCCTGGTGTTGAACATGGGAAACCATTTCAAGGACGGTGTGGATACAGCCACGCGTCTAGCGAGTCAGCAGAGAGCTTGGACCCATGATCTAACGCTGCGCTTTAGCGAGCATAGCCACTGTCGTCGGTGTGGATCAACCACGCGTCTAGCGAGTCAGCAGAGAGCTTGGACCCATGATCTAACACTGCGCTTTAGCGAGCATAGCCACTGCTGTCGGTGTGGATCAAGCCACGCGACTAGCGAGTCAGCAGAGAGCTTGGCCCCATGACCTAACGCTGTGCTTTAGCGAGTGTAGCCACTACTAACGGTGTGGATCAAGCCACGCGTCTAGCGAGTCAGCAGAGAGCTTGTCCCCATGACATAACGCTGCACTTTAGTGAGCGTAGCCACTACTGACGGTGTTGATCAAGCCACGCGTCTAGCGAGTCAGCAGAGAGCTTGGCCCCTTGACCTAACGCTGCGCTTTAGCGAGCGTAGCCACTACTGACGGTGTGGATCAAGCCACGTGACTAGCGAGTCAGCAGACAGCTTGGCCCCATGACCTAACGCTGTGCATTAGCGAGTGTAGCCACTACTGAAGGTGTGGATCAAGCCACGCGTCTACCGAGTCAGCAGAGAGCTTGTCCCCATGACATAACGCTGCACCTTAGTGAGCGTAGCCACTACTGACGGTGTTGATCAAGCCACGCGTCTAGCGAGTCAGCAGAGAGCTTGGCCCCATGATCTAACGCTGCGCTTTAGCGAACGTAGCCACTACTGACGGGGTGGATCAAGCCACGCGTCTAGCGAGTAATCAGAGAGCTTTGCCCCATGATCTAACGCTGCTCCTTAGCGAGAGCAGCCACTACTGACGGTGTGGATCAAACCACGCGTCTACCGAGTCAGCAGAGAGCTTGGCCCCTTGACCTAACGCTGGGCTTTAACGAGCGTAGCCACTACTGACGGTGTGGATCAATCCACGCGTCTACTGAGTCAGCAGAGAGCTTGGCCCCGGGAGCTAACGCTGCACATTAGCGAGCGTAGCCACTACTGACGGTGTGGATCAAGCCACGCGTCTAGCAAGTCAGCAGAGAGCTTGGCCCCTGTACCTAACGCTGCGCTTTAGCGAGCGTAGCCACTACTGACGGTGTGGATCAATCCACGCGTCTACCGAGTCAGCAGAGAGCTTGACCCAGTGAGCTAACACTGCACTTTAGCGAGCGTAGCCACGACTGACGGTGTGGATCAAGCCACGCGTCTACCGAGTCAGCAGAGAGCTTGACCCAGTGAGCTAACACTGCACTTTAGCGAGCGTAGCCACGACTGACGGTGTGGATCAAGCCACGCGTCTAGCGAGTCAGCAGAGAGCTTGGCCCCGGGAGCTAACGCTGGACTTTAGCGAGCATAGCCACTACTGACGGTGTGGATCAAGCCACGCGTCTAGCGAGTCAGCAGAGAGCTTGGCCCCTTGGCCTAACGCTGCACTTTAGCGAGCGTAGCCACTACTGACGGGGTGGATCAAGCCACGCGTCTAGCGACTAATCAGAGAGCTTGACCCCATGACCTAACGCTGCGCTTAAGCGAGAGCAGCCACTACTGACGGTGTGGATCAATCCACGCGTCTACCGAGTCAGCAGAGAGCTTGGCCCCTTGACCTAACGCTGCGCTTTAGCGAGCGTAGCCACTACTGACGGTGTGGATCAATCCACGCGTCTACTGAGTCAGCAGAGAGCTTGGCCCCTGGAGCTAACGCTGCACTACAGCGAGCGTAGCCACTACTGACGGTGTGGATCAAGCCACGCGTCTAGCGAGTCAGCAGAGAGCTTGGCCCCTTGACTTAACGCTGCGCTTTAGCGAGCGTAGCCACTACTGACGGTGTGGATCAATCCGCGCGTCTACCGAGTCAGCAGAGAGCTTGACGCCGTGAGCTAACGCTGTACTTTAGCGATTGTAGCCACTACTGAGGTGTGGATCAAGCCACGCGTCTAGCGAGTCAGCAGAGAGCTTGGCCCCTTGACCTAACGCTGCGCTTTAGCGAGCGTAGCCACTACTGACGGTGTGGATCAATCCACGCGTCTAGCGAGTCAGTAGAGAGCTTGGCCCCGTGGGCTAACGCTGCGCTTTAGCGAGGGTAGCCACTACTGACGGTGTGGATCAATTCACGCCTCTACCGAGTCAGCAGAGAGCCTGGCCTCGTGAGCTAACGCTGCGATTTAGCGAGCGTAGCCACTACTGACGGTGTGGACTAAGCCACGAGTCTAGCGAGTCAGCAGAGAGCTTAGCCCTTTGACCTAACGCTGCGCTTTAGCGAGCATAGCCACTAATGACGGTGTGGAGCAAGCCACGCGTCTACCGAGTCACCAGAGAGCTTGGCCCCGTGAGCTAACGCTGCGCTTTAGCGAGAGTAGCCATTACTGACTAAGTGGATCAAGCCACGCGTCTACCGAGTCAGCAGAGAGCTTGTCCCCATGACCTAACGCTGCGCTTTAGCGAGTGGAGCCACTACTGAAGGTGTGGATCAAGCCACGCGTGTAGCGAATCAGCAGAGAGCTTGTCCCCATGACCTAACGCTGCGCTTTAGCGAGCGTAGCCACTACTGACGGTGTGGATCAAGCCACGCGTCAAGCGAGTCAGCAGAGAGCTTGGCCCCATGACCTAACGCTGCGCTTTAGCGAACGTAGCCACTACTAACGGGGTGGATCAAGCCACGCGTCTAGCGAGTAATCAGAGAGCTTGGCCCCAAGACCTAACGCTGCGCTTTAGCGAGCGTAGCCACTACTGACGGTGTGGATCAAGCCACGCGTCTAGCGAGTCAGCAGAGAGCTTGGCCCCGTGAGTTAACGCTGCGCTTTTGCGAGCGTAGCCAATACTGACGGTGTGGATCAAGCCACGCGTCTAGCGAGTCAGCACATAGCTTGGACCCAGAACCTAACGCTGGGCTTTAGCGAGCGTAGCCACCAGACGGTGTGGATCAAGCCACGCGTCTGGCGAGTCAGCACAGAGCTTGGCCCCAGAACCGAACGCTGCGCTTTAGCGAGCGTAGCCACTACTGACGGTGATGATCAATCCACGCGTCTACCGAGTCAGCAGAGAGCTTGGCCCCCATGACCTATCGCTGCGCTTTAGCGAGCGTAGGCACTACTGACGGTGTGGATCAATTCACGCGTCTACCGAGTCAACAGAGAGCTTGGCCCCGTGAGCTAATGCTGCGCATTAGCGAGCGTAGCCACTACTGACGGTGTGGATCAAGCCACGCGTCTAGCGAGTCAGCAGTGAGCTTGGCCCCTTGACCTAAAGCTGCGCTTTAGCGAGCGTAGCCACTATTGACTGTGTGGAGCAAGCCACGCGTCTAGCGAGTCAGCAGAGAGCTTGGCCCCATGACCTAACGCAGCCCATAAGCGAGCATTGCTACTGCTGTCGGTGTGGATCAATCCACGCGTCTACCGAGTCAGCAGGGAGCTTGGCCCCTTGACCTAACGCTGCGCTTTAGCAAGCATTGCCACTGCTGTCGGTGTGGATCAATCCACGTGTCTACTGAGTCAGCAGAGAGCGTTTCCCCTTGACCTGACGCTGCGCTTTAGCGAAAGTAGCCACTACTGACGGTGTGGATCAAGCCACGCGTCTACCGAGTCAGCAGAGAGCTTGACTAAATGACCTAACGCTGCACCTTAGCGAGCGTAGCCACTACTGACGGTGTGGATTAAGCCACGCGTCATGTTAGTCAGCAGAGAGCTTGGCCCCTTGACCTAACGCTGCGCTTTAGCGAGCGTAGCCACTCCTGACGGTGTGGATCAAACCACGCGCCTACCGAGTCAGCAGAGAGCTTGGCCCCATGAGCTAACGCTGCGCTTTAGCGAGCGTAGCCAGTACTGACAGTGTGGATCAAGCCACGCGTCTACCGAGTCAGCAGAGAGCTTAGTCCCATGACCTAACGCTGCGCTTTAGCGAGCGTAGCCACTACTGACGGTGTGGATCAAGCCACGCGTCTAGCTAGTCAGCAGAGAGCTTGACCCCATGACCTAACGCAGCGCTTTAGCGAGCATTGCCACTGCTGTCGGTGTGGATCAATCCACGCGTCTACCGAGTCAGCAGAAAGCTTGGCTCCATGACCTAACGCTGCGCTTTAGCAAGCATTGCCACTGCTGTCGGTGTGGATCAATCCACGTGTCTACCGAGTCAGCAGAGAGCCTGGCCCCATGACCTAACGCTGCGCTTTACCGAGCGTAGCCACTACTGACGGTGTGGAGCAAGCCATGCGTTTACCGAGTCAGCAGAGAGCTTGGCCCCATGACCTAACGCTGCGCTTTAGCGAGCGTAGCCACTACTGACGGTGTGGATCAAGCCACTCGTCAACGAGTCAGCAGAGAGCTTGGCCCCTTGAGTTAACGCTGCGCTTTAGCGAGCGTAGCCAATACTGGCGGTGTGGATCAAGCCACGCGTCTAGCGAGTCAGCAGAGAGCTTGCCCCCATGACCTAACGCTGCGCTTTAGCGAGCGTAGCCACTACTGACGGTGTGGATCAAGCCACGCGTCTACCGAGTCAGCAGAGAGCTTGACTCCATGACATAACGCTGCGCTTTAGCGAACGTAGCCACTACTGACGGGGTGGATCAAGCCACGCGTCTAGCGAGTAATCAGAGAGCTTGGCCCCATGACCTAACACTGCGCTTTAGCGAGCGTAGCCACTACTGACGGTGTGGATCAAGCCACGCGTCTAGTGATTCGGCTGAGAGCTTGACTCCATGACCTAACGCTCCGCTTTAGCGAGCGTAGCCACTACTGACGGTGTGGATCAAGCCACGAGTCAAGTGAGTCAGCACATAGCTTGGCCCCTTGACCTAACGCTGCGCTTTAGCGAGCGTAGCCACTACTGACGGGGTGGATCAATCCACGCGTCTAGCGAGTATTCAGAGAGCTTGGGCCCATGACCTAACGCTGCGCTTTAGCGAGCGTAGCCACTACTGAAGGTTTGGATCAATCCACGGGTCTACCGAGTCAGCAGAGAGCTTGTCCCCGTGAGCTTACGCTGCGCTTTAGCGAGCGTATCCACTACTGACGGTGTGGATCAAGCCACGCGTCTAGCGAGTCAGCAGAGAGCTTCGCCCCTTGACCTAACGCTGCGCTTTAGCGAGCGTAGCCACTACTGAAGGTGTGGATCAAGCCACGCGTCTACCGAGTCAGCAGAGAGCTTGACTCCATGACCTAACGCTCCGCTTTAGCGAGCGTAGCCATTACTGACGGTGTGGATCAACCCACGCGTCAAGTGAGTCAGCACATAGCTTGGCCCCTTGACCTAACGCTGGGCTTTAGCGAGCGTAGCCACTACAGATGGTGTGGATCAAGTCACGCGTCTGGCGAGTCAGCACAGAGCTTGGCCCCAGAACCCAACGCTGCGCTTTAGCGAGCGTAGCCACTACTGACGGTGATGATCAATCCACGCGTCTACCGAGTCAGCAGAGAGCTTGGCCCCATTACCTATCGCTGCGCTTTAGCGAGCGTAGCCACTACTGACGGCATGGATTAAGCCACGCGTCTTGCGAGTCAGCAGTGAGCTTGGCCCCTTGACCTAACGCTGCGCTTTAGCGAGCGTAGCCACTACTGACGGCGTGGATTAAGCCACGTGTCTACCGAGTCAGGAGAGAGCTTGGCCCCGTGAGCTAGCGCTGCACTTTAGCGAGCGTAGCCACTACTGACGGTGTGGATCAAGGCACGCGTCTAGCGAGTCAGCAGAGACCTTGGCACCATGACCAAACGCTGCGCCTTAGAGAGCATAGCCACTACTGACGGTATGGAGCAAGCCACGCGTTTACCGAGTCAGCAGAGAGCTTGGCCCCATGACCTAACGCTGCGCTTTAGCGAGCGTAGCCACTTCTGACGGTGTGGATCAAGCCACTCGTCAACGAGTCAGCAGGGAGCTTGGCCCCGTGAGTTAACGCTGCGCTTTAGCGAGCGTAGCCAATACTGACGGTGTGGATCAAGCCACGCGTCTAGCGAGTCAGCAGGGAGCTTGCCCCCTTGACCTAACGCTGCGCTTTAGCGAGCGTAGCCACTACTGACGGTGTGGATCAAGCCACGCGTCTACCGAGTCAGCAGAGAGCTTGACTCCATGACATAACGCTGCGCTTTAGCGAACGTAGCCACTACTGACGGGGTGGATCAAGCCACGCGTCTAGCGATTCGGCAGAGAGCTTGACTCCATGACCTAACGCTCCGCTTTAGCTTGCGTAGCCACTACTGACGGTGTGGATCAAGCCACGCGTCAAGTGAGTCAGCACATAGCTTGGCCCCTTGACCTAATGCAGCGCTGTAGCGAGCATTGCCACTGCTGTCGGTGTGGATCAATCCACGCGTCTACTGAGTCAGCAGGAGCTTGGCCCCACGACCTAACGCTGCGCTTTAGCAAGCATTGCCACTGCTGTCGGTGTGGATCAATCCACGTGTCTACTGAGTCAGCAGAGAGCTTGGCACCTTGACCAAACGCTGCGCTTTAGCGAGCGTAGCCACTACTGACGGGGTGGATAAAGCCACGCGTCTAGCGAGTAATCAGAGAGCTTGGGCCCATGACCTAACGCTGCGCTTTAGCGAGCGTAGCCACTACTGAAGGTTTGGATCAATCCACGTGTCTACCGAGTCAGCAGAGAGCTTGTCCCCGTGAGCTAACGCTGCGCTTTAGCGAGCGTAGCCACTACTGACGGTGTGGATCAAGCCATGCGTCTAGCGAGTCAGCAGAGAGCTTGGCCACTTGACCTAACGCTGCGCTTTAGCGAGCGTAGCCACTACTGACGTTGTGGATCAAGCCACGCGTCTTCCGAGTCAGCAGAGAGCTTGACTCCATGACCTAACGCTCCGCTTTAGCGAGCGTAGCCTCTACTGACGGTGTGGATCAAGCCACGCGTCAAGTGAGTCAGCACATAGCTTGGCCCCTTGACCTAACGCTGGGCTTTAGCGAGCGTAGCCACTACAGACGGTGTGGATCAAGCCACGCGTCTGGCGAGTCAGCACAGAGCTTGGCCCCAGAACACAACGCTGCGCTTTAGTGAGCGTAGCCACTACTGACGGTGATGATCAATCCACGCGTCTACCGAGTCAGCAGAGAGCTTGGCCCCATTACCTATCGCTGCGCTTTAGCGAGCGTAGCCACTACTGACGGTGTGGATCAATTCACGCGTCTACCGAGTCAACAGAGAGCTTTGCCCCGTGAGCTAACGCTGCGCTTTAGCGAGCGTAGCAACTACTGACGGTGTGGATCAAGCCACGCGTCTAGCGAGTCAGCAGTGAGCTTGGCCCCTTGACCTAACGCTGCGCTTTAGCGAGCGTAGCCACTACTGACGTTGTGGGCAAGCCACGCGTCTACCGAGTCAGCAGAGAGCTTGGCCCCATGAACTAACGCTGCGGTTTAGTAAGCGTAGCCATTACTGACTGTGTAGAATAAGCCACGCGCCTATCGAGTCAGCAGAGAGCTTGGCCCCGTGAGCTAACGCTGCGCTTTAGCGAGCGTAGCCACTACTGACGGTGTGGATCAACCCACGCGTCTACCGAGTCAGCAGAGAGCTTGGCCCCATGACCTAACGCTGCGGTTTAGCGAGCGTAGCCATTACTGACTGTGTGGATCAAGCCACGCGTCTATGGAGTCAGCAGAGAGCTTGGCCCCGTGAGCTAACGCTGCGCTTTAGCGAGCGTAGCCACTACTGACGGTGTGGATCAAGCCACGCGTCTAGGGAGTCAGCTGAGAGATTGGCCCCTTGATCTAATGCTGCGCTTTAGCGAGCGTAGCCACTACTGACGGGGTGGATCAGCCACGCGTCTAGCGAGTCAGCAGAGAGCTTGGCCCCATGACCTAATGCAGCGCTGTAGCGAGCATTGCCACTGCTGTCGGTGTGGATCAATCCACGCGTCTACTGAGTCAGCAGGAGCTTGGCCCCACGACCTAACGCTGCGCTTTAGCAAGCATTGCCACTGCTGTCGGTGTGGATCAATCCACGTGTCTACTGAGTCAGCAGAGAGCTTGGCCCCTTGACCTAACGCTGCGCTTTAGCGAAAGTAGCCACTACTGACGGTGTGGATCAAGCCACGCGTATACCGAGTCTGCAGAGAGCTTGACTCCATGACCTAACGCTGCACTTTAGCGAGCGTAGCCAGTACTGACGGTTTGGATCAAGCCACGCGTCTGGCGATTCAGAACTGAGCTTGGCCCCAGAACCTAACGCTGCGCTTTAGTGAGCGTAGCCACTACTGACGGTGATGATCAATCCACGCGCCTACCGAGTCAGCAGAGAGCTTTGCCCCGTGAGCTAACGCTGCGCATTAGCGAGCGTAGCAACTACTGACGGTGTGGATCAAGCCACGCGTCTTGCGAGTCAGCAGTGAGCTTGGCCCCTTGACATAACGCTGCGCTTTAGCGAGCGTAGCCACTACTGACGGCGTGGATTAAGCCACGTGTCTACCGAGTAGGGAGAGAGCTTGGCCCCGTGAGCTAGCGCTGCACTTTAGCGAGCGTAGCCACTACTGACGGTGTGGATCAAGGCACGCGTCTAGCGACTCTGCAGAGAGCGTGGCACGTTGACATAACGCTGCGCTTTAGCGAGCGTAGCCACTACTGACGGTTTGGATCAATCCACGCGTCTACCGAGTCAGCAGAGAGCTTGGCCTCGTGAGCTAACGCTGCGTTTTAGCGAGCGTAGCCACTACTGACGGTGTGGATTCAGCCACGAGTCTAGCGAGTCAGCAGAGAGCTTGGCCCCTTGACCAAACGCTCCGCCTTAGCGAGCATAGCCACTACTGACGGTGTGGAGCAAGCAACGTGTTTACCGAGTCAGCAGAGAGCTGGGCCCCATGACCTAACGCTGCGCTTTAGCGAGCGTAGCCACTACTGACGGTGTGGATCAAGCCACTCGTCAACGAGTCAGCAGAGAGCTTGGCCCCGTGAGTTAACGCTGCGCTTTAGCGAGCGTAGCCAATACTGACGGTGTGGATCAAGCCACGCGTCTAGCGAGTCAGCAGAGAGCTTGCCCCCATGACCTAACGCTGCGCTTTAGCGAGCGTAGCCACTACTGACGGTGTGGATCAAGCCACGCGTCTACCGAGTCAGCAGAGAGCTTGACTCCATGACCTAACGCTGCACTTTAGCGAGCGTAGCCACTACTGACGGTGTGGATCAAGCCACGCGTCTGGCGAGTCAGCACAGAGCTTGGCCCCAGAACCTAACGCTGCGCTTTAGTGAGCGTAGCCACTACTGACGGTGATGATCAATCCACGCGTCTACTGAGTCAGCAGAGAGCTTGGCCCCATTACCTATCGCTGCGCTTTAGCGAGCGTAGCCACTACTGACGGTGTGGATCAATTCACGCGTCTACCGAGTCAACAGAGAGCTTTGCCCCGTGAGCTAACGCTGCGCTTTAGCGAGCGTAGCAACTACTGACGGTGTGGATCAAGCCACGCGTCTAGCGAGTCAGCAGTGAGCTTGGCCCCTTGACCTAACGCTGCGCTTTAGCGAGCGTAGCCACTACTGACGTTGTGGAGCAAGCCACGCGTCTACCGAGTCAGCAGAGAGCTTGGCCCCATGAACTAACGCTGCGGTTTAGTAAGCGTAGCCATTACTGACTGTGTGGATCAAGCCACGCGTCTATCGAGTCAGCAGAGAGCTTGGCCCCGTGAGCTAACGCTGCGCTTTAGCGAGCGTAGCCACTACAGACGGTGTGGATCAACCCACGCGTCTACCGAGTCAGCATTGAGCTTGGCCCCATGACCTAACGCTGCGGTTTAGCGAGCGTAGCCATTACTGACTGTGTGGATCAAGCCACGCGTCTATCGAGTCAGCAGAGAGCTTGGCCCCGTGAGCTAACCCTGCGCTTTAGCGAGCGTAGCCACTACTGACGGTGTGGATCAAGCCACGCGTCTAGGGAGTCGGCAGAGAGATTGGCCCCTTGATCTAATGCTGCGCTTTAGCGAGCGCAGCCACTACTGACGGTGTGGATCAGCCACGCGTCTAGCGAGTCAGCAGAGAGCTTGGCCCCATGACCTAATGCAGCGCTGTAGCGAGCATTGCCACTGCTGTCGGTGTGGATCAATCCACGCGTCTACCGAGTCAGCAGGAGCTTGGCCCCATGACCTAACGCTGCGCTTTAGCAAGCATTGCCACTGCTGTCGGTGTGGATCAATCCACGTGTCTACTGAGTCAGCAGAGAGCTTGGCCCCTTGACCTAACGCTGCGCTTTAGCGAAAGTAGCCACTACTGACGGGGTGGATCAAGCCACGCGTCTAGCGAGTATTCAGAGAGCTTGGGCCCATGACCTAACGCTGCGCTTTAGCGAGCGTAGTCACTACTGAAGGTTTGGATCAATCCACGCGTCTACCAAGTCAGCAGAGAGCTTGTCCCCTAGAGCTAACGCTGCGCTTTAGCGAGCGTAGCCACTACTGACGGTGTGGATCAAGCCACTCGTCTAGCGAGTCAGCAGAGAGCTTGGCCCCTTGACCTAACGCTGCGCTTTAGCGAGCGTAGCCACTACTGAAGGTGTGGATCAAGCCACGCGTCTACCAAGTCAGCAGAGAGCTTGATTCCATGACCTAACGCTCCGCTTTAGCGAGCGTAGCCATTACTGACGGTGTGGATCAAGCCACGCGTCAAGTGAGTCAGCACATAGCTTGGCCCCTTGACCTAACGCTGGGCTTTAGCGAGCGTAGCCACTACAGACGGTGTGGATCAAGCCACGCGTCTGGCGAGTCAGCACAGAGCTTGGCCCAAGAGCCTAACGCTGCGCTTTAGCGAGCGTAGCCACTACTGACGGTGATGATCAATCCACGCGTCTACCGAGTCAGCAGAGAGCTTGGCCCCATTACCTATCGCTGCGCTTTAGCGAGCGTAGCCACTACTGACGGTGTGGATCAAGCCACGCGTCTACCGAGTCAGCAGAGAGCTTGACTCCATGACCTAACGCTCCGCTTTAGCGAGCGTAGCCACTTCTGACGGTGTGGATCAAGCCACGCGTCAAGTGAGTCAGCACATAGCTTGGCCCCTTGACCTAACGCTGGGCTTTAGCGAGCGTAGCCACTACAGACGGTGTGGATCAAGCCACGCGTCTGGCGAGTCAGCACAGAGCTTGGCCCCAGAACCTAACGCTGCGCTTTAGTGAGCGTAGCCACTACTGACGGTGATGATCAATCCACGCGTCTACCGAGTCAGCAGAGAGCTTGGCCCCATGAACTAACGCTGCGGTTTAGTAAGCGTAGCCATTACTGACTGTGTGGATCAAGCCACGCGTCTATCGAGTCAGCAGAGAGCTTGGCCCCGTGAGCTAACGCTGCGCTTTAGCGAGCGTAGCCACTACTGACGGTGTGGATCAACCCACGCGTCTACCGAGTCAGCAGAGAGCTTGGCCCCATGACCTAACGCTGCGGTTTAGCGAGCGTAGCCATTACTGACTGTGTGGATCAAGCCACGCGTCTATCGAGTCAGCAGAGAGCTTGGCCCCGTGAGCTAACGCTGCGCTTTAGCGAGCGTAGCCAGTACTGACGGTGTGGATCAAGCCACGCGTCTAGGGAGTCAGCAGAGAGATTGGCCCCTTGATCTAATGCTGTGCTTTAGCGAGCGTAGCCACTACTGACGGTGTGGATCAGCCACGCGTCTAGCGAGTCAGCAGAGAGCTTGGCCCCATGACCTAATGCAGCGCTGTAGCGAGCATTGCCACTGCTGTCGGTGTGGATCAATCCACGCGTCTACCGAGTCAGCAGGAGCTTGGCCCCATGACCTAACGCTGCGCTTTAGCAAGCATTGCCACTGCTGTCGGTGTGGATCAATCCACGTGTCTACTGAGTCAGCAGAGAGCTTGGCCCCTTGACCTAACGCTGCGCTTTAGCGAAAGTAGCCACTACTGACGGTGTGGATCAAGCCACGCGTCTACCGAGTCAGCAGAGAGCTTGACTCCATGACCTAACGCTGCACTTTAGCGAGCGTAGCCACTACTGACGGTGTGAATCAAGCCACGCGTCTAGCGAGTCAGCAGAGAGCTTGGCCCCTTGACCTAATGCTGCGCTTTAGCGATCGTAGCCACTACTGACGGTGTGGATCAAGCCACGCGTCTAGCGAGTCAGCAGAGAGCTTGACCCCATGACCTATCGCAGCGCTTTAGCGAGCATTGCCACTGCTGATGGTGTGGATCAATCCACGCGTCTACCGAGTCAGCAGAAAGCTTGGCCCCATGACCTAACGCTGCGCTTTAGCAAGCATTGCCACTGCTGTCGGTGTGGATCAATCCACGTGTCTACCGAGTCAGCAGAGAGCTTGGCCCCATGACCTAACGCTGCGCTTTAGCGAGCGTAGCCACTACTGACGGTGTGGATTAAGCCACGTGTCTACCGAGTCAGCAGAGAGCTTGGCCCCTTGAGCTAGCCCTGCACTTTAGCGAGCGTAGCCACTACTGACGGTGTGGATCAAGCCACGCGTCTAACGAGTCAGCAGAGAGCTTGGCCTCTTGACCTATCGCTGCGCTTTAGCGAGCGTAGCCACTACTGACGGTGTTGATCAATCCACGCGTCTACCGAGTCAGCAGAGAGCTTTGCCCCATGACCTAACGCTGCGCTTTAGCAAGCATTGCCACTGCTGTCGGTGTGGATCAATCCACGTGTCTACTGAGTCAGCAGAGAGCTTGGCCCCTTGACCTAACGCTGCGCTTTAGCGAAAGTAGCCACTACTGACGGTGTGGATCAAGCCACGCGTCTACCGAGTCAGCAGAGAGCTTGACTCCATGACCTAACGCTGCGCTTTAGCGAGCGTAGTCACTTCTGACGGTGTGGATCAAACCTCGCGACTACCGAGTCAACAGACAGCTTGGCCCCGTGAGCTTACGCTGCGCTTTAGCGAGCATTGCCACTGCTGTCGGTGTGGATCAATCCACGTGTCTACCGAGTCAGCAGAAAGCTTGGCTTCATGACCGAACGCTGCGCTTTAGCAAGCATATCCACTGCTGTCAGTGTGGATCAATCCACGTGTCTACCGAGTCAGCAGAGAGCTTGGCCCCATGACCTAACGCTGCGCTTTAGCACGCGTAGCCACTACTGACGGTGTGGATTAAGCCACGTGTCTACCGAGTCAGCAGAGAGCTTGGCCCCGTGAGCTAACGCTGCACTTTAGCGAGCGTAGCCACTACTGACGGTGTGGATCAAGCCACGCGGAGTCAGCAGAGAGCTTGGTCTCAGGACCTAACGCTGCGCTTTAGCGAGCGTAGCCACTACTGACGGTGTGGATCAAGCCACGCGTTTAGCGAGTAATCAGGGAGCTTGGTCCCATGACCTAACGCTGCGCTTTAGCGAGCGTAGCCACTACTGACGGGGTGGATCAAGCCACGCGTCTAGCGAGTCAGCAGAGTGATTGGTCACATGACCTAACGCTGCGCTTTAGCGAGCGTAGCCACTATTGTCGGGAACTAAATGATATGCGAGTTCCTAAAATATCTAATTGCAGTTTGGTTCCTTATATTGTAGTATATTTGAATTTCTAGTCAAAAAAAATTAAAAGTAAATCACAAGACTGTGTGTATTCCTAGCTCTAGTCGATTGGGAGAAATCCTACCTGACCTAATATTCAAATACCTTCAGCACTTTCCAGCTTATATCTTATTGTTTGGTTATTTACTGTCAGGAAACTGGGGATAAATCTCTTCTTATTTCCAAGTTGCCAATGTTGTAAATAAACCAATTTAATTAAACGGGCTAGAATGATACATCCTTGGTTTTGTTGAACTTGAATAATTAACATAATTAAAGAGAGCAGATATTGCCTAAAGTGTGAAGATCGCTGTGATAATTTGATAAATTTTAAATACTTACGCTCTCGTTGAAATCAGATTTTCTACTAACAATTCATTAATATCAAGCTTTGCGCAGTTTACCAACTTCTGCTACACTTTAAACATAAAACGTATTTAAATCCTAGTTTACCTATTTAACATCTAAAGAATCTTGCCACGGTGGGTGAGTGGTTATCGTGTCGGACTACCAACCCCAAGCTTTCAGGTTTGCTCCTGGTCGTGGTAAGTGGTTTTTGAAGGGCGACAAATATCACGACACGCATGTCATACGTTGTTGGCATGTTAAAGAACCCATTCGAATTCAGTAGGCCGTGTTCATAATGGCAAAATGAGTTTGGGATTTTCCGTCAACACAAATTTCCTTTATTCTCTACTAGAAAGGAGCTTAGATATCTAACCTCCTTGACTCTCATAGCGCTCCAAGGAACAACATAATTCGACATGCAGGCTGCCCTCTGTGCACAAATATCAAAGGTTGCACCCGGCACCCGAGGCTATACGATTCGGCCATCTAAGGACCAGGTCATTTCAACTGTTTCTTGTTGTATCGAGCTTTAACATTCTCCCAGTACACTCGCATTAGTTCTCGATGCTGTTGTTTCCTTTCTGCAGGCCACTTCTTGCCAGTTGGAAGCTTTGGCTTTTCTTGGAAACATCGGTGTGCTGTTAGTTTTTGTTTAAGTGTGGCACGTTCCCAAATATCGTTGCCTGTTATTCCCACTTCTTGTAAATCTTTGTCCACCTCAGTGAACCGAGCTCCCTTGGTTTTCTTTTTGAGGAACTAGGTGAAAATTCTATTTGTCAATCCTGCTGGGTTCATTCTTGTTATATGACAGTAAAAGGTAATTCTCCGTTTCCTCATGGCATCAGTTATTTTTTCCACATGGGTGTAAAGTTCGTGGTTGTGCCGTCTCATATATTCCCCATTTTCTTTTACCGGACCCAAGATTTTTCTGAGAATTTTTCTTTCTTTTACTTCCAGATTCTCTGTTAGTCCCTTGCGATGCATTGCAAGGCACTCTGCAGCATACAAAGCCTCTGGGCGGATAACTGTTTGGTAGTGTCTTAACTTGGCATTTGTTGATATGGATTTCTTGTTGTAAATGGCCTTAGTTAGATTATATGGCATTTCCATTTTCCTGATTCGTGACTAAAGCTGCCTTCTCTGAAAGACTGGGGTCTATCCACTCACCCAAATATTTGAACGCTTTCGTTTGCTTGATTTTCCCCTGTCCTACATCCAGCTCTTTTGGCGCTAGCTTGATAATAGTGATGAATTCTGTTTTTTTTTTAAAGGAGATCTTAAGGCCCGTTTTTGCTGCTTGAATCTGAAGTTCATTAATTTGTACTGCGGCGGCATCGAGGGAATCTGAAAAAAATGCGAGATCACCTGCGAATGCTAGGCAGTCAATTATCAGGTTCTGTTTCTTGTAGCCCAATCTGACTCCATTTTCAGACTTGTTAATGTTCGTTACTATGCGCCACTGCCGGATGACTTTTTCGAGCACACAGTTGAAGAGCAAAGGTGATAGTCCATCTCACTGTCTTACACCAGTCTTGATTTCGAAGGGCTCTGAAATTTCTCCCCTGAATTTCACTTTGGAAGCAGTGTTGGTTAAGGTTTTCTGAATAATTGCTCTTGTTTTGTTGTCCAGTCCCAGTTCTTTCAGTATTTCAAATAGGGTGGGTCGATCGATAGAGTCATACGCCTTTTTGAAATCAGGAAGGTCACTACAAACTGTTTGTTTCTAAGCTTCAGATATGAAAGAATAGATTTAAGGTTTAAAATCTGTTCGGCACATGATCGTCCCTTCCGAAATCACCCTTGACATTCCCCTAATTGTGGATCCAACTGTTCCTCTGCTCTAGTTTGAAGGGCTTTTGAAATGATTTTGTATGTTATTGCAAGGAGGGAGATGCCACGGTAATTGTTCACATTCGTTCTATCACCTTTTTTGTGAAGAGGGTGAAGCAGAGCTGATGTCCACTCAATAGGGAGTTCCTCCTTTTCCCATATCTCACTAATTATTTCTGTTAGCTTATCGATAGCTACGTCGCCAGCATGCTTCCATAATTCGGCGATTATTGAATCCTCGCCTGGTGCCTTATTGTTTTTAAGTGACTGAATGATCTGCATAACTTCTTCTTTGGTTGGTGGTGTAGAGTCCGTGTTTGTATTTGGATTGTCTTCAAATGAGAATGAGGATGCTGGGCTTTCACAGTTAAGGAGAGTCTCAAAATAATTTGCCAGGATAGTGCAGTTGTCCTTGTCATTATAGGCAGTATTTCCCTCAGGATCTTTAAATTGTAGGCTAGGTGGAGTGTATTTAGTGAGATTCCGTCTGAAGGTTCTGTAGAAATCTCGAGTGTTGTTCTTCTTGAAGTCTGGTTGAATCTTTTCCAACTGACTTTTGTCGAATGCACGTTTTACCCCACGTATGGTTTTTGCAGCATATTTCCTCACTAACAGAAAACTCTCCCAGTTATCTGAATTCTTCTGAGAGTTCCATCTCTGCCATGCTAGTTGTCTCTGCCTTATTGCTGCTTCACATTCACTGGTCCACCAGAGATGTTTCCTTATTTTTTGCTAGCGGGACCAACTATTTAGCTGTTCTCACCATGCCATCTCGTAGTTGTTCCCAGTTATGTGCATCCAAAGTTTCAAGCTTCTCAGTAAACTCGTGATTAAAGTGTAGCTTCTCTGTGCCAAACCTGTTGATCTCTCTTCGGCAGACCCTCCAGGTATTTCTTGGAAGAAGTTTAACCTTGATTTTGGAAAGGTATCAGAATCAAGATTTACACTTCTCAGGACTATTACATTCTGGATCTGTTGGTGTGCCTTGCGTGAAATAGCGACATGATCGATTTGGAATTATTATTATTATTATTATTATTATTATTATTATTATTATTATTATTATTATTATTATTATTTACCTAAGTAAACTATTTTATGTTCTTGAAACCCTAGTGATAACTTGAATCAAATGTTGGAGCTAATCGCAATTGAATGTTCCCTTCAAGCTGCTCGGCATCCCCTTCGTGGACAACGACACCCAGAGGGTCATGCACAATGTGGTGCAACAGTCAGTGGCGCATCGCTTGAAGAGCAAGGAACAGCGACCCGACGTCATCCAGCAACTAATACAAGTCAAAGAAGAGGATGAATCAAGTACGTATGCGTTCTGAGACCAAATATCCGAGGTCCAGGGTGTCTTTCATTTCCCTGCGTTTTTCATGAACCTTCCTTTGACACTGGTCGACAAAAATAAGCAAGTAGTTCCGTGAAGAACGGAGGAGACTATTTTCATCATCATCATCTTCATTTCCCGTTTTCCAGCTGACACCGGGTGGGGGGAAATATGGATCCTCTCCACTTTGTTCTGTCGTTCCACCATTCCTCTTCCGACACGGTGTTCCAATCCATGTTCCGTTTTCTAAAACTACTTTAGCGTTAATTGGTATATCCTTGTTCCATACTAGTCCCCGTACCTGTTGGTAGAAAGCACTCCCGAGTTGTATTCTTCTCCTAATATCCAAATCTAGTCTTCCACCGTCACAGTTCACTTTCCGAGTATTTGAAGTGTTTCACTACTTCCAATTCCTTATCTCCAACTTTGATTACTCCTTTTCCTTCTTTCTTACCTCTACTCATCACCACTGTTTTACTGTTCTCCACATTTATCTTCAATCCCCATTGCTCAATCTTTTCATTTATTACGTCTAACTGTTCTTGTACCTCCATCTCATCCTCGCCCCAGATTACAACGTCGTCTGCAAACAACATTACCTTCATCTTTGCCCCACTATCTTCTTTAATTGCTGCCTTCATGATGTCATCCATCACCATTAAGAACAATAAGGGCGTCAACACACTTCCTTGCTTTAGTCCAGTGTCAATTTCAAACCATTCCTATTTATGTTAATTGCCACTATCAACATACAAATTTTCAGTTTGATTGCTGTAATAGATTCGTAGATATTGAGAACCGTCTAAACATTTCGGATGGTCATCATGTTCGATTTTTAAAATACTCCTTAGAATTATGTACTATTACATGAGGATTATTGTGTAGGTGTTTTATTCAAACTTCAATCGCATGATTAGGACACAAGAAATAAACAAAAGATTTTACAATTTCGTTCATCCGCCATTTTGTGGTTATGAAAAATAATTGAAATGAATTAGATGCCAGTGCATTAATATTTATAGAAACATGTACCGTACCAAGTTTCACTGCCCCCGGATGGTTAAATCGCGAGAAACGTACATTTGAATATTTAAATTTCGCCTCGCGGCCATGTTGGACTTGCGCTCAACATCCCATAGGTGGACTTGGTAACGACCATTGATGAATTTAGTAAAACAGTGACATTTTTCAACATTTTTAGACCACGTAGGAACACTACATTTTTACCACGAGGGTCAGTGAAAAGTGAAGTCCACGAGGGGCACAAAATATCAGACTATAATTGTTAATTAACGTTTATCCTGTGCGAGAAACACGCCACTCTTACGAGTTACATTGCCGCTCAAAGCGCAACCATTTTCAACAGCCGGATTGCGACGATACAAAGTGATACTTGCCAATAGTAGAATCTGTGAAAATGACACCAAATGTGTCTAATAAAATCAGTGCACGCAGACAGAGAAGGCCAATTTTGTATCAAAGTCTGTGTAGAGCCAGTGAAATATTTTTGATAATTGCCACAACGCTCATACTAAACTTTGTGCATATCCACGTGTGGAATTTATTACTAAAAATGTGCGACCACGATAACCACATGTGCAACGACATTCTACGAGGATTGCCCATGAGTGATATGGAGTAAGCGCTCATGATGTGAGGGGAATATTCGAAGAGGTGACTTCATCATGACAGAGGGACCTTTCAACCTCACGGGGCACGGAGGTGAGCCGCCCATCAACCCGAAGACCGACCGAATGGATGAGATACTGAACGCGAGACGAAAGTGAGGACGCAGTAGAAAACTGGACCGGGAGAGGCTTGATCTGAGAAGCCTGGTTTTGGAATCACCATGTGAACCGTCCAGATCTTAATTACCCCTCAATTCTAGTGAGAGTGAGGTGAGGCGATAGTACTGTGAGTCTGTATCTCCTTCTTGTACGGATTTTGCTGTGGTGGATTAATTTAGTCTAGTTAACCGAACTCCTTGATGACCAGCCTAGGTAGGGTTTTTCTAGATAGCACTCTTCTTTGTTATTCTTTTCAGTGTGAGTTATTCGCCATTTTGTGCAATCTGTTGAATGTATGTTGGACGGGATGTCCTTACAACTTGCTAGATATGACCATGAGTGTTTTGACATATTTTAGGTCAACCCTTAGTTACAGTTACAGGAAGGATGGACAGCCATTCCTTGATTTATTCTGGCAGTGACCCCTCTAAGTTACTTTCTAGTTACACCACTGCTCTTTTAAGATGGTCGTATCGTTTGATGATCGACAGATATCATCATATTTATATATTTTTTGATACAACAGTCAATGTGAAGCTTAGAAGCCACATTTGTTCTGGAGAATTAACGTACAGGGGTTCTAGTTAAATATGCTAGTAGAGCATCGAACCCTGGTACTCATTGTATCGTTTTATACATCTCAGCGGATGTGAGATTGTCATCAATATTTTCTATTCATTTGTGTCAATTCAAGAACACATGAAGGTTTGTCTTAAGGAATGTAAATCGTCGAGTGACACGTCTTTGTCAATCAATGCACTCCGAGAGAGTGGAATATCTGTGAGTAATTACTATTTGGAATTTTATACATGACCTATCTGTTGTACACCGTATTTCTACACGGTACAGCTACTGTGAGTGCTTATTTCTTGTTAGATGTTAATGTTTGTACCAGCACGATTTTCTTCAGGACTTTATTAAGTGAATTGCCGCCTGAATAATGTGTTTACGTGTTGACAGTCGCAACGATAGAGCTAGCGTGTTGTAAAACGCCTGCGAGAACAGATTTCTGTTACCCAGAAAGCGCTACGCTATATAGTAAGGCTTACTATAACCTAATTTTTGACAGATGCCAATGCATCATATTTTTACCGTTGGAGAATTGTTTCATTCTCTAGGTCAAGGCAAGCGGCCATGTTGTGGAAATCACATGTTTTTGCTTACGTCATGAGGACGAGCCTCTTACAAGTTTTGATTGCTGTTGGGAAGGACATCATTCTGACAATATTATTATGAGTTTTTTTAGGAAGCTAGATTTTGTCTATTATTATTGGTTATGTTGACACCCGTTTGAGGCTATTGATGTTATATTTTTTAGTGCATGGAGTGCACTGTCGTGCAGAGTTAAATCTGCGACCATATTTTCAGGGATTAGCCCGAGACTGTTTTCAGAAGAGCTGTGCGCCTCTGACAGTTATTTTAGTGTCCGAGTTTGGTCAACTCGTGTTATTGTGCACGACTATAGAGTCGATGTTGGCAAGTGATTGATCTTACGGAAGACTTCACTTTGTTCAGCCAAGATGTCATGGATCATGAGTCAATCGTCATAAACCATCGATAAATCTTAATCTACACTCCTAATAATCACGAAGCATAATTATTACAAACAATTGCTATTTAATTAATTACTGTGTATCTAAACTAGATTTCCCAATGTTGTGCCAGCTGACTGATACCATGGGGATGTTACCATTTCCATCCGGAAATGACATTAGACAGATTACACTATTTTGAGACGACGGAGCAGCGTACTAACCAGTAGTTCACACCTGGTGGTGCGCGAGGCTCATGCGACCTAAGTCATGGTTTTCACCATGCAGTTGCCACCATATAGTACACATTATTAGATGACCGTTGGATAAAAAGAGTATTCCAAATGAGCAGGCAGGGTTCAATAAGATATTAAGTGAATGCTGTGTTTTATTATTCAAGTGTAAATAATATGTAATCCTCATGTACCTGTAGTGTTGATGAACACTTTAGTTTAAGGAGTAAATCTAATGCTTTTTGTGCAGGTTATCATGTAGCTTTTACTGTAATGTTTGTTATTACGGACGTCATTCGCCGTAAATGCTTGTAATAATGTCAGGACTTAGCTAGATTCAGTAAATGTAAATGTAAATTCGGGAGTGATACCACCATAACTTCCAATTGCTTGTTGCTTTGTTAACTTAGTTTCTGCTTTTTATAGTAATCAATTTCATCTGTGTAGGGTCTACTTTTCCGTGCCCCTACCCTAGCATTGTTGTTGTTGTTGTTTTCTTTGTGTATTAGATCTTTCGAGAGGGTTTTCAACTTCATTCAGTGTAGGATGTTTACCCCTTGATTTTATTTTTGTTAGCTTGCGGGATAATCCGAGACAAACCGTATGAACTAGGATGGGTGTTTGTTGCCTTTTTAAATAAATTAATCACGAGTATACTTAAGTCTGGATGTTCTTATTTTGTAGTTTAAGTGTTTCTGCGATGTGCTTCTTTTTTTTTTTTTTGACAAATACCATGTATGCCCAGATCCCCCCGTGATCACACTTCTCGTCGTTTCGACCTATAAGAAGTACATCCAATCCTCTTCGGCTGATGCGTTCGGCAGGTGAGTTGTCTGGGAGGTCATTTCGGTTAGTGGCAACCCTGACAGCTCTTCTCATGGGCTCATACACCACTACTCTATTAAAATGGCGCCCAACCGGTGATGCCGATTTGGACATGGTAGCCACCAGCACCTGTCGTTTTTTTAAGGGGATGTTGACACTATTTAAAGGCAAATTGACTGAACTGGGACGAATTCTAGAAGTTCGTATTGCTGTTTAGTTAGCCGTGTGGCTTTCTGGTGATATAAGACCACGAAGGTGAAGTGTATTTTTTTAAAAATCAGTTTATTGTGTTTCTTTGCTCACGCTTCATCTTAATTAAATTTAATGTCTTGTTTGTTTATTGTTGATGTTTAGTAATGTAGAATCAGTTAGTTGCGTACTCCAGCAGTACTCGTGATGTTTATTGAAAGAAAGCAAGCTTTCTGCCACAGTAATTTCCCTGTCATAAGTGTAAGTTCTCTTCTTATGGATATTTCCCTAATTTTCCCCAATTGTTATTGTTATTATGGAAGAGGCGACAATCCACCGTTTGGAAAAGATGATGGCTGTGGTTAATGCTAACCTTAACCATATAAGGACTGATTTAGGCGAAGTGAGGGGCGACTTAGGCCAAGTGAGGGAGGAGGATGGTGATGTAAGGAATGATTTAGGAGTAAATACTAATGCAGAAGGGATTGCTAATGAAGCCGTTGTCGCTAATACTTCTACTTTAAACAATATTACAGCAGGTCTCAATAATTTTACAGGAGGTCTTGAAAATGTTAGAAGCGACATCGTTAACGTTGGGGCCGATCTTTACAATGTCAGGGTTGACATGGAGGCTAACCGAAAGGAGTTCAATAATAATCTTACCGCAGATTTATCAGCTGTTAGTGTAGACGTACTAGGACACCAACAGAATGTGAATAATTGGTTAGACGTTTTAACCGAGGATTTAAACCGTGCGAGATGTGAGGTACCGACCAGATTAGATGAAACCAACAAAAATAGAGCCCGGGAGAGTACTACTCGATTGGAAGCAACCATGACACGGATACAGGTGGATATGAGAGCCGATCTCGATCATACTTGAGAAGAGTTGGGAGGTCGCGTTACTCACGTGGAGGGATACATTAATCAGGTCAGGAAGGAAGTTGTTACCGTGAACGCAGGGCTGACACTCATGAGAGGTGCCGCACTCGCTGTTCACAGCAATGTTAAGGCTATTGGGCCAGAAATAGCCTAATTTAAGCAGGAGAGAGACACGACCAGCAAGGGTGTTGCTGTTCTAACTGGTACTGTAGGTGAACTTCGGGAAAGGATATATGTTACCAGGGAGGAGATTGGTGTTGACATCACACTTTTGAGAGGTGATCTGAGAGAACACAAGGACATCGTGGATGGAGAAGTTGCAAGAGTCAGAGACGAGGTGACAGAATTAAGAGGGGATATTGCCGTCGTCAAAGACGATGTATTTAAAGTCAGAGGGGATGTATCATGATTTAGGGAAGAAATAGATGCAATACAGAAAAGATTAGAGGAAGTTGCTATCAATGAAAGATTACAACTTGGTTCCAACTTCAGACTTGCGATCAGAGAGATGGATAAATGTCTCCGAGGAAAAATCGAAAGGGTAGAGTTGCAGGTGAATGAATTAGGCCGTCAAACAGAAGAATTAGCCTTCCAGATTGGGATGAATTTGATAAGAGGATACAAGATTTGATGGAATCGAAACCTAGAGATCCACCTAATCCATCAACAGCTGATGAGCAACCTACACTTCAACATGATATGACAGATGTGATACAGGCATTTGGTCAGCAGTAAAATAGCCACAATTTATGGATGTTATGCCACCATGTAATCGATCGACTATACAACCATCAGCTCCACCTCAATTTCAAATGACCCAATGCAGACGCCGATGGGACAGAACACGTACTCAAACACTGCGATGCAACTGTACCATTCAGTTACAATGCACCATCGCTCAGACCGACGTATTTGCCGAATAGCCAGAACAACGTGATGATAATCAGGTCACGTGAGGAACAGCCAGCGAAATTCTCAGGGACTGGAAGTGGAGTCACTCCCGTTGAATTTCTTGCTTTCGAGACACCATGGTAACTCCAGAAAGGGAGCTACGTGTGATTGAACGTCTTTTGGAAGGGCAAGCAAGTACTTGGTTTAGGGCCTTCCGCTACTCATTTGCGGGGTACCTAGACTTTAGAGACGCTCTCCTCAGAAAGTATTGGTCTAGCGACATACAGCACGGCATTCGTGCAGAGATGTATACGAAGCGTTACAGCTCGAATCTGCCCACTCGTTATGCCAGCTACTTCGCTACACAATTGGCAAAGCTAAGGTGTCTTATGCCGTGGTTGTCTGTAGAACACCTTATCAACACCATCATTTGGCAGTATCCGGCTGATGTTCAGAGAGTTCTTATCGCCGCGGGAGCCAAAATATTCTGGGGATGTGACCAGATACTGAGGAGGCTAGATTCCAGTACCGAACAGTTCTCGTCACATACTGTAATCCGTCGAGAGGCGAGACACGCCATGTGAACCTTACCGCAGTCGACAAGGTTTGTCAGACGCCGAAGCCGACACCAGCCACTAGTCAACAGCATCAACATGGGAATACTAATTCCAACCGTCGTTCATGGGGTGGAACACCGTATTCCAGAAATGAACAACGCGGGAACCAGGGATACTGGAACAGTAGATTTAATCGTGGAAATAACGACAATCGCCGACCAGAAAATGAGAACCGCCGAGGGAACCAAGACACACCTCGAGCTCAACAGTCCGGAGAAGTCCGCCGTGACTTTAGGTATAGTGGGGGATACCGCAGGGATCGCGACGACCGATATCAACACGATAGAGATTGGCGTGGACGTGCACGGGAGAGTCGGGAATACATCAGACAGCTCCGGGAAACGAAGGAAGATAATAAATAATAACCCCTGGCACTACACCCCGTGAAGGGCCTAAGCCTACCAAGCGACCGCTGCCCAGCCATTTGGCCTGCAGATATTAGGATGACACGTGATCAGCCCATCGGGCTCCCTCGAAGGTTAATCTTGGTTTTCGTGATCGGGGCGCTGCCTCACTGTCAGACAGCTACTCAATTGTCTTCACGAGGCTGAGTGCACCCCGTTCCAGCCTTCACGTCAGTTGCTAAAATCCCTGATGGAGCCGGGAATCGAACCCGGGGCCTCCGGGTGAGAGACAGGCACGCTACCCTAACACCGCGGGGCCGGCAAACCAAGGAAGAGGCAGACCAAAGCCAGACGCCGCGGGATGCACGAGACGTTCCAGAGGAGGTGTCCGACCATGAGCCACCCAGCACCTCCACAGGAAAAAAATGTCAAAATCACGTTAGAGCCTGACCTGCATGGCACCAGAGTAACTGCCACCATTGTACTCTGGGAACCAGTGCAGGAGGACTTACTCGACGAACGACGAACCACGACCGATTTTGATCACACACGATTGCCTATGATATCGGCAAAGATAAATGAATGTTCAGTAAAGATTCTCATTGATACTGGTGCTATGATCAGCGTTATCTCATCCGACTTCTACACTACGCTGAAAGCACGATCAGATGTCACAGAATTACTCGTTTCCACTATGAGAGTAAGAGGAATTATTCCAGACCGCACTGTGAAGTGCAAAGTTCAGGTCCTATGCACTTTAACCATAGTGAGCCACGTGTACTTGCACCAATTCATACTACTCAAAGACCTCAGATATGAGGCTATACTCGGTGGAGACTTCATGCGACAGCATGACGGTATAGTAGACATGGGTCGTAACACTGTGGAATTTTCTCCAAACGAACCCATAACCATGAATGTTCTGGATGATGAACCAGAATTAAGTCCCGAAGCCTACGTGATTGATGATTGGAATACTAAGCGGGATGAACAGGAACTTGAAGCACCTGTAGAAGAACAACCATTGTCTGATTTAACAAAAAGGAAAACTGGATGCACTGCTCACGGAATATGAGGATATTTTTGGAACATCGACAGGAGAGATACCCGATTTTGAGTATGACTTGGTATTGTTGGACGAGTCACCGTTCCAGAGGAAAATATACCCTATAGCGGAGAAGCACCGCGAAGAAGTAACGAAGAAACTTAAGGAGAAGGAAGCCGTTGGGACTATTAAGAAAGCGCCGACTTCCTATTTAAACACGTTAAAACCCATGGTCAAGATGGACGGTAGTTTAAGGCTTTGTTTGGATGCCAGGGCCTTAAATGTACGCTTGGCGCCCGAGCATGACCAACCGCCGAAAATTAGGGATATTCTTCGAAAATTTAAGGGGAAACTATATCTGACATCCCTGGATTTGGTTCAGTCGTACTACCACATTCGACTGTCCGATCACACACAGAAATATACTGGATTATTGTATGATCAAACCACTTACGTGTTCAGGAAATTACCATTCGGAGTGAAGAATGCAGGAGCTGCATTAATCCGCGCTCTTGATGCTAAACTGACTCCCGAGGTCAAGTAGAAAGTCGTTTGTCATGTAGATGACATTATCATCGCATCGGAAACCGATGAGGAACACCTGGCTACTCTTGGACTTGTTTTCTAAAACCTCCGGCAGGCAAACTTTAAAGTCAAATTTAACAAATGCCGTTTCTTCCAGACTGAAATTAAATTTGTGGGTCATATTATTAGTGGTAAAGGATACGGACCCAATCCTGCGAAAATCCAGGCTATAGCAGCGTTTCCAACACCTACCCGTGTAAAGCACGTGAGACAATTTCTTGGGATTCTACAGTTTTTTGCCGCTCACTGTACTAAATATCCAGGGCTTATTGAAGTAGAATTGTAGATGGACTTGGAGTGAGGCGTGCAATGAAGTATTTAGCTATAAGATGTTAGCAGAATCAATTACGTTGGAATACCCAGACTATTCCAAAAACTTCATCTTTGAAACGGATGCATCTTCTGATGGCATAGGTGCCATTTTGCTGCAAGAAGATGAGCAGAAAAATCGTCACTACATTGCTTTCCTAAGCAGACGATTAAGGCCGCATGAATCCCATTCCTTTCGAACAGAAATTGAGGCTCTTGCCATCGTTTATGCGTTGGGGTACTGGCGCAAACTTCTATGGGGACATAAAATCGTGGTGAGGACTGACCATCACGCTTTGACTTTCATCACGTGATCAAGACTGGCAAGTGTCAGGATAACCCGATGGGCGTTATTTCTCCAGCTGTCTGATTTAGAAATCGAGCATCGCCCTGGCAAAGAGAATGTGTTGGCCAACATTCTCAGCCGTAACACTGAAGCTTCAATCAATGCCATTGACATCGATGGAGGAAGCGAGGAACACCTTCGCAGATTGCGTCATCTTCCAGAACGTCAGAGACGAGAGGAGGAACTGCGACGGATCATACGATTTCTTGAAAACCGGATGGATGCCCAGGACCCCGACTATGCTCGAACAGCCACTATTGCTGACGATTACTTGATCTACAGTCGTACTCTGTACAAGTTTGTGGATGCTGGCCACACACAAATCCGAGCTGTTATCCCTACGAGGTACGAGGACACTGTCATCCTCATGGTTCACTTGTCTATTGGCCATGGAGGCACTGATAAAACCCTTGCGACCATCCGAGTCATTTACTTGGAAAGGGATGAGTACACCTGTAAGGATATGGAATCGCATCATTGTTACACCGCCGAGTATTCAACAATCACATGCCAGCAGGATCTTAGATGCAAGGAACAGATGGGATAGGCAAGCCGCCAAACGTCTCAGGAGGATGCGACATAAGAGATACAGAGATCCACTCGTCGCGGGAGACCTGGTACATATCAGACGACCCGGGATATCCAACGCACTCGACAGAGTGTATGGAAAATTTCTGTCATTGTACTACGGGCTTAATTGTGTAACTGAACCCCTAAACAATGGGAGTTATGTCATTGAAGATATCCAGACAGGCGAATGTATTGGCACTTTTAACGCAGCCAACCCAAAAAATATATCACCAAGCTTAGATTGACCGTTAGATAAATAAAAATGCATCCCTAGTTTTTATTTAAACCGACGGTGGAGCATATGAACCCGCCTGAGCTCATTGCTCGGTGATATTTCTACGAATGTTTATGTACATTCCATTCTTCATCACTGAACGCACCCTGGAAGCAGCGCATGGCTTGTCACGAGGAAGGGATGTTGTCTTGACTCTGGATATTCACCCTAGTTATTTTTTCTGAGCACTCATTATTCTACTTCTTGTTTGTAAAAGTCTCAGAACTTACCCACATCGTCATGCAGCATAAAATAAACATTGTGATGTTTATAATTTAATTTTGATAAAGGTAATTTACGCCGCAGATATGTGGGGAGGAAGTCGATAGACTCTCAAAGACTCGAGTATACGCTTAGACACAGCAAGGGGAAGCTATGCTCGACACAACCACGTTTAGAACCGTCCATGTAGGACGCGTTGTCAAGTCCATCTTTAAGACTAAGAATACAAGCCCACCCGCATGGTGAAGTAAAGTATAATTATAATCTGCAATTTATTGTGAAGTGTTATTTAGCACAATAGTGTGCAGTGCTACACAACCTGGTTTAGAGCCGTCCATGTAGGACACGTTGTCAAGTCCGTCTGTTACGATGAAGAAAATAAGTCCACCAACGAGGTGATGTGAAATCGGAAATCATCGAGTATTATTTAGCACCGTGTAGTGTGCTGTGAAGTGATATTAACAGTATTGGTCATTTGGTAAAGACCATTGGTGAAATTGGTAAAACAGTGACATTTTCAACATTCTTAGACCACGTGGGAACACCACATTTTTATCACGAGGGTCAGTGAAAAGTGAAGTCCACGAGCGACACAAAATATCAGACTATAATTGTTAATTAACGTTTATCGTGAGCGAGAAGCACGACACTGTTGCGAGTTACATTGCCGCGCAAAGCGCAACCATTTTCATCGTCGGATTGCGACGATACAAAGTGATACTTGCCAATAGTAGAATCTGTGAAAATGACACAAAATGTGTCTAATAAAATCAGCGCACGCAGACAGTGAAGGCCATTTTTGTATCAAAGTCTGCTACAATATTGTGTAGAGCCAGTGAAATATTTTTGATAATTGCCACAACGCTCATACTAAACTTGGTGCATATTCACGTGTGGAATTTATTACTAAAAATGTGCGATCACGATAACCACATTTGCAACGTCATTCTACGAGGATTGCCCATGAGTGATATGGAGTAAGCGCTCATGATGTGAGGGGAATATTCGAAGAGTTGACTTCATCATGACAGAGGGACCTTTCAACCACACGGGGCATGGACGCGAGACACCCATCAACCCGAAGACCGACCGCATGGAGGAGATGCTGAACGCGAGATGAACGCGAGGACGCAGTAGAAAACTGGACCGGGAGAGGCTTGATCTGAGAAGCCTGGTTTTGGAATCACCATGTGAACCGTCCAGATCTTTATTACCCCTCAATTCTGATGAGAGTGAGGTGAGGCGATAGTACTGTGAGTCTGTATCTCCTTCTTGTACGGATTTTGCTGTGGTGGATTAATTTCGTCTAGTTAACCGAACACCTTGATGACCAGCCTAGGTAGGGTTTTTCTAGATAGCACTCTTCTTTGTTGTTTTTTTCAGTGTGAGTTATTCGCCGTTTTGTGCAATCTGTTAAATGTCTGTAGGACGGGATGTACTTACAACTTGCTAGACATGACCATGAGTGTTTTGACATATTTTAGGTCAACTCTTTGTTTCAGTTACAGGAAGGATGGGCAGCCATTCCTTGATTTATTCTGGCAGTGACCCCTCTAAGTTACTTTCTAGTTACACCACTGCTCTTTTAAGATGGTCGTATCGTTTGATGATCCACAGATATCTTCACATTTATAATTTTTTTGATACAACAGTCAATGTGAAGCTTAGAAGCCACATTTGTTCTGGAGAATTAACGTACAGGGATTCTAGTTAAATATGCTAGTAGAGCATCGAACCCTGGTACTCATTGTATCGTTTTATACATCTCAGCAGATGTGATATTGTCATAAATATTTTCTATTCATTTCTGTCAAGTCTAGAACACATGAAGTTTTGTCTTAAGGAATTTAAATAGTCGAGTGACATGCCTTTGCCACACCAAAGCACTCAGAGAGAGTGGAATATCTGTGAGTAACTACTATTTGGAATTTTATACATGACCTATCTTTGTACACCGTATTTCTACGCGGTACAGCTACTGTGAGTGCTTATTTCTTGTTAGATGTTAATGTTTGTACCAGCACGATTAACTACAGGAATTTATTAAGTGATTTGCTGCCTGAATAATGTGTTTACCAGTTTCCAGACGCAAAGGCAGAGCTAGCGTTTTGTGAAACGCCAGCGAGAACATGTTTATGTTACCCAGAAAGCGCTACGCTATATTGTAAGACTTACTATGAGCTACTTTTTGTCAGATGCCAATGCATGGTATTTTTTACCGTTGGAGAATTGTTTCAATCTCTAGGTCAAGGTCAGCAGCCATATTGTGGAAATCACATGTTTTTGCTTACGTCATGAGGACGAGCCTCTTGCTAGTTTTGATCGCTGTTGGGAAGCGACATCATTCTGACATTATTGCTAAGAGTGTATATTTATAGGAAGCTAGATTTTGTCTATTGTTATTGGTTATGTTGACACCCTGTTTGAGGCTATTGATGTTATATTTTGAGTACATGGAGCGCACTGTCGTACAGAGTTAAATCTGCGACCATATTTTCCGGGATTAGCCCGAGACTGTTTTCAGAAGAGCTGTGCTCCTCTGACAGTTATTGATGTGTCCGAGTTTTGTCAACTCATGTTATTGTGCCCGACTAAAAAGTCGGTGTGTGCAAGTGATTGATCTTACGGAAGACCTCTTTTTGTTCAGCCTAGGTGTCATGAATCATCAGTCAATCGTCATAAACCATCGATAAATTTTAATCTACATTCCTAATAATCACGAAGCATAATTATTATTGATAACGTTGATTGGACTAAATGTTTGACATTTTGAAATCTATTGGAATAAAGTACAGGGATAGGAGGGTGATCTACAATCTACCAGACAGCAGTCATTCGAGCTGAAGGACATGAGAGAGAAGATGACATTCAGAAAGGTGTTATGCAAGGCTGCAACTTATCACCCATACTTTTCAATCTTTACATTGAACAAGCAATGAAGGAAATTAGAGAATAATTTTAAGTGGGAGTGAAGATTCAAGGAGAAATAATTTCAACTCTGAGATTTGCTGATGACATCGTCATCTTGGCCGACAAGCCTGAGGATTTGAATGAGTTTTTGAATGGTATGGACTTCGTCTTACGGAAAGAATACATTATGAAAATTAATAATTGTAAAACAAAAATACTAGAATGCAGCCGAAATAAATCAGAAACCTCTATGGACATCAAATTGGCAGGTGAAAAGCTGAAGGAATTAGGAGACTTCTGTTACTTAGGAAGCAAAATAACCAGTTATGGACGAAGCAAAGAGGATATAAAAAGTAGGTTGGCTCAGGCAAGGAAAGCATTTCTACAAAAAAGGAATCTGTTGACATCGAATATAGATTTAGGTATTAGGAAGTCATTTTTGAAAGCCTTTGTCTGGAGCGTGGCGGTCTATGGAAGTGAAACTTGGACTATTGGTGCAGCAGCAAAGAGGAGAATTGAAGCATTTAAAATGTGGTGTTACAGGAGAATGATGAAGATCAGATGGGTAGATAGGGTTACAAACTAAGAGGTATTAAGACGAGTGGGAGAGGAGAGATGTTTCTGGTGACTGCTAATGAAGAGAAGAGATAGGTTGG
The DNA here is from genome assembly GCA_946902985.2 of Meconema thalassinum. Lineage (NCBI taxonomy): Eukaryota > Metazoa > Arthropoda > Insecta > Orthoptera > Tettigoniidae > Meconema > Meconema thalassinum. Next base: position 425,866,247 of record OX336394.1, on the reverse strand, counting down.
TAGGACACATACTAAGACACCCAGGAATAGCAAGCTTAGTTATGGAAGGAAGGGTCGAGGACAAGAACTGTAGGGGTAGACCAAGGTTAGAATATGTTAAACAGATTGCCTCGGATGTAGGGTGTGGTAGCTATGTGGAGATGAAACGATTATCTCAGGACAGGACGAAATGGAGAGCTGCGTCAAACCAGTCAAAAGACTGAAGACTCAAACAACAACAACAACAATTATTATAAACAATTCCTAATTAATTAGTTACTTTGTATCTAAACTAGATTTCCCAATGTTGTGCCAGCTGACTGATACCATGTGGATGTTTTCATTTCACTCCGGAAAGGACATTAGACAGATTACACTATTTTGAGACGACGGAGCAGCGTACTAACCAGTAGTTCACACCTGGTGGTGCGCGAGGCTCATGCGACCTAAGTCTTGGTTTTCACCACGCAGTTGCCACCATATAGTACACATTATTAGATGACCGTTGGATAAAAAGAGTATTCCAAATGAGCAGGCAGGGTTCAATAAGATATTAAGTGAATGCTGTGTTTTATTATTCAAGTGTAAATAATATGTAATCCTCATGTACCTGTAGTGTTGATGCACACTTAAGTTTGAGTAAATCTAATGCTTTTTGTGCAGGTTATCATGTAGCTTTTACTGTAATGTTTGTTATTACGGACGTCATTCGCCGTAAATGCTTGTAATAATGTCAGGACTTAGCTAGATTCAGTAAATGTAAATGTAAATTCGGGAGTGGTACCACCATAACTTCCACTTGCTTGTTGCTTTGTTAACTTAGTTTCTGCTTTTTATAGTAACCCATTTCATCTGTGTAAGTGGCTTCGGTGGCGTAGTCGGTAGCATGCTGAACTGCTATGCCCAAGATAGCGGGTTCAAACCCGGCCGAAGTCGTCGGATTTTTAAGAGCGTTAAAAATCCTTCAGTATGCCTTCCTTCGGAGGGGCAGTAAAGCCGGCGGACCCATGTCATAGATTTATGGCATATAAAAGATCCTTTCACAGACTAAACTTGTGTAAAGCAAAATTGTTAGGTTAGATTTCGCCAGAACGCTCTATCAAAGTTCCATCGTTCACCACTAGGCATCATTGATATCTGGTGGCGAAAGTTGGAACTACTTTAAATTGAACGGAACTTTTAGCTCGCTCTTTAGGGTGTCCGCTGGAAGCAGCTACAGACTTAGGCGAGCCGAACATGTCCTGGCACACTCCCGGCACTAAAAGCCATACGATAAATAAATAAATAAATAAATCATCTGTGTAGGGTCTACTTTTCCGTGCCACTACCCTAGCTTTGTTGTTGTTGTTGTTGTTGTTTTCTTTGTGTATTAGATCTTTCGAGAGGGTTTTCAACTTCATTCAGTGTAGGATTTTTACCCCTTTATTTTATTTTTGTTGGCTTGCGGGAATAGCCCGAGACAAACCCTCCGAACTAGGATGGGTGTTTGTTGTCTTTTTAAATAAATTAATCACGAGTTTACTTGAGTCTGGATGTTCTTATTTTGTAGTTTAAGTGTTTCTGCGATGTGCTTCTTGGGTTGTTTTTGACAAATACCACGTCTGCCCAGTTCCCCCCGTGATCACGCTTCTCGTGCGTTTCTACCTATAAGAAGTACATCCAATCCTCTTCGGCTTATGCGTTCGGCAGGTGAGTTGTCTGGGAAGTCATTTCGGTTAGTGGCAAACCTGACAGCTCTTCTCACGGGCTCAATACAGATACAAATTTTCAGTTTGATTGCTGTTATCGATTAATAGATATTGAGAACCTTCTACATATTTCGGATGGACGCCATGTTGGATTTTAATATAGTAGGCCATAGAGTTATATACTATTAGATGAAGATTATTGTGTACGTTCATTATTAAAACGATGATTTCAATCGCATGGTTAGAACACATGAAACTTAATTTTGTAATTTTGCACAGCCACCATCTTGAGGTAATGTAAACAATTGAATTAGATGTCAGAGTATTGAAACTTGTATCATCTTCATCAACGGCTTTAACTCGAATCCGAGTATAAATCTTCTTCCTTCAGTCCAGTTTTTGGATGTGTTTACGGTGACTAAAGAGTCCAATCCTGGCATGGAACAAGCGTCCACACAAGTCACATAGAATTGCTGGAGGAGGATGTGGTTTGGCTGCTCGAAGTTTCCTAGCTTGACGCTCGGCCTCTTCATGTGTGCGTCGATCTCATTCAAACGTTTTACTGTATCCGAGATGGTACGGCGCCAAGTTGAGCGGTCTTCAGCCAGCATGTCCCAGGTTTGTGAATCAAGACCTGTCAATTTCAGGATCTGCTTAAATTGGTCTTTGTAGCGCCTCTTAGGACCACCATGAGGTCTGGTGCCATAGCATAGCTCACCATATAGCATTTGACGAGGTAATCTCACATCATCCATCCGATGGACATGACCTATCCATCTAAATTGGTGACCTATTATGGATGATTCTATGCTCTTTATTTGAGCCTTTTTAACAACTGCAATATTGGTAATGCGGTCTTCCCATTTAATCCTGTGGATTGATCGAAGTTTTTGTAGGTGGAAGCGCTCAAGCTTCTTAAGATCACGTCGGTAAAGGGTCCACGTTTCACAGCCATACAACAATCTATAAATGACTACTGCTTTGTACACCATAAGCTTTGTACTCATGGACAGATCTCTATTCATGAAGACCCGGTGCGCTAATCGTCCATATGCTGCATGGGCTGCGCCAATTCTCTTATCCACATCCTGCTCAGAGGTACAGCTCACAGAAATGGTACTGCCCAGGTACGAGAAGTGGTCTACCTGTTCTAATGGCAGATTTGAGATGGAGATAGTGAACTGAGGAAGAGGTGTGCCTGGTGAAGGTTGTGGCAAGACTTTAGTCTTATTGACATTTACGGAAGACCAAAGCGATCACATGCACTTTTGTAACATTTAACTGACTCTTGCAGCTATTCTGGTGTGAGAGTTGGCGACGCAGTTGCTGCGTGAAATTTGTATAGTCATTGTCTGTACCAAGTATCACTGCGCTCTGTTGGTTAAATCGCGAGAAACGTCTATTTAAATGTTTCAAGATCGCTTGTCTGCCATGCTGGTTTTGTATATAACAAGTTTCTGAAAGTCACATAGGTAAGCGTCTAGTAGTGCTCTTTATCTCCGAACAAAATTTCAGGGTGTTATAACTAATAGTTTCGGAGATATAGAATGCTGGAGAAATATTTCGCACAGCCGCCATGATGGATTGGTGAGACGTAATAAAATTTGAAGGGCATGGTCGGGATCGGCCAATATATTACTATGACCTTACCGAGTTTCATTGAAATCGCTCCAGCCGTTTAGAAGTTATTAGGGGGTGGGTTGGGGGTTACGCACACACATACTCACGTACACACACGGACAAAATGTATTCTCATAAGCCTATTATTTTCATAAATGAATATAGGCTAATAACGTAATAAGAATAAATTGTGGAATTGTATACGGATGATTGTAATCCACAGCAAACACTTGAATCGCGGAACATGGAGGCTCTATTTTCCAGTTGGTCCAAATTTAGCTCGGATTAGGGGAGCACATATTCGATTACAAATGTTTGAATCGAACATACGAATAGTTCCACTAATCGAATTGTTAGAATATTGCAATTTTCAACATAGCAAAAAAAAATTAGTGCCATATCCCCGCCAGGGACTTAGGCGACCTTATTTAGAGCCCTTAAGGGATCACTAACCAGGCGTCCCGAGCCGGAGTTTGCGTGTGGTAGGGTGACCAGTTCCTTTCCACTCCTCCTCCTGCCTTAGTATCCAGCAGGTTCACATTTCGAGGCTGGGAGACCCCATACCAGACCATACCAAGACATCTTTTTTAAAATTCTTAACACAGCCTGTGATCGAACCTGGAACCTCTGGGGTGACAGCCAACAATGCTATCCACTGCGCCACGAGGTGGTCCCAAGCTATTTGAACTTGGAAACATTCGCATTAGTGAAATGACCCGTATATTTAGTCAATGATCGGATGATTTGACGAGCAAGTCGAATCATTGAAATGTTGGAATCTATTATATAATACGCCAAGTTCATCCGACAAAAATCTCAAGCTTAGGAACCAGGAGGAGTTAGAAGGTGAGTTTCGTGCTAAAATCTTCCAAATCGTCTCAATAGTACAGGAAAAATCTTGCATTACTTGAAAAGTCAACGGAAATATATTTATTTGCTTAGAAAGTGTGTTTACACAAATAATTAAGGCGATAGCCCCTGGCAGAATTGTGTCGCTTCTTGCCCGCTTAACACTAGGGCCGGGCGGGTAGTCTTTACACATGGGGCGCACACAACCCATTATGCAACCAGCAGAAGTGATGAATTGCACTCTGATTTCATAAATATACCATCGACAATTTGTTTAATAAGTGCTTTTATACAAATAAACATATTTATAGAAGCCCTCATAACAGTAAAGCCAGGCGTGTGGTTTATAAACATGCGAGGTTTCTCGCACAAATCCCCTAGTAATATTATATAATAATGTTATTGGTTTTACGTCCCTTTTAACTACCCTGGCTTTTAGAGACGCCGGGGTGCCGGAATTTTGCCCCAAAGGGGATCTTTAATGTGCCAGTAAATGTACTGACACGGCTCCCTCGCATTTGCGCACCCTCAAATGCCAGCTGACTGCGCTAGGTTTCGAACCTGCAACCTTGGGCTCAGCAAGCGAGAACGTTACCCCTGAGCCACGCAGCCAGACTAGTAATATTATAATAAGCATAAAATGAAAATAAATACAAGAAAATGTAGTCTCATAAAAATAGAGAAAGGTCGAAGGCAAGATTTTCAATATAACATTGGCTCGGAAATACTTGTAGAAGAAGTTTCTTGTATATATTTGGGCGTTCACGTAAGGAACGATATGAAATGGGTTAGTCATGTAGGATGTGTAGTTTTTAAAGCTTACAAATCCCTGCGTTTTTAATGAGGGTATTAAAAGGAAGTAGTACCTCTGCTAAAGAATTAGGATATTTGCCACTTGTAAGACCTATTCTGGAATATGCCTCGGCGGTTTGGGATCCATATCGAGTAAGGCTCATCAATGAAATTGTACAAAGAAATGCCGCTTGATTTGTGCTCAGTTACTTTAATCCCATGAGCAGTGTGACCCGAATGTTAAAGAAACTTGGGTGGGAATCACTTGAGGTTAGGAGGATGAAATCTAGACTCTGCGCTATGTACAACCAGCATGGGGTGAGCTTAGCAAACGCTTAGCCTACTTACATGAGTAGAAGTGATCATGCTTTCAAAGTTAAGGGCCGACCACTACATACAAATGATGGTAAATAATCTTTGGTTAACCGTGCCATTGATAACTGGAACTCTCTACCTGCCACAGTCTTAGAGCCTTTTCCCAAACATATAGGTGTGTTTAAGAAAAGACTGCTCACGATTTGTGTAAATACTCCAGTTTAATTGTTATTGAATTGTTAAGTATAATTATTTATTAGTTATGTATACCCAATTTGCCACCGAGGGACACACCTCCAATTGCAAATATATGAATGAATGAGAGGAAAGAGAGAAAGATAGAGATAACAATTGATGGTTGTTTTGAATTAAAGAATCTATCAGGCTGAAGAGGCAAGAGCCCCCTGCTTCCGACAACTCGCCCACTGGACATCACAAATTGCTATAATTCTCGAGTATCTATCGAGCTTATTATCTTCGAATAATTCAAATATTTTAACTGTACGATTTATTTTAACAGTCGACTTATCGAAATAGTCGACTACCTCGAATGTTCGAATGATATGTCCAAGAGTCGTCCTTGCTTCAATATGGGTGGGCAATGAGTCCCTATGCCCAAGATCGCGGGTTCAAACACGGCCGAAGTCGACAGATTTTTAAGTGCGTTAAAAATCCCTCAGCATGCCTTCCTTAGGAGGGGGTGTAAAGCCGGCGGTCCCATGTCATAGATTTATGGCATGAGAAAGAACCTTCCACTAACTACACTTGTGGAAGCTAAAATGCGTAGATTAGTTTTATAACACTATATTAGTTCCAACGTTCGCCGCCAGGTGCTGACTGCGATGACATTTAGTAGCCATATCCGCAGCTAGGTGTCGTGGACGGTAGCATTTGGTAGTAAAAGTAGGAACTACTCCATAAATTGATCGTCTGCAATCCTTCTACCTTAATCACAGATAATACACCCTAATACAGCCATCACAATTAACATGGGTTATCAGACAGATTCTACACACACCCAAAGAACACGGAGCTACATGACCGCGTTGTCGCAGCCCCTAAACTAAGGAACCAACCAACCGAAGTCCCAATGGTGTCCTGCGGGATATCTGTCCATTGCCTCATGGGATCTTGTGCACTCCTCGGCTCCCGCAGTTGGGATCTCAGATATGACAAATCTGGTGATCGGGTAGGCCAGGACACTATGCTGGGTGTGGTCGAGCGTCATCTTGTTGGAATAGAACACTTAGACGCCCTTCCTTGACCGGCCGAAGGGCACCCTACACTAACCGCTGCGCCATTATTGACCCTCGTAGCAATACTAGGGGTAACTAGACCATCACGCCCGATTGAAGTGCGCACCACGGGATCGCAACACATAACGCGACCGTAGCTGCAATACAAAGATGTCGTGGTCATGTAGCCACGTGTACTTGGGTGTGTATATATAATAATCTTTGACCATTTTTATTGGTTCGTTTATGTGCTGTCCATTTTCCAATGATATCTCTATATCTTCTTTCTTGTCCAAGTTGCGCATTGAAGAAATTCCTGCACACTGGACCATAGGAATAATCCATCCATTATTTAAGAAAGGAGACAAAACGAACCCAGATAACTACAGAGGAATTACCCTTCTGGACTGCACATATAAAATTTTCTCTCGCATGATTTACAACAGGATCAAAAACATTCTGGAACCACAACTTGGAGAATATCAAGGAGGATTTCGCCCTTACAGAAGTTGTCCAGACCAAATCCTTAGCCTGAAATTAATAATGGAATATTACAAAAACAGAAATAAGCAACTCTTTATCTCTTTTATAGATTTCAAGAAAGCCTATGATAGTATTCATAGACTGACACTGCTAAAAATCCTCTGATCATACGGTCTCCATCCTAAATTGATAAAAATCATTCAATTAACATTAACAAACACAAATTCGAAAGTTAAATTTAGGGGAGAAATATCAACAGCTTTCACAGTAAAAACTGGTCTCAGACAAGGTGATGGATTATTCCCTCTGCTTTTCAATGTGGCTCTTGATTATATCATGAAGGTTTGGCAAAAGAAAAACCCTCCTAAGATCAAAATTGGAACAAAACCATCAATAAAAATAAACTGCTTAGGATTTGCAGATGACTTGGCTCTTTTAGCACTAGACAAGGAAGAGGTTTGTACTCAGATCACTAGTCTCCAAGAAATTGCTCAAGGGATAGGATTACAGATATCCTTTGAAAAAACTGAGATCATGCCTATGAAACCCTTAGATATAAATGAAGCCTATATAAATGATCATAAAATTAACCTAGTTCCTCAATTTAAGTATCTTGGAGAAATTATAACACATAACTTAAACGAAAAAGTAACTTGGATAAATAGAACAAATAAAATGAAAAAGGCACAATCTCTAACCTGGTCAACATATAATAAAAAATGCCTATCAATAGCTACTAAGATCCAACATTATAAAACTGTAACTCTTCCTGAAGCAACTTATGCTTGTGAAACACTGTTCCAAATTAAAAATTAACCAAGAACAGATCAGCTCCTCAAAACGGAAAGAAGAATCATTAGAACGTGCATAAATAAAAAGTATCAGGTTGAGGTAGTCTGGAGGATTCTCCCAAATTAAACTGTCTATCGTGAGATTGATCCAATCACCAGCACAATGAAGAAGAAAAGAATTTCATATTTTTTTCGCATCTTACGGCTTCCAGAAAACAGAATTGTACGCCAACTGGTGATGAGAAATCTAGGAAAGGAAACTGGAGGAAAATGGATCCAAGAAATCCAACAAGATCTCAAAGCAGTTGGACTTAGGATAACAGATGCCGAGGACAAAAATAAAATTAACACCATTCTTAAAACTCACAAATTTTCTTCAGAAATGACACATAGAAAGCCTATGGAGATTTCAGATGAGTTGAGAAAATCCCGATCTGAAAGAATGAAAAAGTACTGGAAAGAGCGCAAGAACCAAGCAGTACTACCTTCAAAGAAGAAGTGATTGTGGAACGACTCAAGTGGTCCAATGTGACCAATCAAGATAATAATAATAATAATAGAGAGAATGAGAAACCGAGATTAGATAGTTATTGCTAATTTAAGGGGGGGGGGGGGGATCATCTGTCCCTAGATATACATTCGGAATTCGGACAGGTTTCCATCGCCGGAGTACTGCGTCAGACATCATTCGCACCAAGGCCGTCTATTGTAAAATGTCGATCTCATCCCTCTCTCTTCCCGTTCACTCCACTCGTACCATTGGTCACAAGCACGCAACAAAGACAGCGCCTGCTCAGTTCACTTCTTGAAGCCCACAAGACGAGTTGCTGTTATATAGTGTTAAATTACATCTCTATGATTGATCAAAAGTGTTTATTGTCGTACTGTTGTCAGGGCCGCCGAGAGGATTTAAGGTCCCCTATGCAATATTTTGCTCGCCCCCCCCCCCTTGAAATACGTTTAATTATTATTATCAACTACCAGCTATTCTGGAAAAACAATGCCATTCTGAGAAAAGCATCTGATGCTCAGTCATAATTTTAAAAACAGGTTATCACTCAAAATTCCACACATACCCAAGTAAACGGGGCTGAATGGCCACGATATACACTGGTGGCCATAACTATGGAAACAAGCGAATACCGAGGAGGAGATTCTGGATTAAAAGCTCTTCCAATACATTGGGTACTTGAGCGTAGTATTCAGCACTGCCAAGAGTATTATGCAATTTATAGGACATGAACATACCGATTTTAAAGAGGCTTGAAAATAGTTTGGATTTTTATCCGATAGAAAATCTCAGGTCAAATTTCATAATTCTTGAGTCAGAAAAATTCCAAGCAACACAGTTTAGTTCATTGAGGCCATTGTCAACAAACTAGTTTCCAGTAGCCTATTAACTGGAAGATCTGGAATATCCTGGGTACTCTACGCTTGCTGTGCTTGAAAGACAAAACTTTCTGAGCGTAACATGTATTTTCATCATCATTCAGTTAAAAAATACTGCTTTAAGTAACTAAACTTACCGAATATTACATGCATTTTTCATTAATTTTTACGAGAGGGGATCCTTCCTTTATATCACTTTCACAAGGCTGAATCATCATCTTGCACAGTTTCCAGCCACTGGCCGGGTCTGTTTGGAACACAAGCCTCTCCAACGTCTTCTGTCTTCCCACCATCTCTCAGCCTCCACCCTTGTCCAGTCTACTCCTCTCTTCTTCACGCTTTCTTCCACCCCCTTCAGCCACCTGTCTCTCGGTCTTCCTCTCGGTCTCTTTCCTTCCCACTTCGTCTTGTGTATCCTCCTGGGTATCCTCTTCTCCTCCATTCGTTTTACATGTCCATACCATCTAAGTCTAGACTCCTCTATACCATCCTGTAATGGTTCCTCCTTCATTAATTCTCTGGTCCTCTCATTTCTTATTCTGTCCCTCTTTGTAGCTCCAATACTGCTTCTCAAGAACCTCATCTCACTGGCCTGTATTTTGCTCTTCTCCCTTCCTTTCATAACCCAGGTCTCCGAGGCATACGTCAGGATAGGGGCATAGTACGTCCGATATATGATCTTTTTGCTGTTCTGAGGGACATCCTTGCTCCATAACATGCTTCTCACACTCCTCCGAAATGCTTCTGCCTGCCTCCCCCGCTCATTTATTTCTCTATCGTTTCTTCCATTCTCTTGTATCAGGCTTCCCAGATACTTGAAACTCTCCACTTTCTTCAGCTGTTCCCCACCAATTGTTATTCCCGTTGTGGTTCTTTCCTTCTTCCTTGTTGTGATCACCATCTCACTCTTATTTATGCTAAATTTCATCCCATATCCTTGTATTATTCCTTCCCACACGTTCAACTGTTCCTGTACCTCCTCCTCCTTGTTTCCCCAAATCATCAAATCATCTGCAAACACCATTGCTTTCATCTTTCCTTCCCCTATTACTTGTGCCACTCGGGTCATTATGTCATCCATCACCACAATGAAAAGTAATGGTGACAAGGCACTTCCTTGTTTCAGGCCGTTTCTCTGTTCCAACCAGTCTGATCTCTCTCCTCCCACTTTCACACAGCTCACGCTTCCCTTGTACATCTCCTTTATCCTCTTTATAGTCCATTTCTCTACTCCTCTATCCTCCAGGGACTTCCACACTTTGTTTCTGCATACACTGTCATATGCTTTCTCAATATCCAGGAAAGCAATCAGTAGATCTGTTCCATACTCATAGTGCTGTTCTTGTAACTGCCTTACAGCAAAAATCAAATCCACTGTGGACCTTCCTGCTCTGAAGCCATGTTGTTCTTCCCTCATCCCTCCTTCTATCATTGTCCTAATTCTCTTTTCCAAAACTTTCTCGAAGATCTTTGCACAATGACTCATCAGTGTTATTCCCCGATAGTTTCTGCAATCTGTTCTACTACCTTTCTTGAAGATCGGGACAATTATTCCTTTTTTCCAGTCCTCTGGGGTCTTCCTTTCCTTCCATGCTGTCCTCATCACTCGGTACAACCACTGTATCCCCACCTCTCCTGCTGCTCTCACCATCTCCACACTCAACTCATCCACACCCGGTGCCTTCCCTCCTTTCATCTTGTTCACTGCATCTTCCACTTCTTTCCATGTTAAGTCCTTTTCTGTTTGCAGTTCATCTTCCTCTTCCCCGATTTCTTCCTCCTCACCATCTTTTCCATTTGGGTTCAGAAGTTCTTCAAAATATTATTTCCACATTTTCTTCAGTTCTTCCCTATTTTCTATCTCTTGTCCCCTTTTGTTCACCATTCTAACATAATCCGTAGGATCCTTCCGCCTCTTATTTTTTACCATCCCATACAGGACCTTTTTTGTACCTTCACTATCCTCCTTCATCATCTTTGTCCACTCTTCCATCCACTTTCTTCTCTCCTCAGCCACTACTCTCTTCGCCTCCTTCTTTCACACACAAGGCTGAATATTGAAAAAAAAAATGATTCACATACCTTCTGGGAGTTTATGGGAGTTCATTTTCGATTTGCATCGGCATTGCTGCACTGGAAATAATTACTTTTACTACCGATAACCGTTAATTCTTATGAGATTCCGCGCCATCTTACATTCACGTACACCTACACGCTACGTCATACTCGTTATCAATGTTTCCAACATGTCCAATAAAAAATACACCACATGACATGAAATAAAAGGCAAAACTATAGGCCTGGATAAAGATTATTGAGGCGTGACTTCCCCCACTATGTGTACCAAAAACCAGGGGTGTTATCTATTAGCTAATGCGGCCTCCAGGGCCGCGCTATCAATTCACCATTGGTCTGGACGAAAATGTTGGTCTAGGCAAAACCATTGGTCTGCCGGATGCGATATAGTACCGAATGCGTGTGGTTGATATTACTGACTCCTTGAAAAAGATGGATGCCAAAGTCGCAATTTCAACTATATAAGTAGAGTTCCTATTTGGGATGGCTGGGTGGGTCACAGACAGCGGAGGAGTAAACATCTATTACTAGGCCTACATCATCTCCAGATATTTTCCCGACTGTTGATTCAGGTGAATTCGTTAATTTCACTAGTTAAAAATTTTTATACGAAGGAAACCCTCTTGTAAAGTTTAACCCATTTTTCTTATCATTAGGATTAAAAATAACTTCCTTAATAATAATTAACAATACTACATAATACTTGACTTTTTGTTCATTCGAGTGATTTTTGTGCGATTGCAAAACGGTCCCTATAAAGCGTGTGCTTGAAAAATTAAAATTACTGTATTTCTTACAAATTTTCCAGAATTATGGCCACCAGTGTACAAGCCTCTAAAATGAAACTGTTGGCAATATAGTTTCTGCCTTATCCTAGTTACCATATATAACCGCTAGGTGGCAGTTAATAATATACAGTATTGTTGAAATACTGCTACATCTTCTTTGCCATTTATTCTGTGACACTGTTACTCTTAATAAAATAGTCACGCTGCTATAGGTATTGAATCTTTATTTACTTCTAGCATCTAGATAACCACCATAAATATCCAACAGGTTATCGGGCCAGGTGGATGAATCTAGGTGTTGAATCATACATATATTTAATAGGCTACGATATTTCCGAAAAGTGGCTAGTGAAACTACATTTTTTTTTTGTGGTTAGCCAACCCGCGTCCGAAAGTGCAATTATCACAAAAAATATGGAAATTGTTCAAGAAGCAAACAGAGTAATGAAACTGCGTGGGTTGGAAAATTGGGCTTTGTGGAAGTTCCAGACCAGAATCGCCTTGATGGACAAGGATGTCTGGGGGGGTTGCATCAAGTGACAACCCAAAACCACAAGAGCCAACCGGTGATGGAACGAACCAGCCAACTGAAGCTGCAGTGAGAACACACAAGACCGAACTAAAACAGTGGACGCAGGCAGAATCAAAAGCTCAGTTCCTGATAACGTCAGGCTTATCAGAAGAAGCCATGCTACACATCATGAACTGCGAGACTGCCAAGGAGATGTGGGACCGACTACATGAGATCTACGACAGTAGGACAGAAACAGGGATCTACATGCTACACCAGCAGTGGTACATGATGAAGAAGAGCAACGAAGACAGCATCGCAATGCACATATCAAAGGTGCAGGACCTTGCGCACAGATTGAGAGCTCTGGGTGAGAACGTTTCAGATAACTTAATAATCACCAAAATTATCCTAACTTTACCGTCTTCTTTCAGTCATTTTGTCTCAGCATGGGAGTCGGCAGCTCAGGCTGACCGAACTCTGCCAAATCTAACAGCACGGTTGGGCATGGAGGAAACAAGATTGGATATCCATGAGGAAGCCGTCGCTGGGGAAGCACTGGCAGCTAGAGAAACATACAAGAAAGCTAGAGAAAAATACAAGGGACGAAAAACACCGAAACGCAAGGGAAACTGTAACTACTGCGGAAAGCCCGAGCATTGGGAACAAGAATGCCGAACAAAGCAAAGAGAGTCTACCCAGAACGAGAACTCTAGATCATCAAGGGATAAAAAAAGGAAGTAGAGCCTTTATCGACGTAAGGTTGTCGTCAGGTTTAGATTTCAACATGATGAAGGAGAGGTGGTCTCTTGACTCTGGAGCCACGAGCCATATGAGTGGGAGAAAGGAGTGGTTCACAGAACTGGTGAGTTTAAATCCCAAAACACCTATCCAAATTGGAAATGGTACAACAATGTATGCTGTTGGAAAGGGATTTATCAACATCCAAGCATACAGCGGCTCAAAGTGGGTAGATAAACACTTAGATGAGGTATTGTACACTCCAGATTTAAAATTTAATTAAGTATCCATGAGTGCAGTTTTAGATAAAGGTTATAAAGTGGAAATAGACAAAACCAGTTGCAGGTTCGTACAAGGCAGCAGTACATGTGCAGTGGGAGGAAGAGCAGGCAAGCTCTTTATAATGAAATTTAGACAGATAACCCAAGGGAAGCAAAGAGCGTTCACCGAAGTGGGAGCAAGCAAGGAAGTTAGCATACGGCAATGGCATGAAAGACTAGTACATCAACAACTATGATCATGTCAATAAAGTATTAAAAATGAAAAATATTCGCGCAGCAGGAGAAAAAGAACCGTGTGAAGCGTGTATAGTAGGGAAAATGCACCATCAACCATATCGTAAAAGCAACAACAGAGCGACTGACATTGGAGGAGCTGTTCATGCTGATGTGTGTGGGTATATGGAAACAAAATCACTGGGAGGTGCCAGGTATTTCCTATTAATTAAAGACGACTTTTCTCATTACCGCCAGGTTTACTTTCTAAAAGCCAAGAGTGAGGTGCCAGACTGCGTAAAGAACTTTCTGGTCAGAATTGAAAAAGAAACCAGGAAAAAGGTTAACACTCTAAGAACAGATAATGGATTGGAGTTTGTAAACAGTCATATGAAATAAATACAATAAACCGTCGACGTATGACATCATTGAGGAAGACCCAGGAAACATTGAAGAAAAGGAAGATGGAAACGAGGTCGATGTACCAGAAGAGGAAGAAGAAGTTCCCTCTGATGAAGAGGACACGCTCAAAAATGACTGAGCATTTGTTGTACCAGATACAGCAGTAGACGTCAGCATCATGACAGACGATGGCAATGAATGTAATGCACCCAACTGTATAATACCAACTATACAAGATAGACTGATTGACTGGATTCAATGTAATAGTTGTGAAAAATGGTATCACAACAAATGTGTCGGTATTGACGAACTTTACAATAAAGATGACGATTATATCTGCAATAAATGCACGGGAGCAGAACAAAATCTCCTACTGAGCCAGGAACCGACAAGCTTTTCCGAAGCAAAACAAACCAGGGACCATGAAAACTGGAGAAAAGCCACGGAAGAGGAGATGGAAGCCCTGAAAATGAACAACACTTGGACTTCAGTTGAACGAACAAAGAAAGCCAATGTTCTAAGTAACAGATGGGTTTACAAGCTCAAGCAGAAATCGGATGGAAACATATCTAGATACAAGGCAAGATTGGTGGTCAAAGGATGCCAACAAAGAGCTGGAGTTGACTATGATGAAACATTCAGCCCAGTTGTAAAGTATGACTCAGTGAGAGCTATACTGTCGCTAGCAGCAGCACATGGGATGCACGTCGATCAGTTTGATGTAAAGACAGCGTTTTTATATGCAGACCTGGAAGAAGAAGTGTATATGGAACAACCTGAAAGGTTTTGATGATGGCAGCGACCAAGTATGTAAACTGATTAAAAGTCTGTACGGCTTAAAGCAAGTACCGAGATGCTGGAATAAAAAGTTCACCAATTGTCTTAAGAGGTTTAACCTTAAACCAATTGAAGCTGATCCATGCGTGTTCAAATCACCAGGTATCATAAATGAATGCATTATCTTATCAGTCCACGTGGATGATGGACTAGTTGTTTGCATCAAAAAGGACGTGATCAAGAGACTCCTTGATAACCTGAGGAAGGAAGTTGAGATAATAGTGTCACCATTGGGCATATGTGCCCTACAGAGAGGCCGTGGGAAGTTTATTGTTTTTATCGTTAATCACGCGCCCTGACATAGCACTGGCAGTGAACAGAGTGAGTCAACACTGCTCAAATCCAAATTTAATGCACTGGAAAGCAGTCAAGAGGATATTTAAGTACCTCAAGGGTACAGTTGCATACGGAATTAAGTTCCATGGACGGAAAACAGGCATTGAAACTAAGGGTTTCTTGGACGCTGATTTTGCAGGAGACACGAAGACTAGGAAGTCAAGATCAGGCTATCTGCTATAGATCGGAGATTCACCAGTGATGTGGGGAGCCAAGAAACAAAAGGCCGTGACTCTGTCCACAGCAGAAGCAGAGTTTGTGGCGGCTTGCCACGCTACAACAAACCTAGTCTGGTTAGACAAACT
The DNA here is from genome assembly GCA_946902985.2 of Meconema thalassinum. Classification (NCBI taxonomy): domain Eukaryota; kingdom Metazoa; phylum Arthropoda; class Insecta; order Orthoptera; family Tettigoniidae; genus Meconema; species Meconema thalassinum. The sequence goes on along the minus strand of OX336394.1, from coordinate 425,850,616 downwards.
AATGACACAACTAGTAGGATATAAAACTGGAAGTCCAACTCTCTTCATGGACAACCAAAGTGCAATCACTTGGATCAAAAACGGTAATTTTGAAGCAAGGTCAAAGCATATTGATATCAAGTACAAGTTTATACTGGAAAATTACAACAGCAAGGAACTAGACGTGAAATATATATGCTCAGAGAACCAAGAAGCAGATATATTCACCAAGCCGTTGCCAAAGAATAGGTTTGAGAAGATGAGGGCGGCAATAAGTGTAGCAACATAATAATGTGTCAAGTATTGTTTTAAAGGCAGAACCCAAGTGGGAGTGTTGGCAATATAGTTTCTGCCTTATCCTAGTTACCATATATATCCGCTAGGTGGCAGTTCATAATATACAGTATTGTTGAAATACTGCTACCGTACATCTTCTTTGCCATTTATTCTGTGACACTGTTACTCTTAATAAAATAGTCACGCTGCTATATGTATTGAATCTTGATTTACTTCTAGCATCTAGATAACCACCATAAATATCCAACAGAAACAACATCAATATAGCATAGTTTGTGGCTGGCTCTCATTTCATGAACTGACAGCTTACGCCAAGAACGATGTTTTTGCCACCCTTCGTCAGTAACTAAAACTGATTTATGGAACACAGGGTTGTGACCAAGAAATCTGCAAGGAAAGGAATATATTGATTGATTTGTCTCATTACATACCAACCAGTCTCGACGAACACGTTCTCCATTCTGTAGTTTTGAAAATCAAGCTTAAGGATCTTGATCCGTCAGTTGGAAGGTTATTATGCATTGCAGTGAGACCTCTTCGTACAATATCTTCAGTAACACTTGCACTTGTCCTACAAGGGTTTTTATAAAAATAAATTTAAAATAAATAAAACGATTAATCCATGTCAGGAGCGAAACTATTTACCAAAAGACTGAAAAACACTCGGACACAATAAGAAACCGGAGAATTGATTTGTCGAAGGAGTACGATATAATGTAATAAGGGTTACAGTATACAGTATGATAGGCCAACAGTTGATGTGCTTGATTCGTGTTTATTTAACAACAGTGAAGAACAAAGAGATAAAACCAAAGAATATAACATGATACACACTATGTACCTCGGTGGCACTATAAACTGCCCTCTAGCTAGGTAGCGCTAGTGTCCGTGGCACTAGTACCGGTACCCACCACATACTTAAGTGGCGCTAACATCCACCACAGATTTTTATGGGCACATTCTCCGAATGAATTCAAATATACTAACCAAAAAAGATCTTCGACTACTTTCTTAATGAAAAAAAAAACAAAACCTCTTTGTTTTAAGAAAACTGAGAAATTCCTCGTGGAACACCAAATTACAAACACCATTTTCATGGACAAAACAGCCAAAACCGTCACCAAGGATAAGAAACAACGGTTCCAAGTTAAAATCAAACAAAAGCGTGCGATCCACATCTCTGCCGAAGAAAGGGAAGCAAGATCTCAGAGGATGAGGCAATACTGGGCCAAGAGGAAAGCTCAAAACAATAAAGAGTGATTGATTTCATGTAACCAAAGTTGGGTGAAACAAATAAAGAAGAAGAAAACAATATTCGCAAGAAAATGTAAAGATTCACTAACGGGCCATCATTGCTTACGAGGCCCTATGGATTTCCCCTTTTCGGCGGCCCTGACTGTTGTCCTCGCTAGAATACAGTACAGTAACTAAGATGAGTGTTAGGGGTACATCACTAAGTTTAGAAGACAAAAAGTATATAGGGATACATAATATACAGCTTTTGCATATGTATTGTAACTTTTATTTACTAGAGTTAGTTAGTTATTGATGTTTCAAGGGGCGGAACTACGAGAGTATGTACATATTGTGATGTTCATCTAGTCTTTCTTTAACAATAATACATACGGCATTGTATATTTAAATGGACGTTTCTCACGATTCAACCATCTGAGCGCAGTGAAACTTGAAACCGTAAATGCTTATACAAATTTTAATTCACTGCCATCTAATTTATTTCAATTGTTTTCATAACCACAAGATGGCGGCTGTGCGATTTTTTTTAAATATTTTGTGTCCTAATCATGCGATTGAAGTTTGAATGAAACACCTACACAATAATCTTCATCTAATAGTACATAACTCTAAGGCCTATATATAGAAATACAACATGGCGACCATCCGAAATATTTAGACGGTCCTCAGTATCTACGAATCTCTTACAGGAATCAAACTGAAATTCTGTATGTTGATAGTGGCAATTAACATAAGTAGGATATATGAAAATAGGCTGTATAGTTCTTCGAGGAACTATTTGTTATGAACTGTGATTGGTCCGCGCACAAGCAGGGTGCTGCTGAGTTAATTTATTAACAGAATGAGGTGACAAGGAGCACATCCAAGGTCGATCAGCACAGTCACTTCTCTTCCTCGGTTACTTTGTTAATAAATGTAAATCAAAATTATTGGAATGCAGCCGAAAGAAATCAGAAACCCCAACGGATGTCAAATTGGGAGGTGAAAAGCTAAAGAAAGTAGGAGACTTCTGTTACTTAGGAAGCAAAATAACCAGTGATGGACGATATAAAACGTAGGATAGCACAGGCAAGGGAATCATTCCTACACAAAGAAATCTGTTGACATAGAATATAGATTTAGGTATTAGGAAGTCATTCTTGAAAGCCTTTGTCTGGAGCGTCGCGCTGTATTGAAGTGAAACTTGGTCTATTGGTGCAGCAGAAAAGAGGAGCATTAAAGCGTTTGAAATGTGGAGTTGCAGGAGAATGATGAAGATTAGATGGGTAGATAGGGTTACAAACGAAGAGGTATTATGACGAGTGGGAGAGGAGAGATGTTTCTGGTAACTGCTGATGAAGAGAAGAGATAGGTTGGTAGGACACATACTAAAACACCCAGGAATAGGAAAGTTAGTTATGCATGGAAGGGCCAAGGACAAAAACTGTGGGGGTAGACCAAGGTTGGAATATGATAAACAGATTGCCTCGGATGTAGGTTGTGGTAGCATACAGATGAGACGATTAGCTCAGGGCAGGGAGGCATGGAGAGCTGCATCAAACCAGTTAGAAGACTTAAACAACAACTTTCGTATTAACAAACTCACATCACTCAAGCTCCACCATCAAACTCTGCATGAATTTTTAAAAAATATTACTTTATATTTGTGCGATGTTATATTTCCAAGTTACAAACAATAAGGCACTGGATACAAATATATTTGTAGTTGCTTTTCCATTTCTAATCGACGAGAAAGAATCCTCTTCTTTGTCATTACTCCATATTACTACATGAATCATCATCATCATCATCATCATCATCTGTGACCAACTTCAGTCACCCGGGTGTTGTCCAGTGCAGTCTATCCTTCGACTTCTCCTGCTCCATTACTTCTGCCACATCCAGTCCAATGTTACATATGACTTGTCAGATTTGGTTCATCCATCTCTTTTTCGGCCTTCCAACCAATCTAATACCGTCAAGGATCCTCACCATCTCCCTCTTTGCAACTTTGTCCATTTCCATCCTTTGCACATGACCAAACCATCTTAATCTCGACCTCTGTATTCACTGTACTAAAGGTTCAGTTATATTTAGTTCGTGCCTAATTTTTGCGTTTCGGATTTTATCTCGTCTAGTCTTCTGGGGAGATGTTCTCAAAAATGTCATTTCAGTTGCTTCGATCTTACTGTTTTTCCTCTTGTTAGTAACCATTGTATCTAGGCCATAGGTTACAATTGGGGTAAACTATTGTTTATATAATGTTGATTTTGTTCTTTGTGGTATTTTAACATCCCATAACAGCTGTCGAACTTGATGATAAAATGAGGTACCTTTACTTAATCTGTTATTAATTTCTGTATTAATTTCATTATTCCTGTTAATAACGCTGCTTAAATATTTAAATTTGTCCACATTTCCTAACTGTTCTCCATCTAATTAATCACGCAATAGGCCTAATTGCATTAATAGTGAATATTATTACGGTAATGATCACAGACAGTTTCCCGAATTGCAAAGTGTGCGGCTGAACCAATCAAAATTGGCGGAGTGGAGACATAGGGTCGAAATGAGAAAGATTTTCTAAATGTGCCATCGGGTGATTTTACAGTCGTCTCTTCTGGTAGACCAGTCAGTTCTGTCCCAATTGGCCCCAACACATCTGCACAGTTCGGACGATAATAATGTTACGGCTGTGAGTTTGTGTCATCACTCGCGGCATGAGTCACAACTGCCCCAGGGCTGGGCTGTGGCCTGCCTCCTGCATTGCGTGTGCCTTATGCAACAGGGCTACTAGGACAAAGGGGTAGTCCAGAATATTCGTGACTGGACCAGCGTTGGAATCCTCGAGAAGCCGTGAACCCTGGATGGATCTAGAAGCATTTATTGAGTCACCGGCCTGCTATATAAGTGCGACCTGTCTAGCAGTTGTTGTTGTGTTTTACGAGCGAGTGTGAGCGATTATTCTGAGCGACAGAAGTGTGGAGACTTGCGAAACCGACTAGTGAAGCCGATTCTCGTGACAGCGAAGGGAGTGAGGAGCTTACAGGGGACTGCCTGTGTTTTGAGCGAGTGTGCTTACTTAGTGCGAAGAGAAGTCATTGTGGTGAGTTGCAAAACAGTGAGTGACAGAGCTAGTGCAGCTATTTCCATCCAGCGTACGGGGCCACCTCATTACGAGGGATTAACTGTGGTCTGTTGACAAGTGAAAGGGGAAGTATTCTCGACTTGAGGAAACTGGAGTAAGGTAATAATTGCTATTTGCTGTTGAGTAGTGTATATTTCTGGCCACAATAAAGTGAATTATTTCTTTAAAGCAGTAATTGGAGTTGTGCTTCCTACCCACCGTAATCCAGTTAACAAAAGTGCCACTAGGGGGGTGGCACGTAACAACTGGTGTCAGAAGCCGGATTACGAACTCAAGCACAACACCTGACGGTCCTGGTTTCAAAACCCGAGCAGGTCATTTTCTCTAATTTTCCTGTGAGTGCATGCCCTTTACAAGGCAAACAACTAAAATGGAGGCGCAATTGGCAGCATTGCTGGAGAAGTTAAATGGCATAGAAGACGGCCAGAAGAATTTAACCAAGGAGCTAACTACCAAATTAGAAGACGGCCAGAAGAAGATGGAAGACAGCCAGAAGAAGATGAAAGACAGCCAGAAAAGTTTAGCCGAGGACCTAACTTCCAAATTAGAAGAAGGTCAGAATAAGCTAACAGAGGACCTGAAGGACGGCCAGAATAAGTTAGCAGAGGACCTAACCGCCAAATTTCTGGATGGCCAGAAAAATCTGGAAGAGTGTCTGCTGACGAAATTAGAGGAGAGCCAAAGGAAATTAGAACAGGGCCTACGTGAGGAAGTCGCAGCAGTGGAAAAGAAGTTCGACGCCTTACAAGTGGAAGTTGCCGAGCTGCGCCAACGCCCGCTGATGGGGGTGGAGGAGAAGTTCAACGCCTTGCAAGTGGAAGTTGCCGAGCTGTGACAACGACCGCTGATGGGGGTGGAGGAGAAATTCAACGCCTTACAAGTGGAAGTTGCCGAGCTGCGCCAACGCCCGCTGATGGGGGTGGAGGAGAATTTCAACGCCTTACAGAAGGAAGTTGCCGAGCTGCGCCAACGCCCACTGACGGGGATGGAAGAGAAATTCCACGCTCTACAAGAGGAAGTTGCCGAGCTGCGCCAACGCCCGCCCACCGTTACACCGGGAATATCAGTAACGGGACATAGCAGAGTGACGCCCCCAACCTTCGACGGAAAGGTCCCGTGGAGCACCTACTTACGTCAGTTCGAGGCGGCCTGTTCCATAAATAACTGGAACAACACAGAAAAGGCTACAGCTCTCATTGTAGTGCTGAGAGGTGACGCCCTTAACGTCCTTCAGGCCATCCCGACTGGATCCCAGGACTACGCTTCACTGATCGCCCATATGGAGTCCCGATATGGAGATAGCCATCTTCAGCAGGCTTACCAGATGCAGCTCCGGACCCGGGTACAAAAGAACGCGGAAACCCTGCAGGAGTTCGAGATGGACATCGCACGTCTCGTAAGGCTCGCCTACCCAACAGCGCCGGCCGACTTTCTGGAGCAGATAGCGACGCAGACTTTCACCGACGGGCTACGGGACTCGGACACTCAACAGGCGCTGCGACTCGCGCGCAATAAGACCCTGACAGATGCGCTGAGCCACGCACTTGAGTTCGAGACGGCAAAACAGGCATCCAGAATGCACGCGCGGGTGCGTCAAGTGGACGTCGACGAACCAGTAAAAGCCAACGAGAACAAGCCCCTGGCCGACGAATTAATGGAGGCGCTAAGCCGTTTCTTCGATAGTCGCGGCACCACCAGCAACGACACAGCCGGAAGGCAACCAGAGAGGCGGCCCGGAAGAGGACTACCGACCTGCTGGACCTGCGGTAAGAAAGGCCACCTGAGCAAGGACTGCGGTGATCGCCGCCGCCGAGGGTATTCGACGAGAAATCAGTCGTCTGAAAACCGCGCGACCCAGGGAAAGGAGTATTAGCCAACCTTGGGGGGCAAAGGTTGGCTTGTGACAGTCGTCAAGCCCCGGCAGTCCAGGATCGTGTGACGAAGTTACGGAGGGACAATAGCAGCCTGATGGTCGACGGAGTCGTCAACGGAGAGAGCTGGCCCATGCTAATCGACACGGGAGCATCGAGGACCATCGTCAGTCCCACCGTGATCCCGAAGTGGAGAGTGCAACCCACACAAAGGAACCTCCAGCTAATAACCGCGACCGGAGAGACCGCACCGGTACATGGCGAAGCATCACTGGAGTTCGTCATTGGTCGACGGGCGATAAAGCATCCAGTGCTTGTGGCTGACGTATCAAATGAAGTGATCATCGGACTGGACTTCCTGGACCAGAACAACATCATCTTGGATCTGAGTACCAACACTCCGCACTTCGGAGGTGAGGAACTTGCTTTGCAACCTGCGCACGAGTCCATCACCGCACGGCGAGTAAGGCTGAGAGAAGACGTCATCGTTCCCGCCAGGACGGAGGTCAGCGCTGCCGTAATTGTCGACGGAGCTGCTGAGGGAGTGGCGGCTGTCATCGAGCCAAAATATGAGGACATCCAGACAAAAGGATTGCTAGTTGCCAAGACTCTCATCAACACGACGTCTCGGCCGTACGTCCGCCTGTCCAACCTGAACGACTACGACATTACGGTTCACCGGGACACCAATTTAGGAGTCTGCGAGCCCGTTACCTGGATTTCCCGCATCACAGATACGACAGACGGACACCTGCAGACGGACAACCGAAGAAGACGCACACTGCCAGAAGAACTAACTACAGAAGCTGTACCAAGGATCCCAGGACCATTTAGACGAGGAACAATCACGCCAACTTCAGAACCTGCTACGCGAATTCCAGGACGTCTTCTCCGTGGGGAGCAAAGACTTCGGCAGGACAAGCTTGGTTCAGCACAGAATCGACGTTGGGGACAACGCACCGATTAGGGCCCCATTCCAACGAGTCCCGCTCACCAAGCAAGCCGAAGTCGACCGGATGGTAGAAGAGATGAAGGAGCAAGGGGTGATCGAGCCATCACATAGTCCTTGGAGTTCTCCGGTCGTGCTAGTGAAGAAGAAGGACGGTTCCACCAGGTTCTGCGTGGATTACAGGCGGGTGAATGACGTCACGAAGAAGGACAGCTACCCTCTACCCCGGATCGACGATACCCTGGACACCATATCACGGTCGAGATGGTTCTCCACCTTGGATTTGAAGAGTGGCTACTGGCAGGTGGAGGTCCACCCTAAGGACCGCGAGAAAACTGCGTTCTCTGTTGGCAGCGGGCTTTGGCAGTTCACCGTCATGCCATTCGGTCTGTGCAACGCCCCTGCGACCCTCGAAAGGCTAATGGAGTCCATTCTGAGGGGACTACACTGGAAGACCTGCCTGGTCTACCTAGACGACGTCATCGTTTTGGGGAGAAGCTTCGAGGAGCACTACAGCAACCTGAAGGAGATCTTGTTGAAGCTACGGACTGCCCAGCTGAAGTTGAGCCCCAAGAAGTGTCAGCTCTTCCAGAAGCGGGTCCAGTACCTTGGGCATATCGTCTCCGAAGAAGGGGTGCGCACCGACCCAGAGAAGACCGCAGCTGTGAGGGAGTGGCCAGTTCCGAAGGACAAGTCCCAACTACGAAGCTTCCTGGGACTCTGCACTTATTACCGTCGCTTCATGAAAGGATTCGCTGACATCGCCAAACCTTTACATCGACTGACTGAGAAGGACCAACTCGTCACGTGGACAGCAGAATGCCACAGTGCCTTCGAACAACTCAAGCAGGCTCTGTGCACCGCGCCTATTCTGGCTACCCCAGACCTGGAACAAGGTTCATCGTCGATACCGATGCCAGCGACTTTGGCATAGGGGGGATCCTGTCGCAAGTAGTGAGCGGCGAGGAGAGAGTAGTGGCCTACTTTAGCAAGGCCCTGTCAAAGCCAGAAAGGAACTACTGCGTCACCAGGAAGGAGCTGCTCGCCATCGTGAAGACCATTGAACACTTCCACAAGTACCTGTACGGGCAAGAATTTCTCATCAGGACCGACCATGCATCCCTGCGGTGGCTCCTGAACTTCCAGCAGCCCGAGGGTCAACTCGCGCGGTGGTTAGAGAGGCTTCAACAGTACAAATTTGAGATTCAGCACAGGAAAGGCCAACTGCATTCTAACGCCGACGCCCTGTCACGAAGACCTGCCCCGAAGACTGCGCCTTCTGTGGCCGAAGGGAGGAGAACACCGGGATACAGTGCCGACGGACTACTGTGGAACTTCAAGGGAACTGGAGCCACGAATCTTTCACGCGGGCACAAGCAGAAGATGATGACCTGGGACTGATAGCCGAATGGAAGAGGGCCTGTGTCCCCAGACCCGGGTGGAACATTGTGAGTGACTGCAGCCCAAAATTTAAGTCCTACTGGGCGCAGTGGGACTCGCTGATTGTAAGGGATGGCCTCATCTGCCACGCCTGGGAGAGCACCGACGGGAAGACATCTCGGGAACAAGTCGTCGTTCCAAAGGCTATGACGGAGGAAGTCCTGAAGGAAGTCCATGGAGGATCATCTGGTGGACACCTAGGGATAAAGAAGACCCTGGAGAAGCTGAGAGAGTGGTTCTACTGGATCGGATGCCGAACCGACATGGAGAACCACTGCGCGAAATGCTACGATTGCGCAGCCAGCAAGGGCCTAGGACGAAAGCGGCGGGGTCCACTGAAGACCTACAACGTGGGCGGCCCCATGGAGAGAGTGGCCATCGATGTTGCTGGGCCATTCCCTTTAAGTGAGGCAGGGAACCGGTACATATTAGTCGTCAGCGACTACTTTACCAAATGGCCGGAGGCGTATGCGCTCCCTAACCAAGAAGCCGCGACGATTGCAGAGACCCTGGTGAAGGAATTCGTCAGCCGGTACGGAGTATCCCTGGAGCTGCACTCCGACCAAGGGAGGAACTTCGAGTCGCAGGTGTTCCAGAACCTATGCCAGCTGCTGGGAATCCGGAAGACAAGGACAACGCCGCTACACCCTCAGTCCGACGGGATGGTAGAGCGATTCAATCGCACCATCGAGAACCATCTCCGAATAGTCATCAGCGAGCACCAGAGGGATTGGGACAAACATCTTCCACTATTTCTCCTGGCCTACCGTGCCGCCGTGCATGAAGCCACCGGGTGCACACCAGCCCGGGCCATGTTTGGGAGGGAGCTCCGTCTACCTGTCGATCTTGCCTTCGGCCGACCTGGGAATGATCCGATCCCGGTAAGCCAGTATTGTCAAGAACTGGTCGACCAACTGGAGGACGTGCACGCGTTCGCGAGGAGAAAACTGCGGATCGAGACCGACCGAATGAAGACCCGATACGACCAGCAGACGGATGCGGGAGGATTCCAAGAGGACGACCTGGTCTGGCTCTTCAACCCATTACGGAAGAAAGGCCTGTCACCCAAACTGCAGAAGTCCTGGGAGGGCCCGTACCGAGTCGTGAAACGGATCAACGATGTCGTCTACAGGATCCAGCGGAGCCCGAGGACAAAGATGAAGATCGTGCACCGAGATCGCCTGGCAGCCTACGGAGGGACACAGACGGACCAATGATTGGTCGGGACGATCAGCCTTTTTAGGAAGGGGGTGGTGTTACGGCTGTGAGTTTGTGTCATCACTCGCCGCATGAGTTACAACTGCCCCAGGGCTGGGCTGTGGCCTGCCTCCTGCATTGCGTGTACCTTATGCAACAGGGCTACTAGGATAAAGGGGTAGTCCAGAATATTCGTGACTGGACCAGCGATGGAAACCTCGAGAAGCCGTGAACCCTGGATGGAATTAGAAGCATTTATTGAGTCACCGGCCTGCTATATAAGTGCGACCTGTCTAGCAGTTGTTGTTGTGTTTTACGAGCGAGTGTGAGCGATTATTCTGAGCGACAGAAGTGTGGAGACTTGCGAAACCGACTAGTGAAGCCGATTCTCGTGACAGCGAAGGGAGTGCGGAGCTTACAGGGGACTGCCTGTGTTTTGAGCGAGTGTGCATACTTAGTGCGAAGAGAAGTCATTGTGGTGAGTTGCAAAACAGTGAGTGAAAGAGCTAGTGCAGCTATTTCCATCCAGCGTACGGGGCCACCTCATTACGAGGGATTAACTGTGGTCTGTTGACAAGTGAAAGGGGAAGTATTCTCGACTTGAGGAAACTGGAGTAAGGTAATAATTGCTATTTGCTGTTGAGTAGTGTATATTTCTGGCCACAATAAAGTGAATTATTTCTTTAAAGCAGTAATTGGTGTTGTGCTTCCTACCCACCGTAATCCAGTTAACAAAAGTGCCACTAGGGGGGTGGCACGTAACAATAATAATAATAATAAAATAATAATATCGTATGGAACAGTACTATACTTGGAACAGCTTTTATGATTAAACAAAACTTAACAGAATCAATAACAAATTTTACATCTTCATCAGAACGAATTTCACTTCTCTCATTTCGATCAGGAAACAAAGGCTATACTATAATCAATACTCATGCTCCTACCAATGAGGACAATAAGAAAAATCCAGAAAATGTTGAAGAGTTTTGGGAAATGTTGGAACATGAATCATCAAAGATACCTTATCATCACGTTAAAATCTTAGTTGGTGACTTTAATGCACAGATTGGAAGAGAGAGAAAATTTAGAAACATACTGGGTGACTTCCCAGCTCACAACCGCACTAACAGAAATGGAGAGAGACTCATAAGTTTCTGCAGACTATTTCATCTTAAATTAATGTCAACCTTTTTTAGGAAATTACCGAGGAGAAAGAAAACTTGGTGCTCTCCAAATCCACATTTAGGTTCATATCAACTGGATCATGTAGCAATTACAAAACAGAACTTTAGAGAAATCATGAATGTTAGAGTAAGGAGAGGATTAAATATTGACTCTGACCATTTTTTGTCTGAGATCAAAACTAAATTCCAACCAAATAAATCCAAGCCAAAAATTCCAAAAATTCCTAAAGTAGACACAAAAGTTTTATCAGAAAATAAGACTGAATTTATCAATAAACTGCATACAAAAGATAAGAGTAACTGGGAAGAGATCAGAGATGTAATGATAGAATCAGCCAAAGAATTGGGACAGCCTCCAAGGAAAAGGAAACACCGATGGTGGAACACAACATGTGATGCAGCGATCGAACGTAGATTAGCGGCTTGGCAGTTATGGAATTCCAGGAAACGAGAAGATGACTGGATTAATTTTGTAGAGATCAGAAAGCTAACATCCAAAATCATCAGGATAGAGAAACGTAATTATGATAAGAAGCGATTGGAAGAGATAGATATAGATTTTAAAAAGAACAACACCAGACAATTCTACAAAGTATTTCGAGAGGAGATCCAAGGATACAAACCAATGAACCCCCATTTCAAGGATTCAACTGGTAGACTGGTCACTAATAATAAAGACAACTGCCAGTTACTAGCTAAATACTTTGAGGAACTTCTTAATTGCGAAGAACCTTTAGAAAGACTACAGTTTACATCACCACAAAAAGAGAACCCTCCGTCAGAACCACCAACTGTCCAACAAATAGAACAATATATTGACAATCTTAAAAATAATAAGGCACCTGATGAGGATGGGATACTAACTGAAATGTTGAAACTCGGTGGTAAATTTGCAGCTGAAGCTTTACACAAGGTTATCAAGGAATGTTGGGAAAAAGGAACAATTCCAAATGATTGGAAACAGGCAATAATCCATCCCTTGCACAAGAAAGGAGATGACAAACCCCAACAATTATAGAGGTATTTCCTTACAGCCAATCGCGTACAAAGTTCTTTCTAAAGCATTGCTACACAATCTGGAAGAACAAGCAGAACATACTATCGGCGAATACCAAGCCGGATTTAGAAAAGGGAGATCTTGTCCAGAGCAAATTTTCAATCTCAAAACAATCCTTAGAATCAGAACAATACGAAACCTCAACACAGTTGTATCTTTCATTGATTTCAGAAAGGCTTATGATTCAATAGACAGACAGTCTGTATTCCTAACTCTAGCAGAATTGGGGATAGATAAAAATACCAGACAACTGGTTGAACAAACACTAACAAATACAACCTCAAGAGTTAAATTTCTAAACGACATTTCAGAACCCTTCCAAATCAAAACCGGAGTTAGACAAGGTGATGGGCTTTCACCACTTCTATTTAATTTGATATTAAACAAAATCATGAAGGAATGGGAACTTAAATTATGCGACAGAAACATTGAAGGGGTCCATTTGGGGCAAGGAAAAGGAAGATTCGAGGTGAAATGTCTTGCCTTTGCTGATGACATAGCAATCATTTCGGAAAACAGATTTCAAGCACAAATAATGGTTGAAACCCTACATGAAATAGCAATAAAAACTAGTCTTCAGATTTCGTATGAAAAAACCAAATATATCGAACACAGACACAATGGAGAAAAATATCTAACAACTCAACATGGACAGATTCAAAGAGTTGATAAATTTAAATATTTGGGAGAATGGATCCAGTCAAATGGACTTGATAACACATTCTGCAAGGAGAGATTCAGAAAGATGGAAAATGCCTATAAACTCACCCAACATAGATACAACAAACGATCAATTTCATTCCAGGAAAAAATCAGGCACTACACAACTGTAATTAAACCAGAGGTATTATACGGATCAGAATGTTTAACGTTGAACAAAAGAGGTGAGCAAGAGGAACTGGAAAAGAAAGAAATGAAAATACTTAGGAAAATTTTGGGTCCCCAAAAGAATAAAGATATTTGGATGAAGAGAAAAAATGAAGACCTTTACCGAAATGTAGAAAAAAATACAGACTCAATTAAAAGACGGAGACTACAATTTTATGGTTACCTTCATAGAATGGATAGCAGCAGGCTAACTAAGAAAATTTTTGATTACATCTCCAAATTAAAAAACACCACTAGATGGCTGGAAGAGATACGGTGTGATCTGCAAAAACTGAAGATCACAAACAACATCATTTCTAATAGGGTGGAATTCCGGCGACTGATCACTACTGCAGATTTTTCGATTCTGCAAGTTCCACATCAACCCCGGAAAGTGTTATCAGCGGAACAGAGGCAGGCCATCAGCCAACGTATGAAGAAGTTTTGGGAAGAAAAGAAAAAACGAAACAATGTACCGTAGTCTTAGGTTCAAAGCGGTCTATAATTGGCTAAATTCTAAATATATATATATATATATAATATCGTATGGGCTCGGGTGCCGGGTGCAAGCTTTGTTATTTGCACCCAGAGGGCAGCGTGTCCAATTTCGTCGTTCCTTGGAACGTTATGAAAGTCAAGGAGGTTAGATACCTAAGATCCTTGACACTACAGCGCTTTCTAGTAGAGAATGGAGGAACTTTTGTGTTGGCGGAAAATCCCGAGATTAATTTAGCCATTATGAACACGGCCTACTGAATTCAAATGGGATCTTTAACATCCCAACAACGTATGACATGCATGTCGTGATTTTTGTCGCCTTTCAAAAATCACTTACCATGGCCAGGAGCGGACCTGCTAGCTTGGGGTTGGAAATCCGACACGATAACCACTCACCCACCGTGGCAAGCCTTTTGGCGATGCGACCAACATTTAACGTGATTCAGCCCAATGATGCGATGTTGAAAAGCCGGATTACTTATTATGGGCACGTGACCCGAATGATGTCAACACGATAAATCAACCGCATTTTCACTTTTCTCCAAGAGCAGAAAACAAAGGGAGCCTGGTTCAGTGAGATAGAGAGGATTGGGATCTCTTGTGAAGATATCCAGGAGCGTGGTGGACCAACTTAAGAGAACCTCCTAGAAAATCAGAGTTTCCAGCAAAATCCGACGCTGAAAGCTGCAAAGGCGTGGACAAAAGACATGAAGGATGACGAAGATGATAATTGTTGTTTTAAGGGGCCTAACTTCTAGGTTATCGGCCCCTAATGGTTTGGGTGATAGTGAAAGATGAGATGAGAATGAAAACTATAACTAATACTAACTACAGACTTATAAACTAGAAGAAGAATTGTTAAACAAATAACGGATAAGGCAAATAAAGGACACGAAGAAAATAAATGCCCTCAACCCTCGAAGAATGAGGATTGAGGGACTTGTAAGGAAGGAGAGCCATGAAAGGCGGATAGGAAAGGGAAAGAGGAGAGGGCCTGCCCCAAAGTCATCGGAAAAGGAGAAAAATCGCATCCAGCTCGAATCTCCCGGGTTCGCCAACTCCGGAACTCACTAGCCGTGAGCCCCTGAGAGTGTAGCAATATCCAGGGTGCACCAGAAGTGGTGGGGCTACACACACCCTGCCTCCTTGAGGGCCTTGTGCAGAAGGAAAGAGACAATATGAAAAGAAAAGAAGGCTGACCCCTCGAAGGAGGGTATCAGGAAAGATGAGGCAAGGGCCAATTAAGGCGGGAAAATGAAAGGCCTAGGATACCCTAATACCGTCGGGGTCGGAAGAGAACAAGAGATGACCAAGAGAGGTCAACATGAAAGAAGACGGAGAGAGCCTGGCACAAGTAAGTGCAACCAATGCTGGACTCATCTGGGGTCCCGTGGTCGCCAACCCACGTCCCACTAGATGTGAGCCCCTGGGGGTAGAGAGAAAGGATCAACTCCGTCTACGGGTGGAGTTGGACTAATTTTTAAGCTAAAAGGAATCAGTAGAAATTACGTGATCCTTATTGGCAAAACAATAATAATAATAGTAATCGTATATAGTCTATTATTTCAGTAGTATAGATCCCTCCTGCGGCGCTCACAAGCGACCGATCGTGAAAATGAGCATTCAAACGAAAGAGAATAGACATTAGCAGTGACGAATTGCATCCTAATTCCATAAATATCAATATTTTTTTGTAAAAAATGACTTTAAAAAAATCTACGAAGTGTGCGATTTGCAGATACTGTTATTGTATGAAAATACGCCCGTTTCATCGTTTCAACATTATGAGGTCTTTCCTTTATCATTTTGCATGGATTTCAGAAACAGTAAATCAAAGGAATGAGTACTCAAATCGTATAATTTCATAAATATCGAATAACCGGTGAGTGTTACAGCACACTCAGCACACAAATAGCATTATCAGTGAAAAATTGCAATCTAATTTCTTAAATATCAATTTTTGTAAGAAGTGTTCGATTTGCAAAACCTATTGGGGAAAGTGTGGTTTATGAACATGCGAGATTTCTCACACGGGTCCGCTAGTAATAATAATAATAATAATTGCTACCTGACCTGAGGGAAAGCGCTGGACCTATTTCGATCATAACCTAGGTTAATTAGTTTCAAGAGACTACACAAGTTAAATTTAGTGTCAAGAAAACACACAAGAAAAATTTCACGACAATATATTAAGAATCAAACATTACAGGTAGATAATGACAACAGTAAATAAATTAAATAAATAATTAGATTACATAATAAATACAAGTGGAGGTAAATACGAGCGAGGAACCGTGGACAAGATGACATTCACGTAATGTCTAGTGATATTACAAGGTTTACCTAAATAAAGGAAAATAACAGACATCCCTTTAATGAAATTCCAATAAATTACCTTATATGTCCATAAGGACCCGGCTGAACGACATAGGTTCAATAAAATATTAATTATCCATTCAAGTATTTAATCTTCCAATATTTGTCAGAGCAGAAGACTATTACGTCAAGCTTATTCCCAATCTAAACATGTCTACCCTTTTTAATAACAAATTTCTATCGTTAATTGTTAACCATAAAAAACGAACAACAACAATATAGAGCCGTAACCTACGGAAACAAGACTTTACATAAAATAAAATACGTATCGTAAATAGCGATACTTGACACGGAGTTCATAGGGAACTATACTAAGAGACAATAATATGGAAAGAAATTACAATAATTAGGTTAAAAATAAAATATCTTTGCTCGGAAAAATATGACGTTCTGGACCATACAGACAAGGCAGGCCAGATACAAACGTTAAAATAAAATCCCTAAGAGAAGCACAAGAATGTAAGAGATGAAAAGGGGAAAGCAGAATACAGACGTCTGAGAAATGAGGTTAACAAGAAGTGCAAGGAAGCGAAAGAAGAATGGTTGAAAGAGAAATGTGCTGGTATAGAAAATTGTCTGAAATTAGGAAAAGTTGACACAGCTTATCGAAGGATTAAGAATACTTTTGGGGAAAAGAAGACTAAGTGCTGTAATATTAAGGACACAAATGGAAAGCCTCTAACAGATAGGGAAGAAAAGGTTGAGAGATGGAAAGCTTACATAGAGAGTTTGTATAAGGGAAAGGAGATTGAGAATCATGTAATGGAAAGGGAGGAGGAAATTGATGAGGATGCGAAAGGAGATTTAATATTGAGATCAGAATTTGATAGAGCTTTGGAAGACTTAAGCAGGAACAAAGCACCAGGCATAGATGATATACCGATTGAGTTGCTACGATGCATAGGAGAGGAAGGTCTGATCAGGTTATTTCACTTGGTGTGTAGGATTTATGAGACAGGTGAGGTACCCCCTGATTTCAAGAAGAATGTAATCATCCCTATACCAAAGAAAGTGGGAGCTGACAGATGTGAAGATTACCGTACAATCAGCTTGATTACTCATGCTTCAAAGATCCTGTCTAGAATAATTTACAAGAGGATTGAGAGCCAGATAGAAACGGAGTTGGGTGAAGACCAGTTTGGTTTCAGGAGAAATGTAGGAACAAGGGAAGCTGTACTAAGTCTTAGGCTGATTTTGGAAGGTAGAATAAGGAAAGATAAGAGAACGTTCATGGCTTTTGTAGACTTAGAAAAGGCTTTTGATAACGTTGATTGGACTAAATTGTTTGACATTTTGAAATCGATTGGAATAAAGTACAGGGATAGGAGGGTGATATACAATCTATACAGAAACCAGACAGCAGTCATTCGAGTTGAAGGACATGAGAGAGAAGCTGGTATTCAGAAAGGTGTAAGGCAAGGCTGCAACTTATCACCCATACTTTTCAATCTTTACATTGAACAAGCAATGAGGGAAATTAGAGAAAAATGTAAAGTGGGAGTGAAGATTCAAGGAGAAATAATTTCAACTCTGATATTTGCTGATGACATCGTCATCTTGGCCAACAAGCCTGAGGATTTGAATGAGTTTTTGAATGGTATGGACTCCGTCTTACGGAAAGAATTCATGATGAAAATTAATAAATGTAAAACAAAAATACTGGAATGCAGCCGAAATAAATCAGAAACCTCTATGGAGATCAAATTGGCAGGTGAAAAGCTGAAGGAAGTAGGAGATTTCTGTTACTTAGGAAGCAGAATAACCAGTGATGGACGAAGCAAAGAGGATATAAAAAGTAGGTTGGCTCAGTCAAGAAAAGCATTTCTACAAAAAAGGAATCTGCTGACATCGAATATAGATTTAGGTATTAGGAAGTCATTTTTGAAAGCCTTTGTCTGGAGCGTGGCGCTCTATGGAAGTGAAACTTGGACTATTGGTGCAGCAGAAAAGAGGAGAATTGAAGCATTTGAAATGTGGTGTTACAGGAGAATGATGAAGATCAGATGGGTAGATAGGGTTACAAACAAAGAGGTATTAAGACGAGTTGGAGAGGAGAGATGTTTCTGGCGACTGCTAATGAAGAGAAGAGAAAGGTTGGTAGGACACATACTAAGACACCCAGGAATAGCAAGCTTAGTTATGGAAGGAAGGGTCGAGGACAAGAACTGTAGGGGTAGACCAAGGTTAGAATATGTTAAACAGATTGCCTTGGATGTAGGGTGTGGTAGCTATGTAGAGATGAAACGATTAGCTCAGGACAGGGAGGCATGGAGAGCTGCATCAAACCAGTCAAAAGACTGAAGACTCAAACAACAACAAGAGAATTAAACTCAAAGCACAAATTTAGGTTACTGGAAAATAATATAAAATAGTTGATCATACATTACCAAGTCGCTTACAGATACCTGTTACGAACAGAAACGTCACTTCGTACTTATTCGGGAAAATTAAAAGATATTTATTCACAAGAAAAATGCACACACATTACAAATAACACTCAAAAGACTCCATCTTGGATGCACTGTTCCTTGTCCTTCTTTTCTCACAAAAAACAAAAATAACTGTTGCCAACTGTCTGTCACATCCTCCCACCGTTGAGGAAAGACATCCTCAACAAGACATCCTCAACTACTCCACATATCTTGCAGGAACATTGACAGTTCTACCCGAACGTGTAGTCTTTGGGGGTTGAACACCATTCCAGTCGGCTCTCCTAAAGCTGTAGCCGTTTTCTTATTCAAGCCAGTCCTTAAAGGTGTACTGTCTTCATCAGGTACTTCTAGTGGGTAGAGTCGCTGTATCGGTCTCAAGAGTTCTCCTTTAGATGTAACAACCCTTGCAAATCTTGTATTACCATCAGTTCCAGGGAACAAGTCCACAAATTTTCCAAGGGGCCAATCTATCCTCTTAGTGCCATCTGATCCAACTAGGACAATGTCACCTCTCTTGAACAAAAGAGTTGGTTTACAACTCGGTTTATCGAGTGCCAAAAGTCCCAGATATTCCTGCTGGAATCTTTTTTCCAATGCCATTCTTAGGTCAGAAGATGACGATTTCTTTGATTCAGGGTTATAGCATCCAATGCATCACATTCTGGAACTCCAGTTGTCTTAATTTCTTGTAGAAAGCAGGCAGGGGTGAGTGGACTTATATCTTCACATCCATCGGTCAGATATGTTAGCGGTCTTGCATTTATGGTGGCTTCTATACTGCAGAGAAGGGTAAGCATTTCTTGGTAAGTTGGACAGGCTTTACCCAAAACTCGTTTCAGAAGCTGTTTAATTAGACGTATTAACCTTTCCCAGAAGCCTCCCCACCAAGGAGCACTAGGGGGATTAAATCTCCAAGTAATACGTTCAACCGAATGGTGTTTGGAAATATTCTCCCAGTCAACACTTTGAAACGCGTTATCTGTACCCGTGAAATTTGTACCATTATCTGAGTAAATCACAGAGGGGCGTCCTCTTCTTGCTACAAACCGCCGGAACGCTTGCACAAACGCCTCTGTGGAGAGAGAAGTAACCATTTCGAGATGAACAGCGCGATACACCGCACATGTGAAAACTACAATCCAAGCTTTACTTTCATCCCTCAGGAACACCGGACCTGCCAAGTCCACTCCTATCACTTCAAATACACAGGCTTCCCGTATGCGGTCCAGGGGCAGAGGGGCCTGAGCGATTTCGGTATGTTGTCCATCATGCCTCCGGCACTTAACACATTTTCTTATAATTTTTCTAACTGTCCTCCTTCCACCGATGATCCAGAAGCGTTGTCTCAGATGGTTAAGAAGAAGTTGTACTCCAATGTGATTTTCTTTCACGTGCTCATCCATAATCAAGCGAGAGGTGATGACATGGTTCGCCGGGAGAATCATTGGGAACCTGAATTGCTTCAAATCTTCTCGCAATAGTAGTCTCGTTTTAACCCTGAGAACACCATCTTCCAGGAATGGATGTAGTGAAGATAAACGTTTATCAACTAATCCGTGGAAGCTTTCTCGTTGAATTATAGAAATGAGTTTAATTTCAGCCCTTTCTAACTCTTCAACTTGCAGATTTTCTTGCGAGATCCTCTCACGTCTAAGACAATTCTTACAGAAACGAAGAATCCATGCGATTAGATGAACTACTCTGTGATAGCTGGAAAAATACCTGGCATACCAGAGGGGACCTTCATTGGTTACAGTCATAGAATTCACAGGGTTTTTCTTCATTTCCTTTGCGATACTCTCTTCGTCATACACCACTTTTGTTTGAGGCCAACAATCTGGAGATTCGTACAACCAGGCAGGTCCCTCCCACCATCGAGAGGCTACTAATTGCGAAGCAGAACAGCCACGTGACGGTAAATCAGCTGGATTCAATGAACCTGGAACATGTCGCCAGCAGTTTAAATTGGTCAAATTCCTGATCTCATTCACACGATTGCGGACAAACACCGACCAGTTCTCAGTCCTGCAGATCCATGCTAGAACTGTGGACGAGTCAGACCAGAGAAAAAACTCATGAACTTCCAGTGAAATAGATTCCAACACACATTTAAGCAACCGTGCACCAATTGTAGCAGCCAGCAATTCCAATCTGGGGATTGTCACTTCCTTGAGGGGGGCCAACGAGATCTTGCATCACATAACTGTACACTCACTTGATTGTTGGAATCGCATCTTACGAAGACTACTGCTGCGTATGCAATTTGGCTGGCATCACAGAAGACATGAATTTGCACATGGTCACTTCTTCCTAACCATCGAGGAATCTTGATTTCTACCAGGTGAGGTAGATCCTTTACCCAGGCCAGAAACTCGTCTCTGGACTTCTCATCAACTGCACTATCCCATTTTATATGAGTCTTCCAGGTCCTTTGAATCAACAGTTTAACACAAAGGGTGACAGGACATGTCACACCACCTGGATCAAAAATTCAATGTGCGAGTGACAGAATTGTCCTTTTCGTCACTTCTCCCACCTGAAGGCTATTCAACCAATGCAAATTTAAAGTAAGTGTATCCTCCTGTCGATCCCATAACAGTCCCAAAACAGATGAAAGGGGAGCAGACTGGTCATCATCCTGAGAGAACTGCCATCCCCTCAAATTAAAACTGCCTTCTGATAATACCCTACTAGCTTGTTTGATAAATTTGCCCACCACCGATTCCCTGTCAAGGCTAGTGACAACGTTGTCCACGTAGAAGCTCTGTAGAAGTCTCTCGATGAATAGGGGATTGAATTGCGGGTTTTCCAAGTACTTCTTCAGGTGATACTCCAAGACAGCCACCAGGAGAAACGGACTACAAGTTAAGCCGGAAACCAGCCTGGCATGCTTGAAGATCTTGTAATTATTCCCAACTTCCTGCCACATCAGGAAGCAGATATAGTTTCGATCTTCTTTCCGTATGCTTATCTGAAGGAAGGCCTTCTCAATGTCTGCAATAATTCCTACTTTCCTCTCTCGGAATCTAAGAAGAATAGCAGGGATTAGCTCAATCAGGTTGGGGCCATCATACAAACAATCGTTCAAAGCAAGGGTTCCCGCTTCCTTCGCTGAGGCGTCAAATACAGGACGAACAGGTGTCGTTGAACTACTTTCCTTCACAACAGCTCGATGCGGTAGATAGTGTCTGAAGTTTTCATCCTCCTGAACCGGTTCAATAACACCACTCCTTTCCCACTCGGTGAAAATATTTTCATACGTCTCGCCTAGTCCAAAATGTTCCACTTTCTTCCTTGTGTTGACTAACCTCTTCTCAGCCATGACCCTGTTAGATACAAGAAATGATTTGTTTTCTTTCCAGGGTAAATGGACTTCATACCTAAATTCTCCATTAATAGACACGGTTTTCTGAAAGTGCTCCAATGTTGCAAAGTTTTCTTCAGTTTTAGTTTTCTTTACGGCAGGATCGCTGATACCTAGCACGTCCAGTTCCCACAGATTTTCAACTGAAGCATCTCTGTTAAAGAGAGAAGTGACGAGGTTGGTCATGCTTGATTGATCTCCGGAAACTACTTTACCCATCACAGTCCACCCCAGCAGAGTCTCAATACATACAAGACCATTGCTTAGTGTACACGTTTGTCCAGTCATTTACTTTCCAGCGACATCAGCGCCTATTAATAGTTCAATGGGACCTTCAGTATCATAATTCTGTATCCCTTTTGCTCTTAGTTCTTGCAACCATGGGCCCTTTAACATAGTATTGTACCCTGTAATTACTTGTTGCCCTAAGACTTCAAAATTGCAGGCATAAGGCTTTCCTAAACTCTCTATGTAGATCCTATAGCACATATGCTGGCTCTCTTCGGTGACTACACCACCAAATAGTGAATGGCGTAGCATTTCTGTGCGATGACTACTGTAACCTAACTTCTGTGCCACTGATTCAAGCATATAAGATCTCTGGCTGCCAGTATCCAGTAGAGCCCTTACCTCCATTGCAGAGGATTCTCCAATGACCTTCACCTTTAATGTTTGCAAAATAACACCTTGCACACCACTACGTTCTTCATTTGAAATCAAAGAATGAGACTGAAGTTTCTCATTGGTAGCTTCAGAGGAATGTGTTGGACCTAGACATATTAGGCTGTTATGTTTTTTGCTACAGGAATCGCATTTTAACTGACTTCTGCACATCTTTGAAACATGTCCTTTCTTCAGACAGAGAAAGCATGCTCTCTTATTCTTCACAATTGAGACTCTCTCCTTTAAAGCCATTTGCTTTGCCACGGAGCAGTTTGAACTAGCATGGGACCTATCACAAAATATAGGGGAGAGGCTTGTACCTTGGACAGTATTTTTTCAGATAGCCATATTTTCTGGTTGTGGTAGCTATTTGTAAGTATTATTTCATCATAACGCAAGCTTACCTATTGCCTACCTTGTGAAAGAATTTGAAAACTCAGCATCTGCAACTTAACCTATAATATTTATAATTACTTTCACGGTTCATGGTACAAGACGGAATTTATGTCTCGTACCTTGGACCGGGTGGTAATGTACCATGGTCCAACAGTGTGTATGCCATGAATGAGTAGGATAATGTTTAAATTCTTTTATTGTATTGATTGATTAGGAGGAACACATTAAATTACATTCTTAAATAGGCAAATACAAATCATAAACAAACAATTTACTAAATTAAACCATAAAACTAAAACAGAAATCACTCTTTATTAGGCTTTGCATTGTTCTTTTTAATTATTCTACGTTGAAACCTTGAAACCAGTCCTCTCCAAATGAGAACAACTGGCGCCTTCTTTCAGATCCCCCAACGGTTACAGGTTTTGGCAGCTTCGTGATTATATTTTCTTGCTCTATTTCATAAACGTCATCCTTGTTTTTCAGAAAGTTGTTCGTCTTATTCACTCTTTTCAAATATTTCACTTCAACAACATCTCCTTCAATTCCTGTCACTTCTGCGACATAATAGTGCTTGCTTTTCTTTCCCATCATTGACGTTAGCAAAAAATCACCAACATTTGTTCCTACTTCTGCTTCAAAAT
Organism: Meconema thalassinum; assembly: GCA_946902985.2. NCBI lineage: Eukaryota > Metazoa > Arthropoda > Insecta > Orthoptera > Tettigoniidae > Meconema > Meconema thalassinum. Next base: position 425,827,018 of record OX336394.1, on the reverse strand, counting down.
CGGAGACAGTTTCGTTGGAAACATTAGATAGCTCATCATCTGATTCTGGGATTGAAAAGTCTGATGATGATGATGATGAAGATGATGAAGAAGAATCTCTGGAAACGAGTCTTCTCTTGCTAGGTCTTGCTTTTGTGTTCCGTGCCTTCATAGCTGCTTGCTGCTCTAGTTCAGCCTTTTCAGGAGTGTCAGTCAGAATGCGACACCTACCTCGCCTGCGCCCTCTGTTTGAAGTGGATCTTGGTGCAGCACGAGGATGAGGACGGATCATGTCTGGAGAAATATGGGAGGTGCCTATAGATTTCGATGGTGTAGTCGGGCAGCTTTCAGGAGTAGAGGTAACCTCTTCTGAACTCGGTGGCACAGATGGGGCTGGTCTGTCTGTCACTGCAGATGGTATGAATTCATCATCGGTGAAGATGTTTTTATTTAATGGCCAGATACCTGTAGCTTTGAAGCCTGACTGAATGTTCACTGGGTTGAATGCCCTAGGGTAAGCTTTGCCAGATATTTCGGCCACGTCATAAATTGAAATTGGAACTCCGGGATGTGCCAGCATCCACTCTCTACAGGCTGTGTTGTAAAATGTTTTGTGTGGACCAAAACAACTGCGGTCCAGTGGCTGTAACTTGTGGCTTGTGTGAGGTGGTAAAGTTAGTAATACAATTCAATTTTCCTTGGCTAGCCTCACAGCTTCGATAGAGCAATGACTCTCGTGGTTGTCTAGAATGACCAAGACTGGGTTGGTTGTAGAGGGTTTGGTGTATTCAATGAAATGCTTCAAATATTGTAAAAAAATTGATGAGTTTGACCAACCACTAGGATGTGCAGTGCCAACAGAGTTAGTTGGACAACCCTTTAGCATATGAGGTTTAAAGTTTACTCTGGGAAAGATAAACATAGGTGGAATACTATTTCCTAATGCACTGATACACGCAATGATGGTTATGTTAGCACCTCTCTCCCCGGAAGTGATACTGCCCACTTGTTTCATTCCCTTGCATGCAATGAGCTTGTCAGGCATATGGACAGTGTTATTTGCAGATTCATCTAGGTTGTAAATTTTATCAGCACTGAATTTAAATTTGTCCATGACTGCATACAGCCTATCAAAAAACAGAGAAACATTGTGTTTGTTGAAGCTTGTTGCACGTGCTAGACTTGTTGCTTCAGGTATACGCAAACTCAAATTACTGTGGCGCCTCATAAACCCATAGTACCATTGTTTGCCAGCCATCTTAGTTTGTTCCCAGATTTCTGGAATTTTTTCCTGTTTGAAACTGCAAACTCATAGGCAAGCTTCATTAATTCCCGTCGTGACAGTCCATAATTCATTTTAGATGCGATCTGAATGTATTCAACAAGCTCAGATTCTTCATCCTCACTGAACACTTTCTTTACTGCACAATTATCAAACGATTTGTAGATATTTGCATTATTTACAGCTCTTCGTAGTGTTGAACGCGCTATCTGGTAAGTTGTACTTGCGGTTCTTAAATGCATTCCTTTCGTTACCTGTTCCACTGCATCTTTTATTCTATGGAGTTTCTCTTCGCTGAATTTGGGCCTCTTCACCCCAGATTTACTTCTTGGCATCTGAAATTCAAAATTCATACTTCAGCCTAACAACACAATCTCTTAATTTTAGTTTGTAAGTGATATATTGGAAAAGATCTTGTACCTTGGACCGGCTTGTACCATGGACCGGTTCGTGGTCCAAGGTACATGACACGTAGTTGCAAATCAAAACTGTGCAAGGATTCATTATGTGAAGTGAGGTTAGGAATACGACCATCTTAAAAGAATTGTTATATTACATAGATGATATATGCATTATATTACAATTAATAACCGCCAATAATGTACACAAATTACACAACAATAAAAGGATAATTACTTACTCTACGCGGCAACAAACTCTCCTTGCTTCAGACCAACACAATGCGGTTTCCCGAACAAAACAAATGATGACCAGGGAGAAGAGAGCTTGCTGGCCAACATTCCTTGACAAGTCCAAAGAGTATACTCTGCATCTCTAGGAGAAACATACTAAGGTTCATGGTACAAGCCGGTTCAAGGTACAAGACTCTCCCCTACAGTTTAGTTTAAGATTACAATCCACAAGTGCAGCTGCGGTAGGTGGCGATTCACTGTAAATGTCAATTTTCTTCGTACCTTTTGACTTGTCAGGATTCACATTGATGTTACCTTTACTTGGGATGGCCAGTTTGATCCTTTCCTCACTCTCTACTTCATTCCCCAGGAATTTCATCAGACCTTTAAGACGTTCACTAGGTTCACATTCCTTCCCACCGCCACTCCTCTGCCAGGCACGTAACACATCTATAGAAAAGCATGATTCAATCATAGGAAATAACATTGCTGCATATTTCTCGGAAGTTACACCTAGGCTCTCCAAAGCACCAAGTTGAGTTTCGAGTCTGTCATATAATGATGAGATGTCAAGACTACTACAAGAATTCATCATTGTCAATAGTTCTCTAGTGTAGACTTCCACCAACAAAGAATCTTTGCCAAAACGTGATTTAAGTTTCTGTATTGCTTTAGGGTAATTTCCACTTGTGGCTGGAAAACTATCAACGATGTCGCGAGCTTTGGAGTTTGGCAATGTTGCTTGGATAAGATATTCGTATTTATCGGCATTATCTAACCCTTCATCTTCATCAATCTTTTGAAATTGATTCCAGAAACCTAACCAATCTCGTAGATTTCCACCAAATTTTCGGAATTCGATCTTTGGAAGGCGATATTTACTTTTTAGGTTATGAGTGTTACTGGTGCTTACTGTTGACTGGATTTCGTCTTCACGTTTTCTCTCCATTGCAATAGCATCGGAAACAGCCGCTGCTAACATATGAAACTTGCGTTTATAGTCATCTACTCCGTCTACTTCTGTGATCAGGTCTTCTTCTGACACCGCATCTTCCATGAGGTGTTGGAAGATCTCCTGGTCCAGATTACTTATGAGGTTAGCCTTCTCTTCCACTAAGGCGTAATCTCCTCGGATAGCGACTATGTCCTTTATTTCTTTCTCCAACAAAACTTGAAGTGAAGCTACAATTTTCGTGAACGATGCACGGTATACACCACGTTTTCTTATCAAACTTCGAATATCGCTCATTTTCCTTTCTATCATCCTGTCACGGTCGCCAGATGTTACGAACAGAAACGTCACTTCGTACTTATTCGGGAAAATGAAAAGATATTTATTCACAAGAAAAATGCACACACATTACAAATAACACTCAAAAGACTCCATCTTGGATGCATTGTTCCTTGTCCTTCTTTTCTCACAAAAAACAAAAATAACTGTTGCCAACTGTCTGTCACAATACCATTACAAGGTTAGGTACTTCACAGAAAAAACTGAAATATATATATAAAATATTAAGAAGTTACCACACAGTGACAATCACCTTCACTTACGCATGTATCAATGAACAACTATGAAGTATAATCAAGTACCTAATGAATTATAAATTACAAAACTTGAATATCTTCCTCCGTTAAGCCTACCACAAGAGAGTTGCCAAATGTGCATTTCTACAATTCTAACTCCAGTAAGAATAGACTGAAGTTCTATATCCACATATTTACACAAGGATGTGTATTAGAACTGGGGAACCACTTCTAGGTCGGCCCAAGCCGACCTAGGGTCCCGTAAAATTTAGATTTCGTGAATTCACATGCTGTCGTTACAAGTTCCAAGCAAATAATAATCGCTTCACAACAGTCATTGCTACAGGTACCGACGTTCCAATGTTTATAGACGACAAAGGCCAAAGAATTCAGGAAGGAGACACGCGCGCAATCTCCCGTCCCGTTTAGCAAATCAGGCAGTGCGTCCACATTCACCCAGATGGCACCACGTACTAGTTCGTGTTTACACAGGTACAACATACTGTCCACAGATGTGACCTGAGGGCATTTACAACTCAAGACTCAGATATTCCCGTACGAGAGCAATTCATCGTGTTCGAGCATGGCAGTAACGTATCAACCATAATAATAATAATAATAATAATAATAATAATAATAATAATAATAATCTAAATAAGATAATAGTACATTATGCAACGAGCCTATAATGGCAATAATTAAGACACGAGTATGACGAGTGTCTTAATTACCAGTATAGGCGAGTTGCATACGACTGTTCGACGATAATTATTATAACTATTTTATCTTCGAACATAAAATAATATTCATAAATATCTGTGGAGATTTCGCCAGTTTTATGTACGGAACAGAGCGCATGGGACGCAGAGAATACTTTGTATTTGACCATGGCCTCCTCGATTACCCCACTGTGACACTAGGCCACGCAGTGAAATATAAATCAGAAGGCCTTGGAACTAAGCGCAAGTGCGATACTATCCTTACCTAATTGGTCAAACAACTGTTTCTTGAGCTCTGATTGGTGGGAGAAACTGTTCCATAATGAAAACTTGTACTATAATGAGCCTCATTATAGTTCAGTTTTCTGACATATAATATTTACATTTCGACGTGTTCGAACATAAAGAATGTTACAGAATAAGCAAACTAATATAGAATAAACTCCTGAAGTCTGTTGGGGAAAAGAAAATAATATCACATTTAGGATCATTACACTGTTTTGCACGTAGGCCTAACTAGTTCTGTGCTGCTGCTGGTCAAAACGTTGCTTTGAACTTGTAGAAGGAGCAGGGCCATGAAAGGCATGCAGTACATGTGAAATAACGCCTGTTATTCTGTTGCAGTCACTGACATGGAACTAGCGGCCTTTGCGAATTCATTTTTTTTTGGCGAGTTTTGAGTCTGTATCAACTCTCATGTTCCTGCTCTGTCACTCGCTGGCTGTCCATCCTGAGGTGCAGCGCCGTTTGCAGGAAGAGGTGGACCAACTGCTGGGGGATGGTGAAGATGGCTGGACATATGACAACCTCAAACAGTTAACGTATATGGATATGGTGATCTCAGGTAAATAAGCTTTCTCCCCTTATAGCTCACAAATTACTCCGGCCTTTGTAAGCATTCACCATTTACACTAGCAATCCGACCCGGCTTCGCCCGGGAACGGTTATAAATGCATTACGTGATAAGCGCTTTTTTTTATTCAATGTCAATGAACAACGACCAATATCGGTTTTACGTCTTTGCATGATGGACTAAAATCACTGACTGGACTATTAATTATATTATCATGGAGATGCATGTGCAACAAATTCTTGTCAGACGTAATTTAAGAATGGTGAGGTGCATGCTACACAAATCCCCCTTCCGTCCAATCTTAACTTGACTGTGAATTTTGCGGAACGAAAAGTTCACATGCGAAATGAAGAAAAGCCGAGTTGCACTTCCAGGGAAACACCAAACACAACCTCTCTTCTCTAAAGTGTTTAACTCAACAGGACTCGACAGTTTGCTGCTGGCTGTATCTGGGGCAATACTCTCGTCCGCTAGCTAAGCTGTAACTGGGGTGGTTGACTCGCCCACAGCTAGCTTGTAAACTGTCGCCTTAAAAAGCGCACGGACGCCAGTGTTCTTTCGGCCTTTTCACTGAAATCGTTAGTGCTTGACTTTCTTTGGTCATAAATAAATTATTTTCTGCAGAAACCTTCCTCGAGATATCCTTCACAGAATGGTGAAAACCGCATCAAAATCCATTCAGTGGTTCTCGAGTTTACCCGTAACATCCGAGAATCGGGGACTTTGTTTTATACCAAGTAGAGATTTCTCTCTCTTCCCTTCTTTCTTTTTTCCTTTCTTTCTTTGTAATAAACCAAGTCCCTTAGTAGGGATATCGACTGTAATATTTAATGGGCGCCACCTATATTTACATCTATTGGAGATGATCTATTTATGTTGCCTGGGCTTTACTGGTGGAGAGCACTCGAATCTAATCTACAGATGTGAGGTGATATTTCAATAGTCAGAACAGCGGATTGTTTGTGAAATCAATTAGACAATATTTCCTTTACAAAACACCCACCCTTGTACTTAATAAAGAACAAAAACATTAATGTAAACGCCTGTAAGAATTGGCTTATAGGTTTGATATGACATTTTATCTAATGTGAAGATTACTTTCGTCACCTGAGCACTGTCTTTCCCCTTGTGGAAGAAAACAAACTCTTCTCCATTCTTCTCACAAGTGAGAAGAAATCAAAATTTACAAACTTGGTTACTACCCACAAAGCCGTCCTGGTGCTCTTGTAGAGAGATGGATTTCTTAACTTAGCTGACAACTGTTGAGTAATTAGCGTTGTGTTTATCGATAGCTTACTTCAATGATGCTTGTTATCGCCTGACATGCCGTATGGTAGGCCTACTCGACACTTGACGAAGAGTAAAAACTTAAAATCAATCCCTTCTTCTTCTTCTTCTTCTTCTCCTTCCCCTTCTTCCTATTCTTCATTTCCCGTTTTCAGTTCCCTGGGTCGGGTTGTGAATCTAGGACCTCCACAGTTGTCGATCCCTCCACAGTTGTCTATCCCTCCACTGTTCATTTCCTTCTTTCAATACTGTGCCCGTTTTGACTGAAGTCCAACGACCACATATGCATTTCACCAAAAATCAGTCAGCACGAGAATATAAACATCTCAGGGCGCCTTATGGGTTAAAGTTACAACAATAAACACGATCAAAAAATGCTTTACTGATCTTCGGCTCGATGCAACAATAAGGATAGAAGGGAAACTTTGAAAAAATCGCAATTCCTAAAATAATCTCATTTTATTCATAATTTAAAAATTTGACTCTAAAATAATGTCATAAAAGCATTGAGAATGCAAGAAAAATTCATACACTTTATGTACAAAAACACATAATCATCAACACATGAACACTATTGGATTTGAACAAAAGCCAAAATAGCAGTCCTGTTGACTTTGTCCAAATTATTTTTATATAAAACGGTAGGATATTCAGGGCAAATCAAATCGTCCAGCCTGAATCCTACTTGACTAGCATTCACTTGTTGAAAGAACATTAATATTGAACTGTTTCACTTGTTGTCAAAATCACTTTGTTTATGAGTTCATTTCTTTAAACGAAAAACTATCACTTTCCAGGAATCATAATTCAAAATCGGTACATCAAATATCATAACAATGATTTAAACACAAAAATATCGATTTGTAGGACATTTGAACATCATTAAATAACAATATTTAAACACTATGAGCATGGATTCCAAGAACTTCGATGATGAGCAGAAAATTTATTACATCATCTGTTCTCGATCCGAAAATAACAATACCGAGTGCATGACTCAACTAGAAATTCATGGTTCAAAAATAAAAAAATAAAACATTACTTTAAATGTTATCTAGAACATCCAAACATTGAGCTTTCAAATAATTGAAAATATCAGTCTGAAAATTGTCATCAAAATAGTAACAAATACTGTCATCAAATAGTTATTCTTTAGCAGAATATGGAAAATTAATCTTTACAAAATTTTATATTTTATAATATTTATAACTTCAATAGGATCACAAATATCCTTGAAATGGTAGTGGCCCATTCTATTGATGTGTCAATAGTCACCTGATCATATTTTTATTTGACAAACGCTAAGGTATCATTGAAATATCAAGGTTTATAATAAACTTGGGTTGACAAGTACTGGGAAAATATCTGTAGAACACGAGAATCAAATGTGAAACATAACTGTGATGGTTGCATGAAATAAACATTGGTTACCTAATTCGACGAAAGTGTGGTTCGTAATTATTATTTTTAACTTCCATATTTTTCCAACATATTTTATAAAAGCCTTCTAACCCTCACAGAGGTTGATGCTTCACGTAACGACGATTTCATTCCTGCGACTTAATTGCACAATTTGAATTACAAAATTCAAATATTTCCACACACAACATTTCTCCTCATATTATACATCATTATGATAACCAAGCCCTTGCCTGTTATCTAAATGGAAGACTAGGAAGCTAGTAAGCTCCACCAATGAGTTTACTACAAATTTCACCATCACATTAAATCTTAGTATTTTTATATCGTGTCTACTCATGGTCAAACGTTTCATCAAATGACGTTACCCAAATAATTTACTATTTATATAAACTCTAGCAAACCCTATTTCATACATTCATTTTTCTTTCTATTTTGATAACCTTGCGTGTCTCTACCTGATTTGACTGTATAACGCAATTATTATATGCTTCCAATATTATTTTGTTATTTCAGAATGTGGGCGTGCGTCTTACCACTAACCTTCGGAAAAACAATCATCCGAAGTAGTTAACTGTTTCGGATATCCAATTGATAAATCCACATAACATGACATGATTATTATAAGTTACCAAATTATTAATATTAATATTTCAGAAAATGAAAATAATTATCATTATTATTAAATCATTATTATTATTATTATTATTATTATTATTATTATTATTATTATTATTGTGATGGCCATGTTTGACATACAGTGTGCTTGTGCGGTACTGGTGTATTTATCGAAAAAACTGTTATTTGTGGAAGTGAGAATTGTATTCCAGCTTGGGAACAGGTCAGTGTGTATCGTAGTTCATTGTTTAAATTACGGTGCTCACTAAATTGTATTCCTCAAATCAACTTCATCGAGTGTAGACTGGATTTGTTACGTGATTTTGGGGTTAAGTTTTATCGTGTACTATTAGCTCATAGAGCATGAAGTTTCCTCTGTGACAGGAAGTGACGTAATCTAATCGTATTATCCAAAGCCATCTGAGCTTAGATTAGTAGTATAGTCAACAGAGCCTATAGGTTCCGTCGTTAGGGGGCAGTAAGAAGGTCTGGCCTACTTCGGCGGCCATTAGAGCCCCGCTACCTAGGGTACGAGCTTAATAATAGAGCGAGGGTCTGGACTCTTTGGAGTCAGCGCTATTTTCTTCCCACACCACTGGCCTGACCTACACTTTACCAGTTTCGGAACATGAATCGTCTTCTAACGAGCCAAGAAAGAGATGCGAACTGGAAAAATGAGGTATGGCCTCGATTGTCTAAGGTGAATATAACGGGAGAGTCATCGAGTGATGGGGCAGTTGCGGAAGATACAATACTTCTCCCATCCCAACATCTTGATAAACTGAGGAGAACGGAAGAAGAGGCATTGCAGAAATGCTACAATATTATTCAAAAGATGAAGCTTGCTGCGGCGAAACAGAAAAACATGTCCAAGGGTGTGAAGGATGGTATTGTGGAGATGGAGGAGGCCATTGACAGCATTGTCTTCTGTAAGAATGCTAGGTACAAGGAGAAACAACAAGTCGACGAAACCACAATAACTGATCGAGCACAAGCATCAAACTCTCTTGATGACGAAAGAGAAATGGAAGAAAAGGAAAGAGGAGAAGTAGAATCATGGACTAAGGTTGTGTCCAGGAAGAAACCACGAGAGAAAAGGAATCAAATGCAGGTTGAATTGCAGCGGGAAGATTCTCCAGGCAAGAGACAGAGTCAAATGCTCAAGAAGCAACTAACAAAGTCTCGACTGCCAGCTGTGTTAATTAAGCCAGCAGAAGGCAAGTCGTATACCGATGTGTTACGGGAGATTCGGCAGAAGGCAAATCCTGCTGACACAGGAACGGAAGTTAGGTCTATAACCCAGACTAGAGCCGGTGAAGTTCTTGTTACTCTCGGGAGAAGCAATCGAGATAATGCGGCATTTAGCGACTCATTGAAGAATATCCTGGGACAAGATGCGACAGTCCGCAGTCTTAAGCCACAGGTGACAATTGAGATTAGAGATCTTGATGCTCTCACGACCAAAGATGAAGTTTTAGAGTCCATTAAGGATATTATTAACGAACCCTCGGATGGTCTGAGGATTATGGTAACGCAGACTAACAGTCAGAAACAGAGAATGGCTGTTATAACTCTGCCAGAAAAAGCTGCAAATGGTCTTCTAAGGGAAGGCTTGGTTCAAGTAGGATGGGTCAGTTGTAGAGTGAGGCGGAGAATATCAGTTCTTCGATGCTACCGATGCCTTAGTTATGGTCATATAGCCAAAATTTGTGAGGGCCCTGACAGAAGCAAGTCTTGCTTCTACTGTGGACAGAATGATCACAAAGGCAAGGATTGCATCAACCCAAAGAAGTGTGTCTTATGCGAGGAGAGTGGCGTTACGCAGCAGGATTTGTGTCATGTGGCCGGATCGGGCCAATTTAAGGTGTTCCGAGAGGCCCTGGAGAAAGCGACGTTCCTGAAACGAAAATGATCCGAGTTCTACAAGCTAATATAGAAAGGAGTAGAACAGCCCATCATCTGTTGTACCAGCTAGCTGCCGAGAAACAAACTGATCTGCTGTTAATTAGTGAACAGTACCAAGATAAGGAGTCACCTCTCTGGCTTAGAGATCAATTAGGCACCTCTGCTATTTGGATCTTAGACCCTGGAAAAATTCCAATTAAAGAACATGGGAGCGGGAACGGATTCGTTTGGTTAAAGAGTAGAGGAGTCACATATTTTAGTGTCTATCTTACTCCAAATGAAACAATGGGAAAATTTCGTCAGAAAGTCAACTCTCTGGAAGATGCCATTCTTAATACAACTGGAGCAATCATTGTAGCTGGGGATTTCAATGCCAGAGCAGTGGAATGGGGTATGCCACATACCAATTCCCGAGGTAAGTTCATTATGGAAATGGCATCAAGGACAGGGCTTTTGATCTTAAATGTAGGTGCAGTGTCAACTTTTCGGCGTCCGGGTTATACTGAGACCATTCCGGATATTTCCATGGCTTCTGAGACGTTAGTACCACACATCAAGGAATGGAAGGTTATAGAAGACTACACTGGTAGTGATCATCAGTATATTAATTTTGATGTGTGCAGTAATATAAGTGGGAAGAACTTATCTAATCAGAAACAACGGAGATGGAATTTGAATAAGATCCATCTTGATGCATTTAAGGAGGCGTTAGCCAGTGGTGTAGAACTAATTGAGGATATGGAGCCTGACGGAGAGGCTGATGTTGAGACTCTCGTTTCCTCAACTATGAACCTTATTACATTGGCTTGTGATACCTCAATGCCAAGTTTAAGATCACGCCATCGGAAGAGCCCTGCATACTGGTGGACACATGAAATTGCAGAATTGAGGCGGAATTTCCTTAGACTCCGACGTGCCGCTCAACGGACAAGAAATCTGGATGATGCCAATGCCTTATCAGCCGAACATAGAAATGCAAAGAGGCTACTTCGGAAAACCATAAATCAAAGCAAAGCTGAGAGCTGGAGGAAGCTATGTGAGGATATTGACACTGATCCATGGGGTTCAGGTTATAAAATTGTCAGAAAGAAGCTTGGGTCACAAAGAACACCGTGCGTCATGGATGCAAACAGTATGGCCATTATTGTCCAAACTCTTTTCCCAACACATCCAACAATCCCTGAGCATAATTTCGATGTAGATATTGAAATTCCTCTTTTTATTGAGGATGAGTTGAGTAGGGCTACTCAGTCACTGCGAAGCAAAAAATCCCCTGGTCCTGACGGCATCTCAAATGAGATTCTGAAATTAATAATCGAGTTACATCCACAATTAATATTACGAATGTTCAATGAGTGTCTAAAAGCATGATGTTCAGCATCTGCTGGAAGGTCTGTCGTCTGGCGCTCATTAATAAGGGAAAGGGAGACCCGGATTTACCATCATCATACCGCCCTCTGTGTATGCTTGATACAACAGGGAAGCTCTTTGAGAAGCTTCTGAGGGTCAGGTTGCGCCAAGCGATCATGGCAGCGGGCGACTTATCACCAAGACAATATGGATTTCGAACAGGAAGATCGACCCTGGATGCGATACAAGAAATTGTTGCAGCTGTCCAGCGGGCGGAGAATTACAATCACCACTCCCGTCGTGTGGTTCTCTTTGTTACTCTTGACGTAAGAAATGCATTCAACTCTGTCAAGTGGGGTGACATGCTGAATGCGTTGGAGAATACATTTCATGTTCCAAATTATCTCTTACGGATGATAAATTCCTACTTGAAAGATCGTGCCTTGCTTTATAACACGACACAAGGACAACGCAGGGTAGGGATCTCAGCCGGAGCAGCACAGGGTTCGATTTTAGGACCAGATCTATGGAATACCACATATGATAGCTTGCTGAGATCTGAAGTCCCTGATGAAACTATCCTAGTATGTTATGCAGATGACGTTGCTGCTCTTGTAGCAGGAAGAAGTGTCGAGAAGGCACAGTTGCGACTCAATATGGTAATGCGTACAATCAATAGTTGGATGGAAGAACATGGTCTGTCTCTAGCACTTAGTAAGACAGAAATTGTAGTCCTAACAAAGAAGAGAATTCAGACAATACTCCCAATACAGGTAGGAGACATGCAAGTAGAGACGCGGCCAGCAGCAAAATATCTGGGCCTCATGATCGACAATAAACTGAATTTTGGAGAACAAATTAGACGGACTGCAGATAAGGCGGCAAGAGGAGTAACGTCTCTCAGTCGGCTAATGGCCAATGTTGGTGGGCCAAAATCTAGTAAGAGGAGATTACTGATGACAGCCATCCATTCAGTTCTGCTGTATGGAGCGGAAATATGGGCGGATGCCCTGGATAAGGAAATTTATAGGAAGTCACTAGCACAAGTGCAGAGGCGGGGTGCTTTACGCGTGGCATCTGCTTATCGCACGGTCTCTAAAGAAGCAGTTCTTGTTATTGCTGGGATAATTCCAATTTTTTTTCTAGCGAAAGAACGCAAGTACATTTACTGGAGGAAATCGGAAGTAGGTTTAAAAAATGCAAGACGAACAGCAAGAGCACAAACCTTTCACAATTGGCAGATCAAATGGAAGCAAGGACACCGAAGCCAGTGGACTAGGAGAATGATACCCCAGATGCAGGTTTGGACAGAGAGAAAACATGGTGAGGTTGGTTATTATCTCACTCAGTTCTTGACTGGCCATGGATACTTCTGTACTTATCTTAAGAAGATGGGGAAAGTGGATTCACCAGATTGTGTCTACTGTGTTAATGAGGTAGATAATGTTAATCACACCTTCTTCTCTTGTGGACGGTGGGTTCAAAATAGGCAGTATCTTCAAGATCACATTGGTGTAGAGATATCTCCCGACAATATTGTTGCGGTAATGCTACAAAATGAAGAACGTTGGAAACTTGTAGCAAGTTTTGTTGAAGATAACCTCCGAACAAAGAAGACGGATCTGGATCGCCACTGAAGTTGATTCATTACGGAAGAGTGCCCTACGGGCAAATATAAAATGACTCTAGCCTGAAGTAATGTGTTAAACGGTTCCAGGCTTGTGTTCAGAAGTAACGGGGGAGTTTTAGTCGGTAGTCTGTTACTCAGGAGCAGGAGCCCGACACTCTGTGCGTAAATGCATTTCTTCCCCTAAAAAAAAAATATTATTATATCCAAACTGGAATTAGCTTCACGAAACCTTTCGAGAAACGATCAAGCTCGAATTCTGAAATAGGAAGATATCTATTCCTCTACCTAAATAAATTTTAATATTAGAGATCCGACGGCTGATGACCGGGATAAAAAATGACAAAATCAAACTAAAATGCTAATGATGCTTGTCCATAGATTCAAATCATCGAATCCAAAAATCTGAACGCAGGAAATGTCCAGATCTAGGCTTCCCATGCCTCGAAGCGTAATTTGCGACAGCAAATTACAAAAGAAAAATATGTGTTGATAAATCTGTAGAAATGGAGAATTCCGAATGACTAAGCATAAGAATAATTCAAATGTAGCTTACATTCTTGTAGATGTTGACGATGAAATTCTGGTTAGAACCAGACTATTCCATTCTTCGATCCCATTTTGACCCGTACCTAAATCCTGGTATCGGCCTCCATTTTCTACCCGCAATATGTCTAGCAAGACATAGCGGCTAGTTTATTCGTTGCCTTGACATAATCTTAAATAATACTGTTCATGATAACAGCTCTAATAGCTGAAGCTATTAGCTTGAAAGAGACTTGATCTTAGAGATCCGTGGTAAAAATACCAGACGTAACATAGTCGCAACAGTGACACATTCAGTACTGTAACGCTTTTATATTTGTCTTCATTGGCTCCTTTATAAAGAGCCAACAACAACAACAACAACCCACATAACTGTATAAAAATAATATCTTGTTGTTGTTGTTGTTTGAGTCTTCAGTCTTTTGACTGGTTTGATGCAGCCCTCCATGCCTCCCTGTCCTGAGCTAATCGTTTCATATCTACATAGCTACCACACCCCACATCCGAGGCAATCTGTTTAACATATTCTAACCTTGGTCTACCCCTACAGTTCTTGTCCTCGACCCTTCCTTCCATAACTAAGCTTGCTATTCCTGGGTGTCTTAGTATGTGCCCTACCAACCTATCTCTTCTCTTCATTAGCAGTCGCCAGAAATATCTCTCCTCTCCCACTCGGCTTAATACCTCTTTGTTTGTAATCCTATCTACCCATCTGATCTTCATCATTCTCCTGTAACACCACATTTCAAATGCTTCAATTCTCCTCTTTTCTGCTACACCAATAGTCCAAGTTTCACTTCCATAGTGCGCCACGCTCCAGACAAAGGCTTTCAAAAATGACTTCCTAATACCTAAATCTATATTCGATGTCAGCAGATTCCTTTTTTGTAGAAATGCTTTCTTTGCCTGAGCCAACCTACTTTTTATATCCTCTTTGCTTCGTCCATCACTGGTTATTCTGCTTCCTAAGTAACAGAAGTCTCCTACTTCCTTCAGCTTTTCACCTGCCAATTTCATCTCCATAGAGGTTTCTGATTTATTTCGGCTGCATTCCAGTATTTTGGTTTTACATTTATTAATTTTCATCATGAATTCTTTCCGTAAGACGGAGTCCATACCATTCAAAAACTCATTCAAATCCTCAGGCTTGTCGGCCAAGATGACGATGTCATCAGCAAATCTCAGAGTTGAAATTATTTCTCCTTGAATCTTCACTCCCACTTTACATTTTTCTCTAATTTCCTTCATTGCTTGTTCAATGTAAAGATTGAAAAGTATGGGTGATAAGTTGCAGCCTTGCCTTACACCTTTCTGAATACCAGCTTCTCTCTCATGTCCTTCAACTCGAATGACTGCTGTCTGGTTTCTGTATAGATTGTATATCACCCTCCTATCCCTGTACTTTATTCCAATCGATTTCAAAATGTCAAACAATTTAGTCCAATCAACGTTATCAAAAGCCTTTTCTAAGTCTACAAAAGCCATGAACGTTCTCTTATCTTTCCTTATTCTACCTTCCAAAATCAGCCTAAGACTTAGTACAGCTTCCCTTGTTCCTACATTTCTCCTGAAACCAAACTGGTCTTCACCCAACTCCGTTTCTATCTGGCTCTCAATCCTCTTGTAAATTATTCTAGACAGGATCTTTGAAGCATGAGTAATCAAGCTGATTGTACGGTAATCTTCACATCTGTCAGCTCCCACTTTCTTTGGTATAGGGATGATTACATTCTTCTTGAAATCAGGGGGTACCTCACCTGTCTCATAAATCCTACACACCAAGTGAAATAACCTGATCAGATCTTCATCTCCTATGCAGCGTAGCAACTCAATCGGTATATCATCTATGCCTGGTGCTTTGTTCCTGCTTAAGTCTTCCAAAGCTCTATCAAATTCTGATCTCAATATTAAATCTCCTTTCGCATCCTCATCAATTTCCTCCTCCCTTTCCATTACATGATTCTCAATCTCCTTTCCCTTATACAAACTCTCTATGTAAGCTTTCCATCTCTCAACCTTTTCTTCCCTATCTGTTAGAGGCTTTCCATTTGTGTCCTTAATATTACAGCACTTAGTCTTCTTTTCTCCAAAAGTATTCTTAATCCTTCGATAAGCTGTGTCTACTTTTCCTAATTTCAGACAATTTTCTATACCTGCACATTTCTCTTTCAACCATTCTTCTTTCGCTTCCTTGCACTTCTTGTTAACCTAATTTCTCAGACGTCTGTATTCTGCTTTCCCCTTTTCGTCTCTTACATTCTTGTGTTTCCGCCTTTCATCCATCAATTCTAATATATCCTGAGTGATCCACGGTTTTCTACCTATTCTTTCTTTCCTACCAATGTTTTCTTCTGCGGATTTTGTTATTTCATTCTTCAAAAGTGCCGATTCGTCTGCAATTGAAGTTTGTTTAGGGTTTTTCATTAGTCCTTCCTTTATACTCTTCTTGAATCTTTCGTTTACATCCTTCTCTTTCAGTCTGTCTATTGCCCACCTTTTTGGCTTTTGACTTTTCTTCAGTTTCTTCAACTTTAATCTGCATTTCATTACAACCAGATTGTGGTCAGAGTTTATGTCAGCACCAGGATATGTTTTACAATCCAAAATCTGGTTTCGAAACCTCTGCTTGACCATAATGAAGTCGATTTGGTAACACCCTGTATCTCCTGGTCTCATCCATGTGTATATTCTTCTATTGTGGTTATTGAATAAGGTGTTAGCTATGACCAACTCATGCTCGGTGCAGAATTCTATCAGCCTGCTTCCTCGATCATTCCTTTCACCTAATCCGAAATCTCCTACTATCTTCCCTTCTCTCCCTTTTCCTACCACAGCATTCCAATCTCCCATTACTATAACATTTTCATCACCCTTGATATACCTCAGAATTTCGTCTATTTCTTCGTAGACCTTTTCAACATCCTCATCATCAGCTTGACTGGTAGGCATATAGACTTGTACCACTGTGGTGCAGGTAGGTTTAGTATTGATTTTTGCTACAATAATCCGTTCACTATATTGCTCATAATATTCCACCCGCTGTCAAAGTTTCCTACTCAATACGAGGCCAACCCCTGCTTGGCCATTGTTTGATTTAGTGCTAATGACCCTATAGTCTCCTGACCAAAAGTCCTGTTCTTCCTGCCAGCGCATTTCACTAATCCCAACCAAATCCAACCTCAACCTATCCATTTCCCTTTCTAAGTTTTCTATCCTTCCACTTCCTAGCAGACTTCTAACATTCCACGCTCCGATCCGTTGAATGTCAGATTTCCTCTTTGTCACTTCTGTGATGTTAACCCCCTCTCGAGTAGTCCCCACCCGGAGATCCGAACGGGGGACTAGTTTACCTCCGGATTGAAATTTTACAAGGGAGGAGGCCATCATCACATGTAATTATGCATAGGTGCATATCCTCGGGAATAGCATACGGCTGTAGTTTCCCGTTGCTTTCAGCCGTGCAGCAGGACGCAGTGTAGCCATTATTTGGCTTATATTATCAATATCTTAACCGTCTATAAGACTAGTAAAGAATTGATTTATTCTGAAAGACTGCTACTCCCTTTCAGAATAAGTAAAGAGCAATTCTACTAACAAAAATACTAACCTTCTACCGTACTAACAATTAAATACCAAAATTCTACTAACGAAAAAAATACTAAATTACAAAATGTAATTGATTTTCCACAATGCAATTTAGATTGAAAAACGCGCATTTCAGATTCCAAATAATCACAAAGTGCAATTGATAGTCAAAATACTTACAAAATGCAATTTAGATTGAAAATACTTACAATATGTTATTTAGATTCAAAATACCCACAAAATGCAATTGAGAATCAAAATACTTGCAAAATGCCCACCATTTAGATTGAAAATACTTGCAAAAAGCGGTTTAGGTTGAAAATACAAAATGAAATTGAAATTCAAAATACTCACAAAAGTTCCATCCCCTATATTGAATGACTTACTAAAAAGCAATTTAGATTGTACTAAAAAGCAATTTAGATTGACAATCCTTACAAAATGCAATTGAGGTTGAAAACACTCGCAAAATGCAATTTAGATCGAAAAGACTTACAAAATGCAACGTAGATTGAAATCACAAACAAAATGGAGTGTAGATGCAAAAAAAAAATCGCTAAATGTAATTTAGATACACGGGGATCCAATTAACAAAAAAAAGTGCGGGAATCTTAAAGAGATAAAGAAATCAAGAGGTCTGACCCCTCGAAGAAGGAAGGATCAGGAAAGATGAGACAAGGGCTAAATAAGGCGGGAAAGTGAAAGACTCCATAGGCCTCAGATACCCTAATACCGTCGGGGTCGGAAAGGAACAAGAGTTGACCAAGGGAGGTCGACAGGAAAGAAGACGGAGAGGGGCCCGGCACAAGTAAGTGGAAGCAATAATATCTTACTTTTTCCGTTTTTTTAATTTTGTCTTATTTGACTGGAGAGGGCGCCAATTTCCAAGTAGTTTTGGAAATAATAATATTTTATGAGCACAGAATAATCTTTTATCACGGGTTGTAAGGTGATGGAACACAACAGATAGCTTGCGATTTCTGACCAGACACGAATTATTATACATATAAAAAAAACAAGTAGTGCTAACTTGGTGTTTATTTAGTTTAAAGTGATACGAGCATGAGTTAATCATAAATGGAACTTACTTATAATAATGACCTAATAAGTAGATTGGAGCTTACCATATGGACGGTTGTATTTTGGGCATATTTATAAATTATAGTGGGAAACTTTATTAATCCATTTGCATTCTCCGTGTAGATAACCTCGAAATGGATCCTCCTTCTGTATAGAAAATCTTCCTTCAACTTATTACTTGCACACATTATCTTCCTTCCACAGATAGACAGTAATAATCTCCTTTTGTCTTCCTTTCAATGTATTATTGATACCTATATATATATCATAGGACAATTGCAGACCATTCGATTTAATACGTTATTGAAAACTTTGTTTCTTCTTTTCTCACTTTTCCTTTCTTAATCATGACAATGTGCCAACAACTCTAATAATCTCTTCTACAGTCCACCTCCTGCTAATCTTTTACTTATATATTCCATGGATCATTATTTTTTGAGGCAGTATCAATATACACCATCCTCTTCACACCAGTAGTGCCATCTATCGGATCAGCCATCTTGTATACAGTATACGTGAAGCGCTAAACACATATCAAAGTGCCAAGTAACATCTCCTTCACGAAGAAAACAGTCAAATTAAACCACTAAACGACACCCATACGTAAGACCAATATACATATAATATCCCGCCTAAATCTCTCTAAATGTAACTTCCATCTTATGATATGATTGATTGATGAAAATGAAATGATATAACATATTTACAGTAATAATAAATTTGATAACAAATCATGATTAGTTCAACACTATTACATTCGCCCTTCATGAATCCATACTTAATTAAATGATGGAGGAATTAATGAACCCACATGTGAAAATACAAGAATAAAACATATTTAGAATACATAAAATATTATACACTTGATAGGCATCCCATTGAATTTAATCAGATAATTAGTTTATTGGGATCCTAATTCTTCGAATTATCTCAAAATATCACTTGAGAATCATATTTCTCACACGTTTATAATCATAGCACTGACACACGCATAGTATGGTGCAACCAATAATTTACCAGGTCATTTATCAAATTCATTTATTTCATTTCCTGACCTGATTTTATATATATAATATATATGTATATAAGGTTGTATAATTGTGCGTATTAAGACACATAAATCAATATTTCATAACTAAACATTGACTCAAGTACACAGAGACCAATATACATAGAGGAGGAAACATGCATGACTCAAAATATGATTTGAGGTCTCTAACATTCCTAGGTGGAGCAAAATCTAAAATTTTCTCTATTCTACTCAATTCAGGCGATACACCACAGGTTGAAACTGTGCGCCCAAGGAAAGTTATTTCCTTCCTACAAAATGATGACTTAGATAATTTTAGAGTACAACCAGCATTTCCAAATTTCCGAAATACTGTTTCCAAATGACTAAGATGCTCTTCAAACGTTCTAGAACTTATTGCTAAATCATCAACATAAATTGTAACGAAATCTCCTTTATCATTGCCTAGTGCAATATTTAATGCCCTTATAAGTGCTGCCGAACTACTTTTTAAACCGAATAGTACACGACAATAGTGATAAATGTTATACTGAAAACAAAAGGCTGTTTAAGGTCGATCCTCAATTTTCAAAGGTACTTGCCAAAAACTGAAAGTGAGATCAACTGCAGTAAACCATTGTTTACTCTCTAACTTCTGAACTAATTCTTCTATAGACATGGATCTCAATTGGTCAGAAGCAATATGCTTATTTAGAGTTCTTGCGTCAAGGCATATCCTTACCTTTCCAGCTTCCTTTTGCTCTATCACAAGTGAATTGACATACTGACTATTTGAGGGTTCGATGATGCCTTCTGCAAGCATAGAATTAATCTGTTCCTGTACAGCTAATTGTGGTTTATGGGGTATAGGAAAACGACGACCAACAAAAACACTTTTATCTTGAACATTCAATGTATGTGTATAGCAATTTACTTTGCCAATTTTACTAGAAAATATACTTTGATTGCGTAATAGTACGTCAAACAATTGGTCTCTCTGACTAGACTCCAACAGACCTTCACCACATTTCTCATATAAGGCATCATACAAATCATCTTTAAACCTTATATTATTCATAAAAGACCTCGTAGAAATAGGATCCAACACAGTGAATACCTGAAAATTAACAACTTCCACCTCTTCCAATAATTCCCTAATTACGCTAATTTGCTGATTTACGAAGCCTTTCTTACTATGTTCATATAATTTAATTTCTTCCTCCTTACCTGACCACATAAATTTGATACATGCCTTCCCATAATCAATCTGTGCAATATGTGAAGGCATCCAATCACTCCCTAAAATAACTTCATAAAGCAGATGTGGAACTACTAGACATACATGGGTTCCCAGAACTCCATTAATAAACATTTCAATAATTACTTGCCTAGAAATGAGCCGTGACCTCTGACCTACTGCTGTAATTACAAATGTGGATTTGACAGGCGTCTCTTCAATTCGAACTCCTTCTAACTTCATTTTATTGTACAATTCTAAGCTAACACATGACCTCTGACATCCTGAATCAAATAAAACGGTGCAACGCGCCCTTCACATGTGAATTTCAGAGACGGTATTTATAATTTCAACAGGAGACTCTTGGCTACAATTTTCTACGTCATATAAAAGTTCTCCCTCAACTACTAGGTCATCTGAAACAGATATGGTAGGACATTCTGAAATGATAACAGACTGATGATCTGACCTGGTATCACAGCCTACTATTAGTTTAAATTTCCATGTCAATTTTCTTGAGAAGTACTTGGTTCTACTCTCTGTTCCCTATTTTGTATATCACTTTGGTTATGTACATTTCTCCTTTCTTCATTTCTATAATTACCCTGAGGTACATACCGTCTATTATAATTTTGAGCATTTTTATTATCTCTTTGACTATAGGTATTATTTGGCGATTGATTACTATTTCTATTATGATTATAATTACCCGATTGGTTATAACGGTAATTATTACCATTCTGTGATCTCTGATCCGGTAAAGAGCGATTATCATAATTATTTGCTTGCTGTTCCCCTATATTACATAAAGCATCGAAACTAGTAAGCAATTTCTCCATCTCCGAAATCGTACATATTCGTTGGATACAAGCTGCTTCCTTCACCCTGTATGGAAAATGCTTCAGCAGCAATCTCACAACATCACACTCTTGAGCGATACCATCTAAATATTTACACGTAAGCACTTGACTTAGGAAATATTCCGTCATACGGCTGTTCTCTCTACTGTTGTACTTACCAAACACAATGCTCTCACGTTTTTGCCCTTGAATCTCCTCATTCCAATATTTATTGCAAAATTTAGCCTTGAAATCCCTGAAATCTACCAGATCACTCTTATACACTGAAAACCAACTACGTGTTTCACCCACAAATGCCTGATCCAATGTTTCTATCAAGTGACTCCATTCAATAGATTTATCCTCTAACCTCTCTCTATATCGACTCCCTACTATCTCTAAAAACTCCACTGGTCATCCTTGTCTATTATTGAATTTAGGTAGTTCAACTTCTTTAACACAATTACCTAAAACCCTACTCTACTGAACAATCCTTCCTGTCTAAATTGAGATTTTAATCTTGCCTCAAGATCTTCTATCCTTTTGTCTGCCACCGTTTCCATCATTTCTATCTTTTCCTTCAAACTGTTCTCCTTCTCAGTTAACCTGCTCTTAAGAACACACTGTTTCTCCTGAATTTCTTGTAGACTCTCATAATTCTTCACGTTATTTTCCTCTACTTTTGTACTTAACTCTGTCTGTACTTTCTCTATCTCTGCTCCCAACTGATCTTTTACCTGCCTAGTCTCTACCTGTACCAGGATCTTGAATTTTTCACTCTGCGTAGTGAGTTTCTCTTCTATTTTGCCTTGCACTTCTTTTCGTTTATTATCGACATCTGTTATAATCACTTTAGCTTTATCTTCCATCATATCTTTAATCCTATCCTTAATATTCCGTTCCACCCCTTAATACTCTCTTCCAGAATCCCAAACTTTCTATTCAACTCCTCATTCACTTTGACTACACTGTCTAATCTCTCTTTCATCTCATTATTATTCATGTATAATTTGTCCGTCATCTCTGGATTATTAGTATCTATCTTTCGACTTGTAGCTTCTATTTTGTTATTCGTAGTCTCGATTTTGCTACTTAAATCTTGCATGATGTTCAGTGTTAACTTTTGAAAACCTTCCCTGCTTTCTCCCTCCTTACTACTTGTATCAGGGTCTACCGCCACTAACCTTGTATAATCCTCATCATTCTCACCTTCCTTACTCCCCTCCTTATTAATTAATTAATTAATTAACTCTAGTCACAAGTGCTCCTTTATCGGTCTCTGGTCTACTTCGTAATTCTATTTGGATTTCTTTTTCTTACATAACAAAATTTACTGTAAAGCACAATTATACTTTTCCCTTTGCTGACCAGAAATACTATCATTTTTCGCGCCTTACGTTGGGCTGCCAAATGTAACGTTTTTAAATTTGTCTTTATTTGCTCATTTATAAAGAGCTAACAACAACAACCCACATAACTGTATAAAAATAATCTCTTTTTTTTTTCGTTTTTAAAAATTTGTCTTATTTGACCGGAGAGGGCGCCAATTTCCAAGTAGTTTTGGAAATAATAATATTTTATGAGCACAGAAAAATCTTTTATCACGGGTTGTAAGGTGATGGAACACAACTGATAGCTTGCAATTTCTGACCAGACACGAATTATTATGCATATAAAAAAATAAGTAGTGCTAACTTGGTGTTTATTTAGTTTAAAGTGATACGAGCATGAGTTTATCATAAATGGAAGTTACTTATAATAATGACCTAATAAATAGATTGGAGCTTACCATATGGACGGTTGTATTTTGGGCATATTTATAAATTATAGTGGGAAACTTTATTAATCCATTTGCATTCTCCGTGTAGATAACCTCGAAATGGATCCTCCTTCTGTATAGATAATCTTCCTTCAACTTATTACTTGCACACATTATCTTCCTTCCACAGATAGACAGTAATAATCTCCTTTTGTCTTCCTTTCAATATATTATTGATACCTATATATATCATAGGACAATTGCAGACCATTTGATTTAATACGTTATTGAAAACTTTGTTTCTTCTTTTCTCACTTATCCTTTCTTAATCATGACAATGTGCCAACAACTCTAATAATCTCTTCTACAGTCCACCTCCTGCTAATCCTTTACTTATATATTCCATGGATCATTATTTCTTGAGGCAGTATCAATATACACCATCCTCTTCACACCAGTAGTGCCATCTATCGGGTCAGCCATCTTGTATACAGTATATGTGAAGCGCTAAACACATATCAAAGTGCCAAGTAACATCTCCTTCACGAAGAAAACAGTCAAATTAAACCACTAAACGACACCCATACGTAAGACCCAGTTCTCTCCCTAATGTCCACATTTCTGATTTTAACCCTCCGTGTCTTCTCTATTATTCCTGCATGATAATGTCTATCACTTGATATGTTACCTTCGAAAAATAAACTGTGTTCCACTGTCTGAAAAATATAACTAACACTTTCGACCATCACTTGGTCCGATATTTTAAAGTATAAAGTAACGTAGTACCAGTAACCATGTACTGTTCGAAGATTCACTCTTTGAACTATCAGCGAAGAGTTAGCGACCATGTGCTTCGAAGAAGTCAATAAGCACTGTTAGCGACCATGCGCTGTGAAGTAGTGAAGTGAGTATTGAGTGCTGCTGGGCCCGTAATTTATACTGTACAGAGCTCTCCTCTGACGTCACAGTGGAGTAAGTCCTCTATCATTAAACTGCTCATATCTCGGCTACCAATGATCCGATTTTCTTCTGATATGGCTCCTTTTTCTTTTTCCCGTGCCAGTAAAATGGTATGCCTTGAAAGTTTCTTTCCAATCGGGAAATATTTAATTAAAATATAGCCTCGATTATGACGCGGCAAGCGCCACTAACCTTTCTGTTGCCTGCATATTTCTTCGATTCCAATCTAGAGCAAATGTCGCGCGCTATTCAAACCTTGCGCCAGGGACTTACAATATGGGCCGGTGATCTCCAATCTGCACAAGGGGATTTGGGAACAATATTTCTTTTCTTTAACTCCTCTTTTCTCTTTGCTTTCCTTCACCGTATCTATCCACCTCTTTCTGGGCCTTCCTCGTGGTCTTCTTCCTGGTATTTTCTCCATAATTTTTTTTTGGTACTCTATATTCTTCCATTCTCATCCTATGTCCGTACCACTAGAGTTTACTGGTCTCTATCTTGTCTTGCAGATTTGGGAACCCAGTTCTCTCCCTAATGTCCACATTTCTAATTTTATCCCTCCGTGTCTTCTCTGTTATTCCTCTAAGGAACTTCATCTCGGCTGCTTAGATTCGACTTTCATCGCGTTTTGTTGTGGTCCAAGTACCTGATGCATATGTCAAAATCGGTGTGTAATACAATGAGAATAGAACTTTCTTGCATTTCTCCGAGACTTTCTGGTTCCATACTGAACCTCTCACACACTGGTAAAACCCATTAGCTTTCCAATTTCTTCATTTAGTGTACCATCTTCTGTGAGTATGCTCCCCAGATACTTACAAATTTTTACCATTTCCAATGGATTTCCGTTGACTTATTCTGGCTTCCTTCTCTCTTGTTTCTTGTCATCACTACAGCTTTACTCTTCTCAACACTTATTTTCATTCCATATTTCTCTATCTCTTGATTCCATACAGTGACTTGTTCTTGCACTTCTATTTCATTTTCTTCCCATATTACTATGTCGTCTGCAAAGAGTAAGGCCTTAGTCTCCTTGCTTCCCATTTTTCGTTTCACACTCTTGTGGATTTCATCCATGACAGTTATAAACAATATAGGGGTTAACACACTTCTTTGTCGAAGTCCTGATTCAACCAATGTAATGAACAAATGATTACAGTTGCCGATGTTATGACGTAATGTGATATATTCATTCATGTTGCTGCAAATATTATAAACTGGTCGCCTTACTGGCGTGCAAGCAACACGGTCTATCGCAGCTCACAACGTCTCTCAGCCTATATATACGGGCACAATCAACCAATATGCGTGGGCAAACTTGCGGCCAATCAGATGTAAGCGTCGTCTCACTTCGCGCCGTCCGAAGGCGAGCTATGTTTAAATTACAAGCGACAAAGATATCGTCGAACATCTCCGAACCAGTGTTCGTAATTTCACGCTTTTCCCGAAGATTCTCCGAGCACTCACGAAGGTAGCCATTTTAGCGCGCAATTCAGAGTTCAAAGGCCTCGTACACAAATAACTCAGCTGACGAAATACTTAAGCTTTCCCTCTGACTTTGGAAATCCTACCCTCTGTTCCATTACAGACTTCTTCAGAGCACAATAATGTGTTATAGCCTATTTCGTATGGTTCTGTATTTTAAAATATAATAGAAGGCATTTTTCTTGCAATAACCACGTGCTTTTGGATTATCCGTGCCATTAGCCCGGTCATTATCCCGGATAATCGAGAGTATACCGATTCTAATTGTGCTTATGTTATTTATGTAGCCTGTACAAAGAAGAGGCCTTAGAATGTAAATTTGTGAGCATCCTTCTTAACGTACACAGAAGGCTCTACATTGCCTATCCTTATAATCTCTCTCGTATTCTAAGAAGACTTCTTGCTATATCAACTGAAGCATACCCATGATATACGTTGTCAAATCCGTTAATCCCATTTGTTGTTAAACAATTCATTTAATTTACCTCATCCTCAACACCTCCAACTTGCTCTTGGCATGAAAATCCTTTTCAACCAAGTCTGGATTTGTAATTTCAGATGGATAGTTCTTAAGGAGAAAGGCTTCCACACACCGGAGCGATCACGATGGCAGTGGCGGTCAAATATTTCCTGCAGAATTAAATAGAGGTTTCAGACGATCACGCGGGCAGCGTTCAGGACAGCGCAGCGTTATACTACGTCGTGTCGATCAGAGCAACTCATTGTATAAGTGAAATTGCATAATATATTATTTGTCGCATCCTGAGTATAAACATATAAGTAGTGGAGTAGTGAGAGTTCTGCTTAGTGTCATGGCCGCCGCGCGAAATTGAAACATTTAAATAGACTTTTCTCTCGAACCCATGGTCAGAGTTTCATGAATGGGGTGTCGGAGGACTTGAGGTGACGCCCCTTTGCTATGGACTACTCGTTATACTTTTCAAAAAAAAAAAATGAAATTTTTGTTTTCGAAAGTAGGCGATAGTTTGAAAACCAAACATGATAGAACGTTGTGCCATGGCTCAAACGAACAGTCTTTATGACCTTTATTTTTTGTAATAAAACGTTTTTACTTTTTATGATTTTTTGAAAACACTCGAATTTTGAAAATCCTATATTTTGGAAACTAGGAACTCTACAAAAAAGTTTGTTTGACGTAAATTAATGGTCCCTACCCCCTCTACCCCCAAAATAAATGTCAAGTCTCTAGGATGAAAAACCTGTAGGTAGTAGTGTGGTAGTGACAGAGCTGCTCCACTTAGCAAGTGGTGAGCCCCTGCGACCTTGGAATGGAAGGAGTCATGCTAGGAGGGCGTGCTTGGATTCGTTTTTTTCGTCTCGTCGTGCTCTTTACGGGAATGTCGGTGTCGAAAAGATGAAAATTTGGAAACACGGTCTTTTTGGGGTAAAACCGTGATTTTGAACTTTTTGCTATATCTCGCGAACCAATCATGCTAGAGGCATGAACGAGGGGTCCAAGGACTCGGGCTAACGTCCTCTTTGCTATGGACCACACGTTATATTTTAAAAAAAAATTTGGAAACTCGATTTTGGGGTAAACACGTGTTTTTTATGATTTTTGCCGATATGTCACGAACCAATAACGCTAGAGACGTGTACGAGGTGTCCTAGCACTCGGGTTAACGCCCCCTTTCAAATGTGGTAGATATTTTTTTCCAAAAAACAATTCACAAAGGGCCTAACGCCGTACATGTTGAAAAAAAAATTCTTTACCGTTACCTGTTTATAATGTTTATGAAGCGTGGTGGTTGAGAGAGACGATACGGCTGGGTGTGTGTGTTTCAATGAACCTGTCGCTGACCACGGTGGCCGTGTTCAATAGATCAATTGATATTTCGACGGATCGGTGTATGACAGAGCGAGCGTGCGTTTTTCCTGATATTTTACCTTTAACGTGTAAACGGTGATGAGAACTTGATTCTATGTTGGTCGAAGCGAGTATCGAAAACAAACGAGCAGGAGGTAAAGGTCATTTGAGCTTATTGGAAGGCTCCGATCTGACTTGACAACAGGTGCAATGGAAAAAATGACCAAGACGCTTGAAGGTGAAATAATCTGACCATTGTGCTGGCAGGGAAGTGCGAAAGGCGTGCACACATGTGTGAAACCACAGGCACGCTAAACCGGTGACATCCTGTCTTGCTTCGTACGTGACAAAATGCAAGTCCATGTGAAATTTAATCTACCGCAGGTGTTCGCTTGGGTGTTATCTGTCCACGTGCGCGATAACTGTTAACAAGTCACATTCTGTTTTGCTTCGTACGTGACAAAATGCAAGTTCAGGTGAAATTTGATCCGGCACAGGTGTTCGCCTGGGACGTTAGCTGCCCACGTGCACGATAAGAGAATGTTCAAAGCATGGGAAAACAAAAGATTATACATGCAACGTAGCATATATAAAGACATGTCGTTATCATTTCCACGCTCACTTAAGTGACTACCTTTGAACACACTGCGTTGCATGAAACCCCTGGTCTTGTTTATCAGCTTTGGTGTTGGTGGAAAATACTTAACCTTGTTGTGGGGTAGGTATATATTTATTTATTTATATATTTATAGATTTTTATATAAATACATGCAATTATTTATTGATTAGGTAATTAATGATTTTATTTATTTATTTGTTTGCAGATAACGTGTATAGCCTACCTGTCCTGTGTCTGTGGGAAATATATTAAAGAAAGAGGAAGACAGACCGATAGAAGAGGAAACCATTTCCACACTAGCCAACGAGACGGGAATATAGCAAAGCATTACACGTCAAGGTGAGATTTGTTTTTTATATATATAACCTGTTTGATTTTGTTTTGTTTATGAAAGGCATAAACTATATGGAATGGATATACTTATGGTGGTTTATTTTATTTCTTTTTAGAGTGTTGGAAAACGCTTGACCTTTGTTAATAACCAGGAACGTGTGTGTTTGGGACCATTGTCAAGCAGTCTACAGCTGAAAACTCAGGTGAGAGTGTTCTTTCTAAAATAATGTCATTTGCTACTGCTACCGATAGCCTAACTTGGGAACCTCTAAACAGTTGTTTCAAATCGCGTGTGTGCTCTGGCCGCGTGGTCAATGTTAGAAAAAGTTTGATTCCCAAAGAATTTTTACAATCTTGTTTTGAAATTTTTAAAATTGAAATTTGTACAGCACAAAGGTTGCATACGGCTTTAAAAGTGAATACAGAACTGGTGTGCGATTTCATATATAAAAAGAAGGACGTGGAGCATAAAGAAACATTTTATATTTGCAGTAAAATGCAAGAGCTATTCATAGCCCATAATTTGGAACAGTGGTATGAAACCCACGTGGTGAATCCCTTGCTATCAAAATTTGATAAACTGCAACAAGGACCGAGTGGCCTTGCCTTAGACAAAATTCATCATCTACAAATCAACATTTGTCAATTCAACCCGTTGAATGCTGGGTCTAGCTATATTAAAACACCACTAGCCATAGCTTTGAAAAAGGCTGTGGTGAATATTAAGAATCGTGACAATGATTGCTTTCTGTGGGCTGTGGCTGCGTACTTGCAGCCAGCTCAAGACCGTAATGGTTGTTGGCCGGGAAAGTACAAGGCCAAGTTTGATGAATTAAAACATACTTTAAATTTAACACGAGTATCGTTCCCTATGGACTTAACCGAGATCCGTAGGTTTGAACAAGACAACCAGGACTTTTCGTTCATGGTATATGGCCTTGATGGTGATGAGATTGTGGGTCCTCTTTATGCCACAAAAGAACCGAAACGACATCACATTCATCTTTTATATCTATCTGAGGGGGAGGTGAATCACTATTGCCTCATTAAAAGCTTAAGTAGATTGCTAAGCAGTCAAGTGCCCAAGCATAATGGTAAAAAGTACATTTGCGACCGTTGCTTGCAATATTTTACAACCCCTACGCTCTTAGAACGTCATAGGGTAGATTGTGTTACTCAGGAAGCGGTGAGATTGATATTGCCACAAGGGGACAAGGCTGTGTTAAAGTTTAAGGACATTCACAAGCGTGACACTGTTCCCTATGTGGTATATGCAGATTTCGAAGCTCTCACTACACCCATGGCGGGATGTGAACCAGATCCCACCATCAGCTCAACCACACCCATTCAAAAACATGAACCCTTTGCCATAGGATTTAATGTGGTGTGTGCCCATGACCCCACACAATCCGTTTACAAATATCGTGAGGGGCCAGATTGTGGCAAATGGTTCTTGAATGAACTTGTCAAGTTGGCCGACCATGTACAGGAATTACTGGACCACCCAGTACCCATGAGCCTATCTCCAGAACAACAGCAGCAGTATGAGCATGCCACGACATGTCATATTTGCGAAAAGCCACTGATCAATGCTGAAGACACCGTTCGTGATCACTCGCACTTTACGGGGGAGTTTCGTGGAGCTGCGCATAGTAAATGCAGCTTGAACTTTCCAGCTCCTCGTTTCATCGGTGTCTTTTTCCAAAATCTGGCGAATTATGACATTCAGTTTTTGATTCGTGAATTGGGTCATGTCAACAAGGGCTCGTTTACCATTATCCCCCAAAACCATGAGCGTTTTACAGCCCTGACATGGAGGTTGAGCAACTTTAGCATTCGATTTTTGGATTCCTTTAAGTTTATGGCGTCCTCGCTAGACAGCCTTGTGAATGGCTTGAATGAGGAGGAATTAAAAAATACTAGAATGCATTTTAATGATTCTGAGCAATTTCAATTGTGCATTCGGAAAGGTATATTCCCGTATGATTTCTGCAATAGCTGGGACGTGTTAAAGCAAAGAAAACTCCCACCACAAGATAAATTTTAATCGAAACTAACACGCAGTACCGTTTCCGATGAAGACTATGCACATGCATGTCAAGTTTGGCGAGTGTTTGGCATGAACACGCTAAGTGAATATGCTTTGCATTACCTAAAACTGGATGTATTGCTGCTCACTGATGTGTTTGAAAAATTCCGTAACTTGTGTCAACACATTTACGGTCTTGACCCGGCTCACTATTACACGAGTCCTGGACTCTCGTTTGATGCCGCTTTGAAATACACTCAAGTGGAATTGGATTTACTCACTGACGTAGACATGGTTCTATTTTTTGAAAAGGGCATTCGTGGCGGCTTTGTGTCACTTAACCAACGCCATGCCGAAGCGAACAATGTCTACATGCCTGATTATTCACCAGACAAACCAGAATCGTACTTAATGTACTATGAAGTGAATAATTTGTACGGTTACGCCATGAGTCAGCCTTTGCCCTATGGAAAGTTTGCTTGGCTGACAGACAAACAAGTGTCAGAATTTGATGTGAACATGGCTAGCCAAGAAACAGGCCGTGGATATGTGCTAGAAGTGGATATTGAATATCCCTCATCCTTGTATGATGAACATGCCGATTTCCCATTCTGCCTTGAGCAAATGGTTCCCCCTGACAGTAAAGTGAAAATTGAAAAACTCATGGGCACACTTTACAACAAAAATCGGTATGTGGTACATATCCATATGTTGGTGCAATGCCTCGCCCAAGGCTTGGTGTTGAAGAAAATCCACAGGGGTATTTCTTTTGCTCAAAAATCATGGCTTGAGCCGTACATGCGACTCAACACAGAGCACCGACAAATGGCAACACAGCAGTTTGAAATTAATTTTTTTAAATTAATGAACAACTGCATCTATGGCAAGTCCATGGAGAATGTCCGCAAATACCGTGACATTAAATTGGTGAATGTCTGGGAGGGGCGGTGGGGTGCCCGGCGGTACATTGCCAAGCCAAATTTCAAATCGATCAAAATTATCGATGAGGATTTGGCTACTATTGAAATGAGTAAGACCAGCGTGACCATGGATAAGCCCATTTACTTGGGTCAAGTCATTTTAGACTTTTCTAAATCGGTCATGTATCGATTCCACTATGAGTTTGCCAAACGCCATTTTGAGGACGTTTCTCTTTTGTATATGGACACGGACTCATTCATTTACCACATTCGCCACTGCAACCCCTATGACGTCATGAGGCAACATAGTGACTGGTTCGACACCTCTTGCTATAGCGCTGACAACGTGTTTCAGCTGCCCATAAAAAACAAGAATGAAATGGGCGTTTTAAAAGATGAATGCGGTGATTCCATTATGACGGAATTCGTAGGTTTGGCTTCAAAAATGTATGCTTACCGCACACTCGACTGTAAGGAAGCCAAAAGAGCAAAAGGTGTAGGTAGGGCAGTGGTAAAATCGCTACGTGTTGATGACTATCTAGCGGTTTTACGCACGGGCAAAGCTATGTCTCATACACAGTGCAGGATACAATCCAGCAACCATCATCTGTATCTTGTGGAACAGAAAAAACGCACCCTCGCCTCCATAGATAACAAGCGTGTGTGGGCTGATGACCTGCTCACTAGCCTGCCCTGGGGTTATGATCGCAAAGAGGAGGAGGTGTGATTTCACTGTATAATCGTTTATGGGACATAGCTTTATGTAACTTGTAGATTTAGTATTTTGTAAATATTGGTTTCTGTCATTGTAAATAGTAGATTTTGTAAATAGTGGCAAACCACTTGGACCATTTGCTCTTTGAAAAGTTCTATGCAAACTTATTTTTTAAATTTTTTGATTGGTAAATAGTGTGATTCTTTTAACGCTGTACAAAGTTGAGGTTTTTTTTGTAAATATGAAATAAGTAAGATTTCTAGTAGCTTTTTTTTTCTTTTTTTTTGAAATTGTAAAATGGTAAACTAAAAAAAGTTTTTTTGGGATGAGTGTGCATGTCGAGAATGTGCTTTTGGAAATAAATAAAGTGGTTGTGTTTGTTCCCAAAGACAGGTGTGAATGTATGAGTGGAGAGAGAAAACTGGTGTGTATGATTGACCAGAGCAAACACAGTGAGGTAGGGTGGGTGGGTGGGGAGGGGGGTAAATGGTCACTTATATACTCATTTTGTTTTAAATAGTTTAGTTTTTTCATTGAAATGTGGTAGACAATAGACATTATTTTTGTAAAAACAGTCTTACCTGCAGTAGTCGTAGACCTCGACGTTTCTCCAAACACCCATAAACTCACTGCAGCATCGTCATGGTCATGCACTTGCATCAACATCATTGTCAAATCTCAACTTTCGACATACACCAAAGGGAAAAATGTGAAAACAGCAAAATAGAAAATCCATGTTTCCATATCACCAAAAACGCAAAACTTAAAACGGACATTTTTAAAAACTGGAAATGGGCATGTGTGAAATTTGAAAATTCAAAAACTTCAAACAGACATTGTTTAAAATGTGTCATCAACAAACTGGAAAAATCCATCTCATCAAAATCGCAAAACTTGAAACGAACATTTTTAAAAATCTGTAAATTGCAAAATGACAAATGGCAGTGTGTGGAATTCATCATGTGTGAAATGTGTAAAATGAAAAAATCAGCCATCAACATCACGATTTTTAAAAATAATAAAAACACAAATCATCGTGCTCTGGTATACCTTTGTTTTTTATTTCATAACTATAAGGCAATTGACAAATGAAAAATAGAATACAAACAAATCCCAATTCCTCACTCCTCAATTCCTCAATGTTTATGTCCATGCATCATCAACTTTCCTTTCATAGCACTCATGACAATTAGGGCTGCCATCCTTTCACCCACTGAGGCATCACTGGATGTGAAACGTTGTTTAGCTTTCTTCAATAACAATTTATCTGCCACATGTCTTAAACCAGGATGACTATGGCGATAAGAAAGGTCATGTTCCTTGCATGCTTGATCCAAAAGATTAATGGGTACATCACCACGTTGTAAACGTTTTTCGAGACGAGTTCCAGGGCCGCAAAAACGATAACCTGGAAGATGGATTTCGAAAGGTAAGTATTGAATCACTTTGTCAATGACGCCATTGCCAGTACAGGTCTGGCATATCCTTTTCCATCGATGGTAAAAAGGTTTGGTCTTCCTCCTCCTCTGTGGACGATGTTTGTGTTTGTTGTTGTTGCTTTTTCTCGCCATGACACTCGTGGAATGATTCAACAAAGTCTTTACATGGACTTTTATGACCGTGATACAGTTTCACTAGCTGGCAAGTCGCACACTGACGCATAGACGGTATTTTTGCCATGGCCACTTGCTTATGGTGATCGTAATCCGTACAGGGTTGCAATTCACTCAACACAGGGTCTTGAGTCCATGATTTTGGTACATGTTGCCAGATTTCTTTCACTGCGTTGGCGGCCACATAATAAATGAACGACTTGGGCAGCGCCAAGAGTTCCTCTTTGGTAAAACTGTCTAGTTTCTTTTTGCACACAAAGAACTTGCCGATGGCTTTGTCCGTAGCATTGCCTTTCTCCATGGTATCACGTGCTGTAGATGTTTACACGTCGCTTGTAGAAATCTCACTGACGTCATTCACAGGTAAATCTTGAGTTATAATTTTGTTCAACAACTCCCAGCAGGCATGAGTGGTTGACCAATGAAAGAGATGCCACGCATGCGATAGGGCTGTATGGGTAATGTTGCCACAGGAACAAGTATCCATGAGCGTTTGCAGGGAGGGGCAGCCCAACTCCATGAGGTCGATACATTGGCAGTAAGACGCCAAAAATGGTTGCAACCATTGACGTTTTTCATTACCTTTCACAAATACCACATTGGCCGAGGACAAGTGTGCTTTCATAACCACATCCAAATATTTATAGGAAATGGTTCCCTGATTCCAGTCTAGTTGCCTATGATTTTCAATCCACTGGGTTTGTTTACGGTCTTTTTCACACAACAAATCAAAAGCATGGGGTGGTTTAAATAGCAAATGCGTAGCTTGTGATATCCAAAACGTGGTACAATCGATCACGGCCACTTGTTTAAATATAAATTTGTTGTCACCAATTTTAAACCCTTGGCAATCCACAATGAGTGTGCGCAACATGTTGACGCTTGTCTGGACCAAGTTCAACTGACGACTGACTGACGATCAGGTGTGATCATGGCATGGACTTACCTGCCATGCTAGTTCCAAAAAAGAAGGTTAGGGTAGGACAGAGGCAAAAGCAAAAAAATAAGAATTTAAGAATTACATCATTTTATTATCATTACACGTCTTACAGGCTTTTCTCATTTTAGGATAAGGACGATAGCAACTGATACAACAATATAGTCTCTTGTGTTTGTAACGTCCATAACACCGATGATGTCCCAATGTCTCTAAACTAGGCGTTTTTGATGGTGAGCTGCTCACCGAAGCACCATGGATACCATACGGCCCACATGTATCGTAACTTGTTTTTTTTTTCATCACCCAGAGACACAAGTGAGGGATAGCTTGAATGGCAGGGTATATTTCCCACTTTCATTCTGCACAGGTAGGGGCAGGTGGGTGACCAGCGCTGATGTTCCTGCATGGGTTCATCGCCCTCCTGCCATTGGTCTATGATGATGGGACAAAAGGCACATTTCACTTCATCTCTTTTTTTTTAATAGTAGAATCCAGCGGCTGCCAAGGCTTGAGGGTTTATGAAAGGCACTGGCCATGTGGCAAAAGTCTTGAAACGTTGTTCCTCAGAGTTTAAATTCATGGATGTAACGTCTCTTGAGGCTTTAAAGCAAGACATGACTGAGCGGCTTGACGTGGGTTGAGCTGTTATTTATACACTCGTCACTTGGTTGGATAGTGGATAATAGTTGACTTGTTTGTGATGAATAATCAGACAGTAGGCCGTCGTATTGGCTGGTACATTGTCATGTGTTTCAAAATCTAGTCGAATGTCGATATTGGATGGCTTGACAGACTCTTCCAGGTAAGAACAGTCAAAGACAATCAGTGGTGCTCTTGCCTTAAACGCTTGGGGTAGTAGCATGGGGCCGTTCTCTTTTTGATAATACGACCATCGAAATTTAGAAAACAAGTCGTACAAAGGGCCAAACTTATTTTTTGAAAAATCCAAATCCAGTCCTTCATAGGGAAACACGGCTCCGTTGAGGAAAAGACGTGCATTTCTCAATTGCAGGTGATCAAATTGCGTGGCATCTTTGGTTTGTTGATACTTGCGATTCGTTTGAAAACCCACGATCAGGTAGAGAGGTCTCTCTGTATAGCGAGCTGTTTTTACAGACCAACTGTGTGTGTTGGTGGTGGGCAATAGCGGATACTCATGGAGTGCCCAGCTTCTAAATTCCATGGGTAGAGGCATATCTCTCTTTACCATTTTGAGTATGTCCAGTTTTTTGCTATCTTCAAGGGTCACATGGGGAACTTTCCATAGCAAGCGTTGTAGTTAAATTTTTGAATCGATGGGGGCATTGTCGGCTCCCTTGAGTGCATTATTATCACTCCTGTCTCTCACCAGATAAAGCACTTGCCTTGCGTTAACCACAATGCGTTGGTGATCTTCAGCAAAGCCTAGAATCAGTTTAAGAGGTAAATATCCAGTAAAGGTCCCATCAGTGTGTACCATCCAGTCATTGGTCGAGTCAGGACACCAACCTGCCATGCAAAGTGTTTTACCTTCTTCCTCACTATAAGAGGGGTATAGTTTCATGACACTGGAAATGCCCACATTTCGAGTGCTATCCACCACGATATCGTTAATGACATACCGCACTTCAGAAAACAGAAAGGCCAAACCATGGTTGGCCAACTTGGATGTGGTGGGTGTAGAGCCATCGGCTTTGGTGAGCCGACCTTCAATCTGAATAACACTTTCATGCGGTAGAGTGTAAATATCTTGGTTGTTGATAGCAAATTGAATTTCATCATTGTTATTGAGTCCAGGTGTTTGAGCTTGATAGGAATGGAGATCAATTCTTACCACTCCTGGTTGCTCCTCGATGTGGTTCGCTATCTCTAGGATAGAATTCATTATGAGGGTTGACGCGGTAACCCAAATGCTGTAAAATCTGCTTGCCTTGAGATGTTAACGTGTATTCACGTGGCAAACAACTAACACCATTCCTAGACGGTGTTGTTGCTTTATACACAAACTTCATAGTGGCTTTAGCACCAACTTGTAAGTCACTGGTGTGGTAGAATCTAGATCAATGAGTTGTTGATCTCTATTGATCAGTCTTAATGTTATATTACTAATACTATCGACAGCCACAGCATGAAAAAGCACCACTGGAGGGTTTTCACGAATAATATACCCATTGGGCGATGTCACAATAAAGTCATATAGCGAATGCGATGGTTCTTGATTGGTGTACACTTGGCTAATAATATTACACGTCACCGACACATGATGGTCCTCAATGAATTTCACTTCATGGTCTGATTCATGTTTTTTGTTGGGCTCCAACACACGTGGTTTAAATCCTAGTAATGGACCAATGGAATCGGGGTGTGTTTTAAAGTCAATGTTGAAGGTAGAGAAAATACTGCAGCGATGAGTGTTGGTATTTCCTACAAGTTCAAACTTGTGCGTTCCGTCGAGAAATGACTTTAAACCATATTGATTGATCAACACCACATAAATGTGTTCATAAATATCATCGATCGTGTATCCACCAGAGTTCAAGGTGAGCACAGAATCATCATAGTAAAACTTGTTGTTCACATTTTCACGTATGTTGTATATTCGATTGTACGTTTCAAGAGAAACAAGTCCTAAACCATAGGGTTTTTCACTCAATTCGATAGGCGGGTAAAAGTCTAGGCTGACTTCAGGTCCACGTCCATGCAGTGTAAACGTTTTACTTTCTGCCGACATACTGGTGGCGTTTTAGTTTATGCTGTGTCTTATATAAAAAAAATAAACACAAACGTCCACACTGTTGGCTGTTAAACGTTTGCTCACGTTTCACATTATAATATAACTTGATCCTGTTTCCAAAATAGGTCACTAGTTCCATGGGCGGGGGCAAATTCCCAAAACTGTCAAAGTACCATACCATGGATCCCTCTTTGACATAAGCTACATAATGCGTCCCTGGTCCTCGGTGATCATCCAAATTGACAACAGCACATTCCTGTTTCCAGGGTCGTGGGGGTAATTGGTTTCGCATAAACACACCTCGAAAATGAGAAAGCTTTAGTTGTTTAGCATAGCTTTCCACTTGTTGATGCGTCAGGGCATGTCTCGCTATGGCTGAGGTTATTTTTTTTTTTTTTAATATTTCGAAATGGTGAAATCCCAAATCCTTGTTGATAAAAGGCTGGCTTTAAATTGGCATTTCTAGCCCCCATGGCAATCGCTTCCATCGTTTCATTGTGTCGCTGACTTTCTTTGAGTTGTTGCTTGCCCTGCTGCGCGGCTTTAATGGTTTTCGCCACTGCACTGGCACCGCCCAAAAGTGAGCCCAGAGCAGCCAACCCGGCAAATAATGCAGGTAAAAATCCCGCTCGTTTGGGGACGGGAATCACTCGCCCTTGGTTTGAAACCTGTCGCTGACGTTTTGGAATAACATGTCTCTGTGCTGCTCGAAGGGCTTTCCTTATGGTCAATACATTATTTTTTCTTTTTTTCTTTCGCAAGGGCTTGGCCACGAATGTTGAAAACCCTGGCTTTGCCAAGGACAAAGTCCTTTTTTTAGTCTTTCTCACTGCATACCTTTGTTTCACCATGATGATAATGACCAACAACCTTTCACAAGAAAGTTTAAATCACAACTAACGTCAGATGGTTATTTCATGGCTGTATATTCCAATTCCACATAAAGTGGGAAATCGTTTATGGTTTTTCCCGCTTGCTTTTCATCCCATGTCAACATGAGGTGAAAGGATAATTCGTCACCAGCATTGACCATTTCATGGTTATGAAGCAACATCCTATGACCATTTATCTTTATTTGTAAATGGTTCTCATCAGGTATGGCATATTTGATGTGAATGGTTCCATCATAGTGTAATCGATAGTGGCTTAAACCCGAAGCAAGCACATAGGTCAAGTGCTGATCATGGACTAGCGGTAAATGGTTTCTGTCATTCACAGGTTTTTCATTTGTCAGATACACTAAAAACACAGATGGGATAAATTTATAAAGCCTTTTCATTTCATGGGTCACGTAACGCTTGGTACAGACATCGTCTTCGTCTTGTGGGTCTTCCACGTGAATAATCCGATGGTGATTAGCGCTATAGCCATTCAGCATAAGCTGGGGCACTTTGTCATAAAACTCATACACTTTGTTATCCACATACTTTTTCGTAGTAACGTCTGTAGACACTTGAGGATGTTTTACACGGGTTAACCGCTTTCCCTTAAAGTCATAATCTCCCTGTTTTGTGCGTGGCACTACTGACCTATCCACATAGTGTTTATTAGCAGGATCTGTTTCCTGTTTAGGATCATGTATGGGGACAGGCCTAGCTTTGGCCATCAACGCACGTCCAAAGACATCCATCGTCAACCTGTAGTAGCAGTCTACTGTTTCTATGACAAGGCTCGGTGTCCTGTATATAGACAGCCGGCTAGCCTGTCTAAGCCTTAGTTGACATGAAGATTATTAAGCAGCAAGAGTCATTCCCCGTGGGGGACATGGTTTCCCATCTCTGTCCCACATCACGTGAACAACGCCATGGTTCACTGTTTCCATCTTCCATTCGCTGCATCATTGTGGGGCCTTCCGGCTGTGGAAAGACTAATCTTTTGCTAACGCTCATCACAGCGCCCAATGGTCTGCGTTTTCAAAATATTTATATTTTTGCAAAATCTCTCAACCAACCCCTCTACGTGTTTCTGGATCAAGTCATGTCTGGATTACAAAAAGAGAATATGGGTTATTTTACATTTTCCATGCAAGAAAATGTGATTTCACCGGATGAGGTAAAGCCTGATTCACTCATGATTTTCGATGATGTATCCACTGAACGTCAAGGTATCATTCAAAGCTATTTCAGCATGGGTCGACACAAACATATCGATTGCTTCTATCTCGGACAAACGTATTCAAAAATGTCCAAACAGTTGATTCGTGACAATGCCAATGTCATTGTTTTATTTCGCCAGGACGAGAGGAACAGTCGTCACATTTATAATGAACATGTGAATCCGGATATGACCTTTCAAATGTTTACAGAATTGTGTGCCAAGTGCTGGAACACTCAACGTCATGCCTGTTTAGTGATTGACAAACAAAGTGAACTCAACCAAGGACGGTATCGCTTAGGGTTTGATCATTTTATTGCTATTTAAGGCCCTGTCTCATTCCCCATCAAGTCATTTGTCAAGACACCATGGCGTTAGCAGAGAGTCAATTGAAAAAGCATATTATTAGAGCAAAAAATACTATTCGCCAAAAGTTTCGTCAATTGAAACAATCACGTGCCAATCATGCTTTGTTTATTCAGCAACATTTAGCACCTCCACTAAAAGCCATGTTGAAACCCTCTTTCAAGCCATCTGAAACGCTACCCACCGTTTCACAAGCCACGCAGACACTGCACGAGGACCCTGAGGAAGAGGAAGAGGAAGATTTGACTAGTGTTAGTAAAGTTGAGAATGAAGAGGAACAAGTGTTTACGCCTCAAAAAAAAAAGCCGCACCCCTTGCAGAGTTTTTGAGAAAAAAGAAATCCTTGGCCATGGTCGATACACCTTGCCCTTCCAGGGCGTCTCCGTTTTCACAACTCTTGGCCACCCCTCAACATAAAGCTCAACTGAAAACCATTTTAATAAAATATTATGGATCAACATTGGAACCCTATTTCACCGATCTATTTATTGGAAACACAGATACCACGTATGGTGTTCGCTATGAGGATGATAGTTTTAAAATTGGCGATTCATCCATTAAATTTGCTCGTACTAAAGCTGTCATTAAAAACATCAACTATAAATTAACGCCAGGACTATTAAAGCTGCTCTTTTCTCGGACCCCCTCTTCCCATGATTATACGTCAGAGGATCTTGACAAATATAAATCCATTTTATTGGATACCCATGCCCACAAAAGACAGTATGATCCCACGCAACAAGTGAATGCCAATATATCTCAAAAATATAAAACCATCATTGCAAAAATGTTTCCCACCAGTCAAAGTACTCGTCGTAAAGTGTCCGCTTCGGGAGTGACATTTAAACCATTAAAACCTCTTGTGGATGTTACCTACTGGCACAATCCCAATAAGCTCGTCCAGCGGCTACAGTTGTTGCATGCCTCACGTCAAGCTGGCCATACCGGTCACGATTGGGAAATTCAAGAAATTGAACAAGAACTTCGAAATGCCAAAATTATTGTTTAAGCCCTCACCCATTAAAATGGGTATTGCTCACGAGTTGCATCGCCCAGCTAGGCGTCATTATCCACGACTCAAGGTGATTTCACGAGGTGTGGATGAACTTTGGTAGGCTGACTTGGTTGAAATGATACCCTATGCTGGCGTTAACGACGGTGTACGCTATATGTTGACTGTCATTGATGTCTATTCCAAAATGGCCTTTGTTGAACCTGTGCGTCGCAAGTCTGGCCCACTAGTTACCAAGGCCTTTCAACATATTATTCAACACTCCAAACGTCAACCTCAGTTGCTACAAACCGACCAGGGGAAAGAATTTTTCAACAAGGATTTCTCCAGTTTCCTCAAATCTAAGGATATTCACCATTACACCACGTACAGCAATCTCAAAGCCAGTGTGGTCGAGCGGTTCAACCGAACATTGAAAACCCATATGTGGAAAGCGTTTACCGCTCAGGGCAGTTATCGCTGGTTGGACATGTTACCTGAGCTAGTGTCACGTTACAATGACACCAAACATAGAACGATTGGGACCAAGCCACGCCTCGTGACTAAAAATATTCAGCGATTGGATAAACTGTTTAACCCCATAAAAACAGCCGATCCTAAACGTCACCGACTGAACATTGGGGATTTTGTTCGTGTGAGCAAATTTAAGTCTGCCTTCAATAAGGGCTACACGCCTCAGTGGGGGACTGAACTATTTCGAATTCGTCGAGTCTACTTGGACAGTCCAGTCACCTATTTACTCGAGGACCTCAACCATCAACCC
This sequence comes from Meconema thalassinum, assembly GCA_946902985.2. Taxonomy (NCBI): domain Eukaryota; kingdom Metazoa; phylum Arthropoda; class Insecta; order Orthoptera; family Tettigoniidae; genus Meconema; species Meconema thalassinum. The sequence goes on along the minus strand of OX336394.1, from coordinate 425,785,375 downwards.
ATAAAAGGTAGATTTTATCTCCATGAACTTCAGAAAACAGCATTTCCTCAGCATTATCTTGTGGAAAAAGTGTTGAAACAAAAAGGAAATAAACTCTACGTCAAATGGTTAGGGTTTAACTCTACGTTTAATTCTTGGATCAATAAATTACATGTTGTGTGAACCTGTGTACTTTTTATTTATTCACACATGTTGTACACCACCTATAGCTCTATGTATACAGCGCTCCGCGCTTCATGCATGTTCATACATGTTTGTCTTTCCCTTTCCTCCTGTGTTCTCTCATACATCACCCCCTCCCCTCTCCCTCCCTTCACCTCCCACCACTGCTGTTTGCAGCTCTTGCCTCTCTATTGGTTGTGACATCATTCCCACAAGTTGCATCATACTTTTTACTGATTCATCGATTCCCACGCTTTGAACATTCTCTTATCGTGCACGTGGGCAGCTAACGTCCCAGGCGAACACCTGTGCTGGATCAAATTTCACCTGAACTTGCATTTTGTCACGTACGAAGCAAAACAGAATGTGACTTGTTAACAGTTATCGCGCACGTGGACAGATAACACCCAAGCGAACACCTGCGGTAGATTAAATTTCACATGGACTTGCATTTTGTCACGTACGAAGCAAGACAGGATGTCACTGGTTTAGCGTGCCTGTGGTTTCACACATGTGTGCACGCCTTTCGCACTTCCCTGCCAGCACAATGGTCAGATTATTTCACCTTCAAGCGTCTTGGTCATTTTTTCCATTGCACCTGTTGTCAAGTCAGATCGGAGCCTTCCAATAAGCTCAAATGACCTTTACCTCCTGCTCGTTTGTTTTCGATACTCGCTTCGACCAACATAGAATCAAGTTCTCATCACCGTTTACACGTTAAAGGTAAAATATCAGGAAAAACGCACGCTCGCTCTGTCATACACCGATCCGTCGAAATATCAATTGATCTATTGAACACGGCCACCGTGGTCAGCGACAGGTTCATTGAAACACACACACCCAGCCGTATCGTCTCTCTCAACCACCACGCTTCATAAACATTATAAACAGGTAACGGTAAAGAATTTTTTTTTCAACATGTACGGCGTTAGGCCCTTTGTGAATTGTTTTTTGGAAAAAAATATCTACCACATTTGAAAGGGGGCGTTAGCCCGAGTGCTAGGACACCTCGTACACGTCTCTAGCGTTATTGGTTCGTGACATATCGGCAAAAATCATAAAAAACACGTGTTTACCCCAAATTCGAGTTTCCAAATTTTTTTTAAAATATAACGTGTGGTCCATAGCAAAGAGGACGTCAGCCCGAGTCCTTGGACCCCTCGTTCATGCCTCTAGCATGATTGGTTCGCGAGATATAGCAAAAAGTTCAAAATCACGGTTTTATCCCAAAAAGACCGTGTTTCCAAATTTTCATCTTTTCGACACCGACATTCCCGTAAAGAGCACGACGAGACGAAAAAAACGAATCCAAGCACGCCCTCCTAGCATGACTCCTTCCATTCCAAGGTCGCAGGGGCTCACCACTTGCTAAGTGGAGCAGCTCTGTCACTACCACACTACTACCTACAGGTTTTCATCCTAGAGACTTGACATTTATTTTGGGGGTAGAGGGGGTAGGGACCATTAATTTACGTCAAACAAACTTTTTTGTAGAGTTCCTAGTTTCCAAAATATAGGATTTTCAAAATTCGAGTGTTTTCAAAAAAACATAAAAAGTAAAAACGTTTTATTACAAAAAATAAAGGTCATAAAGACTGTTCGTTTGAGCCATGGCACAACGTTCTATCATGTTTGGTTTTCAAACTATCGCCTACTTTCGAAAACAAAAATTTCATTTTTTTTTTTGAAAAGTATAACGAGTAGTCCATAGCAAAGGGGCGTCACCTCAAGTCCTCCGACACCCCATTCATGAAACTCTGACCATGGGTTCGAGAGAAAAGTCTATTTAAATGTTTCAATTTCGCGCGGCGGCCATGACACTAAGCAGAACTCTCACTACTCCACTACTCATATAGTCCAGTAGATCATCAAAGCATTCCATTGGCATCCGAAAGTAAATGTAGAATCGTTCTTCATGTTGTCGCAGTTGCCGGTATAAAATGGGATTTCTCCTTGATACAGTATATATTATTTGTGATTTGTAAATACTTGTCACCTTTCTCTAATTGTACATTGAAAGGAATAATTACCTTGCTCACTGCTGCTCCTCACTATTAACTACCGCTGCCAACAGTAACGCCTCTTCCTCCAGTTGAGATAACCGATGCATCATCCTCTACTTAAACGATTTTACAAACTGATCGCTGGGTGTGAAAAGACCTGATCGCCACCGCGATCGCTTCGCTGTGTGGGAGCCTGAAAGCTGCAACCCTTCTAGACTGCGTTGGTGAAATGTTTCCTAAAGAAGTACAGTTACCAGGGCTGGATTTACCAATAGGCCCCCAGCTGAGAGGCGCAAAACTAATCCGCATTTATTTTTTTCAGAAAATGTTATAGACTACACGTCTATGTCCAACAAATGTTTTGCAACAGCAGATGTTTCGAATTCAGCTTTAGAACAGGAATGTTTTATGCCTTATTATGAGAAAATCATTATGAATATCAGTTTAATTTGAATAATTCATTATGCATAGTTGTAGGTTGCATGATGTAGTGTATCTGTACAGTGTATAGAGAGTCTTAAATGGTTTAAACTTATCTTAATAACTCGTTGGCCTATTTATTTATAGTTTATACAAATTTAGGAACAGCTGATTCTCTCATTATTTTAATTTATTTAATTGATTTTACTTCTCGATATATTAGAATAAAATAAAAATTACCTTCCCAAAGACCTTCTGAGGTCTGAATTCTCCCCCCTTCACGATGGTATGAAGAGGGGGTGACAAAAGTCCACAGGCCTAGGAGCGCATAAAATCTAAATCCGGCCCTGGTTACTTGTCTGTTTCAGAGTGCCTACGCTTGTACCCAACGTTGATAACCATCGACCGAGTTTGCGAGAAGCCCTGCAAGATCCCCGTGTCCCCCTCAGAGCCCCCTCTCACTGTCAAGCCTGGAGATGTGCTCATGATCCCCATCTACGCTCTGCATCATGATCCAGAATACTTCCCGGACCCCTCAAAGTTCGACCCTGAACGCTTCAGTGAGGAGAACATCAAGAACATTAAACCCAACACGTACATTCCGTTCGGGTTTGGACCGCGGAAATGTATAGGTGAGTAAATCCAGGATCTTGAAAGAAAGCTAAGTAGAAAATTCAGTTTTATTTCTATTCATCTTAAGTTGGTAATTTATGTATTATTTATTTAATCGAATAGCACTTTTACAGAGCACGTAAAATCAATACTTCATACCTTGCCACATGTCTTTTTCTCTCTGCCCACATTCGCTTCATCCTCTCTGATCTCTGCATCCGGAGCTGTTCAATGTTACGTGGCTGATTTCGTTGTCTTTCTCGTTCCTCCCTGAAGATCACTTTTTGAATTTTGTCCAGAAATACATTCCTATTATACGTATCTGTAATGTCAATGTCGGCTTCCTTAAGATCCTTTAATGTCTGTGTAAACCACGCTGGTTGAACTTCAAGTATTAAAATTTTATTACAAATTTGTTTTGTTAGCCTGTCATTATTCATTCTACTTAAATGCCCAAAAAATTACATTCGTCGTTTGCGCATGGTGTGAATTATGTTCTCCACATGGGTGTATATTTCCTTGTTAGTTCGTGGTCTGTTATAGTTCATTTCTGTTTTTCTTGGGCCAAGGATGCATCGAACCAATCTTCTTTCCATGAGCATGATTTTGTTTATGTCACCTTTCCGCATTAACTTTAATGTTTCAGCTCGAAGGAGTCCTCCTGGTCTCACCACGGTATTGTAATGTTTAATTTTAGTGTCCCATGATAATGCCTTCTTCTTGTATACATTTCTGGTGATCTGAAATGCTACGTTCACTTTCTTTGCTCGGACTTCTAAGATGTTTTTTTTTCATTGTTGTCGATAGTTATCCATTCACCTAAATACTTAAATGAGTTAACTTAACTTGTAATATTGATAGAACTGGAGTGAATATCCTGTAAAAAAGAACCCGTGGTACTGTACCCGATAATCCGGAAAGGATCCTGTTGGAATATCCATTGCCCCCGCCGGATTGCCTATTTCTCATTGCTCCGGCATATACAACATTAGAAATCGCTTCCAACATGGTCTTTAGGGATTTACAGACAGCAGTTACAAGAATATTGTGGATCAACAACCAACTACACGGGGCACTCACCTTTACTTACCTCGGGGACTGGGACTCAGCTTCGTCTACACTATATCCATAATCGTCTGCCCCTTATATTTAAAATTAATCACTCCAAAAACAATGGAAAACAATCTGAACAAATTTATTAACAAAAAGGTAAACTAATCTACTATAAACAAAATAACAACAAATGAATTTAGCAATTAACATTAAAATTAAAAACACGCCCTCATTCACACCTCCTTTCAATTCTACATCTTACTACAATGCTGTATTAAAAATGATGAGTATAAATCTTGGCTTGATATAGGCCTGCACTGCGTAGAAATAAAAACGTTTAGTGAAGCCTCTGAATGGCTTTCCATACACTTGGTTTCATTCACAAACCTGCTTTGTAGAACGCACGTGCAGAAACTTGGTTTTATCGATGAAATATCGGCACCATGCCGTACTCGAAACTGGTTTATACAATAAACAGAAGGCTGTGAGTCTACACCTGCTTAAATATTATGTCATCGCTCCCCAGAGCAAACGGTGAATCATGCTTGCTAGCCCACAGAGACTGCATGTGTGCATTTATAAAACACGTAAAAATTAACATTTAGATCTTACAAAAGTTCATATAACTGCCCTGTTTCTTAACCAATCATTCTAAAAAAATGTATACATTCTTTCATTCGCACTCCGGATTGTTCTAGACCAATACGGTTCCACATATGCTCTTAACAATAAACAATCATTCATTCCCAAAACATCCGCTCATAAACACACTCTATTCCAAAACAATTGATTGATAAATCCTATTAAATTATTTTACTAACTAAATCATTTCCACAAAAATATTTACATGTAATGTTTATAATAATATCCATTATCTAGAGTTGCTAACGCGACACTTTCGAGATTCTAACTTCTCGGTTACAACAAAAATCTTAACTAATTATATACACTGGTTTTTCACATAACCACTCGTTCTTTAACGTTCTGTAGTTTCAATATACTGCATACACCTTGTCTTATATAGATTTCATCACATTATCAGTATAATAGAGTCGACTGATTAAGGTGAACTGTACTTAATTACATAAACCCGGGTTTAATAAAAATTTAATAATAGTATTATAGACGTGAGTAGACAATCATTCTCATGTTGCTTTGCCGCTGAAATCCTCCTGTTAACACAGCTAAATCGTTAATTCACAAGAACTGGACTAGCCTACTTGTATACAACGGCTCTTATCATGCATGATACATGCCTTTTTATCAAACAACAACAATACTTTGACTTCCTAAAAATGCGGAATTCCCTCGCCTGAGCACTCCATATCTCTACAAAACCTCATATAACAGTATATATGGCATAAACAATTATCTTCTACTATGTTAAACAATAATCAAAAGGGATTAATTGTTATTAACATATCTTATGTAGGAATTTCTCTCAAATACTGGCATGACCCTCAGTATCATTGCACATGATTACTGGACTACAATTATACATACGTAAGTTCTTAAAACGAAACTTCCAATTGTAATGAACGATATTAGACAGTCGTGATTAACCTCCTAAAGTTTACTCCACCCAACAAGATAATTAACTGTTAACTCGTCTGTCGCAAATACATGTAATAAAAATAATACTCCTGTTTCATCTCACTTGTCTAGCTATAAATTGTTTATGGTTGTAATATCATGTCCACAAAATGACTTGATGTTACACAAATAGAATGAAATAACACACATGTTATTTATAATGTCAGATAGAATTCAATCCTGACCGGGATAAACTAGCTTTGAATTCCTAGCCAAAGATTTGAATAATCTTCTATCAAAAGGTAATTCCTCTAACACATTAAATGAACAAAGCTCTTAGCTTTACAGATAATAAGAAAGGTTTGTCAATGTAGTAATGTTTTTCCACTCTACACAAAGAATGTTCATAGGAATTAAGACTTCGGTCTTATCAAACGACTAGTATTTCTTAGATCGTCGATAGTTTATGTACAATAATGATATAACAATATCATTCGATGATTCTTCTTTTCTTGAAGTAATATGATGTTACATTAAAGTGCTCAAATTAAATTTAATAAGAATTTAATTTGAAGCTATGACACAATGTCAGAATACTTGGTTAAATGAAATTATTAAAATTCGAGAGTCAAAACGACTAGTCTCCAATGAGGCAATATGATTCCTCAAACAAAATTTTAATGTCAGTTCCACAACTGATCCGTAGAATAAAATTGAAAAATAGATGAAATGCAATCATCTTCTAAATAATCTTGAAGCATAAAAATCTCAACACACATCTGAAGTGTAAAATACATAAAAGCACTGAAATACATGAAATGTGGAAACATAGAAATATGTAATAAAATCGCCGAACATATGGAATAAGATTGCTGCTCAGAATGTCACTAATCAAGCTCTATATAACAATTGAGATACACTAATACCTTATTTAGACGAAATCTTGAAGATCAATGTAAGTATTGCCACAATACTTTAGATGTTTCCTCAGTACAAGACACTGATATGGATCTGCATTCGAACCTTGGATCTGCGACCTCAGAGATAAGAAACGTCTCTCTCTGGAATTCACCAACATTCGCCTGGGCTTGAAAGACATCCTTATGGCAAATTCTTCTGGGCTGCTGGGTTACCATCCCTATCATCTTGACAAATCTCTTCTGTAAAGTCTCCATTCTCCGTTGTAAATATGCATCGGCTTCATCATTGGAATATAATTATGGAAATATTCATATAAAAGGTGAATGAAATGTTTCCATTGCTAATTGATGTTATATTAGTACTCGTAGACTGACGAAAATGCACAAGACGGACTGTACACTACGTCTGTATTCAAGAATACGTTGTCTAACGAAGCTCCATTGTTGTATCTTAACTCCTGTTATTGAATATGTCTCTGGCGCATGACTGTTTAGTTCATCATATCAACAATATTAATTAAGTTGAATGATAATGTTTGAAGAATAATTATAGTCATACTGTTAATGTTTATGTGTTGCGCCAATACTAAAAATTCTCCGCTACTGTTCACTTGAACTGCGTTTGCCAACTTCACGTTGCAATTTATAATGATCTTCAGCTCTGTTTCCAACACATTTGGAAATGTAACTAGACAGGCTGATATTGTCGAAACGGTGAATATTTAAGCGCTCGACTTTTCACACTATATAGTAGGCGACCTGTTCTTGATAAATGTTCACTTATTTAACTTCCAATCTCAATATTATAAGAGATATAATCAATACTATGTTCCTCGCAACTTCGCACAGAATGGAAGTGCGGTAATCTCTAACGCTCCACCTAGCTATCCTCGCGTCTTCACAAGTCGACAATCGTCGCACTCGGACTAGGCTTTGGGATCTCCGTTAACCCAGTAAAATCACTTCCTCACTCTTCAAAGTCTGCTGGAATAAGAACCTCGATCCTTGGATCTGCCCCTCCAAGTCGTATTTTTGGCGGCCATATCAATCTCCCACCATAATTTTAGCGCGTAGATTACTAATGCTTATTACTGCGTAGATTAACCGATCTGCGGTTTTTAAATTATCAGACATAATTTCTCTTAATATTCTCTTCATTACCAAATAAGAAAATCTTCTTCTAAGGGCCTAAATGCATAATTTCCTCATGTTGTGTAATTAAAGTTGATCCCGTCTTCAATAAGACCTCTCCTCATTGGCTGTGGACTGGGATCCAATAGCATAATTTATAACAATATTTATAATATTAATTTCCAAACTCGCTGTTGCTATGCTAAGAATAGCCTTCTAGAAGCGTCCATTGTGCAATCTATCACGTGATCGGGCTCTCCCACAGCGTCGAGCTTGTAACACGACCCTCTTGTGTCACACTTCCAGAAATTATATTTGCTAGTTAAATTTTATCATGGGGACGGAAAATACTCTCATTTTGTCCCTAAATAATTCAATTTACGGGGGCAGTACTATCACACATCTTACCGCGCGCTGGCTATGTGAGCTACTGCGACGCTTGTCCAGCGGCGGGCACTTCGCAGTCCATACAATATCTGCTCTCAGTCTGTGCGTATCTGTGCTTGTTTTAAGGGTTCACACAAGGTATCCATTGTGAATTAACACTGGCGCTCACAGTTGCTGCTGTCTTCTAGCCCGTAAACACACATCTCGTTATATTACCCCAGTATAGGGGGAGCGACCGATGTCTTTCAGAATTGTAGTACATGTGACGGGATGCATACAACTGGATCAAAAGGGGCTGGCGGACCACCCGGTATAGGCTATAGAACGTTAAGGTGTACTGTATTGTTCACAAAACTCAAGCTCTTGGCTTGCACCAAAATCTTACAAATTGTCTAAAAAGCACAGGAAAAATCTTTCATTTCTTGTAGGCCTAAAGTGCACGGTAATATATTCAATTGTTTAAAAACTGCGTTAAAACAAATAAACTCAACAATAGCCCCTGTCAGAACTGTGTAGCGTCGAGCCCGTATAGCAATAGCACCGAGAGGGTGGTCTATACACATGGGGCGTGCACAAGTAACCGATCCTGCATTCGAAAGAAAGACAATTGCTCGCAGCAGCGAAAAATTACACCGATTTTGTAAATATCAACAATATGTTTTAAAAGTGCGTTTAAACTAGTAAACAAGATGCCCGCATAATATTAAAGCCGGATGGGTGGTTTATGCACAGGTCACATTGTTATTATTATTGCTTTTATTCTTCTTCTTGTTTCGTATAGGCCATCTAAGGACCACGACATTCAACTATTGATGTTTGCCCAGTAGTTACGCATCCTCTGACTGTGTTGTTGCCTCCTCTCCCATGTCCAGAGGGCACCTGTCTTCTTTCTTGGTGGTTTGTCCTGGAACCACATTTGCTGAAGCATCTTCCTGAGAGATGTGCGGTCTTTTAACCTTGATCCGGTCGCGCCCGAAATAGATTACCGTCCTGTTGAGAAGAACTTGCGTAGAGCTCCTCTGATCGTTACAAAATGCGCAAAAGGCTCATGTATTCTCAAGGTACGATTTCCTTCGCTAGATGACAGAGGAACAGCGGTTCTTGATGGCGACGTTTTCGCTCAGTTCAAGGGCGCAGTCGAGCGGGACTACCGTCGCGACCGGAAGTGTATTTTTTTGCCGACCACCCAAAACAAAATGTGAGTTTTTATCATAGTATTTCCACATTTCTAACACATTTCATTTACTATTGTTAGCCCAGTTACTCATTCTCCCCCCATCATCCACACACAACACTATCTATAAAGCTGTCATATAGTGCTTTTTCATGTTTGCCACCACCGTTGTGGCTCTAAGTAGGTTGGTTGGTTCTTAAGTTTAGCGGCCTGCGACAACGCGGTCATGTAGCCCCGTGTACTTTGCGTGTGTGTAGAATATGTCTGATAACCGGTGTTAATTTTGATGACTGTAATTGTGTGTGTTATCTGTCTCTTAATTTAAGTACAGACTGCAACTTAGAATTTTTCAAATAGTTCCTACTTTTTCCGCCAAGCGCCACCGTCAATGACTACTAGGCCAAGTTCAGAACTTAGCTACTGAACGCCACCGCAGTCGGCTCTTGGCAACGAACGTAGGAACCTAGGAGCTTTGTTTACATTCTTAACCTATCAAATTTAGCTTCACACAGGTGTAATTAGTGGAAGGTTTTTTAACATGCCATAAATCTATGACATGGGACCGCCGGCTTTACTTCCCTTCCGAAGGAAGGCATACTGAGGGATTTTTAACGCTCTTATAAAATCTGACGGCTTCGGCCAGGTTTGAACCCGCTATCTTGGGCATAGAAGCTCAGCATGATACCGACTACACCACCGAAGCGTTGTGGCTCTTATTATTATTATTATTATTATTATTATTATTGCCTTTATTGGTGGCGCAGTTAGGGCTCTTGTTCCTCTCTTACACTTAACCACATTCATACAATACAATAAACATATTATGGCGACAAAATTAAACAATAATAATTGACATTCACACTCTCATTCACTCATCCAGTCACACTTGTTGTCGGTCAGCAATGTTCATCAGGCTGCCCCAGCAGGTGGTCTTGAATTTAGATAGTGAGGTGGTACTCCTGACACTGGCTGGAAGGGTATTCCACAGCCAAGACCCCACCACATGAAAAGAGTTGTTGTATATAGAGGAGCGATGAATAGGAATGGAGAGGGAAGAACCAGAGCGTGTATTATTACCATGGAACGAAGACAAGTACTTGAATTTATTTGATAAGTATAGTGGTCTATCGTCAGACAATAATCGGAAAATCTGGACAAGAATGTGATATGATCGACGTAGTTCAGGTTTCAGCCAGGAAAGAGCGCAATAATAGGGAGTGATATGTTTATCATAGCTCAGATCGTAGATAAATCGTATGCAAGAGTTCAGAGCTCGTTGAAGTTTCAAAGTTAATGTTTTGGTTGCGTCTACAATAATAACGTCACAGTAGTCAAGAATAGGAAGTATTAGTGTCTGTATGAGTAGGATTCTTACTTTAAATGGTAAAATATCTTTTTTTCTTTTGAGGGAGTGGAGCGTTGCGAAAATCTTCTTGCATACATTCTGTACATGTTCAGACCAGTTAAGAGTCTGATTTATTATCACACCTAGATTTTTCACTGTAGGACAGTATGGAATTTCATTGTTGTTCAGTACAATTGGGGAATAATTTGATCTTGGAGTGGAGTCAATAGTTTTTGGGAGCCAATTATGATAACTTGTGTTTTGGAGGGATTCAGAAGAAGGGAATTTTCCTGAGAATATTTTTCAAGTCGTTGAAGGTCAGCGTTGATAGTTTCAATTGTCAATGGAATGCCATTTGTCTTGCAGTGGGAGTATATTTGCAAATCATCTGCATATAGGTGATATTTGCAATTTTTTCAAATTAGATGAGATGTCGTTGATATATAGTACAAAAAGCAAGGGTCCTAGTGCAATACCCTGTGGGGCACCTGACTTTCTCTTAAGACACTGAGAAGTTTTATCCTGGGTTACAACACGTTGCTGGCGATTATTCAGTTAATTGTCTGCTGGTCGAAGTAATAAAATTCCATCTTTTTCAATGGCGTCTGAGTATTTATGGTGTCAAAAGCACTGCTGAAGTCGAGAAGGGTGAGGATTGTCACCAGTTTTTGGTCCATTGCCTGTCTAATGTCGTCAGTCACTTTGAGTAATGCTGTTGCAGTGCTATGTCCCTTCTTGAAACCTGATTGCAGAGGGTCTAAAAGAGAACGGCTATTCAAATATTCAAGTACTTGCTCATGAACCAGACGCTCGAGGGCTTTTGAAAGTGCAGGTAGAATGGATATTGGCCGATAGTCAGATGGAAATAAAGGTTCGGTTTTCTTAGGAATAGGGATGACATTGGCTTGTTTCCATAGGGAGGGAAAGGTGTTAGTTGATAGACTATTGTTGAATATGTGAGTAATAATTGGTAGAACGGCACCGATGATATTATGTATGAAGGATATGGGATTATCATCAACTCCTCTCGCTTTTGATTTTATGGAATATAGTAGCCTACCTTTTTTACTTTGTCTGCCGTAACCGGGTAAAGTAAAGAGCGGGTGGTCAGGTAGTGGGTGAAAAGGATCATGGGGTGTTGAATTAGTTGGTACTCTCTCTTCAGTGAAATATTCATTTAACTCATCAAGCGGTATGTCTGGTACATGTGTCTGTTGCTGCTGTTTGCCTATACCTAGAGAACGCATATTATTCCAGGCATTCCTTGTATTCATCTTCTTTGTCACGTATTGTATGTAGGAGAATTTGGTGTTTCTTACGAGCTGCTTAATACGATTTCTGAGTACACGATAATTTTCAAACTCAGTTTCGTCACGGGTACGTTTAAAACGCCGGATCAGTGCATCACTCTGTGCCATCATACTTTTAATGTTTTCATTTAACCATGGGCATGCTGGGCGAGTAACTTTGATCGAATGTTTAGGGGCATGTTTGTCATACAGACTAATAATAAGAGAATTTAACTTGTTTAATTTTGCGTCAATGTTATCTGGCTGGGCCAGACGGAATTTACATGGAGCATCTAAAAGACACCTTACAAGACATAGCAGAACCTCTAACTGCTCTATTCAACAAATGTCTTATGATGAAATCAATACCGCATCAATGGAGAAGATCAACTATAATAGTACTTTACAAAGGCAAGGGAAGGAAAGAAGACCCGAACTCCTATAGAGGAATTGCTCTAGAGAGTGTAATGTTTAAACTGTTCTCCAAAGTCCTATTAGGACGCATCGCGCAAAACCTGTATGCAAATATACCTACATTTCAATATGGATTCACTCCAGGCAGATCAACACTGCACGCGGTGCAAGAAATTATTCAGGAAATAACTCTATCTCTAGCTCATCGCAACTCCCCGATATATGTAATCTTCATAGACTACTCCAAAGCTTTTGATAGCATCAGCAGATCAACATTGGTAAACAAATTGGAGAGCATATTAGGCAAATCAAATCAGGAGCTTCAAACCATCAAGTCTATCCTTGATGCAAACCATATAGCGGTGTATGATGGCATAACTACATCGAATGACATCATACAAACACGAGGGGTCTTGCAAGGAGACCCGATGAGTCCGGTCTTATTCAACGTCATGACAGCGGATATCGGCAACGCTATAAACGTCAATGTAAAACTACTGATGTACGCGGATGACATGGCCATTCTCTCCAAAAGCCCTAAACATTTACAAACGGCATTAGACGACATCAGGAACTGGGCAACATACAACTCTATGGAAATAAATGGCTCGAAAACCAAAGCAATGAAATTCAGGAGAGGAGGCAAACTTGCAAAGGGGGATCATTTCACTTGTGGCAACTCTCCCTTAGAATTCGTAACAGATTTCAAATACTTGGGGGTCACCCTCCAAACTACGGGAATTACGTTTTCACTACACATACAAGAACGAACAGCAGCTGCAGCAAAAGCAATATATGACATACCCAAATTACAACTACTGTCAGTTTCAACAGCAATGGCACTATTCAAGATCAAAGTCATGCCGACGGCCACCTATGGAATACAACTAATCTGGAACTACCTGACGGTCGGAAATCTAAGAAAGCTGGAAAGCGTTAAATCTAGCTTCCTCAAAAGAGTGTTATCCATCTCAAAATTCACAAGAAATAGTTATGCTTATTTCCTTGCACAGGAATCTCTCTTCGTGGATGACATAAAACACTGCTTTAGTTTATCGGAGACACAAGCATATGCAACCTTCATCGAAGAGAGGAGCAGCAAAGCAAGACAGATACCGGAGGGGATTAGAGAAACCGACGCAATGACATCAGACTGCTGGAAAGGACCAAACTTCCAACTCCGACACCTGTACACGCGATTTGCAGTACACGGCTTTCATGGAAAGATTTGCGCAGAAAGCACCTACCATGATCCTAAGCACAGCTGCATCTGTAAGCTATGTAATGAACGGTGCCCGAAATATCACCTGCAGGAGTGTAAAAATAGAACTGTTTCACTAATTGAGCTATCTAAAGATTGGTGAAATCACGACAATGTAACTTTTCATTTTTATTTTATTTTTTCTCTCAGTACACATTGTGTTTAATAAATATAATATAAATATGTCATTCCAGGCAAGGTTGTATGCGTCATGTTTTAAGTCATACATATTAATATTTTTCATGTTTCTAGTTATAATATATTTAGGTGTGTACTTAGGCACACGTAGGGAGTACGATAGGTAAATTAGGTCATGGGTGGAGATAGATGGTACAGGTATTTGCCCGAAAGTTTCAACTCTGTCGAGATTGCTTGTCACAAGATGGTCAATGAGTGTATGTGATTCGTATTTATCAGAGTAAATGTGGTTTGTAGGTTCCAGGGGAAGAATTGTCATGTCGCAGGAAGAGAACAGGTTTTGTAATTGCTTGGACTCGTACGTCTTGTAATGTCTCCTTTTGCTCCACGTTGAGCGTACAAAGGTAATGGTTTCTCTACGTTGGGTGACAAGTGAAACGTTTTCTATTACCCTCACTGTTGCTTTGAAATATTTACTCTGACTAAGATATGTTGTCTTAATGGGCGCCAAGACCTCAACGCTATGTTGAAATCTAAATTTATATTTAACAACACCTAGCTCTGGTAGAACACCTTCAAGAATCTTTTCACTCAGATCGTGGTATGATTTGATCAATAACCCAACTAACAATTGTATCAGGAGAAGGAATTTGGTCTATATCTAATGCTACCTACTGAAAGCAAAGATTGCATGGTTAAAAGTAATGAATTTATTATATAAAACAAGTATGGCAAAATTATTAATAATAATAATAATAATAATATATTTTAAATTTAAATTGGAGCGTTGCGATTTGAATATTACCGCTAGAGAATTACGTGAAAACGGAGTCGGATGAATTACTGATTTTACTCTTATTCCCAAGCTATGAAGTTACTGAAATACTGAATATGAAACAAAGAGACGAGAGATTACGTAGTTCTGAGTCATTCGCGCTTACCATTGGAAATTGCCGTAGCATTTCCCTCGTACTGGATGTTAAAGAGAGCATCCCACGGCCTTCTGGACGTCGTCATCTTCTTCGTTAGTTGAAGAGATACTTGCAGATATGTTAACTTATGGTCCGATCACATCGGAGCCAACCACACGTGCAACCACAACGGTCAAGTTTTACAAAGATAATCGCCTGCCTCCACGGCGCGCAAACCATATATGCACTCGTCGCCTCCCCTCTCCGGAGCCGTCTTCTTCTCGCCCGCTCTCCACTGATTGGCTGAGCCACCACGCGATACTCCCCTCCTCAGGGTCAATACACTCGGCTCGACGAAGGTGCCGATTACCGGTCCAGGCCATTTCGCCTTTTCTTGAAGCAGCAACCCCGCTTGCGTCACGCTACTCGACAAGAACAAGCCTGTAGCCGAATTCCCAGTGACTCAACTCTCTCAACAAACTCTAACTGACAAAACTCCGAGAAATTCCGTAATCATATAATTTTCTAAGACAATGTTGTTCGTAATAATTCGCCTGATAGTGTTTTCTATAACATTGAAAACCTATCTGTATGCTTATAATTGTATAAAAAAACGCTCCAAAAATACCTTAATAATAATAATAAGTTAATAATAATAATAAGTTACATGAAAACTTCTCTTGGCTGAACAATTTGCCGCTTAAATAAATATAGAATGGCGTCCTACTGACTTATGTCAGTGGCGTAAAATACCCTCGAAAAACACGTTACATATTCGCCTCGGATCATCGGATGATTTAACGTAACGACGGTCCATTATGCGATTATCCCAGACACGTTAATAAATCCCCATCCAAAATACATATTATGTAAAATAAATCACCCTAAATTACATATATATACACTCATAATTTTCTTTACGCACTTTGCGTTAAAGTCTGTTGTCATTTTGGATTGCACTTTGCAACCAGTCCAATGTTTTTCATATAGAATAATGTTCCACGGATATTTCCGCCTCTCAAATTTCTCTATGTGGGAAAAATAGACATAAATAATGTGTGAGCACTATGTATATATGATGTCACATCACACGCATCAAAGGTGTTCTGATATATATATATCACCACAGAACTTCCTAATTTCACTGGAGTTCGCTTCGTTCTGGTGAAATTTAATCTCACTGATCTCACTGAGCACACGATCCCACTATTGTGGCAGCGCATCGTGACCATAATACCTAATCTCTCTGTATATGAGACACAATTAATATTGACTTCTGAAAAAAAAAAACAGTAAGTGCGCATTACATATAACACCAAATATTTCTGTGCCGTAATCGCCCTGTCTTCTTAAGTTCCCGTAGACCATATTCTACTTAATACTAGTTCTCAACTCAGACCAGTCCCCTCACACAAATAATACCTTTGTACTAATTAGCTTAAATTACACACTTACAACTCTTACATGGCGAAGCCGTAAACAGAAATCACGTGTGCTGTTATGTATGAGTTTCATGAAGGACTGTCTCGCCTTCTGGTGGCCCATCTTTTGTCTCGTGGACGCCTTAAGCAAAAATACCCTGTTCAAGCGCTCACCCATCTCTAGGAGACAAATGGGAATTCACCAGCGCTACCAAATTCTGGCCTTGGTGTATCGAGACATTTTAGTGCTCAAGAGCATCCGACAATCCCGTCATATTTCCCTGTACCTTAACAACTCTCAATTACTTACATACTACCCCCCTGTGTGACTTCTGATACGCCTGCCTGGAAGACCAGATCTTCCCCGCACCAAATACCGCACTTACTCATTTGATAGGCTGGCTCGCCAGCTAAACACACTTACTTTATGACACATACTTTCGTAGACTATGTATATTATACGTCCCGTATAATCTGTTTTCCTTACTATCCTCCAGCACATATGCTGTTTTGCCAATACGTTTGGAAACTATAAATGAGCCCTCATAGAGATAAAAAGAACTTGGACATGACTTTCTCTAGCTTATTTGACTGTTTCGGCACTCTAAGTAAGACTCTGTCTCCCGGCTCGAATAGGTCAAATTTAGTTTCTTCTTGTTGGCGAATTCTCTTTTGTGCTGACTTAGATAAATTCTGTTTCGCCAACTGGACAATGTAATCCATCCCTGGTTGCTTACATTCATTTAAACCCAACACCCTCCCTAGTTCATTTTGTGGTCTCATTCCGAAGTGAACTTCGTATGGCGTCAATTTCGTGCTCTCGTGCTGGACAGAATTCAGCCAAGTCTCGACTTTGGGAAGTTGTCCAACCAAGGCCGTATGCTTGTCATGCACTTGAGTCCGAAAAAGACGAGCCACTTCCCTTAATGGACGCTCTGCAGAATTACCCTGAGGGTACCTTACAGAGGAATGAACGTGTGAAATACCAGCTTCCTGCATACTGGTTCTCAATTTCTTTGCAGTAAACTGTGGTCCACTGTCAGATAGTATCCTGAGAGGAAGGCCATACTCAGGTACATACTTATTAATGATCAGACGGCTACACGCTAGTCCCGTGGCTTTCCTTAGCGGATATAGCTTGACATACTTACTAAAAGCGTCAATAACTATAAAAATGTACTCGTAGCCGTACTGTCCTTTAACGATCGGGCCAAATAAATCCACACACAGTAGTTCGCCGTGACTACTGGTGAGAACTGCAGATCTCTCCCCCACTAAATATTTAACTGGATATTTGCTCCTTTGACAGGTGTCACACTTAGCTAAAATCCTCCTAACGTCCCTTCCCATTTTACTCCAAATGAAGTCACGACCAATTTCATAGAAGACCTTGGCAGCACCAAAGTGTCATAATTCCCTATGAATGAACCAAATTAGCTCCTCCCGCAAAGTGGCAGGAACACATATTGCCCACCGATTATTCCTACATTTCCGTGCAAGAAGCCCATCCTGCATCTTGTACGTGAACCGTCCTACTTTCACATACTCTTCTTCACCTATTTCCAACCTAGCCAGTGGCTCCCTTAACTTAACGTCATCACGTTGCTCCACTAGCATATTTCTCAGTGTCTGTAACGATGCCCTGTTGCTACTGTCCACACATGCACGTATTAAATTACCGTCCTCTGCTTTAACCACAGGATAATCCCTACATAAATTAGTGTCCCTAGATAGCATGTCTGCAAGAATGTTATCTTTACCTTTAATATATTTTACTGTGAATTCGTATTCCCGCAGAGCTAGAATCCACATACTAACTCTGTTAGAACTGAGTTTACAAGTCCTCATATACAGTAATGCATGGTGATCTGTATGGATCTCAAATTTCCCCCCTACTAAATACATTCTAAATTTCCCCAAACTGAAAACAATACCTAAAAGCTCTAACTCAGTAATCGTGTATCTTTTCTCTGCTGCTGTCAGTCCTCGCGAGGCTAAAGATACAATGCACAGATTATCCTCATCATCTTTCTGACATAATACTCCAGCAATGCCTATATGCGAAGCATCTGTCATAACCACATATTCCTTATCTTTCAAAGGATATTTCAGCACTACAGCTTTCTCAAAACCTTCCTTCAGCGCTCTAAAAGCCTGTTCATGCTTGGACTCCCATCTCCACAGAGTCCCGCTTTTAAGCAATTCCCTGAATGGTTCTACCAACCCTGAGTATTTAAGAACGAACCTCCTGAAAAAGTTGCAAATTCCCATGTATGTTTTTAACTGTTTAACATTCTGTGGCACCTCTGCGTTAAGTATCTTATTAACCCTACTTTCTTCTGGTGTCACACCTCTACTCGACACTCTTTGACCTAAAAATGTCACTTCTGACTGACAGAATGACGACTTAGACAGCTTCAAAGTGAACCCTGCCTGATCTAACTTCTAAAAAACTATATCTAAATGACGTAGATGCTCCTCAAAACTGCGTGAACTAATTACCATATCATCTATGTAAATGGTTACAAACTCTCCTGTGTCATCCCCTAATGCGATGTGTAAAGCCCTAATTAAAGCTGCTGAACTACTCTTTAACCCATAAGGTGTTCTACAAAATTGATAAAGGTTATATTTATGACTAAAAGCTGTAAATGGTCTATCTTCGTACATAAGTGGCACTTGCCAAAAACTGGAACTCAAATCTACACAAGTGAAATACTTCTTCCCCTCAAATGTTTGCATTAATTCCTCTATTGCCATAGATTTCAGCTGATCTGAACTAATTCTACTGTTAACCAAACGAGCGTCTAAACAAATACGAACTGTGCCGTCGGCCTTGGGTACCGTGATCAAAGAATTAACATATGGACTGTTAGAGTGCTCAATAATCCCATCTTCAAGCATCTGGTTAATTTGTGCCTCAACTGCACTCTGATAAGCGAAAGGTACAGGATATCTATGTCCTGTGAATACTGACCTATCAATAACGTTCAATGAATGTGTATAGCAATTGGCCATACCAATGCGATCCTCAAAAACTCTCATATTACACAATAACACATCATAGA
The DNA here is from genome assembly GCA_946902985.2 of Meconema thalassinum. Classification (NCBI taxonomy): domain Eukaryota; kingdom Metazoa; phylum Arthropoda; class Insecta; order Orthoptera; family Tettigoniidae; genus Meconema; species Meconema thalassinum. Next base: position 425,766,133 of record OX336394.1, on the reverse strand, counting down.
GCCGAACACATTGTTCCACCTCTATATTTCCCTGAAATGCAGCATCACGTAAGGAGTCCTCTAGACTACCGTTCGTAATCACACTGCCCACAAAACATGGAGAACTCCGCTCTACGGCTGGCGATATCTCATTTAAAGTACAAATCACACCTACAACACTACTTCTCTGAATATGGTCATTGAACGCTACTTCTACTTCAGAATCACCCCATTTAAATTTCAAACTCCCTACATCATAACATAAGTTACCAGACATTCTACTTAGCCACTCTGAACCCAAGATAACACTGAATACTAAATTTGGAATTACAAGACAAATCTGCTTTTCTACATGATTATTAATTTTAATGTCTACTAAAACTTGCTTAGAAATTACTTTAGACCTCTTCCCAACAGCTGTGATAACAAAAGTACTTTCAATTGGCATCTCCTCAAAATTTACTCCCCTTCCTTTCATTTTATCATAAAATGCCCTACTTATGCAACTCTTCATACAACCACTATCAATTAAAACATCTGTGTACGCCTCGGACACGTTAAATTTAACTATGGGGCTCTTAAAAACCACCTCCTGAATAATACCTTCATCATTTAGTTCACGTAATAATTCATTTCTTACATTTAGGTCATAGGGTTCCTGTATAAGTGTATGGACAGGGCATGTTACAGACTGAGATTCTGACCTTACATCGCAGCCTGGTTCGTGTTTAAAGCATTGCTACCGCTTGGTGTAGTACTACTCACTACTGCACTGGTCTGGTTGTTCTGGGTTGTGTTAACGGTATCTCTCTGTCCGTTATTACCATTGGGCTGATTCCCTCCTTGACCCCTGTTCTGGTTATAATTATTATTGTTATTATACCTCCCTTGGTTACCCCTAAAATCATTATTTCGGCCTTGATTTCCCCTGAAATCATAATTTCTACCTAGGTAGTTCGTACCATACCCATTTCCTCTGTACTGGTTCTGCTGATTATTATTAGGCTATTATTATTTTGGTTCCCCCTAAATTGTTCGCTGGCCCCTTCGCCACTGTTCCCTTGAACTTCCTGATTCCTATTCTCATTAGGCCTGTTATTATGGTTACCCTGGTTCCTACCGAAATTCTCCTCGTAACCACCTCTTCCCAGAGCATCGAATGTACTCAATAAATTTTCCACTTGTGAAATAGATTTAACATTTTGTATACAGGCAGCTTCTTTGATTCTATATGGAAAATGTCTTAGTAACAGCCTGACTACATCACTTTCCTCCTTCAAACCATCCAGATATTTGCACGTTAATACCTGTCCTAAAAAGTACTCGGTCATAGTGTAGTTTCCTCTCGGGTTATATTTCCCACACACAATTCCCTCACGATGCTGAGACTGAATTACCTCATTCCAAAATTTCTCACAAAATTTAACTTTAAAATCTGAAATATTCTCGAAATTGTCTCTATAGACAGCAAACCAGTTTCTTGTCTCCCCTACAAACGCTTGCTCTAAAATCTCAACTACCTGGCACCACTCAATACTACCATCTTCCAACCTCTCCCCGAATTTATTTTCTATTGTATTCATGAACTCCATTGGACAACCCTGCCGATTACTAAATTTGCCTAGTTCTATTTCCCTGTGTGTGCTATTCACATAAACTGGCCTACTCTGGCTATTTTCCTGCTTAATTCTAGCTTTCAACTTCTGTTCTAATTCAGCAATTTTCTCCTCAGCTTTTCTTTCAATATTAGTTACAGTTAACCTAATGCTCCCTTCCGATGCTTCAACTTTACCACTTAATTTAGCTTGTTTCTCACTAACCTCATTAATGCTTTCCTTATTCCTCTCTCTTAAAGTATTAACTTCAGTGATTATTTCTGCATGTACTTTATCAATTCTTCCCCCCAGCTGTTCTTTAACCTCTTTAGTTGCTACCTGAATGTTATCAATTTCTCCCCCCAATTGCTTTTTGACCTGCTGTGTTTCAAGTTGCACTAGTTCTATTAAATTTTCAGCCTGTGTACTGATTCTAATTTCTAACTCCTCCTGTACTTTTCTTAATTTTCTGTCTACATCTGCAATAATCTCTTTAGCCTTCTCTTCCATCACCCCTATGATCTCACCTCTAATCAGTTCGAATTTATCACTAATTTCCCTACTGTTTTGTTCAAGTTTAGTATTTAAACTATCGCTCAATTCCCTATTGCTCTCTTTATTTTCCCTACTATTTTGTTCAAGTTTAGCGTTTAAAGCTTTAGTACTCTCTTTATTTTTCCTACTGTTTTGTTCGAGTCCAGCGTTTAAAGCATCTGTGCTAATTTTATTTTGTTGCATAAACTGAAGAAGCAAACTCTCTAACCCTGCTTGACAGTTTTGATTACACCCCTCAGTATCGGGATTTACCTCCGACATCCCTGTACTGCTTTCATTTCCAAGACTAGCCATACTGCTCGTATCTTCACTACCCAACTGGTGACCACTACGCAACTTCATCTCTTCCTCAACACTACCCATGCTGATACACACCGATAAATGAAAAACCCCCAAAATACAGGCACAGAAATATATACCCTTCTCCTTCCACAAATGTTATTAGGTTTTCGGCCCCATGTTGGTAGCGACAAATGTAATGTCTCCTTTTGCTCCACGTTGAGCGTACAAATGTAATGGTTTCTCTACGTTGGGTGACAAGTGAAACGTTTTCTATTACCCTCACTGTTGCTTTGAAATATTTACCCTGACTAAGATATGTTGTCTTAATGGGCGCCAAGACCTCAACGCTATGTTGAAATCTAAATTTATATTTAACAACACCTAGCTCTGGTAGAACACCTTCAAGAATCTTTTCACTCAGATCCGGGTATGATTTGATCAGTAACCCAACTAAAAATTGTATCAGGAGAAGGAATTTGGTCTATATCTAATGCTACCTACTGAAAGCAAAGATTGCATGGTTAAAAGAAATGAATGTATTATATAAAACAAGTATGGCAAAATTATTATTAATAAAAATAATATTATATTTTAAATTTAAATTGGAGCGTTGCGATTTGAATATTACCACTAGAGAATTACGTGAAAACGGAGTCGGATGAATTACTGATTTTACTCTTATTCCCAAGGTATGAAGTTACTGAAATACTGTATATGAAACAAAGAGACGAGAGATTGCGTAGTTCTGAGTCATTCGCGCTTACCATTGGAAATTGCCGTAGCATTTCCGTCGTACTGGATGTTGAAGAGAGCATCCCACAGCCTTCTGGACGTCGTCATCTTCTTCGTTAGTTGAAGAGATACTTGTAGATATGTTAACTTATGGTCCGATCACATCGGAGCCAACCACACGTGCAACCACAACGGTCAAGTTTTACAAAGATAATCGCCTGCCTCCACGGCGCGCAAACCATATATGCACTCGTCACCTCCCCTCTCCGGAGCCGTCTTCTTCTCGCCCGCTCTCCACTGATTGGCTGAGCCACCACGCGATACTCCCCTCCTCAGGGTCAATACACTCGGCTCGACGAAGATGTCGATTGCCGGTCCAGGCCATTTCGCCTTTTCTTGAAGCAGCAACCCCGCTTGCGTCACGCTACTCGACAAGAACAAGCCTGTAGCCGAATTCTCAGTGACTCAACTCTCTCAACAAACTCTAACTGACAAAACCCCGAAAAATTCCGTAATCATATAATTTTCTGCGATAATGTTGTTCGTAATAATTCGCCTGATAGTGGTTTCTATAACATTGAAAACCTATCTGTATGCTTATAATTTTATAAAAAAACGCTCCAAAATACCTTAATAATAATAATAATAATAATAAGTTAATAATAATAATAAGTTACATGAAAACTTCTCTTGGCTGAACAATTTACCGCGTAAATAAATATAGAATGGCTTCCTACTGACTTATGTCAGTGGCGTAAAATACCCTCGAAAAACACGTTACAGTCTGTGTCAGTTTATTGGCATTGTAGTCACCCACGGCTATTACGTGCTCGTAGCTTGGAAGTAAGTCGAGCAAGCGGTTTTCAAATTCACTCATGTTTGTTATTCTTGGCGTCCTATATACAACAGCTACCAGAGTCTTTTGTTGGCCAACAATTACTTCAACAAACATGAATTCCGGTCCTGGTTGTGTGCTAAGTGTTGATACACATATTATCCGTATTTTTAAGTCGCTTCTACTGTATATGGCAACCCCGCCTGCTCGCCTCCCATCATTTCTGTCATGACGTTCCAGTGAGTACCGATTTAGTTCAACCATGCTAGACGGGATGTCAGGTTTTAACCAACTTTCACTTATGCAGAGGATATGGATATTGTTTTCGTTTATTATTGTCTGTATTTCGTCGTGATGCGCAACCAGTGACAGAGCATTAATATGGCAACATTGTAATGAATGCTTGGATGAGGAAAGTGCCTGTTTTTTGAAGAAAGCCAGTGGTGTAAGGGGAGGGAGGGGGTTGGTGTGGGCTAGGCTGGCCAAGGTCAGTTAGCTCATTCATACAATAGCTCAGCTGGGTAACGGGAGATATATCTTAAAATAGAAGAAACCTACCTGGACCTCCCGCTGGACCCTGCCGACCGCAACCAACCCACACACACATACACACACACACTTATTACTATACTTGTCTAATATAAACATTACACACATGTTCATTTCACTTCACCCTAATGTCCCGCATTTGCTGCACGTTTTCCAGCTCCCTAAATGTGGTGACGGTCTTCTTAGTTCCATCAGGGAGGTGTATTAAAACGCGGCCGTCCTGGGTCCAGACTCGGGTGGGTCCGAAATGGTCTCTCGCTGCATTTAGGATAGTTTTCCGGGTTTTTGTGAGGGATTCAGTAATAAGAATCTTGGTTCCCTTTAGGAGGCGCTTGGACTTCCAGATGCGATCTCGTTCGTGGTAGCGGAGGAATTTTACAATAATAGGGCGTTTCCCAGTGGCTACCACTTCAGCTGCTGTTCGCTGCGGCCGCCCAATCCTGTGACATCTATCCAGGCTCTCCATAGGGAGGTCCACGTTCAACTTCGTCTTGATTGTGTCCCTCACCTTCTCGTACACATCTTCCTCAGGGTCCTCAACGATCCCGTGGATGAGAAGGCAGTTTCTCCGGCTGTATTGCTCTCCTTCGTCCAGCAGCTCCTGGTGGAGGTCAAGTCTCCACTCCAGCTTGCTCAGTTCTTCTTTAAGCACAGCCAGTTTGGAGGTGACAGTGCTTCGGAACTCGCGAAAATCACGAGTAAGCGACTCTAGGGAGTCTTGACCCGGGTTGGCAGCACTGTTCAACAACTGAAGGCGTGCTTCAAAGTCTGCCATCGTTGCCTCAACAACATTTACACGTTTGTTCACCTTTTGGATTGACATAACGATGTAGAAAATGTTCAGGTACGTACTTCACACACTAAGTTACTTGGTCACTCACTTTCGGGCCGGAAATTGCGGTTAAAAACTGCGGTTTGCGCGGGATAAAGCGGAGCACTCCTACAGGCTTCCTATGCTAGCCGCCATCTTGATTAGTGAAATGGTGTTATGTCATTTTATTGAATAAATGTGTCTATATTTACTCCTCTGTATGTCAATTACATGTTCGATCAACCTCAAAGCCAGTCACATTGCCATTGAAAGTGAAAAAGAAACTCACAATTGAAGAAAACGGGAGGGCGGTAGATTACCGTCGCGCGACCGCGTGTGTTACACGAAGGGGCGCAACCGCATGAAGGTTGTCTCTTTCCGTCCCTCCAAGTTCTTGCAGATCTTAGCTCACTTCCCACAACCATGGTGACTCGGTCTTCCGCTTTTGCCAGTAACCGAGGACCTGGTTGGTCAACCTGGTAGGATGCATCTTGTAGACGTGAAGATAAAATGCTAGACGTCGTTTCCTAGCAACATCCGTGATTCTTTCACAGTACGCGTTAAACATTCCTTGGTATCTAAAGCTTCTCTAACTAACTTCATACTTGTGTTCTGAACGATTTGAGATGACGCTAGTCTGAGGATTACCAGAATCCACTCCCGTTTCGTGTGAATTCCAGAACATCTCAATACCCTGTGTAAACCTCAAACCGATCAAAACAATCGTTTGAAAATTCCAGCTGCATTTGCTGGAGAAACATGACATTTCAAGAACAGCCGTTCTGAAGATTCATCACGCGGCCACGAAAGCCTGCACTAGTATATTATTCGCTCATTTCGTATCGGCCGTCTATGGACCGCGACATCCCGACTGTCTCATTCTTCGGGCTTTGATGTTTGTCCAGTACGCCCACATTCGTCCTTGGCGGTTTTCCTTCCTTTGCTGGGTCAAAATCTTTCCCGTTTACAGCCTCGGTTTTTCTTGGAAACCTTAGCACGCTGTCTTCAGTGGGACGCACTCCTAAATGTAATCCCCACTTCTCTATCTAGCTCAATGAACCAGGCCCATTTGGTTTTCCTCACCTGAAAGTAAGTAATGAAGTCTGTCTCGCTGGGCTTATTCGCTTCACTTGTCCATGAAAGTTAATCCTTATTTTCCGGATGGTATCGGTTATCTTCTCCACTCAGGTAAACAGTTCGTGGTTGTTCCGTCTTCTATTATTCCCCATTGTCTTTGACGGGAGCCAATATCTTTCTGAAAATGTTCCTTTCTTTGGTCTCCAGTTTTTCGAACCAGCCTTTTTTCGTTTATCGTGAGGCATTTGGGAGCATACAGGACCTCCGGACTTATGACACTTTGCGTTCATGGATATTGGCCGTTTGTTATGGACGCCCTTGGTCTATATTCTTCTTCTTCTTTCGAATAACCCATTTGGAGGGTACGATGAATCAACTTTGGCTATTGTCCATTGTATTCAATTGCCTTTGTTTCCAAATTTCCTTCATCTCAAGTATCGATCTTTCTCCTCTTGAGTCCACTTTCTGCGAGTGGATTGTTTCTGTCTTTCTTGAAATTCTGCCTTTTGAATAGCTACCCTGAAGTGTGATCTGTTTGCTATTGTGTCTGCCTGAATTCTGGCGTTTGTCAAATCTTTGTCAATTTCAATGAACCATGTGGGTTTGGATTTGTAACTAGTCAGTAAGTTGAAGATCTGTTAAGTTAGTCTACTATTTTCCATTCTATAAATGTAAAAAACTGTAATCTTCTCTTTTTCATTACATCAGCTAATTTTTCAAATTTCAAATACAACTCTCTATTTGGTCGTAACCTATATTCTGTGTTATTATTTCAATTAGCTCCCAGTATTTTCCTCAGAATTCGTCTTTCTGTCTTCTCTAATTTGTCTAAATCACCAAATCTTGTTAATTTAAGTGTTTCTGCCGATTGCAGTTTCAGGTCTGACCACTGTTTGATAGTGCCCTAATTTAGTGTTCCAGGATATTTTTTTATTATTATACAGTATATATCTTTTGTCATATAAAACACCTTTGTAATTTATGCATAAGCGTTTCTATTGCTTTCTATATTATTATTATACTAGCAGGTACCCGCGGCTTCGCTCGCGATCAAGACAATGGGGACGATGCATTATTGCTGATAATTGGTTTATTCTATTACAACAATCGCGGCTACAGGTGGGTCGATTCTAATTCTGAAAATTCTGATAAATACAGTATATTGATATGGGCAGCAAAAGTGGGAATTTTATAGAGTTGTGAAAGTCTGCAGGGTACGATGTTACTTTATGTGAACACATTTGAAAATTTTGGTTTTGGTTATGCCATCTTGTGCTGAGACATAACGATTTTGTTGTCCGGATAATCGCGAGCACGCCACATACAGTTGTGCGTGGGAAAAAATGGTTTTGTCTAAACGTACACCTGGAATGGCAATCTATCGGAATATGGGGAATTAAAAGTATTTTTCCTTAAGCTATTCTGGGTATAATTTTGCCACACTTATTGATGATTTGAACGTCAACATGTCGCTATTAATAGACCTATAGTAAAATATCTCTCACCTTGGCCGCTGATGTACATTATGCAGTCTCTTCCCGTGTTACATCCCAGTGATTGAAATTCTCCAACATCCCTTCTGCCTCACATGCCTGCCTAAGTAATTAAAATTCCCGATTGTTGTTGTCTGAGTCTTCAGTTTTTTGACCGGTTTGTCGCAGCGCTCCATGCCTCACTCTCCTGAGCTAATCGTTTCATCTCTACATAGCTACCGCACCCTACATCTGAAGCAATCTGTATAACCCTGGTCTACCCCTACAGTTCTTGTCCTTGACCCTCCCATCCATAACTAAGCTTGCTATTCCTGGGTGTCTTAATATGTGTCGTACCAACCTATCTCTTCCCTTCATTAGCAGTCGCCAGAAACATCTCTCCTCTCCCACTCGTCTTAATAGCTCTTCATTTGTAACCCTATCTACCCATCTGATCTTCATCATTCTCCCGTAACACCACATTTCAAACCCTTCAATTCTCCTCTTTTCTGCAGCACCATTAGTCCAAATTTCACTTCATTATAGTGTCACGCTCCAGACAAAAGCTTTTAAAAATTACATCATAATACCTACATGTATATTCGATGTCAAGAGATTCCTGGTCTGTAGAAATGCTTTCCTTGCCTGAGCCAACCTGCTTTTTATATCCTCTTTGCTTCGTCCATTACTGGTTATTTTGCTTCCTAAGTACCGATAACAGAAGTCTCCTACTTCCCGTAGCGTTTCACCTGCCAATTTGATGTCCATAGAGGTTTCTGATTTATTTCGGCTGCATTCCAATAATTTTGTTTTACATTTATTGATTTTCATCATGAATTCATTCGTCAAAACGGAGTCCATACCATTCAAAAACTCGTTCAAATCTTCTGGCGTATTGGCCAAGATGACGATGTCATCAGCAAATCTCAGAGATGAAATTATTTCTCCTTGAATCTTCACTCCGACTTCAAATTGTTCTCCAATTTCCTGATTATTGAGTTTTTAGAGATCTTTGAAATGCGATGCCCTCGCACATGGTGCAGATGCATTGTCAAAGGAAAACATTCCATGTTGCGAACATGGGCCGCATAACCTGTACCGAAAGCCTATTCTAGACAGCAGTTCCTTGAACTCAGATTTGCCAACATTTTATTGTATCTTTCCATGTGGTATGACTCTGTACCTCAACATACATAAGAGTGCTTTAGAAATCATGTCTTGTGTAAATTTTGGAAAAGGTAGTGAGTGTGGTTTTTGCCAGAGTGTATACTCGCTAGTAGAAATTCTTTTCAGTAAAATAGACTGGTTCACAATTTGGTAAGTGCACATTGAGGTATATGACGGCGGGATGCCTTAAGTGTTCAGGAAACGGCAATAGCCGCCTCAGAGCTTCGTTGCTACTGAAATAATGGCCAGACTGATATTTGTACTTACCTATCCGGGATTTGTGAGCCCGGTGTTTATGAAATTGAACGTAGCTATATCGCTACCTTTATTTAATAGCCGCTACTGTAATGTTTAAAAATTAAAGGTGGTATTAGAAGGCGCTTCCCCTAATTTTTATACCCCTGGCACTACAGCCTATGAAGGGCCTAGGCCTATCATGCGACCGCTTCCCAGCCATTTGGCCTGCAGATATTGTGGTGACGCGTGGTCAGTGCATAGTGTCCCCTCAGCCGTTAATCTTATTCTTCGTGACCGGGGCACTGCCTCACAACTACTCAATTGTCCTCACGAATCTGAGTGCAGCCCGTTGCAGCCCTCACGTCAGTGTCTAAAATCTCTGACGGAGCCGGGAATCGAACGCGGGGCCTCCGGACGAGAGGCAGGCGCGCTACACTGTTCTTATTGTGTTTATATATATCTTGAAAAAGATAATAAATGGATTGGCATTGCCTCCTACAGGGATTATAGAAAATCGGATGTCATACCTTGAGGTAGTGTTGCCATGGAAACGGACTTGCGATTAGTTCATCAGTAGGGACACACCGAGTATTGTTTCTTGCATCGAGGGGAGTAAAATGAGCTTTGTCCGGTCTTTATGCGACAACTTCGATATTTTGTCCTGGTTGAGTATTTTTGGTGACTTTTCAGTTATGTTGCCTGTTCCACGGGAACAATGATTTATTTCCGGACGAAAGGCAGCCTATATGTTATCCCATGGTATAAGCTGTCTCCATTTCAAATTTCATCCAAATCCGTCCAGCCGTTTAAGTGTAAAGAGGTAACAAACTAACACACACACACACACAAGGACACACAGATTTTCACAATTATAATATACTAGCAGGTACCCGCGGCTTCGCTCGCGATCAAGACAATGGGGACGATGCATTATTGCTGATAATTGGTTTATTCTATTACAGCAATCGCAGCTACAGGTGGGTCGATTCTAATTCTGAAAATTCTGATACATACAGTATATTGATATGAGCAGCAAAAGTGGGAATTTTATAAAGTTGTGAAAGTCTGCAGGGTACGATGTAACATTATGTGAACACATTTGAAAATTTTGGTTCTGGTTTTGCCATCTTCTGCTGAGACATAACGATTTTGTTGTCCGGATAATCGCGAGCACGCCACATACCGTAGCGCGTGGGAAAAATGGTTTTGTCTAAACGCACAGTACACCTGGAATGGCAAATCTATCGGAATATGGGGAATTTAAAGTATTTTTCCTTAAACTATTCTGGGTATAATTTTGCCACACTTATTGATGATTTGAACGTCAACATGTCGCTATTAATAGACCTATAGTAAAATATCTCTCACCTTGGCCACTGATGTACATTATGCAGTCTCTTCCCGTGTTACATCCCAGGGATTGAAATTCTCCAACAACCCTTTTGCCTCACATGCCTGTCTAATTAAAATTCCCGATTGTTGTTGTTTGAGTTTTCAGTTTTTTGACTGGTTTGATGCAGCCCTCCATGCCTCACTCTCCTGATCTAATCGTTTCATCTCTACATAGCTACTGAACCCTACATCTGAGGCAATTTTTATAACCCTGGTCTACCCCTACAGTTCTTGTCCTTGACCATCCCATCCATAACTAAGCTTGTTATTCCTGGGTGTCTTAATATGTGTCGTACCAACCTATCTCTTGTCTTCATTAGCAGTCGCCAGAAACATCTCTCCTCTCCCACTCGTCTAAATAGCTCTTCATTTGTAACCCTATCAAACCATCTGATCTTCATCATTCTCCCGTAACCCAACATTTCAAACGCTTCAATTCTCCTCTTTTCTGCAGCACCATTAGTCCAAATTTCACTTCATTATAGTGTCACGCTCCAGACAAAAGCTTTCAAAAATTACATCATAATACCTAAATGTATATTCGATGTCAACAGATTCCTTTTCTGTAGAAATGCTTTCCTTGCCTGAGCCAACCTGCTTTTTATATCCTCTTTGCTTCGTCCATTACTGGTTATTTTGCTTCCTAAGTACCGGTAACAGAAGCCTCCTACTTCCCGTAGCGTTTCACCTGCCAATTTGATGTCCATAGAGGTTTCTGATTTATTTCGGCTGCATTCCAATAATTTTGTTTTACATTTATTGATTTTCATCATGAATTAATTCGTCAAGACTGAGTCCATACCATTCAAAAACTCGTTCAAATCTTCTGGCGTATTGGCCAAGATGACGATGTCATCAGCAAATCTCAGAGATGAAGTTATTTCTCCTTGAATCTTCACTCCGACTTTAAATTGTTCTCCAATTTCCTGATTATTGTGTTTTTAGAGATCTTTAAAATGCGTTGCCCTCGCACATGGTGCAGATGCATTGTCAAAGGAAAACATTCCATGTTACGAACATGGGCCACATAACCTGTACCGAAAGCCTATTCTGGACAGCAGTTCCTTGAACTCAGATTTGCCAACATTTTATTGTATCTTTCCATGTGGTATGTCTCTGTACCTCAACATACAGAAGAGTGCTCTAAAAATCATGTCTTGTGTAAATTTTGGAAAAGGTAGCGAGTGTGGTTTTTGCCGGAGTGGATACTCGCTAGTAGAAATTCTTTTCAGTAAAATAGACTGGTTCACAAATTGGTAAGTGCACATTGAGGTATATGACGGCGGGATGCCTTAAGTGTTCAGGAAACGGCAATAGCCGCCTCAGAGCTTCGTTGCTACTGAAATAATGACCAGACTGATATTTGTACTTACCTATACGGGATTTGTGAGCCCAGTGTTTATGAAATTGAACGTAGCTTTATCGCTACCTTTATTTAATAACCGCTACTGTAGTGTTTAAAAATTAAAGGTGGTACTAGAAGGCGCTTCCCCTAATTTTTATACCCCTGGCACTACAGTCCATGAAGGGCCTAGGCCTATCATGCGACCGCTTCCCAGCCATTTGGTCTGCAGATATTGTGGTGACGCGTGGTCAGTGCATAGTGTCCCCTCAGCCGTTAATCTTGTTCTTCGTGACCGGGGCGCTGCCTCACAGCTACTCAATTGTCCTCACGAATCAGAGTGCAGCCCGTTGCAGCCCTCACGTCAGTGTCTAAAATCTCTGACGGAGCCGGGAATCGAACCCGGGGCATCCGGACGAGAGGCAGGCGCGCTACACTGTTCTTATTGTGTTTATATATATCTTGAAAATGGTAATAAATGGATTGGCATTGCCTCCTACAGGGATTATAGAAAATCGGATGTCATACCTTGAGGTAGTGTTGCCATGGAAACGGACTTGCGATTAGTTCATCAGTAGGGACACACCGAGTATTGTTTCTTGCATCGAGGGGAGTAAAATGAGCTTTGTCCGGTCTGTATGCGACAACTTCGATATTTTGTCCTGGTTGAGTATTTTTGGTGACTTTTCAGTTATGTTGCCCGTTCCACGGGAACAATGATTTATTTCCGGACGAAAGGCAGCCTATATGTTATCCCATGGTATAAGCTGTCTCCATTTCAAATTTCATCCAAATCCGTCCAGCCGTTTTAGTGTCAAGAGGTAACAAACTAACACACACGGACACACAGATTTTCCCAATTATAATATATATAGGGATATGTATATAATTCGCTGGGGCCATCGAGGACCACGTTAAGTCTTGTCGCATTTGACACTGAACTTAGCCTTCCTCACAGCCCAGATTTCCCTCATTCCTTGTAAGTGGAGCTGCATACGCTCCTCTGTCCTTAGCACAGTGTCTTCTCTCGTCTCGGTTTAGCCCGTTCGTCAATATTTTCTTGCGGAAGAGATCTCTGTTAAGGGCGTCTTCAGCTAAGATATGTAGCATTTTCAGATCTTCTTCTTAGGTATTTATAAACCAGGGAATTGTGGTTTTGGGGTTTGAATCAAAAAAGTGAAATATCTCTTTAGTTAACTTTCTGTGTGTGTGTATGTATGTATGTATGTATGATGTGTGTTCCCCCTCTAATAACTTCTAAACGGGTGGAGAGATTTCAATGAAACTCGGTAAGATCATAGCACCATTTTGGCCGACCCCGACCGTGCCCTTCAAATCTTGTTACGTCTCACCAATCCAACATGGCGGCCGTGCGAAATATTTCACTGGCATTCTATATCTCCGAAAGTATTACCGATATCACCCTGAAATTTTGTACGGTGATAAAGGACACTCACCTATGAGACTTTCAAAAACCTGTTAGAGGTACACCGGGGTAAGTGAAACCCCATATTTATATAATTGACATTTTAATTTACACTGTACATTGAATAGACATTCAATTTTATTAACATTTTAAAATCTGGTTCAGAAATACATGCTCTAAGTTCAGATGAATTATAACGCAGACATATTTTAGGGGTTTCCATTCTGGAACGAAGAACATGAATCGTGGTCAGCGTTTACACTTGCCCCGCTGATTGGGGCAAGTGGAACCTAAGGCCTGTTCATTCATTATATAACTCAGGAATATCATTGGGGTAAGTGAAAATGATTCAATTTGGCATACTATACCAATGGCAATGTGATCTCTCTTTACTTTTTATACATTTAATACATTTAACGTACATTATAGGAATCAAATGAGATGTCCAATTTGAATGTGCCTCGTTTCTCAAATGCAGGAGGTGGCAGATTTTGAAAAACTTCTTCAGGTTGAATTATACTCTTGTCCTCAATGTTGGGCCAATGAAATGTTGACGAACGAATTCTTCGAGCAAATTTCACTTCCAGACATGGCTCCTTTTTAGTCAGATGTCCAACATACATTTTAATTTTCTTCTTAAGGCAACATTTTGCAAAGATCCAGTCACCCACCTGCACTGTTGATAAATCCCTCTGCATTACATAATGTGAAATTATCTTCTTCGTCCATTTCTTTGATCTTGTCTTCCAGTTCAAAATCATCCAAGTAATTTGTGCATTCTTCAGCATTATCTTCATCATTACTTTCCCCATGTTTCACTGCTATCTTTCTGTTGGTTTTTTTACTTGCTTTTCAGATTTTGCCCTTTCATTCTCTTTTAGTTTTATAATTGCCTCCTCCGAAGTGATAACTTCTGCCCCTCCACAGATTCATTTTCTTCCCCGAGTAACTCTTGCTGCTTGTTTTACTTGCTCTAGAAGCAACTCTTCAAATGAGACCCTTTGCTTGCTTAATGTTGCTGTTGGGAAAGCAATATCATTTGAATCAGATGTTGATGACAGAGCTGGATGAGTTTCTTCATTAGATACCTCTGTTAATGACAGAGCTGGGGGAGTGACTTCACAAGCCACTTCTGATTGCAGAGATGGACGAGTAACTTTATTAGATACCACTGATAATGACAGAGCTGGGGGAGTGTCTCCACAAGCCATTTCTGATTGCAGAGATGGACGAGTAACTTTATTAGATACCACTGATAATGACAGAGCTGGGGGAGTGACTTCACAAGCCACTTCTGATTGCAGAGATGGACGAGTAACTTTATTAGATACCACTGATAATGACAGAGCTGGGGGAGTGTCTCCACAAGCCATTTCTGATTGCAGAGATGGACGAGTTCCAGCATGTGTCATTGTTGATGATTGATGAGTTATATCGCCTTGATCTTGTTGGGAATGTAACCATCTCCTATATGTTTGTGCTTCACAACTTTCTACAGGGATTACTGCACGGCAATATGGAAATATCCCAGCCTTCTCAAATCCACTCCGTAGCATAGCTGGCTCTAGTTATGACCAGATTCCTGATATTCTTCTTCTTCCTAGCGTTGTCCCGCTGGTGCAGGGTCCGCTTTTTTGGTCATTGACCTCCATTTTGTCCGGTTTCATGCGTCAGCTGGATTTAGGCCGGTAATTTTTAAGTCACCATTTATTATGTCTTGCGAACGCTGCTTCGGTCGCCCTCTGGGGCGTAGGCCTTCAACCTCAAAATGAAGGACAGAGTTAGCAACAGTATCAGGCGCTGCACGCAGGGCATGGCCATACCATCGGAGCCATTTCTCTCTCATTTTGTCCACAATTGGGGCGACACCCATTTGCTCCAGAATTGTGTCGTTTCTGACCTGGTCAATAAGGGAGATGCCCATTGTCCAACGGAGCATTCTCATTTCCATGGCGTGTAGGTGACGATCTGAAATTTTGCCAGATGGTCGACATTCAACTCCATACAGCGCAACTGGCCGTACCACTGTCCGATATATCTTCGATTTGAGACGAAGTGGCATTTTCTTGTCGCAAAGCACACCCGTGACCTCCTTCCACCGCAACCAGGTTGCGTTTACCCAGGCTCTTACTTCATCATTGAAGTTGCCATCACTCTGCAGAGGAGATCCAAGGTACCCGAAACATTCTGTCGTGACTAAATTTTGTCCAGCGACTTGAATGGTACCGTCGCTTGGGGTTAACTCCAGATAGTCCGTCTTTTTCACGTTCAGACAAAGGCCATACTGGGAGAGGCGGTTATTCCAGTCTTCAACTTGACATTGGAGTGTTTCTCGGATGATATCTGCAACCATTATATCATCTGCATTCAGAAGGGTCCAAGGAACATTCCGTTGCAGGTCACGAGTGATGGTGTCCATCACAAGAACAAAAAGGGACGGTGATAGTGCTGAGACTTGGTGTACGCCGACATTTACAGGAAAGTTTTCCGAAGTACCAACAGCACAACGTACTCTACTACTGGTGTTCGTGTATAACATCTTGACCACATCTACAAATGACTCTGGCACACGATGGTTGAGGAGTGCATACCAAATCAACTCATGAAGAACAGGATCAAAGGCCTTTTCAAGGTCAAGAAAGGCAATATTCAGAGGCTTTCTTTTCTCACGGTGCTTCTCAATGAGTTATCGCGCTGCGGAAATGGCGTCAGCGGTCCAGCCCCTTTGACAAACCCGCACAGGTTGGAGCTGATTTCGGTGATGGCACGTAGGCGACGATCAAGAATTCTCTCAAATATCTTCATTGTATGTGAGAGTAGACGTACTAGGCGATAGTTTGAACATTCCGCTGGGTCTCCTTCGTTCTTGAAAATCGGTACTGTGGTGCTTGTATCCCAGTTAATAGGGATGTGGCCAGAGCCCAATATGGCATTGAAAAAGGTAACAAGCCAATCTATCGCAGTAGATTGCAATTCTCAAAGTTTCCAGAAGTCAGCAGGGAAGTTGTCTGGCCCAGGAGATTTATGGTTTCTCAAGAGCAGTGGTAACTTCCTGTGCAGTGATTTGGGGGATAGGACCATTAGTTGGGATACCTTCTGAGATTGTTGGATGCGAAAATTCAATGTTTGAGATCTCCTCGAAATGCTCTTTCCATCGCTTGAGAATAGCATGTTTGTTCTGTAGTCTTTGGTCTTCCTTGCTCTTTATGCACACACAGTGTTCAATATCCCTTGCTGTTCTTGCTCGGGCTTTTGACCAGATTCTTGATATGATGGATGCAAATGTTGATTTTGGTAACTTATAACCATAATTTTTTCGTTGCCATTTTACGAGCTCTTAGTCCCACTTCATTTTCAATGGCCTGAAAACACTCAGGTCCATTGGCTGGAGAACATGGCTTGTGTATGGTGGTAACTTCAGTATCACTACATTCTCTTGTTTTGCTTTCTGTACAATCGAGATACCAAGAAGTGAACTATGGCCATTATAGATCAAAATTACTGGTCTTTCGGAGGGAATATTCTTTAAGAAATTGTTCCCAAAGAAGTTCTTGAATGTTTCAGTTTCCATTCATACATTTTTTGTAGCTGCATAAGTCATGCCAGAATACTCTTCTCCTTCTTCTGCAATTCATGAGTCCCATATATTTTCCCCTTTGAACACAATTAGTAGTGGCAATTTACTGCAGCAGCATTTCCTCCCATTAATACTGTGATATTTTCTTTCCGGGACCACTTGTCACTCTCTGGGCAGCAGCGCTCTTTTCACCCACGACCTTAATTCTAATTGGGTCCAAACAAAAACTGGTTTCATCAGTGTTGTATATATGTGATGGAGGAACTCCATCGACGACTTCTTTCAGGAGTTTAAAATAACTAGAAATGATAAATGGGTCCATACTTCTACATTTTGAGGTTTCTTTTGGCTCATATTAAATGTTTTCTTGAGCCTGTTGAAGTAATCGTAACCTGGTATTCCATTCTTTAAGGAAGTCGCAATAGTATTTCCATTTACATAGCATCCTATAGTGTCTCAAACTTCTCTTTTCGAGAGACCAAAACCCCACTTCTCCATCGTTTCGATACCATCAGCAATTATCTTCTCTTCTTCATAAGGGATAGCAGTAGGTCTGCCCATAGTCACACTTTTAACATCACTTTGTGTTTAACATGTTTAAATAATGTTGGATTAGGTATTATGTATGTTTTGCAGCCCTATATAATGTTAATTGACCACTAATAACAAAGTGCACAGCAATCTTCAAATCGTCCTTGAAGTAGGATGGAGGTTGAGTTTTTCGAACGTACGTACGCACCATTTCTGGAACAAATTGTTTGATTACCAACTTGATGGGGGAAGTGGAACCTAATGGATTGCACTTTCACCAGTGAAAATTTAATATGGGGTACTTACTTACTTTCCGTGTCCGGGAGACACACTAATTTCTTCCTTTCCAGAACTCTGCAGCTCTTATCCCTCGGTCTGTGGCCAACATAAGGTCTTCCTGGCTGCAGGTTTCATTAAGATCTTTGCACGTGAGCCGGTGTTGTGGAGTCTGGATTTCTCCACAGGCACATCGTGGATCTTCTGCATATCCCCACTTCACAAGGTTGCTACGACACTTAGGCACTCCTGTTCTCATCCGGTTTAAGGACCTCCAGGTGGTATAAGGCAAATGACTACCACTGCTCAGTTCTTCTTTAGGGGTAAACCCCTCTGGTACTATTTGTTTCCAGAGTGACACACGCCGGACGTCTGGCTTGGTATGGAGGGGTACTGTTCTCTTAATAAAACTCTTCCTGGATCTTAGGCGAGGAGTGGTCACCTTGTGGTTGAACATAGAATGTCTGGGATCTGTTTCAAGCTTTTGTCTCTCTTTCTCTGCTGCCACCCTGCGTCGAATAACTGGAGGTGCAATGCCAGCGAGAGGGTAGATCTTCTGCACTGGAGTAGGTCTCAGACATCCAGTGATAATACGTGTGGACTCGTTAAGAGCTATGTCCACTTGCTTGGTATGGACAGATGCTCCCCACACTGATGATCCGTACTCTCCTGCTGCAAAGCAAAGTCCCAATGCTGTTGAACGTAGAACCTGAGGGTTCGCTCCCCATGTTGAACCTATCAACTTCCACATTATGCTATTTCTTGAGCTGATCTTGCACTTCAATTCTCTACAATGTTTTCTGAAGCTGAGGGTACGATCAAGCTTGATTCCCAAATATCGAGGCGCTTCACAGCTTTCGAGTGTCACTCCTTTCCAGACAACATTCAACTTTCTCCGGGCCTCTTTGTTGCGAAGATGAAATGCGCATACTTGTGTCTTTCCAGGGTTAGGTTTCAGGTGATTCTGGGTGTAATAATTGTCTAATCTCTCAAGAGCATTGGACAGTTTTCCCTCCACCTCCTCAAAGCTCCTACCCTGTACAGCAATAGCGGTGTCATCCGCATAAATAAATCGCCTGGCCTCTAAATATTCTGTCTGGTCATTTGTATAAATGTTGAATAGTAATGGGGATAACACACTGCCTTGAGGTAACCCGTTTTTCTGGTTCCTCCATCGACTTTTATTCCCTTGAAGTGTAACATAGAACCTTCTGTTCTGGAGCATCCCACGTATGACATTTGTTAGATTCATGTCCTTAGTGATGTTGTACAGCTTGGCTATGAGCTTCTTATGGTTCACTGTATCATATGCAGCACTGAGATCTATAAAGGCGACACCAGTGATACGTTTATTCTCATAGCCATCCTCGATATGCTGTGTCACGTTCAGAATTTGGCTGGAACATGATTTCCCTGGCCTAAACCCAGCTTGATCTTGAATTAGCCGGTTATCAATGAATGTTGCAATTCTTTCAAGGATCAACCTTTCAAATGCCTTGTATAGGTGGCAAAGAAGAGAGACAGGACGGAAGTTCTTTGCATCCGTTGGTTCCTTGCCTGGTTTTAGCAGTGCGACCACATGAGCTTTCCTCCATAGCTTTGGTAAGTGCAGGGTCTCGATACATCTATTCATCATATTCACCAGCCACTGGATTGTTC
Source organism: Meconema thalassinum (assembly GCA_946902985.2). Lineage (NCBI taxonomy): Eukaryota > Metazoa > Arthropoda > Insecta > Orthoptera > Tettigoniidae > Meconema > Meconema thalassinum. The sequence goes on along the minus strand of OX336394.1, from coordinate 425,746,639 downwards.
CTGGTCCAAAGTTCTTGATTTGTTCTGTCCTGATGTCATCCGGGCCCGCAGCTTTGTTGACTTTCATCAGCTTGATGGCATGTTCTAATTCTGCTGATGTGAAAGGACGACCGAGAAAATTATTCTCATCTTCACTAGGCTTCAGCTTCACAGGCTGAGTCTTCGTGATGGTTTTCCCGTTACGGAGCAGCTGATGAGCTATTTGATTTGGTGTAACCTTGGTGAGATCCACTGGTGGACTCTTAGGGTCGTTGCTCAAGTTTTTGACCAGCTTCCATGCTCTTCTACTGTTCTGGGCCATGTCAAGGTTTGCTAGTAAGATCATCCATCTTTCCTTTCTTCCGTCAGCGATGCTCCTCATGAGTTCTTCACCCGTCTGAATGGTGTCATCTGCAAAAGGGTCTGTCTCGTATTTCTCCTGATAATCTTTTAACAGGTCCTTAGAATCAGCATTGAGGCCAGAAATGAACTGGGTACGGCAGCCTCGGGGAATATGTCTACGAGAGATCTTCTTCACAAGGTCAACAAAGTCTTCATAATGACTTGGCTCTGTTTGTAAATTGGACAGTTCCTCATCCAGCTCAATGGAAAACCCCTCCCAGTTTGCCTTTTTAAAATTGAAACGTCGGTTAAAAGGGACTTCCTCAGGGCTGACCACTCCTCGAACTGAACACGTGATTGGGCTATGTTGTGTCCTAGGGATGGGTTCCTCCACCGCTTTAACTACATGTTTTATCACTTGCTCACTTATGAAAATGTTGTCAGGGTTGTAACCTCTATGCCATCTACCGCTGTTGAAAGATGGTCTCAGTTTGGGGTTGTGAATCAATCTCAATCCTTCCCTCTCTGCCCATTGCTCGAGTTCCTCCCCATTCTTGTCTGTGATATTATATCCCCAACTGATGCTCTTACAATTAAAATCCCCCAGGACAATTTTGATATTCTGCTTGTCAAAGTTACTTGGCCTTTCAAAGAAGAAGAGTTCATTGGGTGGTTTGTAAATGGATGTTACAGAGCAGGATTCCAATTCTACAGTCAAGATTTCTATATTGTTCCTGAACGTCATTTGAGATGACTTGACATTAATCTCTGGTCTGACAAAAACAGCACTGCCGTATTGTTCATGGGGTCGTTCGACAACCAGTCGCATTCCTTCTATTTTGGGTCTGTTGTTGTCGATCCCTCTGTGAGTTTCTTGCATCACTAGGATGTCGATCTTTAGTCGGTTGCACATGTCAGCGAGTAAGAGTGCTTTATCTCTGGATAAGCCTTCGAAGTTTATTGAAGTTATTGAAAGTCTTGAAAAAGACTGGTCGAAAATGTAATATCTCCCGGTGGTTGAAGGATCAGCCGCTGGCCTATGGCCACCGTTGCCCAGGGTACGCCCGATTGTAGTATTCATAATTTGTGCTTATCTAGCAAATATTAACAATCTTCGGGGAGGCTCCTTCAGTGTACCCCAATATGGGGTAAGAGGAACCTATATTGATTTCACTCATAATAACTATATTGCATCCACCACACTACTCCGGCATGTTAAGACATTATTTAACTCTTACTGATTTAACCTCATTGTAATCTGTACATTTCATCGTGTAGCAATCATAAAACGATATGTCGCACTAGGTCACTCTAAGCGTAAATATGACGCACATCCAAAGAGTAGCGTATTACAGCTCTACCACCGAGAGTTTTGGGTGCGTAGCGATTCTCGCGCGTTGTCAAAAGTAGTAAGATGAAAATCACGGTTGTAGCGCCACTTTATGCATATTATTCAAGCGAGGATAGCCGTGGGTTCCACTTCCCCCAAATTTCCACTTACCACGGCGTACTTAACTACAAAACGAACATGGCAGCCAAGCGAAGTTGAAATATTTTAATAGACTTTTCTCGTGATTTAATCATCTGAGCGCAGAGAAATATGGTACAGTAAATGTTTATACACATTGTAATGCACTGGAATCTAATTAAGTTCAATTATTGTTCACATAACCTCAAGAAGGCGGCTGTACGCAATTTTAAAATTAAGTTTTTATTTATTGTGTAGGCCTATTAATCATGCGATTGAAGTGAACGTTTGAGTAATGAACCTACGCACAATCGTTATGTAATAGTACATAACTCTATGGCCTACATATACAAAAATCCAACTTGGCGACCATCCGAAATATTTAGACGCTTATAATATATCAACGAATCTAATACAGCAATCAAACTGAATATTTTTATGTTCATAGAGACTATGAACATAAGTTCACCTATGGGACTTTCAATAACCTGGTGTGCACAAATCCAACATGGCGGTGACGCGAAATATAAATATTAAAATGGACGTTTCTCGCGATTTAACCATCCGAATGCAGGGAAACTTGGTACGGTAAATGCATATACAATTTTTAATCCACTGGCATCTAATTTATTTCAATTGTTTTCATAACCACAAGATGGCAGCTGAGCGAAATTTTAAAATATACTTTTTATTTCTTGTGTCCTAATCATGGGATTGAAGTTTGAATACTACACCCACACAATAATAATCATTTAATAGTACATAATTCCAAGACCTACTGTGCCCGATAATCTGGCTTTGGATTGGGTGGCCCGATACACACGTCTATCCTCACCCAGAATTCGGTACAACCCGAAAAGAAAAAAATAATCTTGAATGCCCGAATCAATTTTGGCATTTAAAGAAATCTATGTCGGGAACGAGATTCAAGCAATCCCGGGGTCTTTATAAAGATAGAGTACAGCTGGGGTAAAATCTCAAAGTTGATCCGGTGGACACACAAGTATGGCAACGAACAAGAATGACTAAAAACCTCGGCTGTTAAAATAAAACTCATCCACCATTTATTACACCACGAAATACATAAAATCAAACACAGAAGCCTACCTCCGCTCGGAGACTTCTCAAAATTACTCTTGTGCAAATAAATTAATGAAGCAGAAGCCAAATTCAAATTAATGAGCACAAAAAACTCCGGGCGCCCTAAACTTTGGATACAAAATAACTTACGGAGATCAGAGCTATATCACCCTAGTATTACAACCATTACTTCAAAATGCTATGTCACCTCTCCGTTGAATAGTCCATAAATGTGCAGGTGCATAAATATGAGAAAATATTCAAAGGAAAAAAATTCCTCTCGGCACGCCGGAAGGTGGAGGTAGATTTCACCAGGCACACTAGGGGATAGCCCATAATAGGCAGAATATGCAGGGTTTCGTAGAAGGATCAGTCCTCATATTTTATTGCCAGAAAGTATTTTATAATTGGAGCTTAATTAACTTTGTTTTCGTCTTTCTATGCATATTTTTAACATTTTATTGTCTTATGGGGACGGTAACCTTCTTATCATTTGGGATCCATTTCTATACTTGTGATCACATTGTCCTTATGCAAGGTTTCAACACTGATGTGTAACGTTCTAACAGTCGAACTTCTTCACGCAAAATTTAATCGCCCGCAGAGATTTTGGTTGGTTCCTCAGTTTAGGGGCTGCGACAACGTGGTCATGTAACCCGTGTACTTTGGGTGTGTGTAGAATCTGGCTGATAAACGGTGTTAATTGTGATGGCTGTATTAGTCTGTATTTCAGGTAAGGACTGCACACGGTCAATTTCAAGTAGTAGTTCCCAATTTTGTTACCAAATACTACCGTCAACGACACCTAGCTGTGAACTTGGCAACTAGATGCCACCACAACCATCAACTCGGAACGAACGTTGGAACTTCCCCTCCTAAGGAAAGCATACTGAGGGATTCTTAGCGCTCTCAGAAAATCCGACGACTTCGGCTGGCTTTGAACCCATGAACTTTGGCATAGAAGTTCAGTATGCTACCGGTTACGTCACCGAAGCCGCTTCCCACAGAGTCAGATAGAAAACTGAATGTGATTTCGTGCAGTGGCGTTGTCATGGTAACCTCTGATGGCTCTTGGCATTTTCTTCTAATTCCGAAATCATTTTGTTCATCTCTTGGCGTAATGGTGGGTCATATCAAAAATTCTTTCAGACAAACGTTTTAGGTAATTATTAAGGGAATATTGTCCATTTTGTACGGTTTGATATTGTGCCTATTAAGAGAGGTATGATTAATGTTTCCCGAAAAACCCACTTTTTCCCACCCCTTTGGTCAATGGTTGGAGCTATCAAAAAATTTTCAAACATAAATTTTTGGTCTTTATCCGACACGTAGTATGAACTTTGAATGGATTTGATATTTCAAATATTAAGAGAGTTATAGCGATATTTCACTTTATCGAAAAAAGCCCCCCATTTTGACCCCCTTCGACCGATTGTGCCCATTAACGAACTCGACTGAGATTTTATAGGGAAACATATTATGTAAAAACTTCAAAGTGATTGGTGCAAAATGGCGGAAGTTATCGCGTCCACAAGGAAGTGATATATGTACATACATATTTATTTGGATTTATAGTGCTTCTAACAGGCATATGCCTAAGAAACACATGTACATTTGGTTACACAATTCTATCAAATTATAATATAATTGAAAGACATAATGTTGAGATTGTAATGCAAATTAATTCTACAAGTAAATACGAAAATATAATAATTCTGTGCAGGAAATTGGTAGGTCGAATTTACGAGTTCATGTGATCGCACAGCAGGCAGAAACAAAGGAACTATATGTGTAACTGAATAAGTCAAGGTTGTTTGCTATTGAATGTTCATTGTATAATTGAATAGCACTTATTATTGGGGAATGTTTATGCTGTTCAGTTCTAGTTCTTGGGCAGTAAAATGTAATAAACTTAGGTCGAGTTGAGGGAGGTGGGACACGTAAATTAAACTGTGATATTAAATACGGACTATACAAAAGGTTATTGAATACTTTGAAGACAAAAACAAGAATTGCAATTTTTCGTCTGTTAGCCAGAGATGTATAATTCAGGTAAATTAGAAGATTTCCATAGCTATCATATTTCGGATAAATACCTGTAATTTTATACTGCAGATATCTTAGGAATTTATTCTGAACCATTTCAATTTCACTAATGTGGTTCAAGTACCAGGGATTCCAAATGTTGGATGCATATTCTAATCTGCTTCTAACAAAATAATTGAATATACTTTTTGGGTTGACGAAATCTTTAGAATTTCTTCTTATAAAGCCTAGCATTTTATAAGCACTAGCTACCATTTCATGAGTGTGCAATGAAAATGTTAGCTTTGAATCAAAATGGACTCCTAGGTCTTTGATAGAATTGTTAATAGTGAGATACGCATCCAATATCCGGTACCGAAACATCACCTGGAATTTGTTTCTAGTAAACTTCATAACTGAGCATTTCTTTATGTTAAGGTTCAAGCGATTTAATTTACTCCAGGATGCCACATTATTGAGATCTTCTTGTAGTAATTGACAGTCCTGCTCTGTCTGAATATTTCTAAAAATTTTGACATCATCCGCGAATAACAAAACGTTTGAATATTTAATACACCTTGTAAGAACATTGATAAGTAGCAAGAATAATAGAGGGCCTAGGTTTGAGCCTTGTGGGACGCCTGATCGGGCATAGTATGAATAGGATTCACATCCATTGCAAGCAACAAACTGTTTTCGTTCACTGAGATATGAGGTGAACAACTTCAGCAAATTGTAGGAGAAACCATAATATGCTAACTTATTTAAGAGGATATCATGATCTACCTTAACGAATGTCTTCGCATAATCTGTATAAATTACATCAACTTGACTTCCTTTGTCCATTGCTGCTGATACTTTGTGAGTAAACTCCATTAGATTAGTTACTGTTGATCTTTTAGGCATGAACCCATGTTGAAAGTCACTTATAATGTACTGTACGTGCTGAAATATATGCTGATATAACAATTGTTCAAAGAGCTTTGCAATGGCTGACAGTATTGCCACGGGTCTGTAATTATCAAAATCAGACTTATGTCGAGACTTATGTATGGGACTTACCCTGGTAATTTTCGAACGACTGGGAAAAGTACCAGTTTGAATGGCTATATTAAATAATATAGTTAAAGAATAGGCCAACACCTCTGCACAGCCTTTGATTATGTATGGAGGAATTAGGTCTGGGCCAGCGGCATTATTTAATTCATTTTTAGTATCGCATTCTTAACATCAGAAATACTAATCTGTTTAGAATCCAGTACATCAAGCAATGGGTGTATGTCCTGGTCACTTGCACCTAAATTGTCATACTTGGCGCATTCCTTGGAATAAACTGACGAGAGATAATCAGCAAAACCGTTGACTATCTGCTTATCATTTTTTAATATTTCCCCATTAATTTTCATTACGGGTATTGCCGGGGATCGTTTCTTGTGTCGAATAAATGCCCAGAGGCGATTCGTGTCCTCTCCGATTGCATTTTCGACATTACATACGTATTGTCGGTAAGCGGATTGAATATCACGTTTTAGAATTTTTCTGAGCTCTTTAAACTTTTCGCAATGAAAGTCCTTGTTGGCCTGTTCCCTACGCATTTTCTTTCGATGGTAAGATTTTCTTCGTATGTTTTTTATTATATCAAAATAAACCAGCATGGATACAGTTTGGTTCTCCTACTAGAGCTAACAGGTACACTAGAATTCAGAGCCTGATAGAAACGGGAATAAAAATGATCTACCGCCTCGTCCACATGGGAAAATTGCGAGAGAACGCTCCAATCCACTTCTTGTAATTTGTTATAAAGTTGTTCAAAATTAGCCTTTATAAAATTGTATGTAGGCCTATGTGTTTGGTGAATATTGTTTCTAACTTCTCTTTGCCAGTATCGTACATTAATGTTTAAGGGGGGATGATTATTGTCTTCCGGTACAAGGGGTTGTTCCTCTCTATTGACAGCAATAGAGGAGATGGTGGACAGTACTAGATCAAGTGTTCTATTATTCACATTCACGATATTATTAAAACTTTTCAAGTTCATCATATTTATAAAATTATTTAAGAAGGTAGAAAGCCGAGATCCTGTTTTTAAATCAAATGTTGGGGTTATTTCCGGAATGTTAAAGTCTCCCAAATTAAGAACAGGATTGTTGCTCATGAGTGAGTTCGATTCTATACTTGCGTAAAATTCCTCGTATTTATCTGCCTTCGACTCCGGCGTAAAATAAACTGAACAGATACATATGGTAACATAGTTGTCTATGAAGAGTTTCACACAAAGGACTTCCGTTTCCAGACCCAGGTCAATCTCCACAGCTTTATACTTGTTATGGACTGCAAGGACTACTCCCACTCCTAGCCTCTTGCCGGTTATATTTTCGTCACGGTCATTTCTAAATACAGCATACCTCTCATCAAAGAGCTCAGACGAATAGATTGACGAAATAAGCCAAGATTCTGTTAAAACCACTATACAGTAGCTCTCACTGGTCATATTTGTATAAAACTGAGTAGTTTTAGTTCTCAAACCCCTACAATTTTGATAATATAAATTTAGCGATTTATAAGAAGAAGACATTTTATTTAATGAGAAGAGAGGCACCTGCAGTGTGGCTAGGCCCATAGTAGGGGTTTCCGTTAGGCAAGACAATGGGGCAAGGAAAGAGAAAGGCTCTAGAAACTGTCCAGAAATAATCTGACAGTGACCCTCCACTACTCTCAGTGTACAATCACTATAGACCTTCCAAATATTTCAAATGAGACCTTACGGGTTGTCACGAATTATGATAGCTTCCTGAGATCATTACTGTCATTTATGATATAAATATTTGACCCCTCACTCTTCCTGAGTTTTATCACACCGTTACGTACCCATACGAACTTGTAGCCGTGTTCCCTCTTGAAGTTCCGCGATAGAGCCAGCAGTTTCTTCTTCTCAGGTGACAGACTTTCATTTATGTAGATTATGTTCTCTCCAGAAAGCCCCATGTGCTTGGTTGACAGGTTACGCTTCACTCGCCTTCTAAACATGAAGTCTTCCTTGTCAAACCGCCGGACAAATTTCACGATGATTCCACCGAGGCTGATCCCGTCGCTTAGGCAAGCGATGACATGCGTCCACCATCTGATTTTCAATGTTCATGTCCATTGCCCTGCCAACGGCTTTAACGGTCTCAAGCACGTCTTCATTGTTAGTTTCAGGGACCCCAAATATCTCAACAGTGTTACGGCGTGAATACTGCTCTCCATCCGAGAGGCGAGTCTCCAATGTCTTCACACGGGCCCTGAGATCAGTGTTCTCTTGTTGTAGGGATAGAACCTGCTGCGAGATTTCCTTCAGATGATTATCGTGCTGTTTGATACTCTTCGCATTTTGATCTACTCCCTCATGACAAAAGTTCAGAGATTTTGTGAGGTCCTGCTCCCGAGATTGTTGTTGTTGCTTCATTTCCCTGATTTCTGCCTGCATTTCTAATAGGAGTTTTACGATATTCTCCAATGAATAACTCTGCGCAGCTTTCACACAACACTCGCCATTTCTTTCTTCCATGCACTTAGTGTGGTTCCACTTTTCACACGCTACACACTGTACCTTCTTCTTCCCCAGCTCCTTGTCACAGAAGGCGCAGGTCGGCATGTTTCTTGGTGACACAGCTCACTTCAGTAAATAACGATTACACGGATAAATGTTGGTACACTGATTAAGCAACACACACTCAGTTTGTCGAAGTAAGTAAAAGGAAGTTTTTTCTTTGCTGTAATTGCAAAATACTCAGATTAGTACACAAAATAATACACAAAGTTCGGGAGCTGAACAACACGCCACTCTTACTCAGTCGCCATATATTTACATATATATACATAAATTATATATAAACTTTTGAACTGACGGTGGTTTTGGGGTCTAGGGGATGTGAAATGCGAAGATATGTCGAAATTTTCCGGAGGCCGAAACATGGTACTGCGCCCGAATTCCTCTAGGTGACAGTCCCAAATCCGTGCAGATGGAAAAAAGATCGTAGGGATGTCAATACCCGGCTAAGAATTGATCATGTCCTACCGGACTAATGACTAGGGAACCCTGAACACGCATAACGCACACCTAACTATACTACCAACTAGTTGCATACAGAACAGCATAAGAAACATAAAAATAAAGCACTAATGAGCAACTCGACTCTCGGGTAATTAAGGTAAATGTGTCGATAGATTGTCTGCAACTATCTAGCGGTATCGTTATCGCGTAATTAAGCATTGAAATAAGGATCAGCTCTATATAAAACGTAGCATTTATTTATTTACTAAAAATGACATTACATAAATGTCCCTAACACTGTTGAAAGATGAAATAAAAACACTCAAAATAAAATGGCTGCCCTTCTCTAGGCTTAATATGACTAAAATGAGTCTCTTGTGTATCACACACAAATTATGTGAAAGTAATATCTTTCCTTGAAAGATGTTGCAAGATCAAACAACATTATTACAATGCAAAATGCTGTAGTTCTACTTCTGTTGTACTTCACTTTAACGTTCAACTTCTACAAACATGTTCCCTGTTTAATACAGTCGTTAAAGTCTCCGCAATATAGCGTCAAATCTACAAATCTGAATAAAATAATTAATAATAATAATACTGTTTATACACACATATATACACTATCGCATCCTGCACGATTTCTTTATATTTTTCTCTAATTGCTTAGAGTTCATTCCTACCTCCTTCTCTCGTATATCACACAATAAATTTGTAAAATCCTGTATTACATTGTTATAACCAATGCTAATTATTGTTACAAACAGTTATGTTCATGACTATTCACTTAAATATTTAAATCCGGTATTTAATAATCAATAATATGTCAAACTTGCGACGCATGACTTTCAGATAAGCTTCCAAAATAAAACTATAAGTGTGCATGGCATTAACCCTCACTGCTCACACTCTTGATTCTCCAAAAATACATCTTACGGCTTTACTTAACTAACACATAGTATTTCACATCCTTCCATCATAAATTCTTTATCTCACACACTTCACAAACATATTATCGCGTCCTTATTACTCTTCCTTCGACATAATTGCTTGTAGTATATATTCTCCTCTTAGCACTTTTACAAACTTCTATGAACCATATCAAATACTTTCAACAAAGTAAGATATTCAGAATTTCTACTAGATATTACGAATGTAACACCTTTCACGAATTCACTACTCCTCCGACATAATCTTCTATCGATTATACAATTTCGAGCTATGTTCCATCTATACATCTCTCATAAAATATTACCGCAAATCTCTTCACATTCTCGCTTCCGTATTTATTCTTGTTGCTTTAAATACATTTCTGTTACAATTTCTAGCCTTGCTCTGAATATTAAGTCTGCTCGCGTTTGTCATTCAAATAATATCTTTACCTCCCGTCTCTCCTTGCAATAGATACTTAATATCCTTCCTTTCATTTTACAAGATCTTTTAATAACAAATATTGATCTACAATACCTTATAATTTCGTTTTCATCATTCAGGTATGCCTTTAAAATTACGCATACAGTTCTTACGTTCAAAATAAACTTCTGGGTTTTACAATATCATCTTCTTAGTCAATGGAGTTCCTTCAATGCAATTATTGAATACTCCTGTCAATAATTACGGTTTTATGCATCATAATTTCGTTCCTGAGACGAATTAGATTCATATACTTAGGATCATCTTGTCCTCTCTTTCTCTTGTATCACATGTACGCTTGTCAAAACTCATGACTACTTTCTCTCCAATGTTACAATATTTATTTAACATACTTATTACCGTTTCTCTGATGTTACAACAATATCCACGAAATATACTTTGTTATCGCAAAGGATTTATCTTCAAACAAAAATTCTAAGCGTTCTAATAAACTGCAAAAATAATTACGGTGACGATTATCATCAATAAACGTTCAAAATACGTCCAAATGACGTATGGAGATTTCTACCAAAATTTCTAAATTCTAGACAAAATAATAACATGGGTTATGAATATAAGATATGATGTTGGTCATTATACTGAAATATCATGTACAAGTTCTAACTACAAAGGTGTGTAAAATTGCACTTGTCTACCTTCAAAACTGTGGCCGCTGGTAAGATCTGAAGATGTTGGTATCTGTGGAATTTCTCCCACGCGCCTTCGGGAATGTGATACTTGCCTGCCATCTGGTCTGCATGATTCACACCGCTGGGCTTGTTGTACAGCAATGGGGTGAGTAAAACCGGTAATCAGCTGGGACTTGACTGGCAGTGGCAGTCTCCCCCCCCCCCCCCCCCCGTCCGTGCCGTTGACCTCGCTCCTCCGCAGCGTTTCACTCTTCTCGGTCCGATGACCTAGATACTCCTCACGCTTCATTCTTGGGTCCATCTTCTTTCTGCCCATCTCTGGATGTTCTTGGATGTCGGTAGTGTTGCAATGTGCTTAGTTAACATGAGAAATCACCTCAGCTTGTGCATTTTTCCACTGTAGTAGCTTGTTGTGTTTATTCGAACGAACTGCGGATGTTGACGCAGCTCGCTCCCATTAGTTATGTTGTCATGGTCATATCTGGATCTCGCTTTTTAGTATAGCTTTACTTTCCCTTCATAGTTGAAGAATTAAAACATTCTCCTTCCTTCTAAATAATAAGTAGTCGTAATCTCTCCCCTTCGACCTAATTCTTTATACATCTTGTATAGTGTGATGTGTTTCTACCTTGAAGTATGACAATGCCTTTGGTTTCTCTTCTGCGTAGTCTTGAGTTCGAAGTTTCGATGTAGGCCTACTGTTACAAAGTGTAGTTTCACGACTTATATCTCTCGTTGTTTCTGCTGAATACTTCTTCTCAATTTTATTATCAGCTTATTCATAATTGTTGTTCCATGTTTCTACTATATTTCTTCATCTTGTAGTCTAATATTTTCCAAGTCTTTACCTCTTGTAGATTAGAGAGTGATTCGTTGTACTGTGCCCGTTTAGACCGGAGTCCGCACGACCACATATGCATTTTACCAATAATCAGTCAGCACGAGAATCAAAATATCCCGGAGCGCCAGATGGGTTAAAGCAAATCGCAAAAACGACATCAAATTTATAAAAATGCTTTACTGATTTTTGGCTCAATGCAACAATAAGGATAGAAGGAGATTTAATTGGGTGAAACACATCTGGTAAAATTATCTCAGTTTATTTAAAGTTAAAATCTGACTGCAAGAATAATGCTCAAAGCAGCATCATCCACGTGTGGCGATCCACACTCTTATTTACACACAATATACAGAAATCTTCCAAACACATTTGACAATCTTTTTGAAAACACAAGTCCGATTGTTAGTCCTGTGGACTGTGTTCCAAAATTATTAAACTTTAACTCCAGTGCAAAATGAATTGTCCATACTGGAAATAACGTAGACCACTGTTTGACTATTTACATGATATTAACACTCGTAGAATAAATGTTTATAGAATTTCTTAAATTTTCACTTGTTTTCCAGTTTTCCAAAATATATCGTTGAAACTATTATTATCATCGTAGCAACACAAATTATTAACACATATTAACAACATCTGAAAAGTATTTGACCATTGAGCATAGCATCGAAGAACTGTGCGAAGCACAACAACAATTAATTGTTCTTCTGACATTAAACATTCGAGAAGTGACTCGATTATGAACTTCCAGTTCCAAACAAAATATATGATTTCTGAATCATCAACTTGATCAATAAATGGTTGAACCATTCAACTATTAGATTTCCCACTTGGGAACAATATTATAAAAATATTTATATTTATGGCCATTTCTAGCAACTTTCACAACTTGCAATTCTTCGACAGAATGCGGAAATTAGAATTGTAGTCTTATAATGAATTCATTTAGTTCATGGCACTAGGATTGAAAGTATCCTTCAAATTATTCGTGGTTAAAGAATTATTTTAAATTGGCAGTGGCCCATTCTACTATTTGTGTAAGAACACAATATTATAACAACAACAACGGCAAAGGTCTTCCTCTGAAGAAGAATAAACTACTATCATGACAAATCCGGGTTCTAGCAAAATCAAAGTCTAAATGGAATTCGTAAACAAGGTTGAAATAAGAACTGATGGTTTCAAAGAAATAACCTTCGGGTTATTCATACGACGAAATGTGTGGCTCCAATACTCCTACTATAAACCTGAGCCATCGAACCTGCTATTTGATTGATGCTCGAAAAAACCTTCATTCCCGCGACTTAAACCTGCGCACCTGGGAATGGCATTACAACTATTCCACACACATAAATTTTCTTCCCCAAAATTTATACAATAAATCAAGCCTCTGCTTGTTATCAACACTGGAAGATTAATAAACTTACAAGTTTATTTTATTTTACCATTCAGTTCAACCCGTGAATTTACCATACTCATGAAAAGCTTCATTTCACTTTCGAAGTGTATTTACGTCATGATTTTATATAAATACAAAATATCCTATTTGATACAAATATCAATTGCTTCCCGTTTCATGCCTCTCCGTGTTATATGAAACATATACTTTGCTCATAGCAAATATCAATTGTTCAACCAGAACTGAAATGTAGGTTGAATGCGGGCTTGCGCTAACCACTCTCCTTCGTAAAATCTCCTGTTCCATACTAGAAATGTTTCAACTACTTCATAGGCTCTTTCTCAATACATATGATTATTATAAAATATAATATCCAAGAATTATTTAGAAAAATTATGAAAATTATTATTATTATTATTAGTGGATTATTATTATTATTATTATTATTATTATTATTTCAAATATGTTTAATTATCATCTCATTATGTTAGAATCCACATGTTCGAACCTTCGAATATGGAAAAAAATATCCATTCCTCAACAAAAATAAATTTAACTTTTACAGTTACATCGGCTGATTACCGTGATTTCCCAAAAATATGAAAAATTTAAATAAATGCTCAAAATGCTCGGTCATCGATCCTAAACTGTTCTGAGTGCTGAAAATGCTCAGAATAAATCTAACAAGTCTTGCGTAAATCATTACAAGCTTTAAATACGACGAAAAAAATGTGTTGGTCATCTGCAGAAAAATAGTTTGTTCCAATTAGCTAGGCATAAAATAATTCAAATGTGGCTTACATTTCTTGATGTTCTTGAAGTGTCGTAAACCTGGTCTATACCAGATTTATCCGTAGACATGCCCTATCGGACAAGCACGTATAATCCTTGTATCGGCCGCCATTGTAGACCCACAAATCGTCTAGTCAGACATAGTGGTAGTATCCTTCGACGTTTGAATAAACTGTGGTTCCATTTTAATATGGGCTTCTAACAAAGCCATAACAGTTTGTTTGAAAAGGGTCAGATCTAAGCGATCTCTTCTTAAATGTGTCAGTTGTAACTTAACTCACTGTAATCTCATCAGTACAAGAAAAACGTTGACAGTCTAAGCAGTTAACGGCTGTTCTGAAGATCGTTCCCTGGGCATGGTTTATTAAAATCACCATCTGCCATGCGCTAGACAACCTGCAGTTTCCCTTGCGTAGACTAATGAACGCCACCGTTATAGACTATTCTTCAATGTACTGACCGATCGAAGTGGTTAAATAGTTACAAAAAATGAAAACTGACTTTAAATGGATTTAAACATCCAAGTATTAATTTACTATTGGACTGTGACAATATACTATTTTCTAGACCAAGTCAAGCATATGTCCTTTAGGAAATATAAATATTTCCACCAATGTCTGTAAAAAAACAATCACCTCAGTGATTCTCCTCACCAGAAACTTACTAAGTTCCAACTCGTTTGCGCAGCACTTCTCGTGACTATCACGATTTGAAAAGTACTTCTTCGTAGAGGCGGCAACCATGTGCCTTGGCTCAGCGTAGACGCAACTTGCTCGCCAAGTGCTTGTGATGAAGTGAGCTAACTATCCCTGCTCCAGCTTGCTTTTATACAAAAACGGTCAGGGTCACGCGTCATCGCCTGATATCTAGAAATCCTCATATCTCTTGAATCCCTGGTCCGATTTACTTGATACTGATTGCATTCTCTTTCATTTGGCCGTGCCAGTAATCTGATCCCAGTCTCAAGTCTCTGCTCCGTAGTTAACTATTTAATCAATAAATAGTCTCCACCTCTGCTATGACTCGCTACGTCATTTACCATCCAACTATCGGTAATTTCCTTCGAAAGGCTTCGAGAAGCAATGTAGCGCGATATTCAAATATCTGAACTTTCAAAAGCTGCTACAGCCTTTCCCTTGATATCTAGGTGTCTGAAACTTGGAATACCCATTCCTAGATTTGGGCACATCCACCCCACACCTAGCAAAAAATAAAAATTGAAAAATTTTTATTTTTCCTATCTACACATTAAATTATCTGGTTCTTGAATAATAGATCTTCAAATTGGATGCATTATAAGTTCCCACGATGTTACCAGTTCGTGTATTAGCTACTTCATAGCTTCCATTATTGTTTACTTCCACAATATTCAAAATCTTTAATTTTACCATTCCCCCGGGATTGTTGTGTTCCCGATGGACCTGGATCATTGGGCCTCTGCTCCACAAATTGCAAGTTATCTTGGTGTCTTGCTTCCAAATTTTTCCTCGTGTCCTTGTTAAACTCTTCATTGGACTGACGAGTATCTACATTCCCTCTGTTATTATAGTTATTACCATAGGATCTTCTTTCCTGGTACCTTCCTTGAGTATCACGTGGTCTTCTCCATCGAGTGTTGTATCGATTACCACCATCCGGTCTTGCATATGGTTTGTAACTGTATCTGTTACGGTATTGGTTCCATCCTCTCGTATTGGAATCTTCCCTCGGCGATTTCTCTTCTCGCTCCTCTCGAATCTCTCGAGGTGTCTGAGAATAACTGTCAGCCATAACAGCATACACAGCGTTATTACTCTTTACTCCCTTCTGATGAAAGAATTGAGCGTTTGTATGATCCAGCTTTTGCAATACTTCATCAAACTGTTCCATATTGTAGATATCAGCAGCGATCAAAGTCCTCTGGACGTCTGCTGGAAATTGTCGTATCAAAGCAGTAATCAACTCGTTATCTGGCATTGGCGGATCTAAATGTTGGAGTTTAGACAGCTGTCCAGAAAAGTATGTAGAGTATCGAGTAGGTTGTGACGTCGAGAATCTCTTCGAATACAACTCTGCTCTAACTTGCTGTTGGGTTTCAGGGGACCAAAACTTCTTCAATAGCCCACGAGAAAACTCCTCAAAAGTATTTAGAGTGGATCTAAATGCTCTAAACCACAAAAGTGCGGGACCTTCCAAGAACTTCCCTATTACCCTGATCTGTCTTTCTTTAGGGATCTTAGAATCTTTCAGATAATCACCTGCTTCTCTCAAAAATTCCACGGGTGTTACAGAATCTCGCCCTGAAAATTTAGAAGGCTTATCTTCTATATTCTTAAATACAGTTATGGGGTTGGATTGAAATACTGTCCTAACCTCATCCTGTCTTTCAGTCTCTCTAGCTCCTCCTAGATTTATCTGTATCTGTTCCTTTCCTTTTACATTCGGCATTTTTAACAGATGATCAGACTGTTTCTCATCCTTTATTTGAGTTTTCATAGCCTCAAGTTCCTTCTGGTTTTCTTCTGCCATCTTCTTGATTGCTTCAGTCTCTTTACAATTGTCTTTAACATCAATGGATATCTGGTTCATAACAGCCTCATGACTTTTCAATGACCCTGTCATATCTGATATGTCCTTCTGAGTTGCTTGGATATCCTTGGCAATTACTTCAATATGGGATGACAAAGATTCCCTAATCTCCTTGATTCCCTCTTGATTCTCCAGCTTGAGTGTGTCTTTAATTTCATTGACAACTGTGGTTTTAATCTCAGTTTGCAATTCACTAATCACACCTTCTCTTATTTCTCCCATGACAAGTTCCTTGAATTGTTCCGTTAAACGTTGAACAACTAGAATTCCCATCTCGTTACTCTCCTTCTTCACTCTGACTTCCAGGTTGACCATGTCTTCACCAACTTTCCTCAGACCATGTTCTATCCTATCAGCTAAGCTTTGGGATCGAAGATCGGCATCGCGAAATTTATCGTCCATTAAACTAGCGTTAGTAGCTAATGAAGTTTCGAGCTCATGTGTTTTTTCGCATAATTTATTCATTTTACTTTCAAGTGTCATTTTCAAAATTTCAGAATTTTCTTTAAATTTACTTTCCATTGAATTAAATTTACTATTTAAATTCTCTTTCAAGTTCCCTTTTAACCTGCTTTCTAAAGAATCAGAATTTTCTTTAAGTTTATTTTCCAAAGAATCACAATTTTCTTTAAGTTTATCCTCCAAACTTTCTTTAAGTTTATTTTCTAAAGACTCAGAATTTTCTTTAAGTTTATCATCTAGACTTTCTTTCAAATTATCAGAATTTTCTTTAAGTTTACTTTCTAAAGAATCAGAATTTTCTTTAAGTTTCTTTTCTAAAGCCTCTGTATTTTCTTTCATAATAGCGGCTACACGCCGTCCAGCCTCTTTTGAACTCTCCTCCAAACTCCTCATCATTCTCATCATTTCTTCCATAATTTCAATTATTCAAAACTTAGGGGTATACAACAGTGGCAAACACAAGCTTATAACTAGAACAAGAAATATGAATAGCTAATTGGAACACTATAATAAAATGAGATTTGTCCTAATATCGACGTGATGGAAAAACAAAATTCTCTACTTTTACGAATTACATTTACCATAATATCACAAGAAAAATATGCAAGTTCTCAAATATCCTCCACCTGGATTCTAATAATGTGTATCTCCAGTCATCGAACGTTTACTACTGAATTTACTTGACGCCCTAATGGTTAAGCCATTATCAAAAATAATCAAACCCATTCTAATTATTAACCAAGTTAAATTTTTAATTTTCCCACTAATTGGGTTTCCTACTAATTTATTCATCCAAACCAGACATCTCTCAACTCTCAAAATTTTCTATAAAAGTTATCACAATTTCAAATCGGCATGCGATTGACCATGTCTAAATCGGGACCCACGTTCGAAGCCATTTCTCTCTCTATCTTATTTTATGTGCCCGTTTAGACCGGAGTCCGCACGACCACATATGCATTTTACCAATAATCAGTCAGCACGAGAATCAAAATATCCCGGAGCGCCAGATGGGTTAAAGCAAATCGCAAAAACGACATCAAATTTATAAAAATGCTTTACTGATTTTTGGCTCAATGCAACAATAAGGATAGAAGGAGATTTAATTGGGTGAAACACATCTGGTAAAATTATCTCAGTTTATTTAAAGTTAAAATCTGACTGCAAGAATAATGCTCAAAGCAGCATCATCCACGTGTGGCGATCCACACTCTTATTTACACACAATATACAGAAATCTTCCAAACACATTTGACAATCTTTTTGAAAACACAAGTCCGATTGTTAGTCCTGTGGACTGTGTTCCAAAATTATTAAACTTTAACTCCAGTGCAAAATGAATTGTCCATACTGGAAATAACGTAGATCACTGTTTGACTATTTACATGATATTAACACTCGTAGAATAAATGTTTATAGAATTTCTTAAATTTTCACTTGTTTTCCAGTTTTCCAAAATATATCGTTGAAACTATTATTATCATCGTAGCAACACAAATTATTAACACATATTAACAACATCTGAAAAGTATTTGACCATTGAGCATAGCATCGAAGAACTGTGCGAAGCACAACAACAATTAATTGTTCTTCTGACATTAAACATTCGAGAAGTGACTCGATTATGAACTTCCAGTTCCAAACAAAATATATGATTTCTGAATCATCAACTTGACCAATAAATGGTTGAACCATTCAACTATTAGATTTCCCACTTGGGAACAATATTATAAAAATATTTATATTTATGGCCATTTCTAGCAACTTTCACAACTTGCAATTCTTCGACAGAATGCGGAAATTAGAATTGTAGTCTTATAATGAATTCATTTAGTTCATGGCACTAGGATTGAAAGTATCCTTCAAATTATTCGTGGTTAAAGGATTATTTTAAATTGGCAGTGGCCCATTCTACTATTTGTGTAAGAACACAATATTATAACAACAACAACGGCAAAGGTCTTCCTCTGAAGAAGAATAAACTACTATCATGACAAATCCGGGTTCTAGCAAAATCAAAGTCTAAATGGAATTCGTAAACAAGGTTGAAATAAGAACTGATGGTTTCAAAGAAATAACCTTCGGGTTATTCATACGACGAAATGTGTGGCTCCAATACTCCTACTATAAACCTGAGCCATCGAACCTGCTATTTGATTGATGCTCGAAAAAACCTTCATTCCCGCGACTTAAACCTGCGCACCTGGGAATGGCATTACAACTATTCCACACACATACATTTTCTTCCCCAAAATTTATACAATAAATCAAGCCTCTGCTTGTTATCAACACTGGAAGATTAATAAACTTACAAGTTTATTTTATTTTACCATTCAGTTCAACCCGTGAATTTACCATACTCATGAAAAGCTTCATTTCACTTTCGAAGTGTATTTACGTCATGATTTTATATAAATACAAAATATCCTATTTGATACAAATATCAATTGCTTCCCGTTTCATGCCTCTCCGTGTTATATGAAACATATACTTTGCTCATAGCAAATATCAATTGTTCAACCAGAACTGAAATGTAGGTTGAATGCGGGCTTGCGCTAACCACTCTCCTTCGTAAAATCTCCTGTTCCATACTAGAAATGTTTCAACTACTTCATAGGCTCTTTCTCAATACATATGATTATTATAAAATATAATATCCAAGAATTATTTAGAAAAATTATGAAAATTATTATTATTATTATTAGTGGATTATTATTATTATTATTATTATTATTATTATTTCAAATATGTTTAATTATCATCTCATTATGTGAGAATCCACATGTTCGAACCTTCGAATATGGAAAAAAATATCCATTCCTCAACAAAAATAAATTTAACTTTTACAGTTACATCGGCTGATTACCGTGATTTCCCAAAAATATGAAAAATTTAAATAAATGCTCAAAATGCTCGGTCATCGATCCTAAACTGTTCTGAGTGCTGAAAATGCTCAGAATAAATCTAACAAGTCTTGCGTAAATCATTACAAGCTTTAAATACGACGAAAAAAATGTGTTGGTCATCTGCAGAAAAATAGTTTGTTCCAATTAGCTAGGCATAAAATAATTCAAATGTGGCTTACATTTCTTGATGTTCTTGAAGTGTCGTAAACCTGGTCTATACCAGATTTATCCGTAGACATGCCCTATCGGACAAGCACGTATAATCCTTGTATCGGCCGCCATTGTAGACCCACAAATCGTCTAGTCAGACATAGTGGTAGTATCCTTCGACGTTTGAATAAACTGTGGTTCCATTTTAATATGGGCTTCTAACAAAGCCATAACAGTTTGTTTGAAAAGGGTCAGATCTAAGCGATCTCTTCTTAAATGTGTCAGTTGTAACTTAACTCACTGTAATCTCATCAGTACAAGAAAAACGTTGACAGTCTAAGCAGTTAACGGCTGTTCTGAAGATCGTTCCCTGGGCATGGTTTATTAAAATCACCATCTGCCATGCGCTAGACAACCTGCAGTTTCCCTTGCGTAGACTAATGAACGCCACCGTTATAGACTATTCTTCAATGTACTGACCGATCGAAGTGGTTAAATAGTTACAAAAAATGAAAACTGACTTTAAATGGATTTAAACATCCAAGTATTAATTTACTATTGGACTGTGACAATATACTATTTTCTAGACCAAGTCAAGCATATGTCCTTTAGGAAATATAAATATTTCCACCAATGTCTGTAAAAAAACAATCACCTCAGTGATTCTCCTCACCAGAAACTTACTAAGTTCCAACTCGTTTGCGCAGCACTTCTCGTGACTATCACGATTTGAAAAGTACTTCTTCGTAGAGGCGGCAACCATGTGCCTTGGCTCAGCGTAGACGCAACTTGCTCGCCAAGTGCTTGTGATGAAGTGAGCTAACTATCCCTGCTCCAGCTTGCTTTTATACAAAAACGGTCAGGGTCACGCGTCATCGCCTGATATCTAGAAATCCTCATATCTCTTGAATCCCTGGTCCGATTTACTTGATACTGATTGCATTCTCTTTCATTTGGCCGTGCCAGTAATCTGATCCCAGTCTCAAGTCTCTGCTCCGTAGTTAACTATTTAATCAATAAATAGTCTCCACCTCTGCTATGACTCGCTACGTCATTTACCATCCAACTATCGGTAATTTCCTTCGAAAGGCTTCGAGAAGCAATGTAGCGCGATATTCAAATATCTGAACTTTCAAAAGCTGCTACAGCCTTTCCCTTGATATCTAGGTGTCTGAAACTTGGAATACCCATTCCTAGATTTGGGCACAGTACGTGTTGTCTCCTTGAAAGTTCAGATAGAAAGAGCCTCGTTACTTGGCGTTCGCTAGCCTCCTCCGTTCGATATCCCTCGTAAATTCACTGAACTAGCCTCACTCCGCTCTGAAAATTCACTCCTTCACTTATATCTCCTCTCTCAAATATCCAATTTAATTTCCATCTTGCCAATTAAATTTCTTTTTCCTTCCTGGTGAATTTGATATGTCACAATCCTTTATAATATTAAAATATTATATTTAATATTTATCAGTTCCTATGTAATCAATATTTTATCTGATTTGCTGTCAACTCTTTATGGCGCACGCTGATCACGCGTCGTCCCCACTTCTCTCTCCTCTGGCTCGCGTTCGACCTCTGCACATCCTTGCCATGTCCCCTCGTATCAAAAACAGGTTTCTCGCAGCTAACACTGATAAAAAACTGTGCACTATGCTGGACTTGTCTCAAGTCATTTATGCTTGGTTAAAATGTATCAAGTAATAACATTTCCATTCCTTCTCGAAATACAAATATTTCTTGTGGCTAAAATTTTACCAATGGCTTGTTGATGCATAATCTCTCTTCCTGAGTGTAAATAAGATTCATATCTCGTAAATTTTATACACTATTTTCCTCTGATACTCTCGGTTCGTATCTCGTCCGGTGATATTGTCTTGACTAGACCTAATTTCGAGCGCAGTACCCATTGCAATAGTTAGCTTTCTAATGAAATCTACCTAATTATTGCCTCATTCGATCTCCTTCTAACTAAATGTAATCACCAAAAGAAAATATATATATATGGATGTCACTGGCGTTAAATAATTCATTTACAAAATTTAACTCATGTATTAAGTACCTTCATTATTATTTTCACTGGTTTCCGTTCAGCTGTGCCTCATTCAGAAAATGACTGATTGTTGGCTGTTAAATTTATTACTTTACATTGTAAAATCTTTATGATTCCAGATTTTTATTTATATTTTGTTAACCACTGCATGCTCATCACACATTTATGAATACACCATAAATATTTAAATAGATGGCCTCTGCCTATCTGTTTTATTTTTCAACTGACAATTGCCTCAAAATTTCATATTCTTTAACCTATCACGTAACATTAATCATAATCATTTATTTTATTCACCTCGCTATAGTGAGAACATTTAGTTTCATCACAACTTCGTATTAGACAACCCTACTATTTGACCAATGCTGTTTCATTATTCATACAACCTTGTATAAGTTACCTACCAAATGCATCTACTCATGTTAGCATGTAAAGGAAAACCTCAGTGATGTGTGAGTGTTTAGTATAAATATCATGATGTGCACACAAAAAGTGGCCCCTTAAGTGTAAATGTTCCCCCTGTAATTTGAGCTTATTCAAACCACAAATTGTCATCCAGGCTGCACCATTTCAAAGAACACTGCGACGTAACACGCTGAAAGATCCATGTACTCAGATTATATTTTAAAGCATCCATTTATTTCATTTTAAATCCTATATATGACTGTAATAATCTCTCAAAAGAAAACTCAAATTTACTGTCCTAATAATCTTGTCATGTTATCGCATTTTATTTTTGATTAAATTTTATTTCGATTATAAGCCCATCTGCCTAATTCTTAGTAACCACTACCCATTAACCATTACTTATGAATTAACCTGGTTTTCAGTACCTTCGGCCGCCTCAGTCTTGGTTCCACTGACACGTTTCCTGGGGGGTTTGGTTCCTCGTTCTTCTGATTGAACATCCTGCCCTCTCTCCCTGGATCCAGCTCGTGACCCTCTGGGTATCCATGGTCCTGGCTCGCCTTGATTTTGCACGTCATCATAACAGCTCCCACGTTTCAAGATCTAGCCGGTCATCTCTTCGCTCGTAAAGTTCTTGTCACAAAACTCGCACTGGTCTGTACTGATAACTTTTATGTCCGTCCAATACATCGCTGCGATCTTCATGTCGAATATGCCAAGTAATATCAACTTACAGTATGGCCGTGATAATAACTCTATAACGACACAGGTTATATCGTACGCATTTACACCGGCCTGTACTCTTAAGAAATTACGTTCGTCCTTGGCCTTGGATGTCGCTCTATATTTGGACTACATTCAGCTTATCTCTCATAGTTCACTGACCCCGGAGACTCACTTGTCTGCTTGTCAAGCAAATGCACATCGCTTCATTCATATGTTTTAGGCGTCAATTATATCGCGCTCGGCCCATGCGGTCCCGTACTTCGTAAAAGCTTAAGACACCACGTGTGTTTGCTCACACTCCGCTGTACTAATGACAAGTATTTCACAACATAATGCA
The DNA here is from genome assembly GCA_946902985.2 of Meconema thalassinum. NCBI lineage: Eukaryota > Metazoa > Arthropoda > Insecta > Orthoptera > Tettigoniidae > Meconema > Meconema thalassinum. The sequence continues at coordinate 425,723,010 of OX336394.1, read as the reverse complement.
CTGTGATCTGCGTTAAAATATCACCTCGCCACATTTGGCTTTATTGTTCGTTAATGCAGACATATAGGACACACTAAGACACCCAGGAATAGCAAGCTTAGTTATGGAAGGAAGGGTCGAGGACAAGAACTGTAGGAGTAGACCAAGGTTAGAATATGTTAAACAGATTGCCTCGGATGTAGGGTGTGGTAGCTATGTATAGATGAAACGATTAGCTCAGGACAGGGAGTCATGGAGAGCTACATCGAACCAGTCAAAAGTCTGAAGACTCAAACAACAATACAGAGCTGTTCACGCAAGGAACAATACTGAGTCTTTCAGCTACGATCCAAAAAAACGGAATACCGCACTGGTTCCAAGTTGCCACAGTACGACTGCCTCTACACACTTGCTTGTAACTTCAGCGTATGGCGATGCAAAAGAAAATGAACTGCCCCTCCGACGTGACCTTCCCACCTAGACTTTTCCTGGAGCTCATCAGCGCCCTCTACCCTTCTGGAACCTTCGCCTAGTCATGCTGTCCACTATGTCCATGACGTAAAAGCATCATCCTCAAGTTACTTCCGCTTGCTTTCTTCCTCCTGCTATGAGACGTTGCCAGAGCTCTCAAAACCATACGATATCCGTTACACTACATATAAAAATCCAACATGGCGACCATCCGAAATAGATGGTTCTCAATATCTACGAATCTATTACCGCAATCAAACTGAAAATGTGTATGTTGATAGAGGCAATGAACATAGGTAAGATATTTGAAAATAGGCTGTATAGTTCTTCACAGAACTACTTGTTGTACTTTGATCCCAAGATTCCTCTTGCAATTTTGCACTCTTTCATTATTATTTATTTATTTATTTATTTAGTATGTTTCGACCCATACAGGATCACATAAAGCAAGTTATGTTCTGTTGCTGTTATTTTTCTTGTTCTTCCAGAATTCTTTCATCATGTCGCTATGTTTAGATCGACGTTCGTCAGTCCATTTTCCCCTAGGTCTGCTGGGCTTATCTTCTGATGCAGCTTCCCAAGTGTAGATCTTATGCTGAAAGTTTTGCGGTCTTCGATATCTGTGGGTGTGATGTTGGCGTTATTGAGATCAGTTTGGACTTCTTTAATCCAAACCGTTGTCGTCTTTAATTTTTGTGAGTACATCAATATTTTCTTTGTTAATCGGTTGTCATCTAGCCTCATAATATGTCCATAAAATTTCAAGCGTCGTTTACGGAAATTGGTTTCAATAATTGAATATTTTTCTGTGATCTTGTGCGATTGTAAACGATATCCTTCATCTGTAAGTCTTGGGCCAAGAATTTTTCGGATGAATTTCCTTTCAGCTTTCTTGATGTTTTCAAGATCCCCTTTATAATTGAGGTTTAAGGTCTCACTGGCGTAGAGTGTTTCGGGTTTGATGACCGTCGCATAATGTCGAATTTTAGTGTTAATGCTCAGGGATTTTTTGTTGTAGATGTTTGCGGTTTTCCCATATGCCTTCCGCATTTTGAGTTCACGTGTTCTTTGTGCTACTCTTTCTGTGCCTGTAGGTTCAATAATTTCACCTAAGTATTTGAAATGATTAACCTTGTTGATTGAACCGTATTTTGTTACCAAAGTTTGGGTTTCAATGTGTTTTGTAGCCATGAATTCAGTTTTTGTGAAGGAGATTTGCAACCCTACTTTCCCAGCACATTCTTTGAGGACTTCAATCTGGTGATTTGCCGTTCGTTCATCTCCGGAGGGGATTGCCAAATCATCAGCAAAAGCTAAGCATGTAACATTGATATTATCCTTCTGTCTTCCTAAAACGACAGGTTTCCATATTTTGCGACTTTTTAATTCATTTTCCCATTCTTTGATGACCTTATCGAGAACGATGTTGAACAGCAATGGAGAAAGTCCATCACCCTGCCGAACACCAGTTTTAATGGGAAAAGGTTGGGAGATCTCTCCAATGAATTTGACCTTGGAAATTGTGTCGGTTAAGGTTTGTTGGATGAGTCGTCTCGTCTTCGGATTGAGATGGTTTTCTTCGAGTACATTAAAAAGAGATTTTCGATCATTGGAGTCATAAGCCTTCTGAAAGTCGACAAATGTACAGATGGTTGGGAGATTTCGTGTGGCTCGAAGTTTCAGGGTGGATTTCAGATTGAAGATTTGTTCGACGGCTGATCTGTTTGGTCTGAAGCCAGCCTGATATTCACCGATGAGTGGCTCGAGTTGTTCTTGCGTGCGTTGTAAAAGACAGGCGGAGAGGATTTTATAAGCGATGGGTAAGAGGGAAATTCCTCTGTAGTTATTTACATCAGATTTATCTCCTTTCTTGTGGAGTGGGTGGATGAGTGCGCATTTCCATTCTTCCGGGAGTTTTTCACTTCGCCAAATGTCCTGAATGATCTGTGTGATTTCCTCTAGTGATCGTTATCCTAGATTTTTCAATAGTTCTGCGATTATTCCGTCTTCTCTTGATGTCTTTCCGTTCTTGAGTTTTTTGATGTGGTGATGGATTTATTCTTGCGTTGGTGGTTTGGCTTCGGGTCGTATGTGTTCTGGGACTGTGTGTATAAATCGCTCAGGTGGTTCAGGACAATTGAGGAGGTCAGAAAAATAACGTGCTAGTTCTTCACAGTTTTCTTCGTTAGTGAGTGCGAGACTTCCGTCTTGTTTCTTGAAAGTCAAATTTTGCGGTGTGTAACCTTTAATTCTGTTCCCGAAGGTTTTATAAAAATCTCGACTGTTGTGATTCCTGAAGTCATCGTCGATTGACTGAAGTTGCTTAGTTATAAAATTACGTTTAGTTGTCCTGATAATTTTAGTTGCCTGTTTGCGGACGCCGAGAAAGTGTTGTAAAGTTTCTGGAGATTTGTGGCTATTGTATTTTTGGAATGCGATTCGGCGATCAATAATGACTTGATCACAGTTGGAATCCCACCAGGGGTGTTTTGCTTTCTTTTTTAGTGGAATCAGTTCTTTGGCTGTTCTGATAATTTTGCTGCAGAAGTCCGTCCAATTGTTCACTGGTTCTTTATCCCATTCTTCTGCGATTTTTGTTTCTTGAATTTTGGATGTGTCAAATTTTGGGATGTAATATTTTTTTATGAATCCTCTTATTATTATTATTATTCATTAAGATTCTACGCAGCTCACATGCGAGACTCGAAACCCAAATAACATGCAATGGAAAGGGTGTTCTCCTATAAAGAAAGGATGTTGACATCTGAGATGAAGAGATATTTGAGGAAAGGAAAATTTTCTTTGTATAATTGATTTAGTGGCGCTATGATGGCCATAAAATATGAAATAAAATTATTCCCCTCTTTCCCAAAACAATGTTTGTAATGAATGGACTGTTCTACAGGTCAGAGGTTCGGCCAAGTGGAGACGAAGGTGATTCTGGCCACGCTGCTGAGAGAATTCACTTTCTGTGTCACTGACTCCACTGCCATACCCTTGAGTATCAAGAAGAGGAACTTCCTCTGGGTCCCAGAAGGAGGTTACAACCTGGGGATGACCTGGAGGAACTAAGCAATAAGATGCTCTGAGAATCGTTGCCTACGAGATATCTAAAGGCCTTCGCATGGAAGTAGTTCCATAGTTGCCATAGGTGGCAGGCATTTTATCTAGTTTGACGTCATGAGAAACAAGTGTATCTGTGGTACAATGCTCATTGCTTACTTAGGGTGTCCTCTCTGATGTTAGTTCAGGTGTCTGCCAAGCGCTAGATAACAATAACAGCAAGGCCAACTATTGCTATACCACGTGACTGACGGAAGGTCGTCATGCTGAGGCCTTTTGCAATATATCACGTATTCAACGATTTTTTAAATATCTTATGTACCTTGAACTTACTTCCCTCCCACAAAGAAGACATCTTTCAAAATAAAAGAAGGACGTTAGGCACGAGATACCCCAGGTTATAACCATTTATAGGGCAAATGACTGGGGGTATATATTTTTTTGTTTTTTTAGCACATTTTTAATTGGGGGTGATAGATGGGTAGGAATATGCAACAGTTTTATGGGTGTGGATTCTATTTTATGAAATATGAAGTGGGAAATTACTATCCCACTGCCCACACCCGATAGTATGTTATCTTAAATGAGCAATGGGGTAATAATCTCCCTCCTCCAAATTATGATGATCCTGTGTTTATCACTCAATAATGAGGTTTATTTAGCGGGATATAATATATAAAACACCCATCACGCTCTATAATTAAAAAAAAAAACTAACTCCCGCGCAACACAAGGTCAGTGACCTATAGCCTATCATATTTGCCGAAAAGTGCACAAAAAATATAAAAGTGATTTTGGAATGTTAAAAGTTAGTATAAGTATGGCATTTCACTCAATGACACTTTGCAATCAGGACCCGCAATTCAGAATGATCTCACTTCTGTCTTATTGAATTTTCGTCTTCACCCAATTGCATGTAAATACGTGAAAATAAAACATCCTAACCTCTAAATATGACTTTTCGTTTTATCGCGAATTAACAAAAACTAACTCCTCTACTCATCAGTGGTATTCCCCGATAGTGTCTGCATTCTGTTCTACTACCTTTCTCACTAACCCGTGAAACGTACCAGTATGTTGTCCCCAAAATATAAGCAGAGCATTGTTTCCATGTTTTCAGGACTTCAACCAATCAAGTCTGAGAAGGGACTTCGTTATCCCGCATCGTATGAAACGTTTATATTTTTAGGTTTCTTATTTTCTATGAAGGGACTATTTCGATGAAATTTAAAGTAAAAAAAATTAAAAAATTATCTTATTACCAGCGTTTCGTTGGCATTTGACATTTTAGGGAGGAAATAACATATTTCGCAAAATAAATTTATTTCGGGATATTCAACAAGATAATAGATACAGAAAACATACCTAACCAGTGGCTGCTAAGTACGATAATATTATTGTTCAAGAAGGGAGCACGTGATGATCTAGACAACTACATACCAATAACTCGGATCTCAAACAATATAAAGTGTTTATTAAAATTTAATAATAATATTATTATTATTATTACTGTAAATATTGTCAATTCAAATAACAGTACAGTACGTATGTAGTTAGTTTTAGTTGTAAGTAGGTAGTTAGTTTGTCTATTAGATATATGTCATTGTTCTATTAGACTGTGGTGTGTGAGTGTGTCTGGTAGCAGTTGCACTGTTTATTAGTTCTAGTTCATTGTTTCAGTAGACTGTGATGTGTGAGGGTGCATGTGAGTGTGCCTGGTGACAGACTGTTTTAGTGGTAGTATTTGTTGTTGGTGGAACTTAAGTATTTTTTTCGTTAGTAGAATTTTGGTATTTAATTGTTAGTACGGTAGAAGGTTAGTATTTTTGTTTAGTAGAATTGCTCTTTACTTATTCTGAAAGGGAGTAGCAGCCTTTCAGAATAAATCAATTCTTTACTAGTCTTATAGACGGTTAAGATATTGATAATATAAGCCAAATAATGGCTACACTGCGTCCTGCTGCACGGCTGAAAGCAACGGGAAACTACAGCCGTATGCTATTCCCGAGGATATGCACCTCTCTATGCATAATTACATGTGATGATGGCCTCCTCCCTTGTAAAATTTCAATCCGGAGGTAAACTAGTCCCCCGTTCGGATATCCGGGTGGGGACTACTCGAGAGGGGGTTAACATCACAGAAGTGACAAAGAGGAAATCTGACATTCTACGGATCGGAGCGTGGAATGTTAGAAGTCTGCTAGGAAGTGGCAAGTTAGAAAAGTTAGAAAGGGAAATGGATAGGTTGAGGTTGGATTTGGTTGGGATTAGTGAAATGCGCTGGCAGGAAGAACATGACTTTTGGTCAGGAGACTATAGGGTCATTAGCACTAAATCAAACAATGGCCAAGCAGGGGTTGGCCTCATATTGAGTAGGAAACTTGGACAGCGGGTGGAATATTATGAACAAAATAGTGAACGGATTATTGTAGCAAAAATCAATACTAAACCTACCTGCACCACAGTGGTACAAGTCTATATGCCTACCAGTCAAGCTGATGATGAGGATGTTGAAAAGGTCTACGAAGAAATAGACGAAATTTTGAGGTATATCAAGGGTGATGAAAATGTTATAGTAATGGGAGATTGGAATGCTGTGGTAGGAAAAGGGAGAGAAGGGAAAATAGTAGGAGATTTCGGATTAGGTGAAAGGAATGATCGAGGAAGCAGGCTGGTAGAATTCTGCACCGGGCATGAGTTGGTCATAGCTAACACCTTATTCAATAACCACAATAGAAGAATATACACATGGATGAGACCAGGAGATACAGGGCGTTACCAAATCGACTTCATTATGGTCAAGCAGAGGTTTCGAAACCAGATTTTGGATTGTAAAGCATATCCTGGTGCTGACATAAACTCTGACCACAATCTGGTCGTAATGAAATGCAGATTAAAGTTGAAGAAACTGAAGAAAAGTCAAAAGCCAAAAAGGTGGGCAATAGACAGACTGAAAGAGAAGGATGTAAACGAAAGATTCAAGAAGAGTATAAAGGAAGGACTAATGAAAAACCCTAAACAAACTTCAATTGCAGACGAATGGGCACTTTTGAAGAATGAAATAACAAAATCCGCAGAAGAAAACATTGGTAGGAAAGAAAGAATAGGTAGAAAACCGTGGATCACTCAGGATATACTAGAATTGATGGATGAAAGGCGGAAACACAAGAATGTAAGAGATGAGAAGGGGAAAGCAGAATACAGACGTCTGAGAAATGAGGTTAACAAGAAGTGCAAGGAAGCGAAAGAAGAATGGTTGAAAGAGAAATGTGCAGGTATAGAAAATTGTCTGAAATTAGGTAAAGTAGACACAGCTTATCGAAGGATTAAGAATACTTTTGGGGAAAAGAAGAATAAGTGCTGTAATATTAAGGACACAAATGGAAAGCCTCTAACAGGTAGGGAAGAAAAGGTTGAGAGATGGAAAGCTTACATAGAGAGTTTGTATAAGGGAAAGGAGATTGAGAATCATGTAATGGAAAGGGAGGAGGAAATTGATGAGGATGCGAAAGGAGATTTAATATTGAGATCAGAATTTGATAGAGCTTTGGAAGACTTAAGCAGGAACAAAGCACCAGGCATAGATGATATACCGATTGAGTTGCTACGCTGCATAGGAGATGAAGGTCTGATCAGGTTATTTCACTTGGTGTGTAGGATTTATGAGACAGGTGAGATACCCCCTGATTTCAAGAAGAATGTAATCATCCCTATACCAAAGAAAGTGGGAGCTGTCAGATGTGAAGATTACCGTACAATCAGCTTGATTACTCATGCTTCAAAGATCCTGTCTAGGATAATTTACAAGAGGATTGAAAGCCAGATAGAAACGGAGTTGGGTGAAGACCAGTTTGGTTTCAGGAGAAATGTAGGAACAAGGGAAGCTGTACTAAGTCTTAGGCTGATTTTGGAAGGTAGAATAAGGAAAGATAAGAGAACGTTCATGGCTTTTGTAGACTTAGAAAAGGCTTTTGATAACGTTGATTGGACTAAATTGTTTGACATTTTGAAATCGATTGGAATAAAGTACAGAGATAGGAGGGTGATATACAATCTATACAGAAACCAGACAGCAGTCATTCGAGTTGAAGGACATGAGAGAGAAGCTGGTATTCAGAAAGGTGTAAGGCAAGGCTGCAACTTATCACCCATACTTTTCAATCTTTACATTGAACAAGCAATGAAGGAAATTAGAGAAAAATTTAAAGTGGGAGTGAAGATTCAAGGAGAAATAATTTCAACTCTGAGATTTGCTGATGACATCGTCATCTTGGCCGACAAGCCTGAGGATTTGAATGAGTTTTTGAATGGTATGGACTCCGTCTTACAGAAAGAATTCATGATGAAAATTAATAAATGTAAAACAAAAATACTGGAATGCAGCCGAAATAAATCAGAAACCTCTATGGAGATCAAATTGACAGGTGAAAAGCTGAAGGAAGTAGAAAACTTCTGTTACTTAGGAAGTAGAATAACCAGTGATGGACGAAGCAAAGAGGATATAAAAAGTAGGTTGGCTCAGGCAAAGAAAGCTTTTCTACAATAAAGGAATCTGCTGACATCGAATATAGATTTAGGTATTAGGAAGTCATTTTTGAAAGCCTTGGTCTGGAGCGTGGCGCTCTATGGAAGTGAAACTTGGACTATTGGTGCAGCAGAAAAGAGGAGAATAGAAGCATTTGAAATGTGGTGTTACAGAAGAATGTTGAAGATCAGATGGGTAGATAGGGTTACAAACATAGAGGTATTAAGACGAGTGGGAGAGGAGAGATGTTTCTGGCGACTGCTAATGAAGAGAAGAGATAGGTTGGTAGGACACATACTAAGACACCCAGGAATAGCAAGCTTAGTTATGGAAGGAAGGGTCGAGGACAAGAACTGTAGGGGTAGACCAAGGTTAGAATATGTTAAACAGATTGCCTCAGATGTAGGGTGTGGTAGTTATGTAGAGATGAAACGATTAGCTCAGGACAGGGAGGCATGGAGAGCTGCATCAAACCAGTCAAAAGACTGAAGACTCAAACAACAACAAGCGAATATAGTTCAATAATTTCAAAATAGTATTTACTAAAAACACAGAAAATTAATTTTAAAAATCTTCTATTCTATGGCCAACTCCCTGAGCAGGATACTTATTTCCATTCTAGCTGAAATATATTTGCTCAAGTGACCAAAACCATTATTATCATTGTATTTCAGTTATATACCAATGTTTACAAATCTCCTGTCTTCAATAAAAACACCTTCTTCTGTAAAACAATCCATTTCTTTCACTCAACACAACCGAACTGGCGAGCACGTGCACTGTGGAGACCACTGGGATATATGCTTCCCACCTTTGGTTTCTGATGACAGTATACATCAAATTAATGGGTTTTCAATATTCCCCTGCATCTAGCTTGTGGATGCATGTGGAAACTGCTAGAAATTAAATGGGTGGGAAGATTCTCTCCCTAACACCGTTCTATAAATACATGGTGAGAAGATAGTATCCCAAGGACCTATAAAGAGATAAACAATACTAACAGCTCCAGCCAGAGAACACTTACATTGACAACGAATGGAATGAGATGTTATGGGAGCTGAAGGATTCTATGGAAAGTACCCTCGCCAGGTTTTATTACAATCATTAAATCGTAAATAAATTAAGGAGCAATTGGATTCAAAATAGATAAATAAAATTAAAATTCGTTCCAAAGGGAAATATCAATAGTTTAAAGAGAAAGGACATCAGCACACTACATGCTGCTTATAGTTGAAAGGAATGAAAAACCAAATATAGAAATACATTTTTCAACAAAATATTTCAATATTTCTACTTCTTTGTTTTCCACGAACCCAGTGTTCACCTTTTCATTCCTTCTACTTTTTATAATTGCAAATAGTATTTTTTCCCCCACAATTTAAATCCTCCTTTATTTCCTTGGTGAATTCTTCACAGCTTTTCTTCTTTTCCTCTGCAATTACTTTCTTGCAATCTCTGTTTGCTTCTACACATTTTGCTCAACATTCTTCAGTCTGTTTTGTTTTCTCTTCCTTCCAAGTTATTATAACATAACGAGTTAATGATGATCGGTTTCTAAGACGACACCCAGCTGCCATCCTGAATGTATAAAGCCGCTCTTTTATTGACTTGGCCATAAGAAGTCACATTCAATGTTGTACATTACTAATAATTTTTATATTTGTAGCTTCAAAATACTTTGAGTAATTCATTATCATACTCTATATTTTCAAGATGGCCGCTGCGCGTTGTATTCACTATATTATTCGTATGGCTAATTTAAGCAAAGTTCCGTAAGTTATATGATGCCTTATTTTTACTAAGTTTCGTCTTAATTACGCAATCACATTCGTAATTATTTATTGTTACGTTTTAATAGTACACCAGCCGCAATCTTGAAAATTTGGGTTCACTGTTATTTTGTTTTTGGGCATACGATATCACATATAATACTATACCTTGTAACTAATTTTCGTCATTGTAACTCTGTAACATAGAGAGTTTTCTAGGTTTAAGTTAGAAACTTCCGTATAACCGCTGCACGCTACATTTAGTGTGTAACCTCTTATATAATACTCATCTTCTACTAAGGTTCGTCTTAATTCCGCAAATACACTGTCCGGCAAAGAAAACCAATCACTTGAAAAATTCAACATTAATGTCATTTAAATCATAACAATGAACGCTCTTGGCCTAGTATATAACTTACTGTTTATAACATGGAAGTGAGGTTTCCTGGATGCATTATCATTCTTCATGTCATTGCTTTACTTACCAACAGCGATTCATTGACGTGATGCTGTTTCCCGCGGAAAGAGGCTCTCATGGACTTTTTGTAGAACGTTTCATAAAGAACAATTCTTAAACTCATAGTATAGAGATATTTTGAACGGTTTGCCCAGCGTAAACTTAAAATACGCACGGGCCAGGTTTCTTTTCGACTTTTCCAGTAAAATCGTTACTGCTTAGCTTCCTTTCAACATAAATAAATTATTTTCTACTGAAACCTTCCTCTAGTTATCCTTTACTGAATGGTGAAAACCGCATCAAAATCCATCCAGTGGTTCTCGAGATTACCCGTGACATCCAGGAATCAGGGACTTTGCTTTTTACTACGTAGAGATCCTATTAGGGGGTTTAGTTTACTATAGTTGTTTCAATAAAGGAAATATTTAATTCATTATGAAAATCATTACAATAAAATCAAATATTCATATGTTTTACAATAGGCTAATATTACCATCTATAAATACAGTGAGAGAATATTAATTTAATATACATTTAGTAATGTTAACGTCGTCACAGAATATTAACTATCAATTTTGATATTGTTACAACACCAACCCCAAAAGAGGTTGTAACTACTTAAAACCCATAAAATTATACAAGCATACCAGGATCCCAGTACACATGCAGCGGAGACATGAAGCAACGTGAAGCAGCATTATAAACAATACGAAGTTACACACCTACAAGGAAATAATGCTGCTTACCACTAGACGAATTCTGCTGACACAAACAACAAAACCCTTAAATACTCAAGCTGACGGGACCTCGGGGCAGTCGCCCACGGAGATGCTGCTGGCGACGGCCGGGAGCTTCGCCCGAACACTCATCATGGGACATCTACACCACATCATGTTGGTAAGTTGTGCTCATATACATCCTAAACCTACCCTCGCCAAACCTACATAACTCTGTACCAACTCATTACACCTCAGATGCAACGTTGGACATAAACCTCAGCACAAACCCTCTCTCTGCCTCCATTATTTACGCACAGTTGTTGTTCAGTCTTGCCTTCAGTTCATGCTCCCTGCAAGGTCATGAGCACAGTTCAGCCAGCTGGGTCGGCTCGCTAGCTCATGCGCCCCCGGCGTAACCGCTGTTCCTACCTCTCCCAGGTTGTATCCCCTACGTCTCTTGGAATACCTTCCCTTACACAAGCCAAGCCAAGTGAGTTAATAGCCCTTCAGAAGAGACGCACAACGCACAATACAATGGTTGAGTTCAGTGAGTTTTGATGTATGTTCTGAAGATCATAAATTGTTTCTCAACCATTTCAACCTGAATAAAACAGCAGGCTCCCTCGTGGTGGCGATTACTACGTCGATTAATCCTAATCCACCTTTAGTTACTTGCAACGTGACTGTGTTTCTCGATATACGTAACAGATCTCCTTGCCAAATGATCCAACCTACGGCGGGAATAATGCCTGTACCAACCATCCTTGACACAGGAGGATTTTTTTAGATAACATATTTTTCTTAAGCTGAACATATTCACATAGCCTACATAATTCTTTGTGGTAATAATAGGTTCTGAACCGCACTTCTTGCAATACACCGTGCCTAGAATGCCTCGTCCCAGTTCTTCTTCTTCTGTCTATTTTGGCCTACTGTGGCCCGCGTTGAACAATCGGCCGACTTGCCAATCTCTCCTTCTCCTCCCAGAATGTCTTCATGATTCGCTGAGTCTCCTCCTTCTTTCTTCAGACCAGATGACCTTGGTTTTTGAGTTACGTTTTTCCTGAAACCCTTCCTTCGAAACAGTGATTTGTTGAGAATAACTTCTTGAGTGATGCCAACTTCTTTGAGATCTGCTCGTGTTTCCTCAACCCATTTTGTGGAGGACTTTAATTTCGTGATGTAAGAGAATATCCTTTTGGTTAACCTATTGTTGCTCATTCGTGCGAGGTGGCCATAAAATGTAATCCTTCTCTTACGCATCGCGTCCGTAAGTTTCTCCGCCTGGTTGTACAAGTCAGTAATAAGCCATCTGCTCTCTGTACTGACCCCAATATTTTCCTTAGTATTCTTCGTTCTTTCTTATTTAACTCCCCTGTTTCTCCTTTTTGTTTAAAATAGGGCTTTCAGAACTATAAAGAGCTTCCGGTTTAATCACAGCGGCATAATGTCGTAACTTTTCTCTGAAGGATATGGCTTTCTTGTTACACCTATTTTGCGTTAATCGATATGCAGTTTCCATCTTACGAACTCTGACCTTATTGGCTTCCTTATCAAGGCCATTAGGTTTAATCCATTCACCAAGATACTTGAATTTTTCTGTCTTTTGATATTTCCAAACCTTGTTTCCAAATATTTATCATTGCCATGTTTGGATTCAATGTATTCAGTTTTCTCATAAGAGATCTGGAGGCCTGTTCTTGCCGTAATTTCATGCAATTTCTCAATCAAAATTTTCGTATCATTAATATATTCCGCTAACACAGTCAGATCATCGGCAAATGCTCAGCACTCCACACCCAGAATTTGCTCTTTAGTGCCTAGGTGGATTCCTTCTACCCCTCCCTCTTTTATTGCTTTTTATGCACACTAATAAAGAAGGTAATGCCCAATATTTCAAGGTCCGATAAGAATGTGGAACCCCCCGGATGCGGTCCAATTTCCCAATACACATCGCCTTTTCTTTTCGTCGGTTCAATTTCCGAGAACAGACTTTGGATATCAACATTGCAATCCACCACCTAAGTTACATCATCCGCATAAGCAAAAATACTGAACTCAATGTTGTTTAAAGACGCCTGTAGATTGCTATGGAAAGGTTCCAGAGAAATAACAAAAAGAAGCATAGACAACCTTATCTGACATCACGAAGGATGAGAAAAGGTCTTGTGAAATGCCCATTGATGTTCACTTTTGAAAATCCACCACGAAGGATTTTACCCACGAGAGCTACACAAAGCACGTCAAATGCCATAGCTTGAAGTGTCGCAAGGATATAGTTAGGCCTTACCCTAACAAAATCATGCTCAAAATCCAGTGATAACAGTTTCTAGTTATTGCTGACCAGTGATTGGCTAATTACATCTCGAATACTACATGTAGCACGTCTTCTTGGCACCCCACCTGATTGGTAGCAAGACCACAAGGCCTTCCTTCATTTTGTCTATGTTTCGTCCCGAACGGCAGGTATCATTGAACGCTGCCGAAAGTTCCCTTGAATGGTATTCCAAAACGTCATGTAAATGCTTTCCACAAGCCATCGGGACCAGGACACTTGTTCGGCGAACTTACTGATAGAATTCGGTGGCGGTGATGTCCTGAGTCAAGCGACCTTTTTCCCTATTCAAAAGCCTTCGTCTTACACTATAGAAGAAACGATTCTGGTACGGTAATTGAGTTCGGAGAGGTAATCGTCTGTAAATGACTTAAAGAAGATCTCCGTCGTTTCATTAACGAATGTATTGATTGCTTTCCGCCATTTGTCCCTCAGGTGTTGCAATGCGGTGAATGTAATTCTTTCGACCTTTACCCGTTAAAATGGTAAATTGAGGGAGCCTCTGAAGCAATGTATTCACGATATTGTGCTTGAAGGATTGGCCGATCCATTGATCTGCGCTGAAATGTGAAGATTTGCGCTCTTATTTTGTATGTTCTGTTATATGTACCAGGGTGGATATGATCAGCTTCATATAATTGTCTTAAACATTGATAATAGAAGTCTGTCATCAGAACAACTTGGCGCCAGCGCTCAGCACTATTGACCTTCAGCGTCCAAACGGCTCGGAGTTTCGCTTAATTTAACCACCAATCAAGTGTATCCTCATATCAATGTATATCGTTTCTAGTTTTGGCATTCAGTGACAAAGAGGTCTTACTGGCCGAGCGTTTGTTTTAGACGAGTTAATATTTATTGTTTGACGAATATATGTGCAATATATACAAAATATGAGCACACACAAGTTCATAAAATCTCACAGTTCAAGGTTAAGATCTCTGACCCATTCAACTGCTTCAACTGATGCTTGATGAACATCCATCAACGTTCCATGGAAAGCTTGGAGAGGGCAGTCAGCGACAATGTGATGGATTGACTGTAAGGAGGGACCACAGTCACAAACTGCAGAGCTAGACCAGCCCCATTTATGCAGTGAACACGCTCATCTGCCCTGTCCTGTGCGTATCCAATTTACGATCCTCCATTGGCGTCTGGGAAGATCAAATCCATGTACCCGTTCAAAAGGGTTCCCAACTGTGTGTTTGTTGGTTACTGAAGAATGCTCCCACTGGATTTTCCATGAGTTATTTACATTAAAGGAGGATTCTTCAAGGTTAATTGCTGTGCGCCATGGTGGTCCCCTTCACTTCAAACGTAGGTATACTATTTGTCTAGTATCTTGATGAATGGGCAAATAGGGATTCTGCAGGATTTTCTTCCATGTTTTTAAGGGAGTATCTGATCTTCTCAAGACTGGAGGAGGAATATTGCAGAGGGCAGGCAGCCAAAGTGTGTTCGTGCTCCGAATACTTCCTGTAATTATACGCATTGCTTGGTTGAGATGGACATATATTTCCTTTGCGTGAGCGCTATTAACCCAGGTTGAAGAGCAACAGAATACGATAGGGCTAAAGCAGTGGTGCTTAGGATTTGAGCGTTAGCTCCCCATGATGCGCCAGACGAGTGAAACATCATAATGGATGCGAGTTACTACAGTATCGGTGTTGTCGCCAGCTGCCTCATTCGGTCAGATGATGGACAAAACTATCTCCCTCTACAGCTGAAGTACCGTCATTGGCAAATATTCTGTTCGTAACTATGTAACGTGTACTTCCGCGTCACGCAATACTTCGACGTGGACTGTTCTGTTCTGCACGGTGGTGTTGTCACTTGCTCAAGTCTGGAATTCTATTACATCAGACCGGAGGAGACAACTGAGAAGCGATAGGGCGAGAGAGCGACTGTGTCCAGGATCACCCGCAAGCTTCAAGGTCAAGGACAATCGTCTAAAACGAACGTCCGGTTTGTACAACATTGTGTGATGAATATCTCATGTGATAGTGTTGCTCAGGTTAGGGTGTATAAATACTTGTTTCCCGCCCTATGTGATTGTGTTGACCGACTGAAAAGCTTTCTTT
This sequence comes from Meconema thalassinum, assembly GCA_946902985.2. Lineage (NCBI taxonomy): Eukaryota > Metazoa > Arthropoda > Insecta > Orthoptera > Tettigoniidae > Meconema > Meconema thalassinum. Next base: position 425,707,614 of record OX336394.1, on the reverse strand, counting down.
AATAATAATTAAAGGAGGGAGAAAATAATTAAATAACCTCCAAAACAATAAGGAGAAAATAAAATAAACAAAGTTCTCAGGTCAGTGACGTCTAGAGTCAAATAAGAGGAAGGGAAAGGCTATGTATAACCTATAACAATTTCCAACAAAGGAGAACTTCCAATTTGCGAGCAAACAACCCCGAGGACGTGCATGAAAATGTCAGAAAATATCATTTTTCTCGATTTAATATTTATTCATTAGTACAACTCATTGACATTCCTTTCCTCAAGTTTCATGATCCAATTCGCATCCTAAGTGCCATAAAATAATTAAATGCCCAGTTCATCATGCCACTGGTATTGGTTATATAAACAGTGTTTCTGGGCACTTCCTTCAAGCATAGTTACTATGGAAACATCAACAAGGCTATGAAGTTTATAATAGATGTATTTTCAGCCAATGGCCATTAGTAAAAACAAACAAAAAACAAAACAAAACAAAAATCGACAATCGTAATCTTTGTTTGCAATTATTTTTTAATTGTCATTGAAATGAAGGGGAACAAGTTGGAAGATGGGAAGGGGCTAGGTGGACAAAATAGTCTAAAATGAAGATGGTTGATACTCTTCAGGTGTATTATTATGGCAAGAATATCAGGGATAACCTCACATGTGTTGAGATACGCGACGGGCTGTATAGGCTACATATTTTCACATGTTATCCTCAGATGAACATCCTATACACAGTAGCCGTTATAAATACGCTCAGAAAGATGGTATTCCTTACACTCACAAGAAAAGTCTTCCTGAAACTATTCTGTACGTCATAAAACCATCATTCAGATTTATGTCCAATCCAGAGTTACTCAAAAAGTGTGTTCATAATATCACGTGACATCCCTTGACAGTCTTCCGGAATACCCGCCCAGCACCTCGGTGCCACTATTCTTTGCGCTCACACATTACTACTGCTCGGGTCCAAGCTGCGTGAACCTGAGAGGAATGTGCATCGCGGACTATGAGAAGTGGTGTTGATGAGTGATGAGGTGTCTTGGTCCGTGCATAGTACAGAACCAAATACATTGGTCGGTGACTCACTCACTCATTCGTAACACCACAGTGGTTTGAGCAACGGCCCTATGTTAGCAGTATTGGAATAGAAAGGAATACCAGATATCACGGTGGGCTGTTGACAGACCCTTCCCTGCTCTTTCCCCTGACCCCGCAAGTTCACAGAGCTTGGACCCGAGCAGTATGTTGTCTGCGCGGTCCACACTTGGTCCACACGCTGATGGTTCGAGTAGAACACTGAGACAGCACACAGCGCATGTGCAGCGCGAGGATACTTGACGTTCTTCATTTGTACTGGTCACAAACGTATGATGGCTCGCTGTGCGCGGATACACCATTGCGCACGCAGATTGTACCGGCCAAGAAGGAACGGCCAATTTATATTAGTATATTTTGTTGTTGTATTTTCTTCATAATACTCGTTGCGATTTGTTCGTAGTATTAGTTAAAATGAAAATTTGACAGGCTATTTCACCGGCAACAGTAATTACGACGTTGTGCGAAGCCAAGCTATCTCACTCGATAAAATGGTTTTCTGCTGTTTCCCTTCTTTAACTCGAGGAAATGCCGCGATTGTAACTTCTAATACGCCACTTTGAAACTTATGGTACTTTCATCTATGGAAACTGCAGGACCAGGTTGATAGAAAAGCATGCATTTTTGCCTAACCTTCTCTAGAACACCCTGTACGTGCTCACCCCTTTTTAGAGGCGTATTTCCTTCTCCGTGTGCGAAGTGCAGATTCCAGAAAATCAATAAAAATTCATCCCTCGAGAAGACATCACCAAAAAATTGCATTTTGTCAACCCAGGCCCTTGAAAAATAGTCCTCGACATCTGGCAAGGGGTGAAGGCCCATGTTGATGATGACTCCAATAAATGCCTTGATGTCGCTCGTGGTTGGGTGATTCCAATTTTTGACTGGTGTTGACTGCATTTTTCGTTTGTCTCCGTGTAATTTAGTTTCATAAAGAATATTTTCAATTACTTCATCATCAAAAAATAAATAAAAGAAATCTACAGGATGTGTGTCTTCATCAAAACTTGTTGGTATTATTGGCCTTTGATCAATGTTCTGTATGGGGATGGTATTTGTGGGTCCGCGATCCCTATTCCTCACGTCTGTCCAGTTATCTGCTCGCTCACCAGCTGTGTCGCTTATGTCGTTGTTGCTCTCAGATGAGCTGTAGGAAGAATTTTCCGTTTCAGAGTCACTATAACTAAAATCTGATAAATCTTCATCTGAATAATCAAGTATTGAGACTATCTCAACATAACTAACTCGTTTTTCAGATGCCATTATATCCCAACACCACCAAAATACGGCAAATACCATGGCACGAAAATACTGCGTCGTGCAACATACACAATTATCAGCTGCCACTACCAGGAAAAAATCTTACCGATATGCTGAGGGGATTCCCCACGCTAGTAAGGTTGAAGTAAGCAGCTCCTGCCATCAATGAGGACTTTTGTGTACTTCATTGACCTTTAAGGCCTAGCGTCTTCCAGAGAACTGATAAATTCAAAATCAACATTTGATCTACATCTCAATTTTTTTTATATTAATCCTCTCCCGTGACAATAATCGCTATACTTTAAGAACATGTATTCACACCATGTCTTTATTCCTTTACAAAAGCTCAAAAGCTATTACTTTCATATAATTCAAATTAATTTTCATTTATATAATTTTTATTATTAAATTTATTATTCCGCTTGCTTTCATAACATTTATCAAATACACTGATATTTTATTTCTTACATTTCCTCTAAAGGATTTATTCATTTCACATAATTATTTTATAATTTCTCATTTTTTTCCCCGTTCAGATCGCACTCTTATTCTGTTATTTGTTATTCAAAAACATCCCTATTTCTCAAACTCAGGTGGATTGCACACAAATATTCCCCAACACCTAACATAATGAAAATGGTTACTTACATGTTCAGACGGTCCACTACCGTGCTTTCCAACGATGTTTCATTTTGCCCACTACTTGTGATTAAACCATCTTGCTCAAATTCATATCATACACTGACATATCTTGACACACATATAACTTATATACTTTAAACACTGGTAACATTTTTAAAATACACTTCTGTATTTTTCTATTACACACAATAAAATTACTGAAAAATTACTATCTAACACACATTTTATATATTTACACTACACTGATTCTAATCACTGAGGCTTTGATTAAGCCTTGCACACGTGGTTTTTGCTTTCCCCGTCTCCAAGGGTGAAACTAGTAGATGTCGGCTTCCTATCTGACCAGAATATGAAAGTCTCGAACACTCTACCCCTCCCTGGAATGGTACTTCTTCAAATCCGGTTTCCTGATGATGTCTACCGTCAGAAGATCGATTTCAATGTCAATGCCTCGAATTGTTTTTATAATATTTCTTCTCCTATACGAAGGATAACCATTGGCATTATCTTTGCTCTCTTCCTGTAAGTATTTTCTATCTAAATTGCATTTTGTAAATATTGTCAATTCAAATAACAGTACAGTAAGTATGTAGTTAGTTGTAAGTAGGTAGTTAGTTTGTCTATTAGATATATGTCATTGTTCTATTAGACTGTGGTGTGTGTGTGTGTGTGTCTGGTAACAGTTGCATTGTTTATTAGTTATAGTTCATTGTTTCAGTAGACTGTGATGTGTGATTGCATGTGAGTGTGTCTGGTGACAGACTGTTTTAGTGGTAGTATTTGTTGTTGGTGGAACTTTAGTATTTTTTCGTTAGTAGAATTTTGGTATTTAATTGTTGCTACAGTAGAAGGTTAGTATTTTTGTTAGTAGAATTGCTCTTTACTTATTCTGAAAGGGAGTAGCAGCCTTTCAGAATAAATCAATTCTTTACTAGTCTTATAGACGGTTAAGATATTGATAATATAAGCCAAATAATGGCTACACTGCGTCCTGCTGCACGGCTGAAAGCAAGGGGAAACTACAGCCGTTTGCTATTCCCGAGGATATGCACCTCTCTATGCATAAATACATGTGATGATGGCCTCCTCCCTTGTAAAATTTCAATCCGGAGGTAAACTAGTCCCCCGTTCGGATCTCCGGGTGGGGACTACTCGAGAGGGGGTTAACATCACAGAAGTGACAAAGAGGAACTCTGACATTCTACGGATCGGAGCGTGGAATGTTAGAAGTCTGCTAGGAAATGGAAGGTTAGAAAACTTAGAAAGGGAAATGGATAGGTTGAGGTTGGATTTGGTTGGGATTAGTGAAATGCGCTGGCAGGAAGAACAGGACTTTTGGTCGGGAGACTATAGGGTCATTAGCACTAAATCAAACAATGGCCAAGCAGGGGTTGGCCTCATATTGAGTAGGAAACTTGGACAGCGGGTGGAATATTATGAGCAATATAGTGAACGGATTATTGTAGCAAAAATCAATACTAAACCTACCTGCACCACAGTGGTACAAGTCTATATGCCTACCAGTCAAGCTGATGATGAAGATGTTGAAAAGGTCTACGATGAAATAGAAGAAATTCTGAGGTATATCAAGGGTGATGAAAATGTTATAGTAATGGGAGATTGGAATGCTGTGGTAGGAAAAGGGAGAGAAGGGAAGATAGTAGGAGATTTCGGATTAGGTGAAAGGAATGATCGAGGAAGCAGGCTGGTAGAATTCTGCACTGAGCATGAGTTGGTCATAGCTAACACCTTATTCAATAACCACAATAGAAGAATATACACATGGATGAGACCAGGAGATACAGGGCGTTACCAAATCGACTTCATTATGGTCAAGCAGAGGCTTCGAAACCAGATTTTGGTTGTAAAACATATCCTGGTGCTGACATAAACTCTGACCACAATCTGGTTGTAATGAAATGCAGATTAAAGTTGAAGAAACTGAAGAAAAGTCAAAAGCCAAAAAGGTGGGCAATAGACAGACTGAAAGAGAAGGATGTAAACGAAAGATTCAAGAAGAGTATAAAGGAAGGACTAATGAAAAACCCTAAACAAACTTCAATTGCAGACGAATGGGCACTTTTGAGGAATGAAATAACAAAATCCGCAGAAGAAAACATTGGTAGGAAAGAGAGAATAGGTAGAAAACCGTGGATCACTCAGGATATACTCGAATTGATGGATGAAAGGCGGAAGCACAAGAATGTAAGAGATGAAAAGGGGAAAGCAGAATACAGACGTCTGAGAAATGAGGTTAACAAGAAGTGCAAGGAAGCGAAAGAAGAATGGTTGAAAGAGAAATGTGCTGGTATAGAAAATTGTCTGAAATTAGGAAAAGTAGACACAGCTTATCGAAGGATTAAGAATAATTTTGGGGAAAAGAAGACTAAGTGCTGTAATATTAAGGACACAAATGGAAAGCCTCTAACAGATAGGGAAGAAAAGGTTGAGAGATGGAACGCTTACATAGAGAGTTTGTATAAGGGAAAGGAGATTGAGAATCATGTAATGGAAAGGGAGGAGGAAATTGATGAGGATGCGAAAGGAGATTTAATATTGAGATCAGAATTTGATAGAGCTTTGGAAGACTTAAGCAGGAACAAAGCACCAGGCATAGATGATATACCGATTGAGTTGCTACGCTGCATAGGAGATGAAGGTCTGATCAGGTTATTTCACTTGGTGTGTAGGATTTATGAGACAGGTGAGGTACCCCCTGATTTCAAGAAGAATGTAATCATCCCTATACCAAAGAAAGTGGGAGCTGACAGATGTGAAGATTACCGTACAATCAGCTTGATTACTCATGCTTCAAAGATCCTGTCTAGAATAATTTACAAGAGGATTGAGAGACAGATAGAAACGGAGTTGGGTGAAGACCAGTTTGGTTTCAGGAGAAATGTAGGAACAAGGGAAGCTGTACTAAGTCTTAGACTGATTTTGGAAGGTAGAATAAGGAAAGATAAGAGAACGTTCATGGCTTTTGTAGACTTAGAAAAGGCTTTTGATAACGTTGATTGGACTAAATTGTTTGACATTTTGAAATCGATTGGAATAAAGTACAGGGATAGGAGGGTGATATACAATCTATACAGAAACCAGACAGCAGTCATTCGAGTTGAAGGACATGAGAGAGAAGCTGGTATTCAGAAAGGTGTAAGGCAAGGCTGCAACTTATCACCCATACTTTTCAATCTTTACATTGAACAAGCAATGAAGGAAATTAGAGAAAAATTTAAAGTGGGAGTGAAGATTCAAGGAGAAATAATTTCAACTCTGAGATTTGCTGATGACATCGTCATCTTGGCCAACAAGCCTGAGGATTTGAATGAGTTTTTGAATGGTATGGACTCCGTCTTACGGAAAGAATTCATGATGAAAATTAATAAATGTAAAACAAAAATACTGGAATGCAGCCGAAATAAATCAGAAACCTCTATGGAGATCAAATTGGCAGGTGAAAAGCTGAAGGAAGTAGGAGATTTCTGTTACTTAGGAAGCAGAATAACCAGTGATGGACGAAGCAAAGAGGATATAAAAAGTAGGTTGGCTCAGGCAAGAAAAGCATTTCTACAAAAAAGGAATCTGCTGACATCGAATATAGATTTAGGTATTAGGAAGTCATTTTTGAAAGCCTTTGTCTGGAGCGTGGCGCTCTATGGAAGTGAAACTTGGACTATTGGTGCAGCAGAAAAGAGGAGAATTGAAGCATTTGAAATGTGGTGTTACAGGAGAATGATGAAGATCAGATGGGTAGATAGGGTTACAAACAAAGAGGTATTAAGACGAGTGGGAGAGGAGAGATGTTTCTGGCGACTGCTAATGAAGAGAAGAGATAGGTTGGTAGGACACATACTAAGACACCCAGGAATAGCAAGCTTAATTATGGAAGGAAGGGTCGAGGACAAGAACTGTAGGGGTAGACCAAGGTTAGAATATGTTAAACAGATTGCCTCGGATGTAGGGTGTGGTAGCTATGTTGAGATGAAACGATTAGCTCAGGACAGGGAGGCATGGAGAGCTGCATCAAACCAGTCAAAAGACTGAAGACTCAAACAACAACATATCTAAACTCAGAATCCGAATGGAAACTGTTACAAATCAATTCTTCAACTCATGTCTACAATTCAAGAACAATCACTTTTATTGTACACAACAAGGAGCATCACTATCCAGCCATTACATTCAGTTACTCAAAACCTGTTCCATCTTGCTCATCAACGCTCCAAGGGTGCCAACTTACAAAAAACAAATTTAATTACAGAAATACATTCACAAATTACAGAAACACATTCACAACATTCTCCCACCTTGGAACGGTAGGTTTCAACTAAAAGCACAAAGATAATACAAAACATAGGAATAAACAAATATTTACAAATTCAGTTTGGTTGGCCTTTTAACAACCCTGCCCCTTCTTGTCAGAGCAACAGCTTCACTCTCAACTACTTGAGGGGGGTTACTAGAGTCACAATCAGGCACCAAGTCAACAGCATTGGGACCACACAAAGAACCATCACTATTTTCATAAGGAGATCCAATCTCCATCAAGCACAAACGTTGGACTGGTCGCAACAACTCACTCTTAACTGTTTTTACCTTTGCCACTCTAGTTACTCCATCTTTACCAGGGAAGATATCAAGCACTCGAGCCAATTCCCAATCAATTCTTTTCTTTTGGTCAGACACAACCAATACAACATCTCCCACCCTGACATTCTTAGAAGACTTAGCAGTGTTTAACATCAGAGACCCTAGGTATTCCTGACGAAAACGTTCTTTTAGGTTTATCCTAACCTCAGCTACATATTTCACCCTAGCAGAAAGACCCTTTTCATCCACTTCGTCAAGATCAGGCACCTTTGTCTCAAACTGCTCCTGCAAAAACATAGCAGGCATTATTGGTCTCAACTCATTAACATCTTCAGACATGTAGGTAATGGGACGCGCATTCATAACAGCCTCAATCTCGGTAATAAAGGTCATTAGTTCACAAAGATTTAATAACGCACGACCAAGGGATATTTTCAACAGTCTTTTCATCACCCCAATAAGCCGCTCAAAAAATCCACCCCACCAAGCACCTGTGGGAACATTAAATAGCCACTGAATTTTCAATTCATGTTCAACTGTAGTCTGCTTAATGAGATTCCAAGCTCCTACAAAGTTAGTACCATTATCACTATACATAGTTGTGATTCTGCCTCGTCTGGCAATCATTCTTCGAAGAGCATGTAAAAACGATTCTGTAGAGAGCGACTCTACCACTTCAAGATGGACTGCACGGTATACAGCACAGGTGAACAAGGCAATCCAAACCCTAGTACCATCTTTTATGAAAAGAGGTCCAGCCAAATCGACTCCGCATACTTGGAACACCTTTCCAAGATTTACACGGTTATTAGGTAACCCAACAGGTGGCGTTCTCACTGGTTGGGCTTTGTGCCTAAGACAACGAACACATTTACTAACAACACGTCGGGCTAATCGTCTACCTCTGACTATCCAGTATTCTTCTCTCAGGGCTCCTAACACAGTACTTGCTCCAGCATGGTGCATTTTCTCATGACATTCTACCACCATGGACTCCAATAGTTCACACTGAGGTAGTAAAATGGGTTCCTTGAACATGGGTGTGAACTCATCAGATAATATTTTAGTACGAACTCGAATCAAGCCATCATCATCAGTTTTAATGTTGAAATTATTTACATCTAGAGGGTGACTACTCTGAATCCACCGTACTAATTTTAATTCAGCATGTCGTACTTCTTTGCCAGTCAACTCCTCTCCGCAGTTTGAACTTTTCCCACTAGCTTTCTCAAGAAATCGGTAGATCCAACCAACAACACGCACATTTTTCGAGAAAGAAGCAAAGTGTGTGAACAAGTTTTCTCTTACATAGTTTGTGTTGTACAAACTAACAGCCGTTTTCTTCGATTCCTCTTCTGTAGGGGCTATTTTCACAGTTAACCACTTGTTCTCATTCTCTAGGAGCCACTGAGGACCCTCCCACCATTTTGATGCAACAAATTCGGACAACAAGCATCCTCGGCTGAGTATATCAGCAGGATTACAATCGCCAGGAACAAATCGCCACTGCTCGGGTGACGTCAACTGGTGGATTTCCTTTACCCGGTTTCCAACAAAGGTCTTCCATTCACCTTTCTTGATCCAGTAAAGAACAATCATAGAATCAGACCAGTACACAATGTTGGAAATATTAGTCGATTTACTAATAACAGAACCAAGCCTTGCTGCAAGTGTTGCCGCTACAAGCTCCTTACGAGGGATTGACATGTCTTCCATTGGTGCAACTCTGGACTTAGCTAAAACAAATCGAACATTAAAGCCATCTTTGTTTTCATACCTCATAAAGGCACAAGTGCCCAGTCCAAGGAGACTGGCATCACTGAATACATGTAAACAAGCTGTGTCAGAGACACCTCTTAAACATCTAGGCACCACAATGCTGTCAATCAAATCAACTTCAGTAAGCCACTGCGAGCACTTCATTTGAATTTCTTTTGGAAGGGGTGTGTCCCAGTGTAGTTTGAGCTTAAATGTCATCTGCAATGCAATTTTCAGATGGAGTAAAGGTGCCGATAACAAACCCAATGGATCAAACACCCTGCTTATAATCGACAGCAATTTCTTCTTAGTTAATTCATTGATTTTCTCTTTTGGATCGAAGCTAAAGTTGCATCCCAACAGATCATCTAAAGCATGCCATTTGACACCTAAGACATTTTGTGTCACATCATCTCCTGACAAAACCCACCCACGGAGTTGGAAACTGGCTTGAGACATCACATTTGTAGCTTCGGACACAAATTCCTTGGCATCACTCAGGGACTGAAATGAACAAAGGCAATCATCCATGTAAAAGGAATTTTTCAGTCTTTCAACTAAGTCACCACTTAGAGTATTCAAATGATGAGTGATGGTGGCATTCAGCAAAAATGGGCTACACACAACTCCAAAAACTACACGACAGTGACGCAGTGTTATAATATGCCCATCACGCCACCACAAGAATTTTAACATTTCTCGATCCTCAGGGTTCAGTCCAATCATTAAGAAAGCCTGTTTTATGTCTCCCACAACACCGACCTCCTGTAACCTGAAACGTAATAGGATAGGTACAATACTAGCAATCAAGTTGGGTCCCGTTGCTAAACAATCATTTAGAGAGACGTTTCCAATACTTTTCGCCGATGCATCAAAGACTGGGCGGATTTTAGTTGTTTTCCCATTATTTATAACTGGTCTGTGAGGTAGAAAGTGCCCTATGTTTTCATCAGATGTTATTTCAATAATCCCATCTGTTTCCCATTGTTTAAAAACAGTATCATACGCATCATAGAGTCCATTGTTATCTAAACGGCTTACTGTTGATTTCAGACGACTTTCAGCTATTTCACGATTAGTGGGAAGAGGGGGGTGTTCATCAATCCAGGGCAATGTTACTACATACCGACAGTTTTCACCTTCGAAACGAATTGTGTCTTCAAAATTTCGCAAACATCTATCATCTATGTCCGACCTTTTTGTTTCTGTCTGTTTCTCAATTCCAATAACTTCTAAGTCCCATAAAGGATGGTGTAAATTGAGCAAAGAGGTCACAAAGTTTGTCATACTGCTTACCTCTTGCCTCTCTGCGGTACCCAGGAGACACCATCCAAGCTTCGTCTCAAATGCTAACAGCTTAGAGTCAATACATTTCACACCTGTAACAAGTTCGCCCATAACATCAGCTCCTAACAACACATCAATAGGTCGGTTAACTCCATCATCTGTCAATGTAATACCATGTGCAGCCACCTTCCGTAACAAATGCGGATCATTCACAGGTGGTATCAAACCACAAATCTTCTTCTCCCTAAGTGCCTTAAAAACAAAACTGTTATCACCCTGTAAGCTAGTTAGTTCAATTTCATGAATTGGATGTGATATTTCAGATGACACACTCCCACCAAACAGCATATGACAAATATTTTCACGACCACATTCGATCAAACCCAATTTTTCACAGATAGCTTCCGAAATATAACTGCGGTGTGAAGCAGTATCAAGTAATATTCGAACAGTGACACCACGCAATTGTGCTACTAATGTATTTAAAATGACAGTTCCACTAGGCCCTGCAAATAACGATGCTGTTCTGCTGGGTTCACCAACACACATGATATCATAGTGCCTCCCTTTACATTTACCACAATCTATTCTTTTCCTACACTGCTGTCTCGAGTGACCTCCCTGCAAGCATGCAAAACAAGCTAGTTTTTCTTTTACAGTTTTACGACGGTCCTCAACCGACATTTCTTTAGAACACTTGTAAGAGGGATGGTTCTCATTACAAAACAAACAGGTTAGGATTACTTTGTGTGGCCGTCCTGTTTGCTGATAACTTACCCGATTCTGCCTGACAGTAGGAGTGAAAGAAACGAGAGCTGCAGCTGTTGGCTCTGTTCTGGGCGCAGTGAATTTATCAACCTCATTCACCTTAGCATGATTACGCAGTCATTGTTCACTCTCGGCTTCTTTGCCCAGAAAACACAAAAGTTTATCAATTTTATTACCACCATCATCGTCCTCTTCTGCTGCTCTTCTTTCCCATATTTTCAAAACATCAATGGGGAGACATTCTTCAATGAGTGGAACTAAGATTGCTGCCCTATCAGAATTCATGCCTAATGTTTCTAGGGATCTCAACTTAGTACTTATATTATCATAGAGGTCAGTCACAGATAAATCCGAGCGAACCAATTGCAACAAATCTTTATACATACAATTTATAACCATCTCATCTTTACCAAAACGATTCTTTAAATGTTCCAAGACTTTAACATAATTCTCACTTGTGTGTGGATAACTATCAACTAACTTCCTAGCCTGTCCCTTCAGTGACATTTTCAAGTAACTAAACTTATCAACATTCGTAATGTTAGAATCCTCATGAATCCTTTGAAATTGTGTCCAAAAATTTATCCAGTTACCTGGACCCAAGTCGAATACCTCAAGCGTGATTTTCGGTAGCCTTAACCTCTCTGACGACATGGTTGACGACGCCGAAGCCACGTTGCTCTGTACGCTGAAATTATCTCCTGCATCAACACAACTGGCAACACTAGGTTTTAATCCTTCCACTTTATCCTCGGCTTCAAGAAGTGCTTGCAGAAGATCTTCTTGAACGGTAACACAGCGCATTGTTTCTTCGATACAGGCATCCTCGTTTCCGTCAACATTCAACAACTCGTTCAAGATGCTTTCGTCCAATTCTTTTAAGGTATCAGCAATTGTTCGGAGAGTATTTATTTTCACACGTAATTTTTGGAAATCGGCTTCAACTCCGACCGCTCCAATAGCTTTCGTCGCACTTGCCCGATACGCACTTCTCTTCTTTTTCAACTTTTCAATCGTGGCCATTGCGAGGCAACAAACTCAAAACAAAACAAAACAGGGAAATTGTTTACCAAACCAACTTTTTCAATCCAGTCCTGTCAATGGTCGCCAAAATGTTACAAATCAATTCTTCAACTCATGTCTACAATTCAAGAACAATCACTTTTATTGTACACAACAAGGAGCATCACTATCCAGCCATTACATTCAGTTACTCAAAACCTGTTCCATCTTGCTCATCAACGCTCCAAGGGCGCCAACTTACAAAAAACAAATTTAATTACAGAAATACATTCACAAATTACAGAAACACATTCACAACAGAAACGTTGCCCTAGGTTAGTCAAAATTGTAGTTTATGATGCAGTTATTGTAGTTGACACACCCCGGAAGGACGGATGGGCCTACGTACCTTGTTCTCAGAGGTCCGCTCATAGTTGCAACTCACCGTCAGATGACATACCCAAGCAGAAGAACACCTACAGATGAAGGAAGGAGGAGAAGAGGAATTCCACAGGCTCGTCTACAGGCACACTCCCAATAACCCATAGAAGTGCCACCGGCGAAATAATGCCACAACAGTCAGCTTAAGTTTAAAAAAAAAACACCAAAAAGGGGAAAGCAAACATGCTAACATAATTAGACAGGGGCCTCAGTCAGCATTAAAAGGAAAAACTTAATACCCTTAAACATATCGAAACTTTACTAGGGGACTAAAACTTAAGGCTCGAACCCAACAAAAAACAATCAACAACAGGTGGACATAAAAAACATGTAGCTTGAGAAGCAAAAAGGTAATTTAAATTAACAAAGGTTAAGAGAAAACGGAGACAAAGAATTAAAAATTACTTATTAAGTGAAGCACTTAATAAACCACACAACACTGAAAATATACAGTTAACCATGTCATGCCAAAAAAAGGAAGCAAAATAAAATTAAAAGGGACCAGAATAACAAAAACTAAATTAAAATTACGGCGGTACACGCAGGAAAACTTAAACAGAACGTAACAATTAACCAAAAAGAAGAATGTTTTAAAACAAGAACAAAAACAGAACTACGACATCACGTTTGAAAGCCACACCACACGCCGAAAGACTCTTACCAAAGACCACAATGCATCATCAAAAAAAAACTAGAATGGCCGCGAAAACAGATGACTGTATGTCATGCCTAATTACGCCAAACAAAGAAATTTAAAAATGAAACTCTGCCAGAGAGAAATGACAATAAAAGAGGAAAATATTACCTTTTAACAATAATACGTACAATAAAAACAGAAATAGGAAGCGACGGATCAAGCAAATCTAAAGACCAAAAGGCCAACCCCTAAACTACGAGAAGAAAATGAATTACACAATTAAAGGAAAATACCCCTAGAGAACATTAAATAGATAAATAAATAAGTTAAAAAAGGATAAACTAGAAACGTGTCCCCAGAATTACAAACAAATTTTCACCTAATCAGTGAATACAATCAGGCCAAGATGCCCGATAAAAAAATAAAAAAACAATAATAAAACATACCAGTTGTGAACGCACACAAATACAATATATATTACCTTTTAACACACCTTAAATAATCCTTTATTCCAGAGACACTAAAGATAAAACCAACACAACACTAATAAATAATTTTAAATAATAAAAACTGCCCGACATGGCTCCTGGTGGCAACGCTACCACGGACACCAAACATCTTCAAGTTTTCTACATTCCAGCGAAAATAAATTGCACACCTTGCTTCTGGGGTGATAATTTCACTTCCTACCCACTTCGGTTCACATTACTTAGGAATTTAATTCCATTTCTTGGTGAGGCGAGGGCCTCTAGCCCCCGCCTCAATAGACAATCAAAATTCACGACCACTTAGTAGAATCCAGTGTAATCAAGTCGCAGAATACAACAACATGGCGCCGAACTAGGAAGCCAGACCGCGCTGTATGCTTGGTATTTTGAAATAGTCCAATCAACTAGTGACACACAATGTGACAATGTACATCATTACAATGTTAATTTGGCGGCATATTTTACAAGCATTGCTTTGTTTTAATGACGTATGGTAATAGAACATATCACTTTCATGACATGACGATGCTGCGCTCTGCGATGTAGAGCTTCAACCGTAATCAGCAGCTTGCCGAAACGTGCTACCATCTAGAGTTCATTACCCAAACCAAGACATCTTAGCGGGCGCCTTAAATGGTAGGGGATACATATACGTCGAAGAGATGCATAATAATGTCTAGAGACAGGCTTGCATGTCACAGTCTCCCTCCCTTAAGCGTGAACACCGTTCACGAACATGCCTAGGCATAAGAAGTACTCCATAACTAGTCTATTCAGAAAATAGTGGTATGTCCAATGTTTCCAGAAGATAATGTACACCAGTTAACTCCAGTTGAGGGATTAAACCGCATCGTCTTGGTTAGGAAGAGTGCAGGGTCAGATTATCAGTGAAGGGATAATTGATCACCTCGCAAACCACTTAGTTAACAGCTTCATTGTGTCCAAAATTCTTCAGAAACGCGTTACACCAGCACCTGCAGTGCTTACAGCGTCCGAGACGCGTTAGGTAAACTTCCAATAAGTTCAATGTTATTAGCTTTCGAAGAAGTAGGAGGATGCCATGTGCTAGATACCATACCATGAGTGGGCAGCTCATTTACAATACAGTCGTTAATCTTATTTCAAAAATAAAAGTTTACAGAAATTACTAATTCTTAATAGATTTACATATGAGAAACAAGTTTGAATTTATATTAAGAAAATCCTGACAATGCCCTAGATCCGTGCTCACAATATTTCATTAAACAAACAAGATTTACAGATGTTAAGTTCATTACCAATGTTAAGTTTTTACAGACTAGTTAGACTTTTCTAGAGTACACGAGTTGAACGACCACATATTCAAAAGGAGCTACGGTATAGGAATGACCACTCAAATTCCCAAGGAAACAGGTACACAAGATCACCATGAGTTACGTCTCCCACCGAATCTTACTTACATGCAAGCATCATCAACGTGAAACATCAAAATCAGTTACAATTTTACAAAGGGTATTACACGATGCCAAAATTTTACCTTAAAATGAGATTTACCCAACAAGTTCAAGCTGTATCTCAGTAGAGTGTGCAAATTCAATTCATAATTCCAGAAGGAACAGATGCCTGTAGGCTTCAATGAAAATTTGGGATACTCTACATTATACAAATACCAGTTTAGAAATTTATTGTACAATTTCTTCATTGCAAATCTCCCCACCTCGTTTTATGTGTGACAGATGCACCCTGGATATTTTGTTTGCCTTAGAATTTCGAATAAGAAGAGTAACAGGAGTCAAGAATGCCTCTACATAACAGGGACCTTTGAATCGAGGAGTCAACTTACTAGATACCAGGTTACTAACGCCCTTGGGCTCGAAATTACGGACGTACACAACATCCCCAATTTCCAAATCAGCTGGCTTGCGACAGGCATTGTATCGCTTGGCAAGTTGGTCATGTGAGATCTTAATACACTCTCTACCCTTGTCGAATTTCGCCCTCATATCCTCGGACGTGAAACTGTCTGGAAGGAGATCGTGCAGGTTCCACAGATTAGACAACGGAGAATTTGCCATAAACGAAAACATTAACGAAAAGGGGTGGCTAGCGTGCTCTCATGCACGGCAGTGTTGAAAGCGTGATTTAGCCAATGCAAATTAGAATCCCCCTTGGAATGGTCTTCGTGGTGGAAAGGGATCAGAGCAGAACGGAGATTACGATTGACTCGCTCAGCGAGAGACGAGTTACGAAAATAGGGAGTAGTGGTTACTTGCGAAATAGCATAATCAAATAAGAATTGATGGAACTGATGTGATACAAAGCACTTGGCATTATCCGATACAAGGAACTGACATGGCCCAAAAGATGAAAAGATGGAATTAAGACACTTTATGACGGAACTGGTCGTAGCCTGTCTGGTGGGGAATATCCAACTAAACTGGGTGAAACCGTCAGTGCAAACATGCGCAAATTCTTTTCCCCGACCAGAACGAGGGAAAGGGCCAACATGATCGATAAAAAGCCTCTACATGAGTCTTGATGCCGGCTCAGAAGACAACAAGCCAACCTTTGTTGAAACGGGAGGTTTGCTAATATTACATGAAGCACAATTTCTAATGAATTTCCTGATGTCGCCATCCATGCTTCGCCAAATGAAAAACTGTCTGATCTTAGCCCGGGTCTTGAATACCTCTATGTGGCCACCAATAGGAGATTCGTGATAGTAACGAAAGATTTCCGGAATGAGGACCGACGGGAGTACAATTTTAGGTAGACGGTCATGACGAGATAAACAGCACAATACACCATCTTTTAGTGAGTAGGGCTTGATCACTTCCCCAGAATTGATTCGGTCAATTAAACTAGACAAGGGGGGATCTTCTTTCTGGAATCTCCTCACATCTTCAAACAGAATTGCTGAGAATAGCATTGAGACAATTTACAGATGATACAAGTTTTACGGGTTCACAATTTTGAATTTCCTCTTCGGAGGGTTCCTCATACGGCTTAAAGAATCAGCTACCGCATTTTCAGAGCCACGAATACGATGGACCGTGAACTGGAACGACAGGTTCCTAGTCGCCCATCTAGCAATCCTACCAGTTTTACGGGGTTTCCCTAACACCCAGCTCAAGGCTTGATTATCAGTCTCGAGAAGAAATTGAGTGTACGCAAGATATATTCGGAATTTTTCCAGGGCGAACATCACTGCTAAACCTTCAAGTTCGTAGATGGAATTCTTCCTCTCTGCGTCCGGTAAGGTACGAGAAGCGTAAGCAATGGGTTGCCTACCAAGATCAGACTCTTGCAGTAGGACAAAACCAACACCACGACCATACGCATCAGTTTGCACGATG
The DNA here is from genome assembly GCA_946902985.2 of Meconema thalassinum. Classification (NCBI taxonomy): domain Eukaryota; kingdom Metazoa; phylum Arthropoda; class Insecta; order Orthoptera; family Tettigoniidae; genus Meconema; species Meconema thalassinum. The sequence goes on along the minus strand of OX336394.1, from coordinate 425,690,315 downwards.
AACTGCTTCCCAAAATCCGGAATGGCTAACACAGGGGCGTTAGAGAGCGCAATCTTTAGATCTTCGAAGGCTGCTTGCTGAGAGGGACCCCACTCAAACTTCACAGCCATTTTACGTAAGTGATTTAGGGGAGCAGCACGGTCGGCAAAGTTATTGATGAACTTACGAAAGACGTTCACCATCCCAATATAACGAGCTATACCCTTGGCATTCTTGGGCGGTTTAAAATCTATCATGGCCTGAGTACGAGACTGGTCCACGGAGATACCAGATTCGGATACAATATGTCCCAAGAAGGAAATGTTGGGCTTGGCAAAATAAACCTTAGATAATTTGACGGTAAGGCCAGCGTCACGCAACCGATCAAGTACAACATTCAGATGATCAACATGTTCCTCGAAGGACTCAGAATAGATCACCACATCATCAAGATAGTGGTACACAAATTTGAATTTAATTTCAGAAAACACTTTATCCGGGAGTCAGCTCAGCACAGCGGCTCCGGTGGATAGGCCAAAGGGGACATGGGCATATTCAAACAAATTCCAATCAGTGGCAAATGCAGAAACATGTCTTGATTCCGGAGAGAGGGGAATTTGGAAGTAAGAATAATTTAAATCGAGGATCGTGAACACCTTAGCGTTGCGAAACCAACCAAAGCATGTGTGAAGGTCTGGCAAAGGGATTGATTGTAAAACAACCTTTTGATTAAGAGCCCTATAGTCGACCGCCGGCCGAAAACCACCGTTAGGTTTTGGCACAAGAAAAACCGGGGATGAGTAAGCAGAGATAGATGGTTGGATTACACCTTCTTCCAGCATATTGTCAATAATCTTCCGAAGTTCGGCCATCCTGGGCGGGGCAAGGCGATACGGGCTGGAACGCACTGGCACAGAATCGGTCAGCTCAATTTTGTACTCCATCAAATGGGTTACACCCAATTTGTCAGTAAAGACATCACTATACTCCTAACATAACCTCTTAATGGCATCCTTTTGAGGATTCGTTAAGTTTTCCAGATCAAGATCCTCAATATTCACAGGCTCACTAACTGAATTGACAGCAGGAGAAGATAAAACCGGGTTAAACGATAATTTAATTTGCGGATTAAACTTAAACCATAAGTTGCGAGCTCCAAAATCAAAAAGCATACCAACATGGGACATGAAATTGGCTTCAACGACCACAGAACAAGAAAGATTTCGGGCAACAGAAAATTTAAACTTCCAAGAATTATTTAGAATATGGATTTTGACTTTCATACTAACCAAGTTTGGACAATTTGCCGAAATAAAAGATTCATTGTTAGGCTCTAACTCAGGTAGGTTGCAAACACTCCTCATAGCTAAAAACCAGGCCTCGCTTATAAAGGAGGCAACACTACAGGAATCAAGCAATGCAGAAACGGGCTCGTCATTAACACAAATTTCAATAAAAGGGGATATTCCCTTAGCCACAGGAGACATTCTAAACTTATTATTCACTCTAAAACGATTGCGATTAGACGAGGAAGGCACCCGCATCACAGGTTTCACATTAGGTTTTGAATTAGGATGACTTGCCACGACATTGCTCACAGACAGGTTAGGTTTATCAGAGACATTAGCAGTGCTAGTACATGATGATTTAGTTTTCATAGGATTATCAAGATTTTCATTCGTAGGGCGACCAGAAACTTTACACGGTTTTCCCAAACTCTCATGCACAGATATATCCATAGATGTAACACCCGAATTGGTGTCCAAAGTATCCCGTCATTGGCGATACCCAACTTGGTTATTCGGACACACTTTCTTAACATGCCCAACGCCACCACACGTGTGGCACTTAACATAAGGTCTAGGATGAAACATAACCTTAGGAGGGGGACGAGCCGTCAAAGAAGGAGGAGAAACATTAGCTACACGAAGGGAATCGGCATGTTTCACAGCCATAGCCTCTATAACCACTTGTTTTAGCTCGACAAATGGAGAAGGCCTGGTACACATAGTCATGTACGACCTATATTCTGGCGAAAACCCATTTACAATTGACGACACCAATTGTCGTTCAGTCAAAGGGGATGCAAACACCTGGGAATATACCTTAATGTCACTGACATGGCACCCGCGGGGATAAAAACCCACAACACTTCCCTAATGAAATGGCTAAGGACATACGGGCTTGGATAGCTTCAATCAGCTTGTCGCGCAGCATACCGGATGCAACAGGATACAACAGTTGGAAAATCTGAATTTCCGACATTCCAAAAATTCGAGGCATGGTTGCCCAATTCGACCACTTGCTTTAAAAATAAGACCACCTGGGTAACGTCATCTAGGTTGAAATTCTTCAACTTAGTCATAAAACTAGAAATAGGGTGAGGAATCGACCCATAATTAACATTAGGCGTGCACTTAGCATTCGGAAATGAGACATTATTACCAGGGTAGCTTCCTCGCACACCCTCTACAGGAGACAAAACATTTACATGGCCAGAGGAAAATCTGGGATGCAACGGGTCGGCCGGACCCAGGAAGTCATTAGGTGACCTAACATGAGCAGAATAACTATTCCCCGGGGAAACTGGTCTGGACGACCTAGGACCAGGCAATAGAGGGGCAGACAAACTACTATTAGTTCTCGATCCTAAAATCTCAGATCTAGTAAACAGATCCGACTCACGTTCAACCCCGGCAGAACCCTCAAAATTCACAAGGTTATCGCTAAAGTCAATAAGATCAAAAGCATTATTATTGTCGGCCATCTTGACAAACACAGAATACAGACAGACAATACAGAAAGAAACAAAGTTTAGGAATTACGAGGACAGTCTACAATTTCAAAACAATACAATAAACTACCAATTAACAACACCATAGATTAGGTTGACACTCGAACACTGCCACAATACCTGAAATTTCACTATACAAAACGATGCAGAACGTTGCTCAGGACTGCAGATCTCATCCTTTTCCAGGCTCCAGAACAGGAAGCTAAAATACAACAAATTGCTGCAATATAGACGTTACAAATCACAGGGCAAACAGCTTCAGACAGGTCTTCTCGATGGCTTCACTCGCAGCATGTAGGCTATTGGCATACCAAATATCCGCATTTCCCATGCCAAGAATCAATGCCAACAGTTACCAACTTCTTCTTCTTTAGGAATGCTGCATAATTAATAGGACATAAGTCACCACAGAAACTTCGCTTGGAACAGTTCACTTCCATATATCACCATTTGGATTTTTAGAGGCCGATAAGGAACAGAGCAAACGACAAGGATTAGCATTAAATAACACCAAGCACACTGACGTGACACATTCCACCATTGACCGCCCCACAAGCATCAGAAGGATCCATAAATAAGCCTGCGGGGAGGGGGTAACGATAGCTGCAGGAGCGATAGTCGAGCAAGATCTGCTACCACTGACACACCCCGGAAGGACGGATGGGGGCCTACTTACCTTGTCCTCAGAGGTCCGTTCAAATCTGCAACTCACCGTCAGGTGACATACCCCAGCAGAAGAAAGGAGGAGAAGAGGAATCCCACAGGCTCGTCTACAGATACACTCCCAATAACCCATAGAAATGCCACCGGCGAATAATGCTACAAAAGTCAGCTTAATTTAAAAAAAATCACCAAAAAAGGGGGAAGCAAACATGCTAACATAAATGGACAGGGGCCTCAGACAGCATTAAAAGGAAAAATTTAATACCCTTAAACATACCGAAACTTTACTAGGGGACTAAAATCTTAAGGCTCGAGCCCAACAAAAAACAATCAACAACAGGTGGACATAAAAAAATTACATGTAGCTTGAGAAGCAAAATGGTAATTTAAATTAACAAAGGTTAAGAGAAAACGGAGCCAAAGAATTAAAAATTACTTATTAAGTGAAGCACTTAATAAACCACACAACACTGAAAATAGGCTCGACATACTGTCAACCATGCCATGCCAAAAAAAAGGAAGCAAAATAAAATTAAAAGAGACCAGAATAACAAAAAACTAAATTAAAATTACGGTGATACACGCAGGAAAACTTAAAACAAAAGGTAACAATTAACCAAACACAAGAATGTTTTAAAACAAGAACAAAAAACAGAACTACGACATCACGTTTGAAAGCCGCGCCACACGCCGAAAGACTCTTACCAAAGACCACAATGCATCATCAAAAAAACTAGAATGGCCGCGAAAACAGATGACTGTATGTCATGCCAAATTACGCCAAACAAAGAAATTTAAAAACGAAACTCCGCCAGAGAGAAATGACAATAAAAGAGAAAAATATTACCTTTTAACAATAATACGTACAATAAAAACAGAAATAGGAAGCGACGGATCAAGCAAATCTAAAGACCAAAAGGCCAACCCCTAAACTACGAGAAGAAAATGAATTACACAATTAAAGGAAAATACCCCTAGAGAACATTAAATAGATAAATAAATAAGTTAAAAAAGGATAAACTAGAAACGTGTCCCCAGAATTACAAACAAATTTTCACCTAATCAGTGAATACAATCAGGCCAAGATGCCCGATAAAAAAATAAAAAAAAACAATAATAAAACATACCAGTTGTGAACGCACACAAATACAATATATATTACCTTTTAACACACCTTAAATAATCCTTTATTCCAGAGACACTAAAGATAAAACCAACACAACACTAATAAATAATTTTAAATAATAACAACTGCCCAACATGGCTCCTGGTGGCAGCGCTACCACGGACACCAAACATCTTCAAGTTTTCTACATTCCAGCGAAAATAAATTGCACACCTTGCTTCTGGGGTGATAATTTCACTTCCTACCCACTTCGGTTCACATTACTTAGGAATTTAATTCCATTTCTTGGTGAGGCGAGGGCCTCTGACCCCCGCCTCAATAGACAATCAAAATTCACGACCACTTAGTAGAATCCAGTGTAATCAAGTCGCAGAATACAACAACATGGCGCCGAACTAGGAAGCCAGACCGCGCTGTATGCTTGGTATTTTGAAATAGTCCAATCAACTAGTGACACACAATGTGACAATGTACAACATTACAATGTTAATTTGGCGGCATATTTTACAAGCATTGCTTTGTTTTAATGACGTATGGTAATAGAACATATCACTTTCATGACATGACGATGCTGCGCTCTGGGATGTAGAGCTTCAACTGTAATCAGCAGCTTGCCGAAACGTGCTACCATCTAGAGTTCATTACCCAAACCAAGACATCTTAGCGGGCGCCTTAAATACGTCGAAGAGATGCATAATAATGTCTAGAGACAGGCTTGCATGTCACAGTATTCATCGTGGCAACGTTGGGAGGATGGAGGTCTTGCAGAGAATGGGCTTCAAGGTTGGAGCATTCACTCAAGACATCTTGAAGAAAATTGGAATGCAACGTATAAATGCTGCTGAAAAATCCATTGAAGATCTTCCAAAGAACACAAGACAGAAAAAGAAGCCAAAGAGAAGTCTTGAAGAAAAGGAGGACACTTGGTACAGTTCTGGTGCCCTTTGATAAACGGAATGGCAAGGAAAAATCAGTTCAAATTTAAAGTGCATTTTCTCACAATTACTCTTTTCACTGTTCAGGTAAATTTTTCTCAGAAACGTGCAAAAGTAGAGCCATAATTTTTGGCATCCACATTGCAGTGTGTATAACAAACATATAGACTACACATGGCGAAATTTTAATAAAATTTATGTACGCCGAGATATAAAAGAAAGAATATACAATTTTTATTGATATTTTTTCAGTTTATAAAACAATTCAATTTAAATTCATTAAATATCAATCTATTAAAAATGCTTCTATATAAATTGAGGTTATACTGTAAAATTTACTTGATAATTTGTTGGAAAGTTTGTCAGAAAAATGTACCTTTGTGAATCCATGGGGTCATCAAATTTAATAAACTATTGTTAACCTTTGTACAAAATGTCAGTTGTGTAACTTTAAGATTGTGGATTAGGTGAATGATTATATTTGTACATGTATTGAGTGTATGTCCCCCCTTAGGAAATTACCTCATGGTATCAACATTAAATTCCACCAAGGGAATCCCACTTGACTCGCTGTCAGGGGTCTGAGCAAACCTGTGACGTCACAGCCGTGTGCCACGATCAGCGCATATCGGAGCTAGATTCTGAAGTAGAACTGACCCAGCCCTTCTGCTGGTGTATCTGATGAACCTTGCTTGACAAGTGATGCCCCGTGTTGTAATCTGCGGAAATAACGATAAATCACATGTACATCTTCTTCAAGTGGCATCACATTTTCCAAGTTAATGGGCTTATACAGGGTGCCAGGGGTAGCATCAGCTGTTTAGTTGGCAGTACGGTCGGTAGTGGCACAGTGAAGACCACACGTGTGGGTTGTGGGGTGTACAGTGTGTGTTGCAGTAAGTGAGCGTTCAGATAGATTATTGGAAGAGTGTATCAGTAAACAAGCGGTAATATTTACTACTGCTTAGAGAACTTTTTTGGTGGAATACGTTTTTGCGAAGGCGATCGGTTTCCAAAAAATGTTACACAAAAATTTCAGGTGCGGTTTCCCAATTCAAAGTGTCCAAATCGGGATACCGTTTGGGATTTCATAAGTAAATTTCATGTGACCGGGACAGTTCACGATGTCCACAGGGGATAGGCCAGTCTACACTTTTAAAAGACGAATACCTTGATGAATAATGCTGCGTGGTCCAAGAAAATCAACACTCAAATTAGCTCAAGAAAGTCTTCGACAATTTGTGTAAACGTGTTGAAGTCTGTCTTCGAACACTTCCAGCATCTGTTGTGAATGGTTGTGGTGAGTACAGAGTTTACTGTTTGTTTTGATACAAGCGGCAGCCATGCTGCCAACGTAACTGATGATGCCAGCTCTCGCAGCAGTAAGTAGGCACTGCGGATAACATTTCCTGTCGCCCTGTAGTATACTCATGTTGACCGACTGAAAGTTACAATTCAACCCCGAGTAGTAAACTGCGCCTCCATCTTGGGCAAGTAGTCGTACGTTTATTGGTCGACTGTGTAAGCAATTGAATGACGCTTTGCACAGTGCAAGGAGTTTGCATGAGAATAATTCCCGCGCGCTACTTAGGCACACGTGAAGTATTACTCTGAAAATATCACGGGTGCCTACTGGTACAAATAGTTTTAGTGGTAGTTATGTTTCCATGTGAATTGGCCTGTAGCTTTTACAAAAGTTGTATTCATGATTTATACTGTTACCATCTTGTACGAGAAGGCCGTGTAGCATAAGTACTCTAGTTACAGCAATAAATAGATAAAGCCAGCAGTTTTAAGTCAGAACTTTAATCTTATACAGATCACTTAGTTTACGGAATGGGTTTACATCCCATATCATTCCTTGGACCATAATCTTGTGCTCGTAGATGGGCATTAGAGCTCCAAATATGAAATGGGTAACTTTGCTCACGACGATCGTGTTAGACGGTCGGTTTCCATTGCTCACATTCTCGGATCTGCCGATCATCAGTGTCTCCGGGCTAAGTGTGAAAGACAATTCATGTCTTATTTTACCTATAGGGGTAGTCGTGTCAGTGGCTATCGCTAAAAAGTGATGTATGGAATCAGATTCCGTCACGACCAATATATCAGAGAACACATCATGTCTCTGATTTCTAAAATCTACATTCATTTTAAAATCATCATGACAACGCAGAAGGGGAGCACAGCATCTCTCCACCATGGAGAAATACGAGAGCGAACGACGATCAACATCGTTGAGCTCCATGACAGAATACAAAGAAAATTCTCTCTTTTTTGGATTAATTTTAATGGCAAGTTAATTCCATCTTCTTGTAATAACTTAATTGAAACTCAGTGATAAGAAACCAGGCTAGTAATATAATGCCTATAACAGTAAATGTTGGTTGATTGGTTCCTTAGTTTAGGGGCTGCGACTACGCGGTCATCTAGCCCCGTGTACTTTGGGTGTATGTAGAAACTGTCTGATAACCCGTATTAATTGTGATGCCTTTATTAGTGTGTGTTGCCTTTAATTTAGGTAAGGACTGCATACGATAAATTTCAAGTAGTTCCAACCTTTGCTACCAAATGTTACCGTCAACGACACCTAGCCGCAAACTTAGCTACTAGATGCCACCGCAACAAGCACCTGTATGTGAACGCTGGAACGTAATATAGAGTGTTAATCGAATCTAACCCACAAATTTAGAATCACACAATTGTAGTTAGTGGAAGGTTCTCTTACATGCCATAAATCAATGACATGGGCCCACCGGTTTTACTTCCCCTCCAAAGAAGATATACTGAGGGATTTTAACTCTCTTAAAAATCCGACTACTTCGGCCGGGTTTGAACCAGCGATCTGGGGCATAGAACCTCAGCATACTATTAACTACAATACCGAAGCAGCCTGATACACATCCCCGTAGTAACTAGAATATTGGAGTAAAGGATTGGTGAATTTCTCCCGGCAGTTGAAATAATTTACCATCCCGGCATTAGCTTGCAGTGAGTGTGGAGAAAGTCAGGATGGCCGCTGTCTACGTCTGGATTTGAACACCAGGTCCCTGAAGTCAACTACCAAGTCCAGATGTGAATGCTGCCTTACGCTCTTAACTAGTAATTGCAGTCCTCACGAGAATATTACTATTGGACACGATCCATTTATTGAGAAACATTCCTGTGAAGTAGGATATAAAGGCCGAAGCTGGTGCAGGGGCTAATGGGCAAGATGGCCGCCGCGCGCAACCAGCCCTATGTTATTCGTATGGAGGGGTCATTCAGAGCTGGCGCAGTGGCTAATTGGCAAAATGGCCGCCACGCCCTGAGACCGTGAATGATGTCACAGGGGGAGTTCAACCGTGTAGTCGCTAAATGGAATATTTATTGTTATTATTATTATTATTATTATTATAATGAGGTAATTAATGATTGATCATGTACATTCAAGACCAGCCTTATATTGTCCACCTCTTGGTGTAGTGGCTAGCATTCTTGGCTGTTACTGTGGAGGCTCGGGTTCGAGTCCTGGCTCTGTCAAGAAATTTAATTATAGGCTGAGGGTTGGAATGGGGTACACTCAACCTTGTGAGGCAAAACTGACAGTAGCTGGCTTTTGATTCATACCGCAGCAATTCTGCCTAACCCAACTTCACCTAACCGAACCTAACCTAACCTAACCTTACCTAACCTAACCAGATCCCCACCTTACCTAGCCTAACCTAACCTAACCTAACCTAACTTCAAAGTCAGAATGTACAATACATTTATTGTTTTTATACCCTCATAAATTAGATATAGAGAATGTTCACCACGATTTAGATCCTCGAGCACATTTTTCTGACATATATCATTAAAACGTGTAGAAAGGAATGTCTGAAAATTTTCACTAACACATAATACACTTTCACCATACATTGTGTCCACTTTCTGAATGTTAATGATACGGAAAAGAGTATGCATTGGTAATTCAGTGAGCTTTTTTTCTCTCTGATCAACAGTTCTGCCCCCATAGCATTGAGAATATTTATTGTAGTAGCCTATAAAGAAACAAACAAAAATCATACCGGTATCTATTACAGTTTAGCTATAAGTGACCAGAACCACTATAACATTTTATTCTAATAAGGAGATTTCCATAATGATAAGAAAAAAAATGCTTACCATAATGACGGATTGTGTAAGGAAACGTATTTTGCTGCTTGATGCCACTACTAAACTGATACCCATACAACGGACAAGTGAGTTCATGTTTCGCTGACGTAATCGTATGTTCCAACGTACTCTCTGTGTGTTTCACGCGCCGTAGTGGCTAAATTTGAAACCAGATGAGATGATTTGCTGAAGTAATCGTATGTTCCCCGCACGCACAAGCAGGCCCCTGTGGACGGGTCCTTGTGGACGAGTCCCTGTGGACGGGACCCTGTGGACGGGTCATTGTTGACGGGTCCTTGTTGACGGGTCCTTGTTGACGAGCCCCTGTGGACGGGTCCTTGTTGACGGGTCCTTTTTGATTGATCCCTTTAGACTTGTCCCTTTGGACTGGTCCCTATGGACTGGCCCATGACCCCTAATGCTATGATGAAATTAAACGTTGTTCCACATGAAACGCATGTGAAGAGCCGATTGCTACTATGAATTAACATGTTTTTGTTTTTGTTTTGTTTTTACGCATGCGTACTTGTTTTTTTTTGTAAGCGGGCAGGCTTTTTGAGTAATGATTTATAGATGAGTTTTTTTTAATTACCAAAAGATCCAAAACTAATAGGTCATTAGCTTTTTAATATATCATGAACAAATAAGGCTAGGGACTTGTATGAGAGGTCGCTGGGCTTGCGGTGACATTCTGTTTTTGAATGTACTATTTTTTTTTCAAAAGGGCCTAACTACACTTTTGTTAATATCTCGCTAACTAATAATCAGAGAGGGTCAAGTGAGGTGCCATGGGACTCAGGATGGTCAACCCTTTTTCATGACCAACGAATTTACCGAAAAGATCTAATACAGCATGGTCATTGACCTTGATTTTATAAACTAATCATCGGAGAGGGTCAAGTGAGGTGTCATAGGACTTAGAATGGTTAACCCTTTCCCATGACCAACGAATTTACCCCCCAAAAATCCAAAACAGCAAGGTCATTGACCTAAGATTTTATAAACTAATAATCGAATATCAACATGCGAGGTGTCATAGGACTTAGAATGGTCAACCCATTCCCATGGCCAATGAATTTACCCAAAATACTCAATATATCTAGGTCATCGACCTGAGATTTTATAAACTAATAATTGGATACAAACATGAGAGATGTTTACCATGCGTGTTGAAACATAGCTAGGTAGAGAAAGAATTAGTGTATGCTAAATGTATGGTGACTGACAAGTCTTTTACCATTGAAACTTGTTTTCAGATCAAACTGCAGTATAGAGAGAGTATAGGTTGCAGGTATGGGTTAATAAATGAGAAACGGTGTACGCAAACTCTGATTTATCAAGAATTAAGAGTAGACTATCTTTAATTGATTGGTTAAAGATGATAGCTAAAACACAAAAATGCTCAGTGGTTACCGAGACAAAATGGTCGCTACACACAACAAGCTTTAAATACTTGAGGCTAATAATCTATACACGCACACACACTCGCTTGTTCTAAACTAAACTGTGTTGTTGTCAGTGCTCAGACAGTAGGCTGATGACGAAATGCATTGCTAACAGAAATATAATCATTTCCGGTTGTCTAATGTTACCAGCTAACCATTTTTTTTGTCTTGCAATGGTAAGCACTTTTAGCTCTTGTACTGGTGGTCTTAACTCGATTTCCAGGTCTGAGGCCTAGAACGAGTCGAACTAAGAAACAAGGGCATGGTGGTGCAGTGGTTAAGCTGTTAGCCTTTTCACCAGGGGTTCGATTTCAGGTTAATATGCATGTCGTAAACATATTAAACAAAATAAAGCAGACAACGTTTAAAACGGATTACATTTGTGTCTTTTCAAATTATTACTTGGATTACAAATACAAAGGTGAACTGGGTTTGATATACAGTTAATGCTGTCTATCACACACTAGACTGTAAGAAAGCCAAAAGAGCAAAAGGCGTAGGTAGAGCAGGGGTAAAATTGCTATATGTAGAGAACTACCTGGCAAAGCTATATCGCATAAACAGTGCAGGATACAATTCAGCAATCAAATTTGTATCTTGTGGAACAGAGAAATGCACTTACGTGAGAAAATGCAAGTTCATGTGTAATATGACCTAAGACACAAGTGTTAACCTGTGCACGTGTACGATAAGTGCTAACAAGTCACATTCTGTTTAGTTCGTACGTAACGTTAGGTTAGGGCTAATGCACACACCCTAATACACGAGGCACATGCCATTTGAGACCAGGTCAAGGGATCTAACTTGGTGGATGGATGTGTTCGAACGAGTCATTTGTAGTTGAAAGAGAATAATACTTGTTCTTAAGATGTTAAAACTGAGGAGATGGTACGTGCAGTAAGACGTCTTGTTATTTCCTGTGTCATATCACAGACATGGCAGAGAGTGCACAGTTCTGTTGCTATGACTAACGCTGCAGTAATTTGAAACCCCAGGTGTTCATCAAGACAATGGGTGATGATTATACAAAGTTAGCAGTCATTGGATATTACACACGTGTTCCTTCCGGGGTCATGTTGCTGACATAGCAGAGAGCGCATATTTCTATTGCTATGACTAACGCTGCAGTAATTTGAAACCCCAGGTGTTGATCAAGACAATGGGTGATGATCATGCAAAGTCAGCAGTAATTGGATACCACACATCAACATGGACTAAATCATAAACGTGTTGTCATAATCCGCAGAAACCTCATTTAAAGATGTTAGATTTTACATTTTAACATTTTATATTTTTACATTTTAGATTTTTGATTTTTTTAATTTTACATTTTTTTTAGATTTTACATTTTAAATTTCAGTTTCTTGATTTTCAGATTTTACTTTTTTACATTTTCCTAGAAGAGTAAACTACATGGTCACATACCTAACCTCATTAAACCTAACTTTACCAAACCTAACTTAAGCTGATCCAAAGGTACATGCAACTATCCTTATGCTAGTCTTATAGGTTACTGTACAACATGATCACTACCCCAAACGGATATTTTTTTTCATTTTGTTGTTTACACAATATGTCAATTTTCCAATTTCCCATTTTCAGTCTTTTTAAAAGTCAGTTTTTAGTTTTTCAATTTCATAATATGGAAACATGGATTTTGCATTTTGTTGTTTACACATTTATTAATTTCACAATTTCCCATTTACAGTTCTTAAAAAGTCAGTTTAAAGTTTTTCAATTTCATGATACAGAAACATGGGTTTTCCAATTTGTTGTTTTCACATTTGACAATTTACCAAATTCACAATTACAGTTTTTTAAATTTAGGTTTAATGTTTCTTTTTCTATTTGTCAATATGGAAACATGGATTTTTACAATTTGTGTTTTACATGTCATGCACTATCCTTATGCTAGTCTTATAGATTACTGTACAAAATGATCACTACCCCAACCGGATATTTTTTTCATTATGTTGTTTACACATATGTCAATTTTCCAATTTCCCATTTTCAGTTTTTTAATGACAGTTTTAAGTTTTTCAATTTCATAATATGGATAACATGGATTTTGCATTTTGTTGTTTACACATTTATCAATTTCACAATTTCCCATTTACAGTTCTTAAAATGTCAGTTTAATGTTTTGCAATTTCATTATATAGAAACTTGGATTTTCCACTTTGTTGTTTTCACATTTGTCAATTTACCAAATTCCCATTTACATTTTTTAAAATTTCTGTTTAATGTTTTTTTTTCTATTTGTCAATATGGAAACATGGATTTTTCCAATTTGTGATTTACATGTTCATTTTGTATTAGGAGTGGGGAGAGGTGGGTTGTAATTAAAAATGTGCAAGTAGTGTCCATTGTTGACAGGTCATTGTTGACGAGTCCTTCTCATACAACAGACAAGTGAGTTCATGTTTCGCATGCATTACCTAAAATGTAATACCATGCACGTGTTGAACATTTTACAAATTAACTTATGTATTAGTTTATGTGTGGTGTCTTATGGTGGCATTTTGTGTTGGCTTATTAGGTATATTGGCTTTTATGTTGGCTTTTGTGTTGGCTTTTAGTTTGGTTTTTTGTGTGTTGGCTTTAGTGTTGGTTTATATTTTCGCTTTTGTGTTGGCTTATTTGACAAGTTATTTTGTCAATGCATTTAGTGGATTTTTCTCTTGGTCTTGGAAAGTATATCAGTCCATTTTATCACAACATAATGCTTACTGCCATGTTTATAAGCAACAAGAACAACACACTAAACTTTCAAAAAAATCTAACTACTCTAAGGTACTCTCAACTCGTACTCTTACCTCTATCCCATGCCTAGTCAAGAACATTATATTTTTTCCCCCAAAAAGGTGAATGGGGAAAGTAGACTATATGTTTAAACTAAAAAAAATCATATGAAGTCATATGTTAACTCTAACACCTACGTCTATCCCATTCTTAGTCGAAAAATATTATATTTTTTTAAATTTTTCTAAAAAATATTTGGAATGTAGGCTATATTTTGAAAACTTATCATCCTATAAAGTCATATATAGACTCAAACCAATGGATTTTATGTCCTTAATCGTTAGACAAAATATGGAATTTTTGACATTTTTTCCAAAAATGATCATTTTTAAAAATGGGGTATATATTGGAAACTAGGAATTTTACAAAAAAGTGTGTTTGACATAAATGGCAGGTATTTACCCCCCTCTACCCACAAACCAAGTCCCAGATATCTGGGACAAAATCCAAAAATGTTTTAATTGTGAAAGTAGGCGATATTTTGAAAACGTATCATTCTAAAAAGTCATATACAGACTCAAACAAATGTTCTTTAATTTATTTAACGTTAACACAAAACTTATTATTTTTTATTTTTCCGAAAAAGAGTCCAATTTTCAAAATTGTCTATGGTGGCTAATGCTTGTGGCTTATGTTGGTAGCTTATGATGGTGGCTTATGATGGTGGCTTATGGTGGCTTATGGTGGTGGCTTATGGTGTCTTATGGTGGTGGCTTATGATGGTGGCTTATGGTGGTGGCTTATGATGGTAGCTTATGTTGGTAGCTTATGATGGTGGCTTATGATGGTGGCTTATGGTGGCTTATGGTGGTGGCTTATGGTGTCTTATGGTGGTGGCTTATGATGGTGGCTTATGGTGGTGGCTTATGGTGGCTTATAGTGGTGGCTTATGGTGGCTTATGGTGGTGGCTTATGATGGTGGCTTATGGTGGTGGCTTATGGTGGCTTAGGGTGGTGGTTTATGGTGGCTTATGGTGATGGCTTATAGTGGTGGCATATGTTGGTGGCTTATTATTGGTGGTTTACGATAATACCTTATTTGTAATGGCTTATTTGGCATGTTATTTTTGTCAATGTATTTAGAGGACGTTTCTCTTGGTCTTCGAAAGTATCTCAACCCTTTTTTTTATGGTAGCATAATGCTTACCGCCATGTTTGTAAGCAACAACAACACACTAAAATTCCAAGAATCCAAAGTACTCTAAGGTTAATGATTTTCTCTCAACTCCATTCAACGCCTAGTCAAAAACATTATATATTTTTCAAATTTTAAAAAGGTAAATTGGGGGAGTAGGCTACATGTTTAAACTAAAAATCATATCAAATCATATGCTAACTCTAACACCTACGTCTATCCCTCTTTCAGTCAAAAAATATAATATTCTTAAAATTTTTCCAAAACAATATTTGGAAAGTAGTCCATATTTTGAAAACTAATCATCCTATAAAGTCATATATAGACTCAAACCAATGGCTTTTATATCATTAATCGTAAGAACAAACTATGGAATTTTTGAAATTTTTTCCTAAAATGTTCATTTTAAAACGGGGTTATATTTTGGAAACTAGGAATTTTACAAAAAAGTTTGTTTAACGTAAATGACAGATATTTACCCCCACTACATACAAACCAATTCCCAGGTCTCTGGGACAAAATCCAAAAAAGTTCAATTTGGAAAGTAGGCGATATGTTGAAAACTAATCATCCTAAAAAGTCATATATAGACTCAAACCATTCGCTTTTATGTCCTTAATTGGTAGAACAAAACTTAACATTTTTTCAGTTTTTCCAAAAAAGTCCAATTTTCAAAATTGTCTATATTTTGGGAACTAAGAATTTTACAAAAAGTTTGTTTAACGTAAATGAAAGGTCTTACCCCCTCTACCCAAAAAAAAAAATTCAGGTCCCTAGGACAAATACTGTGCAGTAGTGTGTTTTGGGGGGGTTCTATATCCTCCACCTCCATATTCCTCCACACAAGATGGCGGTCGTAGCTTAACTTAACCTAGCCTAACCTAACAAGATGGCGGCCGTAGCTTAACTTAACCTAGCCTAACCTAACAATATGGCGGCCGTAGCTTAACTTAACCTAACCTAACCTAACTTAACCTAAACCTACGAGGTGCGATCAAAAAATTTTCAATATGGTGGTCATAACTTAACTGAACCTAGCCTAACCTAACCTAACCTAAACCTACGAGGTGTGATCATAAAGTTCCAGGATGGCTATCGTAGCTTAACTCAACCTAACCTAACCCTACGAGGTGTGATCAAAAAGTTCCAAAATGGCTGCCGTAGCTTAACTTAACCTTTGATTGATCCCTGTTGATTGACCCCTTTTGATTGATCACTGTTGATGTATCCCTTTGGACTGGTCCCCTGTGGACTAGCCCCTTTGGACGGGTCCTTTTTGAAGGGAGTCATTTTTTTACGGGTCCCGGAGGACGGTTCCTTGTTGACGGGTCCCTGTGGGCGGGTCCCTTTGACATAATTTGGATACAATGCATGGGCCAGTACATAGTGATCAGTCCAAAGGACCCGCCCACAGGAACCCGTCAACAAGGACCCGTACTCCGGGACCCGTAAAAAAATGACTACCTTCAAAAAGGACCCGTCCAAAGGGGCTGTCAACAGGGGACCAGTCCAAAGGGATACATCAACAGTGATCAATCAAAAGGGGTCAATCAACAGGGATCAATCAAAGGTTAAGTTAAGCTACGGCAGCCATTTTGGAACTTTTTGATCACACCTCGTAGGGTTAGGTTAGGTTGAGTTAAGCTACGATAGCCATCCTGGAACTTTTTGATCACACCTCGTAGGTTTAGGTTAGGTTAGGTTAGGCTAGGTTCAGTTAAGCTATGACCACCGTATTGAAAATTTTTTGATAGCACCTCGTAGGTTTAGGTTAAGTTAGGTTAGGTTAGGTTAAGTAAAGCTACGGCCGCCATATTGTTAGGTTAGGCTAGGTTAAGTTAAGCTACGGCGCCATCTTGTTAGGTTAGGCTAGGTAAAGTTAAGCGACGGCCGCCATCTTGTGTGGAGGAATGAGGAGGTGGAGGATATAGAACCCCCCAAAACACACTACTGCACAGTATTTGTCCTAGGGACCTGAAATTTATTTTTTGGGTAGAGGGGGTAAAAACCTTTCATTTACGTTAAACAAACTTTTTTGTAAAATTCTTAGTTCCCAAAATATAGACAATTTTGAAAATTGGACTTTTTTGGAAAAACTGAAAAAATGTTAAGTTTTGTTCTACCAATTAAGGACATAAAAGCCATTGGTTTGAGTCCATATATGACTTTTTAGGACGATTAGTTTTCAAAATATCGCCTACTTTCCAAATTGAACTTTTTTGGATTATGTCCCAGAGACCTGGGACTTGGTTTGTGTGTAGTGGAGGTAAATACATGTCATTTACGTTAAACAAACTTTTTTGTAAAATTCCTAGTTTCCAAAATATATCCCCGTTTAAAAATGAACATTTTTGAAAAAAATGTCAAAAATTCCATGTTTTGTTCTTACGATTAAGGATATAAAAGCCATTGGTTTGAGTCTATATATGACTTTATAGGATGATTAGTTTTCAAAATATAGACTAATATCCAAATACTGTTTTGGAAAAATTTTAAGAATATTATATTTTTTGACTGAGAGTGGGATAGACGTAGGTGTTAGAGTTAGCGTATGATTTCATATGATTTTTAGTTTAAACATATATAGCCTACTCCCCCAATTTACCTTTTTTTAATTTGAAAAATATATAATGTTTTTGACTAGGCGTTGAATGGAGTTGAGAGACAATCATTAACCTTAGAGTACTTTGGATTCTTGGAATTTTAGTGTGTTGTTTTTGCTTAAAAACATGGCGGTAAGTATTATGCTACCATAAAAAAAGGGTTGAGATACTTTCCAAGACCAAGAGAAAAATCCTCTAAATACATTGACAAAAATAACTTGTCAAATAAGCCATTACAAATAAGGTATTAACTTAAACCACCAAAAATAAGCCACCAACATATGCCACCATTGTAAGCCACCACCCTAAGTCACCTTAAGCCACCACCATAAGCAACCATAGGCCACCACCATAAGCCACCACCATAAGCCACCACCATAAGCCACCATATGCCACCATAAGCCACCATAAGCCACCACCATAAGCCACCATCATAAGCCTCCATCATAAGCCACCAGAAGCCACCACCATAAGCCACCATAAGCCACTATCATAAGCCACCACCATAAGCCACCACCATAACCCACCATAAGCCACCGACATAAGCCATTTTCGGAAAAATGAAAAATGTTAAGTTTTGTTTTAACGTTAAATAACTTAAAGACCACTTGTTTGAGTCTATATATGACTTTTTAGAATGATACGTTTTCAAAATATCGCCTACTTTCACAATTAAAACATTTTTGGATTTTGTTCCAGATATCTGGGACTTGGTTTGAGGGTAGAGGGGGTAAATACCTGTCATTAATGTCAAACACACATTTTTGTAAAATTCGTAGTTTCCAATATATACCCCATTTTTTTAAATGAACATTTTTGGAAAAAAATGTCAAAAATTCCATATTTTGTTCTAACGATTATGGATATAAAATCCATTGGTTTGAGTCTATATATGACTTTATAGGATGATTAGTTTACAAAATATAGCCTACTTTCCAAATATTTTTTAGAAATTTTTTAAAAAATATAATATTTTTCGACTATGAATGGGATAGACGTAGGTGTTAGAGTTAACATATGACTATATATGATTTTTTTAGTTTAAACATATAGTCTACTTTCCCCATTCACCTTTTTTGGGGGGAAAAAATATAATGTTCTTGACTAGGCATGGGATAGAGGTAAGAGTACGAGTTGAGAGTACCTTAGAGTACTTAGATTTTTTTGGAAAGTTTAGTGCGTTGTTGTTGTTGCTTATAAACATGGCAGTAAGCATTATGTTGTGATAAAATGGACTGATATACTTTCCAAGACCAAGAGAAAAATCCCTAAATGCATTGACAAAATAACTTCTCAAATAAGCCAACACAAAAGACAAAATATAAACCAACACTAAAGCCAACACACAAAAAGCCAACCTAAAAGCCAACACAAAAGCCAACATAAAAGCCAATATACAGAATAAGCCAACACAAAATGCCAACATAAGACCCCACACATAAACTAATACATAAACTAATTTCTAAAATGTTCAACACTTGCATGGTATTACATTTTAGGTAATGCATGCGAATCATGAACTCACTTGTCTGTTGTATGAGAAGGACTCGTCAACAATGACCTGTCAACAATGGACACTGCTTGCACATTTTTAATTACTACCCACCTCTTCCCACTCCTAATGCAAAATGAACAAGTAAAACACAAATTGGAAAAATCCATGTTTCCATATTGGCAAATAGAAAAAAAAAACATTAAACTGAAATTTAAAAAAAACTGTAAATGAGAGTTAGGTAAATTGACAATTGTGAAAACAACAAATTGGAAAATCCATGTTTCTATATCATGAAATTGAAAAACTTTAAACTGACATTTTAAGAACTGTAAATGGGAAATTGTGAAATTGATAAATGTGTAAACATCAAAATGCAAAATTCATGTTTCCATATTATGAAATTGGAAAACTTAAAACTGACATTAAAAAAAACTGAAAATGGGAAATTGGAAAATTGACATATGTGTAAACAACAAAATGAAAATAATATCCGGTTGGGGTAGTGATCATGTTGTACAGTAACCTATAAGACTAGCATAAGGATAATTGCATGTCATGTAAAACACAAATTGTAAACATCCATGTTTCCATATTGACAAATAGAAAGAAAAACATTAAACTGAAATTTAAAAAACTGTAAATGTGAATTTGGTAAATTGACAAATGTGAAAACAACAAATTGGAAAATCCATGTTTCTATATCATGAAATTCAAAAACTTTAAACTGACAATTTAAGAACTGTTAATGGGAAATTGTGAAATTAATAAATGTGTAAACAACAGAATGCAAAATCCAAGTTTCCATATTATGAAATTGAAAAACTGACATTAAAAAAACTGAAAATGGGAAATTGGAAAATTGACATATGTGTAAACAATCAAATAAAAATAATCCGTTTGGGGTAGTGATCATGTTGTACAGTAACCTGTAAGACTAGCGTAAGGATAGTTGCATGTACCTTATATACTTTGTGTATGTGCATTATCCTTTGGGTTAGCTTAAGTTAGGTTTCGTAAAGTTAGGTTTAATGAGGTTAGGTATGAGACGTATGTGACCTTGTATTTTACCCTTTTAGGAAAATGTAAAATAAGTAAAATCTAAAAATCAAAAAACTGAAATTTAAAATGTAAAATCTAAAAAATGTAAAATTTAAAAAAATCAATAATTTAATGTAAAAATGTAAAATGTTAAAATGTAAAATCTAAAATCTTTAAATGAGATTTCTGCGGGTTATGACAACACTTTATGATTTAGTCCATGTTGATGTGTGGTATCCGATTACTGCTGACTTTGCATGATCATCACCCATTGTCTTGATCAACACCTGGGGTTTCAAATTAATGCAGCGTTAGTCATAGCAATAGAACTGTGCGCTCTCTGCCATGTCAGCAACATGACACCGGAAGGAACACGTGTGTAATATCCAATGACTGCTAACTTTGTATAATCATCACCCATTGTCTTGATGAACACCTGGGGTTTCAAATTACTGCAGCGTTAGTCATAGCAACAGAACTGTGCACTCTCTGCCATGTCTGTAATATGACACAGGAAATAACAAGACGTCTTACTGCACGTACCATCTCCTCAGTTTTAACATCTTAAGAACAAGTATTATTCTCTTTCAACTACAAATGACTCGTTCGAACACATCCATCCACCAAGTTAGATCCCTTGACCTGGTCTCAAATGGCATGTGCCTCGTGTACTAGGGTGTGTGCATTAGCCCTAACCTAACGTTACGTACGAACTAAACAGAATGTGACTTGTTAGCTCTTATCATGCACGTGCACAGGTGAACACTTGTGTGTTAGGTCAAATTACATATGAACATGCATTTTCTCACGTAAGTGCATTTCTCTGTTCCACAAGATACAAATTTGATTGCTGGATTGTATCTTGCACTGTTTATGCGATATAGCTTTGCCAGGTAGTTCTCTACATATAGCAATTTTACCACTGCTCTACCTACGCCTTTTGCTCTTTTGGCTTTCTTACAGTCTAGTGTGTGATAGACAGCATTAACTGTATATCAAACCCAGTTCACCTTTGTATTTGTAATCCAAGTAATAATTTTAAAAGACACAAATGTAATCAGCTTTAAACGTTATCTCTGCTTTGTTTTGTTTAATATGTTTATGACATGCATATTAACCTGAAATCGAACCCCTGGTGAAAAGGCTAACAGCTTAACCACTGCACCACCATGCCCTTGTTTCTTAGTTCGACTCGTTCTAGGCCTCAGACCTGGAAATCGAGTTAAGACCACCAGTACAAGAGCTAAAAGTGCATACCACTGCAAGACAAAAAAATGGATAGCTGGTAACATTAGACAACGGGAAATGATTATATTTCTGTTAGCAATGCATTTCGTCATCAGCCTACTGTCTGAGCACTGACAACAACACAGTTTAGTTTAGAACAAGCGAGTGTGTGTGTGTGTGTATAGATTATTAGCCTCAAGTATTTAAAGCTTGTTTTGTGTAGCGACCATTTGATCTCGGTAACCACTGAGCTTTTTTGTGTTTTAGCTATCATCTTTAACCAATCAATTAAAGATAGTCTACTCTTAATTCTTGATAAATCAGAGTTTGCGTACACCGTTTCTCATTTATTAACCCATACCTGCAACCTATACTCTCTCTATACTGCAGTTTGATCTGAAAACAAGTTTCAATGGTAAAAGACTTGTCAGTCACCATACATGTAACCTACACTAATTCTTTCCTACCTAGCTGTTTCATCACGCATGGTAATCATCTCACATGTTCGTATCCGATTATTAGTTTATAAAATCTCAGGTCGATGACCTTGATGTATTGGGTATGTTGGGTAAATTCATTGGCCATGGGAAAGTGTTGACCATTCTAAGTCCTATGACACCTCGCATGTTGATATTCGATTATTAGTTTATAAAATCTTAGGTCAATGACCTTGCTGTTTTGGATTTTTGGGGGTAAATTCGTTGGTCATGGGAAAGGGTTAACCATTCTAAGTTCTATGACACTTCACTTGACCCTCTCCGATGATTAGTTTATAAAATCAAGGTCAATGACCATGCTGTATTAGATCTTTTCGGTAAATTCCTTGGTCATGGAAAAGGGTTGACCATCCTGAGTCCCATGACACCTCACTTGACCCATTCTGATTATTATTTAGAGAGATATTAACAAAAGTGTAGTTAGGCCCTTTTGACAAAAAATAAATAATACATTCAAAAACAGAATGTCACCGCAAGTCCAGCGACCTCTCATACAAGTCCCTAGCCTTATTGGTTCATGATATATTAAAAAGCTAATGACCTATTAGTTTTGGATCTTTTGGTAATTAAAAAAACTCATCTATAAATCATTATTCAAGAAGCCTGCCCGCTTACAAAAAAAACAAGTACGCATGCGTAAAAACAAAACAAAAAAACAAAAACATGTTAATTCATAGTAGCAATCGGCTCTTCACATGCGTTTCATATGGAACAACGTTTAATTTCATCATAGCATTAGGGGTCATGGGCCAGTCCATAGGGACCAGTCCATAGGGACCAGTCCAAAGGGACCGGTCTAAAGGGATTGGTCAAAAAGGACCCCGTCTACAAGGACCCGTCGACAGGGGTTCTTCAACAAGGATCCGTCAAAAAGGACCCGTCAACAATGACCCGTCCACAGGGTCCCGTCCACAGGGACTCGTCCACAAGGACCCGTCCACAGGGGCCTGCTTGTGCGTGCAGGGAACATACGATTACTTCAGCAAATCATCTCATCTGGTTTCAAAGTTAGCCACTACGGCGCGTGCAACACACAGAAAGTGCGTTGGAACATACGATTACGTCATCGAAACATGAACTCACTTGTCCGTTGTATGGGTATCAGTTTAGTAGTGCCATCAAGCAGCAAAAGACGTTTCCTTACACAATCCGTCATTATGGTAAGCATTTTTTTCTTATCATTATGGAAATCTCCTTATTAGAATAAAATGTTATAGTGGTTCTGGTCACTTATAGCTAAACTGTAATAGATACCGGTATGATTTGTGTTTGTTTCTTTATAGGCTACTACAATAAATATTCTCAATGCTATGGGGGCAGAACTGTTGATCAGAGAGAAAAAAAGCTCACTGAATTACCAATGCATACTCTTTTCCGAATCATTAACATTCAAAAAGTGGACACAATGTATGGTGAACGTGTATTATGTGTATTATGTGTTAGTGAAGATCTTCAGACATTCCTTTCTACACGTTTTAATGATATATGTCAGAAAAGTGTGCTCGAGGATCTAAATCGTGGTGGAAATTCTCTATATCTAATTTATGAGGGTATAAAAAACAATAAATGTATTGTACATTCTGACTTTGAAGTTAGGTTAGGTTAGGTTAGGTAAGGTTAGGTTAGGTTAGGTAAGGTTAGGTGAAGTTGGGTTAGGCAGAATGGCTGCGGTATGAATCAAAAGCCGGCTCCTGTCAGTTTTGCCTAACAAGATTGAGTGTACCCCATTCAAACCCTCAGCCTAGAATTAAATTTCTTGACAGAGCCAGGACTCGAACCCGAGCCTCCACAGTAACAGCCAAGAATGCTAGCCACTACACCAAGAGGTGGACAATATAAGGCTGGTCTTGAATGTACATGATCAATCAATAATTACCTCATAATAATAATAATAATAATAATAATAATAATCAAAACAATAAATATTCCATTTAGCGACTACACTGTTGAACTCCCCCTGTGACATTATTCATGGTCTCAGGGCGTGGCGGCCATTTTGCCCATTAGCCACTGCGCCAGCTCTGAATGACCCCTCCATAAGAATAACATAGGGCTGGTTGCGCGCGGCGGCCATCTTACCCATTAGCCCCTGCACCAGTTTCGGCCTTTATATCCTACTCTGTGAGATTAGAAAGCGTGATAGTCCGGGATAGTCCAGTGGTCAAGCTGCTTGCCTCTCACCATGGCGGATCGGGTTTGATTCGCGGTCAATTAACAGGAGATTTTCGAAATCCTGTGGTTCGTAATTCACGTAAAACTGAAGATACTGTGGCCCATGATCGCGAGATTAACGGTCACGTAAAACTACAAGCTTCTTGATAGATTATAAATAATAATAATAACAACCCCTGGCACTAGAGTCTTTACGGGCCTAGGCCTACCAAGCGACCGCTGCCCAAAAATTAGGCCTGCAGATATCGGGATGACGCGTGGTCAGCGCATCGGGTCCCCTCGGCCGTGAATCTTGATTTTCTTGACCGGGGCGCTGCCTCACTGTCAAACAGCTACTCAATTGTCCTCACGAGGCTGAGTGCACCCCGTTCCAGCCTTACGTGACGGAGCCGGGAATGAGATGAGAGGCAGGCGCGCTACACCAACATCACGGGGCCGGTCTCCTGCAAGATCTCTATACTGTATATATAAGAATGAAAGTTTGTCTGTTTTCTCTGAATTTCTGCGGAAATTTGCGTAATTTACGCGTTTCAGACTGTTTTTTGACGGATGCGCGCGATTTTTTTTTTTGACTGTCTGTCTGTCTGTCTGTTTGTCTGTGGACAATTTTGTTCCCTTATAACTCCAGAACGACTGGGTGGATCAACGTCAAATTTGGTACAGATATCCTTCAGAGGCACTATACTAATTATTGATTTAACTCTTCTCCGTAACTCTCATAAAAGGGGGGCCTACCCCCTTAAAATACATGCTGAAGTAGGCGTAGAAGGGCGAGACAAAGCTAATTTTCAGCCCCTCAATGTGAGAAACGAAACTCGGGGGGCCACATTTTAAGGCCCTAAAACCAACAGTTTTTGAGATATTCCCAGAAAATTAATTTCATTTAATCATACTAATATATAAAAATGAGATGGTGTGTGTCTGTCTTTCTGTCTGTCTGTCTGTCTGTCTGTTACTCAATAACGCAAGAACCACTGGTCCGATTTAAATGGAATTTTGCATGGATGTAGCTGATTTACCAGGTTTACATATAGGATACTTTTGATTACGATATTTTGCACTATTGAAAAATGGCGACTATTTTCATATTTCCATTTCAAATAAAAAGAGAACGCTAAGATATAGCAACGTTTTGATGGCACTACGAGCTTTAAAATTTAATTTTCTATCCGAAATGTCCTGATCACTTTTCGTTTATCTCCAACGGTTAGCGAGTAAAACCTACATTTGTGACGTCACTACACCCTTTGGTTTAAAAATTTCATATTTTCATCATCTTTATATATATAATTCTTCGACACGTGTGTATGTGACTGAACTCCTCCTAAACGACTGAACCGATTTTGATGGAATTTGGTACGTATATTAGAGTTGGTCCATGTATGATTTAGATTCACAATCTGACCCGGTAGGTGGAATGAACACAATTTTAGAACCACAATTTACACACAATTTTAGAACCACAATATACAGTCAAAAACAGTCGTCATGGAAACCACTAGCCTTGGCCTTCGTGAAAGCTGATGTCTTTGGACGGTTTGTCTCCGCACGTTAGAGCCACCAGGTCGCAACCTGTGCAACTACCGCCATTACATACACTCCGCCCGTGGCGAAAAGTTGTGTTTTATACCAAAGGTGGCAGTGATGTCAAATTCTACTGTTTGTCTCTGCACGTTAGAACGTTTCAAAGTCCCGTATGCATTCATATACCATTCATCCGATTGCCATGAAACTTGGATGATATGTTGAGTAAGCTCCAGGGAAGGTGTTTGGCTTGGTAAATCCATTTTACAATAGATAGCGCACGAATAGATTCAACAAATGAACGACGACGCGCGAAGCGTTTCAAAAAGGTCCCGTATGCGTTCAAATACCCTTCGTCCGATAGCGATGAAACTTGGGTGAGATGTTGTGTACTCTCCAGGGAAGGCTTCTGGCTTAGTAAATCAATTTCACATTAGGTAGCGCACGACTAGATTCAACAAATGAGTGACGACGCGCGAAGCGTTTCAACAAAATCCCGTATAAGTTTATATTCCATTCATAGATTGAGATGAAACTTTGATGAGTTGTTGTGTACACTTAAGTGAAGGCTTCCAACTTAGTAGTCCATTTCACAGGAGGTTGCGCACGAGTAGATTCAACAAATGAGCGGCGACGTGCGAAGCGTTTCAACATCGTCCTGTATGCGTTCAAATACCATTCGTCCGATAGCGATGAAACTTGGATGAGATGTTGTGTACACTTACATGAGGGTTTCTAACTTAGTAAATCCATTTTACAATAGGTAGCTCAGAAGTATATTCAACAAATGAGCAACGACGCGCGAACGTTTAATCAAAGTCCCGTATGCGTTCATATACCATTCATCCGATTGCAATGAAACCTGGGTGAGATGTTGTGTACACTTACGTGAGGGTTTCTAACTTAGTAAATCCATTTCACATGAGTTTTCGCACGTGTAGATACAACAAATGAGCGATGACGCGCGAAGCGTTTCAATAAGGTCCCGTATGCGTTCAAATACCATTCGTCCGATTACGATGAAACTTGGGTGAGATGTTGTGTACACCCTACGGAAGGTTTCTGGCTTAATAAATCCATTTTACAATAGGTGGCGCACGAGTAGATTCAACAAATGTGTGACGGCACGCGAATCATTTCAACAAAGTACCGTATGCGGCCATATACCATTTATCAGATTGCGATGAAACTTTGGTGAATTGTTGTGTACACTCCAGGAAATGTTTCTGTCTTAGTAAATTCAGTTTTTAATAAGTAGCGTACGAGTAGATTCAACAAATGAGCGACGGCGCGCGAATCGTTTCCACAATGTCCCCCGTACGCGGTCATATATCATTCATCCGATTGCGATCAAACCTTGGTGAATCATTGAGTACACGCCAGAGAAGGTTTCAGGCTTAGTAAGTCTACTTTACAATAGGTTGCGCATGAGCAGATTCAACAAATGAGTGACGGCACGCGAATCGTTTAAAGAAAATCTCTTATGTGTTCATATTGAGACCAAAAGTCTCATGACCCCATGACCATTTCCGGCTCATCGAAAATTGATTGCCGAGAAAAAAAATCCCAAAGAAGCTCAACCGCACATCCAACCATGGAACACCAACCTACCAGGGGAAGTCGCCAACTGAAGTAACATATTTATTTAATAGTGAGATTATGAACCACAGGACAATTCAGACAACAAGGGCACTCCAATGATTTTTTTCTATAATTTTCGAGAGTGCTGGTTGTGTAAATGATATGATGGGATATAAACGGTTAATTTACATAGTCAGGAAACGACTCACGCGGTGCCCGGCCATGAAGAGGAAGAAACACTGGTCGCAATTACCTAGACAGTACTGTGTCATGTCGTGTGTGAGTGAAGGACGCCGCAACTGGATCTCGGGTAATGGACAGGGTAAGGACGAGTAGTCCATTAATATTACTATTATCGAACAGACTTTTATATTTGGAAAGTGCATTGAAACTGTTATTCGTGACTAGTCGAACTGTAAATTGTCAACATTTTGAAGTGCTATTATCAAACTCGTGTAATTGTGGAGTGAGAAAAGTTGTAAAGTCTGTGTAATATGATGCAGATGCGTCAATAAAGTCAGTGGCGGAAATAGAAAGGCAATTTTGAATATCCGCACAGTTTAGAATCAGTGGAAATTTTACAACTATTGTTCCGATAAAATCAGTGATTCAGGCTTTTACAACGTGTAATACTACTACCATCATGGGGGCCTATAACTACACGGAAGCTACCGCCATCCTTATGGCAGGAGGAATGTCCGAGTAAACCATTCAACCATGGGAAGAGCCGATGCCAAATAATACCATGAGGAGAAAGAAACGATGGTTAAGGTCGGTGAGTGAACCGAGGACCAGGTTCAAACCGAGAGCCATCCATCTCATACAACCAACCATGAACGAGTAAGTCAAATAAAACCATTTATGTACGGTAGAATTGTGGTGGATAATTAGCATAATATATTGGCCGCACGTATTCACACAGTTGGTTATAGGCAGGATTTGTTTTTTTGGTAGTTATGTGATTAACTATTATTTCCTGTCGGTCTATTTCTACATGGCAATTTGTAAATATAATGGTTAAGAAAGGCATTGGGAGCACTATGCATTAATTGAAGAAGACCGCCGCAATTGTAACTTCGTGTACTCAAGTAAGGTGGAAGTGTGTTATTCTCGAACACACGATCCTTGAGAAGGTATGGCAGTCGATAGACATGACGGAATGACTACAGTATAATTTGTTTAAGCATTTTTAATACCTTCTACGTATCATTTTAATATATTCAAGTCACTGCAGAAAGAGTGACATACAGTATCTATATCTTTGGTCTACCTGGAATACAACATTATTCTTTTGTTATGCCAGAAGTGTGGCGTTATCACAATTGTACATCTGAATGTGTGGATTTAGAACTGGTTATAAAGCAAGCGATGAGCGTCTGAGCTCGATTGTTCGTCAGCGGGAGAGTGTATTGGGACCTTGAAAGCTGTGGCGGACACTCGAAGATACCGGCCGCAAGCAAATGCGTCATTCACATGTCACATTATACAACAACTAAAGGCACACACAAACTCAATACTGCACTTAGCGTAGAACTGCACAGCAGTATTTTCTCAATGAATTTACACTCCCATAAGGTTAATAAATTTGTTAAGTAAAACGTAACTTGTATTAGATTGAAACCATTATTTAAGAGCTGTAACAGCTGTTCTGGGCAGCCATTAACTTAATTTTGTACAGACCGAAGATGTATCAGACCAGGGCAACGTGTTAGATTGTGATTGGGTAATTTGTTCCACATGAAGACGATGCATTATCGCTCATGGTGATGTTAATTAGGTGGCAGGTGATGTGTATACCACTGTCGACCGTTCTATAAGATGTGTGTTGGGTGACCACACGTATTGGTATTTGTAAACACGAGTCCAGCTGTGACTGGCGTGTATTGAAGTTGAGCGGTGAGGCTCATATGAAGATGTTTGATAATGCTGTAGAATCGAGATGACTGTTCTTCTCGAAGAGAGAGTTTATTAATGGGTCTGATTCTGTTCTTCGTGTCTAATGACAATATTAAATACACTTCCAGGAATAATAATAATAATAATAATAATAATAAATAATAATAATAAAAAATAATAATAATAAATAATAATAATAAATAATAATAATAATGAAATAGTTTTATTTTGAAAGCAATAAATAATTAATAATTAAATAAATAATTAAATAGTTTTGAACTTCAGTTTTTTTGAATAATGTAATTTTTCGTATGTTGTTGTCATGATTCGATCTTCGATTTTTCACCTGAGGGTGATGCTTCTAAATACCATTAGATCAAGCTGACACTCCTTGAATCTTCGAATGTAATTTCTAGGCGAATCCACGGAAACCTGGACTTTGCAAATGCAACGTCAGACATGACGGTGTTCATGCTGTTGCCAACCTACATTGACATGCATTCACATGACAATCGTCTACAAACAGTCGACGATTTGTGTAGGGAGGATGTTGAATATAAGAGTGTATTCTATTGTGTGTTTATGTTTTGTTGACTTGTGTTCCCATTTGTTACTGATGTATTTTTAGTGAACCAATTGTGTGATAGTTTTGTTTTTTTCTGCATATGCGCGTCACGTCTATGATTACCTTTACGATAGGATCAAATCAGAACATAACTTTAACGTTAAATGTCAGGGATAATACCATCATAGCCTAGTTTCATACACATTGTTTTGCTTTAATTAAATTTCTCATTGTAATTGCTTAGGGCCGAACCTACGTATTATTCCCTTAGTTTGCTGTTTTTTTTGTTTTGTTGTATAATAGGACTTCAAGAGGGTAACTTAACGTCATTTAGGGATTATTCATCATGTATCCAGGTTAGCGGCTTATCCGATTCTTACCCTCAGAAGTAGGTTAGGGTGCTGTTTCTAAATAAACAAAGAAGGTAACTTAAGACTGGACTTCTTCTTTTTCTTGTTGTTTTTGATGTGCTTTCTTGGGTCAGTTCATAACATTTCCACATCTCACTAACACCGATCGACCCTGAGGTAACTAGTCCCGTGCGGGCTGATTTGAGAATGCACATCTGATCCTTTTAGGGTTGTGGGTTCGGTGGATTGGGGTGTCGAGGGGCCGTTGCGGTCAAGTGGTCTTCCGACATCCTTGTCTGGCGGGCACATATACCTTATTTTCATGGCGCCGAACGTGCAGGCCTCGAAGAGATGTTTATTTCGACGAAGCTGCTCGTTGGGATGTTCTGTTTGCTTACTTGTTGGATTAACGAATTTGAGAAATCGTACCAACGTGTTAAAAGGATCATTCTTTTCCTTAAGACTTTCTAACTGGACAGGGACGAATTGAAAGGTCGTTCTGCCGTTTAGTAAGTCGCACGGCATTCACCTAGTGATATTAGACCGTGGGGTGAGGTACTAGTTACTGGTAAAATTAATTTGAGGATTTTATATTGCTGTAACCTCATCCGAAGTAAATGTAAATTCATTATTGAAACGATTGTTGTTTTTCTGTAGTATATTTTAATGGTAATTTAAGTCCAGCCGTACTTTCGATGTTTATTTTAGAATAGCAAGTGTTCCACCACAATTCTACCTCATAATTCTTTGTATATGGTTAATGGTGTCGGTGATTCCCATGTATTCTCCAAATAGTGAATATTTAAATATGGATCAGGAGATACTGAAGGGCATGTTGGCGGATTTGAGTGCCAACATAAACACTTCCATAAGTGCTAATGTGAACACTATAAATGCAAACATGGCACTTATGAACAATGATTTAAATACTAATATGAACACTATTAAAGGTGACATGAACACTGTTAGGGATGAACTAGCTAATGTCAGAACGGAGATGAACGCCGCGTTAGCTGCTAATAAAGCAGAGGCGAATGTCAGCTTTAATAATATTAATACTACGGTCAACACAGTTAGAGAAGACTTATTAACACTTCGTGGTGACGTGGAAGCAAGTAGGGCAGAGAACACAGCTGCAATTGTTGACGTTATAGCTGATATACAAACTGTTAGGGCAGAAGCTAATCGTCACTTAATAGCTGCATTTACTGCCATGGGCAGGGATATTAAGGAACAAAGATAAGAAGTTCGTGCTGATTTAGCTAGAATTCAGAGAGAAGTTGAAGCTGTTAGGAAAGACACTAAAACAAGCACAGACAAAGTGAATGCTAGTCTAGTCACATTAAATGTCAATTTGGATGACGTGAGTGATCGTTTAGAAAAAGCTGTCGATACGTTGAACACCAGATTAGATAAAAGTCGTCAGGACATGAAAGACGAAATGAACACAAGTCGAGTCGAAGTCAATGCTGCGTTAGACCTTATAAAGGAGGACGTGAAGAAATCGAATGACGGCGTAGCAACAAAATTGAACAGTTTGGAAATTCGGTTTGAGGAAGGCAGAAAATATGTCGAAAGGCTTAAAGCCGAAGTTGGTGTTGTAAAAGCCGGACTTAACTTGACACGTGGTATAGCTGTCGTGGTTAATTCAAACGTGAAGAAGGCCCTGATGACAGTAGAGGCAGTTCGAGCGGAAATAACAACGAATACACAGAGTATTCAGGATATCAAGAGCGAATTAACCGAAACTGCTGCGAATCTTAAGAGAGATATGCAAGTTTCAGTTGCGGAACTTAAGGTGGACATAGATATCGTAAAGGGAGATGTGAATGAAACAAACCACAATTTCAACAAAGATTTTTCGTCACTTAAGGGTCATATCAACCTCTTACAGGAGCGAATCAAGAAGGACGTAGACACAATTAAGGGGGATACTCTTAAGAACATACAACAAATAAATGAAAGCACGCAGAAAAATAGCGAAGCTGTTATCAAACAGGTCGAGAACGTTACCAAGCAGGTCAAAGAAATTGACACACGTTTGAGGAGCAAGATCGAACGAATCGAACTCCATGTTGATTCACTTAAGGGAAGTCAAACTTCAAATATAAACACACCAGACATAGAGGGACTGGAACGCTGGTTGTTAACCAAATTAGAGACACAGGATCGACCTAAACCAGTTGAAAGAGAAACGCCACCGTTGAAGGAACAGGGGACGCACTCCGAATTCAGCGAGGACTTGAATAAGACACACCTGCAATTCAATACACCACAATCCCACAATTCCCAAGGGAGTAACATAATGATAATCCGAATGCAGGAGGAAAAACCTCAGAGATTTTCGGGAACTGAACCGATTACACCCGTAGAATTTTTACGAAATGTTGAAGCATACCTCCGAGATACTATGGTACCAGCGGAGAGGCAACTCCGAGTTACGGAGAAACTTTTAGAGGGCAATGCAGCCGTTGGGTATCGTGCGTTCAGCTATTCGTTTAGAACATTTGAGGAATTCAAGGACTCATTGTTAAATCACTGTATGGCTGGAGGAATTAATAACGGGAAAATAAAAATTTTGCCAAATTTTTTATTTTTATCGACGAAGAGGCATATGAGACCGAAAGGCTCATGACCCCATTACCATTTCCGGCTCATCGAAAATTGATTGCAGAGAAAAAAAATCCCAAAGAAGCTCAACCGCACATCCAACCATGGAACAGCAACCTACCAGGGGAAGTCGCCAACTGAAGTAACATATTTATTTAATAGTGAGATTATGAACCACAGGACAATTCAGACAACAAGGGCACTCCAATGATTTTTTTTTCTATAATTTTCGAGAGTGCTGGTTGTGTAAATGATATGATGGGTTATAAACGGTTAATTTACATACGACTCACGCGGTGCCCGGCCATGAAGAGGAAGAAGCACTGGTCGCAATTACCTAGACAGTACTGTGTCATGTCGCGTGTGAGTGAAGGACGCCGCAACTGGATCTCGGGTAATGGACAGGGTAAGGACGAGTAGTCCATTAATATTACTATTATCGAACAGACTTTTATATTTGGAAAGTGCATTGAAACTGTTATTCGTGACTAGTCGAACTGTAAATTGTCAACATTTTGAAGTGCTATTATCAAACTCGTGTAATTGTGGAGTGAGAAAAGTTGTAAAGTCTGTGTAATATGATACAGATGCGTCAATAAAGTCAGTGGCGGAAATAGAAAGGCAATTTTGAATATCCGCACAATTTAGAATCAGTGGAAATTTTACAACTATTGTTCCGATAAAATCAGTGATTCAGGCTTTTACAACGTGTAATACTACTACCATCAAGGGGGCCTATAACTACACGGAAGCTACCGCCATCCTTATGGCAGGAGGAATGTCCGAGTAAATCATTCAACCATGGGAAGAGCCGATGCCAAATAATACCATGAGGAGAAAGAAACGATGGTTAAGGTCGGTGAGTGAACCGAGGACCAGGTTCAAACCGAGAGCCATCCATCTCATACAACCAACCATGAACGAGTAAGTCAAATAAAACCATTTATGTACGGTATAATTGTGGTGGATAATTAGCATAATATATTGGCCGCACGTATTCACACAGTTGGTTATAGGCAGGATTTGATTTCTTGGTAGTTATGTGATTAACTATTATTTCCTGTCGGTCTATTTCTACGTGGCAATTTGTAAATATAATGGCTAAGAAAGGCATTGGGAGCACTATGCATTAATTGAAGAAGAACGCCGCAATTGTAACTTCATGTACTCAAGTAAGGTGGAAGTGTGTTATTCTCGAACACACGATCCTTGGGAAGGTATGGCTGTCGATAGACATGAAGGAATGACTACAGTATAATTTGTTTAAGCATTTTTAATACCTCCTACGTATCATTTTAATATATTCAAGTCACTGCAGAAAGAGTGACATACAGTATCTATATCTTTGGTCTACCTGGAATACAACATTATTCTTTTGTTATGCCAGAAGTGTGGCGTTATTACAATTGTACATCTGAATGTGTGGATTTAGAACTGGTTATAAAGCAAGCGATGAGCGTCTGAGCTCGATTGTTCGTCAGCGGGAGAGTGTATTGGGACCTTGAAAGCTGTGGCGGACACTCGAAGATACCGGCCGCAAGCAAATGCGTCATTCACATGTCACATTATACAACAACTAAAGGCACACACAAACTCAATACTACACTTAGCGTAGAACTGCACAGCAGTATTTTCTCAATGAATTTACACTCCCATAAGGTTAATAAATTTGTTAAGTAAAATGTAACTTGTATTAGATTGAAACCATTATTTAAGAGCTGTAACAGCTGTTCTGGGCAGCCATTAACTTAATTTTGTACAGACCGAAGATGTATCAGACCAGGGCAACGTGTTAGATTGTGATTGGGTAATTTGTTCCACATGAAGACGATGCATTATCGCTCATGGTGATGTTAATTAGGTGGCAGGTGATGTGTATACCACTGTCGACCGTTCTATAAGGTGTGTGTTGGGTGACCACACGTATTGGTATTTGTAAACACGAGTCCAGCTGTGACTGGCGTGTATTGAAGTTGAGCGGTGAGGCTCATATGAAGATGTTTGATGATGCTGTAGAATCGAGATGACTGATGCTTCTCGAAGGGAGAGTTTATTAATGGGTCTGATTCTGTTCTTCGTGTCTAATGACAATATAAAATACACTTCCAGGAATAATAATAATAATAATAAAAATAATAATAATAATAATAATAATAATAATAAATAATAATAATAAATAATAAAAATAATAATAATAAATAATTATTTATTTATTTATCGTATGGCTATTAGTGCCGGGAGTGTCCGAGGACATGTTCGGCTCGCCTTAGTCTGTAGCTGCTTCCAGCGGACACCCTAAAGGGCGAGCTACAAGTTCCGTTCAATTTCAAGTAGTTCCAACTTTCGCCACCAGATATCAATGATACCTAGTGATGAACGTTGGAACTTTGATAGAGCGTTCTGACGAAATCTAACCTAACAAATTTTGCTTTACACAAGTTTAGTCTGTGAAAGGATCTTTTACATGCCAAAAATCTATGACATGGGACCGCCGGCTTTACTTCCCCTCCGAAGGAAGGCATACTGAAGGATTTTTAACGCTCTTAAAAAATCCGACGACTTCGGCCGGGTTTGAACCCGCTATCTTGGGCACAGCAGTACAGCATGCTACCGACTACGCCACCGAAGCCGCTATAATAAATAATAATAATAAAAAATAATAATAATGAAATAGTTTTATTTTGAAAGCAATAAATAATTAATAATTAAATAAATAATTAAATAGTTTTGAACTTCAGTTTTTTTGAATAATGTAATTTTTCGTATGTTGTTGTCATGATTCGATCTTCGATTTTTCACCTGAGGGTGATGCTTCTAAATACCATTAGATCAAGCTGACACTCCTTGAATCTTCGAATGTAATTTCTAGGTGAATCCACGGAAACCTGGACTTTGCAAATGCAACGTCAGACATGACGGTGTTCATGCTGTTGCCAACCTACATTGACATGCATTCACATGACAATCGTCTACAAACAGTCGACGATTTGTGTAGGGAGGATGTTGAATATAAGAGTGTATTCTATTGTGTGTTTATGTTTTGTTGACTTGTGTTCCCATTTGTTACTGATGTATTTTTAGTGAACCAATTGTGTGATAGTTTTGTTTTTTTCTGCATAGGCGCGTCACGTCTATGATTACCTTTACGATAGGATCAAATCAGAACATAACTTTAACGTTAAATGTCAGGGATAATACCATCATAGCCTAGTTTCATACACATTGTTTTGCTTTAATTAAATTTCTCATTGTAATTGCTTGGGGCCAAACTTACGTATTATTCCCTTAGTTTGCTGTTTTGTTTTGTTTTGTTGTATAATAGGACTTCAAGAGGGTAACTTAACGTCATTTAGGGATTATTCATCATGTATCCAGGTTAGCGGCTTATCCGATTCTTACCCTCAGAAATAGGTTAGGGTGCTGTTTCTAAATAAACAAAGAAGGTAACTTAAGACTGGACTTCTTCTTTTTCTTGTTGTTTTTGATGTGCTTTCTTGGGTCAGTTCATAACATTTCCACATCTCACTAACACCGATCGACCCTGAGGTAACTAGTCCCGTGCGGGCTGATTTGAGAATGCACATCTGATCCTTTTAGGGTTGTGGGTTCGGTGGATGGGGGTGTCGAGGGGCCGTTGCGGTCAAGCGGTCTTCCGACATCCTTGTCTGGCGGGCACATATACCTTATTTTCATGGCGCCGAACGTGCAGGCCTCGAAGAGATGTTTATTTCGACGAAGCTGCTCGTTGGGATGTTCTGTTTGCTTACTTGTTGGATTAACGAATTTGAGAAATCGTACCAACGTGTTAAAAGGATCATTTTTTTCCTTAAGACATTCTAACTGGACAGGGACGAATTGAAAGGTCGTTCTGCCGTTTAGTAAGTCGCACGGCATTCACCTAGTGATATTAGACCGTGGGGTGAGGTACTAGTTACTGGTAAAATTAATTTGAGGATTTTTATATTGCTGTAACCTCATCCGAAGTAAATGGAAATTCATTATTGAAACGATTGTTGTTTTTCTGTAGTATATTTTAATGGTAATTTAAGTCCAGCCGTACTTTCGATGTTTATTTTAGAATAGCAAGTGTTCCACCACAATTCTACCTCATAATTCTTTGTATATGGTTAATGGTGTCGGTGATTCCCATGTATTCTCCAAATAGTGAATATTTAAATATGGATCAGGAGATACTGAAGGGCATGTTGGCGGAGTTGAGTGCCAACATAAACACTTCCATAAGTGCTAATGTGAACACTATAAATGCAAACATGGCACTTATGAACAATGATTTAAATACTAATATGAACACTATTAAAGGTGACATGAACACTGTTAGGGATGAACTAGCTAATGTCAGAACGGAGATGAACGCCGCGTTAGCTGCTAATAAAGCAGAGGCGAATGTCAGCTTTAATAATATTAATACTACGGTCAACACAGTTAGAGAAGACTTATTAACACTTCGTGGTGACGTGGAAGCAAGTAGGGCAGATAACACAGCTGCAATTGTTGACGTTATAGCTGATATACAAACTGTTAGGGCAGAAGCTAATCGTCACTTAATAGCTGCATTTACTGCCATGGGCAGGGATATTAAGGAACAAAGAGAAGAAGTTCGTGCTGATTTAGCTAGAATTCAGAGAGAAGTTGAAGCTGTTAGGAAAGACACTAAAACAAGCACAGACAAAGTGAATGCTAGTCTAGTCACATTAAATGTCAATTTGGATGACGTGAGTGATCGTTTAGAAAAAGCTGTCGATACGTTGAACACCAGATTAGATAAAAGTCGTCAGGACATGAAAGACGAAATGAACACAAGTCGAGTCGAAGTCAATGCTGCGTTAGACCTTATAAAGGAGGACGTGAAGAAATCGAATGACGGCGTAGCAACAAAATTGAACAGTTTGGAAATTCGGTTTGAGGAAGGCAGAAAATATGTCGAAAGGCTTAAAGCCGAAGTTGGTGTTGTAAAAGCCGGACTTAACTTGACACGTGGTATAGCTGTCGTGGTTAATTCAAACGTGAAGAAGGCCCTGATGACAGTAGAGGCAGTTCGAGCCGAAATAACAACGAATACACAGAGTATTCAGGATATCAAGAGTGAATTAACCGAAACTGCTGCGAATCTTAAGAGAGATATGCAAGTTTCAGTTGCGGAACTTAAGGTGGACATAGATATCGTAAAGGGAGATGTGAATGAAACAAACCACAATCTCAACAAAGATTTTTCGTCACTTAAGGGTCATATCAACCTCTTACAGGAGCGTATCGAGAAGGACGTAGACACAATTAAGGGGGATACTCTAAAGAACATACAACAAATAAATGAAAGCGCGCAGAAAAATAGCGAAGCTGTTATCAAACAGGTCGAGAACGTTACCAAGCAGGTCAAAGAAATTGACACACGTTTGAGGAGCAAGATCGAACGAATCGAACTCCATGTTGATTCACTTAAGGGAAGTCAAACTTCAAATATAAACACACCAGACATAGAGGAACTGGAACGCAGGTTGTTAACCAAATTAGAGACACAGGATCGACCTAAACCAGTTGAAAGAGAAACGCCACCGTTGAAGGAACAGGGGACGCACTCCGAATTCAGCGAGGACTTGAATAAGACACACCTGCAATTCAATACACCACAATCCCACAATTCCCAAGGGAGTAACATAATGATAATCCGAATGCAGGAGGAAAAACCTCAGAGATTTTCGGGAACTGAACCGATTACACCCGTAGAATTTTTACGAAATGTTGAAGCATACCTCCGAGATACTATGGTACCAGCGGAGAGGCAACTCCGAGTTACGGAGAAACTTTTAGAGGGCAATGCAGCCGTTGGGTATCGTGCGTTCAGCTATTCGTTTAGAACATTTGAGGAATTCAAGGACTCATTGTTAAATCACTGTATTGCTGGAGGAATTAATAACGGGAAAATAAAAATTTTGCCAAAATTTTTATTTTTATCGACGAAGAGGCATATGAGACCGAAAGGCTCATGACCCCATTACCATTTCCGGCTCATCGAAAATTGATTGCCGAGAAAAAAAATCCCAAAGAAGCTCAACCGCACATCCAACCATGGAACACCAACCTACCAGGGGAAGTCGCCAACTGAAGTAACATATTTATTTAATAGTGAGATTATGAACCACAGGACAATTCAGACAACAAGGGCACTCCAATGATTTTTTTTTCTATAATTTTCGAGAGTGCTGGTTGTGTAAATGATATGATGGGTTATAAACGGTTAATTTACATACGACTCACGCGGTGCCCGGCCATGAAGAGGAAGAAGCACTGGTCGCAATTACCTAGACAGTACTGTGTCATGTCGTGTGTGAGTGAAGGACGCCGCAACTGGATCTCGGGTAATGGACAGTGTAAGGACGAGTAGTCCATTAATATTACTATTATCGAACAGACTTTTATATTTGGAAAGTGCATTGAAACTGTTATTCGTGACTAGTCGAACTGTAAATTGTCAACATTTTGAAGTGCTATTATCAAACTCGTGTAATTGTGGAGTGAGAAAAGTTGTAAAGTCTGTGTAATATGATACAGATGCGTCAATAAAGTCAGTGGCGGAAATAGAAAGGCAATTTTGAATATCCGCACAATTTAGAATCAGTGGAAATTTTACAACTATTGTTCCGATAAAATCAGTGATTCTGCTTTTACAACGTGTAATACTACTACCATCATGGGGGCCTATAACTACACGGAAGCTACCGCCATCCTTATGGCAGGAGGAATGTCCGAGTAAACCATTCAACCATGGGAAGAGCCGATGCCAAATAATACCATGAGGAGAAAGAAACGATGGTTAAGGTCGGTGAGTGAACCGAGGACCAGGTTCAAACCGAGAGCCATCCATCTCATACAACCAACCATGAACGAGTAAGTCAAATAAAACAATTTATGTACGGTAGAATTGTGGTGGATAATTAGCATAATATATAGGCCGCACGTATTCACACAGTTGGTTATAGGCAGGATTTGTTTTCATGGTAGTTATGTGATTAACTATTATTTCCTGTCGGTCTATTTCTACGTGGCAATTTGTAAATATAATGGCTAAGAAAGGCATTGGGAGCACTATGCATTAATTGAAGAAGAACGCCGCAATTGTAACTTCATGTACTCAAGTAAGGTGGAAGTGTGTTATTCTCGATATGTCGATAGACATGACGGAATGACTACAGTATAATTTGTTTAAGCATTTTTAATACCTCCTACGTATCATTTTAATATATTCAAGTCACTGCAGAAAGAGTGACATACAGTATCTATATCTTTGGTTTACCTGGAATACAACATTATTCTTTTGTTATGCCAGAAGTGTGGCGTTATTACAATTGTACATCTGAATGTGTGGATTTAGAACTGGTTATAAAGCAAGCGATGAGCGTCTGAGCTCGATTGTTCGTCAGCGGGAGAGTGTATTGGGACCTTGAAAGCTGTGGCGGACACTCGAAGATACCGGCCGCAAGCAAATGCGTCATTCACATGTCACATTATACAACAACTAAAGGCACACACAAACTCAATACTACACTTAGCGTAGAACTGCACAGCAGTATTTTCTCAATGAATTTACACTCCCATAAGGTTAATAAATTTGTTAAGTAAAATGTAACTTGTATTAGATTGAAACCATTATTTAAGAGCTGTAACAGCTGTTCTGGGCAGCCATTAACTTAATTTTGTACAGACCGAAGATGTATCAGACCAGGGCAACGTGTTAGATTGTGATTGGGTAATTTGTTCCACATGAAGACGATGCATTATCGCTCATGGTGATGTTAATTAGGTGGCAGGTGATGTGTATACCACTGTCGACCGTTCTATAAGGTGTGTGTTGGGTGACCACACGTATTGGTATTTGTAAACACGAGTCCAGCTGTGACTGGCGTGTATTGAAGTTGAGCGGTGAGGCTCATATGAAGATGTTTGATGATGCTGTAGAATCGAGATGACTGATGCTTCTCGAAGGGAGAGTTTATTAATGGGTCTGATTCTGTTCTTCGTGTCTAATGACAATATTAAATACACTTCCAGGAATAATAATAATAATAATAATAAATAATAATAATAATAATAAAAAAAATAATAATAAATAATAATAATAATAATGAAATAGTTTTATTTTGAAAGCAATAAATAATTAATAATTAAATAAATAATTAAATAGTTTTGAACTTCAGTTTTTTTGAATAATGTAATTTTTCGTATGTTGTTGTCATGATTCGATCTTCGATTTTTCACCTGAGGGTGATGCTTCTAAATACCATTAGATCAAGCTGACACTCCTTGAATCTTCGAATGTAATTTCTAGGTGAATCCACGGAAACCTGGACTTTGCTAATGCAACGTCAGACATGACGGTGTTCATGCTGTTGCCAACCTACATTGACATGCATTCACATGACAATCGTCTACAAACAGTCGACGATTTGTGTAGGGAGGATGTTGAATATAAGAGTGTATTCTATTGTGTGTTTATGTTTTGTTGACTTGTGTTCCCATTTGTTACTGATGTATTTTTAGTGAACCAATTGTGTGATAGTTTTGTTTTTTTCTGCATAGGCGCGTCACGTCTATGATTAAATTTTCGATAGGATCAAATCAGAACATAACTTTAACGTTAAATGTCAGGGATAATACCATCATAGCCTAGTTTCATACACATTGTTTTGCTTTAATTAAATTTCTCATTGTAATTGCTTAGGGCCGAACTTACATATTATTCCTTTAGTTTGCTGTTTTTTTGTTTTGTTGTATAATAGGACTTCAAGAGGGTAACTTAACGTCATTTAGGGATTATTCATCATGTATCCAGGTTAGCGGCTTATCCGATTCTTACCCTCAGAAGTAGGTTAGGGTGCTGTTTCTAAATAAACAAAGAAGGTAACTTAAGACTGGACTTCTTCTTTTTCTTGTTGTTTTTGATGTGCTTTCTTGGGTCAGTTCATAACATTTCCACATCTCACTAACACCGATCGACCCTGAGGTAACTAGTCCCGTGCGGGCTGATTTGAGAATGCACATCTGATCCTTTTAGGGTTGTGGGTTCGGTGGATGGGGGTGTCGAGGGGCCGTTGCGGTCAAGCGGTCTTCCGACATCCTTGTCTGGCGGGCACATATACCTTATTTTCATGGCGCCGAACGTGCAGGCCTCGAAGAGATGTTTATTTCGACGAAGCTGCTCGTTGGGATGATCTGTTTGTTTACTTGTTGGATTAACGAATTTGAGAAATCGTACCAACGTGTTAAAAGGATCATTCTTTTCCTTAAGACATTCTAACTGGACAGGGACGAATTGAAAGGTCGTTCTGCCGTTTAGTAAGTCGCACGGCATTCACCTAGTGATATTAGACCGTGGGGTGAGGTACTAGTTACTGGTAAAATTAATTTGAGGATTTTTATATTGCTTTAACCTCATCCGAAGTAAATGTAAATTCGTTATTGAAACGATTGTTGTTTTTCTGTAGTATATTTTAATGGTAATTTAAGTCCAGCCGTACTTTCGATGTTTATTTTAGAATAGCAAGTGTTCCACCACAATTCTACCTCATAATTCTTTGTATATGGTTAATGGTGTCGGTGATTCCCATGTATTCTCCAAATAGTGAATATTTAAATATGGATCAGGAGATACTGAAGGGCATGTTGGCGGAGTTGAGTGCCAACATAAACACTTCCATAAGTGCTAATGTGAACACTATAAATGCAAACATGGCACTTATGAACAATGATTTAAATACTAATATGAACACTATTAAAGGTGACATGAACACTGTTAGGGATGAACTAGCTAATGTCAGAACGGAGATGAACGCCGCGTTAGCTGCTAATAAAGCAGAGGCGAATGTCAGCTTTAATAATATTAATACTACGGTCAACACAGTTAGAGAAGACTTATTAACACTTCGTGGTGACGTGGAAGCAAGTAGGGCAGAGAACACAGCTGCAATTGTTGACGTTATAGCTGATATACAAACTGTTAGGGCAGAAGCTAATCGTCACTTAATAGCTGCATTTACTGCCATGGGCAGGGATATTAAGGAACAAAGAGAAGAAGTTCGTGCTGATTTAGCTAGAATTCAGAGAGAAGTTGAAGCTGTTAGGAAAGACACTAAAACAAGCACAGACAAAGTGAATGCTAGTCTAGTCACATTAAATGTCAATTTGGATGACGTGAGTGATCGTTTAGAAAAAGCTGTCGATACGTTGAACACCAGATTAGATAAAAGTCGTCAGGACATGAAAGACGAAATGAACACAATTCGAGTCGAAGTCAATGCTGCGTTAGACCTTATAAAGGAGGACGTGAAGAAATCGAATGACGGCGTAGCAACAAAATTGAACAGTTTGGAAATTCGGTTTGAGGAAGGCAGAAAATATGTCGAAAGGCTTAAAGCCGAAGTTGGTGTTGTAAAAGCCGGACTTAACTTGACACGTGGTATAGCTGTCGTGGTTAATTCAAACGTGAAGAAGGCCCTGATGACAGTAGAGGCAGTTCGAGCCGAAATAACAACGAATACACAGAGTATTCAGGATATCAAGAGCGAATTAACCGAAACTGCTGCGAATCTTAAGAGAGATATGCAAGTTTCAGTTGCGGAACTTAAGGTGGACATAGATATCGTAAAGGGAGATGTGAATGAAACAAACCACAATCTCAACAAAGATTTTTCGTCACTTAAGGGTCATATCAACCTCTTACAGGAGCGTATCGAGAAGGACGTAGACACAATTAAGGGGGATACTCTAAAGAACATACAACAAATAAATGAAAGCGCGCAGAAAAATAGCGAAGCTGTTATCAAACAGGTCGAGAACGTTACCAAGCAGGTCAAAGAAATTGACACACGTTTGAGGAGCAAGATCGAACGAATCGAACTCCATGTTGATTCACTTAAGGGAAGTCAAACTTCAAATATAAACACACCAGACATAGAGGAACTGGAACGCAGGTTGTTAACCAAATTAGAGACACAGGATCGACCTAAACCAGTTGAAAGAGAAACGCCACCGTTGAAGGAACAGGGGACGCACTCCGAATTCAGCGAGGACTTGAATAAGACACACCTGCAATTCAATACACCACAATCCCACAATTCCCAAGGGAGTAACATAATGATAATCCGAATGCAGGAGGAAAAACCTCAGAGATTTTCGGGAACTGAACCGATTACACCCGTAGAATTTTTACGAAATGTTGAAGCATACCTCCGAGATACTATGGTACCAGCGGAGAGGCAACTCCGAGTTACGGAGAAACTTTTAGAGGGCAATGCAGCCGTTGGGTATCGTGCGTTCAGCTATTCGTTTAGAACATTTGAGGAATTCAAGGACTCATTGTTAAATCACTGTATTGCTGGAGGAATTAATAACGGGAAAATAAAAATTTTGCCAAAATTTTTATTTTTATCGACGAAGAGGCATATGAGACCGAAAGGCTCATGACCCCATTACCATTTCCGGCTCATCGAAAATTGATTGCCGAGAAAAAAAATCCCAAAGAAGCTCAACCGCACATCCAACCATGGAACACCAACCTACCAGGGGAAGTCGCCAACTGAAGTAACATATTTATTTAATAGTGAGATTATGAACCACAGGACAATTCAGACAACAAGGGCACTCCAATGATTTTTTTTTCTATAATTTTCGAGAGTGCTGGTTGTGTAAATGATATGATGGGTTATAAACGGTTAATTTACATACGACTCACGCGGTGCCCGGCCATGAAGAGGAAGAAGCACTGGTCGCAATTACCTAGACAGTACTGTGTCATGTCGTGTGTGAGTGAAGGACGCCGCAACTGGATCTCGGGTAATGGACAGTGTAAGGACGAGTAGTCCATTAATATTACTATTATCGAACAGACTTTTATATTTGGAAAGTGCATTGAAACTGTTATTCGTGACTAGTCGAACTGTAAATTGTCAACATTTTGAAGTGCTATTATCAAACTCGTGTAATTGTGGAGTGAGAAAAGTTGTAAAGTCTGTGTAATATGATACAGATGCGTCAATAAAGTCAGTGGCGGAAATAGAAAGGCAATTTTGAATATCCGCACAATTTAGAATCAGTGGAAATTTTACAACTATTGTTCCGATAAAATCAGTGATTCTGCTTTTACAACGTGTAATACTACTACCATCATGGGGGCCTATAACTACACGGAAGCTACCGCCATC
The DNA here is from genome assembly GCA_946902985.2 of Meconema thalassinum. NCBI lineage: Eukaryota > Metazoa > Arthropoda > Insecta > Orthoptera > Tettigoniidae > Meconema > Meconema thalassinum. Next base: position 425,645,529 of record OX336394.1, on the reverse strand, counting down.
CTTATGGCAGGAGGAATGTCCGAGTAAACCATTCAACCATGGGAAGAGCCGATGCCAAATAATACCATGAGGAGAAAGAAACGATGGTTAAGGTCGGTGAGTGAACCGAGGACCAGGTTCAAACCGAGAGCCATCCATCTCATACAACCAACCATGAACGAGTAAGTCAAATAAAACAATTTATGTACGGTAGAATTGTGGTGGATAATTAGCATAATATATAGGCCGCACGTATTCACACAGTTGGTTATAGGCAGGATTTGTTTTCATGGTAGTTATGTGATTAACTATTATTTCCTGTCGGTCTATTTCTACGTGGCAATTTGTAAATATAATGGCTAAGAAAGGCATTGGGAGCACTATGCATTAATTGAAGAAGAACGCCGCAATTGTAACTTCATGTACTCAAGTAAGGTGGAAGTGTGTTATTCTCGATATGTCGATAGACATGACGGAATGACTACAGTATAATTTGTTTAAGCATTTTTAATACCTCCTACGTATCATTTTAATATATTCAAGTCACTGCAGAAAGAGTGACATACAGTATCTATATCTTTGGTTTACCTGGAATACAACATTATTCTTTTGTTATGCCAGAAGTGTGGCGTTATTACAATTGTACATCTGAATGTGTGGATTTAGAACTGGTTATAAAGCAAGCGATGAGCGTCTGAGCTCGATTGTTCGTCAGCGGGAGAGTGTATTGGGACCTTGAAAGCTGTGGCGGACACTCGAAGATACCGGCCGCAAGCAAATGCGTCATTCACATGTCACATTATACAACAACTAAAGGCACACACAAACTCAATACTACACTTAGCGTAGAACTGCACAGCAGTATTTTCTCAATGAATTTACACTCCCATAAGGTTAATAAATTTGTTAAGTAAAATGTAACTTGTATTAGATTGAAACCATTATTTAAGAGCTGTAACAGCTGTTCTGGGCAGCCATTAACTTAATTTTGTACAGACCGAAGATGTATCAGACCAGGGCAACGTGTTAGATTGTGATTGGGTAATTTGTTCCACATGAAGACGATGCATTATCGCTCATGGTGATGTTAATTAGGTGGCAGGTGATGTGTATACCACTGTCGACCGTTCTATAAGGTGTGTGTTGGGTGACCACACGTATTGGTATTTGTAAACACGAGTCCAGCTGTGACTGGCGTGTATTGAAGTTGAGCGGTGAGGCTCATATGAAGATGTTTGATGATGCTGTAGAATCGAGATGACTGATGCTTCTCGAAGGGAGAGTTTATTAATGGGTCTGATTCTGTTCTTCGTGTCTAATGACAATATTAAATACACTTCCAGGAATAATAATAATAATAATAATAAATAATAATAATAATAATAAAAAAAATAATAATAAATAATAATAATAATAATGAAATAGTTTTATTTTGAAAGCAATAAATAATTAATAATTAAATAAATAATTAAATAGTTTTGAACTTCAGTTTTTTTGAATAATGTAATTTTTCGTATGTTGTTGTCATGATTCGATCTTCGATTTTTCACCTGAGGGTGATGCTTCTAAATACCATTAGATCAAGCTGACACTCCTTGAATCTTCGAATGTAATTTCTAGGTGAATCCACGGAAACCTGGACTTTGCTAATGCAACGTCAGACATGACGGTGTTCATGCTGTTGCCAACCTACATTGACATGCATTCACATGACAATCGTCTACAAACAGTCGACGATTTGTGTAGGGAGGATGTTGAATATAAGAGTGTATTCTATTGTGTGTTTATGTTTTGTTGACTTGTGTTCCCATTTGTTACTGATGTATTTTTAGTGAACCAATTGTGTGATAGTTTTGTTTTTTTCTGCATAGGCGCGTCACGTCTATGATTAAATTTTCGATAGGATCAAATCAGAACATAACTTTAACGTTAAATGTCAGGGATAATACCATCATAGCCTAGTTTCATACACATTGTTTTGCTTTAATTAAATTTCTCATTGTAATTGCTTAGGGCCGAACTTACATATTATTCCTTTAGTTTGCTGTTTTTTTGTTTTGTTGTATAATAGGACTTCAAGAGGGTAACTTAACGTCATTTAGGGATTATTCATCATGTATCCAGGTTAGCGGCTTATCCGATTCTTACCCTCAGAAGTAGGTTAGGGTGCTGTTTCTAAATAAACAAAGAAGGTAACTTAAGACTGGACTTCTTCTTTTTCTTGTTGTTTTTGATGTGCTTTCTTGGGTCAGTTCATAACATTTCCACATCTCACTAACACCGATCGACCCTGAGGTAACTAGTCCCGTGCGGGCTGATTTGAGAATGCACATCTGATCCTTTTAGGGTTGTGGGTTCGGTGGATTGGGGTGTCGAGGGGCCGTTGCGGTCAAGCGGTCTTCCGACATCCTTGTCTGGCGGGCACATATACCTTATTTTCATGGCGCCGAACGTGCAGGCCTCGAAGAGATGTTTATTTCGACGAAGCTGCTCGTTGGGATGATCTGTTTGTTTACTTGTTGGATTAACGAATTTGAGAAATCGTACCAACGTGTTAAAAGGATCATTCTTTTCCTTAAGACATTCTAACTGGACAGGGACGAATTGAAAGGTCGTTCTGCCGTTTAGTAAGTCGCACGGCATTCACCTAGTGATATTAGACCGTGGGGTGAGGTACTAGTTACTGGTAAAATTAATTTGAGGATTTTTATATTGCTTTAACCTCATCCGAAGTAAATGTAAATTCGTTATTGAAACGATTGTTGTTTTTCTGTAGTATATTTTAATGGTAATTTAAGTCCAGCCGTACTTTCGATGTTTATTTTAGAATAGCAAGTGTTCCACCACAATTCTACCTCATAATTCTTTGTATATGGTTAATGGTGTCGGTGATTCCCATGTATTCTCCAAATAGTGAATATTTAAATATGGATCAGGAGATACTGAAGGGCATGTTGGCGGAGTTGAGTGCCAACATAAACACTTCCATAAGTGCTAATGTGAACACTATAAATGCAAACATGGCACTTATGAACAATGATTTAAATACTAATATGAACACTATTAAAGGTGACATGAACACTGTTAGGGATGAACTAGCTAATGTCAGAACGGAGATGAACGCCGCGTTAGCTGCTAATAAAGCAGAGGCGAATGTCAGCTTTAATAATATTAATACTACGGTCAACACAGTTAGAGAAGACTTATTAACACTTCGTGGTGACGTGGAAGCAAGTAGGGCAGAGAACACAGCTGCAATTGTTGACGTTATAGCTGATATACAAACTGTTAGGGCAGAAGCTAATCGTCACTTAATAGCTGCATTTACTGCCATGGGCAGGGATATTAAGGAACAAAGAGAAGAAGTTCGTGCTGATTTAGCTAGAATTCAGAGAGAAGTTGAAGCTGTTAGGAAAGACACTAAAACAAGCACAGACAAAGTGAATGCTAGTCTAGTCACATTAAATGTCAATTTGGATGACGTGAGTGATCGTTTAGAAAAAGCTGTCGATACGTTGAACACCAGATTAGATAAAAGTCGTCAGGACATGAAAGACGAAATGAACACAATTCGAGTCGAAGTCAATGCTGCGTTAGACCTTATAAAGGAGGACGTGAAGAAATCGAATGACGGCGTAGCAACAAAATTGAACAGTTTGGAAATTCGGTTTGAGGAAGGCAGAAAATATGTCGAAAGGCTTAAAGCCGAAGTTGGTGTTGTAAAAGCCGGACTTAACTTGACACGTGGTATAGCTGTCGTGGTTAATTCAAACGTGAAGAAGGCCCTGATGACAGTAGAGGCAGTTCGAGCCGAAATAACAACGAATACACAGAGTATTCAGGATATCAAGAGCGAATTAACCGAAACTGCTGCGAATCTTAAGAGAGATATGCAAGTTTCAGTTGCGGAACTTAAGGTGGACATAGATATCGTAAAGGGAGATGTGAATGAAACAAACCACAATCTCAACAAAGATTTTTCGTCACTTAAGGGTCATATCAACCTCTTACAGGAGCGTATCGAGAAGGACGTAGACACAATTAAGGGGGATACTCTAAAGAACATACAACAAATAAATGAAAGCGCGCAGAAAAATAGCGAAGCTGTTATCAAACAGGTCGAGAACGTTACCAAGCAGGTCAAAGAAATTGACACACGTTTGAGGAGCAAGATCGAACGAATCGAACTCCATGTTGATTCACTTAAGGGAAGTCAAACTTCAAATATAAACACACCAGACATAGAGGAACTGGAACGCAGGTTGTTAACCAAATTAGAGACACAGGATCGACCTAAACCAGTTGAAAGAGAAACGCCACCGTTGAAGGAACAGGGGACGCACTCCGAATTCAGCGAGGACTTGAATAAGACACACCTGCAATTCAATACACCACAATCCCACAATTCCCAAGGGAGTAACATAATGATAATCCGAATGCAGGAGGAAAAACCTCAGAGATTTTCGGGAACTGAACCGATTACACCCGTAGAATTTTTACGAAATGTTGAAGCATACCTCCGAGATACTATGGTACCAGCGGAGAGGCAACTCCGAGTTACGGAGAAACTTTTAGAGGGCAATGCAGCCGTTGGGTATCGTGCGTTCAGCTATTCGTTTAGAACATTTGAGGAATTCAAGGACTCATTGTTAAATCACTGTATTGCTGGAGGAATTAATAACGGGAAAATAAAAATTTTGCCAAAATTTTTATTTTTATCGACGAAGAGGCATATGAGACCGAAAGGCTCATGACCCCATTACCATTTCCGGCTCATCGAAAATTGATTGCCGAGAAAAAAAAATCCCAAAGAAGCTCAACCGCACATCCAACCATGGAACACCAACCTACCAGGGGAAGTCGCCAACTGAAGTAACATATTTATTTAATAGTGAGATTATGAACCACAGGACAATTCAAACAACAAGGGCACTCCAATGATTTTTTTTTCTATAATTTTCGAGAGTGCTGGTTGTGTAAATGATATGATGGGTTATAAACGGTTAATTTATATACGACTCACGCGGTGCCCGGCCATGAAGAGGAAGAAGCACTGGTCGCAATTACCTAGACAGTACTGTGTCATGTCGTGTGTGAGTGAAGGACGCCGCAACTGGATCTCGGGTAATGGACAGTGTAAGGACGAGTAGTCCATTAATATTACTATTATCGAACAGACTTTTATATTTGGAAAGTGCATTGAAACTGTTATTCGTGACTAGTCGAACTGTAAATTGTCAACATTTTGAAGTGCTATTATCAAACTCGTGTAATTGTGGAGTGAGAAAAGTTGTAAAGTCTGTGTAATATGATACAGATGCGTCAATAAAGTCAGTGGCGGAAATAGAAAGGCAATTTTGAATATCCGCACAATTTAGAATCAGTGGAAATTTTACAACTATTGTTCCGATAAAATCAGTGATTCTGCTTTTACAACGTGTAATACTACTACCATCATGGGGGCCTATAACTACACGGAAGCTACCGCCATCCTTATGGCAGGAGGAATGTCCGAGTAAACCATTCAACCATGGGAAGAGCCGATGCCAAATAATACCATGAGGAGAAAGAAACGATGGTTAAGGTCGGTGAGTGAACCGAGGACCAGGTTCAAACCGAGAGCCATCCATCTCATACAACCAACCATGAACGAGTAAATCAAATAAAACAATTTATGTACGGTAGAATTGTGGTGGATAATTAGCATAATATATAGGCCGCACGTATTCACACAGTTGGTTATAGGCAGGATTTGTTTTCATGGTAGTTATGTGATTAACTATTATTTCCTGTCGGTCTATTTCTACGTGGCAATTTGTAAATATAATGGCTAAGAAAGGCATTGGGAGCACTATGCATTAATTGAAGAAGAACGCCGCAATTGTAACTTCATGTACTCAAGTAAGGTGGAAGTGTGTTATTCTCGATATGTCGATAGACATGACGGAATGACTACAGTATAATTTGTTTAAGCATTTTTAATACCTCCTACGTATCATTTTAATATATTCAAGTCACTGCAGAAAGAGTGACATACAGTATCTATATCTTTGGTTTACCTGGAATACAACATTATTCTTTTGTTATGCCAGAAGTGTGGCGTTATTACAATTGTACATCTGAATGTGTGGATTTAGAACTGGTTATAAAGCAAGCGATGAGCGTCTGAGCTCGATTGTTCGTCAGCGGGAGAGTGTATTGGGACCTTGAAAGCTGTGGCGGACACTCGAAGATACCGGCCGCAAGCAAATGCGTCATTCACATGTCACATTATACAACAACTAAAGGCACACACAAACTCAATACTACACTTAGCGTAGAACTGCACAGCAGTATTTTCTCAATGAATTTACACTCCCATAAGGTTAATAAATTTGTTAAGTAAAATGTAACTTGTATTAGATTGAAACCATTATTTAAGAGCTGTAACAGCTGTTCTGGGCAGCCATTAACTTAATTTTGTACAGACCGAAGATGTATCAGACCAGGGCAACGTGTTAGATTGTGATTGGGTAATTTGTTCCACATGAAGACGATGCATTATCGCTCATGGTGATGTTAATTAGGTGGCAGGTGATGTGTATACCACTGTCGACCGTTCTATAAGGTGTGTGTTGGGTGACCACACGTATTGGTATTTGTAAACACGAGTCCAGCTGTGACTGGCGTGTATTGAAGTTGAGCGGTGAGGCTCATATGAAGATGTTTGATGATGCTGTAGAATCGAGATGACTGATGCTTCTCGAAGGGAGAGTTTATTAATGGGTCTGATTCTGTTCTTCGTGTCTAATGACAATATTAAATACACTTCCAGGAATAATAATAATAATAATAATAATAATAATAAATAATAATAATAAATAATAATAAAAAAAATAATAATAAATAATAATAATAATAATGAAATAGTTTTATTTTGAAAGCAATAAATAATTAATAATTAAATAAATAATTAAATAGTTTTGAACTTCAGTTTTTTTGAATAATGTAATTTTTCGTATGTTGTTGTCATGATTCGATCTTCGATTTTTCACCTGAGGGTGATGCTTCTAAATACCATTAGATCAAGCTGACACTCCTTGAATCTTCGAATGTAATTTCTAGGCGAATCCACGGAAACCTGGACTTTGCTAATGCAACGTCAGACATGACGGTGTTCATGCTGTTGCCAACCTACATTGACATGCATTCACATGACAATCGTCTACAAACAGTCGACGATTTGTGTAGGGAGGATGTTGAATATAAGAGTGTATTCTATTGTGTGTTTATGTTTTGTTGACTTGTGTTCCCATTTGTTACTGATGTATTTTTAGTGAACCAATTGTGTGATAGTTTTGTTTTTTTCTGCATAGGCGCGTCACGTCTATGATTAAATTTTCGATAGGATCAAATCAGAACATAACTTTAACGTTAAATGTCAGGGATAATACCATCATAGCCTAGTTTCATACACATTGTTTTGCTTTAATTAAATTTCTCATTGTAATTGCTTAGGGCCGAACTTACATATTATTCCTTTAGTTTGCTGTTTTTTTGTTTTGTTGTATAATAGGACTTCAAGAGGGTAACTTAACGTCATTTAGGGATTATTCATCATGTATCCAGGTTAGCGGCTTATCCGATTCTTACCCTCAGAAGTAGGTTAGGGTGCTGTTTCTAAATAAACAAAGAAGGTAACTTAAGACTGGACTTCTTCTTTTTCTTGTTGTTTTTGATGTGCTTTCTTGGGTCAGTTCATAACATTTCCACATCTCACTAACACCGATCGACCCTGAGGTAACTAGTCCCGTGCGGGCTGATTTGAGAATGCACATCTGATCCTTTTAGGGTTGTGGGTTCGGTGGATGGGGGTGTCGAGGGGCCGTTGCGGTCAAGCGGTCTTCCGACATCCTTGTCTGGCGGGCACATATACCTTATTTTCATGGCGCCGAACGTGCAGGCCTCGAAGAGATGTTTATTTCGACGAAGCTGCTCGTTGGGATGATCTGTTTGTTTACTTGTTGGATTAACGAATTTGAGAAATCGTACCAACGTGTTAAAAGGATCATTCTTTTCCTTAAGACATTCTAACTGGACAGGGACGAATTGAAAGGTCGTTCTGCCGTTTAGTAAGTCGCACGGCATTCACCTAGTGATATTAGACCGTGGGGTGAGGTACTAGTTACTGGTAAAATTAATTTGAGGATTTTTATATTGCTTTAACCTCATCCGAAGTAAATGTAAATTCGTTATTGAAACGATTGTTGTTTTTCTGTAGTATATTTTAATGGTAATTTAAGTCCAGCCGTACTTTCGATGTTTATTTTAGAATAGCAAGTGTTCCACCACAATTCTACCTCATAATTCTTTGTATATGGTTAATGGTGTCGGTGATTCCCATGTATTCTCCAAATAGTGAATATTTAAATATGGATCAGGAGATACTGAAGGGCATGTTGGCGGAGTTGAGTGCCAACATAAACACTTCCATAAGTGCTAATGTGAACACTATAAATGCAAACATGGCACTTATGAACAATGATTTAAATACTAATATGAACACTATTAAAGGTGACATGAACACTGTTAGGGATGAACTAGCTAATGTCAGAACGGAGATGAACGCCGCGTTAGCTGCTAATAAAGCAGAGGCGAATGTCAGCTTTAATAATATTAATACTACGGTCAACACAGTTAGAGAAGACTTATTAACACTTCGTGGTGACGTGGAAGCAAGTAGGGCAGAGAACACAGCTGCAATTGTTGACGTTATAGCTGATATACAAACTGTTAGGGCAGAAGCTAATCGTCACTTAATAGCTGCATTTACTGCCATGGGCAGGGATATTAAGGAACAAAGAGAAGAAGTTCGTGCTGATTTAGCTAGAATTCAGAGAGAAGTTGAAGCTGTTAGGAAAGACACTAAAACAAGCACAGACAAAGTGAATGCTAGTCTAGTCACATTAAATGTCAATTTGGATGACGTGAGTGATCGTTTAGAAAAAGCTGTCGATACGTTGAACACCAGATTAGATAAAAGTCGTCAGGACATGAAAGACGAAATGAACACAAGTCGAGTCGAAGTCAATGCTGCGTTAGACCTTATAAAGGAGGACGTGAAGAAATCGAATGACGGCGTAGCAACAAAATTGAACAGTTTGGAAATTCGGTTTGAGGAAGGCAGAAAATATGTCGAAAGGCTTAAAGCCGAAGTTGGTGTTGTAAAAGCCGGACTTAACTTGACACGTGGTATAGCTGTCGTGGTTAATTCAAACGTGAAGAAGGCCCTGATGACAGTAGAGGCAGTTCGAGCCGAAATAACAACGAATACACAGAGTATTCAGGATATCAAGAGCGAATTAACCGAAACTGCTGCGAATCTTAAGAGAGATATGCAAGTTTCAGTTGCGGAACTTAAGGTGGACATAGATATCGTAAAGGGAGATGTGAATGAAACAAACCACAATCTCAACAAAGATTTTTCGTCACTTAAGGGTCATATCAACCTCTTACAGGAGCGTATCGAGAAGGACGTAGACACAATTAAGGGGGATACTCTAAAGAACATACAACAAATAAATGAAAGCGCGCAGAAAAATAGCGAAGCTGTTATCAAACAGGTCGAGAACGTTACCAAGCAGGTCAAAGAAATTGACACACGTTTGAGGAGCAAGATCGAACGAATCGAACTCCATGTTGATTCACTTAAGGGAAGTCAAACTTCAAATATAAACACACCAGACATAGAGGAACTGGAACGCAGGTTGTTAACCAAATTAGAGACACAGGATCGACCTAAACCAGTTGAAAGAGAAACGCCACCGTTGAAGGAACAGGGGACGCACTCCGAATTCAGCGAGGACTTGAATAAGACACACCTGCAATTCAATACACCACAATCCCACAATTCCCAAGGGAGTAACATAATGATAATCCGAATGCAGGAGGAAAAACCTCAGAGATTTTCGGGAACTGAACCGATTACACCCGTAGAATTTTTACGAAATGTTGAAGCATACCTCCGAGATACTATGGTACCAGCGGAGAGGCAACTCCGAGTTACGGAGAAACTTTTAGAGGGCAATGCAGCCGTTGGGTATCGTGCGTTCAGCTATTCGTTTAGAACATTTGAGGAATTCAAGGACTCATTGTTAAATCACTGTATTGCTGGAGGAATTAATAACGGGAAAATAAAAATTTTGCCAAAATTTTTATTTTTATCGACGAAGAGGCATATGAGACCGAAAGGCTCATGACCCCATTACCATTTCCGGCTCATCGAAAATTGATTGCCGAGAAAAAAAAATCCCAAAGAAGCTCAACCGCACATCCAACCATGGAACACCAACCTACCAGGGGAAGTCGCCAACTGAAGTAACATATTTATTTAATAGTGAGATTATGAACCACAGGACAATTCAAACAACAAGGGCACTCCAATGATTTTTTTTTCTATAATTTTCGAGAGTGCTGGTTGTGTAAATGATATGATGGGTTATAAACGGTTAATTTATATACGACTCACGCGGTGCCCGGCCATGAAGAGGAAGAAGCACTGGTCGCAATTACCTAGACAGTACTGTGTCATGTCGTGTGTGAGTGAAGGACGCCGCAACTGGATCTCGGGTAATGGACAGTGTAAGGACGAGTAGTCCATTAATATTACTATTATCGAACAGACTTTTATATTTGGAAAGTGCATTGAAACTGTTATTCGTGACTAGTCGAACTGTAAATTGTCAACATTTTGAAGTGCTATTATCAAACTCGTGTAATTGTGGAGTGAGAAAAGTTGTAAAGTCTGTGTAATATGATACAGATGCGTCAATAAAGTCAGTGGCGGAAATAGAAAGGCAATTTTGAATATCCGCACAATTTAGAATCAGTGGAAATTTTACAACTATTGTTCCGATAAAATCAGTGATTCTGCTTTTACAACGTGTAATACTACTACCATCATGGGGGCCTATAACTACACGGAAGCTACCGCCATCCTTATGGCAGGAGGAATGTCCGAGTAAACCATTCAACCATGGGAAGAGCCGATGCCAAATAATACCATGAGGAGAAAGAAACGATGGTTAAGGTCGGTGAGTGAACCGAGGACCAGGTTCAAACCGAGAGCCATCCATCTCATACAACCAACCATGAACGAGTAAGTCAAATAAAACAATTTATGTACGGTAGAATTGTGGTGGATAATTAGCATAATATATTGGCCGCACGTATTCACACAGTTGGTTATAGGCAGGATTTGTTTTCATGGTAGTTATGTGATTAACTATTATTTCCTGTCGGTCTATTTCTACGTGGCAATTTGTAAATATAATGGCTAAGAAAGGCATTGGGAGCACTATGCATTAATTGAAGAAGAACGCCGCAATTGTAACTTCATGTACTCAAGTAAGGTGGAAGTGTGTTATTCTCGAACACACGATCCTTGGGAAGGTATGGCTGTCGATAGGCATGACGGTATGACTACAGTATAATTTGTTTAAGCATTTTTAATATCTCCTACGTATCATTTTAATATATTCAAGTCACTGCAGAAAGAGTGACATACAGTATCTATATCTTTGGTTTACCTGGAATACAACATTATTCTTTTGTTATGCCAGAAGTGTGGCGTTATTACAATTGTACATCTGAATGTGTGGATTTAGAACTGGTTATAAAGCAAGCGATGAGCGTCTGAGCTCGATTGTTCGTCAGCGGGAGAGTGTATTGGGACCTTGAAAGCTGTGGCGGACACTCGAAGATACCGGCCGCAAGCAAATGCGTCATTCACATGTCACATTATACAACAACTAAAGGCACACACAAACTCAATACTACACTTAGCGTAGAACTGCACAGCAGTATTTTCTCAATGAATTTACACTCCCATAAGGTTAATAAATTTGTTAAGTAAAATGTAACTTGTATTAGATTGAAACCATTATTTAAGAGCTGTAACAGCTGTTCTGGGCAGCCATTAACTTAATTTTGTACAGACCGAAGATGTATCAGACCAGGGCAACGTGTTAGATTGTGATTGGGTAATTTGTTCCACATGAAGACGATGCATTATCGCTCATGGTGATGTTAATTAGGTGGCAGGTGATGTGTATACCACTGTCGACCGTTCTATAAGGTGTGTGTTGGGTGACCACACGTATTGGTATTTGTAAACACGAGTCCAGCTGTGACTGGCGTGTATTGAAGTTGAGCGGTGAGGCTCATATGAAGATGTTTGATGATGCTGTAGAATCGAGATGTCTGATGCTTCTCGAAGGGAGAGTTTATTAATGGGTCTGATTCTGTTCTTCGTGTCTAATGACAATATTAAATACACTTCCAGGAATAATAATAATAATAATAATAATAATAATAATAATAAATAATAATAAAAAATAATAATAATAAATAATAATAATAATAATAATGAAATAGTTTTATTTTGAAAGCAATAAATAATTAATAATTAAATAAATAATTAAATAGTTTTGAACTTCAGTTTTTTTGAATAATGTAATTTTTCGTATGTTGTTGTCATGATTCGATCTTCGATTTTTCACCTGAGGGTGATGCTTCTAAATACCATTAGATCAAGCTGACACTCCTTGAATCTTCGAATGTAATTTCTAGGCGAATCCACGGAAACCTGGACTTTGCTAATGCAACGTCACACATGACGGTGTTCATGCTGTTGCCAACCTACATTGACATGCATTCACATGACAATCGTCTACAAACAGTCGACGATTTGTGTAGGGAGGATGTTGAATATAAGAGTGTATTCTATTGTGTGTTTATGTTTTGTTGACTTGTGTTCCCATTTGTTACTGATGTATTTTTAGTGAACCAATTGTGTGATAGTTTTGTTTTTTTCTGCATAGGCGCGTCACGTCTATGATTACCTTTACGATAGGATCAAATCAGAACATAACTTTAACGTTAAATGTCAGGGATAATACCATCATAGCCTAGTTTCATACACATTGTTTTGCTTTAATTAAATTTCTCATTGTAATTGCTTAGGGCCGAACTTACGTATTATTCCCTTAGTTTGCTGTTTTTTTTGTTTTGTTGTATAATAGGACTTCAAGAGGGTAACTTAACGTCATTTAGGGATTATTCATCATGTATCCAGGTTAGCGGCTTATCCGATTCTTACCCTCAGAAGTAGGTTAGGGTGCTGTTTCTAAATAAACAAAGAAGGTAACTTAAGACTGGACTTCTTCTTTTTCTTGTTGTTTTTGATGTGCTTTCTTGGGTCAGTTCATAACATTTCCACATCTCACTAACACCGATCGACCCTGAGGTAACTAGTCCCGTGCGGGCTGATTTGAGAATGCACATCTGATACTTTTAGGGTTGTGGGTTCGGTGGATGGGGGTGTCGAGGGGCCGTTGCGGTCAAGCGGTCTTCCGACATCCTTGTCTGGCGGGCACAATATATCATTCATCGGATTCCGATGAAACTTTGATGAGTTGTTGTGTACACGCCAGGGAAGGTGTTCAACTTGGTAAATCCATTTTACAATATTGGTAGCGCACGAGTAGATGTAACAAATGAGTGACGACGCGCGAAGCGTTACAACAAAATCCTGTATGCGTTCATATACTATTCATCGATTGCGATGAAACTTTGATGAGTTGTTGTGTACACTTACGTGAAGCTTTCTAACTTAGTAAATCCATTTCACAGTTGGTAGAGCACGAGTAGATTCAACAAATGAGTGACAGCGCACGAATCATTTAAACCAAATCCCGTATGCGTTAAATGCCATTTATCCGTTTGCGATGAAACTTTGGAGAGTTGTTGCGCACGCTCCAACGAATGTTTCTAAATTAGTTTATTCAATTCACGATAGTTTAGTGTCAGTTAACAGAAATTGAAAAAAATATTGTGTATCCAAAAGCACTTCAAGAAACAAAGTTACAACACTTTCTTTGATTGGCAGGACAACGTCTGCCGGGTCAGCTTGTACTAATATATAAAAATGAGATGGTGTGTGTCTGTCTTTCTGTCTGTCTGTTACTCAATAACGCAAGAACCACTGGTCCGATTTAAATGAAATTTTGCATGGATGTAGCTGATTCACCAGGTTTATATATAGGATACTTTTGTTTACGATATTTTGCACTATTGAAAAATGGCGACTATTTTCACATTTCCATTTCAAATAAAAAGAGAATGCTAATATAGAGCAACCTTTTGATGGCACTACGAGCTTTAAAATTTAATTTTCTATCCGAAATGTCCTTATCACTTTTCGTGTATCTCCAACGGTTAGCGAGTAAAACCTACATTTGTGACGTCACTACACCCTTTGGTTAAAATTTCCATATTTTCATCATACTAATATATAAAAATGAGATGGTGTGTGTCTGTCTTTCTGTGTGTCTCTTACTCAATAACGCAAGAACCACTGGTCCGATTTAAATTAAATTTTGCATGGATGTAGCTGATTTACCAGGTTTACATATAGGATACTTTTGATTACGATATTTTGCACTATTGAAAAATGGCGACTATTTTCATATTTCCATTTCAAATTAAAAGAGAACGCTACAATATAGCAACCTTTTGATGGCACTACGAGCTTTGAAATTTAATTTCCTATCCGAAAGGTCCTTATCACTTTTCGTGTATCTCCAACGGTTAGCGAGTAAAACCTACTTTTGTGACGTCACTACACCCTTTGGTTTCAAAATTTCATATTTCCATTTCAAATAAAAAGAGAACGCTAAGAAATAGCAAACTTTTGATGGTATACACGAGCTTTAGCATTTAATTTTCTATCCAAAAGGTTCTTATCACTTTTCGTGTATCTCCGACGGTTAGCGAGTAAAACCTAAATTTGTGCAATATAACACGGTCAACACCGAGCGGTGCAGTATATCTCTACATATATAAAAAAGAAAATTTGTTTTTTTTTCTGAATTTCTACGGAAATTTGAGTTATTTGCACGTTTCAGACTGTTTTATGATAGATGCGCGCGAAAATAATGTTTTGGTCTGTCTGTCTGTTTGTTTGATTGTCTGTGGACAACTTTGTTCCCTTATAACTCGAGAACGTCTGGGTGTATCAACGTAAAATTTGGTATAGATATCCATCAGAGGCACGACACTGATCATTGATGTAACCCTTCTCCGTACATCTCATAAAAGAGGGCCTACCCCCTTAAAATACATGCTGAAATAGGAGTAGAAGGACGAGACAAAGCTCATTTTCAGCCCCTCAATGTGAGAGACAAAACTTGGGGGCCCTAAAAGCACATGTTAAGGTCCTACGTCCAACCGTTTTTGAGATATTCCCAGAAAACTAATTTAATTTAATAAACTAGTGAACGAATGCAAGCCGATAACCATGGCAACAGATTCTCAGAGGTCCATCTATTGCTGTAAGACGCAATACAATTGCCTTAATTACATTAGTGTGAAAGTTTGCAAACGGTTAGATGGTTATTATGGAACCAAATTAAGCTGTAAATTTCATCAATACGTAAAATGCGCTTAAGGGGGTCAAGGGGTAGTCTAGAATTTTTTCACGCGATTTACATCTGCGGGTGTGGTATGGCAGGTCTATTTTATTCCTATCCCTATATTATATTATTATTAATAATATTATATTATGGCGAACAACGACGAGACAAAGCCCCTCGGTGCCAGAAATAAAACTCGAGGGTCCTCGAAAACTACATTGTAAGGCTCTAAAACCAACAGTTTCTGAAACATTCCCAGAAAACTAATTAAATTTAATTTAACAAACTAATGAAGGATTGCAAATCGGTAACCATGAGAACATTATCTCAAGGGGTGGCATCCAACTTTCCATCTATTTCATTAAGAAGCAATTTATTACATTTATTACATTTATTACATTTGTGTGAAAGTTTGCAAATATAAGGTTATCACGGAACCAACGTAGACTGTATAGTTCATCAATGCAATTAAGGGGGTCAAGGGGTAACCTAGGATTTTTTCATCCAATTTTCACTGCGACATATAGTACAGAAGGTCTATTATATCTCCAAACAAGAACATTATTTTCAAAAATTCCTGAATTGAATCAGCATTTTTTGCGGCTTTTAGGAATTTGGGCCATTTGAGACTAAAGAACCTGAATTTTCATGCACCACAAGCTTTTATAATTTATGATAGAGGTCTTCCTGTGTATGGGGACCCAACACAACGTAGAGGGTCTGTTTTTATGTGACGTGTATTGCGTTTCATCTACAAGTCTTTCAATTCTATTTCATGTCAGGAAGTACACGTTAGGTGAATTTAGTTTGAGAGCACATTTTAACTAATCTTTTTTTTTTTTGTCGACATACGGGTTCATCGTAAGGATGATTTTCTTTGATACTGTGTGGTAGATATACCCATATTTGGATTTCTGGGTGATATGTTGTAGACAATAGTATTGTCTGTCTGTCTGTCTTTCTGTGTATCCTTATGTATGCCTATAACTCATGTTCGGATGCTTGGTGCATCGTAAAATTAGGTATGGTAAACATGAGTCAATACACCAATCATTTATAAAACTCTTCACCGTACATTTCATACAGTAGAAGGGTGGATATCGGGAAAAACTTCTCAAAATACATGCTAAAATAGGCGAAATATAAAAATTATCCTAGAAGGACGACCAAAGCATTACTTCTCAATCTTCTTCTTCTTCTTCCTAGCGTTTTCCCGCTGCTGCAGGGTCCGCTGTTTTGGTCTTGGCTCGCCATTTTGCACGATCTTGGGCATCATGAGGTCTTAGATTGAGAGCCTTCATATCCGCATTTGCTGTATCATGCCAGCGCTGTTTTGGGCGCCCACGTGGACGGTGCCCATTAACTTCAAAGGAGAGAGCGGAATTGGCAACAGTTCCAGGTGCAGCACGCAAGACGTGGCCATACCATTGAAGCCGTTTTTCCCGTGCCTTCTCAGTGATGGGTGCAACTCCTATTTGCTGGCGAACAGAGTCATTTTTATATGATCTAGGAGTGTGATGCCCATCGACCAACGGAGCATACGCATTTCCATGCTATGTAATTGGCGCTCCGTAGCTTTGTCAGCTGGTCGACATTCAGCACTGTACAAAGCAACAGGACGTACTATCATGCGGTATATTTTGGACTTAAGGTATAGTGGCATCCTTCTGTCGCAGAGTACGCCTGTAACTTCCCTCCATCTCATCCATGCAGCCTTTATCCTACTTCGCACTTCATCACCTATCTCACCATCAGCTTGTAGGCGAGATCCTAGATACCTGAAGCTTAAGGTCTTCGTCAATGTCTCTCCATCAACTTGGATGTATCCGTTGGTTGGGACAGTTTCAAGGTATTCGGTCTTCTTTTTGTTCAGTCGAAGACCGTATTGTGAGAGACGGCTGTTCCAATTTTCAACTTGATGCTGCAATCCTATCCTGGTGGTATAAGCAAGTGCGACATCATCAGCATATAAGAGTGTCCAAGGGACATTACTTTGCAGATCCCGTGTGACTGTGTCCATGACTAGGACAAAGAGCAATGGGGACAGTGCAGATCCTTGGTGTACACCGACTTTCACTGGGAAGCTCTCCGAGGTGCCAACAGCACAACGTACACAACTTGTGGTGTTTGTGTATAGCATCTTGATCCAGCTGATAAGCATTTCTGGTACACCATGGTTACGAAGTGCATACCAGATCACACGATGTGGAACACAGTCGAAAGCCTTTTCAAGATCAAGAAAGGCGATATGCAGTGGCTGTTGTTTCTCGCGATGCTTTTCGATGAGCATTATGGCAGCGAAGATTGCATCAGTTGTTCCCGCACCCTTGACGAAGCCGCACTGGTTGGTACTAATACTGACGATGTTCCGCAGTCGTCGATCAAGGATTCTCTCAAAAATCTTCATTGTGTGCGACAGGAGGCGAATTGGACGATAATTTGTACATTCTGCTGGATCACCTTTTTGTTTAAAGATAGGTACAGTGATGCTTGTAGCCCAATCACTGGGAACAGTTCCAGAGTCAACTATGGCATTGAAAAAGTTGGTCAGCCAGTTGATCGCGGGTTCTTTTAATTCCTGCAACTTCCAGAAGTCTGCCGGCAGGTCATCTGGTCCTGGTGCTTTTTGATTCTTCATACTCCTAATGGCACTGGTGACTTCCTCAGATGTGATGTGTGAGATAGGACCTGCTGTTGGAGTACCTTCTGGAATAGAGGGATGTGGGAACTCAATGTTGGAAATCTCTTCAAAGTGTTGTTGCCAACGTTTGAGGATATCCTGTTTGTCTTGTAAACGTTGACCATCTTTGCCTTTTATGCACACATAGTGCTCAATATCCTGTACTGACTTTGTTCTGGCTTTGGTCAGCCTGAAGATAGTTTTCTCTCCTTCCTTTGAGTCCAGTGTTGTATACAGGTCATCATAGTGACTGCACCTAGCTTCAGCAACAGCTTTCTTAGCCTCACGTTTGGCTATGGCATACCTTTCCCTGTTCTCAAGAGTCTTTTGTGAGACCCAGTTTCTGTATGCCTTCCTTTTTTCATGCACCTTTTCTTGCACTTGGGGTGTCCATAGCCACGTTTGTTTATCAATTCGGTGGGAGCTAGGTTTTGTTGTACCCAAAGTTGCTGTGGCGGTTTCAGTGACAGATTTACAGAATGTAGTCCAGGTGTTGTCTATCGCATTCAGGTCGATGGGAGGAAAATTTATACTGCCTGCTAAAGTCTCCTTTTGGTCTTTAAGCTTCCACCACTTGATCTTCTCAAGGACATTTATCCCTCTGCCTCTACGATGTTTAGAGATCCTTAAGTCTGCCGTTAGCAACTTATGTTGAGGGGCTACACAGTCATATGGTATGACCTTCACATCTGATACTAGTCGGAGATCACGGTGTCGAACAAGGATGAAGTCAATTTGGCTGCTGTAGTCACCACTGGTGTAGGTGATGAGGTGGTTTATGCGCTTTTTGAAAAACGTATTACCAATAACCAAGTCATTCGCCTCGGCGAAATCCAAAATTTGTGTTCCATCATCATTCCGGGTACCATAGCCATTACCACCGTGGCAGCTATAACCGTCCTTGGTATGACCAACATGACCATTAAGATCACCACAGAGAAGTGGAAACTCATCTTGAGGACATGCTGAAACATGATCTTGTAGCTCTTGCCAAAACTGTTCCTTTTCTAGCTTATCACAGCCAGTTTGTGGTGCATATGCTGAGAAGACACGAAGCCGAGAAGATGCAATGTCGATTGTAATTGACATAAGGCGGTCTGAATAGCGCTGAACCTCAGCAACTCGGTCTCTCAGGCTGGCACAAACGATGACAGCAACACCATTTCTGTTGGACGTACCATGGTAGATCAGTTTATAGCCATCTCCGATGTCACGAGATTTTTGCCCCTTCCAGCGTGTTTCTTGTACACATGCAATGTCCACTTTCCGTTCTTTCAGCATCGCTGCTAGTTCACGGCTGCGTCCAGTAAGAGTCCCAATGTTGAGCGTGGCGATGCGTAAATTTTGTCTGCTTTGGACTTGCTTCTTTAACTGGTTCCGCCCTTGAACCAGTAGCCCTTGTCCATTTGTCGCGGCGGTCAGGCGAGGCCGACGCGCGTCGCTTCTGGGGGACGCCCTAGCATTATCCGACAAAATTGACGTAGACATGATCCATGGGTTGCGACAGAGTTACCGACCGGCTTGTCGCCACAGCCTGGCGTCGGGCATTTTAGAGCTACTGCCAGCAGGAATTTGGGCCGCTCCTAACATGGAGAACAGACGCCCTTTGCAGCCGCTCGATCCGAGTCAGACGCTGCTAAAAATAGTTCATCCACCTTCTTCGTCGTTGGCACTCGAAGTCTTCATCCGGCGTTGAAGCTGTTGACCATTTTACTCTTCCCCCTCCTCCTTTCTCAACCGGGCTTGGGACCGGCTACGGCGGAGTTAAGCATTACTTCTCAATGTGAGACACAAAATTTGCGAGTCTATAAAGGGACTCCGAAAACCACAATATAAGGCCCTTAAATTAACAGTGTGTGTGATATTCCCAGAAAACTAACTTCGTTTTGAAAAATTTATGAAGTAATTACAAGCCGCTAACCATTGCAACAGTAGCTCAATTGATAATGTCTGGTGCGTCTCTAAAAGCAACAGTACTTAAAAGGGACGTAACACCAATAACATTATTATTATTATAATGTCTGGTGTTAACACCGAACACCGTTCGAAGAACGGGTACTTCTGCTAGTACAATAATGAAAGAAAGCAAGCCGGTAACCATGGCAACAGAAACTCACAGGTCCATCTATTGCTGTAAGACGGAATACAATTCCATTTATTACATTACTGAGATAGTTTGCAAACGGCTATAAGGTTATAACGGAACTAAATTAAGCTGAGAAATTCATCAATATATATAATGCGCTTAAGGGGGTCAAGGGGTACTCTAGATTTTTTTCACGCGATTTACAATTGCGGGTGTGGTACGGAAGGTCTATTATATCCCTAACCCTACATTGTTATATTATTATTATTATAATTATTATTATTATTATACTACGGCCTACGACGACGAGACAAAGCTTATTTTCAGCCCCTTGGTGTCAGAAACAAAATTCGGGGCCCCTAAACAGCCGTAAAGGGTCCCCGAAAACTACATTTTAAGGCTCTAAAACCAAGAGTTTCTGAGATATTCCCAGAAAACTAATTTCATTTCATAAACTAATATAGGAATGCAAGCCAGTAACCATAACAAAAGTGTCCCAAAATGTTACATCCAACTTTCCATCTATTTCTGCAAGAAGTGATGCCACTTCATTTATTAAATTTCTGTGAAAGGTTGCAAATGGCTATAAGGTTATCACGGAACCAATAAAAACTGTAAAATTCATCAGTGCTCTTGAGGGGTTCAAGGGGTACCCTAGATTTTGTCACAAGACTTAAACGTGCGATATGTCGTACAGAAGGTCTATTATATCTCCAAACAGCAACATTATTTTCAAAAATTCCTGAATTGAAATAGTTTTTTTTCTTTTTTTCTTTTAGGAATTTGGGCCATTGGAGGCTAAAAAAAACTGAATTTTCATGCACCACAAGCCTTTATAATGTATTAAAGGGGCCTTCCTCTGGATGCGGACTTGACACAACAGTGAAGGTCAATTTTTATGTGACGTGTATTGCGTTTCGTCTACGAGGTTTTCAATTGTATTTTCACGTCAGGAAGCACACGTTAGGTAAATTAGTTTCAGAGCATATTTCAACTAATCATTTATCTTTGTCGACAAACGTTCCAAGCCCCTAACCATTGCAACAGTAGCTCAATTGATTATGTCTGGTTATTAATACCGAAGACCGTTCGAAGAATGTGTACTTCTGCTAGTTAGATTATATAATTGTTGATTACACACTTTCATTGAATATTGACTGAAGTTCAAGTGAGAGGTTATAGAAGTCAATTGAACTGAGAGCTTTATTTAGGTCGTAACTTCATTGACTTCCATGTCCTGGTGGTATGTTTGAGTGTTAGCAATCAGTCACAGTCCAAACACTGGACAACATTTCACTTTTATCAAATTAAGAAAATGGAAACAATTGCTCTTACGATTAGTGCAATTCCCGATTTATGTGTTTTGCTCGACTCAGAGGCTCGAATGATTGGTGCCATTTGAGACGCTTTTCAGTCGGGCAACACGAGACTGGACGGGGAGTTACAATTAGAGCCTCAAATAAATACGACTGGGGGTTGTGAGAATTATTTTATTAATTGAATAAATAATTCATGTGTCGCCTCCGTAGCGTAGCGGTCAGCATTGTTAGCTGCTGCCCCGGAGGTCCTGGGTTCGATTCCCGGCTCTGCCACGAAATTTGACAAAAGTGGTATGAGGACTGGAACGGGGTCTACTCAGACTCGGGTGTTCCAAATGAGTAGAGGGTGTTCGATTCCCACCTCAGCCATCCTCGAAGTGGTTTTCCGTGGTTTCCCACTTCGTCTTCGGGCAAATGCCGGGATGGTACTGCCCCCGTAAATTGAATTATATTGAGACCACGGTGGCTGTATTGGAAAATATGAGTAAAGTTATGAATGTCATAGTTATGACGTGGATATTCATGACGTAGGCACGGATGACGTAGAATTCATGCCAGTAGGCTGATTGAGCTGAGATTCTTGGTGACGTCATGATTTTATTCGAGAAAGCTCAGAGATTTACGACGCAGTCGCAGGAAACAAGGTATTGTGCTAAGGAAGAAGCTACGCTATTGGAGGAGAGACGCGAACCAATGAACGATAGTTTGGAAGGAAGACGGAGATTGCTGAAACTACGATATTCGATTACTTTTGGCATGCAGATTTGTGGAAATCTATTTTCAGTTATGGCATTGATTTGGAATTTTGAAGAAATTAATTTTGAGTTTTTGAATTTGAAAATCCGTCAAGTATAGCCAAAGTTAAAACTTCCAGCAATGACGCAGCAACAGGCTATGGTAGGGATGGATACGCCCCTTAAGAAGTTGATAAAAGGTCGTGCACAGGAGAGAGGAGCTCTCATACTCAGCTCATACTCAGAACTCATACTCAGATCTCATACTTGTGATCGCATATATATTTCTGGTGATATAGAGTTATTTTCAAGTGATTCAGTGAAGTAAGCTGTCTTTAGCGTGAGGCGAAAGCCTGCCGCATCGAACGAACTCGGAGCAGTTCCATTCTACGCTGCTCAAAACTAGGTGAAGTTGAAACGCGCACATTAACGTTTCCACCAGTCAAGATATCAAGCGCTAACTTCAGCCTGTATGATAATTCTGTTAGGCAGTATAACATTGAGGTGTATACAAGATTTGAACGATTTCACAGTGATACTTCGAAAGATATTGGAACTTTAAGGCTGCCAACAAAAGTGATTTTCTCGCCACAGGAGAAACACTTTTATATTCCATATTATACACTACGGCTGACACGTGGAGTGCAACAGTTTGGTATTACAACGATACATTCGACTATGGAACATTATAATATTGCAGTGCTTTTGATGATTATAACAGCAGTTGAGATGGAAGGCTAAGGATTTAATGCGATTGGGACATATATTATTGGAGTAAAGTAACAGCATGGAACTTCGTTAATCGTCTTTCTACAAAAGCGAGCATGTAGTGAACATCCAACTACACTCATGCATCGTTAATCCATCGCTGAGTTATACCAGATAACAGTGGAAATATTTTCATACTCCACCACTATGAATATTTCTGCGGAAATAACTACACTAAACTTCATGACGAATTCCTGCAAGAACTTCAGAGAACTTTCAAGAGAGGCCAGGGTTATCCCGGCGCACAATGAAGAATTTTGCCGGAAGGATGTTTTTCGTATCCACGGAGCAGTGCAATTTCGGAGGAGGAAGCAGTTCGATTCTCCGAGGACGCTGATTCCTGTTTCGAGGATGGAGCACATCTTTAAGTTGGTGAAATGGATCCATCAGCAGTCTTCTTTGGGGAATTTTCCTCTGGAACTTCAATCGGCAGATAAGGTAGTCGTGAACGTTTTTTGTATTATTTGAGTATTGTAGCGATATTTGAGCAACCATTCTTCCCATATTTTCTGTCCTATCTCTTGCCCCATTTTATTGATTGATATTTTTGTACTCAGTACACTTCGATGATTTATGCCTTTTTCTTCGATTTTTGAGACATTGTTATGTCATTGGCATACTTAAATAATTTTGGATCAGTTGAGACTGATGATTTAGATTCTTTCAGTTATTTGCATATTTTGTAGTCACGATTTGACTGTAAAGTTAACGATTTGCTATGGCAGATTTGAATTCAGACAGCGTGTCATTTTATTAAAGTAATTCTAATCAGTTAATTACTTTGACCAATTTTCTGTCATCCTCAAGAAAGAAGAATAATTAAAAGATTTTAGAGCGTTAAAATCTTCTACGATATCGACGATCTTTGAAATACTAGTCGTCTTATGAACATGATTGCAACATAGACATTTATCATTGCATTATAGACAATTTTATGAAATACGAACGTTAATTACAATTTATTGAATACACTATAGTAATGAACATTTGATAGGAGTTTTTCTCAATTCTAGATTGGAACAATAATGTTTGCATTCCACAATCTAATTGTATTCTATTCGACTATTTTGCAGTTTAGTTGATCTTTGTTTGAAGATAGTATTTTTATACTGCGTTACTTTGAAGATGTTAATCTCAATTTTGATAGACCAGGCAGGAGTGTCTAACCGTATTTGCTATTAAATTTATTTGTGATTGGCAAATTTTTACTTCATATCGATTCATGAATGAAACCCACGAAGGTTAAATAATAACAGTCATTATTACAATTGATGAATATAAGAATTTTTAAAGAGGAACAATGGATGTATAATCGTTAGTCCAGTGGACGTGTAAAAGTCGCTGTTGAATAATGCCCTTGAATAATGAAGGAGGTTCCCACAATAATTAATGAAGTTGATGAATTAATAGTGGAGGTTTTTTGTGTGTAGTTTGGAAGATTTTTATGCCATATATATAAAGATATATGATGAATTTTGGGCCAATTGTTGTGCCATTTTTGTGCGTTATGAGCGAAGTATTTTCCCGCTGAATGTTATTGTTCTTGTTCTTTGAAAGATTATTCATATGAAGATACTGTTAAAATTAACAAGAGTGTTAAATAATTTGAGATAAAGATTTTGAATGGAGGTTACAGTCACAAATATTAATAATTATTATTAAACATTATTAAACCTGAATTTGACAGTTAAATATAACTAACCTTCATTGGTCGTTTATATCAACACGATTTGAGTAATTATCAACCGGATAAACGTGTGGTTCAATGTATTCCTTGTATAAATAATATAAACAATTTAATATTGTAAAATAATTTTGTAAATATCTTTGTTAAATAATTTAAAATGATAGTGATTAATAGAAGCGTGTATTAAATTTTCAATCGTCATTTGACATTGTTATAAACAATTTGTTATTGTTATAAATAATTAATGAACTTTTGTTATTAACATTTAGAGTTTTGTTTTACACTCTAAACAACGCAAGTTAAGCAGGTGGTTTAAACAAATAATCATGATTTGGGATTGTTGGAGGAATCCAATGGTGTTTGAATGAAGCATGTAAGACATTTGCGTGATAATATTTCAGTTGAGATGTGAACATTTACGTGTTTGAAAGAGAGCCAAGCTATGAGGTAACATGCTTATGCTAGGGTTGAACGAACGGGTGTCCGCTTTGACTATACAGGTGCTTTGCAGCTGGCCCGGACAACTGTGTTACTAAGGCCAAGGGCGTTTCATAATATCCTTGTGGCTATAAATAAAAATGTGCAGTATATAAACACGCAAAGCAATTGATATATGTGTCTCATCCCAAATCCCGTTTCCTTCCCAGTGCATTGTTATATTTTTCGTTGCTATAAGCTTGAGAAAGCTAAAACATTATATGTAGAGAATACAGGTCCTACAGGAGGACATGGTTATGTGGTCAATGGCTTCTGATTGCCACGTATATTTTGTTGTTTCATTTTTGTTAAAAATCATTCTTTATGTGAAATAAATTATTGTGCAGTTTAAAGTTTCTCGTCTTCGTTTCTGGTTCATTTTAAATATCATGGTGGAGGTTATTGTGAGGACATACTTTTAAGTGATCCAGTTGACAACCCAGTCCCCGAGATATATTTAAGAGGTAAGTAAAGGTAAGTATGAACCCCCGTATATTTTGGTGTGTTCCACAATAATTTTCTTGTTAACTATTGTGCTCTAATCTCGATAGTATCTGTCAGTGCCATTTTCATTGATGTAGCTATGCCGGCGCGTTTGATTATTGGCAATCCGATTGAGGGGGCGGATATCTGACAGCCTACTATCCGGGTTATCGGGTACAGTGGGATTGGCGACCCTGAAACGTGGGGCATGTTCTACAAAACTGGATTACCAGGAGGATTGCCGCAATTCGGTGGGGATCGATTGTCTCGATTGGCATGTTCTACAAAAAATTGGATTACCAAGTTATTGCAGTAGAATTGACACCGCAATTTTTGTAGAGTGTTCGAATAACATTGGATTACCAAGTTATCGATGTCAAAGGGATTGTGAAGACTCAAATAAAGAGGTTGATTCTTTGTTAGATGTCTTAGCCAATTGTAGAATTTGAGAGTGTGATTATATAGGAATAAATGTTGTGTTGTATTAGGAAAATTACACTCAGAAAAGATCAGATCTTATACGACTTGAGAGAGGTTAAATAGGCTGGAAACTTAGAAAAATCGCCTATGATCTGGAATCTTATTTTATTTGACCGGCTTATGACGTGTTTAGTCATATTAAAGATAAAATTAAACTATTTGGATTATAAATGTAAATTATTTGTGTTAGGATATTTTAAAATGAACCAAAGAAACTTGAACATGTGCTTGAGTTTATTTCAACATGAAGTGTCTACGAAGGTTAATTATAAGGTAATTATAAGTTAGATTTAAGACAGAAAATTGCTCAAATTTTATATATGGTGAAGAATGTTGCTCAGATGTTGTTATTTTACTCTGTTTGATGTATGTCCCTAAAGCAGTTTATTATTGAATATTATTGAAATGGCAGATGAAAGTCTGAGAATGATGTTAGAGGAGATGTCTGCTAACTTGAAAGCTAGCATGAATGAAAGTGTGAGGGAGATGGAAGCTAGAAATACTAGTCGAATGCAGGAGATGATGAAGGAGAATGTTAGTAATTTGTCTACTATGCTGGATGAAAATCTGAAAGTTATTCAGACCAGTTCTGCAAACCTAGAGGATAATATGTCGCGTTTACAGATCAGTACCCAGGGAATAGAGAATGCCGTGAGTGACATTCATAAAGATGTGTCTGTTGTTAAAATTGATGTGTCTAAGGTACAAAAAGATCTTACCATGTTGAATCTTGATGTTGCTAATGTCCGGAGTGATATTTCATGTGCTAGGGCTGAAGTAGTTGTTGTTAAAAATGATGTTGCGACTGTCCAAGACAAGGTTGAAGAAGTCCAAAGAGAAGTCCAAAATGTTAGAACTGATGTGTCCAATGTTCAGGTTGATATTAATAACATTCATTCGGATGTAAATGAGATGCAAAGTGATATAAATAAGATTCAAGTAGAAGTCAACACAGTTTTCGTAGATATTGCTAAAGTCCAAACTGATGTAAATAAAGTCAGGGAAGAAATAGAAAATTCGAAAACACTTTGTACGCGTAATATGAGTGCATTAACGACTAGGCTAGTTGATGAGTCAGTTAGAACGACAGCGTCTTTAGCAGGTTTAAAGTATGATGTAGAGGTCATGAGAACCCAGGTATTAGACCATAATAGATTACTTAAAGAAGATATCGAAGTAGACATAGCAGAAATGTTAACGGCAAATGTAGCAGTATGGAAAGACGAGTGGAATAGATCAAGTGGGGAACATGTAACCCAAATTCAGGAACGTATTGAAAGAAAACTTGCCAGTACTCACATAGATATTAACAATGAAGTAGTACAGATTAGGAAAGATTTAAGCGTAAGGATGGATTCGCTATCCGAGAGACAAGTAGAAGATAGAACACAAATAGGTCAGGATGTGCAAGCATTAAAATCTGCGTTAGAGGATCAGATTCATAAAGTTGTCTCTGATGTAAATGAAACGACGAGCAAACTGCAGAATTTGAAGCTACGAGAAGCTAGTTTGATGGAGACCTACAAAGAAGAGTTAATCAGGAAAGTCTTAACGGAAATCACTGACAAGGATACAGAAGGCTTGGCTTGCGAAACTAATAGGAATTATGCCAGAAGATATAACTTAGATCCAGAAGAGAGAGACGTGACTCCTGAAGAACGTATAACCAGATTCAGGGAGGAAGATGACGAGAGGAATAGGGAACCTGAGTGGAACTATCGAGATAGTGGGAAAAACTACCCGGATTCATATCCGAGGAATGTAACGGTCATCAGGAATTTTGAAGACAAACCGCAAAAATTCAGCAACACTGATAGTTTGTCGCCTATAGAATATGTCAGGAACCTCAAAGATTATTTCATCGAAGCTCACATTCCCAGAGAGAGATGAAGATAGTGGAAAGATTTCTGATTGGAGGACCCCTTGAATGGTTTAGAGCTTTTAGATACACTTTCAGTAACTTTGACGAGTTTGCAGAGGCATTAATCAAACGATTTTGGTCCATAGAAGCGCAGAATTCGTTAAGAGCGGAGGTTTATTCAAGAAAATACTCAGGTACTCTTCCAACACGGTACGCTGATTTCTTTACGAGTCAATTGTCCCGCTTGAGATTTTTGCAACCCCCATTGTCAACGGAGCAATTAATTGATGCGATTTCTCGTATGCTGCCTGTGGAGGTGAGGAGACTAATCATTTCGTCAAACATCAGGGATTTGACCAGCATGGACGAATTACTGAGGAGGTTAGACTACACAAGTCCAATGCCTAACGTGGTACAGAAAGGTCAAAGGCATGACTTCAAAGAAATAAATACTGTATATATGGACCAAGTTCAGCAAACTGACAAGCCAGATGAAGAGAAAACTGACAATGTAGGTCCTCACAGGAATAATCAGTTTAGGAATAACAGATCGCAAGGTTACCGTCCGTATCAACAGAGGAGAGGCTGGAACTATAATCGAGGCAATTACAACAATGGAAGAGGCAGATACTACAACAATAATGGTTATAACAGAAATTATAATAGAAATAACCAGAACCAAAATAGAAATCAGGATTCTCAAGGTCAGGTTATGACACCCGATCAGTATCAGGAAAGAGAGAGGGAAAGCCAGCAATACCTGAAGGAGTTACGGGAAAAAGAAGCCGAAAATCAAAAGAAAAGGCAGGATGTTGTGATTGATCCTGGGCCTTCTATAAGTCAGCAGAACTTGGAAAACAGAAATTCAGGACAGAAGAGAAAGTAGAGAGGAGAGAATACATTAGCCACACACAAACCCAGAGTAGAAGAGACTTATGATGAAGGAGAGCCCAGGAGAGGTGCCAATGAGACTTCATCTAGGAAGAAACCCAGAAAGGCCGTGGGATAATCTTTTTAACCACGTTCCTAGAGATCCCGACCTAGGAAGGCAGCAGAGAATAGACAGAGCGAAGGATCAACTCCAGAAAGCAGCACAAAAACGACTGAAAAGAGTAGCTGGAAAACGTTTTGGTGTTCCCTTAGAAATTGGAAATCTGGTATTACTACGCAGACCTGTCAAGGCTGATGTAAGTAAGAAAATCTACCCCAAATTTGGATTAGTGTTCATGGGTCCGTTCAGAATTACGAATGCCTATGGAAACAACTGTTATGAACTTTACGATGATGAGAATAATGTCGTTTATGGCAAGTTCAATGCTGGGAACTTGAAGAAATATTATCCAAGAGTAAGCCAATAATAATTCAATTTCGTGTTCAAGTGAATTGAGATATTTATAACACAGAGTTTAAAAACAATTTGCAACTGTTTTTAAAACGTGGTGAAGGGAGAATGCCCCCGGAAATTGAATTATATTGAGACCACGATGGCGGTATTGGAAAATATCAGTAAAGTTAAGGATGTCATAGTTATGACGTGGATATTCATGACGTAGGCACGGATGAAGTAGAATTCATGCCAGTAGGCTGATTGAGCTGAGATTCTTGGTGACGTCATGATTTTATTCGAGAAAGCTCAGAGATTTACGACGCAGTCGCAGGAAACAAGGTATTGTGCTAAGGAAGAAGCTACGCTATTGGAGGAGAGACGCGAACCAATGAACGATAGTTTGGAAGGAAGACGGAGATTGCTGAAACTACGATATTCGATTACTTTTGGCATGCAGATTTGTGGAAATCTATTTTCAGTTATGGCATTGATTTGGAATTTTGAAGAAATTAATTTTGAGTTTTTGAATTTGAAAATCCGTCAAGTATAGCCAAAGTTAAAACTTCCAGCAATGACGCAGCAACAGGCTATGGTAGGGATGGATACGCCCCTTAAGAAGTTGATAAAAGGTCGTGCACAGGAGAGAGGAGCTCTCATACTCAGCTCATACTCAGAACTCATACTCAGATCTCATACTTGTGATCGCATATATATTTCTGGTGATATAGAGTTATTTTCAAGTGATTCAGTGAAGTAAGGTGTCTTTAGCGTGAGGTGAAAGCCTGCCGCATCGAACGAACTCGGAGCAGTTCCATTCTACGCTGCTCAAAACTAGGTGAAGTTGAAACGCGCACATTAACGTTTCCACCAGTCAAGATATCAAGCGCTAACTTCAGCCTGTATGATAATTCTGTTAGGCAGTATAACATTGAGGTGTATACAAGATTTGAACGATTTCACAGTGATACTTCGAAAGATATTGGAACTTTAAGGCTGCCAACAAAAGTGATTTTCTCGCCACAGGAGAAACACTTTTATATTCCATATTATACACTACGGCTGACACGTGGAGTGCAACAGTTTGGTATTACAACGATACATTCGACTATGGAACATTATAATATAGCAGTGCTTTTGATGATTATAACAGCAGTTGAGATGGAAGGCTAAGTATTTAATGCGATTGGGACATATATTATTGGAGTAAAGTAACAGCATGGAACTTCGTTAATCGTCTTTCTACAAAAGCGAGCATGTAGTGAACATCCAACTACACTCATGCATCGTTAATCCATCGCTGAGTTATACCAGATAACAGTGGAAATATTTTCATACTCCACCACTATGAATATTTCTGCGGAAATAACTACACTAAACTTCATGACGAATTCCTGCAAGAACTTCAGATAACTTTCAAGAGAGGCCAGGGTTATCCCGGCGCACAATGAAGAATTTTGCTGGAAGGATGTTTTTCGTATCCACGGAGCAGTGCAATTTCGGAGGAGGAAGCAGTTCGATTCTCCGAGGACGCTGATTCCTGTTTCGAGGATGGAGCACATCTTTAAGTTGGTGAAATGGATCCATCAGCAGTCTTCTTTGGGGAATTTTCCTCTGGAACTTCAATCGGCAGATAAGGTAGTCGTGAACGTTTCTTGTATTATTTGAGTATTGTAGCGATATTTGAGCAACCATTCTTCCCATATTTTCTGTCCTATCTCTTGCCCCATTTTATTGATTGATATTTTTGTACTCAGTACACTTCGATGATTTATGCCTTTTTCTTCGATTTTTGAGACATTGCTATGTCATTGGCATACTTAATAATTTTGGATCAGTTGAGACTGATGATTTAGATTCTTTCAGTTATTTGCATATTTTGTAGTCACGATTTGACTGTAAAGTTAACGATTTGCTATGGCAGATTTGAATTCAGACAGCGTGTCATTTTATTAAAGTAATTCTAATCAGTTAATTACTTTGACCAATTTTCTGTCATCCTCAAGAAAGAAGAATAATTAAAAGATTTTAGAGCGTTAAAATCTTCTACGATATCGACGATCTTTGAAATACTAGTCGTCTTATGAACATGATTGCAACATAGACATTTATCATTGCATTATAGACAGTTTTATGAAATATGAACGTTAATTACAATTTATTGAATACACTATAGTAATGAACATTTGATAGGAGTTTTTCTCAATTCTAGATTGGAACAATAATGTTTGCATTCCACAATCTAATTGTATTCTATTCGACTATTTTGCAGTTTAGTTGATCTTTGTTTGAAGATAGTATTTTTATACTGCGTTACTTTGAAGATGTTAATCTCAATTTTGATAGACCAGGCAGGAGTGTCTAACCGTATTTGCTATTAAATTTATTTGTGATTGGCAAATTTTTACTTCATATCGATTCATGAATGAAACCCACGAAGGTTAAATAATAACAGTCATTATTACAATTGATGAATATAAGAATTTTTAAAGAGGAACAATGGATGTATAATCGTTAGTCCAGTGGACGTGTAAAAGTCGCTGTTGAATAAAGCCCTTGAATAATGAAGGAAGTTCCCACAATAATTAATGAAGTTGATGAATTAATAGTGGAGGTTTTTGTGTGTAGTTTGGAAGATTTTTATGCCATATATATAAAGATATATGATGAATTTTGGGCCAAGTGTTGTGCCATTTTTGTGCGTTATGAGCGAAGTATTTTCCCGCTGAATGTTATTGTTCTTGTTCTTTGAAAGATTATTCATATGAAGATACTGTTAAAATTAACAAGAGTGTTAAATAATTTGAGATAAAGATTTTGAATGGAGGTTACAGTCACAAATATTAATAATTATTATTAAACATTATTAAACCTGAATTTGACAGTTAAATATAACTAACCTTCATTGGTCGTTTATATCAACACGATTTGAGTAATTATCAACCGGATAAACGTGTGGTTCAATGTATTCCTTGTATAAATAATATAAACAATTTAATATTGTAAAATAATTTTGTAAATATCTTTGTTAAATAATTTAAAATGATAGTGATTAATAGAAGCGTGTATTAAATTTTCAATCGTCATTTGACATTGTTATAAACAATTTGTTATTGTTATAAATAATTAATGAACTTTTGTTATTAACATTTAGAGTTTTGTTTTATACTCTAAACAACGCAAGTTAAGCAGGTGGTTTAAACAAATAATCATGATTTGGGATTGTTGGAGGAATCCAATGGTGTTTGAATGAAGCATGTAAGACATTTGCGTGATAATATTTCAGTTGAGATGTGAACATTTACGTGTTTGAAAGAGAGCCAAGCTATGAGGTAACATGCTTATGCTAGGGTTGAACGAACGGGTGTCCGCTTTGACTATACAGGTGCTTTGCAGCTGGCCCGGACAACTGTGTTACTAAGGCCAAGGGCGTTTCATAATAGCCTTGTGGCTATAAATAAAAATGTGCAGTATATAAACACGCAAAGCAATTGATATATGTGTCTCATCCCAAATCCCGTTTCCTTCCCAGTGCATTGTTATATTTTTCGTTGCTATAAGCTTGAGAAAGCTAAAACATTATATGTAGAGAATACAGGTCCTACAGGAGGACATGGTTATGTGGTCAATGGCTTCTGATTGCCACGTATATTTTGTTGTTTCATTTTTGTTAAAAATCATTCTTTATGTGAAATAAATTATTGTGCAGTTTAAAGTTTCTCGTCTTCGTTTCTGGTTCATTTTAAATATCATGGTGGAGGTTATTGTGAGGACATACTTTTAAGTGATCCAGTTGACAACCCAGTCCCCGAGATATATTTAAGAGGTAAGTAAAGGTAAGTATGAACCCCCGTATATTTTGGTGTGTTCCACAATAATTTTCTTGTTAACTATTGTGCTCTAATCTCGATAGTATCTGTCAGTGCCATTTTCATTGATGTAGCTATGCCGGCGCGTTTGATTATTGGCAATCCGATTGAGGGGGCGGATATCTGACAGCCTACTATCCGGGTTATCGGGTACAGTACCTTCTTCACGGCCACGGCCGCCTCCTTCCCTCTTCCTTGCCTATCCATCCTGACCTTCCATTACCTTCCCTCATGAGGCCCCTGTTCGCTTTGCAGGTGAGGCCGCCTGGGCGAGGTGCCAATCACACCTC
This sequence comes from Meconema thalassinum, assembly GCA_946902985.2. NCBI lineage: Eukaryota > Metazoa > Arthropoda > Insecta > Orthoptera > Tettigoniidae > Meconema > Meconema thalassinum. Next base: position 425,612,040 of record OX336394.1, on the reverse strand, counting down.
ACCAGTTGTATCCACTCCGATTAGATGTTCCCCGCTCTAGACCCCTGCCCGTAAAGGCGGTAGTGGTGAGTTCCCTCGCTGAGTCCCTGGGTTCCACCAACCTGGAGGGTAAACGACTAAGAAGAAGAAGAAGAATTCATGTAATTTATTTTACGCACTAAGAAATTAATTTTAACTCCCCGCCCAATCTCGTGTTGACCGACTAAGAAATAAATAAATAAATAAATAAATAAATAAATAAATGTAATTTATGCTTTTCAGTTGGTGCCCAATTGTTATGCTCTTACAATGAAAACATTACTTGAGATTTATATGTTCACCTGGGTAACTTAGTAGTTTCGATTGTCAAGTTTGAAGATTTTAGGTGTCCAAGGAGATGGGCTAAGCAGGGATGTGAGAAGGAGGTTTCCGTGGCCTAGATGAGCTACCATCCTAGGAATTTCCTGGCAAGGATTCAGGAAACCTCAAAAATCATAATTATCTGAGATAGAAATCAAAGCCAACTCTTCAGAATTTTACACATTCCTTTGCATTTTTGTTTGAATTGAACCGTGGATCATCAGGACTTGAGTCACACTATGATCTTCGATCGACGTAAAGGACAATGAAACATTAGTTAATTGACAGTGGATAGCAGCTTAGGCTGTATAATCTACTAAACAGTTCCATATAGAGCATTGGGCCATTATAGTGCTGCCAGGCTCTCGTTAGACCAGGTACACAGCCAGTTGGTATGGAACTATCGCGACACAGGCTCCGTACAGGCCATGGCATCTGTGAAGAGAACCTCCACCGGTGGGGATTGGCGGCATCTTCGCAATTATTTATTTATTTATTTATTTATCGTATGGCTTTTAGTGCCGGGAGTGTCCGAGGACATGTTCGGCTTCAAGCGGATACGCATAGGGTATCTTTTCAATTTCAACTTTCGCTACCAGATGTAAATGACACCTAGTGGTGAACGTTGGAACTTTGATAGAGCGTTCCGACGAAATCTAACCAAACAATTTAGCTTCACACAAGTTTAGTCTGTGGAAGGATCATTTACATGCGATAAATCTATGACATGTGACCACCGGCTTTACTTCCCCTCCGAAGGAAAGCATACTGAGGGATTTTTAACGCTCTTAAAAAATCTGACAACTTCGGCGGGGTTTGAACCCGCTATCTTGGGTACAGCAGTTCAGCATGCTACCAACTACGCCACCGAAGCCGCTTACACTGCTACAGCTAACCTATTTACACATCCAAGAACACGTGGCTAATGAGCAAGGTGTCATCGTAGCTTTGTACGTTTATTTTGCAAGTTTAGAACTGTTTTAATAGAAATACTACGATCTACTACCTTCATTGTAGTCTTAAGTGTCAGATAGTAAGCCAACTTATTTCAAATTTCGAATTTCCAAAAAATCGACATTTTTAAAATCTGACCTTTGTACAACTTTAATAGTTATTAACCAGAAAAGTACATCTGCACTGACGTTATTTCATTTCTTACTACCATCTTTTTGAGTTTTTGGACTTTGCTACGCCCATAAAATTTTAAACAAATCATTTTCTAAATGTAACATTCTCCTAACCTCATGTACGTTAACGTATTTATTTGATTTATATTCTTTCATTTATTTATTTTTATTTAGCCAATTTACCCTCTAGGTTGGTGGTTCCCACGGACTCAGCGAGGGAACTCACCACTACCGCCTCTATGGGCAGTGTCCTGGAGCTTGGAACATCTGGTCGGGAGGGATACAACTGGGGAGGTGTGATCAGCACTTCGCCCAGGCGCCCTCACCTGCAAAGTCAACAGGGGCCTCATGATGGGAAGGGGTGAAAGATTGGGATGGATAGGCGAGGAAGAGGCCTTACAGTAGGTACCATCCCGGCAATTGCCCGAAGACGAAGTGGGAAACCACGGAAAACCACTTCGAGGATGGCTGAGGAGGGAATCGAACCCCCTCTACTCATTTCGACCACCCGAGGCTGAGTAGACCCCGTTCCAGTCCTCATACCACTTTTCAAATTTCGTGGCAGAGCCGGGAATCGAACCCAGGACCTCCGGGGCGGCAGCTTACCATGCTGACCGCTACGCTACGGAGGCGACTATATATTCTTTTAATGTAATTTAAATTAGATTTGCATAATGATTTTAATATATTTTTTCATCTTTGTCACTGGTATAATTTTATCAGTTTTTAGCCTATTTACAATTTTGAAAAAATAGGCTTATGAGATCACCTTTTGTCCGTGTGTGTGCTTGTGTGTGTGTGTGTATGTGTGTGTGTGTGTGTCCCCTAATAACTTCTAAATGGCTGGAGCTATTTCAATGAAACTCGGTAAGTTCATAGCACTATACCGGGCGACCCCGACCGTGTCCTTCAAATGTTGTTACGTCTCACCAATCCAACATGGCGGCTGTGCGAAATATTTCACAAGCATTCAATATCTCCGAAACTATTCCCGATATCACCCTGGATTTTTTTACAGTGATAAAAGGAACTACTAGAAGGTCACCTATGTGACTTTTGAAAAACTGGTAACTACAAAACCAACATTGCGGCCACGTGAAATCGCGACTTTTATATAAATGTTTCTCGCGATTTAAGCAACCAAACGCAATAAAACTTGGTACAGTATATGTTTATACTCATTGGAATGCACCGACATCTAACTTGGTCAATTGTTTTCATAACCACAAGATGGCAGATGTGCGGAACATTTCACCGGCATTCTATATCTCTGAAACTATTAGGGATATCACCCTGAAATTTTGTACGGAGATAAAGGGCACTACAGGAAGTTCATCTCTAAGACTTTCAAAAACCGGTTAACTACAAAACGAACATGGCGGCCAAGCGAGTTTGAAGATTTTAAATATACCTTTCTCGCGATTTAATGTTCCAAACGCAATGAAATCTCGTACAGGAAATGTTTATACACATTGTAATACACTGGTAACTAATTTAGTTCACTTGTTTACATAACCTCAAGATGGCAGCTCTGTGAATTTTAAAATTAAGTTTTTATTTCTTGTGTCGTAATCATTTGATCGAAGTGAAAGTTTAAATAATGAACCTACGCAATAATTTTCCTTCAATGGTAGCCTACATGACTCTATGGCCTATACATTTAACAATCCAACATGGCGATCATCCGAAATATTTAGACGGCCCTGAATATATGCGAATCTATTATAGCAATCAAACTGAATTTTTTACGTTCATAGGGGCTATGAACTTAAGTTCACCTATAGGACTTTAAATAACCTGGTGATCACAAATCCAACATTGCGGCGACGCGATGTATAAATACTCACATGAACTTTTCTCGCAATTTAACCATCCGAGTGCAGTGAAACTTGGTACAGTAAATCCTTATACGAATGTTAATCCACTGGCATCTAATTTATTTCAATTGTTTCCATAACCACAAGATGGCAGCTGTGCGAAATTTTAAAATCTCTTTGTTACTTCTTGTGTCCTAATCATGCGATTGAAGTTTGAATGCTACACGTACACAATAACCTCCATGAGCGGTACATAACTCTAGGACCTACATATATAAAATCTAACATGGCGACCATCCGAAATATTTAGTCGGTTCTCAATATCTACGAATCTATTACAGCAATCAAACTGATTTTTTTAAATGTAGATAGAGGCAATTAACATAAGTAGGATATATGAAAATAGGCTGTATAGTTCTTCACGGAACTACTTGTTAATATTGCTTTCTTTTTAGACACCATATGCTTTGAACTAACCTCTCTTTGCCAAGAGATCACATTCCATCACGTAGATTTTCTTGAAGCCACTTTGTTTTGAAAAGGCTAAAATTGGATACAGGCTCTTCATTTATTATAGATCTACACGGATTGGTGAAGTATTGGTGTTCCATATCTACCATTTCAAGCTTCAATACGGAACTACTATTTGTCATAAGCACCTGCAAGCTGATCACCGTCACCTTCTATTTCATTTCATTTTATTATGTTCTTATAACCTAAGTTTTATGGTGCACCGATCTCGATGAAATTCGATAAGTTAATAGCACTATTCCGGACGACCCCGACCGTGCCCTTCAAATTTTGTTACGTCTCACCAATGCAACATGGCGGCTGTGCGAAATATTTATCCAGCATTCAATATCTCCGAACCTATTACCGATATCACCTTGGAATATTTTACGGTGATAAAGGGAACTACTAGAAGTTCACTTATGTGACATTTGAAAACCTGGTAACTACAAAACCAACATGGGGGCCAAGCAAAGTTGCGACTTTTAAATAGACGTTTGTCGCGATTTAACCAACCAAACGCAATGAAACTTGGTACAGTATATGTTTATACACATTGTAATGCGCCGACATCTAACTTGGTTCAATTGTTTACATAACCTCAAGATGGCGGCTGTGCGAAATATTACACCGGCATTCTCTATCTCTGAAACTATTAGCGGTAACACCCTGAACTTTTGTACGGAGATAAAGGGCACTACTGGAAGTTCATCTATAAGACTTTCAAAACCCGGTTATCTACAAAACGTACATGGCGGCCAAGCGAATTTGAAAATTTTAAATAGACCTTTCTCGCGATTTAATGATCCAAACGCAATGAAACTTTTTACAGCAAATGTTCATACACATTGTAATGCACTAGTATGTAACCATTTTTTCAATTGTTTCCATAACCACAAGATGGCAGCTGTGCAAAATTTTTAAAATCTCGTTTTTACTTCTTGTGTCCTAATCATGCGATTGAAGCTTGAATAGCCTACTACACGTACAAAATAATCTTCATATAACAGGACATAACTCTAAGACCTACACATATAAAAATCCAACATGGTGACCATCCGCAATATTTAGTCGGTTGTCAATATCTACGAATCTATTACAGCAATCAAAGTGAAATTTTGTATGTTGATAGTGGCAATTAACATGAGTAGGATATATGAAAACAGGCTGTATAGTTCTTCACGGAACTACTTGTTCTTAACAATTTCTATTCTCTGACTCCCTCCAAAGCTAAACTCTAGATCCGCGCCTGCCCACTTTAACTTTGTTGTTTCTCTCCTGTCCTGCAGCTTCAAGATTCCTGTCCTTTTCCTTATCTCTTCATTTCCAACTCTATCTCCTCTGGTGTTGCCCTCTGTGCCTCATCTCCACTGCTTGTATTCAACTCTCCCCTCTCCATGTTCCAACTGTATACCGTAATAGGTTGAATACAGCACAATTTTACATTTCTTTGGGGCGTCTCTGTTCCAAAGAACAGCCCTCACACTCTGATAAAAATTGCTTGCATTTTGTATTCTCCTTCCAATTTCCTCCTTTATCCATCCATCCTCTGCGGTACACATCCCAGATACTTGAAACTCCAAACACTTCTAGACTTTCCCTATTTAGTTTTATCGTCCCTCTTCCTTCCTTTGTTCCTGTTGACATTACCACTGCCTTGCTCTTCTCTGTGCTTACTTTCATTCCAAATTTCTCTCTTGACTAATAAATAAATAAATAAACGTAATTTATGCTTTTCAGTGGGTGCCCAATTGTTATGTTCTTACAATGAAAACATTACTTGAGATTTATAAGTTCACCAGGATAACTAGTTTCGATCGTCAAGTTTGAAGTTTTTAGGTCTCCAAGGAGATGGGCTAAGCAGGGATGTGAGAAGGAGGCTTCCGTGGCCTAGATGAGCTACCATCATAGGAATTTCCTGACAATGATTCAGGAAACCTCAGAATTCATAATTATCTGAGATGGTAATCAAAGCCACCTCTTCAGAATTGTACACATTCTGGAGCTGTCTTTGCATCTCTGTCTGAATTGAACCGTGGATACTCAGGACTTGAGTCACACTATGATCTTCGATCGACGTAAAGAACAATGAGACATTAGTTAAATGACAGGGGATAGCAGCTCATGCTGTATAATCTACTAAAGCAGTTCCACATAGAGCATTGGCCCATTATTTTCAATGACAGTTATTTAATATCAATAGAGGCTTTTATTGTTATTTTTACAATTACTGACATTCTTTTAGTGGTGGTCTTGGGGTAAGTATACCCTGCAGGTGAGCTTACAGTAGTATAGATTAGTGGTGGTCTTATGGTAAGTATATCCTACAGGTGAGCTTAAGGTAAGTATAGCTTAGTGGTGGTCTTAAGGTAATTATAGTTTAGTGGTGGCCTTATGGTAAGTATAGCTTAGTGGAGGTCATATGGCAAGTACAGCTTAGTGGTGGTCATATGGCAAGTATAGCTTAGTGGTGGTCTTATGGTAAGTATATCCTACAGGTGAGCTTAAGGTAAGTATAGCTTAGTGGTGGTCTTATGGTAATTATAGTTTAGTGATGGCCTTATGGTAAGTATAGCTTAGTGGAGGTCATATGGCAAGTATAGCTTAGTGGTGGTCATATGGCAAGTATAGCTTAGTGGTGGTCTTATGGTAAGTATATCCTTCAGGTGAGCTTAAGGTAAGTATAGCTTAGTGGTGGTCTTATGGTAATTATATGTTAGAGGTGGCCTTATGGTAAGTATAGCTTAGTGGAGGTCATATGGCAAGTATAGCTTAGTGGTGGTCATATGGAAAGTATAGCTTAATGGTGGTCTTATGGTAAGTATATCCTACAAGTGAGCTTAAGGTAAGTATAGCTTAGTGGTGGTCTTATGGTAATTATAGTTTATTGGTGGCCTTATGGTAAGTATAGCTTAGTGGAGGTCATGTGGCAAGTATAGCTTAGTGGTGGTCATATGGCAAGTATAGCTTAGTGGTGGTCTTATGGTAATTATAGTTTAGTGGTGGCCTTATGGTAAGTATAGCTTAGTGGTAGTCTTATGGTAAGTAGAGCTTAGTGGTGGTCATATGGCAAGTATAGCTTAGTGGTGGTCTTATGGTAAGTATATCCTTCAGGTGAGCTTAAGGTAAGTATAGCTTAGTGGTGGTCTTATGGTAATTATATGTTAGTGGTGGCCTTATGGTAAGTATAGCTTAGTGGAGGTCATATGGCAAGTATAGCTTAGTGGTGGTCATATGGAAAGTATAGCTTAGTGGTGGTCTTATGGTAAGTATATCCTACAAGTGAGCTTAAGGTAAGTATAGCTTAGTGGTGGTCTTATGGTAATTATAGTTTATTGGTGGCCTTATGGTAAGTATAGCTTAGTGGAGGTCATATGGCAAGTATAGCTTAGTGGTGGTCATATGGCAAGTATAGCTTAGTGGTGGTCTTATGGTAATTATAGTTTAGTGGTGGCCTTATGGTAAGTATAGCTTAGTGGTAGTCTTATGGTAAGTAGAGCTTAGTGGTGGTCTTATGGTAAGTAGAGCTTAGTGGTGGTCTTATGGTAAGTAGAGCTTAGTGGTGGTCTTATGGTAAGTATAGCTTAGTGGTGGTCTCATGGTAAGTATAGCTTCTTGGTGTTCTTATGGTAATTATAGTTTAGTGGTGGCCTTATGGTAAGTATAGCTTAGTGGTAGTCTTATGGTAAGTATAGCTTAGTGGTGGTCTTAAGGTAAGTAGAGCTTATGTGGTGGCCTTATGATAAGTAGAGCTTATGTGGTGGTTTTAAGGTAAGTAGAGCTTAGTGGTGGCCTTATGATAAGTAGAGCTTAGTGGTGGTTTTAAGGTAAGTAGAGCTTATTTGGTGGCCTTATGATAAGTAGAGCTTATGTGGTGGTTTTAAGGTAAGTAGAGCTTAGTGGTGGCCTTATGATAAGTAGAGCTTAGTGGTGGCCTTATGATACGTAGAGCTTAGTGGTGGCCTTATGATAAGTAGAGCTTGGTGGTGGTCTTAAGGTAAGTAGAGCTTATGTGGTGGCCTTATGATAAATAGAGCTTATGTGGTGGTTTTAAGGTAAGTAGAGCTTAGTGGTGGTCTTATGGTAAGTATAGCTTATTGGTGGTCTAGGGGGAACAGTGCACAGAACAAGATCTGGCGTACAGAAAATCCACTCATTTTACTAATGCCGTACTGACAGGCATATTTCTTTTACTTGAATCCTTATATTGTCCAATCCATCACCTGCTAAATGTTTTACAATTCCGCCCGTGAGGCGGAGGAAGGAGCCCACTTCGTTTGGCACGTACATTTATTTAGTTAATTATAAAGTTTGTAAGCAGACATTTGCAGAGTTTGAGAGTAAGAACATGGAGAGCTACAACTCATCAATATTTTCAAGTGGTGTTACCAATACATCTTTTCAGTTTTTTAGTTAATGTTTTCAATATTTTTTTTTTAATTTTGCATATTTTCAATAGGTTAGTATTTGCAGTTTTGTTTATTGTGCTGGACAATATAATTACAATAGTTGTCATGCAAAGAGAATGTTTATTTAATAATTTCTTTTTATGAATAACAATAGAAATAACATTTTCAATAATGTGCACAGCTATGAATGAAACTCCCCCAGAAAGAAATTCTGCGTACGCCACTGCACGATATGAAGTGGGTGTTAGTGCCCGAAGAATTAAGGGCCCCACATTGTTTCAGGACACGATTACTTCCGACCGATATATTATTCAAACATCTGGAACCAATACTTACCGAACTGATTGAAGAAGAGGATATCCAGCAGCCGTAAGTGTTTGTCTGTTGTCTGTTAGGTAGTTAGCCCGAAGGCTGGTTGGATCCTCAAAAAGCACCACCATAGGTTATGTGGTAGAAACCCAGAAAACCGAGGCAGCACTATAATGAGGCGTACTAGGCAAGATGAGGAGTGAGGTAGTTTGCCATTACTTTCCTCACTGAGTCAGAACAGCTGTACTAACCCTATGAGCAGAACCTTTGTCAGCTTCCACAGGCACTGACTGTGCCCTGAATGGCATTACTAAGCACCACCCATATCACTGAAGCTTCCATATAATCACAGCCATGACTGAGGCTGAGACATCAGTGATACTCTAGCCTGTGCCAACAGACAAATGCAAATGTACTGCATTCATCAAGAGGTGGTAAACGGGCAGTAAGTGTTTGATTTAAGCACCTGTGGCGTCTATCTATGATAAAATATTAAAGAGAATGTTTACGGAAATAATCCTCGAACTGCATAAGAATTAAAAATTAGAAATTAGGAATACTGCGCGTTCAGAAATACTGGTCTTAAACCATTTATCTGAATGGTTCGATGAAGAAGTTAAGGAGCCATCCCCTAGCCTGGGTCAGTCTCACGCCAGCTGGCGAAGCTAACGACTCGAGCCAAAGTAGAGGTGCATCCACGTGCCCCTCTTCCTTATCAAGCTTACAAGAAGTGCTAGATGGCTGTTTTTTTTTACAGCAGAAAATACTGGGTGTCTCAAAAAATGTACTGACACATTGAAGAGACGTTCGGTGATGACGATGACGAGATTTACTTTTATCAAGATGGAACACCTCCCAATCGAGATATAAGACCTAGCCTCGATGCGGCTTATCCAAAGAAATCATGGATTGGACAAGGGGTCCCATTGAATACCATGCGCGTATCTGAGACCTCACGCCAATTGACGTCTTTTATGGGCATACATCAGGGACAGAGTTTATCGCACAAAACCAACAACAATTGATGCAATGAAATTAGATATTGAAAGACAATGTCGCGAAATTCCAAATGGACTGTTTGCGAAACCATTGGTTCGCATTATGAGCTTTGTCTGGACAATGACGGTCAACAATTTGAACATTTGTGAACATGATTTTTTAAATTACATTTCTCTTCAGTAAATTACGCCCTTAAACTTGTCACTATGTTTATAAATACTTATTTTATAGTCATTCAAAATGTTAGTATTTATACATGTTTGAGACATGTTTTGTGAGAACCATGTGAAGCCAAACTAATAACTGTCGCTCATCTCAGCAATTCTCGCCCATCCTGTTTCTGATTCCCTGGAAGAACGAGCATTTGTTGGCGAGGATGGAATGCTATACCAACGGTGACTGAGTGAGCTCAATTGCCATGGTCATATTGTTTCGCTCTTTGCGAACGTTACCACCAAAATTACTGCGTATCCTGCTTTAATACATTATTAGCCTGCTTTCGATTTTTGCAAAAAATGAAAGTACACTTATGAGATCAACACAGGGCGAAAAATAGTGTGTCTGTCTGTGTGTATGTGTGTGTGTGAGTCTGTGTGTGTGTGTGTGTGTGTGTGTGTGTGAACTCTGAATGTCTGTCACCCCCCCCCCCCTATCAATTCGAACACGGTGAACGCGAATTGAACGAAATTTGGTACAAAAGTAGCACTGGTAAAGGACACCTCAGTGTCATGTTTTATATCGCCGCCATTTTGACGGAAACGTAATGGCGGCCACAAAAATGTTCAAAGCTTAAATCAAATTACGACTAACCTAATCATCCGATCTCTACCAAATTTTGTAACAACATACCTTAGCCTAAAGGTTTGCGGATGGTGGCCATCTTTGTGTCAAAATCGATTCCCCCTATTCATTCAAACTCGGTGAAACCGAATGGAACGAAATTTGGTACAGAGGTAGCACTAGCAAAGGGCACCTCAGTGTCATGTTTTATATCGTCGCCATCTTGACAGAAACGTAATCGCGGCCACCCAAATGATAAAAGCTAAAATGTAATTAGGACCAACCTAATAATCTAATCTCTACCAAATTTTGCAACAACATATCTTTATGTAGGAAGCATATTCTGACCAAACTGCAAGATCATCAGCCCAATAGTTTGAAGATGGTGGCCAAGTATGTGTGCAAATCGATTCCCCCTATCAATTCAAACACGGTGAAACCGAATTGAACGAAATTTGGTACAGAGGTAGCACTAGCAAAAGGCACCTCATATTCATGTTTAATATCCGTATAACACGTTGAATGTCATCAAGCTACTATAACCAACATTCAATATACTGCTTGAAAAGGACAAAGAGTTATAACAATACCCATGCATTTAGGAGAAAGTAGGCTATATGTTCTTTACTTTAATACATTATTTTTAACATAATTTCTATCAATAATAATAAATCTCAGAACATTCCCTACGTAGGCGGCTTCGGTGGCATAGTTGGTAACATGCTAAGCGTCTATGCCCAAGATCGCGGGTTCAAACCCGGCCGAAGTCGTCGGATTTTTAAGAGCGTTAGAAGTCCCTCAGTATGTCTTCCTTCGGAGGAGAAGTAAAGTCGGCGCGGCAGTCCCATGTCGTAGATTTATGGCATGAAAAAGAAGCTAAAATTTGTAGGTTAGTTTGATAACGCTATATTAGTTCCAACGTACACCGCCAGGTGCTGGCTGCGATGGCATCTAGTAGTCAAGTCCGCAGCTAGGTGTCGTGGATGGTAGCATTTGGTAGCAAAAGGAGGAACTACATGAAAAATTGATCGTTTGCAGTCCTTTTACCTGAATCACAGATAACACGCACTAATACAGCCATCACAATTAACAGAGGTTATCAGACATTCTACACACACCCAAAGTACACGGGACTACATAACTGCGATGTCGCAGCCCCTAAACTGAGGAACTAACCATTCCCTACGTACAGAGGTCTACAATTTGTTAACCAAACATGCTCATGCCGCTACTTAGCAACGATTGCAGTGGTAACATTCGATACTACCGGACATCAGTGAGCAACATTCTCCCTCTCAAACAGCTGTTTATCTACCGTTGCAATGTTGATTGCAGGAAATACGATGACCCGATACCCCATGTTGTTGCTGGCGCTGTGTGGACTATCTGGGACTCAGGGTGCCATCAACATGGAGCTAACGCAGGGAGTTATATCTGCACTGCTTGCCCATCACTGGTCTGACTGCGCCATCTTCCCCGTCCTTGGCAGAAAGACAGGTACATAAAGTATCATGTTCTACTAAGTTCATTATCACTGGAAAATCAGCAGAAATAATAAAATTTAGGCTCTCCTCATAATAATTGTCAGAGATTGATGTGGATAATGATCATTTCCACAGTCTCCAGATCTCAATATTCTCCCCTCCAATAATTGTGGCCGAGCACGTGACCAGTGTTCGGATTGAACTTTGGCAACATAATGTGCTAATGGTCAAACAAAAAGCTCTTGGAGCCCTCCGGTGGCCATTTTATCTCGTTATCGCCATATCTGTGTCGTCCTATCTTTTGAAATTACAATAGGTACAGGTTCCCTGAGCAGGCACTAAAGTATCTACGTCATATGAAGGTGGGCACTAAAAACCAGGGTAGACAATAGTCCTACAATGATAGATTTTTACTAGTGAATTAAAGAATCGAACATAAACCAAGATAGCGTACATGATTATCAGAGAAGATATCAACAAATCTGTAACGTAAGTCATCCAGGCAACTCATGTAAAAGAAAATAAGTACTCATAGCTCGAGAACAAGATCATAATACTTTCTTTCTTATAATAACATTTATATAACCATAAGCCAATACTAATGTCTTAATTACCATTATAGGCGAGTTGCATACGACTGTTTATGTTCGACGATAGTAGTGTGTTTGGACAGTTCTATATCCTCCACCTCCACATTCCTCCACACATGATGGCGGCGGTGCGATATCTCTCGAACCCATGGTTGGATTTTAAAAAATGAGGTTTTGTTGAACTCGGGCTAACACCCCCTTTCCAATGGACAACATATTTCAACCCCAAAAGTAAAACCTACCCCTACTAGGAGGTGGAAATTGTAATTTTTTTAGAGAATCTCTCTTTCTAATTGCAACATGTGAGAGTGTGAATGCTAATATGGAATGAAACGTTGTTCCACATAAAGTGCATGTGTTCGGTTGGAAAGCCACTATGAATTAACATGCTTGTTTTTTGTTTTTACACATGTCCACTCATAGCTTTTGTAAGAGGGCGGGCTTTTTAAAGATGGTGGCTGCAGTGTAACCTAACCTAACCCAACCCACGAGGGGTGATCAAAACGTTTTCCAAGTGGTGCTTGTCGATAGGCAAACTGATAAACAAAGAGGGTCTTGTCAGGCCTTGAGGCGAGAGCTCCTGTTATTGTTGACGAGCCCCTGTGAACGGGTCATTGTTGACGGGTCATTGTTGACGAGTCCCTGTGGACGGGTCATTGTTGACGAGTCATGGCTGACGGGTCATTGTGGACGAGTCCCTGTGGACGGGTCCCTGTTGGCAGGTCATTGTTGACGGGCCATTGTTGACGGGTCCTTGTCGACAAGTCCTTGTGGACGAGTCCCTGTTGATGGGTCCCTTTTGACTGATCCCTTTGGACCGATCCCTTTGGACTGGTCCCTAATGCTATGATGAAATTAAACGTTGTTCCACATGAAACGCAAGCGAAGAGCCGATCGCTACTATGAATTAACATGTTTGTTTTTTTGTTTTTACGCATTTGCACTTGGGGTTTTTGTAAGAGGGTGGGCTTTTTGAATACAGATTAATAGATGAGTTTTTTTTAAATTAACCAAAAGATCCAAAACTAATAGGTCATTAGCTTTTAATATCTCATGAATCAATAAGGCTAGGGACTTGTATGAGAGGTCGTTGGACTTGGGGTGACATTCTGTTTCTTAATGTATTATTCATTTTTGTCAAAAGAGCCTAACTGCACTTTTGTTAATATCTCGTTAACTAATAATCAGAGAGGGTCAAGTGAGGTGTCATGGGACTGAAGATGGTCAACCCTTTTCCATGACCAACGAATTTACCCAAAAGACCTAAAACAGCAAGGTCATTGACCTATGATTTTATAAACTAATAATCGGAGAGGGTCAAGTGAGGTGTCATAGGACTTAGAATGGTTATCCCTTTCCCATGACCAATGAATTTACTCCAAAAATCCAAAACAGTAAGGCCATTGACCTGAGATTTTATAAACTAATATGGGGTCGATAACCTAGATGTTAGACCCCTTAAAACATCAATTATCATTATTATTATTATTATTATTATTATTATAAACTAATAATCGGATATCAACATGTGAGGTTTCTTAGGACTTAGAATGATCAACCCTTTCCCATAGCCAATGAATTTACCCAAAATACCCAATATATCAAGGTCATCGACCCGAGATTTTATAAATTAATAATCAGATACGAACATGTGAGATGTTTAGAATGTGTGATGAAACATAGCTTGGTAGAGAAAGAATTAGTGTAGGCTACATGTATGGTGACTAACAAGTCTTTTACTATTGGAACTTGTTTTCAGATCAAACTGCAGTACAGAGAGAGTATAGGTTGCAGGTATGGGTTAATAAATGACAAACGGTGTACACAAACTCTGATTTATCGATTCAAGAATTAAGAGTAGACTACCTTTAATTGATTGGTTAAAGAGGATAGCTAAAACACAAAATAGTGATTACATTGTACTAAACCGAACCAAACCTCACCGAAAACAAGCCAAGGGTTTAAGTGTAAAACTTGTGGGTAAATGTGGTCATTGGTAATGTCAAAAAGGAAAGGGATAACGCTCTACCTATAGAGGGTAAGGTTTTTAAGTGTATTTTTTTTGAAATTTTGACAAGGGGCCTAACTATACTTTTGTTGATATTTCCTGAACCCATGATGGGATTTTGACCTGTGAGGTGTCGTTGGACATGGGCAGACACTCTCTTTTTGAATGTATTTTTGACATTTTAACAAAGGGCCTAACTCTACTTTTGTTAATATCTCGCGAACCAATAAGGCTAGGGACTTGTATGTGGGGTCCTAGCACTCGGGGTGACGCTCTGTTTTTGAATATATATTTAAAGTTTGTCAAAAGGGCCTAACTGCACTGTTGTTAATATCTCGATAACTAATAATGGGAGAGAGTCAAGTTAGGTGTTATAATACTTAGGATGGCCAACCCTTTCCCATGACGAACGAATTTACCCCAAATATTCAAAACAACAGGGTCATTGACCTGAGATTATATAAACTAATCATCGGATATCAACATGTAAGGTGTCATTAGACTTATAATGGTCAACCCTTTCCCATGGCCAATGAATTTACCTAAAATATCCAAAACATTAAGGTCATTGACCTGAGATTTTATAAATTAATAATTGGATACGGACATGTGAGATGTTTACCGTGAGTGATGAAACATAGCTAGGTAGAGAAAGAATTAGTGTAGGCTACATGTATGGTGACTGAGAAGTCTTTCACTATTGGAACTTGTTTTCAGATCAGACTGTAGTAAGAGTATAGGTTGCAGGCATGGGTTCATAAAAGACAAACGGAGTACACAAAATCTGATTTATTGATTCAAGAATTAAGAGTAGACTATCTTTAATTGATTGGTTAAAGAGGATAGCTAAAGAAACAAAATGGTGACTACATTGAACTAAACTGAACCAAGCTGAATCAAACCCAACCAAACCGAACCAAACCTAATCGAAAACAAGCCAAGGGTTTAAGTGTAAAACTTGTGGGTGAATGTGGTCATTGGTAATGACAAAAAGGAAAGGGATAACGCTCTACCTATAGAGGGTAAGGTAAAGCTAGAGCATGGTGCTAATCCACACACCCAAGTACATGAACCACACACAACTATCCTATGCAGTTTTTATGGGTTGACTGTTAAAACTAGCTCAGTGGTTACTGGGACAAGATGGTCGCTACACACAACATGCTTTAAATACCTGAGGCTAATAATCTATACACACACTCACACACACACTTGTTCTAAACTAAACTGTCTTGCTGGCAGAACTCACACAGTAGGTAAATGACAGAAATGCTTGGCTAACAGAAATACAATCATTTTCGGTTGTCTAATGTTACCAGCTAAACATTACGTGCTATAGTGGTGAGCACATGTGCCTCTTTCACTGCAGATCTTAATTCGATTTCTAGCTCTAAGGCCTAGAACGAATCAAACTAAGAAAAAAGGGTATGGTGACGCAGTGGTTAAACTGTTAACCTTTCACTAAGGTAGACTAGGGTTTGATTTTAGGTTTATATGCATGTCATAAACAAACAAATAAAAGCAGAGATAATGTTTAAAACTGATTACACTTGTCTGTTTTCAAATTATTACTTAGATTACAAATACAAACGTGGACTGGGTTTGACATACAGTTAATGCTTCCTATCACATACTAGACTGTAAGAAAGCCAAAGCAAGCAAAAGGCGTAGGTAAAGCTGTGGTAAAATCGTTATGTGTAGAGAAATACCTAACGGTTTTATGAACTGGCGAAGGTATGTCGCATAAACAGTGCAGGATACAATCCAGCAACCATAATTTTTATCTTGTGGACAAGAGAAAACATATATATAGAGAGAGATATATAGAAAGCTTGTGTGTGTGTGGGTAGCATTGGTTGTTTGACCAGAGAAAATACGGTGAGGTAGGGTGGGGAGAGGGAGAATTATAACTTATATATGAATGGAAAATAGATTTTTTTCAATCGTTTTGTTTTTCAAATGCAGTGGTAGATAGTCGTTATTTTGTAAAACATTCTTACTTGCAGTAGTAATAAGCCTCTATGGTTCCGCTAGCACACATAGATAGACTGTATTATTGCCATGGTCAAGCACTCACATTAAGATCATTTACAAAATCATAAAATGAAAAATAAAAAATCTTGTTTTGGAAATATCGTTTTTCAACATACACACAAAATAAATATATAAAAAATTTGTAAACAGCAAAATGGAAAATCCATGTTTCCATATAGACAAAATTTAAAAACCTTAAACGGACATTTAAGAAAATATATGCAAATGGGAAATTGACAAATAAGTAAATATGAAAATGGAAAAATCCATGTTTCCATATCATGAAATTGAAAAACAAACTGTCATTTAAAAAAATGCAAATGGAAAATTTACAAATTGCAATGTGTGAAATGTGAAATTGAACAAATGGCTATAATTTTTTTTTTTAAGAACATGGTGCTCTATGGTTGAGGTGTGAATCAAACCCTCTCTACTTATTTGGACCACTCGAGACTGAGTAGACTAGTTTTAGTTGTCATACCACTTTTAAAAGTTTGTGTTAAATCTAGGAATTGAACCCAAGAGCTTGTAGGGGAGATCCAAGGTTATAATATGTTAAACAGATAGCCTTGAATGTAGGGTGTGGTAATTATATAGAGATGAGACGTTTCTCTCGGGGCAGGGAGGCATGGAGATCTGCATCAAACCAGTCAAAAGACTGACGACTCAAACAACAACATGTAGAGCTCACCAAAATAATGTTGAGTAACGGTAAATGTTAGTCAACGAACAGTAATGCATTACTAAAACCCATGACACGATACCTATGAGCTTTTCTAAAATTATTTTAAAATGCCTTTAACCCTATATTAAACACCCAGTTCACAAGACTCATAACTGCAATGTTATGGTCAAACAAAACAAAATCTATATTTCAAAACAAACAAGTGGTTTAGTCAATGTATACTGGAAAAGTTTTATAAACACTCAAGTCCACAAAAATAATTAAATTAGGAACAGTCAGGTTGACCGAGTGGTTATGGTGTTTGACTTAAGTTCAAATTTTCTGTACAAGAAAGCAAGGGTTCGAATCCCTTACCTGATATAACTATTGCCTCAACATGGCTTGACCACACTGTATTATTGTGTACTCGGTACACAAACCATAGGTTTTACCGTAGGTTTTACTTTTGGGAAAGGGGGTGTTAGCCCGAGTTCAACAACACCACATTTTTTTAAATCCAACCATGGGTTCGAGAGATACCGCACCGCCGCCATCTTGTGTGGAGGAATGTGGAGGTGGAGGATATAGAACTGTCCAAAACACACTACTGACGATAATTATAACTTTATTATATGTTCTAATATAAATATTCATAAATATCGGTTGAGAGTCAGCCACTTGAATTTTGTGATAGGAGTGCGAGCGCTGGGTAGGATATCCCTGTCTTTCAAGCTCTCTGACCGACCGACGCATGCGTTCTGTGTGCTTCCAATGCCATATTATGCAGGCCATATGTTTACATCTGCCGTCCCTCACTAATATTGTCACCGGAGTCGTTTGAAGACAATACGCTGTGTAGGAATTAGAAAGGAAGCTTCAAGATTAACGTGACCGTCAATCTTGAGATCATGAGCCACGGGACCTCCGTTTTACGTGGAATCCGAACCACATGACATGGCATTTCACTTCGAAAATCTCACATGCATTGACCGGGAATCGAACCTGGGCCGCCTTGGTGAGAGGCATACAGCGAGACCGCTGAGCCACCGTGCCCCCGTAGGAATTAGAGTTGGTGATATTAAGGTACAGTGCTATTTCCTGTCTCATATTCGCCAGTTTATTTACGCGAACATATGGACGGTGCACTTTCCATGTCGGTAATTTATATAGAAACATGCTGTGTTTATGTCCGATATGTTAGATTTTGAGCGCATTCGCGAAGGTATCCTTACCTAATTGGTCAATGAATGAGCTCTGATTGGCTGGAGAAACTGTATCGTAATGGAAAACAGTGTTATAGACAATAATTATGATACAGTTTTCTGACACATATTGTTTACATTTCGACATCGGCGAACATAAAATAAACAAAGAAACAGATCTGTTACAAAATGTGTTAAATAAGAAAGACATGAAATATATAAGTAAGTCTTGATAAAAACAGCGCGGAATTTCTTCGCAAGCACGTGCCGAACTATCAGTTCTAACCTAGCTATTTCCACGTATATACACACATCAAAAAAAGTTTTGCATCACCTCGGTTCCAAGAGTTCCGGAACCTTTAAATACAAAGGGAATAGAGATCAACACAAACAACATTTCAGCTCGTTTTATTGCTCACGAGACCCACACATTGCATGTTGTACCATCATACAGCTAGACTTTCAGCATTTGTGGTCCAGATTGCAGTACACACCACTACCTCTAATACCCAGTAGCACGTCCTCTTGCATTGATGCATGCCTGTATTCGTCGTGGCATACTATCCACAAGTTCATCAAGACACTGTTGGTCCAAATTGTCCCACTCCTCAACGACAATTCGGCGTAAATCTCTCAGAGTGGTTGGTGGGTCAAGACGTCCATAAACAGCCCTTTTCAACATATCCCAGGCATGTTCGATAGGGTTCATGTCTGGCGAACATGCTGGCCACTGTAGTCGAGCGATGTCGTTATCTTGAAGGAACGCATTCACAAGATGTGCACGATGAGGTCGAGAATTGTCGTCCATGAAGACAAATGCCTCTCCAATATTCTGCCGATATGGTTGCACTATGGGTCGGAGGATGTCATTCAGGTATCGTAAAGCCGTTTCGGAGCCTTCCATGACCACCAGTGGCGTACGTCGGCCCCACATAATGCCACCCCAAAACATCAGGGAACCACCACCTTGCTGCACTCGCTGGACAGTGTGTCTAAGACGTTCAGCCTGACCAGGGTGCCTCCAAACACGTCTCCGACGATTGTCTGGTTGAAGGCATATGCGACACTCATCGGTGAAGAGAACGTGTTGCCAATTCCGTGGGGTCCATTCAGCATGTTGTTGGGCCCATCTGTACCGCGCTGCATGGTGTCGGGGTTGCAAAGCTGGACCTCGCCATGGACGTCGGGAGTGAAGTTGTGCATCATGCAGCCTATTGCGCACAGTTTGAGTTGAAACACGACGTCCTGTGGCTGAACGAAACGCATTATTCAACATGGTGGCATTGCTGTCAGGGTTCCTCCGAGCGGCAATCCGTAAGTAGCGGTCATCCACTACAGTAGTAGCCCTTGGGCGGCCTGAGCGAGGCCTGTCATCGACAGTTCCTGTATCTCTGTACCTCCTCCATGTCCGAACAACATCGCTTTGGTTCACTCTGAGACGCCTGGAAACTTCCCTTGTTGAGAGCCCTTCTTGACACAAAGTAACAATGCGGACGCGATCGAACTGCGGTATTGACCTTCTAGGCATGGTAGAACTACAGACAACATGAGCAGCGTACCTTCGTCCTGGTGGAATGACTGGAACTGATCGGCTGTCGTACCCCCTCCGTCTAATAGGCCCTGCTCATGCATGGTTGTTTACATCTTTGAGCAGTTTTAGTGACATCTATGAACAGTCAAAGGGACTGTATCTTGGATACAATATACACAGTCAACGTCTATATGCCGGAGATCTGGGAACCGAGGTGATGCAAAACTTTTTTTGATGTGTGTAGTTTCACATCCACATCTCTTCTATTCCACGCTGTTTTTATCAAGACTTACTAATATTTTTCATATTTTTCGTATTTAACACAAAAGTTTGGTGCTTTTCAGTCGGTCAACACGAATGTACCTAAAAGATTTGGGTAATACCCTAATCCTGAAAAATTTACATGAAATTAATCAATACACTAGGATGATCGCAACTGGTGTAAGAGTGAAGTTGTAGCTGCACGTAACTCCAGCGAGGAAGACATCCATCCTGTACTATTACAGTACAATCATAGTTGACTTTTACAACCATATAGTCACTCCAAATAGACAAACTCCGGATTTCTATCACCATTTTAGCATTTCACCCAACATCACATATACTACAATTAGCATACACCAACAGTTGCATTACCAATACTGCAACTAAATAATTGTACATATTGTAAATATTTTCACCTTTATTTTCAAACATAGATTTTATAGCCTAAGTTTAATGGATCTGATGATGATCGCTTGACGATCGAAACTGGTCGTGCTAGTGTATTTATTAATTTCATGTGATGTTTTTCTGGATTAGGGAATAACCCAACTCTTTTAGGTACATTCGTGTTGACCGACTGAAAAGCACCAAACTTTTGTTTACTAAGGCAACACTGAAAAATGGCTTCAAACCTCACATTGTTATTTAACACATTTTGTAACAGATCTATATTTTTTAAATTTTAATGTATGAGCTCTTGGACGAAGAATATTTTTAGAATTTTTGATAACAAATTTATATTAAGCATATGTTCTTGCACCTTTTCATGTCCTAAATTACGCTGAGCTAGGTCACAATTTGCCTGATTTTCAAAGTGAAATGTCATGTCCTGTGGTTCAGATTCCACGTAAAAAGGAGGTCCTGTGGCTACGGTCCCGAGATTAACGGTCACGTAGAACTACAATCTTCCTTTTCCAATGTGCCTGAAACCGGTACGATATTAAAGTACAATACAAATTGACATATCATACTAATATATAAAAATTAGATGGTGTGTGTCTGTCTTAAACTCAATCACGCAAGAACCACTGGTCCGCTTTAAATGAAATTTTGCATGGATTTAGCTGATTTACCAGGTATGCTGTCCCCGGATCGTGCAAACGTCCGTGACATAATGACGAGCTGATGGTAACGAACGAACGCTAGTCCAGAGAGACAACAAAACTGATGATGTTTGAATAACGCGCTCGGAGGATAGAGTGTCGAGGGAAGCATATAGACACAGGAGTGAGTTACGCGGAGGCGTGACGTGGAAGCTTGCCTACGTCATGAGTTGAAACTTTTATAAATTTTACTCAAGGAGACGGATTAGCGACTTAAAAAGTAGCACAGTTTTCTGGCACAGAAAAGAGAAGAATTTTAAGCTATTGAGCAGAAGAATCCGTACACCAGGAGCCGAAATCTGGAAATGGAACTTTCGAGAAGGATTGCTGGCTGACCTATATAAAGAGCCAGGTTTTCAAGACAGTCAAGTCATTCCTAGCAAGCAACTGCTTGGGAGGAACTCGCCGCTACGCTTCATAACAGTGAATACTACGTCATACTACACGCCGAAGGAACTTTGCCACCAAGTAAGCCATGTGGGATGGGGATAGGTGTGACGTGGTACCAACGAAGTTGAAATGGATTGCAGATAACCATGGAAGACGCTATGGGTATAGCGTTTACTGAAGGACACGCATCGCCAGCACAGCAAGAATGAAGTAAGAGCAATTTCATGTACTATCAACTAGCTTAGTAGAGCATTTTGAGAATCCTCTTTACTCAGTCATTTTAAGAAATCGACACCACCGTTTATTTTGATTATCATATTTGTCCAGGATGGCAAATAGAGCGACATGAAAATCTGACAATTTATTTTGCCGTATTTTCTATTTCGTTCAGACTACAGTCATGTTCATGCTTTCTGCAACATGAAAGATATAAAAAAAATTCCAAAGGATAGGAAGAATCTTAGTAAATTCTTATGAGAGATTTAAGTTACATCTTGGATTATTTAAATAATGTAATTTTATAAAAAAAAAACATAAAAATAAAACAAAGATAATAATATCCAATGTGAATAGAATAATTTCATAATGTTATTGATTGAATCACTATTTAACGTTGTAAAAGATAATTTGGTAATAGCACCATTAACTAAAACTAAATAAAGTTAAATGATTACCGCATTAAATAATACTACATTAATAATAATAATAAAGTATTATAGATAATACGCGACAAGGAGTTAGATAATTGTTTAGGAGTGAAACAGGGCATTAATAATCCTTATGAAGAAATAGGAAAGCATTATTAAATAAACTTTTTTTTGCCATTTTTCCATTGATAATAATAATAACTTGTGAAGGAATTTATTAAAATTGAAGATTTTAAATGCGATAACTTTTGTTTATTGTGAAATAGAAGTTGAAATTTATAAACAGGTAGAATGAGTTGGTAAATGAAGGTGAAATATAATCAATTTCGAGCTCAGAAAAATTTTCCAAGGAAAAAAAACAATAAACGAATAACAAAGGAAAACAATATGGCAGGTACTTATATGTATAAATCTAGGGCAGAATTTATGAAAAAGGGAAGGCCAGGAAATGTTGACCATAATGAAAACACCTTTTCTTATAAAAATAAAATTTGGGAAAACGCAGAGTGGTAAGACAGGATATTACAAAGAGAAAAATATATAAAAGAGTTTGGTGGTTGAAAAAATATAATAGATGAAGTCAAGTATAATTGTTTAGTGTGTGAATATAATTGTCAACACTTAAGTCTGGTGAGGAGGCCAGATGGGTCGTCCATGAGGGCTTTGAGTCCCATTTGTCTTGCGCACACAGGGATATGCATGTGTGTCATGTGAACGTTTATGAAGAGCATTTGGGCTCTGAATTGTAAAAGAAGGGTAAGGCATTATTAGACCGCCCCATATTTCTAGTCTAATCATACTAAGTCTGTCAGTTTCAAAAATATTTTTTTTTTGTCAGGATCAACTTCAATTTTCCAAACCTGATGCCTAAATATTTGAACAGTATTTATTTAGATTTTGAGGGACCTGCCCTAAGAAAAAAAAATATAAAAATAAATAGTTGAAAAATGCAAAGATTAACAAGTTAATTATTAAATGTCTATATTTTGTGCTTTGAGTATTGATAAAAATATTTTTTCTTTTGATATGAGCACTTAATATTCACCCGATAAAAAGTGAAACCCTGTTATAAATAAAATTCTAAGAGAATTATTGAAATATTAAAAAATAATAATAAAAAATTCAGAAAATTTTATAATTTAAATTTTTGTGAAACTTTGCACAGATTTTCTAAGTGAGAAGATGTTGTGGCAAGAAACTCAGTCAACTGAGAATAAATTCCAACAATTGTGTTGTTAATAACAAATAAATGTCAATTATGAATAATAAATTTCGAATGATGAAATTCCTATTTTTGAACATTGTTCATTTCGAACAAAGAGACTTATAGATAAATGAGATATAATTCAATTTTCAATTTGATGATTTTTTTTTTTTTTTAATTGTTGAAACAAAGTTTTTGAAAATAATGACCGTATTATCATCCGACTTTGTTGAGCTGAATCTTAATATGGGGTTCATAAGACATAGTTAGCAATGAATCAACAGGATAATAATTAAAAAATATATATATACCTATTGTTGTTGTTTTTTTTTTTTTGAAAAGAGAAAAAAATGAAAAGTGTATAAATATTTTCGTTGAATGTCTTCAACGAACGACGAATCTTCGTAATGTGCAACGAGATATGTAAATAGGATGAATCACTCGGACTCTTTAATGAAAGTGGTTATCTAGTGTAAATATGTAAAAAAATGTTTTTTTTATTTTGATATCAGATAGACTTTGATTTCTGAGTATCAATTTTTGCGAACTGGTGAATGATAGGAAGGTTGATTTTTTGAATGATTGTGTTTTTTGTTTGTGTTTTGAAATTTTTTGCCAGTCAAAGTCAATTTTAATTATCAATAAATTGAGATATTTCAAGAAAGTGTGTGTTTCCAAAAATAATTTCACTCCTTACCTACTTGAGAATTACCGAAATCAGGGATGCCAGATAGACCAAATTATTTGCCTAGATAGACCCTGAGATAGATTTTCTCGTGCTTATCTGATTTCGGTATTTTTCAAAATGTGGTCATTTGGATCCTGATCCAAACGGGCACAATACATATAGGCTACTTTTGATTTCGATATTTTGCACTATTTAAAAATGGCGTTTTTTTTTATATTTCCATTTTAAATAAAAAGAGAACGCTAAGAAATAGCAAACTTTTGATGGCATATACGAGCTTTAAAATTTAATTTTCTATCCGAAAGGTCCTTATCACTTTTCGTGTATCTCCAACGGTTAGCGAGTAAAACCTAAATATGTGCTATAAAACACGTTCAACGCCGAGCGATGATAGTCTATGTTAGTCTCTACATGAAATGTTTTATTTATAGAGGTAGTTTGTGGGGTCCGAAACTAGACGTGATTTTGAGTCTAATTTTATACTCTTTGTGCCGGTTATTGTATGTGAGTATTTGGATCATTACGCTCTTTCACAATGTTATAGTGCTTTCTACATTGCACGGAATGCTTTCATCCTTTTTATCGATTTGTTTTTTTGTTAACTGAATATTTCTGTTGGCCAATATTTATCTGCTTTTTGTCGTTTTTTACCATGATCAGAAAACCAAATTCACAGACTAATGTGTCGAAGACTAACGACTGTATCATTATTTCATTTAGTGCTCATATTAATCTTACTGCAGAACTGGGCAAACTTATTTCAATAAAGTTGGTATTTTGCCTTTCACGGCCAATGAAACCCCGCACAAAACACGGCGTAAACCTAGAAAAGTTGCTGAGTTTTAATTGTTTGGCCCTGAAATTCAATATACAATAATTTTGGGAGCTTTTATAGGGAGGTGAAAGACTGTTTTAGCGTTTAGCTCTCGCAGTTAAGTAGTGGAGGTGTTCTAAATAAGAATTGAGGTATCGCACAGTTTGCTACTCCTTTGGTAGTGCACAAATAAACCACAAGAGCTCGCAGATGGACCATCTCGGAGTACTAGGCGTAATCTCGTAACAGACGACATAAACTTAGAAAATTTATCAGTGATTAAAACTGATTTTGTTATTATTACTTGGGATGATTGAAGTTTGTTTCGTTACTGTTACTCCTTATCATCACATGAAACGTAGTTTCCGCAATATTACTTACTGCGGATATGATAATTTCTACCAAGTTTGATGTATTTTTAGCATAATGTTTATATGCATAAATATAGTATGAAGACGTTAAACAATAGGTGTTCAATATTTAAGAAAGGTTATTTAACTTTTACTAAATAAAACTGATATTTATTTCCAATATATACACTTGCCTACCAACAAAGCGGAGGCAGACACGCTTTTCTCGGGGTACACCGGTTTTCCCTGTCACAATTTGATTCCAGCAACAATCTCCAATATCATTTCCTTTCATCTGTCATTCATTCAATCATAGCCCCAGGGGACTGAAAGAAGGCTGTGGATTTTTTCACTTTCCTACCTCTGATTAATAATTGGATGAGTGAAAATGCATGTAGTCTACAAATGTAGTTGGTAACATGAAAATAACATAAGTAGTGGAGTACTAGGAGTTCTGCCCCACTTCAAAACCCCCCTTGCTCTACTACTAAGCCTCAGCCATGTTAAATATCTCTTGAACGCATGGTCCGATTTTGACAAATGAGGTATTGTTGGACTCGGGCTGACGTCCTCTTTGCTATGGACCACTCATTATATTTTTCAAAATTTTTTTGAAAATTTTTGTTTTCGAAAATAGGCGATAGTTTGAAAACCAAACAGGATAGAACGTTGTGCCATGGCTCAAACGAACAGTCTTTATGACCTTTATTTTTTGTAATAAAAAATTTTTATTTTTTATATTTTTTTGAAAACACTCGAATTTTGAAAATCCTATATTTTGGAAACTAGGAACTCTACAAAAAAAATTGTTTAACGTAAATCAATGGTCCCTACCCCCTCTACCCCCAAAATAAATTTAAAGTCTCTAGAATGAAAACCTGCAGTAGTGTGGTAAGGACAGAGCTGCTTATAAAAGCAAGTGGTGAGCCCCTGCGACCTTGGAATGGAAGGAGCCATGCTAGGAGGGCGTGCTTGGATTCGTTTTTTTCGTCTCGTCGTGCTCTTTACGGGAATGTCGGTGTCGAAAAGGTGAAAATCTGGAAACACAGTCTTTTTGGGGTAAAAACGTGATTTTAGACTTTTTGCTATATCTCGCGAACCAATCATGCTAGAGGCATGTTCGACAGGTCCAAGGACTCGGGGTAACGTCCTCTCTGCTATGGACCACTCGTTATAATTTTTAATAAAATTGGAAACTCGGTTTTGGGGTAAACACGTGTTTTTTGTGATTTTGTCGATATCTCACGAAGCAATAACGCTAGAGGCATGTACGACGGGTCCAAGGATTCGGACAGACGTCCTCTTTGCTATGAACTACTCGTTGTAATTTTAAAAAAATTGGGAAACGCGATTTTGGGGGTAAACACGTGTTTTTTGTGATTTTTGCCGATATCTCACGAACCAATAACGCTAGAGACATGTACGAGGTGTCCTAGGACTCGGGCTAACGCCCCCTTTCAAATGTGGTAGATATTTTTTTTCAAAAAATAATTCACATGGGTCTAACGCCATACATGT
Source organism: Meconema thalassinum (assembly GCA_946902985.2). Classification (NCBI taxonomy): domain Eukaryota; kingdom Metazoa; phylum Arthropoda; class Insecta; order Orthoptera; family Tettigoniidae; genus Meconema; species Meconema thalassinum. The sequence goes on along the minus strand of OX336394.1, from coordinate 425,585,259 downwards.
TGAAAAAACGTTTTCTTTTTCTTTGCCTGTTTATAATGTCCATGAAGCGTGGCGGTTGAGAGAGAGACGATACGGCTGGGTGTGTGTGTGTGTGTGTGTCGCTGACCACGGTGGCTGTGTTCAATAGATCAATCGCTATTTCGACGGGTCGGTTTATGACAGAGCGAGGGTGCGTTTTTTTTCACACATTTTACCTTTAACGTGTAAACGGTGATGAGAACTTGATTCTATGTTGGTCGAAGCGAGTAGAGAAAACAAACTTGCAGACGAGCAAGAGGTGAATATCAATTGAGCTTATTGGAAGGCGTTGATCTGACTTGACAACAGGTGCAATGGAAAAAAATGACCATGACGCTTGAAGGTGAAATAATCTGACCATCGTGGTGGCAGGGAAGTGCGAAAGGCGTGCACACATGTGAAACCACAGGCACGCTAAACCAGTGACATCCTGTCTTGCTTCGTACGTGACAAAATGCAAGTCCATGTGACATTTGATCTACCGCAGGTGTTCGTCTGAGACGTTATCTGTCCACGTGCGCGATAACTGTTAACAAGTGACATCCTGTTTTGCTGCGTACGTGACAAAATGCAAGTTCATGTGAAATTTGATTCGCCACAGGTGTTCGCCTGGGACGTTAGCTGTCCACGTGACCGATAACAGAATGTTCAAAGCGTGGGAAAAAATGATTATACATGCAACGTAGCATATATAAAGACATGTCGTTATCATTTCCACTCTCACTTGGGTGGACTACCTTTCAACACACTGCGTTGCATGAAACCCCTGGTCTTGTTTAACAGTTTTGGTGTTGGTGGAAAATACTTAACCGTGTTGTGGGGTAGGTATTTATTTATATACTTATTCATTTATACATTTATTGATTAATATATATGTATATTTACAAGCAATTATTTATTGATTAAGTAATTAATGATTTTATTTATTTGTTTGCAGATAACCGGCATACCTTACATGTCTGAGGGAGAAGAAACCATTGCACTTTTGAGCCCACTAAAAGGGAAGAGTAACAAGTCACTGCAAGTAAAGGTGAGATGATTTTTTTAAACTAACTTGTTTCATTTTTTGTTTTATGTTTTATTTCATGAAATGTATGTATTAACCTGAATTTAGGTATTTATAGCGGTTTATTTTATTTATTTTTAGAAACTTGGAAAGAATAGCCTTACTGCCGTAGCAGTCGCTGAAAAAAAAAAAACAGAAACGCACTAAAGCGAAACCACTGCCAAAGAGTGAACTGTTTAAAACTCAGGTAAGTCCAACTTAAAAATGCTATTCCATTTTACCACTACTGAAAACTCGTAGACAAAAAAAAAATCATTACCTGTACATGACTGGGACAATGATTGCTTTCTTGATTAATGGCTATGTTGTTGTTGTTGACTGGGAAAAGTACAAGGCCATGTTGGATTTTCTAAAAATAAAAATAATAAATTTAATTTATGGGTGGTTCCCTATGGACTCAACGAATATCCACAGGTTTGAACATGATAATGTGAACAAAATGACATGACATTCATTTTTGTTTATATATTGGTTAAAGGGAGGGTGGGGGAATGTAAATGACTGTAGCTTTATAAAAAAGAAAATAAGTGCATGGGTTACTGTTAGTGCCAACATACAGTTTATTTTTAATGGTGTTTTGATATATTAATGTCAATTAACGTTAACGTTTTATTTACAAGTATTGATTGATTGATTGATTGAGTGATGGGTTATTTTGTTTGCTTTTAGGTGTCGTCATGTGCCATTAACGTAATGAACAGACAGTGAACAAGCATGCATTATGCTTTAAAGTACTCTGTGCAATGTTAATAACTTACAATAAGAAAAAGTTTTATTATAACACATGGCGTTAGTACCAAATACAACAAGTGAGCAAGTTGGTTTACCACGTGGGTTGAATTTAAAATCAGAACATGATCGATGGTTAACATTTGAATCCTGGCCTGTAGGCTTTTTGTCGACGCATGAACTTGCAAAAGCCGTTTTTTTTTACTTGAACCGAGAAGATGTGGTGCGCTGTGTGTTTTGTCGTATTGAACTTTCACACTGGGAAGAAGGGGATGATCCCTTTAGAGACCATTTGCGATGGTCTCCTCACTGTCCTTACATGCTTGGAAAGCAAGTGGGTAACCTACCCGTGCATTCATTTTACCGAACCACAAGGCCTTTGGCCGCTACTTACGTTGCTGAATCACAAATAAATAATAATAATGATGTATTACCAGCCAACGGTAGTGTCGATATATGTGGTCCATATGCCATAGACAGTGTTGAATTGGCGTGTGCTTTTGAAAAATTGGGAGTTTGCAAGACTAAAGCACTAGCACACTCAGAGTACAGCTCTGTTGAAAAACGTTTCGAATCTTATAAAAATGTTTGGCCATTAATATTAAAACACCCTACCAAACAGCTAAGTGAAGCTGGATTTTTTTATACTGGTGAAGGGGATAAAACAATATGTTTTTATTGTGGATTTGCTTTAAAGGATTGGCAAATGACTGATGACCCTTTTGTGCAACATGCTCGTTGGTTACCAAACTGTAAATACATGGTGTTGCTTAAAGGTCAGGAATTTGTGAACACTATTCGTAAAGAAAAAGTGATTGCAGCACAAGACATAAAAGTGCCTTTAGAGTTAGAGCACGCGGAGCAAATACATAAGGCTGAAAGAAAAGACTTGTGTTACGAACAGATACAAAAGTGTGACCAACAATTATGTAAAATTTGTTATCAAGATGAACTAGGTGTTGTATTTTTACCCTGTGGACACATGATAGCCTGTGTCAAGTGTGCATTAGAACTTAACACTTGTGCTATATGCAGAAAAGTAGTATCTGCTACAGTTAGGGCATTTCTTGCATAACTAGTATAATTTATTCACCATGCATAGTGCAAAATCCCTAATTGCACAATATTATTAAAGCTGTTTTAGAGTGTAATAGATATGCTTTTGTTTTGTTTATAGACTACTACAATGAATGTTTTGAATGCTGTGGGACAATCATGTGGCTTAGAGACAAAGAAGCTCAGCGAATTGCCAACGCATATTCCATTCCGCATTATCAAGATTCGGAAATTGAAAACAGCATATGGTGATCGTGTACTTTGTGTATGTGAAAACTTTGAGACATTTCTGCCTATACGGTTTAATGATATGTCGGAGAGTGTTTTTGATGAAGTCAATAATGCTGTACAACCTGTACACTTAATTTATGAAGGTTTTAAAAACAATAGGTGCATGGTTCGTTTTAATTAAATAAATAAATAATGTGAAATAATAATGGAAATATAAGTAATGACAATATACTGAAAAAGAAAGAAAATATGTGTATAGAATAGTAATGTTTTAGTGTTTAGTGTTGTCTTTAAAAATATTATGATGAAACCAAAAAAAATGTATATAAAGTTTGTAAATAAATGCAAAATGATGTTACAATGCTGTTTTATTTTATACAAAGTTAATATATTTAACATTGCAGAGTATACATGATTATGACAATAAATGCACACTGAATACAAGCCTTTCTCACTTTACAATAGTCTGTTATAGTTTTAAACACAAGGCTTGTTGTAGATCATTTTCTAGCAATGTCCATTCAATGTTGTTTTCGAAAAGTGGGGAAGCCACAATGGTTGTATTGACATAAAAACCTTATGGTTATTACTATTTAGTCACTTTGATCCCCTTGCAGATCAACAACAGATGACCTAGTTGTTCCACTCTTTAAAACGACAACAACAACACTACCTCTTGCATAGTTTGTGATGTTGATGAGTCTTGCGATGTGGAAGATGGATTAAAAATAACTTTGAGAACAGGGGTTAAACGTTGATCATTAAACAATGCACTATTTTGAGTAGCAATATGGTTTTCTTGATTTTTTGTCGACGGCAACTGTGTTTCATGCGGTACACTACATTGATGATCACTGACACTTAAAACCTCACTATTTTTACTTTTTAGGTCACCACGACAATGTTTGGAACGTTGCTTTGAACAACGCCAAATAACAGTTCCATTTTTATTGGTTCGTTTCACAATATATGAATATCCTTTATAGTATGCGTAAGGCTTACCATACCTAGTCACTGATACTTCCATATCAACTGTCGAGCATAGACTAAGCTCTAGTAAAGTCAACTTGGTAATAAGAATACTAGTTTAATGTGAGAGCAAATATGGATCCAAAGAGTTCAGGTAAAAGTGAAAGCAAATAAGCAAATATTAGAAACAAGAGTTGGGGTGAAAGTGGTCGCAAAGTGGTAGACCCATTACACAATAATTTCAGCACGACGAAGCTCTTGTTCAATTCCTTTGATTTCCCAATCGTGACCAGTATGGCCAGATTGACGTGAGGCATGCAACAACTGTAGCCGCTGGACGAGCTTATTGGGATTGTGCCAGTATACAAATTTAACAAATGGATTTTTAGGTGTAAACAAAGCATTACCATTATCATGATCATTATCATCATCGTCATTATCATCATCATGATCACCATTATCATCATGACCATCATCACTGTTACTATATAGTCCTTTTTGATCCTCTTGCAATACCACTTTATTTATAGTCTGAGTTGATTTTGACAGTGTTGAAGGTTTCTTGGACGTTGACAACTGTCCTAACATGACGTTTTGAGGACATGATAAGTCCTTTTGAACAAACACTGTACTATCTTTAGCCGCAATATCGTTTTCTTGAACTTGCTTTTTAGCATTTTGATAATTGTTTGTAAACAGTAAGCGTGGTTCGTTTCGAGCACTACATTGATGAACACTCACACTTAAAACCTTTCCATTTTTACTTTTCAGATTGCCTCGACATTTTGTTGACCTCTCTTTTGAGCATCGCCAGAATATTATTCCATTCACATTCTGGCGATTATAGTTATAGGAGTAGCCTTGATAGAGTGCACGTAGCCTACCTTTGTTGGTTGTAATAAGTTCCATAGTAGTAACTGACCTGTCAGTACGATGTTCACACTACAAAGGTTACAACTGTTTTGCTGATGGAGTGACCTACTATAAGCTTATATAAATGGCTTATGTGTTGGCTTATGTGTTGGCTTTTTGTGTTGGCTTTTTGTGTTGGCTTTTCATGTTGGCTTTTCGTGTTGGCTTATGTGTTGGCTTTTTGTGTTGGCTTTTTGTGTTGGCTTTTCGTGTTGGCTTTTGTGTTGGCTTATGTGTTGGCTTTTTGTGTTGGCTTTTTGTGTTGGCTTTTCATGTTGGCTTTTCGTGTTGGCTTTTCGTGTTGGCTTTTTGTGTTGGCTTTTCGTGTTGGCATTTCGTGTTGGCTTTTGTGTTGGCTTTTCGTGTTGGCTTTTTGTGTTGGCTTTTCGTGTTGGCATTTCGTGTTGGCTTTTCGTGTTGGCTTTTTTTGTATTGGCCTTTCGTGTTGGCTTTTTGTATTGGCTTTTCGTGTTGGCTTTTTGTGTTGGCTTTAGTATTGGCTTTTGTATTGGCTTATTTGACAAGTTATTTGTGTCAATGTATTTAGTGGATTTTTTCTTGGTGTTGGAAAGTAGTTGAAAGAGAGGGAATATTTAAAGACTTAACCTCAGCTCACTAACCTAACATAACCTAACCTAACCTTTCAACTCTCAGATGTTAATTAAATTCTGTGCATAGTCGAGTTGGAGCCCAAGACCTCAGGGGTAAAAAAACAATTATTTTTGACGACTTATTTTGGTAACTTATTTTAATGGCTAACCTAACTTTGCCTAACCTAACCTAACCTAACCTCAGCTCACTTTGGATATTACTAGTAAGTGTTCATATCCTCTGCTAGGTAGCATGCTAGTAGTACAGGTAGTGCTCATATTTACCGCTAGATAGCAGAAACATACTTTGCATGTTGCATGTGACACTTGTGAAGTTTAACCACATGCAAGACGTGCTTGTATAAGTTCTCTATTTAAACTCAATATACAATTAACCACTAAATGTTCAGAACTAACATGTATAGCCATGTTTAGGGTATATAGGAGACCCTTAGCAAGAAAGGCTGTCTAACCCACGAGTGTACAGCCTTGTCATACGCAGTAAGCCCCTGTTGGCAGAAAACAACAACAACAACAATTTGAGAAAGCCAACAGGGGCTTACTGCGTATGACAAGGCTGTACACTCGTGGGTTAGACAGCCTTTCTTGCTAAGGGTCTCCTATATACCCTAAACATGGCTATACATGTTAGTTCTGAACATTTAGTGGTTAATTGTATATTGAGTTTAAATAGAGAACTTATACAAGCACGTCTTGCATGTGGTTAAACTTCACAAGTGTCACATGCAACATGCAAAGTATGTTTCTGCTATCTAGCGGTAAATATGAGCACTACCTGTACTACTAGCATGCTACCTAGCAGAGGATATGAACACTTACTAGTAATATCCAAAGTGAGCTGAGGTTAGGTTAGGTTAGGTTAGGTTAGGCAAAGTTAGGTTAGCCATTAAAATAAGTTACCAAAATAAGTCGTCAAAAATAATTGTTTTTTTACCCCTGAGGTCTTGGGCTCCAACTCGACTATGCACAGAATTTAATTAACATCTGAGAGTTGAAAGGTTAGGTTAGGTTATGTTAGGTTAGTGAGCTGAGGTTAAGTCTTTAAATATTCCCTCTCTTTCAACTACTTTCCAACACCAAGAAAAAATCCACTAAATACATTGACACAAATAACTTGTCAAATAAGCCAATACAAAAGCCAATACTAAAGCCAACACAAAAAGCCAACACGAAAAGCCAATACAAAAAGCCAACACGAAAGGCCAATACAAAAAAAGCCAACACGAAAAGCCAACACGAAATGCCAACACGAAAAGCCAACACAAAAAGCCAACACGAAAAGCCAACACAAAAGCCAACACGAAATGCCAACACGAAAAGCCAACACAAAAAGCCAACACGAAAAGCCAACACGAAAAGCCAACATGAAAAGCCAACACAAAAAGCCAACACAAAAAGCCAACACATAAGCCAACACAAAAGCCAACACGAAAAGCCAACACAAAAAGCCAACACAAAAAGCCAACACATAAGCCAACACGAAAAGCCAACATGAAAAGCCAACACAAAAAGCCAACACAAAAAGCCAACACATAAGCCAACACATAAGCCATTTATATAAGCTTATAGTAGGTCACTCCATCAGCAAAACAGTTGTAACCTTTGTAGTGTGAACATCGTACTGACAGGTCAGTTACTACTATGGAACTTATTACAACCAACAAAGGTAGGCTACGTGCACTCTATCAAGGCTACTCCTATAACTATAATCGCCAGAATGTGAATGGAATAATATTCTGGCGATGCTCAAAAGAGAGGTCAACAAAATGTCGAGGCAATCTGAAAAGTAAAAATGGAAAGGTTTTAAGTGTGAGTGTTCATCAATGTAGTGCTCGAAACGAACCACGCTTACTGTTTACAAACAATTATCAAAATGCTAAAAAGCAAGTTCAAGAAAACGATATTGCGGCTAAAGATAGTACAGTGTTTGTTCAAAAGGACTTATCATGTCCTCAAAACGTCATGTTAGGACAGTTGTCAACGTCCAAGAAACCTTCAACACTGTCAAAATCAACTCAGACTATAAATAAAGTGGTATTGCAAGAGGATCAAAAAGGACTATATAGTAACAGTGATGATGGTCATGATGATAATGGTGATCATGATGATGATAATGACGATGATGATAATGATCATGATAATGGTAATGCTTTGTTTACACCTAAAAATCCATTTGTTAAATTTGTATACTGGCACAATCCCAATAAGCTCGTCCAGCGGCTACAGTTGTTGCATGCCTCACGTCAATCTGGCCATACTGGTCACGATTGGGAAATCAAAGGAATTGAACAAGAGCTTCGTCGTGCTGAAATTATTGTGTAATGGGTCTACCACTTTGCGACCACTTTCACCCCAACTCTTGTTTCTAATATTTGCTTATTTGCTTTCACTTTTACCTGAACTCTTTGGATCCATATTTGCTCTCACATTAAACTAGTATTCTTATTACCAAGTTGACTTTACTAGAGCTTAGTCTATGCTCGACAGTTGATATGGAAGTATCAGTGACTAGGTATGGTAAGCCTTACGCATACTATAAAGGATATTCATATATTGTGAAACGAACCAATAAAAATGGAACTGTTATTTGGCGTTGTTCAAAGCAACGTTCCAAACATTGTCGTGGTGACCTAAAAAGTAAAAATAGTGAGGTTTTAAGTGTCAGTGATCATCAATGTAGTGTACCGCATGAAACACAGTTGCCGTCGACAAAAAATCAAGAAAACCATATTGCTACTCAAAATAGTGCATTGTTTAATGATCAACGTTTAACCCCTGTTCTCAAAGTTATTTTTAATCCATCTTCCACATCGCAAGACTCATCAACATCACAAACTATGCAAGAGGTAGTGTTGTTGTTGTCGTTTTAAAGAGTGGAACAACTAGGTCATCTGTTGTTGATCTGCAAGGGGATCAAAGTGACTAAATAGTAATAACCATAAGGTTTTTATGTCAATACAACCATTGTGGCTTCCCCACTTTTCGAAAACAACATTGAATGGACATTGCTAGAAAATGATCTACAACAAGCCTTGTGTTTAAAACTATAACAGACTATTGTAAAGTGAGAAAGGCTTGTATTCAGTGTGCATTTATTGTCATAATCATGTATACTCTGCAATGTTAAATATATTAACTTTGTATAAAATAAAACAGCATTGTAACATCATTTTGCATTTATTTACAAACTTTATATACATTTTTTTTTGGTTTCATCATAATATTTTTAAAGACAACACTAAACACTAAAACATTACTATTCTATACACATATTTTCTTTCTTTTTCAGTATATTGTCATTACTTATATTTCCATTATTATTTCACATTATTTATTTATTTAATTAAAACGAACCATGCACCTATTGTTTTTAAAACCTTCATAAATTAAGTGTACAGGTTGTACAGCATTATTGACTTCATCAAAAACACTCTCCGACATATCATTAAACCGTATAGGCAGAAATGTCTCAAAGTTTTCACATACACAAAGTACACGATCACCATATGCTGTTTTCAATTTCCGAATCTTGATAATGCGGAATGGAATATGCGTTGGCAATTCGCTGAGCTTCTTTGTCTCTAAGCCACATGATTGTCCCACAGCATTCAAAACATTCATTGTAGTAGTCTATAAACAAAACAAAAGCATATCTATTACACTCTAAAACAGCTTTAATAATATTGTGCAATTAGGGATTTTGCACTATGCATGGTGAATAAATTATACTAGTTATGCAAGAAATGCCCTAACTGTAGCAGATACTACTTTTCTGCATATAGCACAAGTGTTAAGTTCTAATGCACACTTGACACAGGCTATCATGTGTCCACAGGGTAAAAATACAACACCTAGTTCATCTTGATAACAAATTTTACATAATTGTTGGTCACACTTTTGTATCTGTTCGTAACACAAGTCTTTTCTTTCAGCCTTATGTATTTGCTCCGCGTGCTCTAACTCTAAAGGCACTTTTATGTCTTGTGCTGCAATCACTTTTTCTTTACGAATAGTGTTCACAAATTCCTGACCTTTAAGCAACACCATGTATTTACAGTTTGGTAACCAACGAGCATGTTGCACAAAAGGGTCATCAGTCATTTGCCAATCCTTTAAAGCAAATCCACAATAAAAACATATTGTTTTATCCCCTTCACCAGTATAAAAAAATCCAGCTTCACTTAGCTGTTTGGTAGGGTGTTTTAATATTAATGGCCAAACATTTTTATAAGATTCGAAACGTTTTTCAACAGAGCTGTACTCTGAGTGTGCTAGTGCTTTAGTCTTGCAAACTCCCAATTTTTCAAAAGCACACGCCAATTCAACACTGTCTATGGCATATGGACCACATATATCGACACTACCGTTGGCTGGTAATACATCATTATTATTATTTATTTGTGATTCAGCAACGTAAGTAGCGGCCAAAGGCCTTGTGGTTCGGTAAAATGAATGCACGGGTAGGTTACCCACTTGCTTTCCAAGCATGTAAGGACAGTGAGGAGACCATCGCAAATGGTCTCTAAAGGGATCATCCCCTTCTTCCCAGTGTGAAAGTTCAATACGACAAAACACACAGCGCACCACATCTTCTCGGTTCAAGTAAAAAAAAACGGCTTTTGCAAGTTCATGCGTCGACAAAAAGCCTACAGGCCAGGATTCAAATGTTAACCATCGATCATGTTCTGATTTTAAATTCAACCCACGTGGTAAACCAACTTGCTCACTTGTTGTATTTGGTACTAACGCCATGTGTTATAATAAAACTTTTTCTTATTGTAAGTTATTAACATTGCACAGAGTACTTTAAAGCATAATGCATGCTTGTTCACTGTCTGTTCATTACGTTAATGGCACATGACGACACCTAAAAGCAAACAAAATAACCCATCACTCAATCAATCAATCAATCAATACTTGTAAATAAAACGTTAACGTTAATTGACATTAATATATCAAAACACCATTAAAAATAAACTGTATGTTGGCACTAACAGTAACCCATGCACTTATTTTCTTTTTTATAAAGCTACAGTCATTTACATTCCCCCACCCTCCCTTTAACCAATATATAAACAAAAATGAATGTCATGTCATTTTGTTCACATTATCATGTTCAAACCTGTGGATATTCGTTGAGTCCATAGGGAACCACCCATAAATTAAATTTATTATTTTTATTTTTAGAAAATCCAACATGGCCTTGTACTTTTCCCAGTCAACAACAACAACATAGCCATTAATCAAGAAAGCAATCATTGTCCCAGTCATGTACAGGTAATGATTTTTTTTTTGTCTACGAGTTTTCAGTAGTGGTAAAATGGAATAGCATTTTTAAGTTGGACTTACCTGAGTTTTAAACAGTTCACTCTTTGGCAGTGGTTTCGCTTTAGTGCGTTTCTGTTTTTTTTTTTTCAGCGACTGCTACGGCAGTAAGGCTATTCTTTCCAAGTTTCTAAAAATAAATAAAATAAACCGCTATAAATACCTAAATTCAGGTTAATACATACATTTCATGAAATAAAACATAAAACAAAAAATGAAACAAGTTAGTTTAAAAAAATCATCTCACCTTTACTTGCAGTGACTTGTTACTCTTCCCTTTTAGTGGGCTCAAAAGTGCAATGGTTTCTTCTCCCTCAGACATGTAAGGTATGCCGGTTATCTGCAAACAAATAAATAAAATCATTAATTACTTAATCAATAAATAATTGCTTGTAAATATACATATATATTAATCAATAAATGTATAAATGAATAAGTATATAAATAAATACCTACCCCACAACACGGTTAAGTATTTTCCACCAACACCAAAACTGTTAAACAAGACCAGGGGTTTCATGCAACGCAGTGTGTTGAAAGGTAGTCCACCCAAGTGAGAGTGGAAATGATAACGACATGTCTTTATATATGCTACGTTGCATGTATAATCATTTTTTCCCACGCTTTGAACATTCTGTTATCGGTCACGTGGACAGCTAACGTCCCAGGCGAACACCTGTGGCGAATCAAATTTCACATGAACTTGCATTTTGTCACGTACGCAGCAAAACAGGATGTCACTTGTTAACAGTTATCGCGCACGTGGACAGATAACGTCTCAGACGAACACCTGCGGTAGATCAAATGTCACATGGACTTGCATTTTGTCACGTACGAAGCAAGACAGGATGTCACTGGTTTAGCGTGCCTGTGGTTTCACATGTGTGCACGCCTTTCGCACTTCCCTGCCACCACGATGGTCAGATTATTTCACCTTCAAGCGTCATGGTCATTTTTTTCCATTGCACCTGTTGTCAAGTCAGATCAACGCCTTCCAATAAGCTCAATTGATATTCACCTCTTGCTCGTCTGCAAGTTTGTTTTCTCTACTCGCTTCGACCAACATAGAATCAAGTTCTCATCACCGTTTACACGTTAAAGGTAAAATGTGTGAAAAAAAACGCACCCTCGCTCTGTCATAAACCGACCCGTCGAAATAGCGATTGATCTATTGAACACAGCCACCGTGGTCAGCGACACACACACACACACACACCCAGCCGTATCGTCTCTCTCTCAACCGCCACGCTTCATGGACATTATAAACAGGCAAAGAAAAAGAAAACGTTTTTTCAACATGTATGGCGTTAGACCCATGTGAATTATTTTTTGAAAAAAAATATCTACCACATTTGAAAGGGGGCGTTAGCCCGAGTCCTAGGACACCTCGTACATGTCTCTAGCGTTATTGGTTCGTGAGATATCGGCAAAAATCACAAAAAACACGTGTTTACCCCCAAAATCGCGTTTCCCAATTTTTTTAAAATTACAACGAGTAGTTCATAGCAAAGAGGACGTCTGTCCGAATCCTTGGACCCGTCGTACATGCCTCTAGCGTTATTGCTTCGTGAGATATCGACAAAATCACAAAAAACACGTGTTTACCCCAAAACCGAGTTTCCAATTTTATTAAAAATTATAACGAGTGGTCCATAGCAGAGAGGACGTTACCCCGAGTCCTTGGACCTGTCGAACATGCCTCTAGCATGATTGGTTCGCGAGATATAGCAAAAAGTCTAAAATCACGTTTTTACCCCAAAAAGACTGTGTTTCCAGATTTTCACCTTTTCGACACCGACATTCCCGTAAAGAGCACGACGAGACGAAAAAAACGAATCCAAGCACGCCCTCCTAGCATGGCTCCTTCCATTCCAAGGTCGCAGGGGCTCACCACTTGCTTTTATAAGCAGCTCTGTCCTTACCACACTACTGCAGGTTTTCATTCTAGAGACTTTAAATTTATTTTGGGGGTAGAGGGGGTAGGGACCATTGATTTACGTTAAACAATTTTTTTTGTAGAGTTCCTAGTTTCCAAAATATAGGATTTTCAAAATTCGAGTGTTTTCAAAAAAATATAAAAAATAAAAATTTTTTATTACAAAAAATAAAGGTCATAAAGACTGTTCGTTTGAGCCATGGCACAACGTTCTATCCTGTTTGGTTTTCAAACTATCGCCTATTTTCGAAAACAAAAATTTTCAAAAAAATTTTGAAAAATATAATGAGTGGTCCATAGCAAAGAGGACGTCAGCCCGAGTCCAACAATACCTCATTTGTCAAAATCGGACCATGCGTTCAAGAGATATTTAACATGGCTGAGGCTTAGTAGTAGAGCAAGGGGGGTTTTGAAGTGGGGCAGAACTCCTAGTACTCCACTACTAACATAACTACATTACGAATGTGTGATTATATTAATGATTTAGGCCAGCAAGTAGGCTACTAAAAGCCGTTCGAAGAACGGGTACTTCAGCTAGTGGTTATATAAATGTTATTTTAATTACATCTTCAATGAAGAATCGTGCTATCAGGGTCATTTTATACTTACTTCCTTGTTTTGACCACCTCTTGGAGTAGCGCTAGCATTATTGGCTGTCGCCCCGTAGGTCCGGGCTCGATTCTCGGCTCTGCCAAGACATTTTAATTCTGGAGTGAGGGTTGGAACGGGGTACACTCAGCCTCTTGAGGTAAAACTGGATAGAGGAGGGTTTGATTCCCATCTCAGCCATCCTGGTAATGGTTTTTCACTTCAGAAAAATGCTGGGATGGTTCCTAACTTAAGGCCACGGCCACCTCCTTCCCAAACCTCACCTGACTTACAAATACACACACTAGAACAGCCGTCACAATAGCGCAGGTTATCACACAAATTATACACACGGGGCTACATGATCCCGATGTCACAGCCCCTAAAATAAGCACAACTCTTGTTGTTCTTTTAATTTCGCAGACTTCTCAGAGCAGCGGGACTTGGTTCGTGTGCAGAAAGATCTTCAAGCAACAAGAGACACAATGACAGCTGCTACCAACGAGACTGGCAGCGAGTTATGGCCACGAAATAGAGGTCTCTACGTGCTACTGTGGGAACAGCACACGGCGACACTCTTACAGCAGGTAATGCTCAATACGAGGGCCGATTCAAATGTGACAAGGGCATTATCAACTAACATTGTCTATGGGGATGAATGTAAAGTCAAATTAGTCAACGTAAATGTATTGCATGTATGTTGTACCCTCAGAACTGCAATTCTACGGTTCCTATTTAGATCCTCGTGACGTTTATTAGGTTATGTAAATCTCCTATCGAGTTTCAGACAGTATGCTTCCAAGTCTGAATACTACGCAGTAATACACCTTCTTCTTTCAAGTCAGGAGAAAACATTAAATTACATTGGAATGAGGTAGCATCTATCAAAAGCTCTATCGATTGTGGTTGACTTTGGAACAATCAAATTCAGTTGGACGACTTCTACACGGTCCAGCTCATTATGTCCTGATCTTCAGTTGGCTCCATTAAATCCTGAAAATGATATACTCAATCGTTCCAAGGATGTTTCCTGCTTTCGGAGGAGGTTCTTCCGGTCATTTTGCACAAAATCTTTCTGGACTTTAGTCGGTGGGGTTTTTCCATAACCCTGAGCACGTGAAAATGAAATATCAATTCTTAATTCTCAAGTTCTTTATCACGTATACAAGCGTTGATTGATGCATCACGCAATGTCGCTGTTCTTTTGTCATGGTAACAATAGCAGCCTATTCTATTACTATACACTTGTGTCTAGCTACCGAGATGTCAGCGGGGCTTCGGGGCCCTTCGCCTCCTATCGGCAAACCTCACGTTAGCTCGGGGTTTCTCCTCTATTGCCAGCTAAACACGTGCTACTGAGCCATGCTTCACCATGCTAGTGAAACGTAATAAATCTAAAAGTTCTGTTTTCTGAAGTATTTCAAGTTTTTCGTGCTACAGCACAGCTTGGTAATTCTTGTGTGAATAAATTGTTTGGTTAACGAACTACCGTGTTGATTGATGTAATAGAAAATTATTAATATTCATATCTTTACAGAATGTTATAAATGTAGTTTTAATAGAGATCTAAGCTCAATGCTCAGTTCCACCACCTGCTGTATTTCTGCACGTTGAGAGTACCGAGCTAAGGCGAGGTTTGCCGATAGCAGGCGAAGGGCTCCGAAACCTCGCTGACATCTCGGTTGCTAGATGCAAGTATTACTATACTGCATGTTAGGAAGCCGTGCAAAACACATTAGTGTAATAACATTAAATCCGTTTGGATGAAACCTGATTTTCTCAACCATGAGCTGTTCAGAAGTTG
This sequence comes from Meconema thalassinum, assembly GCA_946902985.2. NCBI lineage: Eukaryota > Metazoa > Arthropoda > Insecta > Orthoptera > Tettigoniidae > Meconema > Meconema thalassinum. The sequence continues at coordinate 425,570,014 of OX336394.1, read as the reverse complement.
AGGAAGGCAGTGCCTTGACAAATGAACGTTGATCTCAAACTTTCACTCAAAAACCGCTTCACCTAATATGACCACAGCCATACTCATGAATCCTTCAGGGCAATATAGGCACAGTTTAGCATTCGAAAGAGTTAGGAAACCTGAGAAGGAAGCATTATGCATTCTATGGAAGTATAGAACATTTCGGAAAAACATATTCTTATACTAGGGACTTCGTTGAGAGAATCTATGAGCTATCGAATAGAGAAAAGGACATTTATGTTGAGAAGTACGATGCAACACTGAGATTGATTTCTAATTGTTAGGGGGTCAAAATGTAATCTTTAGATCACATAACGTAGGCTATTGAATAACAGCAAATATTCCTAACTTGTTACAAGTCCTAATGTGTATCCTCCGAACATTTGACTGAAGTAACTAAACACTTCCTGAATTTGAACAACGAAGTTTCTTCCTCACAGATCTTCTCCCACCCACGTCCTGAAGGAGTTCTATGGCTGCTGGTGTTGGGTGACGTCATGGTTGACATCCAACATCTCCTAGATGGTGTGCTCATCCCGTTCGACTGCGAGTTTCTGGTGGCTGAGGAATCGCAGGGGGCTATGGAGCTGAGAGAAGCGTACCACGTGCATCTCACAAGGCCCTTGGTGACGTCGCACTGGGGGAGATGGAGTCGCAGGGATGGATTGGTAGCTCCGACCAGAGGACTGATGAGTCGAAGGAAGGACTTGCAAGGAATCAACTTCATAGCTGCTGGGCTTCACGTAACAGCTCTTCATTATCACTTCAATCTGTACCTACTTGCGCCACTTAACAACCTTTGATGTCAGATGGTCGTACAGGAGAAATAGAATTCACTTAGTTCTTGATAAAATGCATCATCTACCTTAACTTTTATTATTTTATAGAATACCTCAGGTTGGTTACAGCCTGCGGCACCTTAAGTGAGTTGTGTGCTTACTGTTGCTACTCATGCTTCATAGTCCCTGGTGTCAAAGTTACTATAGGACTACAATTTAGAATACAACTTTAATGATAAACAGTTACATTTTCTGTATAATAGGCATGCATTATGCAACGAGCCTATAATGGCAATAATTAAGACACGAGTATGTTTATAAAACGAGGATAGTGAGTTTTATAATTTCCATACGAGTGTCTTAATTACCATTATAGGCGAGTTGCATACGACTGTTTATGTTCGACGATGATTATAACTTAATTATATGTTTTAACATAAATATTCATAAATATCTGTGCGATTCAGTAACTTCAGTTAGTGAACAGAGCGCGTTGCTTGTTTGCTGACTGAACAGAGCGCATGCGTGGGTCAAAGAATTTCGAAAGCAGAGACCATTTACTTTGCTTGGCAATGCTATTGTTTACAGCCTGCATGATGTTTAGTGCCGATCAGAACTAGCATTCACTAATATTGTCACCGAAGTCGTTTGAAAGCAATGCGCTGTATAGAAATTGGAGTTGGGGATATTAAGTTACTGGGCTATTTCTTGTCTCATATTCGCCAGTTTATCTACGCGAACATATGGGACGGTGCACTTTCCATGTCGGTAATTTATGTAGAAGGATGCTGTGTTGCTACCTTCTGGACGTAGATTCATAAATTTCTTGGATATGTCATAGGCCTACTATTTTCGTGTTACCGTAAAGATTCGAACTGATTTTGTCTTTGTGTTTGGGATTGTAACTACAATGGTTGATCCGATATCCAATTTGAACTTTCAAATCATGTAATTCATGTCTGACATGTTGGATTTTGAGCGCATGCGCGAAGCTATCCTTACCTAATTGGTCAATGAATGAGCTCTGATTGGCTGGAGAAACTGTTTCATAATGAAGAATAGTACTATAATGGCCCTCATTTTAATTCAATTTTCTGACATATAATATTTACATTTCGACATCGTCGAACATAAACATATGAATAACAATAACTATTTTAAATGATAAAATATCATTGAATATGTAATGTTTTTCAGTCGGTCAACCAATACACTTCGATGACCAGTTTCGACCGTCAAGCGATAATCATCAGATCCTATGCACTTAAGTCTGTGTCTACACGTATGGGTGATGATATTCACAATATATACACTTATTTAGTTGTATTAGTGATTGAACTAGCCCAACTAGGCAAGATATGTCATGTTTTGTTCAGATAGTATAAATAATTCATGTTTTTTGGGCTAATGCCGTGTGTATTTAGATTAGAACCATACGTTTCGGAGAAACCTTGCCTCCTTTTTCATTGGAAATCAAAGAATGTTGCCAAAGAAAGTATATCAATGAGATTACAAAAATTACAAAAAATATAGATAAATTCCTCGGTTCGTCACCAAAGAGCAGCTGCCAGAAATTACTGTATGGACCATGGTAGAACGGCGGACAGAGTAGTAAGTAAGGAGAAGGTAAAGGGGGCGGGGTGAAAATATAAAAACTCCTCGAAGAATGAGGATGTCCCTTTTGTTTATGTTTCCTTATATCCATCTATCCCTCCCACCTCCCCCCCCCTTTCTTTTGGACATCCTTATTCTTCGAGGAGTCTCTATATTTGCACTTAGCTGTTTGAGAGATGGGTGGTCCGGTTCCGCGCAGCTGCCAACAACGCTGCCTGCAGTGCATTATAATAACCCATACTTGTAGATAGATTTAATGGCCTAAGTACAAAGATTGTGATGATTATCGCCTGACCGAAAAATGGCTTCCAACACGATAAAATGAAATGTCAAACCAACCGTTCACAACCTCACTATTCTAACCACGATTTCTTGGTTTGTTGAAACTGTCTGTTGTTGTTTGAGTCTTCAGTCTTTTGACTGGTTTGATGCAGCTCTCCATTCCTCCCTGTCCTGAGCTAATCGTTTCATCTCTACATAGCTACCACACCCTGCATCCGAGGCAATCTGTTTAACATATTCTAACCTTGGTCTACCCCTACAGTTCTTGTCCTCAACACTTACTTCCATAACTAAGCTTGCTATTCCTGGGTGTCTTAGTATGTGTCCTACCAACCTATATCTTCTCTTCATTAGCAGTCACCAGAAACATCTCTCCCCTTCCACTCGTCTTATTACATCGTCGTTTGTAACCCTATCTACCCATCTGATTTTCATCATTCTCCTGTAACACCACATTTCAAATGCTTCAATTCTCCTCTTTTCTGCAGCACCAATAGTCCAAGTTTCACTTCCATAGAGCGCCACGCTCCATACAAAGGCTTTCAAAAATGACTTCCTAATACCTAAATCAATATTCGATGTCAGCAGATTGCTTTGTTGTAGAAATGCTTTCCTTGCCTGAGCCAACCTACTTTTTATATCCTCTTTGCTTCGTCCATCACTGGTTATTTTGCTTCCTAAGTAACAGAAGTCTCCTACTTCCCTCAGCTTTTCACCTGCCAATTTCATGTCCATAGAGGTTTCTGATTTATATCGGCTGCATTCCAGTATTTTTGTTTTACCATTATTAATTTTCATCATGAATTCTTTCCGTAAGACTGAGTCCATACCATTCAAAAACTCATTCAAATCCTCAGACGTGTCGGCCAAGATGACGATGTTATCAGCAAATCTCAGAGCTGAAATTATTTCTCCTTGAATCTTCACTCCCACTGTCTGTCTAGCTTCTTAAATCTCTCAACATTTGGAGGCATTGGGCTGAGGAAACGGTACCTTCTCTCCTCTCAAAGTAATAATTACCCCAGTTAATATTCCATTGACTTAACTTAATTTTATAAAGGGTAATAAAATCGGCCTCTATACCGGGAGAATCAGCTGCCCCTAACAATACCGTTAGCTGCAACCCAACTAACGCGTGTTGTCAGGAAGGTCGATATTTCTCTGCTAGCATCCCGTATGGTGCTAATGCACTCCAAGCATACCCCGCAAACGATAATGAACACCATTGATTTTCCGCGTATTAGTCTGTAGTCACATCTTCCCATGCATTTTCTCCCTTATAATCTAAAAGAAAACCCCCTAATCTTACTCATCTATCAGCCAAACATTCCCAGTGACAAGTGAGGTAGTGCCTAGTTACAGCTAAACACCTGTACAAAGACTGTGCCAGATTTAGACTACTCTAATGAATAATTAATCATAATCACAGTAGGAATTAGAGTACATGTTTTAATACTTTGTATTGTTGAACTATTCACACGTGGTTAATGCGCATACTTAATAATCAAACCTAATAACAACGTAGAATAGAATAAGCAATTAAAAACACTTATGTTATATATATTCGCCAAATCAATACTGTTGTTGTTTGAGTCTTCAGTCTTTTGACTGGTTTGATGCAGCTCTCCATGCCTCCCTGTCCTGAGCTAATCGTTTCATCTCTACATAGCTCCGACACCCTACATCGGAGGCAATCTGTTTAACATATTCTAACCTTGGTCTACCCCTACAGTTTTTGTCCTCGACCCTTCCTTCCATAACTAAGCTTGCTATTCCTGGGTGTCTTAGTATGTGTCCTACCAACCTATCTCTTCTCTTCATTAGCAGTCGCCAGAAACATCTCTCCTCTCCCACTCGTCTTAATACCTCTTTGTTTGTAACCCTATCTACCCATCTGATCTTCATCATTCTCCTGTAACACCACATTTCAAATGCTTCAATTCTCCTCTTTTCTGCTGCACCAATAGTCCAAGTTTCACTTCCATAGAGCGCCACGCTCCAGACAAAGGCTTTCAAAAATGACTTCCTAATACCTAAATCTATATTCGATGTCAGCAGATTCCTTTTTTGTAGAAATGCTTTCTTTGCCTGAGCCAACCTACTTTTAATATCCACTTTGCTTCGTCCATCACTGGTTATTCTGCTTCCTAAGTAACAGAAGTCTCCTACTTCCTTCAGCTTTTCACCTGCCAATTTGATCTCCATAGAGGTTTCTGATATATCTATATTTTATAGACTATGTGTACATGTTTCGAAACATGTTGGTTTCTACATCAGCACATTAATCGAACTTATCCTAAGTATACTTAAACTAAGAAATGGATATCCTTACATTAAGTTTTATTAAATAATTGAGAAGAAAGCATTAATAATCCTCTGAAAATATCTAATGTATGAAAATTTGTACTATTGCAGCAAAATAACCAGTAAAATTCTTAATCCTTTGTAAATATCTATGAAACTCATCTGGAAACTTCCTCTTCAAAATAACTAGTAAATTTTGTAGCTTTGCTTTGAGGCGATCTTCGACTTTTCACCTGTTGGGTGATGTTTTCAGAATATAGAATAGAATGTGTTGACACCTTTTGGAACTTCGATTGTAATTTCTGGAGCAAATCATTGGAAGCTCGGACTTAAGTGATAAGTGACGGTAGTCGTGATAGTAATCACGCTGTTGTCAAACTAACAACACACACATAGATGACGATCGTTTACAAAGAGTCGACGATTTGTGCAGGAAAGGCGCAATTGTCCTTTATATCTCTTGTCATGATATTTCTTTTTTTTATATCGGAAAGGACATTCCTTCAAGAACTGAAAACCTAGACGTTCGTATCTACCAATATGCAGCGCCATCTCGAATCTAGAAAATAAATTAGAGTTAAAGTCGTTTAAGAACTTTGGAAAATGGTAAAATAATTTTGTGTGACTATCCAAACCTCATATGCCCCCCTTGTTGAAGAGGAACGGTGTTTAATAACCTCGAAACATCCAACTTAGATCTTCAAGTCTAAACTTCGCTGCGACGCTCTCGGTCTCAAATGTTAACTTAACTGTGAAATTCGTATATGACTATTTAACTTAAACGTTAATAGTACATTATGCAACGAGCCTATAATAGCAATAATTAAGACAAGAGTATGATCATAAAACGAGCGTATGCGTATGACTATTTAACTTAAACGTTAAAACATTTATTGGTCTGATACAATGTTGAAATATGCCTATTATTAGGGACTGGATGTTGATGCCGTAAGAAGTTTAAAAATGCACTTAAAATTTTCAAAAATGACTGTAATAAATGACCTAAAATTCGAAAAATGCACCATAAAATGGAGAAAATGATCTTTTAATAATAAACTCACCAACATTTCGAAAATGGCATCTGAAGCTCAAACTGAAAAGTCAATCAAAATAGATTTCTAGCACTTAACAAAAGGTTTATGTTCATAGCTACTACAGTAGCTTCTTCTCTGTGAGACGTAACTCCCTCATATAAAGCTGTGACATGACTAAATTGAAAAAAAAAAAACGACCTTAAAAGGCTGATTTTTCTAAAATATGACCAAAAAATCTACCAAACGTAAAAAAATGCTCTTAAAATGGAAAAATAGCAAAAATATGCAAAATAAAAATGACATATTTGAAGACGGGGTGGCCCGTCCGGAGTTTCTGTGTACTTGAGCAATGTTTTAGACAGCTCAGTAAAATGATAACATGTCATACACATCCGGGCCCTACTTATTATAGACTAAACAGTGTTAATAATGATATTCGCTGCGAATTGTGATACTAACTAGGCGAGTTATCTATATATATAAAGCACAAAGTTTGTCTGTCTGTTTGTCTGTTATGTATACAAATCTACACCGTTTCACCGATCTGAACCAAAATTTGTATACTTACCCTTTGGAACCCTGCGGGTAACACTGTCCACTTAAAATTTCGGACAAACCATCCCATTCCCTGCATTTAGGTCCTTTGGTCCAAATCTACACCGTTTCACCGATCAGAACCAAAATTCGTATTCCCACACTTTGGTACCCCGCGAGTAACACTATCCGCTTGAAATTGCGGACAGACCACTCCATTCCCTGCATTTAGGTCCTTTGGCACTAATCTACACCGTTTCACCGATCTGAACCAAAATTTGTATACGTACACTTTGAAACCCTGCGAGTAACATTGTCTGCTTGAAATTGCGGACAGACCACTCCATTCCCTGTATTTAGGCCCTTTGGCCCAAATCTACACCGTTTCACCGATCTCAACCAAAATTTGTATATTTACCCTTTGGAACCCTGCGAGTTACACTGTCCTTGGGGCCGATAACCTCGATGTTAGGCCCCTTAAAACAACAACAACAACAACAACAACAACAACAACAACATCATCATCATCATCATCATCATCGAGTAACACTGTCCACTTACAATTTCGGATACCACCCCATTCCCTGCATTTTGGCCCTTTGGTCCAAATCTGCACCGTTTCACCGATCAGAACTAACTTTCGGATACTTACCCTTTGCTACCCTGCGAGTAATACTGTCTGCTTGAAATTGCATACAGACCACTCCATTCCCTGCATTTAGGCCCTTTGGCCCAAATCAACACCGTTTCACCGATCTCAACCAAAATTTGTGTATTTACCCTTTGGAACACTGCGACTAACACTGTCTGCTTGAAATTGCGGAGAGGCCACTTCAACCCCTGCTTTTAAGCCGTTTGGCACAAATCTACACCGTGTCACCGATCTGACCCAAATTTGACATACTTACCCTTTGGAACCCGACAAGTAACACTGTTCACTTTAAATTTTGGACAGACCACACTATTCCCTGCTTTTTGGCCCTTTGGCACAAAACTACACCGTTTCACCGATCTCAAATAATTACCCTTTGGAACTCGACGAGTAACACTGTCCACTCGAAATTTCGGACAGACCACTCCATTCCTTGCATTTAGGCCTTTTGGGACAAATCTACACCGTTTCACTGATCCGAACCAAATTGTTTATAATTACCCTTCGGAACCCGACGAGTAGCACTGTCGACATGAAATTTCGGATGGACCAATCTATTCCCTGCATTTAGGCCCTTTGGTACAAATCTACACGGTTTCACCGATCGTAACCAAAATTTACATACTTACCCTTTGGAACCCGATGAGTAACACTGTCCACTTGAAATTTCTGACATACCTCTCCATTCCTTGCATTTAGCTCAGGAATCCCTCGGGGTTGCCAGCTTCCTAACTCACCAGCCATAAGCCCTTGAGGGTGTTGCTGAAGTGGTGGGGCTACACACACCCTGCCTCTTTGAAGGCCTTGAGCAGAAGACAGGAGATATTATGAAAATGAAAAGAAGGCAGACCCCTCGAAGAATGAGGGCATCAGGAAAGATGAGACAACGGCCAATTAAGGCAGGAAAATGAAAGACTCCCTAGCCCTCGGATACCCTAATACAGTTGGGGTCGGAAGAGAACAAGAGTTGACGAAGGGAGGTCGACAGGAAAGAGAACTGAAAGGAGCCCAACACCAGGAAGTAGAAGCGATACCAGACTCAGCTGGGGTCCCGGGGTCGCCAACCCACGTCCCACAAGTTGTGAGACCCTGGGGGGGGGGGGGTGAGAATAGCTTGCTGATTCATCGCGAGGTGACATGAAAGGACTTTCCAGTGCCCGCCGTGTTATCTGCTGTCTATGCTGATGCCAGCACAGGGCCGTTGCTCAAGCCACTGTGGTGATGCGAAAGAGTGAGTGATTCCCTGGCCAATCTAAATACGGCGGGGAACCCCGAACGTGTGTCATCATATTTCATCATCATCTGCGATCATCTCAGGTTCATGCAGCTTGGACCCATATTCTTTGCCGAGCAGTACGCCAAAAGCTCTTTCACTAGACGCATCGAGTACAGGCCTAAGCCAGAAAATAAGGTTGAGACTTTGGAAGACATCGAAGCTAGACATCTTAATTACCTATATCAGTTTTAAAATTACACCATGTTCCTTTAGTAGTCATCTTTTCATTACTTTATTATTATCATCATAAGTGCAAATGACCTAGATGTTACGCGCATCATACCACTAATCACCGCAGCATAAAGTCTTTCTTGACTGTGATTTTTAAAATATTTATTTTTATTACAGTACATTGTGTACATTATAAGTTGAAGTGTCAATTCCATACAGGTAGTAGTTTCCCTTATCATCCTCATCATAATGGCAAATGACCTAGATGTTACGCCCATTACACCATTGATCACAACACACAATAAGTCTTCCTCGCCTGTGAATTTTGAAATATGTATTTCTATTACAGTAGTTTGTAAGTTTGACGTGTCAATTCAGCAGTAGTTTTCATTATCATACTTATCAAAAGGGCAAATGACCGAGCGAAGCTTGTTTTATAATTTCTATACGAGTGTCTTAATTACCATTATAGACGAGTTCCATACGACTGTTTATGTTCGACGATAATTATAATTTTATTTAATGTTCGAACATAAATATTAATAAATATCTGTCGATATTCCGCCAGTTGCGGTTACTAAACAGAGCGCATGAGCTGGGTTCCCAGTTGTGTTAAATGAACAGAGCGCCTACGCTTGGTTATTGATTTTCCGTGGATCAAAGACCTTGGCAATGTCATATGTTTCCAAAGTTTTGAAACAAAAACATGGATAGAAGGTTATCATAACCTCACTTGTGTCCGACATGTTTGATTTTGGAAACAAGTCCGTTGATTGCAGGTGCATTGCTATCCTTACCTAATTGGTCAAACACCTGTATGGGAATGAAAACCTTGAGCTCTAATAGCTGGAGAACCTGAATCGTAATAAAACTTGAACTATAATGAGCCACTTCAAGATTCAGTTTTCTGGCGTATAATATGAGGGAGTGAGGATTCAAGGAGAAATAATCTCAACTCTGAGATTTGCTGATGACATCGTCGTCTTGGCCGACACACCTGAGGATTTGAATGAGTTTTTGAATGGTACTCCGTCTTGAGGAAAGAATTCATGACGAAAATTAATAAATGTAAAACAAAAATATTGGAATGCAGCCGAAATAAATAAGAAACCTCTATGGACACCAACTCGGTAGGGAAAAGCTAAAGGAAGTAGGAGACTTCTGTTACTTAGGAATCAAAATAACCAGTGATGGACGAAGCAAAGAGGATATAACAAGTAGTTCCGTGAAGAACTATACAGCCTATTTTCATATATCCTGCTCATGTTAATTGTCTCTATCAACATACACAATTTCAGTTTAATTGCTGTAATAGATTCGTAGATATTGAGAACCGTCTAAATATTTCAGATGGTCGCCAGGTTGGATTTTTATTTTTGTACTATTACATTAAGATTATTGTGAACGTGTGGTATTCAAACTGCAATCGCATGATTAGAACACAAGAAGTAAAAACGAGATTCTAAAATTACGCACAGCAGCCATCTTGTGATTATGCAAACAATTGAAATAAATTAGATGCCAGTGGATCAACATTTGTATAAGCATTTAACGTGCAACGTTTCATGGCACTCCAAGCATACCCCGCAAACGATACTGAACACCATTGTTTTTCCGCGTATTAGTCTGTAGTCACATCTTCCCATGCATTTTCTCCCTTATAAGCTAAAAGAAACCCCCCTAATCTTACTCATCTATCAGCCAAACATTCCCAGTGACAAGTGAGGTAGTGCCTAGTTACAGCTAAACACCTGTACAAAGACTGTGCCAGATTTAGACTACTCTAAAGAATAATTAATCATAATCACAGTAGGAATTAGAGTACATGTTTTAATACTTTGTATTGTTGAACTATTCACACGTGGTTAATACGCATACTTAATAATCAAACCTAATAACAACGTAGAATAGAATAAGCAATTAAAAACACTTATGTTATATATTCGCCAAATCAATACTAAACACACTTAAATATCTATATTTTATAGACTATGTGTACATGTTTCGAAACATGTTGGTTTCTACATCAGCACATTAATCGAACTTATCCTAAGTATACTTAAACTAAGAAATGGATATCCTTACATTAAGTTTTATTAAATAATTGAGAAGAAAGCATTAATAATCCTCTGAAAATATCTAATGTATGAAAATTTGTACTATTGCAGCAAAATAACCAGTAAAATTCTTAATCCTTTGTAAATATCTATGAAACTCATCTGGAAACTTCCTCTTCAAAATAACTAGTAAATTTTGTAGCTTTGCTTTGAGGCGATCTTCGACTTTTCACCTGTTGGGTGATGTTTTCTGAATATAGAATAGAATGTGTTGACACCTTTTGGAACTTCGATTGTAATTTCTGGAGCAAATCCTTGGAAGCTCGGACTTAAGTGATAAGTGACGGTAGTCGTGATAGTAATCACGCTGTTGTCAAACTAACAACACACACATAGATGACGATCGTTTACAAAGAGTCGACGATTTGTGCAGGAAAGGCGCAATTGTCCTTTATATCTCTTGTCATGATATTTCTTTTTTTTATATCGGAAAGGACATTCCTTCAAGAACTGAAAACCTAGACGTTCGTATCTACCAATATGCAGCGCCATCTCGAATCTAGAAAATAAATTAGAGTTAAAGTCGTTTAAGAACTTTGGAAAATGGTAAAATAATTTTGTGTGACTATCCAAACCTCATATGCCCCCCTTGTTGAACAGGAACGGTGTTTAATAACCTCGAAACATCCAACTTAGATCTTCAAGTCTAAACTTCGCTGCGACGCTCTCGGTCTCAAATGTTAACTTAACTGTGAAATTCGTATATGACTATTTAACTTAAACGTTAATAGTACATTATGCAACGAGCCTATAATAGCAATAATTAAGACAAGAGTATGATCATAAAACGAGCGTATGCGTATGACTATTTAACTTAAACGTTAAAACATTTATTGGTCTGATACATATGCCTATTATTAGGGACTGGATGTTGATGCCGTAAGAAGTTTAAAAATGCACTTAAAATTTTCAAAAATGACTGTAATAAATGACCTAAAATTCGAAAAATGCACCATAAAATGGAGAAAATGATCTTTTAATAATAAACTCACGAACATTTCGAAAATGGCATCTGAAGCTCAAACTGAAAAGTCAATCAAAATAGATTTCTAGCACTTAACAAAAGGTTTATGTTCATAGCTACTACAGTAGCTTCTTCTCTGTGAGACGTAACTCCCTCATATAAAGCTGTGACATGACTAAATTGAAGAAAAAAAAACGACCTTAAAAGGCTGATTTTTCTAAAATATGACCAAAAAATCTACCAAACGTAAAAAAATGCTCTTAAAATGGAAAAATAGCAAAAATATGCAAAATAAAAATGACATATTTGAAGACGGGGTGGCCCGTCCGGAGTTTCTGTGTACTTGAGCAATGTTTTAGACAGCTCAGTAAAATGATAACATGTCATACACATCCGGGCCCTACTTATTATAGACTAAACAGTGTTAATAATGATATTCGCTGCGAATTGTGATACTAACTAGGCGAGTTATCTATATATATAAAGCACAAAGTTTGTCTGTCTGTTTGTCTGTTATGTATACAAATCTACACCGTTTCACCGATCTCAACCAAAATTTGTATACATACCCTTTGGAGCCTTGCGGGTAACCCTGTCAACTTTAAATTTCGGACAGACCACCCCATTCCCTGCATTTAAGCCATTTTGCTAAAATCTACACCGTTTCACCGATCTGAACCAAAATTTGTATACTTACCCTTTGGAACCCTGCGGGTAACACTGTCCACTTAAAATTTCGGACAAACCATCCCATTCCCTGCATTTAGGTCCTTTGGTCCAAATCTACACCGTTTCACCGATCAGAACCAAAATTCGTATTCCCACACTTTGGTACCCCGCGAGTAACACTATCCGCTTGAAATTGCGGACAGACCACTCCATTCCCTGCATTTAGGTCCTTTGGCACTAATCTACACCGTTTCACCGATCTGAACCAAAATTTGTATACGTACACTTTGAAACCCTGCGAGTAACATTGTCTGCTTGAAATTGCGGACAGACCACTCCATTCCCTGTATTTAGGCCCTTTGGCCCAAATCTACACCGTTTCACCGATCTCAACCAAAATTTGTATATTTACCCTTTGGAACCCTGCGAGTTACACTGTCCTTGGGGCCGATAACCTCGATGTTAGGCCCCTTAAAACAACAACAACAACAACAACAACAACATCATCATCATCATCATCATCGAGTAACACTGTCCACTTACAATTTCGGATACCACCCCATTCCCTGCATTTTGGCCCTTTGGTCCAAATCTGCACCGTTTCACCGATCAGAACTAACTTTCGGATACTTACCCTTTGCTACCCTGCGAGTAATACTGTCTGCTTGAAATTGCATACAGACCACTCCATTCCCTGCATTTAGGCCCTTTGGCCCAAATCAACACCGTTTCACCGATCTCAACCAAAATTTGTGTATTTACCCTTTGGAACACTGCGACTAACACTATCTGCTTGAAATTGCGGAGAGGCCACTTCAACCCCTGCTTTTAAGCCGTTTGGCACAAATCTACACCGTGTCACCGATCTGACCCAAATTTGACATACTTACCCTTTGGAACCCGACAAGTAACACTGTTCACTTTAAATTTTGGACAGACCACACTATTCCCTGCTTTTTGGCCCTTTGGCACAAAACTACACCGTTTCACCGATCTCAAATAATTACCCTTTGGAACTCGACGAGTAACACTGTCCACTCGAAATTTCGGACAGACCACTCCATTCCCTGCATTTAGGCCTTTTGGGACAAATCTACACCGTTTCACTGATCCGAACCAAATTGTTTATAATTACCCTTCGGAACCCGACGAGTAGCACTGTCGACATGAAATTTCGGATGGACCAATCTATTCCCTGCATTTAGGCCCTTTGGTACAAATCTACACGGTTTCACCGATCGTAACCAAAATTTACATACTTACCCTTTGGAACCCGATGAGTAACACTGTCCACTTGAAATTTCTGACATACCTCTCCATTCCTTGCATTTAGCTCAGGAATCCCTCGGGGTTGCCAGCTTCCTAACTCACCAGCCATAAGCCCTTGAGGGTGTTGCTGAAGTGGTGGGGCTACACACACCCTGCCTCTTTGAAGGCCTTGAGCAGAAGACAGGAGATATTATGAAAATGAAAAGAAGGCAGACCCCTCGAAGAATGAGGGCATCAGGAAAGATGAGACAACGGCCAATTAAGGCAGGAAAATGAAAGACTCCCTAGCCCTCGGATACCCTAATACAGTTGGGGTCGGAAGAGAACAAGAGTTGACGAAGGGAGGTCGACAGGAAAGAGAACTGAAAGGAGCCCAACACCAGGAAGTAGAAGCGATACCAGACTCAGCTGGGGTCCCGGGGTCGCCAACCCACGTCCCACAAGTTGTGAGACCCTGGGGGGGGGTGAGAATAGCTTGCTGATTCATCGCGAGGTGACATGAAAGGACTTTCCAGTGCCCGCCGTGTTATCTGCTGTCTATGCTGATGCCAGCACAGGGCCGTTGCTCAAGCCACTGTGGTGATGCGAAAGAGTGAGTGATTCCCTGGCCAATCTAAATACGGCGGGGAACCCCGAACGTGTGTCATCATATTTCATCATCATCTGCGATCATCTCAGGTTCATGCAGCTTGGACCCATATTCTTTGCCGAGCAGTACGCCAAAAGCTCTTTCACTAGACGCATCGAGTACAGGCCTAAGCCAGAAAATAAGGTTGAGACTTTGGAAGACATCGAAGCTAGACATCTTAATTACCTATATCAGTTTTAAAATTACACCATGTTCCTTTAGTAGTCATCTTTTCATTACTTTATTATTATCATCATAAGTGCAAATGACCTAGATGTTACGCGCATCATACCACTAATCACCGCAGCATAAAGTCTTTCTTGACTGTGATTTTTAAAATATTTATTTTTATTACAGTACATTGTGTACATTATAAGTTGAAGTGTCAATTCCATACAGGTAGTAGTTTCCCTTATCATCCTCATCATAATGGCAAATGACCTAGATGTTACGCCCATTACACCATTGATCACAACACACAATAAGTCTTCCTCGCCTGTGAATTTTGAAATATGTATTTCTATTACAGTAGTTTGTAAGTTTGACGTGTCAATTCAGCAGTAGTTTTCATTATCATACTTATCAAAAGGGCAAATGACCGAGCGAAGCTTGTTTTATAATTTCTATACGAGTGTCTTAATTACCATTATAGACGAGTTCCATACGACTGTTTATGTTCGACGATAATTATAATTTTATTTAATGTTCGAACATAAATATTAATAAATATCTGTCGATATTCCGCCAGTTGCGGTTACTAAACAGAGCGCATGAGCTGGGTTCCCAGTTGTGTTAAATGAACAGAGCGCCTACGCTTGGTTATTGATTTTCCGTGGATCAAAGACCTTGGCAATGTCATATGTTTCCAAAGTTTTGAAACAAAAACATGGATAGAAGGTTATCATAACCTCACTTGTGTCCGACATGTTTGATTTTGGAAACAAGTCCGTTGATTGCAGGTGCATTGCTATCCTTACCTAATTGGTCAAACACCTGTATGGGAATGAAAACCTTGAGCTCTAATAGCTGGAGAACCTGAATCGTAATAAAACTTGAACTATAATGAGCCACTTCAAGATTCAGTTTTCTGGCGTATAATATGAGGGAGTGAGGATTCAAGGAGAAATAATCTCAACTCTGAGATTTGCTGATGACATCGTCGTCTTGGCCGACACACCTGAGGATTTGAATGAGTTTTTGAATGGTACTCCGTCTTGAGGAAAGAATTCATGACGAAAATTAATAAATGTAAAACAAAAATATTGGAATGCAGCCGAAATAAATAAGAAACCTCTATGGACACCAACTCGGTAGGGAAAAGCTAAAGGAAGTAGGAGACTTCTGTTACTTAGGAATCAAAATAACCAGTGATGGACGAAGCAAAGAGGATATAACAAGTAGTTCCGTGAAGAACTATACAGCCTATTTTCATATATCCTGCTCATGTTAATTGTCTCTATCAACATACACAATTTCAGTTTAATTGCTGTAATAGATTCGTAGATATTGAGAACCGTCTAAATATTTCAGATGGTCGCCAGGTTGGATTTTTATTTTTGTACTATTACATTAAGATTATTGTGAACGTGTGGTATTCAAACTGCAATCGCATGATTAGAACACAAGAAGTAAAAACGAGATTCTAAAATTACGCACAGCAGCCATCTTGTGATTATGCAAACAATTGAAATAAATTAGATGCCAGTGGATCAACATTTGTATAAGCATTTAACGTGCAACGTTTCATGGCACTCCAAGCATACCCCGCAAACGATACTGAACACCATTGTTTTTCCGCGTATTAGTCTGTAGTCACATCTTCCCATGCATTTTCTCCCTTATAAGCTAAAAGAAACCCCCCTAATCTTACTCATCTATCAGCCAAACATTCCCAGTGACAAGTGAGGTAGTGCCTAGTTACAGCTAAACACCTGTACAAAGACTGTGCCAGATTTAGACTACTCTAAAGAATAATTAATCATAATCACAGTAGGAATTAGAGTACATGTTTTAATACTTTGTATTGTTGAACTATTCACACGTGGTTAATACGCATACTTAATAATCAAACCTAATAACAACGTAGAATAGAATAAGCAATTAAAAACACTTATGTTATATATTCGCCAAATCAATACTAAACACACTTAAATATCTATATTTTATAGACTATGTGTACATGTTTCGAAACATGTTGGTTTCTACATCAGCACATTAATCGAACTTATCCTAAGTATACTTAAACTAAGAAATGGATATCCTTACATTAAGTTTTATTAAATAATTGAGAAGAAAGCATTAATAATCCTCTGAAAATATCTAATGTATGAAAATTTGTACTATTGCAGCAAAATAACCAGTAAAATTCTTAATCCTTTGTAAATATCTATGAAACTCATCTGGAAACTTCCTCTTCAAAATAACTAGTAAATTTTGTAGCTTTGCTTTGAGGCGATCTTCGACTTTTCACCTGTTGGGTGATGTTTTCTGAATATAGAATAGAATGTGTTGACACCTTTTGGAACTTCGATTGTAATTTCTGGAGCAAATCCTTGGAAGCTCGGACTTAAGTGATAAGTGACGGTAGTCGTGATAGTAATCACGCTGTTGTCAAACTAACAACACACACATAGATGACGATCGTTTACAAAGAGTCGACGATTTGTGCAGGAAAGGCGCAATTGTCCTTTATATCTCTTGTCATGATATTTCTTTTTTTTATATCGGAAAGGACATTCCTTCAAGAACTGAAAACCTAGACGTTCGTATCTACCAATATGCAGCGCCATCTCGAATCTAGAAAATAAATTAGAGTTAAAGTCGTTTAAGAACTTTGGAAAATGGTAAAATAATTTTGTGTGACTATCCAAACCTCATATGCCCCCCTTGTTGAACAGGAACGGTGTTTAATAACCTCGAAACATCCAACTTAGATCTTCAAGTCTAAACTTCGCTGCGACGCTCTCGGTCTCAAATGTTAACTTAACTGTGAAATTCGTATATGACTATTTAACTTAAACGTTAATAGTACATTATGCAACGAGCCTATAATAGCAATAATTAAGACAAGAGTATGATCATAAAACGAGCGTATGCGTATGACTATTTAACTTAAACGTTAAAACATTTATTGGTCTGATACATATGCCTATTATTAGGGACTGGATGTTGATGCCGTAAGAAGTTTAAAAATGCACTTAAAATTTTCAAAAATGACTGTAATAAATGACCTAAAATTCGAAAAATGCACCATAAAATGGAGAAAATGATCTTTTAATAATAAACTCACCAACATTTCGAAAATGGCATCTGAAGCTCAAACTGAAAAGTCAATCAAAATAGATTTCTAGCACTTAACAAAAGGTTTATGTTCATAGCTACTACAGTAGCTTCTTCTCTGTGAGACGTAACTCCCTCATATAAAGCTGTGACATGACTAAATTGAAGAAAAAAAAACGACCTTAAAAGGCTGATTTTTCTAAAATATGACCAAAAAATCTACCAAACGTAAAAAAATGCTCTTAAAATGGAAAAATAGCAAAAATATGCAAAATAAAAATGACATATTTGAAGACGGGGTGGCCCGTCCGGAGTTTCTGTGTACTTGAGCAATGTTTTAGACAGCTCAGTAAAATGATAACATGTCATACACATCCGGGCCCTACTTATTATAGACTAAACAGTGTTAATAATGATATTCGCTGCGAATTGTGATACTAACTAGGCGAGTTATCTATATATATAAAGCACAAAGTTTGTCTGTCTGTTTGTCTGTTATGTATACAAATCTACACCGTTTCACCGATCTCAACCAAAATTTGTATACATACCCTTTGGAGCCTTGCGGGTAACCCTGTCAACTTTAAATTTCGGACAGACCACCCCATTCCCTGCATTTAAGCCATTTTGCTAAAATCTACACCGTTTCACCGATCTGAACCAAAATTTGTATACTTACCCTTTGGAACCCTGCGGGTAACACTGTCCACTTAAAATTTCGGACAAACCATCCCATTCCCTGCATTTAGGTCCTTTGGTCCAAATCTACACCGTTTCACCGATCAGAACCAAAATTCGTATTCCCACACTTTGGTACCCCGCGAGTAACACTATCCGCTTGAAATTGCGGACAGACCACTCCATTCCCTGCATTTAGGTCCTTTGGCACTAATCTACACCGTTTCACCGATCTGAACCAAAATTTGTATACGTACACTTTGAAACCCTGCGAGTAACATTGTCTGCTTGAAATTGCGGACAGACCACTCCATTCCCTGTATTTAGGCCCTTTGGCCCAAATCTACACCGTTTCACCGATCTCAACCAAAATTTGTATATTTACCCTTTGGAACCCTGCGAGTTACACTGTCCTTGGGGCCGATAACCTCGATGTTAGGCCCCTTAAAACAACAACAACAACAACAACAACAACAACATCATCATCATCATCATCGAGTAACACTGTCCACTTACAATTTCGGATACCACCCCATTCCCTGCATTTTGGCCCTTTGGTCCAAATCTGCACCGTTTCACCGATCAGAACTAACTTTCGGATACTTACCCTTTGCTACCCTGCGAGTAATACTGTCTGCTTGAAATTGCATACAGACCACTCCATTCCCTGCATTTAGGCCCTTTGGCCCAAATCAACACCGTTTCACCGATCTCAACCAAAATTTGTGTATTTACCCTTTGGAACACTGCGACTAACACTGTCTGCTTGAAATTGCGGAGAGGCCACTTCAACCCCTGCTTTTAAGCCGTTTGGCACAAATCTACACCGTGTCACCGATCTGACCCAAATTTGACATACTTACCCTTTGGAACCCGACAAGTAACACTGTTCACTTTAAATTTTGGACAGACCACACTATTCCCTGCTTTTTGGCCCTTTGGCACAAAACTACACCGTTTCACCGATCTCAAATAATTACCCTTTGGAACTCGACGAGTAACACTGTCCACTCGAAATTTCGGACAGACCACTCCATTCCCTGCATTTAGGCCTTTTGGGACAAATCTACACCGTTTCACTGATCCGAACCAAATTGTTTATAATTACCCTTCGGAACCCGACGAGTAGCACTGTCGACATGAAATTTCGGATGGACCAATCTATTCCCTGCATTTAGGCCCTTTGGTACAAATCTACACGGTTTCACCGATCGTAACCAAAATTTACATACTTACCCTTTGGAACCCGATGAGTAACACTGTCCACTTGAAATTTCTGACATACCTCTCCATTCCTTGCATTTAGCTCAGGAATCCCTCGGGGTTGCCAGCTTCCTAACTCACCAGCCATAAGCCCTTGAGGGTGTTGCTGAAGTGGTGGGGCTACACACACCCTGCCTCTTTGAAGGCCTTGAGCAGAAGACAGGAGATATTATGAAAATGAAAAGAAGGCAGACCCCTCGAAGAATGAGGGCATCAGGAAAGATGAGACAACGGCCAATTAAGGCAGGAAAATGAAAGACTCCCTAGCCCTCGGATACCCTAATACAGTCGGGGTCGGAAGAGAACAAGAGTTGACGAAGGGAGGTCGACAGGAAAGAGAACTGAAAGGAGCCCAACACCAGGAAGTAGAAGCGATACCAGACTCAGCTGGGGTCCCGGGGTCGCCAACCCACGTCCCACAAGTTGTGAGACCCTGGGGGGGGGGGTGAGAATAGCTTGCTGATTCATCGCGAGGTGACATGAAAGGACTTTCCAGTGCCCGCCGTGTTATCTGCTGTCTATGCTGATGCCAGCACAGGGCCGTTGCTCAAGCCACTGTGGTGATGCGAAAGAGTGAGTGATTCCCTGGCCAATCTAAATACGGCGGGGAACCCCGAACGTGTGTCATCATATTTCATCATCATCTGCGATCATCTCAGGTTCATGCAGCTTGGACCCATATTCTTTGCCGAGCAGTACGCCAAAAGCTCTTTCACTAGACGCATCGAGTACAGGCCTAAGCCAGAAAATAAGGTTGAGACTTTGGAAGACATCGAAGCTAGACATCTTAATTACCTATATCAGTTTTAAAATTACACCATGTTCCTTTAGTAGTCATCTTTTCATTACTTTATTATTATCATCATAAGTGCAAATGACCTAGATGTTACGCGCATCATACCACTAATCACCGCAGCATAAAGTCTTTCTTGACTGTGATTTTTAAAATATTTATTTTTATTACAGTACATTGTGTACATTATAAGTTGAAGTGTCAATTCCATACAGGTAGTAGTTTCCCTTATCATCCTCATCATAATGGCAAATGACCTAGATGTTACGCCCATTACACCATTGATCACAACACACAATAAGTCTTCCTCGCCTGTGAATTTTGAAATATGTATTTCTATTACAGTAGTTTGTAAGTTTGACGTGTCAATTCAGCAGTAGTTTTCATTATCATACTTATCAAAAGGGCAAATGACCGAGCGAAGCTTGTTTTATAATTTCTATACGAGTGTCTTAATTACCATTATAGACGAGTTCCATACGACTGTTTATGTTCGACGATAATTATAATTTTATTTAATGTTCGAACATAAATATTAATAAATATCTGTCGATATTCCGCCAGTTGCGGTTACTAAACAGAGCGCATGAGCTGGGTTCCCAGTTGTGTTAAATGAACAGAGCGCCTACGCTTGGTTATTGATTTTCCGTGGATCAAAGACCTTGGCAATGTCATATGTTTCCAAAGTTTTGAAACAAAAACATGGATAGAAGGTTATCATAACCTCACTTGTGTCCGACATGTTTGATTTTGGAAACAAGTCCGTTGATTGCAGGTGCATTGCTATCCTTACCTAATTGGTCAAACACCTGTATGGGAATGAAAACCTTGAGCTCTAATAGCTGGAGAACCTGAATCGTAATAAAACTTGAACTATAATGAGCCACTTCAAGATTCAGTTTTCTGGCGTATAATATGAGGGAGTGAGGATTCAAGGAGAAATAATCTCAACTCTGAGATTTGCTGATGACATCGTCGTCTTGGCCGACACACCTGAGGATTTGAATGAGTTTTTGAATGGTACTCCGTCTTGAGGAAAGAATTCATGACGAAAATTAATAAATGTAAAACAAAAATATTGGAATGCAGCCGAAATAAATAAGAAACCTCTATGGACACCAACTCGGTAGGGAAAAGCTAAAGGAAGTAGGAGACTTCTGTTACTTAGGAATCAAAATAACCAGTGATGGACGAAGCAAAGAGGATATAACAAGTAGTTCCGTGAAGAACTATACAGCCTATTTTCATATATCCTGCTCATGTTAATTGTCTCTATCAACATACACAATTTCAGTTTAATTGCTGTAATAGATTCGTAGATATTGAGAACCGTCTAAATATTTCAGATGGTCGCCAGGTTGGATTTTTATTTTTGTACTATTACATTAAGATTATTGTGAACGTGTGGTATTCAAACTGCAATCGCATGATTAGAACACAAGAAGTAAAAACGAGATTCTAAAATTACGCACAGCAGCCATCTTGTGATTATGCAAACAATTGAAATAAATTAGATGCCAGTGGATCAACATTTGTATAAGCATTTAACGTGCAACGTTTCATGGCACTCCAAGCATACCCCGCAAACGATACTGAACACCATTGTTTTTCCGCGTATTAGTCTGTAGTCACATCTTCCCATGCATTTTCTCCCTTATAAGCTAAAAGAAACCCCCCTAATCTTACTCATCTATCAGCCAAACATTCCCAGTGACAAGTGAGGTAGTGCCTAGTTACAGCTAAACACCTGTACAAAGACTGTGCCAGATTTAGACTACTCTAAAGAATAATTAATCATAATCACAGTAGGAATTAGAGTACATGTTTTAATACTTTGTATTGTTGAACTATTCACACGTGGTTAATACGCATACTTAATAATCAAACCTAATAACAACGTAGAATAGAATAAGCAATTAAAAACACTTATGTTATATATTCGCCAAATCAATACTAAACACACTTAAATATCTATATTTTATAGACTATGTGTACATGTTTCGAAACATGTTGGTTTCTACATCAGCACATTAATCGAACTTATCCTAAGTATACTTAAACTAAGAAATGGATATCCTTACATTAAGTTTTATTAAATAATTGAGAAGAAAGCATTAATAATCCTCTGAAAATATCTAATGTATGAAAATTTGTACTATTGCAGCAAAATAACCAGTAAAATTCTTAATCCTTTGTAAATATCTATGAAACTCATCTGGAAACTTCCTCTTCAAAATAACTAGTAAATTTTGTAGCTTTGCTTTGAGGCGATCTTCGACTTTTCACCTGTTGGGTGATGTTTTCTGAATATAGAATAGAATGTGTTGACACCTTTTGGAACTTCGATTGTAATTTCTGGAGCAAATCCTTGGAAGCTCGGACTTAAGTGATAAGTGACGGTAGTCGTGATAGTAATCACGCTGTTGTCAAACTAACAACACACACATAGATGACGATCGTTTACAAAGAGTCGACGATTTGTGCAGGAAAGGCGCAATTGTCCTTTATATCTCTTGTCATGATATTTCTTTTTTTTATATCGGAAAGGACATTCCTTCAAGAACTGAAAACCTAGACGTTCGTATCTACCAATATGCAGCGCCATCTCGAATCTAGAAAATAAATTAGAGTTAAAGTCGTTTAAGAACTTTGGAAAATGGTAAAATAATTTTGTGTGACTATCCAAACCTCATATGCCCCCCTTGTTGAACAGGAACGGTGTTTAATAACCTCGAAACATCCAACTTAGATCTTCAAGTCTAAACTTCGCTGCGACGCTCTCGGTCTCAAATGTTAACTTAACTGTGAAATTCGTATATGACTATTTAACTTAAACGTTAATAGTACATTATGCAACGAGCCTATAATAGCAATAATTAAGACAAGAGTATGATCATAAAACGAGCGTATGCGTATGACTATTTAACTTAAACGTTAAAACATTTATTGGTCTGATACATATGCCTATTATTAGGGACTGGATGTTGATGCCGTAAGAAGTTTAAAAATGCACTTAAAATTTTCAAAAATGACTGTAATAAATGACCTAAAATTCGAAAAATGCACCATAAAATGGAGAAAATGATCTTTTAATAATAAACTCACCAACATTTCGAAAATGGCATCTGAAGCTCAAACTGAAAAGTCAATCAAAATAGATTTCTAGCACTTAACAAAAGGTTTATGTTCATAGCTACTACAGTAGCTTCTTCTCTGTGAGACGTAACTCCCTCATATAAAGCTGTGACATGACTAAATTGAAGAAAAAAAACGACCTTAAAAGGCTGATTTTTCTAAAATATGACCAAAAAATCTACCAAACGTAAAAAAATGCTCTTAAAATGGAAAAATAGCAAAAATATGCAAAATAAAAATGACATATTTGAAGACGGGGTGGCCCGTCCGGAGTTTCTGTGTACTTGAGCAATGTTTTAGACAGCTCAGTAAAATGATAACATGTCATACACATCCGGGCCCTACTTATTATAGACTAAACAGTGTTAATAATGATATTCGCTGCGAATTGTGATACTAACTAGGCGAGTTATCTATATATATAAAGCACAAAGTTTGTCTGTCTGTTTGTCTGTTATGTATACAAATCTACACCGTTTCACCGATCTCAACCAAAATTTGTATACATACCCTTTGGAGCCTTGCGGGTAACCCTGTCAACTTTAAATTTCGGACAGACCACCCCATTCCCTGCATTTAAGCCATTTTGCTAAAATCTACACCGTTTCACCGATCTGAACCAAAATTTGTATACTTACCCTTTGGAACCCTGCGGGTAACACTGTCCACTTAAAATTTCGGACAAACCATCCCATTCCCTGCATTTAGGTCCTTTGGTCCAAATCTACACCGTTTCACCGATCAGAACCAAAATTCGTATTCCCACACTTTGGTACCCCGCGAGTAACACTATCCGCTTGAAATTGCGGACAGACCACTCCATTCCCTGCATTTAGGTCCTTTGGCACTAATCTACACCGTTTCACCGATCTGAACCAAAATTTGTATACGTACACTTTGAAACCCTGCGAGTAACATTGTCTGCTTGAAATTGCGGACAGACCACTCCATTCCCTGTATTTAGGCCCTTTGGCCCAAATCTACACCGTTTCACCGATCTCAACCAAAATTTGTATATTTACCCTTTGGAACCCTGCGAGTTACACTGTCCTTGGGGCCGATAACCTCGATGTTAGGCCCCTTAAAACAACAACAACAACAACAACAACAACAACAACATCATCATCATCATCATCATCATCGAGTAACACTGTCCACTTACAATTTCGGATACCACCCCATTCCCTGCATTTTGGCCCTTTGGTCCAAATCTGCACCGTTTCACCGATCAGAACTAACTTTCGGATACTTACCCTTTGCTACCCTGCGAGTAATACTGTCTGCTTGAAATTGCATACAGACCACTCCATTCCCTGCATTTAGGCCCTTTGGCCCAAATCAACACCGTTTCACCGATCTCAACCAAAATTTGTGTATTTACCCTTTGGAACACTGCGACTAACACTGTCTGCTTGAAATTGCGGAGAGGCCACTTCAACCCCTGCTTTTAAGCCGTTTGGCACAAATCTACACCGTGTCACCGATCTGACCCAAATTTGACATACTTACCCTTTGGAACCCGACAAGTAACACTGTTCACTTTAAATTTTGGACAGACCACACTATTCCCTGCTTTTTGGCCCTTTGGCACAAAACTACACCGTTTCACCGATCTCAAATAATTACCCTTTGGAACTCGACGAGTAACACTGTCCACTCGAAATTTCGGACAGACCACTCCATTCCCTGCATTTAGGCCTTTTGGGACAAATCTACACCGTTTCACTGATCCGAACCAAATTGTTTATAATTACCCTTCGGAACCCGACGAGTAGCACTGTCGACATGAAATTTCGGATGGACCAATCTATTCCCTGCATTTAGGCCCTTTGGTACAAATCTACACGGTTTCACCGATCGTAACCAAAATTTACATACTTACCCTTTGGAACCCGATGAGTAACACTGTCCACTTGAAATTTCTGACATACCTCTCCATTCCTTGCATTTAGCTCAGGAATCCCTCGGGGTTGCCAGCTTCCTAACTCACCAGCCATAAGCCCTTGAGGGTGTTGCTGAAGTGGTGGGGCTACACACACCCTGCCTCTTTGAAGGCCTTGAGCAGAAGACAGGAGATATTATGAAAATGAAAAGAAGGCAGACCCCTCGAAGAATGAGGGCATCAGGAAAGATGAGACAACGGCCAATTAAGGCAGGAAAATGAAAGACTCCCTAGCCCTCGGATACCCTAATACAGTCGGGGTCGGAAGAGAACAAGAGTTGACGAAGGGAGGTCGACAGGAAAGAGAACTGAAAGGAGCCCAACACCAGGAAGTAGAAGCGATACCAGACTCAGCTGGGGTCCCGGGGTCGCCAACCCACGTCCCACAAGTTGTGAGACCCTGGGGGGGGGGGTGAGAATAGCTTGCTGATTCATCGCGAGGTGACATGAAAGGACTTTCCAGTGCCCGCCGTGTTATCTGCTGTCTATGCTGATGCCAGCACAGGGCCGTTGCTCAAGCCACTGTGGTGATGCGAAAGAGTGAGTGATTCCCTGGCCAATCTAAATACGGCGGGGAACCCCGAACGTGTGTCATCATATTTCATCATCATCTGCGATCATCTCAGGTTCATGCAGCTTGGACCCATATTCTTTGCCGAGCAGTACGCCAAAAGCTCTTTCACTAGACGCATCGAGTACAGGCCTAAGCCAGAAAATAAGGTTGAGACTTTGGAAGACATCGAAGCTAGACATCTTAATTACCTATATCAGTTTTAAAATTACACCATGTTCCTTTAGTAGTCATCTTTTCATTACTTTATTATTATCATCATAAGTGCAAATGACCTAGATGTTACGCGCATCATACCACTAATCACCGCAGCATAAAGTCTTTCTTGACTGTGATTTTTAAAATATTTATTTTTATTACAGTACATTGTGTACATTATAAGTTGAAGTGTCAATTCCATACAGGTAGTAGTTTCCCTTATCATCCTCATCATAATGGCAAATGACCTAGATGTTACGCCCATTACACCATTGATCACAACACACAGTAAGTCTTCCTCGCCTGTGAATTTTGAAATATGTATTTCTATTACAGTAGTTTGTAAGTTTGACGTGTCAATTCAGCAGTAGTTTTCATTATCATACTTATCAAAAGGGCAAATGACCGAGCGAAGCTTGTTTTATAATTTCTATACGAGTGTCTTAATTACCATTATAGACGAGTTCCATACGACTGTTTATGTTCGACGATAATTATAATTTTATTTAATGTTCGAACATAAATATTAATAAATATCTGTCGATATTCCGCCAGTTGCGGTTACTAAACAGAGCGCATGAGCTGGGTTCCCAGTTGTGTTAAATGAACAGAGCGCCTACGCTTGGTTATTGATTTTCCGTGGATCAAAGACCTTGGCAATGTCATATGTTTCCAAAGTTTTGAAACAAAAACATGGATAGAAGGTTATCATAACCTCACTTGTGTCCGACATGTTTGATTTTGGAAACAAGTCCGTTGATTGCAGGTGCATTGCTATCCTTACCTAATTGGTCAAACACCTGTATGGGAATGAAAACCTTGAGCTCTAATAGCTGGAGAACCTGAATCGTAATAAAACTTGAACTATAATGAGCCACTTCAAGATTCAGTTTTCTGGCGTATAATATGAGGGAGTGAGGATTCAAGGAGAAATAATCTCAACTCTGAGATTTGCTGATGACATCGTCGTCTTGGCCGACACACCTGAGGATTTGAATGAGTTTTTGAATGGTACTCCGTCTTGAGGAAAGAATTCATGACGAAAATTAATAAATGTAAAACAAAAATATTGGAATGCAGCCGAAATAAATAAGAAACCTCTATGGACACCAACTCGGTAGGGAAAAGCTAAAGGAAGTAGGAGACTTCTGTTACTTAGGAATCAAAATAACCAGTGATGGACGAAGCAAAGAGGATATAACAAGTAGTTCCGTGAAGAACTATACAGCCTATTTTCATATATCCTGCTCATGTTAATTGTCTCTATCAACATACACAATTTCAGTTTAATTGCTGTAATAGATTCGTAGATATTGAGAACCGTCTAAATATTTCAGATGGTCGCCAGGTTGGATTTTTATTTTTGTACTATTACATTAAGATTATTGTGAACGTGTGGTATTCAAACTGCAATCGCATGATTAGAACACAAGAAGTAAAAACGAGATTCTAAAATTACGCACAGCAGCCATCTTGTGATTATGCAAACAATTGAAATAAATTAGATGCCAGTGGATCAACATTTGTATAAGCATTTAACGTGCAACGTTTCATGGCACTCCAAGCATACCCCGCAAACGATACTGAACACCATTGTTTTTCCGCGTATTAGTCTGTAGTCACATCTTCCCATGCATTTTCTCCCTTATAAGCTAAAAGAAACCCCCCTAATCTTACTCATCTATCAGCCAAACATTCCCAGTGACAAGTGAGGTAGTGCCTAGTTACAGCTAAACACCTGTACAAAGACTGTGCCAGATTTAGACTACTCTAAAGAATAATTAATCATAATCACAGTAGGAATTAGAGTACATGCTTTAATACTTTGTATTGTTGAACTATTCACACGTGGTTAATACGCATACTTAATAATCAAACCTAATAACAACGTAGAACAGAATAAGCAATTAAAAACACTTATGTTATATATTCGCCAAATCAATACTAAACACACTTAAATATCTATATTTTATAGACTATGTGTACATGTTTCGAAACATGTTGGTTTCTACATCAGCACATTAATCGAACTTATCCTAAGTATACTTAAACTAAGAAATGGATATCCTTACATTAAGTTTTATTAAATAATTGAGAAGAAAGCATTAATAATCCTCTGAAAATATCTAATGTATGAAAATTTGTACTATTGCAGCAAAATAACCAGTAAAATTCTTAATCCTTTGTAAATATCTATGAAACTCATCTGGAAACTTCCTCTTCAAAATAACTAGTAAATTTTGTAGCTTTGCTTTGAGGCGATCTTCGACTTTTCACCTGTTGGGTGATGTTTTCTGAATATAGAATAGAATGTGTTGACACCTTTTGGAACTTCGATTGTAATTTCTGGAGCAAATCCTTGGAAGCTCGGACTTAAGTGATAAGTGACGGTAGTCGTGATAGTAATCACGCTGTTGTCAAACTAACAACACACACATAGATGACGATCGTTTACAAAGAGTCGACGATTTGTGCAGGAAAGGCGCAATTGTCCTTTATATCTCTTGTCATGATATTTCTTTTTTTTATATCGGAAAGGACATTCCTTCAAGAACTGAAAACCTAGACGTTCGTATCTACCAATATGCAGCGCCATCTCGAATCTAGAAAATAAATTAGAGTTAAAGTCGTTTAAGAACTTTGGAAAATGGTAAAATAATTTTGTGTGACTATCCAAACCTCATATGCCCCCCTTGTTGAACAGGAACGGTGTTTAATAACCTCGAAACATCCAACTTAGATCTTCAAGTCTAAACTTCGCTGCGACGCTCTCGGTCTCAAATGTTAACTTAACTGTGAAATTCGTATATGACTATTTAACTTAAACGTTAATAGTACATTATGCAACGAGCCTATAATAGCAATAATTAAGACAAGAGTATGATCATAAAACGAGCGTATGCGTATGACTATTTAACTTAAACGTTAAAACATTTATTGGTCTGATACATATGCCTATTATTAGGGACTGGATGTTGATGCCGTAAGAAGTTTAAAAATGCACTTAAAATTTTCAAAAATGACTGTAATAAATGACCTAAAATTCGAAAAATGCACCATAAAATGGAGAAAATGATCTTTTAATAATAAACTCACCAACATTTCGAAAATGGCATCTGAAGCTCAAACTGAAAAGTCAATCAAAATAGATTTCTAGCACTTAACAAAAGGTTTATGTTCATAGCTACTACAGTAGCTTCTTCTCTGTGAGACGTAACTCCCTCATATAAAGCTGTGACATGACTAAATTGAAGAAAAAAAAACGACCTTAAAAGGCTGATTTTTCTAAAATATGACCAAAAAATCTACCAAACGTAAAAAAATGCTCTTAAAATGGAAAAATAGCAAAAATATGCAAAATAAAAATGACATATTTGAAGACGGGGTGGCCCGTCCGGAGTTTCTGTGTACTTGAGCAATGTTTTAGACAGCTCAGTAAAATGATAACATGTCATACACATCCGGGCCCTACTTATTATAGACTAAACAGTGTTAATAATGATATTCGCTGCGAATTGTGATACTAACTAGGCGAGTTATCTATATATATAAAGCACAAAGTTTGTCTGTCTGTTTGTCTGTTATGTATACAAATCTACACCGTTTCACCGATCTCAACCAAAATTTGTATACATACCCTTTGGAGCCTTGCGGGTAACCCTGTCAACTTTAAATTTCGGACAGACCACCCCATTCCCTGCATTTAAGCCATTTTGCTAAAATCTACACCGTTTCACCGATCTGAACCAAAATTTGTATACTTACCCTTTGGAACCCTGCGGGTAACACTGTCCACTTAAAATTTCGGACAAACCATCCCATTCCCTGCATTTAGGTCCTTTGGTCCAAATCTACACCGTTTCACCGATCAGAACCAAAATTCGTATTCCCACACTTTGGTACCCCGCGAGTAACACTATCCGCTTGAAATTGCGGACAGACCACTCCATTCCCTGCATTTAGGTCCTTTGGCACTAATCTACACCGTTTCACCGATCTGAACCAAAATTTGTATACGTACACTTTGAAACCCTGCGAGTAACATTGTCTGCTTGAAATTGCGGACAGACCACTCCATTCCCTGTATTTAGGCCCTTTGGCCCAAATCTACACCGTTTCACCGATCTCAACCAAAATTTGTATATTTACCCTTTGGAACCCTGCGAGTTACACTGTCCTTGGGGCCGATAACCTCGATGTTAGGCCCCTTAAAACAACAACAACAACAACAACAACAACAACAACATCATCATCATCATCATCATCATCGAGTAACACTGTCCACTTACAATTTCGGATACCACCCCATTCCCTGCATTTTGGCCCTTTGGTCCAAATCTGCACCGTTTCACCGATCAGAACTAACTTTCGGATACTTACCCTTTGCTACCCTGCGAGTAATACTGTCTGCTTGAAATTGCATACAGACCACTCCATTCCCTGCATTTAGGCCCTTTGGCCCAAATCAACACCGTTTCACCGATCTCAACCAAAATTTGTGTATTTACCCTTTGGAACACTGCGACTAACACTGTCTGCTTGAAATTGCGGAGAGGCCACTTCAACCCCTGCTTTTAAGCCGTTTGGCACAAATCTACACCGTGTCACCGATCTGACCCAAATTTGACATACTTACCCTTTGGAACCCGACAAGTAACACTGTTCACTTTAAATTTTGGACAGACCACACTATTCCCTGCTTTTTGGCCCTTTGGCACAAAACTACACCGTTTCACCGATCTCAAATAATTACCCTTTGGAACTCGACGAGTAACACTGTCCACTCGAAATTTCGGACAGACCACTCCATTCCCTGCATTTAGGCCTTTTGGGACAAATCTACACCGTTTCACTGATCCGAACCAAATTGTTTATAATTACCCTTCGGAACCCGACGAGTAGCACTGTCGACATGAAATTTCGGATGGACCAATCTATTCCCTGCATTTAGGCCCTTTGGTACAAATCTACACGGTTTCACCGATCGTAACCAAAATTTACATACTTACCCTTTGGAACCCGATGAGTAACACTGTCCACTTGAAATTTCTGACATACCTCTCCATTCCTTGCATTTAGCTCAGGAATCCCTCGGGGTTGCCAGCTTCCTAACTCACCAGCCATAAGCCCTTGAGGGTGTTGCTGAAGTGGTGGGGCTACACACACCCTGCCTCTTTGAAGGCCTTGAGCAGAAGACAGGAGATATTATGAAAATGAAAAGAAGGCAGACCCCTCGAAGAATGAGGGCATCAGGAAAGATGAGACAACGGCCAATTAAGGCAGGAAAATGAAAGACTCCCTAGCCCTCGGATACCCTAATACAGTCGGGGTCGGAAGAGAACAAGAGTTGACGAAGGGAGGTCGACAGGAAAGAGAACTGAAAGGAGCCCAACACCAGGAAGTAGAAGCGATACCAGACTCAGCTGGGGTCCCGGGGTCGCCAACCCACGTCCCACAAGTTGTGAGACCCTGGGGGGGGGGTGAGAATAGCTTGCTGATTCATCGCGAGGTGACATGAAAGGACTTTCCAGTGCCCGCCGTGTTATCTGCTGTCTATGCTGATGCCAGCACAGGGCCGTTGCTCAAGCCACTGTGGTGATGCGAAAGAGTGAGTGATTCCCTGGCCAATCTAAATACGGCGGGGAACCCCGAACGTGTGTCATCATATTTCATCATCATCTGCGATCATCTCAGGTTCATGCAGCTTGGACCCATATTCTTTGCCGAGCAGTACGCCAAAAGCTCTTTCACTAGACGCATCGAGTACAGGCCTAAGCCAGAAAATAAGGTTGAGACTTTGGAAGACATCGAAGCTAGACATCTTAATTACCTATATCAGTTTTAAAATTACACCATGTTCCTTTAGTAGTCATCTTTTCATTACTTTATTATTATCATCATAAGTGCAAATGACCTAGATGTTACGCGCATCATACCACTAATCACCGCAGCATAAAGTCTTTCTTGACTGTGATTTTTAAAATATTTATTTTTATTACAGTACATTGTGTACATTATAAGTTGAAGTGTCAATTCCATACAGGTAGTAGTTT
Organism: Meconema thalassinum; assembly: GCA_946902985.2. Lineage (NCBI taxonomy): Eukaryota > Metazoa > Arthropoda > Insecta > Orthoptera > Tettigoniidae > Meconema > Meconema thalassinum. Next base: position 425,537,788 of record OX336394.1, on the reverse strand, counting down.
CCCTTATCATCCTCATCATAATGGCAAATGACCTAGATGTTACGCCCATTACACCATTGATCACAACACACAATAAGTCTTCCTCGCCTGTGAATTTTGAAATATGTATTTCTATTACAGTAGTTTGTAAGTTTGACGTGTCAATTCAGCAGTAGTTTTCATTATCATACTTATCAAAAGGGCAAATGACCGAGCGAAGCTTGTTTTATAATTTCTATACGAGTGTCTTAATTACCATTATAGACGAGTTCCATACGACTGTTTATGTTCGACGATAATTATAATTTTATTTAATGTTCGAACATAAATATTAATAAATATCTGTCGATATTCCGCCAGTTGCGGTTACTAAACAGAGCGCATGAGCTGGGTTCCCAGTTGTGTTAAATGAACAGAGCGCCTACGCTTGGTTATTGATTTTCCGTGGATCAAAGACCTTGGCAATGTCATATGTTTCCAAAGTTTTGAAACAAAAACATGGATAGAAGGTTATCATAACCTCACTTGTGTCCGACATGTTTGATTTTGGAAACAAGTCCGTTGATTGCAGGTGCATTGCTATCCTTACCTAATTGGTCAAACACCTGTATGGGAATGAAAACCTTGAGCTCTAATAGCTGGAGAACCTGAATCGTAATAAAACTTGAACTATAATGAGCCACTTCAAGATTCAGTTTTCTGGCGTATAATATGAGGGAGTGAGGATTCAAGGAGAAATAATCTCAACTCTGAGATTTGCTGATGACATCGTCGTCTTGGCCGACACACCTGAGGATTTGAATGAGTTTTTGAATGGTACTCCGTCTTGAGGAAAGAATTCATGACGAAAATTAATAAATGTAAAACAAAAATATTGGAATGCAGCCGAAATAAATAAGAAACCTCTATGGACACCAACTCGGTAGGGAAAAGCTAAAGGAAGTAGGAGACTTCTGTTACTTAGGAATCAAAATAACCAGTGATGGACGAAGCAAAGAGGATATAACAAGTAGTTCCGTGAAGAACTATACAGCCTATTTTCATATATCCTGCTCATGTTAATTGTCTCTATCAACATACACAATTTCAGTTTAATTGCTGTAATAGATTCGTAGATATTGAGAACCGTCTAAATATTTCAGATGGTCGCCAGGTTGGATTTTTATTTTTGTACTATTACATTAAGATTATTGTGAACGTGTGGTATTCAAACTGCAATCGCATGATTAGAACACAAGAAGTAAAAACGAGATTCTAAAATTACGCACAGCAGCCATCTTGTGATTATGCAAACAATTGAAATAAATTAGATGCCAGTGGATCAACATTTGTATAAGCATTTAACGTGCAACGTTTCATGGCACTCCAAGCATACCCCGCAAACGATACTGAACACCATTGTTTTTCCGCGTATTAGTCTGTAGTCACATCTTCCCATGCATTTT